>JAUPFR010000004.1:59104985-60529985 GCA_036925125.1 Oreortyx pictus | reverse complement strand
GGAGTCTTTCCTATGTAGTGGTTTCACAGACTTCAGGAAGTAATTTTATTCTCTTTGCCCTCTCCCCTTCCTTCCTGTTACGCAATCTGCTCCAAAAGTTATACCTCCTACCTTATTATATTGGCTTCAGATGCCAGAGGCACATGTTGGTGGTATGGTAGTAGAAGTTGAACCTTCTGTTCTACTCACAAAGAAGCAAAATTGCTTCTGACAGGTTCTTGGCGATACCAGGCAAATTATTTGCAGGTAGGCCAATAATCATGTAAAGAAAGAAGAGATTAAGTCATCCAACTGGTGAAAGGGAACCTCTGGCTGTGCAGTACTTCTTCTCAGGAAGTAACCTTGGTCTGAGAGATGCTCTCCTTTCAGTGGCTGTCACTTATATGAGCCCACAGTGGCGTCGGTCTGTGTCCACCCCTTCTGATCACTTGGGGAGTACAGATGCAGTCAGTTTGCCTGTGCTCCCTGGTCCAGCCACAGCCCTTCACCAGGTGCTCAATCTGCAGTTCAAGATGTCACCTAACAGTTCCCTGACACCTTCCTACCAATATTGTGTTACATTTTATTGCCGTGTAACAGATGGCAGCAGAGGGGTACTCTGATAAAACAGCGTCTGACATGGAAGTGTGCATGAAGCAAAGGTGTGGAATTGAATTCCTTTATGTGGAAAATATTGCACCCACTGACATTTACCAACTCTTGCTGAGCATTTCTGGAGACGAAGCAGTGGATGTAAGCACAGTGAGGCACTGGGTAGTACGATTCAGCACTGAAAACAGTGACAGAGGTCACCTCCACTGCTGGAGATCTTTCCAAGCGTGGCATGCAGGCTCTTGTTCATCACATGCAAAAATGCATAGCTAATAGTGATGACTGTGTTGAAAAAAAGTGTTTTGTAGCTGTGAATTTACTTCATCAAACAGTGTTTTTGTGTTCTTTGTATGTGTTGTGGTTTCCATGTAAATAAGAAAAATTCATTACTTTCAGAATGACCTACACATATAATCAGTCATATTATATAAATTGCAGATTTTGTAGGCTGCCAAACATAATGTTCTGAGAATGGAGATGTGGTGGAAACCCTTTTACTGTCTTTTAGCCCCTTTTAGGAATTCACAGACACCTGAAATCAAGTTCCAGGTAGCCTGAGTTGCTCTGCAGAAGTTCATTGGTGGTACCCACTTTACAAGTATATGTAATAAGAAAAGATAGGCAGGTGCTGCAGTGATGACTGAATTCCCAAGGTGTATAAAGAAAGAGCTGCCAAAGGATGCTGAGTTGAGCATTCCTTTTGACTCAGCTGCCCAGCTAGCTTACTTAGTAACAGCATAAGAGGAAACCTGAGAAGTTATTATTATTTTTCATATAAAGTGCTTCTGAGTTTTTCCTGCAACGTGAGTATATGTGGCAAATGGCACCTGATTCCTGGAGTGTGATAGAAAAAATAAACACACAAACAAATAAATAAATAAAAGTGTAGGGGTGATAAACAAGAAGTTGCCCTGCATATAAAATGCTGTTTTATTTTCCTAAGAATGATATGTGTGCATGCGCATTAAGACCGTTGTAGGAGTTTTACTAGAAACTGCACTTGCATGGTTTTTCAACGTTAAATAGCTATCACTTCTTGTTAATTTCAAGAAATGTCATTTGGGAGAAGAGTGAGTGGGAAAAAAATACATCAGACTAAACAAAAAATAAACAAATTACAGGACAAGTAGAGGAATGGGGTTAGAGTCAGTTGCAAGACTTCACTGACATGTAGGAGCAAGGGCTTGATGTATTATGTGACTTAAATTGGATTACATTTCACAAAACTGTGCATTTCATTTTTGATAGAGGAAATTAAAAAGTAGTGAAACAGAATGAAGTTAATCATTAGCTAAATTATTTTAATTCTCATAGCTCAAAAGTCAGCAATATTTAATAGTTCTAGGCTTTTAAAAATGTAGCTCTTGGCAACATGAATGAAAGTGGCTGTATGAGATTGAAGCTGATTTTTCTTTAGTTATTAATGCACATGTACAGCTTGTGTTACACATAGAATTATTATCTATTTTTACTTATGGCTTATAAATAAGAGAATTGGACGAGGTGCCTTTCTCTTTATAAATAAGAAAGAACAAAATTCAATTAAAAATACCAAGCATATAACAGAAATGTTTATCAGTTTCCCTTCTGACACTCTTCATTCTTCAGGACGTTTCTTTTCCCCCAGCCTTATACATAGTTCTGAAGTTTGGTTACATGAACAAAACCTCAGTTCTTTTTTAAGTGTTTTTGTCAGTGCGCGACTTCTCTGCTTATTTTTCTCTTTTTTTTTTTTTTTTTTTTTGTCATGTAATTTTCTTTTAGATATAGACGTGGCATTTTGCAGATAATATAGTTGGAAATGATGTGTTTGCAAATACCTATCGCCTAAATGATGCAAAATATGTAAAAGAAATTGTTTACAGAACAGTCAGCAAAGCATTGACAACTTTCCTGTGCTTGTTTGCTATGTAAGGAATCATGATTTGGTTAAAATAAATCCTTGATAATTCTAATTGGAGGTTTATTTGTAGAAACTGAGTTTGTAGTAATTACTGTGAAAAGCTTTATATCCTGCATAGCAGGAAGTCATACAGGTATGCCTTTTACTCTGTCGCTATTGAATATTAGGCATACCAGGGTGTTTAGTTGGTAACAGTGTGATTTTTTTCAGTCCTCCCGTTTCTCCTTTGATTGACCTCAATTTGGAAATTGTTTGATTTCCTTAGCCTTTTTTTTTACACTGCCTTTTCTGATTTTTGTCAGCATACCTTACTTTTATTATGTATGACAATCCAGTACTTGAGAGACTAGGCACAGCTGAGAATTGTACCTAAAATATTTTATTCTCTAATGAAATGAGTATTTGTCTTTATGATATGTTCAAACAATTGGAAGTAAGTCTAGCTGACAGAATCTGACTAATCGGTGAAGCATGTGTAATATGAAACTATAAAGTCTTGAGAAGATTAGTGTATGGGAACTGTTGAATCACGGCCTGAACCGCTGATTGATCACCTGAGGCGAGCACTGGGTCAGCCGCAGGGGCACAAGTGAGTGTGATTGGAAGGGGTGGAGTTTGACTCCACCTCTCCCAAGACCCCATTTAAGGGCTGACCACCACCAGGGAAGGATCTCTGGTTGGAGATCCCTCCCTAGTGGAGTTTTTGGTGAGCCTCAACCGTCTTTGAAGGTGAGCCACTATTTTCTTATTAACTATCTGTACGCAATCTACTTAAGCCTATCAGAAATATACCAGCTTTGGCACTGTTTCTTTTGGGTGCTATTTTTGGGGGTTATTTGCCCTACAATTGTCTTCTGGATCTGGCTTTGTTGATCAAAGACTACTGTTTCATAGCTGGTGTCTTTGCTGTTATAGCACCATTGGCAGTAAGCTTTTCCTAGTCAGTGCAGTATAATGTCAAGCGTGTCAGCTCAAGGAACTTGCTCTGATTTTTTCAAACTGATCTTTCCTTCTATTCCTGCAAACAAATAAGGAGCCATTTTGCATCATCCTTTCTTTCAGCAGAGGTGTTGGGGTGCTAGCCTCCAGCTGCCTGATTGTGTTGACCATCTGGGAATACTATTATCTTTGTCTGGTGCAGCTGTGTTAGCAAGGTGAATGTCTCTCCCCAGCCTTAAAGCACTGTGAAGGAGGTTCGAGTTAATGCATGTCCCTTTGTGATTGCCTTAGACTACAACAGACAAATCACTGTTTGTGCTAAGCTACTAATGTTCTACCTTGTGGTTGTGATGGTGTGGGTAGAATCACTGGTACTAATGAAAACTCAGCTGACAAGGAATAATTTATCAGTGTAAGTTGATCACTCTTGATCATTTATACTCACACGAGTCCACTGTTGGACGTCAAAGGTGTGTGTTAAATGTTAACGTGGAGTCAGTGAAATTATCTGTTAATCTTAAAAGTTTTTATAAAAGGCTGGAGGTGAGTGTGATAATATTGCACTGTGCTAAGGTACTAATATGAACTGATTATTAGCTGGGAAAGGTCCTGGAATATAGTGGCTTCGTGAAATCACATATCTGCCTTGAATAATCTAGGATTACCATTTTAAGTCTTGAGTTTGACTACAACACTAGTGCTGTCTTAGTACACGGGCATTACGGCTGTAGGTTTACATTAAAAATGTGCATTTCCAAAGCACTTTCTGACTAAAAATATCCTCACAGAACTAATTAAGATTTTTTTTCCCCATTGAATAGTCCATTGATACCTTTTAAGTGGACATTTCATCATAAACAAGTCTAGGAGTGAAAGCATTGTCAGGAAATTGTAACTGCATTTGAGGTACGACACCATAATGGAATAAGTTGCTGCAGAAGAAGTGTTTTTTATAAATCAACCATTTTTAAGACCAGATTTGGATTTGGGAAACATGGTTTTGTTGTTTTGAACTGTTTCATTAACACTAAAGGATCTGTTTGGTTTTTTTTGTTTGTTTGTTTTGAATTTATAATGCATCTTCAAAGGCAGAATTATTTATGGGTCTCACTTATTTTCTTGTAGTATTGGTAATGTAATGTTTCTCTGGGCAGTTTTATCTATGTGGTATACTGTGCTTCTGATTTCATTGTTACTAATATAACGTATTTATACTACCATCTTCTAGGAATTTCAGCAGCCTTCTTTAGGAGAGCTGGAGTGTCTTATCACCATGCAAAAATCTGAAATTGAGCTTTTAAAGGAAAAATTAAAAAAAGCAAGTCTTAACCTGGTAGAGTACAATTTGTACGCTACACATACTCTGAAAACCAGCAATGTAAGGACTGGAAGAAAGCGTGAGGTAGGACAGTTTATTGCCTAGTTTATTTGTGTCTAAATAACACTGGTAATGCCAAATACTGTTGCTCAAGTGTCCAGATAATTGTAATTATAATATCTGTTGATACTGCTTATAATTCTGGAAGGTTGTTTGAATGGTTTTTGTGTTATCTGCCAAGGACTTGTTAAAGTAGCTGTTGGGAGTAGAAAGTTTTACCTTATTAAATACTGAATAAGGAATTCTTAATTAAATGAAATATTTAGAGGCTCAATTCTTTGTAGGTTTGTTAAAATGAATATTTATCTAGTATTTTGTTGTTTATCCGAATGACCATTTTTTCCTAGAAGGAAAATGAGAGAAATATAAACAGTTATGTGCTCTTATAAATGTAACAGTCTTCCTTTCCAAATTCATTTTTATAACATGACATGGCATTTTTTATCTATTAAAAATCACGATTATGTCCATTTGAAATTCTTTAACTTTACTATCTGTGATGCTGGACTGCCCCTTTGGTGATAACCTATCATTAATTTAGGTACTAGGTAACAGTAACATCTGCAAACAGTAGCTAATTAAATTGATCAATAAATAATTGTGACTTAATTTGATTTATCCAGTGAGCCTATGTTGTTATGTTTGTGTGTGTGCTCAGTTCCCTTCCAATGTAAATTTTTGACTGTGGTAGAGTATAATATGGAAAACTTGAAATAGGTTTCCAGAGCATGGAAGCAAATCAGAGCATCTTCTGTGTGGTGTAACTAGTCTGCAGGAGTGAACCATCAAGTTCTGCTGTCTTGGAAAACTCAAGTCTTTCTCATTATTTCGTATTTTTTGCTTATACAACTATATGGCTTGTTCTGTCTTATCAGCCTCCACTGTATGTTATTTTGTCAAAAACATACATTTTAGAGCATTTGTTTTAGAGCCCAGCAAGAAACGATGGTTATCATAGGTTTTGACATAGTTGCCCTACCTCATAAGGATATTTTAAAGAAATCTTGTTGTGAGTACAATCCCTGTAGAATCATAGAATAACATGGTTTGATAGGGACCTCAAAGACCAGGGCCCCGTCCAACCTGGCCTTGAATGCCTCCAGGGATGGGGCACCCACAGCTTCTCTAGGCAAACTATTCAATTGTCTCACCACCCTCTGTGTAAAGAGTTTCCTCCTAACTTCTAAACCTGATCTCCCTTCTTTAAGTATACAGCCATTTCTACTTGTCTTTTCATTATCAGAATTTGCAGTCAGTCTTCCTCCTGTTTGTAAACTCCTTTTTAGTACTGATAGATAGTGTGATCTCCCCAGAGCCTTCTCTTCCAGGCTGAACAAGCCCAGCTCCCTCAGCCTTTCTTTGTAGGAGAGGTGCTCCTGCCATCTAAGCATCATTGTTATCTCCTCTGGTCCCATTCCAACAGCTCCGTGCCTTTTTTTTGCTAGATTTTCTTTATTTTTTCCCTTATATGGATATTTAGAGTATTTATTTAGATATTCATTTATTTGGATATTTATTTAGATATTCAGAGTATTTTTTCCATTATATAGATTATATAGATATCAGAGTATGTTGGATTTATTACCGTTTTGTACTATGCTTGACTTTCCTTCTACATTCCCCAGTGCTGGCAAGGGGCTGCAAGAGCCTCTGTGAGTCAAGGCTGGGGCTGCCCCATGCCAAACATGACCTCTTCCAGCTGCCTCCAACAGCCAATCCACAGAGCACGGCTGGACCCTGCAGCCAAGTTTGTCTAAATGGGACACTGCATGGGCAGGGAGAAGTGAAAAAAGTGAGAAATAGTTCTGTGAACACCAAGGTTAGGGAAAGAGAGGGAGGAGGTGCTTCGGACATCAGAGCAGAATTCCTCTGCATCCCATGGAAATGGCTACTGTGGAGCAGATATCCACAATGCATCCCATGATGGATCTCACACTGGAGCAGTTTCTCATCTCTGTAGCTGAGTCCCATTAAGACCCCCTGCAGGAGGTAGGTAAATATCTGAGCAAGACTGAGGAGCTGCTAGAACTGACCACAGTAGAACTGACCACAGTCCTGCTTGCCTTCCTCTCCATGCTGCTCATCCAAAGGTAGAGAGAAACAGGGAGAGCTCCAGCTCTCAGTGAAGCAAAGCCTAAGAAGCAGCAAGGGGAGAAGTGTGCCATTTTGATCACAGACTGGTATATTCCTGACACAGTGATCAATTACAGTCTTAACTGAGGCTAAATAACAACATTAGAGTCCAGTTGTATTTTCCCAGTTTGATATGTAGATCCAGATGCGCTCTTTCAATACAATTTGAATTATTTTATATGTACGCTTTTTCATTTGTTTACACAATCCCTATTTAAAGTTTAGGGAAATAAACTGACAAACTAAAAGCCTTTGATTTAGGCAAGATAATAAGTTTTAGAAACATTCTGGCTTTAGGATCACAGAATATGCCTTGAAAATACAAGTGTGTATTGCTATTTTTGCAGATGTTCCACTGCTATGGAATCTTTTCATTACAGATTATTGGAAAAATCTTAAAAAGAAGGCCCTTGGGATGAAACAGAAACCTGTTGCTAGTGTGATAGAGATGTGGAGCCATGTGACCATATTCCTCAACCTGTTTGGTTCTGCAGAATGCATGGATACGTATGCATGGGCATATGATATGTATCATTGGGAACTGCAGAAATCCTAATCCCATGCCTGCAGTGGTGCAGCGTGATAAAAAC
Organism: Oreortyx pictus; assembly: GCA_036925125.1. NCBI lineage: Eukaryota > Metazoa > Chordata > Aves > Galliformes > Odontophoridae > Oreortyx > Oreortyx pictus. The sequence goes on along the minus strand of JAUPFR010000004.1, from coordinate 60,522,451 downwards.
CACTTTGCAACACAGATGATACAGTGATTACGGAGCTTTGTTGAACATGAATGTTTGTTGGTTTTATTTTATGTTGCTGAGTGCATACATAGTGGCAACTGTAACCCATACTGTCCAGTTTCTATGAAAACTGGTATAGTGACTTACTGTTTTCTATAGAGTTAAAGGTCAGTTGCTTGATATTTCTAGAGCTATGGAAGCTAAAACTTTATAATTTTGTGAGCTGTGTTATCTGTAACCATATTAATCTGTCATCCATATTCTTACTGGCTGATTCAGTAACACCGCCCATGTCGGTTTGCTTTTTCTGGTCTAAAATGCATATGATACATGTGAGTTTTTGATTATTTTGTACTGATGCGTGTTCTATAGCACTCATCTTAGAATGTATGTAATTTCAAGATTCACTAGATCTCTCAAAATGCAGGAATTAACTCATGTTTCTGTTGAAACATCGTGAACCAAGAATTTGCCATATTTTTTATTCTAAAAAAAATGCTGCATCTTGTGCTCTGTCAGCCTGTGGCTCACCTTCAACACTGTTTCTCATTTTTTCAGTTGATGAAATGCATTAAAATTTGTGCCCACTGCCTTCAGTGTTGTGTCTTGGCGGCAGACATTGATCTGATCTGTATGTTTCAGAAAAGTTATCCGAGACATTTCTTGCTGAACTCTCCTGGTATTTTTTTATTGTCGTGGTTTTTTGGTTTGTTGTTGTTTTGTTTTGTTTCATTATTTATTTATTTATTTGGCTTGTCGTATTACTTGAGCACATAATTTGTTAAATTCAAAATCATGCTTTTCCCTGTGCTTTCCCCACTGTGTCTTTCATGGTACAGGTTGGTGAGAGGAAATTGTTCAAAAAAGAGACACTTTGCTTTTTGTGCTTCCTGTGCCTACCTCTAATGCTAGTTAGAGTGTATAAGGCACATTCACTTGTCAGTCATCTCTTCACAGTATATCTTCTGCCACCTAGTTTCATACCCATCAGTATTATAAGTCTGGTTGTTTCTGTTTGTCTGCTACTTGCTTTAGTCTTTTATAAATATGATTTAAAATCATTTGATGGAAAGTTTTCTGTTGGTGCCTTTGACTGACTTGAATTACTGATCTTTGCTCATAAAACAGGACATTTTGATACTCCTGGACATTTAGGAAATATTTAACACTTTAAAATCTGGGTATATTTCTAATACAGATGTCTAAATTTACTGTAGTGTTTGAAGATGGAATTAAATATTGCATGCCTAGTCTTGATGGTAGCAGCGAAGTTTTCAATTGTGATAAGAGAATTACAGATGCCATCTTCCAAATTGAGTTTTGCAGCAGCCTCAGGCAATCAAATTTCAGTGTACTTTACTACAACGTTTTTTCTGTCTTGGTAGGGAGATTAAATTGCCTTCTTCTGAGCAAAGATAGCCTTTGGACTGGCGATGTGCAGCTCCAAAGCCAAGACACGTCTCCTTCTCTCCAAAGACCTGTACCTATGCAAGTAAAAATGTGTTAAAAGAATAGCATGTTTATTAATGTTCATCACCAGTCCCACCTGTACTCACAGGACAGTATTTCCATCTCTTTCAGTACTTAGATTTTTTTTCTATTATTTTCTACCTTGGCCTTATTTCAATTGTAAAAAAGATTCATAGCGCAGTGCTAGATAGCTGTTTAGAAAATCTGTAATGTTAAAGAAAACCTATTACATGCTCATTGTATCTGAACACCTTTGATTAAAGCAGCAAAACTGTAAATCTCACATTTTCCTATATTTTTTGCATTTTCTCTGTTTCTCCTTAGAGTTTCACTACCTGATATCCTATGATGATGGCTGATCTGCATCTTTTCTTTTGTTGTCTTCATCTTTGACAATGGATGCAACACTTTGACCATCTATTCCTGATTTTAGAAAAATCATGTATTTTTCAAGTCGCCTTTATACAAATGTAAAGTTTATCTACGAGTTAATTTACAATTTCTTCAAAAATGATGCACTTCATTTTTAGGGAGTTATTATGGATACGCAGTGACTTGGAGTTGGGTAGTTTTATTAAGGCATTGACTTTATTCAGAAAATTTGGGACTTCAGAGGTCAGTTGAATTTTTGTATGTTGACGTTGAAATGTTGTGCTTTAGACAACTCAAAGGGTTTGATCTTATTCAGTGCAATGTTGAAAGCACTGCTGACTAATGCCAACAGTTATTAATGGAAGGGAACTTTTGAATATCTCTACCAGCATTTTAGGAAAAAAAGTAGTAATCTTGCTGTTTCAAGGAGACCTACTTCTAGTCAGTACAGTGTTATACTGACAATATAAAACCATGAATTTAGAAGTGCTGTTGTAAATGTTCATCAGAAATTCTTTCTGATTTCTCCAGAAGAGTAAGTGAAGTATAACCTTTCGATATTCAGTTTGTACACTATACAAAATTTCTTTCCAAACGTTGTATTTATTTATTTATTTTCTGCTCATTCATGGTCATTTCAGAAGCAACAGAAACCAAAACTAAAATGACAAAAACACTTTGGCAGTATTTGAATTCTTAAAGATGTGAGATTTAAATTTTTTATTGGTTTGTGACATTTTTATTTTATCTTTTTTGAAAACCCATGCAATTCAAGACACAAATGTGATATACAGTGTCTTGTAAATGCTTAATACTGATAAGTAATGGTCAAAGGAAAAAAAGAAGAACACCAGTTCCTAATTAATATTATCTTTAATGCATGAGAATAATAGAAGGGATGGCATCTGTAGTATTGACTTTAATCTTAATTGCTATTGCTCTAAATCAGTTATTTTACAGTGAAAATGGAAGCATGCAACATCAGTAATTACAATTAATGTTATCGTTTTGCTTTATTTATTTTATAATAGTATTTTATCTTAGAGTTGTTAGTTGTGTATTAATCTGTCTCTGTACTTAACCAAAGTTATTCTGAAAATCAGAAAGTCTTATTTTATGAGGTCTGTCTGTCTTTGCTGTTAGGACTTATGTCATAGAATGATCAAGAAAGCTGCCCAGTTTATGTGAAAGTAACACTTATTCTTTCTCCAGATTGCTATATGAAGCTGTACATAATATAAACACATATTCTTGTCTCTAGTTAGTCACATTATAGTTAATGACCATATGGTCATTATGGTGTAAGATCTACTGTCTGTTGTATTTATATTCCTCAAGCATATTGTTCCTTCAACTTCACAGTGTGTTAAACTATTTCAAAGGGAAAAAAATCCTTTCCCTCTTGTTTCTGGTTGTCCTATCAAGTGTAACCTTGGACCCTTATAGAGCAATTAGACCAGCCTCTATCCCCTCCTTTGTAATGAGATTTCTTGCATTTCTGAGTCTATAACCCTTTAGTCTTCCCTAATGGGACATCATTATTCTGAAAGAAACAATGTAAATGTAAATGAATATTCTCATTAACGAGTCACAGAGAAACCTTTAGTGGTAGCGCTGTGGTAATTCTGCTTGTTATTTCTCTGGTATTCCATGCAGATTTTTTTTTTTATAATTCATTATTAGTATTCAAAATTACTTCTTCTTTAATTCTGCATGTCTTTTATAATCCGGTGTTCCAACTAGTTCAACCATGTCCTTGTTTTATTCTCCAGGAACCACCTGTGAAACGTTCAAGGTCTCTGTCCCCAAAGAGCTCTTTTAGAAAGTCAGAGGAGGTAAGGAAGCTCAAAATAGCTGAAAGGAAGATTGAAAACTTAGAGAAGACCCTAAAGCTAAAGGCAAACATAAAAAAAAAATTAAAATTAAATTAAAAAGCCCCTACTAAAATAAGACATCCTCTAGTTATAAGCTTGCATAGACAAAGATGTACCAAAATAAGCAAGCATTTAGAAACTGTAAAATGCACATATTGTTTTAGATTTTTAGCATAAAAGCACGTTCTCCATTAGTTTGTCTTTTCTTCTTTACTGCAAAGAATCTTGTGTTGATATTCCTGAAGTCCTATGACAGCCTAAATTTCTACCTATTTTTTCAAGAATACATCCTTTTTAAATGCATTTTCAAATTTTGTTTCTGAGAATAAACATTCCAGGAAATCCAATTATTCATATAGAAGTAAAATGAAGCACAAAGTATAAAGAAAATATTTTATTGTAGAGTGAAGCTAGTATTTTAAATTCTGAAGTCAATTACTTGGAACAGATATTACCCCTTGTACTCTTAAAAGTTACGCCTCAGAAGAGGTTGTTCAAACAGATACTGTACAGAGAAATAAAAATAAAAAAACATAGTTGGTAGAAAAGCTTCACTGAGCATATATTACAATTGCCAATTTTCTAGGCTTTTGTTTGTTTGTTTGTTTGCTTTTCCTAAAGAAAAAAAGCAGCAACATTTAAAATGACATATCGGTTTCTTGTTCCACTTCTGAATGCCTCTCAAAGCAATTAAACAAAACCAAAACCCAAACTCAGTCATTTTTTCATGAACATTCACAATTGTTTGCAATTCATTCTCTCCTTCTATTCCTTTTTTTAATTTGTTTTTTTTTTTTAATTTTCTGGTCATGTTGGTCAGAGGCATGAGAGATACTTTGAGTAATGTACCTTAAAGTGGTACACTGTGGCTGTACTGAACCTACTTTGATAACAAGTGTAAAATTCATGGTGTTCTGCAAGGCGTATTCTTAAGTTCCCTTCTTGTGCTTCTGTGTGATAGGTCAATTTAGGAGCCGTATTTTAGCACAAGTGCAAGTTTGTCATGCTGTATACTTGAGAGAACATAATCTATAATCTTAAACACGCAAACAGTATGTGGTTAGGAAAGATAATTTGGATTTAAGTAGGTCTTACAGTCTGTCTTGCTCTTTCTTCCTTGGGACTTGGAAGATTCATTTCATAATTTCTCTCTGTTGGAAGATCTAAGGCAGGTCTTATCACAAAATCACAGTACTGTAGGTGTTGGAAGGGACCTCTGGAGACCATCGAGTCCAACCTCCTGCCAAAGCAGCTCCCTAGCCCAGGTTGCACAGGTAGGCGTCCAGGCAGGTCTGGAACATCTGCAGAGAAGGAGACTCCACCACCTCTCTGTGCAGCCTGTGCCAGTGCTCTGTCACTGCACTGTGAAGAAGTTCCTGCTCACATTTGTGCAGAACTTCCTATGCTTCAGTTTGTAGCCATTTCCTCTCATTCAATCACCACACACTGCTGAGAAGAGTCCAGCCTCATCCCTTTGCCTTCCTCCTGTCAGCTGTAACTGAGAACTTGCCTTTGACAGGTACTGTGTTTTTCATTCCACAGTGGCCTCACAGTGTTACTACAGATGATTCTAGCAGTGTGTTGCTCCACCCTCTGCTGCAAAAGCTAGAACATCAGTGTATATGATTATTCTGAGTAATACAAAGTTTCACATTGCTTGGGAGTTTCTTCTGGAAAGGGAAGTAGAAAGAAACACTCTGATTTTCTTAGCAAATATAGAAGAGAAAATATTTTTATTCTCTGTTCCTAACCTCATAACACAGGTCAGTTACAATTCTTGCATTACTGCCTTTGCCATTTATTTTGTTTATTCCTGATGCATAACTTAGGAATCTGCAACGTATATAAGGGTTGCTCTGAAAGTAATGCCTCCTGTGTTATTCTGTTGACCCATGACAGTGGCAGATGCTGGTGTTCTGGCAGTAGAGGTTGAACTTTCCCACCAGTGTTATATTTTGTTATTGGGATGGCAGAACAGGGACACTCTTGTCAAAACAGTATCTGACATGGAAGGGCATGTGAGGCAATGATATGTCACTGAATTTCTCCATGCGGAAAAAAATGGCACCCACTGACATTCACTGACACTTAGTGAACATTTCTGAAGACCGAACAGTGGATGTGAACACAGTGTGGCAGTGGGTGATGTGTTCCAGCAATAGCAACAGCGACATGCTTTCATGCAGGCCACATTGAAGATCACCAGGCATATTTTTAAGAGTGTGCCATGCAGGCTCTTGTTCATTGCTGGCAAAAATTCATACTGGTGCATATGTTGCAAAACAGTGTCTTGCAGGTGAGAATATGCTCTCTCGAACTGTATTACTCCACTTCTTGTATCTGTTGTAGTTTCCATAGAAATAAAGAGGAGGCATTACTTTCAGAGCAGTGTATATGTATTTCAAGTATGGGATTTCATCATTTCTCGAATCCATGAAGTCCTTAAAGGCTAAATCTTAAATTTACCCATGAAACTGACAATAAGAGCTCCTTTAATTTGTCTAGTCAAGTTGGTTCACTTGTTCTGTAACATTATTTAATTGACTGAAAAAGCTGCAGAGGCACAGGTCATTGTATTGAGATATCTTGTGTCACTACACACGGAATTCAGTAAGACCATGCCAACATGGGGACAAATAATGCTAGAATAACATAAATAATTTTATTGGTATTGTGTATTTTCTGTGTATTAGCCTCCTAAAGAAAGAAAAAGATTTGAATGGCTTTATTTACAATTGATGCTCCAGTGGGTATTAAAAAGAAGCAGAAAAAAAGCAAGGGCTCATACTGGTCTTTTTCATTTCTCATCATCTGACTCGGTTCTAGCCAGGGAACTTTAACTCTTACTGTACTTAGTAGTAATATAGACAGAACAATTGTGTAAGTTCTTATAACTTCAGTGTCCATAGTTTTGATACAGAATCTGCTTCATTTCTGCACACCAGGACATACTGAAATGTAACATAGCGTCCTTACTTTCAGTCTTCTTTGGGAAAGACAATGTCAAATGTCAATAAGATTGTTTGATGGATTTTGAGTGACATATTGTCGAGTTGGTACTTAAGCTGGTGCCCTCTGAGTATACCTTTGTCTTCCAGGAGTAGGAGTTTGGTTGTTGGAAACTGTGATCTCTGGAATAATCCAGAGAAAATATCTCTGACTTTTCAGGAAAAGTCACCAAAAGCATCAAGAGAACTTGACTTTAATTTTTCTCCTTCTTGTAGACGAAAGTTCAAAATTTCTGCAGAGTATTATACCAAAATATATAGACTAGTCTTTAGGGGAAACTTAATACTTGATTATGTGAGAGAGAAGGAACACTGTTAAACTTAGTTGTGATTATAACAGGATGACTTTCAGTGGTGGTTGACTACTTCCCCTTGCAGATTGGACTTTATCTGTCAGTGTGTGACATAATGTATAACAGCATGGCTGTGGAGAGATGGAGAATAATGTGGAGATCTGCTGCTGACGATGGTTACTCCATCCCATTTCCGTCACTACATAGAAAAACTAACAAGACAGCTTAATTATCATGTAATATAATTAAATTAGAGAGAGATTGAACTAACTGAGCTTATGGAAATAACAGAGTAAATTTAAAGTTCTAAAGCGATTAATACTTTAATAAATCAGATTGATTAGGACAATTATTTGTCTAATTTCTTCCTTGGCAAAAGCAGAGCAATTGAGGAAATAACTGTAAGGGAATGGATAATAAAACAGGTAAACAATGAAAGATTTAGATTTATGAATACAACAGGCCATGGTCTGCTCTTGGTTACACCTTTGAAAATGCATTGACAGTAATAAACTTTTTTATATTTTATAATTACAGTCTTTATACTGAATAGGCTTTATACTGAAGATACAACTTTGCACTGTTTTACCAAACTTGATTGATTTTCACTAGCAATATCAAACAATCTCATTTAATAAATGGTAGCATATGAAATTTCAGCTGATTTGTTTCAGCTAATGTTTTTTCAGCTCTTTCATGTGTGAGGAAAACTGGGCTGTATTTCAGAAGCTATATTTAGTCTAAGTCTCTTGTAGTTAGCACTTCCTTGTAAACCCTTGCCATTTTCTTATATTGAACTTGCTTCTTATTGCATGTGGGCTCTGACTGTCGGACTCACTTATTGGGTAATATTGATAGCCTTCCTTGGATATAATATGCATATAAGAATGCATATAATGCATACAAATAAAGTATTGTGATTTACGCAGACCTTAAGGAGCTTATTCTGTTGTCAACATACAAGCCGAGTACTTGCTCAATAGAAAATGCAGCAGTGAGCACAGATCTTCCTGGATGCTGTCTGGTAAATTCTTTACTACTATAGGCCAGAACTCAACTTTCTTCACACTACAGAAAGTCCTTGCTTTTCTTAATTTTATTTTACTTTTTTTGGAGTGTGGGTTTCAAAACACAGTACTCTCACTTACGGAAACATGTTTTTTTAATGATTTTTAAGTTATTGTTTCCAACTTTCATAGTGCTATCCCTTCGTATGAGTCAAGGCACATCTGATTTTTTGTTCCCTATGAAATCAGTTTTTTATTAATAAAATTATTGTCAGCTTTGTTTATCTTCCTTTTTTGTTCTGTAGCTATTGACCAAAGTCTGGGTTTTGCAGGTTCATAGGTTCATGTCTATTCACATTAAAAAAAATTATTTTTTGTGGAAACCCTGATATCATTGAAATTGAGGTATTTTTTTGTAATGTGGATTTAGTGCAGCCAGTATTTTTCCTCAAAAATGCAAAGATTGCTTTTCAATACGGAAAGAAAAGTCATTCAGAGGGAAAGACAGAGCCAACTATCTTTTTTCTGTCTACGTATTTTTAGGTGTGTTATGCTGATACATTCACAAGATGAACACTGATATTTTGATAGTAAGTTTTCTACAGTTTCTAAACAACATGCAAAAAAAGTTTTGCCAAATTTTCTTAACATTAAAAAATAGTGAATCTTTATTTGACCTCAGAGTCTGTTGTTCCTTATATTTAAGTTTAGATTTCTTAGGGTTTTAACAGTTAACTAAGTAGAAATTTTTAGATCTCTGAAATTCTCCTGCATTTTGCCAAACTGACTTTGTTTCTTTTTGGTGCTATTTAGACTGAAGAAACTGATGAGCTAAGAGCAGCCCATGAAAAACGCAAAGAAAGGCTGCAGATGTTACAGACCAACTACAGAGCACTAAAAGAGCAATTAAAGCAGTGGGAAGAGGGTGATAGCAGGTAAGTTACATAGCTCATTAAAAACATTTCCCTTACACTAGAAATCTGAACAAAATTATTATGTAGGCATTCAAACAGAATTTGATTTCAAGCAAGAAGCTGCTATGTGGTAACCTAGTCTTTGTTAAAGCATAATACATAGCATAACTCTATATGACAAAAATTTCAGTTATAACCAGGAATAAAATGTGTTGAGCTGACACCTTGACGTATTTTATTTAGGATCTCATTCTGAGTCAGTACTGGACAGAGGTCTGCTAAGGCTGCTTATTAGGCTTGTCTAATTCCCCAGCTGATTAATTTGTTGACTGTGTATGTTTTGAATTTTCTATAATGGAACAATTGCTCCTTATGTTTCGAACAATTTTAAAAATAGTTTTTTCATTAAACAATAAAAAAATAATAGCTTCTGTGTGAAACATTTAGTGATTCAAACATTAACTGAAGATAATCCTAAAATATCCCTCTTAACAGAGAAAATAAAGTATGCGTGTGAAGAGCAGGATTTTTTTCAAATGTTTAATGATGACAAAATCAAATATTTCTGATCATTTTATAGAAATACTGCAGTAACATATCTTTATGAGAGGATAAAAAGGAAAGTTAAAACTAGCACATCAGAATTTAAATAGTGAATATTCTGTGTGTAATTAACCATTAAATTCTGTACAGAACAGACAAAATTTTATGAAGAAATTTGTTTTTGGAAGTCCTTAGCATAGAGTTAGTATTATTGGTAAAAAGTTGCAATGAAGATATTTCTATCACTTCAGTTCTTAAACACTTCGGAGTACAGATTTTGGGTCATAGTTCAAGGGAATCCTGGTGTCCTAGTTCCTTTAGTAGGACTTCAGCAAGCACGTACAGTTTTGTGAACACATGTTTTCCTAGAAACAATTCTTAATTAGTGCAATCCTGATTCAGCGTGAGACAGTCTTTTAAAATATATCTGGATGAAAATAAAGTAAGGTACAAATCTACTACATGCATTGGTAACGTAGAAGGATTCTTTTGAAATATGAAAGCACAAATAACTAGAAGATTTTTTTTATTTATAAAAGAAAGGTCTTGTTTAGGTAGAAATAAAGGGTGAATTTTATATTGTACTTCTCTGTTTTTCATTTCAGTGCAAACTGAAAATCTACTGGATGATAGTTGTTTATTTCTGTGTCTATAAGCTAAGTAGGCATTCATGGTTCACAGAGAGAGCAAAGCTGAAAAGATTAAAAAAATTCTGCCTAGGGGTGGTAAATTCAAATTTTCATATATAGTGAAGCTTTGAGAATTCTGGTTCTGATAGTTAAAAAAAAAAAAAAAAGGATAAATGAGAAAGAAAAAAAATGGAAAAAAAAAAAAAGACAAACTAAAAAAGGAGAGAAGAGCAACTCCTGTTTCTGTTTAAAATAAATGAGATCAGCTTGTGTTCTGACAGGAGTATAGCTGGGAAAAGTAGATATCATGGAAAGTGTGATATTACAAACTACTCATTAATCTGATGTTTTTAAATCTATAGTTAAGTTGAGCTAAGAATTAGGTTTGATTAGATTAGATTTAGGTTCTGGTTTTTATAATCAGAATAGAATTACATGAAGTATGATGATACTGAAAGGGATTTTATTATTACTATTATTATTTTTAATATGCTGACAGGGGAGAGTAGTCAAGAGACAAAAGCAGTCTGTCAATTGTTATACCTTATGTTATTATTTTGACATCTCAAAAAGCTTTATATTGCTGGTGTAATGTAAATTGTGCATTAAGGAATCAGTATCAAGTATTTATGCGGTACTTAATGATCCTCTCTGTGATGGAGAACCCCATTCTTTCTGATTCTTTATAGACTGGAGTTTGTTATCTATATGGCAGCTGACGGGACCTAATATACCTGTCAGTGTACATACAACTTCCAGGGACATAGGTGGTTGCAAAGATGATGGGGCCTTATGAGGTTACGACATTCTCAGAGAATTTATTTCCATGCCCAATAGAAATTCATATTGTGGATGTCTTTGAAATTAATGAATATTTAAAATATTCTTTATCTTTTTCTTCTAAATACAATATGTTTTTTTTCTTATTTTTAATTAGACAATAGATCAGCAACTGATTAAGAGAGGGTATTCACACAACTTCCAGACTGGTTTTCAGGGGCATTTAAGGAGCTGGTGTCTCCTTTTTTTCTGCAAGAGATTGGTGTTGGTTTCACTTTTTGCTTTCACCTATCAGTGTTGTAAAGAATGCTGACAGAATAAACCCAAATGATACTGCTCTCAATTGAGTGCATTGCTGCCATACCAGTAAGGTTCCTGTCTCAAACTACTTAATGAACTTTTTTATAATACATTTAAGGTGTCACGCTTCACAGAATGTATGCCTCCATTCATCCATCAAGATTTGTATTCAATAGATGCCAAAGTTAAGAATCGGTATGCTGTGAATGCAAGGATGTTTTTTATTTTTTTTTTTTATTTTTTTATTGTGGTAGTCCTAAAGCATGCAGTTATTTAAAAACAAACAACCTCTTCTCACTCACAAACAGGACTGCAAGCAGTAAAGGCAGATACCAGCGAGCAGACGCCTGCCAGCTTTGTCAGGAGGATTCTGCTGCTGTGAGGAGTGAACTGGCTTTTTTCAAAAGGGAACACAAAAAGCTATTGATTGAAAAGTGAGTTTGTTTCTTAAGTGGTGTTTACATTAAGAAACATGCTGCTGTTTTTTTTCTGAAGGTTGTGCCTTGCAGGCCACATGAAAGGAATTCCTTGTAAAATTCCAAGATAAAACCATCTTCTGCCAAAAGCAGAAAGGAAAACATCAGCTCTTTTCTCCCTCTTAAATCAGTGACAAGTTACAAGTTTGCTAGCACTAACAGAAACTGTATTCCATGATCTAGGGATTGTGTTAATTAATGTGGCTCTCATCTGTTGGAGGTGTCGCTCTTCATTAGCCTGTATTTTACACACTGCCGTGCTTCATTTTTGGAATGAGGTGGTGAGGGGATAACCTAGCCAGCCATCCTTGTTTGATCTCTGTGATACATACGCAATGCAGAATGCCTCAGCTCTCTTGGTTCCCTGCCCTGTCCTGCTAATCCCAGCTGAGCTCATTATGGTGTAGCCTTGCTGCTACTCCTGGAGCCAGAGCTGTCCAAGCTAATTACTGGTAGCAGCAGAGCTGCCTGTTAAGGGTCTGGTGTGGATCTGCTAACATGGTCCTTGGTAGTGACCTGAAGAAAGCACGAGGGAGTTGCTCTCTTTCTTGCTGTGCACAGCCTGTCCTTTGGGTTTAGTGCTGATCCCTTCACACAGCTCTTTTAGCTGTAGTAAGTGTAAAACTTGGTGAAGGAAACTCTTACTTTAGAAAACATACAGTTTGCTGCTTTGATCTCGTAATTCATAGGCTATTATACTCAACCAGGCAAAGTAAGAAAATGTCCTTTTATACCAGACAAAAGGAAGTTAGTATGGTATAATTAGCCCTTTGCCGCTGTTTAACACTTTCTGTAAGTTGATTTTTTTGTAATGTGTGCTTTAAGAATCAAGATATTGTGGAAACTTCTATTCAGACTTTGTTTTTGTCAGCATTAAAGAAAATGTGTTTTCCCAGTGGGTCACAATACAAACAGATTTTGTGAAGATACCATGAAGGCTGCTGTCACAGAATTTCAACAGCAGCAAATTGTTTTGTAGTGTGTATGTCCTTGTGAAGCTCTTGAGCTATTTCAGAATATTATGAGCACTGCTCCAAATGAAATGCCTCCTGTTTTTTTTACATTAGCCCACAGTGTCAGGGATGTTGGTGGCGTGGCAGTAGAGTTTGAACCTTCCCACCAATATTCCATTCTTGTTTGTTGCTGTGCAACAGATGGTAGCAGAGGGACAGTCTGACAAAATGTCATCTGACATGGAAATGCATGTGAAGCAAGGGTATGTCACTGAATTCCCCCAAGCAGGTGGTGATGGATACTCCATCCCTAAAGACGTTCAGGCTCATGTTGGTTGGAGTTTTGAATTGCCTGACCTAGCTTTAGATGTCCCTGTTCATTGCTGAGATGTAGAACTAGATGATCTTTAAAGGTCTCTTTCAACTCATGTGGTTCTGTGATAAAAATTTGCTCCCACTGACATTCATCAATGCTTGCTCAAAAGTTATGAAGACCAGACAGTGAATTTGAGCACAGTGAGGTGGTAGGTGGTACATTTCAGCAGTAGTGACAGCAACAGTGGTTTACCTCTGCTGATGCAGATATTAATAGGCGTAGCATACAAGCTCTTGTTCATCGCTGGCAAAAATGCATAGCTAATGGTGATGAGAAATACCCACACTGAGAAATAGTGTCTTTTAGCTGAGAATATCCTCTAACAGCTAGTGTTATTGTATGCTTTATGTCTACTATGGTTTCCGTGGAAAGAAATAGGAGCTGTTACTTTTGGAGTGACCTACAGTACAGGAGGACCTACAGTGCAGTAATGGAAGTAGCTCTGTTGCATTCTATGTTCTTTTATCCTCTAGTTATAGGTCTGAGCCTATTTTTGTCACTAAATTGTCACATCTTTGCCATTTTAAAAGTATCACCAAAAATTATCATATATACTTCTTTTGTTTATTTTGAGTTTCATGTAGGAATGTGCATTTTCTAGCTATACATGTAATTGCATCTGTAATTTTCCTATCAGTTTCACACAAAGCTATGAAAAGAAGATTGTGTCTCTATTGTGCATGCTTTGAAACTGATTCATTTGGACTATTGTTCTGTAGCTCCTTGCAGTCAGATTTTATGGGGAACACTCTTAGAACTCATACACTGCATACATTGCAGATCAGTGGTCTTGTTAAATAGTGGTGTTGTGGTGCAAAGAACCAGGTGACTTCTTCAAAATATAGAATTATCAAATCGTATTGAGTTATTTTAGTTTTTCCAGTTCTTAGTAAAGAGCCAGAACAGCACTGTGATAATTAAGGTGGACCTGTTACGTGGAGCCAGGTGTTTTTGGCAGTTTAGCTTGGTAGCTGAGTATGGAGGGAGACATACTCCTCAGTATTTTTTTTAATCTGCCTTAAATGTCTGTGTCTAATGAAGACAGTCTTTAATTTGTTAAAACAAGCTAGCACTGAAAGACAAAGTCAGTAGTACAGTTAGAGTGTTTGTAGATCTGTGCATAGTGCCCCTTCATGTTACCACTGTCCTTACTTGAGCTCTGTGGTTATACAACATATCCTGTAGAGCTGCATCAAAAGCTTAAATACATGATTTTGGAAGCAGTGCAGGCAAATCAGCCTAGATCACAGTTATCGTGGATGCACTCGGTTTGATGGACTCTTCTGAATGTTGATTTAGATCACATGCAAGTGAAATCCAACTAAACATTACATAAAGAAGACTATTTGAGGATTTTCTTCTATTATTTCTGTTTTATCTTTAACAGATGTAATTTATATCTATGAATAGATCAGTGGGTTAATGTTAGGAAAGCAGGATTATTTTTTATTTGTTTCTTTGGTTTACCTGTAAACATTTTATTTCTTTCTTTCTCAACGCTTTCCAGTGATAGAACAATAACATAAAATGTCTTTAATTCATGTCTATCTTGCTCTGGAAGCAGTAGTGTAGGAGAAGCAGGAATGCTCATTCATGTGTGTCCCATGTTCTGAATACTATTAAGATACTATTAACTTACTGTTAACAATCAATTTGTAAGTTATGAAATCTGTTTAAAAGTCAGGACGAAAATGAAATTGCTTAGAAACTCACTTGTCCTGGTAATCCCTATTTCCAAATCTTTTTGAAGTTGGTGAAAGGACTTTGTTGCTGTCACTACCTTCTGTTTGGTCCTACCTTTTATTAAGACTTTTCCTCACCACAGGTAGGAATTGCTTTGACTGCCATGTAAGCTATTAAACACCGTCCCCTTTTCAAGTTGGATACTAGTGCAAATTAAGAAATGTGGATTTTAGGACCTTAGCACGTTTTTGAAAATTTGTGAAGTTTTTTTTGTTTTCATGAAATTGCAAGTGTTTAATGTCTGAGTTATATATTGGTGAATGTTGACACAATGTGTGGCTTTGTTACTACTATGCTTTAGTTTTTGGTTAGTAAAGAATATTATGTACACTCTGTACTACTTTGCAATAAATTATGTATTTCAGAGCCATGGCCCACATCTTCTCCATGATCAATAATATATAAATTTCAGCTATTTGTATTTTTATAGAGAAAAAGTATTTATATTAACACAGTCCATTATGAGGAAACTGGAATTGGAATGTCTTCAGTAAATTTATGCAGATCATTTTACAGAAGCACAGATATATTTATATACATATATGTATCTATATAAAGATGCGTATACACACACTTTTGTGTATGTGTAGTCTAGTTCTTGAATTCTTCATAGAATCATAGAATGGCCTGGATTGAAAAGGAACTCATAGATAACCTAGTTTCAAACACCCCTGCCATGGGCAGGGTCACCAACCAGTAGACCAGGCTGCCCAGAGCCACATCCAGCCTTGCCTTGAATGGGGCATTCACAACCTCTTTGGGCAACCTGTTCCAGTGCATCACCACGCTCTGAGTGAAAAATTTCCTCTTTACATCTAGCCTAAATCTCCCATGTCTCAGTTTAAAACTGTTCCCTCTCGTTCTTTCACTATAAACCCATGTAAACAGTCATTCTCCGTCCTGTTTATGCACGCCCTTCAAGTACTGGGAGGCCACAATAACGTCTCCCCAGACCCATCTTTTCTGCATGCTAAGCGAGCCCAGTTTCCTCAACCTTTCCTCACAGGAGAGGTGCTCCAGCCTTCTGATCATCCTAGTGGCCCTCTTCTGGACCAGTTCCAAGAGCTCTGCATCTTTTTTGTGCTGGGGGCCCCAGGCCTGGACACAGTACTCTGGACGTGGCCTCGAAAGAGCTGAGTAGAGGGGGGCAGTCACCTTCCTTTCCCTGCTGGCCACTACTTTATTAATGCAGCCCAGGATTTAGTTGTCCCTCTGGGCTGCAAGCATGCACTGCTGACACGTGTCCAGCTTCTCATCCACCAGGACCTTCTCCACAGGACTGCTCTCCAGGAGTTCTTCCCATAGTCTGTATAAGTACCTGGGATTGCTGTGGCCCAAGTGAGTGATGTTGCACTTGGCCTTGTCAAACCTCACTGGGATAGTTCATTTACAGTTTTTGTTATCAAGTGCTAACTGTTACCGTAGCTTTTGTAGATTTCTATTAACAGATATTTTTAGACATTTTCTTCCTAGTTAGCTCAATCTTTGTATCTATATTGTTTAGATTTTCTTAAAACTCATGTTAAATTATTGTACAGTATGTCTACAGTGTCACAGTTTAACTTCAACTGGATTGGAGACTAACTAGTGTGAATCACTTTGTCGTTTCGACGTTATATTACATTTACTTACTTGTTAGAGTAGAGAAATACCCTCTCCTTTTGCCCTCTGGTGTACAGACCTTGAAAAGATATTTTGGAATACTAGTAAACTATTATGACAGCTTTACAATTCTACCTCTTCTGTTTCTGGTTGCTTTGTAGGAGATCTTCTAACTGATACCAGCAATGTTGAATTCTTTTCAGTGGTACATATTTTCACATAAGAAATTGTGAGATAAGTCCTTATCCTCACAAGTAACTGGAAACTGATTGTCCATATGGTTGGTCATATGCAGTTTCTAATAAGAAGGAAATGTTCCAAGTGAAAAAGAAAGCCACATCATTTGAAGAACCTTTTGTGTTCATTCTTTCCTTTCGGTGCCCAGGTAGTTTTGCATGTTATCCATTTAGGAAATATACTGTGGATCTTTGAAATATTTGAAATCCCTGTAAGCTAGCTAATGCCCTTAATTTTCTACAGAGGTCATTTAATAAAGGTTTCTTATTCAATCTTTTGGGAAAAGAAGGCCGCACAATTTCTGTTTTCTTAGACTTTTAAATTCAGCTAGTCTTTGTTCTTTGTGATCGTATCTAGTAGATTGTAGTGAGTTGGCAAGAGCCTAACTTGGGACCAGCTACAGCTCATGATTTTTGTTGACCTCTCAAGTTGTTAGAGGAGGATTCTGGAGTAAAGCAAAATTTGCTGTTCTGGAACAGTAGCAGTAAGAAAGATGAAGCTAGAGTTGATTAGTTGTTTCTTTTTTTTTTTTCCCCACAGCAAACCTGAAAAACTACAGATCTGATAATCTTGACAGTTTCTTTAGCAGTAAATGTCTGGCCATCAGAGTGTTTTAGTTTTCAAATTTCCATTGTTGTGTGTATCATCTACATCTTTGTTTCACTGATAGCTAGGTCCCCCACCTATTGGGGCATCAAGTTTCTAAACATAAAATATTTTAAATCTAATGATTCTAGTCTCATGTTAACTTTTTACTGTATTCAGTGTATTTACTGTATACAGTGGTCGTAGAGCACTGAAAATTCAAATACAGAATACTGGCTGACAGTGCTGTGTATAATGCACTTCAAAATGCAGTTTTTGCTATCTTGACAGCCAGAGCACACTACTGGCTCATCCTGAGTCTTCTGTCACCAGAAGCCCAATGTCCTTGCTGCTGAACTGCTCTCCAGCCTGTTGCCTCCCAGTCTGTGTCTGTGTCTAGCATTTTATTTTGTTGAACTTCATGCCATTGCTCTCTGTGACTTGATGCCATTGACAATTGCTGAATACATAAAAATAAAAAGTATGTATTAAAATAAAGTACCAAGTGCATCTTGTTCAATTCTACTGACTGTTCATAGTAAGAACCTTGTGAATCTACAAGGAATATGCTTTTGTTCAACATACAGCTGAATTCAGCATACAGTGGTATTTTTCCACTTTCCTTTCATGGTGCTGATTCTGAAAGGGAAATAGAAAATTTTCAAATTCACATACATCTCAGCTTTGCCAGTAGCATATGGATCTTCAAGACTGAATTTTGTGGAGACAGTAAGTTCCTTCAAATATAGCAAAACAATATTTTACAATGAAAATTGTGAATCAACCTTTATATTTGCTCATCCTCTTTCTCAAAAAGTTCTGGAATTCCAAAAACTCAAATGTTGAGCTAAGCAATGTGATCTCTGTAACAAACTAGTTGCCTCTCTCATGCTGAATGAGGCAGAAGATATGTACACAGATTAGTAACACGTTTTGCTGATTTTTGGGGAGATGATTTCTTTTTTTGAATTTGTAATGAATTGCATATAGTGAGTGTGGTAAGAAGTGTTGCTGTGTTTACTTTTTTCGAACACAATCACATGAAAGTGAATGCGGACACCTCAGTTTCCCAGAAATTCAAATATTTCACTGAAAGAAATAATTTAAGAAATTGATTTGCAATTTTATTGAAAACATGCTACTCTTACCAAAAGCAACCTGTAAGTCGTAGAGACTTCTGAGTTTATATAAGGTTCAAAGCACTGATGTGACAGTAACACTGTCTCAATATTCATGCAATGGAGTCCTTACTCTGTGTACATCTCTGCGACATACGGCTTACAGTGGTAACCCAATGTAATGATCCTTCAAGTCAAGTCCTTTCTTAATTAACTGCTGGTAAACATTGTTTATGAGGCAGTTCTGGTGGCATTTTATGGGAATGAAAAATCCTAAATTGAATTGATTATAGTTCACATTAATTTGTTTTTGTTAACCAACTTCATGTCAGATAGACTTCATGCTGCAGTAAAAGAAAGAAAAGACAGATAGAGAAAAGATAAATTTTGGGTATTAGTTTCTAGAATCCTTTTACAAGCTAAAGGTTGTGCTGCATGTTGAAACTATTTTAGTCACTAGCCATTAACAGATTTTTGTTTTCAGAGTGACTGTTAATTTGAAATATATCTCAAAACTCATTCTTGACAATGATGGTACTGTTCACTTTTTTGTTATCTGTACAGATTCTGGATGGGGGTGTGGTAGTTGCTTTTATCTTTTCTTGCACCTGAATGTGGGTTGTAAATCAGACAGACTTTACTTAGCATCAACAGATATCACTTCCTGCAATTTTCATCTATTCTATGAGTGACTGAATTTGGGAACAAGAATGATACAGACATATATTGGGAAGTGAATGTGTGAACTAAGCTCACCAACAAGGTATAGTCAAATACTTTCTTTTCTTGGTTAATTAAAACTACAGGTTTCTTTGTAATCATTTATAAACTGTAAGTTTACAATTTTCTTCCTATAAAAAAATTCTAGTGAATCATTTGGATGGTTTGAATGTTCACAAAATGTAAGTAGTACTTTCTGCTTTATTTTCTTTTGGCAGCATTATCCCTTGACATATGTAATGGTTTTTGTTCTCTCACATAGTCTAGATCAAACACCTGCTCCAAGGTTTACTCTCACCTCCCAAGGCTGTCAGTTGACACATAAATATACAGCCCCGTGAAAAGAGCATATTTTACCCTCACTGCAGGCAAATCTTGAATCATAATGCTGTAGGAACAAAGTGAAGAATTTCAGCCCTACTCAGATGTCAGAGTAGGATTACACAATGTAAAAGTTGGATAAAGTTTCGGCCTAGTTTGGTTCTCAAGACACTAAACAGTTATTCAGGAGTGAAAAATGAGAATAACTACTTGCTGTATTACGTTTCAGACTCCTCCCCTCAGTTTACCAGCACCCCTTCCAGTATTTTCTGTATGGGCTCACAACATATCTGTGTTTGGTGTGCACATGAATTTTATGCAGATTGTACGGAGTAAGATTTTTACCCTTCCAAAGAGTCATGGACAGAAAGTACAATTCAGTTTTACTTACTTAGAAGACCTTTCTGTGTTGATCTGCTGTCTTAAACTCCTCTCTTTTTTGGGGGGAAGAAAACAGCAAAAGAGCTTTTTCTGCTCTTCTGCATTTTACTTTGAAGGATTTGTCTTAAGCTTTCTGTAACAAAAAAATAAAAATAAAAATATGGCAGTACATTGGCTTATTGTCTTTGAAGCTGTCCCCTTTAAAGGACCATGATAAAAAGTTTTCAAAATTTGCTTAGCAGTCTTTTTTCAGTCTCATTTTCTTCTTAATTTGACCTTTCTGTCTTTAAAATACTTTTATGACTCTGGAGGAAAATATTTGAACAGGCATTGACTAGCTCGTGGTCTGTGAGGAAGGCTTCTCTGACTGCAGCAGCTCCTGGACTAGTCCCCAATATCTGTCCTCACCAGAGATGGTATGCATTAGGAAATTGTTCTTGGTTTCTGCTTATTTCTCCAAAGAGTCATCCCACTGCAGTTTTACAACCTGTAATCTTTGAGAGGGAGTCTGTTTCCTCAGTGGGATATACCTTCTTGCATATTCTTCTCCATTAGAAATGAGATTCTCTGCTTGGTTTTATTTTCCAGATAAAATTCCCTGGGACAAATGGAAAGAAGTCTTTCTGTTTATTTGGATGTTTATTTTAGACTACCATGAGCCTGCTCTTTTAATTCCTTTTATCTGTATGCAGGGAAATGCAGGAGTCTCCTTTTGGCCTTACGTGTGAAAGCTGAAAGCTGCTGGTGAACAGTGGTTAACTTAAGGGATGTGCATTCCTCTTGAGGCAGTGGTTTGATAGAGGACTAACTCTGGCAGTGGGTTAGCCTAGGGTCAGCAACTCTCGAAGGAAGGAGCCATATAAACTGAGAAGTGCAGCCAAAAAGTTTATGCTGTATTTCAGCCTATCTTTCTAAATTACCTTTTCTTTAATGCATCAAGTCACAAGTGCGCATGTGTATACGTGCATTCAGTCTGGAGCTATGTGAGGGCTCCTGATGGTATCTTTAGAACCGCTGACAATTAAAAATGATGAGTACTAGGAAATTTTGTTCTAGCAAGAAGGTATATTTTGCAAAAGCCTTGCTTATATGCAGATGGTATGAGCATTTCGCCTATTCCAGTAACTTGATAAGTAAGCAACTGTTTTAGATAATTTCTTGCTGATGCATAGCTATAATCTGAAAGAAATCAGAAGTAATTCCTTTGGTGAAACTCCTTCTCTAGAATACTTTTTATTATGCTGCCTCTTTCTAAATTCCAAATAAATGTGTATTTGAGTATTACAAAAATAACTTTATAAAGGAGGAATAACCAAAAGTCTTACACTGAGATAAAATAGATTTCTGAATATTGTACAGTATGGGAAGAGACAATACTATTATTCTAGGTCAAGGACAGTACCTTCAGATATGTATGAAACACCAACATAAACTATTAGCTGGATAGATTTAACTCCCTCCGTTTCTTACTGATCCTAGTTTTAATATCACCAAGTGTGACTGTGGCATGATTGTAATTGGAAAGTATAAAGAGTCAGTGTATAAAATAGGATGCTGTTTCCTGCTCCGCTTGGTGCCTTTTGTATAGATATGATACGAAGGTTTACGATTGCCTTTCATCAAGTTATTAACAATAAACAAAACACGTTGTTCTCCGGATGTTACAAATTCATCAATATTATTTCACAGAGTATAAACGAAGACATGCTGCTTCATTCTGCTATGTTAGAAAATACTGGCAGACTTCTAGGAAGTGCCAGCAGATTCTTGCTATGTGTTCAGGTGCTGATTCCTGCTAATTCAAAGACGTGTCGACATCTTAGCTAGGAAGAAATTGAAAGTTGTACCCTGACCATGTAATTTGGAACATCTGAGACTTTTGCTTCACAGCATCTGAACTGTTTCTTGTCAACCAGAAAATCTAAGAATTATTTTGGAGCAGCTTGTGATGTTAGAAGGTTGCTTTGGGATTTTGACTTGTTTTGAAATCAGATGAAAAAATATTTTTTGTTGAGCAAAAATTTCTGAAGAAGCAGAGTTTAATTTTACCAGATGCCCTTACTTATGCAGTATTACCTCCCCTTGCTAAAGGATGAAGTCCACGAGAAAATTCTACGTATGCTTAAGGGTAAAAATCAGTGCAGCATATTCTAGGCTTTGTATGACTCTGAGTCACTTTTCTCCCATTTAATTTGGTATCATTTGAACTCAGGAAAGCTACTAAAAAGCACAGCGACTGAGTACAAATAAGAGCATCTGGGTTTTTTTGTTTGTTTGTTTTGGTTTTCTTTTTTGTCCACAGGTTTCATTGCTCTTACAAACACATTACAGAGCTAGTCTGTTTTCTTTCCTCCATCTCTAAGAATTGCTTTTAAAAAGAAAACCCTGTCTGAGAGCTGAATACTTTTTTTTTTTTTAGTTTACATAGTAATGAATTATTGTATTTCTTCTTAAAATCAGAAATAACTGTTTCATAATATACTAATAGTTGCATAATCTTACAGTTACACAGTTTCAATTGTATTCCAGAAAAATTTATGAACATTTAGGAACTAAGCAAGTCAGAAAAGTTTTTCCCTGTCCTATCAGAAAAAAATAATTGTTTGCAATCTTTTGAAAAATTCTTATACCTTTTAAGCAAAAAATAAAATAACAAGGAGCAGTCCATACTGATTTTTAGGAATCTGTTTAAACACTGCCTATAGATACAGGTGAAGTGACCACTGAAGTTTCAGCACTGTATGATTATAGAAGTGGTTGTGATGTCATTATTATTGCAGATATGAATTTAGACTTGGAGTATGATGAATCTTTATAAAGTGTAATTGAGTGATTGCTTATTTTCTTTTCATCCAGATTGCTGATAGGTATTCATTATAGTGAATCTTCTTTGCCTGAGTTTTTTCAAGTTTATAGCTGGAGGTGTTTTATGCAATATTTCAGAGACAGTTCTTACACTTTTTTTTTTTTGTTGCTTTTAAAATGCACCAAAATTTAGTTCGCTTTTCTTTCTATTTTTATTTTCTATCAATCAATTTAATAATGCCGAAGTGTTTAGTTAGGGATTCTGGAGTTTGAGTGCCCTAACAACTATTCACTTATTTTGCATATCAATATAAAACACTGCATAACTTGTCAGACCACTTCACAGTATTTGATGAACAGTTGCCCAAAGGTTGTGTCCAGTGTCTCTTATTGTTTAAAATTGTATCCTAGGAACTTATCTTCTTAAAGCTAAACTAGATAATAGAATGAAAAGATAATATGTGTGACAGTCTTTGAACTAGAACAGTAGCATTAGACTTTGTCAAGTAAAGGGTTCTAAGATGTGAATTTGTCATGAATTTATACTGACACTCAAGTTTGTTTTTCTTCAAATGCCATCATTCTTTCTTGAAGTGTAGTTCAAGGGTTCAACTTTGAGTCTATAGAACGAAACCTTTTCCCTAAAATAAAAACTTTCTGTTTTCCTATTACGATTATCACAGACTTTCCTTAAGGTTATACATTGCTGTATGCATTTGGTATAAAATGTTATTCCCTTCTATTCTGAGTCAGATTTTTCTATTGATCTTTTCTTTCTTTTTCTTTCTTTTTTTTTAAATTTTCACTTTCTCATAGAATCATAGAAAGGTTTGGATTGGAAGGGACCTTTGAGGTCACCTAGTTCCAACCCCCCTGCTATAGGAAGGGACACCTCCCAGAGACTCCTCCCCTATTTTTCTAGTTAATGTTGTCATTAGGAGACTTGTGAAAGAGTAAACTGAAAGTGTCTGGTAGGTTCTATATTACAGCTGATGTAGCATATAGTTGGCTGTTCCTGTATTTTTGTAGATCTGTTCTTCTCCTGGAGTTCCTAAGTACACTTACTTATTGATGACTTTCTCTACTGAGAGGACATACACTACAGTATTTATGCCTCCAAACATTATAATTGGAAACAGGAAAGACAATAAACGTAATCCACAAAATAAAGTTTCTTTTTATTCACGGCTAATTGTGAAAAAGATAATTTGATGTCATCCAAAAACTTTCCAATACACTGTTTTTTGTTGTTGTTTTTTTGTTTGTTTGTATGTTTTGTTTAGCTTGGAGTTACATATAATTGCAAAATAGGAAAATTGTTCTGATCATGAAAAAGATTGCTAGATGAATGGTTCTATAGAGATTGATATAAGTCATCCAAAATATAAGTAATCTTCAAAATTACCAACTTATAACTCTTAGCATTTCTACTAGCAAAAGATGAGGGAGACGTGTACTAATACACAAAGACTTCATTTCAATGTCTGTGCCTCGGGTCTGCACTCAGGTAGAAACAGAGAACAGAGAAATTATCTTTCCACTGCAGAAATATCTCTAGAGATTCCATCTCTTAGCTTCAGTTTATGTCTTGGATCTTCTCACATATTGTGTACATGATGCCCTTTCCTCAGCACAGGCTAAATCAATCACAGGTTTTTCGGTGCACTAAAAATTCCCTTTTTAGTAAGTATCAAAAAGTATCAAAGTTCTTCTTTCTGTTGTTGTATGTGGTAATTGAAAATGAACCATGCAAAAAATAGTAGTAAGTCAGTGTGTATATGCTCAAAATAATTGCAGCAAATTATTAACTTTGTCTTCTGAAGAACTGTTGGAAGATATTATTCACTGTATCTGAAATTCATTGCTGCTGTTCTGATTCTCAGATCCTAGTAGGTTAGTATTCTGCATTACCATACGTCACCTATCAGAGATTATTTTTGATCCTTTATCTGGAAGAATAGCAGAGGTAATTGCTCTTTCACACTTGTATCACAAGACTCCATGCAGTTGGATGACAGTTCTCTTCAAGTACCTAACCTGCTTCTTAAGAGATGTCCATGGTTCATTTAAGAGGCTGCTGTGGTAGATGTAGTCTATTAAAGGCAGTCCTACTTTTGGGGAAACGTACCCACAAATGTTTACCCATTTGAAAGAATTTTGGAGAGGAAGGGAATGTTTGGTAAAGATGCGTCAGTTCATATGGATTAAGTTTGCACAGGTATGCTATGGAACACTGAATCAGCCAAAGCATGAGTGAAGATCTGTTTTGTCCTGACAGATACAGTTTTAAGAAAATATACTAGAGTTTTTCAAACCCCAAATGTAAATTTCATTAGACAGAATATAAAAGTATCTTGTTAAAATGAGGTGATGGTTTGCTGGAAAGCAACACTTTCCTCAGGGTTTTTTTCAGGTTGAGTCATTTCTTCCAGTGTTAAATTATATTTCAGCAGTGTTATGAGACTTTAGTTACCTTGAATTCCTCAAACCCTCCTCTTGTTTCTCAGCATGTTTCTTACTTAGACCGTTCTTTGATGCTTCTGATCATATTCACTTGCTCTTCAGGAAAGTAGAAAGCATACCATCTCTGAAAAGAATTGCACTCTTGAAGAAGACCAGATTAGACCCTTTCCTCT
This sequence comes from Oreortyx pictus, assembly GCA_036925125.1. Lineage (NCBI taxonomy): Eukaryota > Metazoa > Chordata > Aves > Galliformes > Odontophoridae > Oreortyx > Oreortyx pictus. The sequence continues at coordinate 60,497,308 of JAUPFR010000004.1, read as the reverse complement.
TTTTTCTTTTCTCTTTTGACAAAATTCATAATCTGTAGTACTTCTGTTGTGGATTGTAGACAACTGAACTAGGTATTTGTAATAATGCAAGTATGGATGCTTTTGGTTTTTAACAAGTTCTAGCTAGAATAGCATGTCACATTCAAATGTATGAGCGCATTTTTTCTGTTGAGTTAGAAACAAACAACAAAGAAGGGCTACCTGCTTCTGTATCTGGTTCTTCACATTGCATTTGTTGCTCTGTTTTCTTGCCTTGAAATATAAAAGCACTTATGAATGATAATAATGCAGTCATGTTAAAAAGCACAATTATTTTTGTATTTCTGTTTCATAGTCTACTTTTGTAAAATGAATATAGTAAGAGTCCTGACAGATTGTAATTTAATTTTCTCTGTTAGTACTGTATTTGCCTTAAAAATTTTGGATAAAAACAGGCTGAAGATTCTATTGTTGTTGTGTTATGTTTACTTTTCAGAAGATTGAGTAAAAAAGCATGTAGACTTAAATGACTTGTATGACTTAAAGATGTAGAAATTTGCCAACTTTGTTGACCTGGAGTGGCATAGTTTTCACATTGTAGACTTTAAAAGTTTATGAACAAAAGATTGTAACAGTTCAGAGATTAGAAAAAACAAACCAACAAACCAATTCAGCAACTGCTAGGAATAGGATAGAATGAGAGTAGTAAGTTCAAAAGGTGGAACTATATTTACATAAATTTACTTAGATTAAATAAATATATATACATGTATATAATTAATAATATTAATATTGATGATGTGAGCAGCAGTTTTCCTCCACCAGTAGAAGACGGTTTCTTCAGTTTGCTTTAGCATAACGTGTATGATTACCAGCACAGTAGACATCCTCCGTTATGTGCTGCTGTGAAGAACGTAAATCCAGGGAAAGAGAACATCCTTTTTATAAGGGGGAATATATTCTGTTACAGAAGCCCATGAAGAGGTGAGACATGCTGTCTATCTTTTGCCACCGAATATTTCTGTAGTAAATGTATTCTTTTAAGACATAAAAGAGCTGGTGCTGGTAATGAGAGGTCACAAAAGATAAAGAAATCTGCTCTAAAATATTATCAGTGCCACTAGTTGACTGACAGGCTAAGCAACGTAATGAAGAAATCATATACAAAGATTTCTGTGCTGTTGCTAGTTGGCAAAAAATAAAATGTGGAACTAGACTACTTCAAATCAGATTGAAATTCAGACATATTGTATTACTTCAAGACCTGGAAGAAGAAAGGTTATCTCTCAAATAAGTGTTGCCCAGACCCTTTGCAGCAATGAAAGAGTAAGAGTGGATGGTTAGAAAGTGGTATGGTATAAAAAGGACTTTTTAGGTGTAATATTGTACAGCTATTACAGGAAAATGGCAGCAGTGTGTAGTGTTTTTGGATGGAAGTCCTATATTCTGGTAATAAATAAGATGTACTTAAGTTGCCATAAAGGGTATTCGACTTAGGTTCAGCTTGTTGTGCTGTGAAATACCTCACTTTTTCTGCAAAGCTGCATTACAACCAGTTGGTCTTCTAGGCTGTCCTGATGTATAGGATTGTTGTGACAGGACTTTGCCTTTGGTGAACCTCATCAGCCTATTTTGCTATTATGATCTTTTTGAGCAGCAGTCCAGCCCTCCAGTGTATCAGTTGCTGCCTTCAGTTATATACCATCTGTGTACTTGCCAAGTGGCACCCTTACCAGCATTTCAGGTTGTTAATAAAAATATTTAGAAGCTCTGGTGTGAATTCACGAGAGCGATGTCTCTAATTACTGGCTACCGGTTAGACTTCACAGCAAAGATCATCACCCTTTGAGTCCAGGCAATGTTCCAGCCATTTGTGTATTTGCAATTGGAGATCTCAGCTGTTTGGGAATATGGAGGTGGGAGACTATCTCAAAGGTCTGTCCAGTCCGAAGCTATGCGTGTTGTCTTCTGCCACATAGTTCTTACAGGCAGTGAGAAAAATACTGAATGAAAAGCCCAACTAGAATATGTACTGCAACTTAAAACATAAAATAAAATTAAAAAATAAGAAATAAAAAATAAAAAGAGCAGTCTTAAGAAGTGTATGTGGCCTTTGCAGATTGAAAGCCTGTGTTTAAAGTGTAAGCTTACTTTGGTGAGATGGGAAGGCCAATAAACACTGGCCATTTGAATGCAGGTGGGAAAATGAGAAAGCTAAGGAAGCTATTGAAGAGTAATTTTTAAAGGATGCTTAAGCTGTGCTACTGTAATTTTCCTTAAATGATGTGAAAAATAAGCCAATTAGGAAACTTGTTGATTTGCTTAATGTTAACTGTAAAAGGATACACTCATATTGCAAGGCTATTAAAGAACAGCTCAGTGAATCTTTGCATCAGCTCTCTCTGGTGAATATGACAGCCACTTCTTTATTCCTTACAGCAGATAGATCAGATGTGTTAGGTTTGTTTGAAGTAACTGTACAGTAATAATGATGCCAAGCAGGTAAATCAGTTGCTCATATTTTGATGTTAATATCTTCACACCCAAGCTCAAGTATGAAATTATTGAACTGCAACCTCATTGTAAACAGCTACTGTGATAGTGGACTGACAGGTTTCCACAGTTAACTCCCATCTGCAAAAAGGGCTCCAGAGGGAGCTGCATGCCAGTAAGCCTGGCAGCTGCCATGCATTGCAATATGGCAGTATTGTCTTTAAAAAAAAGGGGGAAGAAGGAGAGGGAGAGAGATCAATGAACACAGAAGCATAGATAAACTCAGTTTTGTTTGAAAGTACTCAGTGTGCTTCCATAAAGGGAAATTCTGCTTCATTAACCTGCTACAATTGCAGACAACTTATAGTAACCATGAGGATAAAATCTCACCTGTGTTTTCAAAATGCCTTTGACAAAGCTCCACATGAAAGGTTGTAAATAAATCCGACTTCTTAGGGTTTGAAAGAAAGATCCTTTTAGCAGCAGTTACAGGGGACAAAATGACGGAGGTGTTTACATACCACTTTGAGGATAGAAAAAAATGGACTGCAGAAGCAGACTTGTACACTTTCTTGAGTTAACATCTGCTTTTGCCTCCTCTGTAAACAAAGCTTTGGTGGTATATGGATGCAGCACTGGTATGGCTCGCTTGGGCATTTCTTGGATTCATTCGAGACTTCAGTTGACTTGTGTGGGTTGGATGATGTATGACACATCATAACTTCTTGTCTAGGCTAGCTGAAGTATTTCCAGTCTAGCTAGACCCTAAGTTGTGTTGAGGTGTATTTCACAGACGAATGAGTTTATTTCCAAGTGACAGAACAAACCTACTCCTTTTCTTCTTTCACGATTTCCTTACTTCCACGTCTTTCATCACTCGGAAAGTTTTTCTGTATATTAATTCTTTATTAAAATCTTGTACTTGGCACTTGACTAGTGTATAGAAGGGCAGTATGGATGTGCCTGTTCATATGTATATAAATGTGTCTATTCAAATGTGTGGTGGGGCTCTGTTATAGACCGCCTATCCAAGATGAAGAGATAGATGAGGTGTTCTACAAGCAACTAGTAGATGTTGCAGGATGGCCAGCACTAGTTCTCATGGGGGACTTCAACTTCCATGATATATGCTGGAAATATAATACCGCACAGAGGAAGCAGTCCATGAGATTTCTGGAGTGTGTGGAAGATTGCTTCCTGACACAGCTGGTGCAAGAACCTACCAGGGGAGGTGCCCTGCTAGACCTGCTCTTCACTAACAGAGAAGGACTAGTAGGAGATGTGAAGGTTGGGGATTGTCTTGGCCAGAGTGACCATGAAATGGTAGAGTTTGCTATTCTTGGTGACGTCAAGAGGGTGACTAGCAAAACTGTTACCTTGGACTTCCGGAGGGCAGACTTTGACCTGTTCAGGACGCTTGTTGCAAGGGTCCCTTGGGACTCGCTCCTGAGGGGTAAAGGGGTCCAGGAAGCCTGGGTCCTCCTCAAGACGGAAATCTTAAAGGCACAGGTGCAGGCTGTCCCTGAGTCCCGTAAGTCAAGCCGGAGGGGAAAAAGGCCAGTGTGGATGAACCGGGATCTTTTGTTGAGACTCCGGGAGAAAAAGAGAGTCTATGTCCTCTGGAAGATGGGACAGGCTACTTGGGGAGACTACAGGGAACTTGCCAAGATTTGCAGGCAGGAAGTTAGAAATGCAAAAGCCCTGCTTGAACTTAGACTGGCTACTGCAGTAAAGGAGAACAAAAAATCCTTTTATAAATATATTAACAGTAAAAGAAGAACCAAGGAGAATTTCCCTACTTTACTTGATGCGGCAGGGAATGTAACCACAGAGGATAAGGAAAAGGCTGAGGTTCTCAATGCCTTCTTCACGTCTGTCTTTAATAGACAGACCAGTTATCCTCAGGATACTTTTCGCCCTGACCCAGAAGTCTGGGACGAAGCGCATCATACACCCCCTGTGATCCCAGCAGAGACAGTCAGAGACCTGCTCCTCCGTCTGAACTGCCACAAGTCCATGGGGCCAGATGGGATCCACCCAAGGGTGCTGAGGGAGCTGGCAGAGGTGATTGCCAAGCCGCTTTCTGCCATCTATCAGCATTCCTGGTCATCTGGAGAGGTCCCACAAGATTGGAGGCTTGCCGATGTGACTCCCATCTACAAGAAAGGTCGTAAGGAAGATCCGGGGAACTACAGGCCTGTCAGCCTGACCTCGGTATCAGGGAAAGTTATGGAGCAATTGATCTTGAGGGAGATCACACGGCACGTGCATGGCAATCAGGGGATCAGACGCAGCCAGCACGGGTTCACAAAGGGCAGGTCGTGCTTGTCCAACCTCATCTCCTTCTACGACTGGGTGACCAGACTGGTAGATGAGGGAAAGGCTGTTGATGTAGTCTACCTGGACTTCAGCAAAGCCTTTGACACGGTCTCCCACAGTATTCTCCTGGGGAAACTGGCAGCCCGTGGTGTGGACAGGTTCACTCTTCACTGGGTTGAGAACTGGCTAGAGGGCCGTGCCCAGCGGGTAGTGGTTAATGGAGTCAAGTCCAGCTGGCGTCCTGTCATGAGTGGTGTCCCCCAGGGGTCGGTATTGGGGCCCATACTGTTTAATATCTTTATTGATGACCTGGATGAGGGGATTGAGTGTACCCTCAGTAAGTTTGCGGATGACACCAAGTTGGGAGGATGTGTCGATCTGCCTGAGGGTAGAGAGGCCCTTCAGCGGGATCTGGATAGGCTGGACAGTTGGGCTGAGGTCAATGGGATGAGGTTCAATAAGGCCAAGTGCCGGGTCCTGCACTTTGGCCACAATAACCCCATGCAATGCTATAGGCTTGGGGCAGAATGGCTTGAGGAGTGTATAGAGGAAAAGGACCTGGGGGTGTTGGTTGATGCTCGGCTCAACACGAGCCAGCAATGTGCCCAGGTGGCCAAGAAGGCCAATGGCATCCTGGCCTGTATTAGGAATAGTGTGGCCAGAAGGAGCAGGGAGGTGATCATCCCCCTGTACTCAGCTCTGGTGCGGCCGCACCTCGAGTACTGTGTTCAGTTTTGGGCCCCTCACTACAACAGAGACATTGAGACCCTGGAGCGTGTTCAGAGAAGGGCAACAAAACTGGTGAGGGGTCTGGAGCACAAGTCTTACGAGGAGCGGCTGAGGGAGCTGGGATTGTTTAGTCTGGAGAAAAGGAGGCTCAGAGGAGACCTCATTGCACTCTACCACTTCCTGAAGGGAGGCTGTGGTGAGGAGGGGGTCGGCCTCTTCTCCCAGGTAACTAATGACAGGACAAAAGGGAATGGCCACAAGTTGCGCCGGGGAAGATTTAGATTAGATTTGAGGAAAATTTTTTTCTCTGAGAGAGTGGTCAGGCACTGGAATGGCCTGCCTAGGGAGGTGGTTGAGGCACTGTCCCTAGCGCTGTTCAAGAAGCGTTTAGATGAGGTGCTAAGGGATTTGATTTAGTAGCTTGGCGGGTAGGCAGGGTGGTGGGAGGATGGTTGGACTAGATGTTCTTGTAGCTCCTTTCCAACCTTATGAATCTATGAATCTATGAATCTGTGCTCGGAAGACTGAGTTATACGCAGTAGGATTCTAAAATAACCTTAATTCACTTCCTTGCATCCATATAATTTTGAATATAGTCGTTAAGTACTTAATTTGTGAACATTTAAATTTCCAGGGAACAACTTGCGATTCAGTACCGGAAGTGAGAGTGATATGAGGAACAGATAGTTTAGAGGTGAAGGCCATTGTAGTATGCGTAATAGAAGTTAATGATAAGTGAGGCAGGTGAATGAAGGAGTGGCAAAGAAAGTCAACCCATGAAGCTGGGTGGTCCTGAAAATAGGTGGAGTTGTGTGCAAAACAATTTACTTTCACTTTTCATATGTTCCTTATTTTCTCTGTATTCCATGTGAGACTATGGGATATGAGTTGCAGTGTTTAGATCTACAGCTGACAGAAGTGCTAAACATACAGAGTGCTTCAAAAAACTGTATATAACCCTTCCCTTAAATTAGCAGATACTTTGTCCTGATTTTCTTTTGTCTCATCTCAGAGGATTTTGTAAAGAAATAAATCTCTTGTGAAGCATTTAGTTGCTGCTATTGTTAGTACACCAGAATAGACTGTTAGGGGATTAGCAGTCCGCCCTTCAGAGCAAAGCTGGAATAATGTTATATGTACTGAATATTAGGTTATTTTTTAAATAAAATCTGCATATTAAATGACTGCTTTCTGTTGTATCCTAACCTAAAATAGATGGAATCTTATTGTTGAAATAGCCTGTAATTATAAAATCAAAGATTGTATCAGAAAACACATGTATAAATGAGCCAGTGGAAGCAATATTAATTTTAGCGTTTCTAAATTTTACTTTGAAACTTTAGCAGTTCTCTTTTCCTTACCTAAAAAGGACTAGCTGAAAAGTGGTGTATGTTACCACCAATATTTTATCTAAATTTTATACATTTTTGTTTATTAATTTCAATTGTCTCTTTTAGCAGTGACTCTTTATATTTGAAATCTGCTGTTAACAAATTATTACATGAATTTCTGAGCACTGATTATGATTAATAGTAAACATGTTTATGGTTATTTTATGGTTTGTTTGTTTGTTTTTTATTTACTCTTTTGAAGACTGAATCTTGAAGAGGAATTAGATCAGATGAAAGTACGCCAGTCTGTGGGTAAGTTTACAGTACAGCAGTTCAACTACGTTTAAAACAGGAGAGAAGGTATGGTGCTTTAAATGTGTACACAGGCTAAAAGGAATACTTTTAAAGTTATCTTCTCTGGTAGTTTATTCTTGAATATGTATATTGTAAGCATAATGCCACACATAGTTTTGTTTCAAAGTGTGTTTTTCCTAAGTTCTCTCTGTGAAATCAGCGACAGTTATTACAAAGACAATAATTGTTCAGAAGTTGCAATGTTTCTATATAAACACTACATGTGAAATTTATATTTTCTCTTTAATATATATATATATTATATATATGTGTGTGTAATATCTAAAGCATGTTGATGTGTTTATGAAGCTTTCTCCAGAATCTGAAATGCTTTTGAAGTTCTGAAATACAGTGATATAGATATTTCATGCTCATTCAGACTTCTTTTTATAATACCTATCTCTTAAAGCACATGGATTCAAAAGGAAATCAAAATGTTGGATCTCTTGTAAGAGTATGTCATGGATATCTTCTTGAATATCTTCACAGTCTGTACAATAGTTGATGGCTCTCTGAAGATAGGTAATATATTATCATTTCCTCTGATTCTGTAAGTCATTTGCTGTTCTTGAGCAGTCTGGGAGAAGTAATCTACAGTGAATAGTTAGAGTCCATCTGCTTGACAAATCTGTGGTGAATTCATTGTGAGCAATATTCTGCAAAAGCATTTTTCATGGAACCATAGAATCATCACAGGTCATTCCTTCACTGGAAGGAACCTTAAAGAACTTATAGTTCCAACTCCCTACTGTGGGCTGGGTTGCCAAATAGCAGGTCAGGGTGCCCTGGCCTTGATCACTTCTGGGGATGGGAAATCTGCAGCTTCTCAGTTCAGTCTGTTCCAGTGCCTCTCTACCCTCATAATGATAAATGATTTCCTCCTAACATTTAATCTGAATCTACTGTCTTTTAGTTTAAAACTATTGCCCACTTTTCTGTCACTAGGAGATTAAGGCAGAGACGGTCAGGAAAAGGGAAACTGTTCCTGTTATTCTTTCTTTATTTCTGTCCTAACTCTGTTGACTGAGGCATTTTGCTAGCATTAATCATTGTTCAGTATTAAAAAAAATCCACGTTTACTTCATCGTTCATGTAATTGTACATGCCTGAATGTAAAGAATACGCTGCCAGGTACTTACGTCTCTTCCTCCAAAAGCAGGAAGTCCATCTAACCCTATTCATGAAAATTCCAAGCACCTTATTAAAAGCACATAAGTGGTAGTCCCTCTGTTTCTTCAGAGAGGATGTTTGAAGGTTTCTTGCATCATTTTGAAGTCCCTCTGAGTCTGTCATGCCACCTGTTCATTAGTGTAAACGACCTTCTTTTCCAGTATTCACACTGGACCTTTCCACCTGCTTTTTTGACTTAGGGACCTTTGGGAACATGGAAGATTAGTGCTGCAATCAGTAAAACAGTGGTTTTCTGCACCATGGCACCTTTTATCTTTAAGAGGAATCTTCCACCTGTTGAATTGTTGAGGCTAAAATCTTGTTCTGGTGGGTTTTTTTGTTCTGTTTTGTTTTGTTTTGTTTTGTTTTTTTTGGCAGGTGTTCTGTGACTGACTAATATATTAGGTCTGATCCAAAAGTAATGCCTTCTATTTTATTTTGTTGGTTCCCAAGATCAGAGGTAGATGTTAGTGGTATCACAGTAGAGGTTGAACTTTCCCACCAATATTCTGTTATGTTGTTGCCATGTGACAGATGGAGGAGGGCAGTCTGACAGAATGGCATCTGACATGAAAGTGCATGTGAAACGATGGTGCCTTATGACATTCCTCCAATGTTCAATGACATTCATCAATGCTTGCTGGAGGTTTATAGAAACCAAACAGTGGATGTGAGTGCAGTGAGATGGTGGGTTGTGTCTTTCAGCAGAGATGGCGGCCATGTTCTGTACAGCCATGCGGACTGTCACAGCAAAAAAAATGGAAAGCACCTCAATCATCTCATTGACGTGAATAGGTACATTGCTGCCAGGGAACTGTGTCTGGAGCTGAGTATTAATGTTGGAATATCACAGTTTGCACCAGGTGGGTCCCAGGAAGTCTCACATGGAAATGGGAAGTACACTATATGCAAGTTTGCCGGGAACCATTGAACCAATACAAGTCAGAAGGCGACTGTTTCCTAGATCACATAGTCAGCAAAGGCGAAATGTGGTGCCGCCACTACAAGTTGGAGTCAAAATGGCTGTCTATGGAGTGGCAATGTGTGAATTCCTCATGGAAGAAAAAGTTCAAGGCACAGCCCATAGTGGAAAAATGATGTGCACTGTCTTTTGGGATTGGAAAGGGGTGATCCTTCTGGATTTCTAGTACCCAGACGAAACATCATCTCTGACCACTAAATCCTGACACTGACTAATCTGGAGGCTTAAACTTTCAGAGTCAGGACAGAGAACTTTTTCTTGCAGCATGATAATGCCAGGCCCCGTGTCAGTTTGAAGACTGTGGAGCACTTTTGCTGGGTGCAGTGCCTTCATAGTAGATGTGGAAGAGTACGTCAGCTTTACTGGTGCCGATTTTTATGAGTGTGGCATGCAGGCTCTTTTTCTTTGCTGGTGAAAATACATAGCTAATAGTGGTGCTTTTTAGCTGTGAATGTACTGTATCAAATAGTGCAAATAGTGTTATTATACTCTTTGTAGCTATTGTAATTTCCATGGAAATAAATAGGAGGCATTGCTTTTGGAACAACTTACATGCCACTGCTTATTGTTATTTTTTAAAACAGATTTTTTCTCTGCAAAAGGATTTACACAAATGTTAGTAGGGAGCAGTACTATCATAATTCAAGTACCATTTGTCAGCAGTGTCATACTACATGATAATCAGATTTTGAGGCTACTCATCAGAAACAAAGTGTTGTGTTCCAAAGCTGGCATTTAACTGTGTTTTCTCAGTATGATGTGTTTACTTACATAAGACCATCATAACTTCCCGAATGAAGATTGTGGGTTTTATGACTTATGAGTCTTCCTTGAGGAGTAACTTGGATTTTTTTATGTAGGAGTATGATGGGTAGATCCCATGTCTCGCTGAATAGATTGTTGTGATGAATCTGACTGCTGTCTTAGACATACAGTTATAGGCAATACTGTTTCATTGCCTCCCTAACTGATTCCTGTGAACAAATACAAATCAATTAGAAGGGGAGGAGGGAGAGAAGAAGACTGAATAGGCCATTTATTTTCTCCTTGATAGAAAGGGTTATGCTACGGTGACCTTAGGCTTTTATTTAATGTATTTTGCTTTTGACTTCTATGGTAATAGTGAACATGTGCAGATTTTTTTGTCTGTTTTGCAGTAATCATCTTTATTCTCATGCATATCATATGTTTATTTATAGATAGTATTGTAAATTGTATTTTAATATATCCAGATAATAAACATAACACCTTGCATGCTTTGATCCACTTCTTTGACGATGGGAAATCATTTTTCTTTTCTGTGAATTACAGTAAATGCTGATATAAAAGCTACAGCAGACATTCAAATGAGTGAATATTTAGAAAAAGATGAAAAGCATGTTCATATTATCTTTGTGTGTTACTTAAAGAATGTTGTAAATGTATGCAGTACCACTGTGCTGGGGGACTGTAGTCTGAAATAACATGGGAACTAACATATTAATATCAAGGTAAAGGTACATATTCCCCAGATGCATAGTTTTACCTTTTTCAGCTTTTATTATCTTTAGAATAGTGCTCCATTTATTTCATGAATACAGAAGTATTAATTGGCCATGACATGTTCCAAAGACAAAAGAAAGGTCTAATTCACTCTAACAAACTTGTTAGTCACTGTTTATATCAAGAGGATTGTGAATCTACAGAGAGTAAGACTGTTTTCTTCTACACTTGCTTTGTTTATAAATCAAAAGTTTCCAAGTGACCTGCAGTGTCTGCTTGTAGTTTGAAATGATACTTCTAAAGCAGACCTTCATCGTATGACACAGATATTTATCCCTTAAGGTTAATTCTTAAAGTTAATTTGAACGAAGAAAAGAAACGTGAATATTATGTTCTTTTTATAGTGTTGGTTTTTTTGTTGTTGTTCTTGAACATCTTTAATATTCTAAGAAAAAACTCTTTCTGAGGTGTATAATAGCTTTTTTTTCTGTAAGTAGTGAGAAAATTGTGAATGGTAAGCTTTTAAGTAAGATATAAATAGAATATATTTTACTTATGATTTACTATGTATGTTAGTACTGGTAAACTTCTTAACATTCTGTTGAATAATTAATTCTTAAATTATTCTTTTTTGTGGGATTTTTACTACCTAAAGTGCATAGCTTTATCTGAGAGTGATGCATAGAGTAATGTTCATTCTCATTCCTTGTATCAATTTCTAATTGTTATGAATTCTCAGCATTACAGCTGAATGATTGGTGTGATTTATCTGGTGAAGTACATGATCTTTCTCATATCAAAAAAGGAGTTTAAAGTTTTCATCTATCCTAATTCTGTTACTGTTTGCTTTGTTCACCAATCACTCTGATCCTCCTAGCAGGGGACAAGACCTAGAGAACAAAACTGGTAGTGACTGTGTAGATAAAAAGGCAATGAATTCTGCTTTTAAGGCATAGAGGGAATAGTCTATAAAGGAGTAAAAATGGGAATGAAAGTACAGCGTCTTTAACCTGCAGATCTATTGTACCTTTGAAAAGCTTGTACTCTTAAAAAAAAAAAAAAAACATACTGTGATGCTGCAAAGATTCATAATTATGTGACAGAGCACTTTGAAAAGAGGTCACTCTTTAGAAACTGACCAAAAGGCTTGTCAAGAAAATATACCATATTATAAATAATTGCAGATGTAAAGAACGGATTTCCCTCAAATGTATAGGTATTGTTTTAGTGTAATGCTAGGTGTCCCAGTGTATTATTTATTCTCTGATAGAGATGTATAATTCATTTTCTCATAGAGCTACTTTTTAAACTTAGTGAAGATTATGGGATCAAGAACAGTACTGCAAAGAATGTGGAAGTCAGTTCAGATCAGAGGTTACGGAAGGTAAGACAGCAACCCCACCAAACAGATCTAGATTTTAACATAAGAATCGTATATATAAGCTAGTACCCATGAATTCAGGCTTCAGTTTTCATTTTATAATTGAAAAATATGGATTTCCAAAGTTGTGTCAAAATTTAATTTTAGGGAATTAACTGTGGATATATCATGAGAGATAAACATAGTAAATTAAAAAAATTGTTTGTACTAAAATGTTAAAAACTGATAAATTATCTAATTGTTGCATATGTTTAGCATTTACCCCTTGTACGTTCAAAAGCCCTCCATTCTTTTTCTGAATATTTAACTATATATCAGATGTTAATCTCCACAAATCTCTTGCTACAGAATAAAATTGACAAATAATAGTGATAATTTCATTTCTTGTTTTATTATAAAATTTAGAACATTGCATCTGCAAGAATGTGTGTGATTTTATCACTTTTCACAAAATAAATTTAGTGTTTGGCCTAGCAAATATGACTACTTCATCTTTACTGCTCAGCATTCTACGTGTTCCACTTCATACACTAACAAGATGTTCTTAACTAGTTGCAGTTTGTATTGACATTTATAATATACACAAGTAGTTTAGTATGTTAACAGGTGTTCACTTAAGAGGGCTCACTTGTATTTTACCATATGTCTTGTTAGCTGGGAAGAAAAGACATCCTTCAAACAGTATTACACCTTTAGTTTGTCAGTTTGCAAAACAATATTTGTTTTATTACTTATAAATCTTTAAAAGCATGCTTAAATTGAATAAGCACAAATCTATAATTTCAAATGTCAGTTTGGGTATGTCTATTTATTTTTTATTTGTGAATTAACTTGTAGGAAGTATGGTAATTTACAGCAGATGATGTGATTGCATATACTTGTAACACTTGCCATATGGTCAGGCAATGAAGGCTGTCATCTCGTTATTACTGAATGACAAACATCATGTTAAAATAATAACACACAGAATAGGAAGTGCTCACATTCATTTATCTTAAGGTAGAGTGAGTAATTGAAATAATTTGAATGCTACCATCTGAAATGTCACAGAGTTTATGCTTGGTTATCATCTATATCTCAGAACTATAATTTTATTTGCCAGGTACTACATAATTTTTATCTCTATGGACATACAGAATTATGGTGGTACCTTAGGGATAAGTATAGAAGCTATTCATTGTTTGTTTTCTTGCACCTGTCATACATGACTTTAAGTACTAGTGAGTGCAAAAGGTTGCTTTAAAGAACTAAGAATAATAATAGAAGAACCTCAGTTTAGGAATATGGTTGAAGAAAGGTACTGGTACTGCTTACTATTGAAGAACAAAAGAAAATCTATGAAATTCATCATAAATCTTGATTCCATTGAAGTATTTGGAAAAAAAAAAAAAAAAGATTATTCCTCATTTCACCTAGCATGGTTATGTAACCACAATAATGTTGTTCATTTGAGGAATGCTGTGAATTTCTATCAAAGAACACAATATAGGATGTGGATGCATATTGAATGTCTGCTGTCGAAGTCATAAATTCTGTATCAATTTCACAGATACATACATAGTTTGGGTGGCAGCTTTTGCCCACTCTGTATTGATAGCTCTCATGTATCTGAATCATATCCAGATCCACAGTATCCATGCATATCCACTTTGTAAATGATTTTTTAAGTTTTAGTTCAATGCATTGGCAAAAAAAAGTCTTTGTAAATACGTATAGCATTTCTTGAGAAATAATATACTTTTGATATTTGCAAACTCCTGGCCAATCCTATCACTTTATTAAACTATGGGATGCCAGAACGTGCTTTGAAATTTCATAGTGCAATAAAGGTGATAGGATTGGCCAGTAATTTACAATATGAATAACTGAATTGGCCATGTGCTGCTTGAAAATTAGTCTTTTTGCTCAATTCCATTAAACTGTAGTGCACCTGATATTTTCCCTAGTGAGAGAATGGGGATGGAGCTTAAGCAAAAACAGCCAAGTATGTTTCTCTAAAAGGACTAAGTAGTTACTGAGCTCAAAACTCACTCTGATGGCTTTTGCAGGCTTTTGAGGATATCTTTTGAGTAAGTGTTCATTTTAGGATCTGCCAAGATTAAAGTCTTTATTTATTTCTAGAAATGTGAGACTTAGTTTGAGTAACTTTGGGCAAATAGTCCTGAAGAACATTGAGAATCATGTTGTTGTTCATCGCTTTGAGTCTGTGTAAACTTCAAAGACCTTCAGAAACGAGATAGATGCAGACCTTTAGGCTGAATATGCTTCTGCAAACTGTAATTGAGAAGATTGTAAACATGGTTCATTACAATGGGATTGTTTTTTTCTCTTCTATGAATAGAAAATACATTTCAACCTTCGTATTCTTTAAATGCCAAGCTTCTGACATCTACTGCTATGATACCTCTTTTTTTTAAAGATCAAACTAATAAATATTCTGTAAATTTATATCACATGAAAGATCATGTTGATTAAGATAGCTTGTGCAAAGTTGTCTATACTTCAGGATAGTTTTCCTTTTCAAAGTGTATATTTAAATTCAATTACAATGTATAACCAAATCAGTAACAAGCTTAAGATGCATCTGGAAAGTTCATTAGCATATTTAAACTTCTGTGTCACTTTGCCTGGAATTTTAACTTCTTTTACCATCTGCCCTTTGTTCAACAGCTGTATTATTGCAGCTAAAATGTATTCATCTGCACTATGTTAGAATCATTTTTAAATTAAGTACTTTAGATTGCTTTTGTCCTTGTGCTTAGTATAATATTATTGTCATATAATAAATATGTTATAAAACAGGTTTTTCTCTACTGGATAGGTTAACGTGTTATGAATGCATAAATTACTTTTGCTAGGTAGAACAACTAGAAAGAAGATGTAAAACTATTGAAAGGGCAATAAGGAAACAGAAAGAAATAAATAAAGACTTGTTGAAGGAGAAAAGAGATTTGAAAGCATCTTTAAAATTGGAAAAGGAAGATGCAGACGCAAGAGAAAGAGAGCTGGAAAAGCTACTTAAGAAGATTTGTGAAATAAAAAAAGACAATACAGAACTTCAGTTAGTGATTGATGATCAGGAAAAAGAAGCTGCTGCTTTGAAGAGGCAAGTGGCAGAAGCTGAGAGGTTGAGAAATGAAAATGAAGATCTGCTGAGTCAAGTGCAGGAGCTGACGTGTTTGCTGGGTGAAGCCAAAGCAGCAGCAACCTCTGGGCAATGTAATTGCAAGATAACAGGCACCAAGGTTAAATTAAAAGCAGCCAAGAAAAAGAGCTCTTTGGGACATCATGGAGCTTTTCTCAAACAGTCCATCAAGGTTATGAGTAATGTATTTGAGAACTTCCGTAAGGACGGCTGGGAGGATGTGAGTGAAAGCAGGTACGGTTCTCATTAACTTAGCCCTGTAGAGGGGACACTGTGCATATGTAAAGCACTAGCAAATGGAGATTGAATTTCAACTACTGTTGATTTGGTATTCAAAAAAAATACTGTCAGATCCTTTGAAATATCTTGGGAGGTCTTGTTCTGAGTTTATTGACTGAAATTTGCATGCAAAATTAGCCACAACTGCATGAGTATTTGAATAGGTGCCAGGAAACCCAAAAGAAGGCAATGCTTGATTTCTTCCAGTGATGCTATTTTCATGCAGTCATGAGGCTTGAAATTGACAGTTTGGCAGGTTGATTTAATTTGCTGGCCCTTTGCATATTCACCACTGACAGCTAAGGATTCCCAGGCAAGCCTACTAAGTCGGTTTAGTTATCTTGTGACATGCCGACCCGGGAGGAGAAACATTTTTTCCCCTTAATTTAGTTAGATAAATTTTGAATGACCCATTTCAGCATGCTAGCAGATGTCTACAAGCTGTTTAACATCCTTTAAATTAAGAACCATCCACACTAATTATTTCATGTATGTTTTATCCACAGTCATTGTACTAACTTTAATTGAATCATGGTTAAAAATTGGTTCTTTAAAGGTAATTGTTACTGTTTGGAGTCTCAGTCGTGAGTCACAGAGCCCTCAGAAAATTGCACAGCCAAGATCTGTAAATGTTCTTGATTTTTATTTCTGCTTCTGAATGTCTACATGAGTGAGTCTGCAGTAAGCTTCTGTGTGAGTAGGTGTCACACCTTTCAGCACTTTATACTAAGAGAGACGCAAAGGAATTTCTCAAGCCTGTACTTACCCCCAGAATATAGAGAAGCTATAAAGAACATGGAATCTGCTCTGTAGCTTTCATGATAACCTTTATATGTCATGTGGAGCAAGTCTGCAGTGGCAAATGAAGCCCTTCTGCTGCCTTTCCCTGTGCAAAAGAGGGGCATCTGAACTCAGTAGCTCAAGAGAGAATTAAAGTTAAGTGCCATCTAATTTCTTTGTTATTAACATTAGTACCATGCTTATTTTTTTTTTCTGTTTAATATTGCAGATCTGATTTTACTGAAATATGTTTTTATTTGTTACAATTAATGAACTTTTTATTCAGGTTACCATGTTTTGCTTTTTAAGAATAAACTTCAACCAAAAAAAATCATCACTTCAAGTTGAATTTGAAGTGAAAATTAATTGTACCCACAAATTCCTTTTAGTACTTATACAAATTTGTGACATAAAAAAGTGAACATTTTTGAAGGAGATATTTCAAGGTGTCATGTTCAGAAACCAAGGGAGACTTCTTACCTAGCTTGCTTTTATTTTTAGTATATGCTATTCTATACCAACAGTATACCAATCAGTAACTCTGAATTTCTAAATCCAAGTCTTTTGTTTTCTAAATAAACTATTATTTGAAAGAATTCAGATGATGAAAGCATACACACATTTGGAAACAAATCTCTGCTACTGCGCAGATTATGTTGGTTTCTGATCTTACCAGTCAGTAAGGCATGACAGTATGTCACCACAGGTTTTGGAAAGCATAATATTCCTGTATAAACTCCTCAATTTCAAGCTTTCTTTCTGGTTAAGTGGCTTCCATGTCTAAGTCATTGAGGTGAAACTTTCTTTGAACTCAGTTGTGCCTCTTTAACTGTCTTGGTTTAAAAATTAACAAAATTGCTTTAGTCAGGAGTTTCATTCACACATGGTTTGCACAAATGGTGATAAATAACCACTGATACATTCAAGATTTATGTCTTAATGTAGACTTGACTGATTTAGAAAACAAATGATTATCTGGGGCAAGACTGTGTAAAACTGGAAATTAAGAGTACACGTATTTTAACATCAGATCATAAACTGAAGGAAAAAAATGAAAAATTAGGACTTGAAAATAGGTTTTACATCCAGTTCTTCTCAATGGCATGCAATTTGAGTAGCATGAATACTAAATTCTATGGAATTTAAAAGTACTACAAAACGGTTATTAAAAGTTTTACTGAAGTGTAGTTTATGAACTCATCTCCTTCAACAGTGCAAATAAAATGAAACAAATTGTTGTTAAGTATTGTGCATTTGTTGGATTGCCTACCAAATGTGGACATGAAGAGCAAACTTAGTGTATCTGTGTGAGCTGTTTGCAGACAAGAAGCACTATTAAGCAGTTTTTCAAGTGTGTCGGTTTTGTGGATGACGTCTGAGAACTCCCCTCACTGTACACCAGAATTCCATTAGACAGTAAGGGCTTGTGAGATTATATCAGAGATTTCTTTTTTATTGTATTTGTAAATATCTGTTGAATAAGTTACCTTAGTATTGTTTGGATTTTATATTACTTTCTCTTCTTTCTCGCATGTATTATTTTCTGTGTGCTTGCTTATTGGCTGTTTGGAACTTTTAAGAGGAATTACTAATGTTTAGCTTTATTTTATTTTGTTTTGTTTTCCTTCCTGTGCAGTTTTAGTGACTCTGAAATACCAGCTGCTGGGAGTCTGGAAGCAGTGACTATGAAAAAAGTGCAAGATATTGATGCATTACCAGACAGAAATAAACAGCAAAGAAAAAAGCAAATACAAGATGACAAAAAGCCCTGCAATATTGCACATTCAGAAGGCAAAAGCCAGTGCTACAATAAAAAGGTATATATGTTTTGTTGTCTTGTGTAGCATTTTGAAGTGAATAGTTAGTATTATGTCTGCTGTTTTAATTAATTTGACTCTCATTGTAAGCTGGGAAGAAAATCTGCTTTCAGATATTCAGTGGGTAGAGCTTTATTAACATTAGAATATTTTGTGAACAATTTGTCTGCGTAGTATTTGAAGGACACATTGGAGTGCAAAAGCTGTTTAAAAAATTAAACCCTACTGTAGGCTAGTCCTCCTGTCTCACGGTCTGGCCAAGGAATGCCACACATTCCATTTAACTATTGCTCATTTGACTAAAATTTGAAGAAACGGCACTAAAGCATTAAATAGCTTGCTGCTGCTTGAAAACTGCCTTGAAATTCTGTTATATACAGTGAAATAATAAAGAGTTTCAACATAGATCTTATTTTCTTGCTCTCTAAGCAAGAGTCTGCTTCCAGCTGACTCTGGACGTTCTAGACCAACTGTCCTTCCTTTTTGCCTGCATTGCATTTGTTTTGTTTCAATTGAAAACAATAAACAAATACTTTGATACACTTATTTAACAGACTTTAAGCATTCATAGGAAGTAGGAATGCTAAGTAGGTGTACATGCTTCACTGGAAGTTCACCTAAAAGCATGTCTTATTGTGAAAGTATACAAGATGGCGTGGCAAAAAGGTTCGGCAATTTTGGTGCTCTTTGCAGTATAGCAGGTGTTACCAGAATTCTAATCAGCAGAAATAATAACAGAAATCTTAAAAACACACCTGAGGGGAGCACTCCAGTTGGGTAGTGGTATTCTCACACAAAAGAGAGGCCAGAAAGTCCTCAGATGCAAAACCTAGTAAGTCACAGGAATCAGAACTGTTGATGGTACCTGTCCAGGTACCTCTGGAGATCATCAAATTTAGCTCCCTCACAACAGTAGGTTCCCTACAGTAGGTCACACAGGAGAGTGTCCAAGCAGGTCTTAAATATCTACCTAATCTCTTGGGTACCCTGTTTCAGTGCTCTGTCACCCTCACAGTAAAGGAGATCTTCCCCATATTTGTGTGGAACTTCCTGTGTTCAAGTTTCTGATCTTTGTCTGTAATTCTTTCACTGCACGGCACTGAAAAGTGTATGGTCTCTTCAACTTCACTACTATGTTTAGCTGTTCATAATCAGTGAAGAGGTCTCCTCACGGTGTTATCTTTTCCAAACTGAACAGTACCAGGTCTCTCAGCCTTTCCTCATATGGGAGATGTACCAGGTCTCTTGTCATCTTTGTAGCCCTTTTCTGGTCCTTCTTCAGAGGATTGCTGTCTTTCTTGAACTGAGGAGCCCAGAAGTGGACACAGGATTCTAGATGTGACCTCACCAGGACAGAGTGGTTACTGAAGGATCACTTCCCTTGACCTGATGGTGTCATGATTTTTATTATTGGTATTCCAATAGTTAATGCTCCAGCTCCATGGATCATTGGTAGTTCTGGGTATGTCTGTCTCAGACGACAAGAGGAACTACATACCCCAGAGAGCTTTGCATTGCTTTACATTTTATCCGTTTTCCACTCAGAGGGAAAGATAAAAACTGTTCATGTGTCATGACACACAGGCTTTCCCTTTTGGATCAACCCAGCAGCAGGTGCTTCCTAACCATCAGTTTTTCAGACACTGTCTCATTTTATTTGATTTATTAGCTTCAATTCCAACTATATGGTATTATACTGTATTATTTTGCATTTCGATATCTTATTTAGTAAATTGGCTTTCCTCCTCAGATCATTGCTGCTGTTTTGTTTTTAGGCCTATCCCCCTTTTCTTTTTTCCCTTTTCCCATTCTGCTTTCCCGGGGCATGGGTCCGTGGGTCTCCCCACCCCAGTTTGTCACAGAACCAGGCTGAACCAGCCTGTAAACCGCTGACAAATGGCAACACTCTTTGTAAAGCACCCCAGGATACCTTTGGCTTTCTTGGTCACCAGGCTACATTGCTTTCTGAAGGCCAACCTTTATCTGCCAGGACCCAGAAGTCAGCCTCAGAGATTATTTCCAGCAAGTCACAGAGTCACGGAATCATAGAATCATAGAATGGCCTGGGTTGACTTTTCAACCTCAAAGGTCAGCTAGTTTAACCCCCCTGCTCTGGGCAGAGTTGCCAACCACTATACCAGACAGAGTTGCCAACCACTATACCACATCTAGCCTTGTCTTGAATGCCTCCATGGATGGGGCAAGCACAACCCCTCTGGGCAACTTGTTCCAGTGCGTTACCACCCTCTGGGTGAAAATTCCTCTTAATATCTAACCTAAATCTCCCCTATCCTAGTTTAAAACCGGTCTTCCTTGTCCTATCACTATCAACCCGTGTAAATAGACATTCCCCTTCCTGTTTATATCTTCCTTTCAAGTATTGGAAGGCCACAATAATGTCTCCCCAGAGCCTTCTCTTTTCCAAGCTAAACAAGCCCTATTACCTCAACCTTTCCTTACCGGAGAGGTGCTCCAGCCCTCTACTCACTCTAGTAGACCTCCTCTGGATCCATTCCAAGAGCTCCACATCTTTCTTGTGCTTGGGACCCCAGGTCTGGATGCAATACTCCAGGCGTGGCCTCGCAGGAGCTGAGTAGAGGGGTCATTCTGTAGTCTGTGCTGATGCATACAGTTCTGAGCTACGTCTGCTGTTGGAGATGAGATCATTTATGGCATAAAGACTTCCTCAGTTTTGCTCCATTTATTGTAAATGCATAATAGTCTCTGTGGAATCAAGACTCTCTACTATCATATTTATCAGATCTATATGGCACAGTGTGCAGAAATTCATCTTTTTCCTGCCACCATTAGTGGTTTGCTCATTATCAGTTGAGAACTCAGTTCTATGTGATATATGATCTCAGTTCATATGATATATCATAAGCTTCTCAAACCAGCCTTTGTCATTTCATTATGTCCTCAGTGTTTGTAGGTCCTCTGGCCATAGTGACAGGGACTTAGTACCAGTTTCTATTGTTGTATTTTTGACATGAGAAAGAAACATAATTGATATTCCCCAAAGAGACCTTAAAGAACTTAGCCTCTTTTAGTTTTCCTTTGCTTTGATTTCAGACTGAAAAATTGGCAATTATATCTTCCTTTTTTTTTTTCTTGCAGATTCTGTTTTCTTGATTGTACAAGTCTAGAATTCATGGCTAAGCTAACATGGAATGTCTTTGTTGTTCAGTGGAATTATTAGATTATCCATTGCTGTTTACCCTTGAAGAACGTTATAGAATCATAGAATCCTTAGAGTTGGAAGGGACCTTTAAAGATCATCCAGTTCAACTCCCATGCAGTGAACAGGGACATTCACAGCTAGATCTGGTTGCCCAGGGCCTTATCCAGCTTTGCCTTGAAAGTCTCCAGGGACAGGGCATCAACCAAATCTCGTGACACCTTGTTCCAGTGCCTCACCACCCTCACTGTAAGGGACTTATATCTAACATAAATCTACCTTATTTCACCTTGAATTTGAAGAATATATGTTATAGTTAGGAATGCTTCCAGAGATATAGTGCGTAATATCACATAGAAATTAAGTGGATTAATTGAAAAACTGGATAACCTTTTGAGCATTCATGAGCTAGGAAACTTGTACATTGATTTTAAAGTAAGCCATGTTCATTCTTTGTCAACTATTTGTCATTGAACAGCTTAAGCATTCTGGAAACAGTCGATTTTTAAAATGGAGAATATTTAAAATCCATGCAGTTAATTTTTGTTAAACTGTACAAACAAAGGATTGGATTTGTAAGTTTGTGTATATTCGTGTGTTTTCCAGTTAAGACTTAGTATTTGATCTGGTCTTCTCCCTCTGGAAATAACAATGGCACTACTCCTTTCTTTTGATGCACTTCAGTATCCTGAAAGAAAAGGATACTTTAGGCTTTCAGATAATGTTTACTATCTTTTTCCATACGAACAGATTCAACACTGATTACTGTCTACTGTAGACATTATCAGACACTCAGTTTTTCTCCATCAGGATTCTTGGGGAATAATTATGATCTACCTATAACTGTTATTTTTTCTACGCCTGATGGAAAGACAGAAATCTGTACTCTTTGCAGACTGATGGTGGAAGAATGGTATTAAAATTGGAATTGTAATTCAGTATTTTTCTGTGCTTTTAGGAATTTTTTTTGCTGTTTTAATTCAAAGTGGAAAACTTTGGAGTTGAGTTGTTTGTCGTAAGGAAATGCTGCTAAGATCCATGCTTCTGTTTTTTATTTAGAGCCATTCACAGAAAAAAGACCTAGAAAAGTTACAGTCCAAGAAGAGGAAGATCCACTGTGTCATAACAGCTTATCCATCATTTCTAAGGAAAGGTGGGAATACTGCTTTCTTTTGGAAAGTTCATAAATGATCTTGACAAAGATTCCTGCCAAGTATTTTGAAACTTCTTCCATTATGTTACAGAAGCTCAGTTTATATGCAGGATTTGCTTGTTTAAATTAGCAGGAGTATGTTTATAACAATTTAAGTGATTATTTTAAAAGGAAATGATCTTACCAAAAGGGTCTGTTAAACAACATATTTTATCTCAATTAAGATTTTTTTCTATTTTCACTAAATCATTTCTCTTGAATCTGTTGATTAAAGTAAAGCTTTTCACTGTTTTTTGTTCTAGCTTGCCCTTTTATGCCCAGCACAGCCATGGAAAATATCAAACTGTATTTTGGCTTAAACTTAAAACAAACAAACAAACAAGCATGCAAACAAAAACAGTCAACAAAATAGTGAAGTCTTTATTTCTGGTATTATCACTCGGAAACAAGAGCCATTTAACTTTCAAGTCCTTGTGGAATTTGCAGAGTTGTCATTTTAGTAAAAGAGCATCAAGCATTTTTTGGTAATCTGAATTAATTCTCAGTTCATCTACTGAGAAATGCTGAATATGGTATCCCAGAAAAAAAAAAAATTAGCTGCTGGAACAGTGTTTTTAAGGACTAGAGAAAAAACAAAAATCATCCTATCTATCATGGTTTAGTTTCGGTGCCAGTTTAGTAACATGCCATTTTCTGTTTAGTGAGCAGATCAAAAAGCAGAAACATCATTTTCCAGAAACGAGGCTATTCTAATACTCTACTTCAAGAAAGAATTAAGTCATTGCAGCAGCAGATAGCTGTTTTACTGAAAGAAAAAAAGACAGCAGTATCTTCTGTGAAGGAATTAAAAGAAACAAATGAAAAACTAACAACTCAGCTACATCTGGCTGATCAGAGACTTCAAACTAGTAAATCGACCATACAGGTAAAGTCCATTTCATTATGGTGTCTTACATTGTTTAATTCTGTTATTATTTTGTGGAATTTTGGTAACATCCCTTCTTTCTTTATTATGACCAAAATTACAAAATGCTATATTATATCATATTTTAGATCAGATTCTGAATCATTTAGTATGTACAAATGGTACTGAGGTCTCATATACTTTAATTCCTTTTTAACTTTACTTATACTTTATTAACCCAGTTCATTAGACCTTTTGGAGTAGAAGTGTTTTTCATTGTGATATTTCACCTGCATACTAATGGTGAAGAGAATTTCCATTCCATCTTGTAGTCTGGGAACTTTCATAAGAACTTGATACCCATGAACCAGGACCCACTATTCTATAAAGAGCTGTCATTCCTGAAGAAACCACTCATCTTCATATTCCCTAGGACTAGAATGGTTAATGGAACTGGAGTTTTCTTCCAGAGGGAACTCAAACCAATTCCATGTCTGTTTAAACCTAGCTCTCTCTGTCAAGGTGGAAATCTATAGAATGTGATTTATGAAGACAGAGACTGACAAACTATTTGTTTAAGAGTCCCAAAAATGACAGCTTCTTTCTTTACTTCAGTCTTCATTTCTAGTTAATCCTTTCCCATACTATCGTTCCTTTTCCCCATTCACATTTTTATATATGTATTTTGTGTTAATCTATATGCAGCACCTCAGCTGGAATTCTTTTCTATTCGTACTGTAGTGATTGGCCTGCCCTTTATAGAGCTGAATCAACAAACACTTTTGCAGTAATTGTCTCCTGTTGGTCACACACACATCCTGCTTCCAGAATTATTGTGCTACAACAGATGGACTTGCTGGAAGGAGGCAGACATTAAAAAAGAAATCAAATCCCCTCCCCCTCAAACTTCTCTCCATTTCTCTCTTTGCACAGAAGGCTTAAACAGTATCAGGAGCAGCACTTTTCACTTTCTTAGTGCTGGGGAACTGCTAATTTCTAGAGAAGGAAAAAACTCATTTATGTTACTCATTTTGCATAACTATGTTTGTAATGAATTCTTCAAAAATAGTTTTCAAGGTCATTGGGAGCAATGGAGATCTGCTTGTCTGGCAAACAGTATCGTAATGCAAAGTTTCATGGACAGTGTAAACTTCACAGATAGTTATATATGTAATTGAGGTAGAATATTCTACTTTCTCAGGCAGCTTCTTGATTTGCCTTTGTAGAAGACTACCCCTCAGGTGTCTGCAGGAGAGCAATGAGAGAAAGAAAAAAAAAAAAAAAGGATGATTATCAGAAAACTGTTTAAAAAAAAGGCAGAATTTGCATCAAGATACATATCGCTGTAATGTAAAAGATTGACTCAGAGTGAAATATTATAGTCTTAGAAACTAATTTTATTTAACTTTGTTCTTTTGGAAAGTCTCAAATAGAAGATTGGTCAATGGTCTATTTAAAGGGTGGTGCATTCTAAGCAAAAATAAATAGATGGTGTTGCAGGTACTCAAGGAAAAATCTTTATTATGCATGCACATTTTTTTCCTTCTCAGCAACCAATTCAAATTCCCTTTCTTATAACTAATTACTCTTCAGGTGCCATACTAGTGCTACCAAGTGGGAAATTTAAAGCAGAGGCTTAGGCTACTTGCCAAGTGAAAATTACGGAGGTAAAGAACCTACACAGTCACTGCAGGGTACACACATGTTTTAGTGAGAGAACCATGATTCAGGCAGATGAAATGATTGTGAAGCAGTTATTTGTGAGATTTTTTTATTGTCATAAGAAATACTACATACAAGTTTTAGGTTCTTGCAGTGGAAATGGTATTTTTAAAAACGTTTTCCATGAGTAATGTTTTTGTCACTGTTTCTTATCATTGCTCCTGTTAACTTTAGATTCTGGAATTGTCTTGAGACAGAAGGAAAAGTAAAAATAACAAACTGAGAAGAAAAATATTTAGGCAATCTGTGGGTTCAGGGAGATTCTAACACACTTTAACAGAATCAAACAAACAAGCATCCACATATGAAGCTCTATAATTAATCTTGCTCTTGAGTAATTCTATATCAATGGCAATCTAGTGATGCTAGTTCTAAGGTAAGTGTATCATTTTAGCAACTGTAAATGCTACTATCATGGACTTGAACAAAATGTCATGTGACCTGAATTTAGCTAAGAAAATCAATCCATTAGGAGGCAAGGGCAGATGTTCATGCACTCAGTTCTTCGCTATAATCCCCGGAGAATCTAATGCTAGAAGATCAGTGCTGGATTTAAGATTTAAATGTTCCAGATGTTCATTCTGAGACATTTTACAGTTGATACAACCTAAGAACTGTCTGGCATCTGTTGATTTTCTGAATATATGTACATATATCATTCTGTGTATTTTTCTTGAAGATCTACACGCAGATACATTTATGTCTGTTTTTCTGTTTTTTAGACTTAGTAATGCTAAATTTTTTCTTTTTTGTTTTGGTTTTTTGTTTTTCGGGTTTTTTTTTTTTTTAGCCTTACAGACTCTGCAGCAGTGTAGATTTCTTGCTTTGTTTTGTTTCTGCAAAAGCAATTCTATGCATATTTCTGCAAAATGACTTTCAAGTGTCTGCACATGTAAGAATCAAAGCTTGCATTCTCCAAGGATTCGCATCAACACTGAGTCAAGACCGTATGTTCAGAAGTACAGTAGTTATATTTTGCAATCAGTGTATAGAAATCACAGCTGGAGCCGATACTTAATGTAGAAGCAAAGGGATTTAGCATTTCCTTAGTTTCTTAGTAAAGCATCAGAAAAGAATTGTTGGAAAAATCCAGGACTTCATTTTCCAGTAAGATTTATTCCCCATTTTATTCATTTCTATCACTAGGTGACTGATTTTTTTTTTAAAAGTGTATGTATTTCTTATAGCAGAGTAGTGCTAATTAATTTTAGGCAGTAGTTATCGCTCTTGTCACAGAAGTTCAGACCAAATATATTGAATAAAAAAGGAAGATCATAGGCAGGTTGCCCTTAGTGTTTATCTTACTGATGTTGCAGCCTCTCACAGGTCTTTGCTGAAAAGTACTGAAGGATCTTTTGTGTCAGTTCTCAGTGTTTCTCAGGTTGATGGCACAGAGAAGACACATTTCTTAATGGAACGCCATCAACATTTGCAAAGTGCCTGTATAAAACTGCTTCACTAGAAGACCTGGATCTTAAAGGACAGGAATGATTCTACTAGTCAGCCACTGAGAGGTTCTTTGGAGAAGATAAAGTCAAGGGTTTAAGTAAAATTTTTCAGATGCATTCTTCAAACTGTGCTGATTTGGTATTTTAGAAGCATCTGTACATTTTAGCTGCAGCTCAGCCAAGGGATTTTTTGCAAAAGCATTATAGAAATCCCTCCAAAATTTATTTTGGCTGTTGTGTTTTCTGTTTTCTTTGAATTTTGAAAAAACATATCTTTCTCGCAACTTCTTACTAAGCTTTTTTAATGCAATTTTTTTTTGCTTTTAAGTCTCACTAATCTGGTGGATTATCTCAAGCACAGATAGGTGTAATCACAAAAAGGAGAAAAGAGCTAGAGAAAGCGTTTTTATTTTTAAAGTGTGTTTCTGGCTCTATGTATTCTCTTGACTGTTGTTTACAGCACAGTCTGTCAGAGAAGAGCTCAGAATTAGGATCTGCATCTGCAAGTTCAGCACTGCAGCTTCATTCTTTTTATGGTATTCAGATATGAGTAACAACTAATTTAGCATTTTCAGTTATACTGAAACAAGAAGAAATTGATGATGTGTTTTCATATATATGATAAGTTACTGATTTAACTACTGTTTACATAAAGTTCTCACTTTTATTTTAGTTTTCTTGAATAGATTTTCACTCTTTAAATTTGTTGCTTGCTTCTGTAACAACTTTTGAGTGTTTGTATTTTCCTTAGACTTCAGGAATTTCTAAATTTTAGGAATACACTTGAAATTACAAGCTAATTTATATAGTAGTAGTAGTACTAAGTAGTATAGTATAGTAGTAGTAGTGAGTCTAAACTGCTTTTGGAACTTCCTCACTCTTATCAATACGGTTTTTAGTAAATGCATGTTTTGATAGCTTTTGGTGGCTTTTAAGTAATTTTTTTTCAGTTAGACATTCTCAAGTATGTTCCCATTTCTTATAAAAAGAACACTTTTACATGTGTCCTAGTTATGGCAGTTTGAGTCCTCTTTAATGAAAGCACACTAGAGCTTTTGTGTTTTTAAATTAAATTTTTAGGAAAGCTTATATTCACTGTCTTTTTTTCTGAGTTAAACATTTTTTTTCTTCAGTAGCTTAAAAAGTTACTTTTCATAATGTACATTGGGTAATAGTATTCATACATACAGAATATATAAATGATAGAATTCTATAATCATTTTTAGAATAATTTAAAATTTTGAAGTTTTTAAGTATAAATACTAATTTTTGCAGGTAAGCTGTGTAGGAATCTACAATGACACCATAGTGTATATTCGAATTCTGACTTGCTATCTTATATAAAAGTAGTTTTAAAAACCTCCACAAACTAAAGTTAGTGCTGCTCTTATGATCATATTATGAAAGTCTAAAAATAAACAAATGAAAATTCAGTATTTTTCTCTCTTTTTCAGTCATCACATCAGCACATATACTTCTAGAATATCATAGGAATAAGAATCAAAAAGTTAAATATACTTACATAATACTTTAGTTAAACCTTGGTGCAAAGTCTTGTCATAGCCATCCAATTTGGGCACTGACTGTAATGAAGAGATCAAAGAACACTATGAAGCTGTTTTTAGAAAGAACTTGTTCCCAGAAATGTCAGGAGGAAAGTGATTTCTCCCTCCTTTGCTTCTGTAGAATTGTACAGGTTATCCCTTCCTGACTGCCTTGATAAAGCAGGATATGTTGCTCGTGCTTTCTAGTCTCTGTAAATAAAATCCAATACTGTGGGCCGGGATGAAGCTGCTGTCTTCTCAAAACTTTCTTGGTTGTAAATAGTATGGGTTTTTTTTTCTATTCTAAAGCCATACTACTGTTATTATTTTGCCTGAATGTGCAGAAGAAATTTCAATGATGGCATGGTAGGCAATTCAAAACTCAAAGCAGACCTCAGTTTATATATTTTTGAGAGAAAGCCACTCTTCCTGGTCTCGCTAGTGTTCCAGATTTAAAAAACATTGCCTATAGGTAGAAGAAAAATATCTGTAATGTATTTCAGACTTTAATTTTATAGAAATTAGATTCAGCGTCTGGATGTCCCCCATATTTGTTGAAGACTTAGAATTGAATACATAGAGAATAGTAGACTCATGCATAATAAACTAAGAGTAACATTAAGATTTGAGGGTTTTTTTGAGTTTTTCTGAGCCTAATAAATTGAAAATCAGGCTCGGATGTCAGATTTATAATGCTCTGTGATTCCGTGTGACTAGAATTTATTTCTTTCAATTCCTAGTCCAAATTTCTGCTAGGAATGAAACATGGCAGTCTTGATGATCCTTGTGGATCCCTTCCAACTCAGGAGATTCTGTGATTCTGTTATTCTGTGATTGGCTAGTTCAATATACTTGTTCAATTTTTCAGTTACTAAGTGGAGAATACTCTGTATTACTTTTCCCCTGATGAACTACAGATTCAGCATGGCTACTGAAATGAAACAGTTCTAAAAGTTCTTCTCTATCAGACAGGTTGACTTGGAAAGCAAATGAAAAATTGTCAAATGTTAAGCATGAGTGTAGCTGCAGTTTTAAAATGTATGTACACCAAGAACTATTTTTGTTGCTTGTTGCACTGAAAACAGAGTATTTTCAGGTTGGTTCCTTTAAAGAACGACACTGTAAATATATTTATCATGAAACTGTGCTTTCATTACAAAACAAAATTAAAGCAAAATACCTTTTACATTTCTATTGATCTCTGAAGAAAAATTACAATAAACCTTTTGAATTATTGATGAACAACAGTTGAAGTACATTGCACGTAGGAAATGTGTCTCATTCATAAATTAAAGAGAACAGTTGGCATGAACTGGAACTATGAAAGTTGTATTATATTCCTGTCAAAATGAAATAACTTGGAGATGGGTAAATTCTAAAAGAATGTACTGTAAAAAGAAATTGTGGAGACGAGTGAAGTTGTTAGAATTTACTTAAAATCAATAAGTATTTACCATAGCATATAGAAATTCTAAAAATCATGCTTCTATAATAAAAGAACAAATCTGTATCACAAGGATTAGCATGTTCTTGCCATGTTACAAAGATAGATAGTATACATATCTGTAACCCTATCTGATCAACTTATATCTGATAGTATAATATGGTAGCATATACTGGTATGAATATTACAATAAATGCTAGAAGAGATATTGTAGTTTTTGCTTTATTGATTTAATGTGATATGTAGCTTAATTTTCTTCACCTTCATGTGATTTGATCAGCCTTTCCTTGTGAAGTCTATCTTATTAGACAAAAGAATGGAACTGTGTTAGCATATTTTTATCCACAAATTTTCCTGAGTAACATAGCGAGTAAAGTTCAGCTAATAGAATTTCAGAATTAGATTTGTTTTTCTCTTTCCTTTGTTACTAAGTTCTTCTTTTGAATAATATTAAAATGTCAAGTCCTGCATTTTGCTGCACTGTGTACATTTTTACAACAGATCTTGTTCTTAGCAACTTTTCATGAATTTAACATCATGAATTCCACCCTTCTGCTCTTGAGCTTTATAGATAACATGTATCTAATAAAACACTTAGTATCAATATTATTTTGAATGCTTCATGGTTTTGTAAGATGTCCATCTTTGTGCCTTCTTCAAAGTATTCTTAGTTCTAATGAAACTCTGGCGAAGTCTATTGCCTATGTTTTTTACATTAGAAAAAAGAACACAAATTCCTACAATTTTTTTTTTTTTTTTAATAAGATATTAAGTCTTCTTTGTATTTACAATGAGAAGTCAAACCCAACATCTGCTGGAGAGTTTGAAAGGAAAGGAAAACCACAACTGTTCTCTTGGGTTCTTTATTGAAAGTATACTAGGTACTCATTATAAGAATATCTTCTTTGAAATCAGTGTGATCTGCTCGAGTAATTAAAGCTAACCCTTGAGCTAGATTCAGTTCTCAAACCTACTCTGTTATATGAAGTTCTGTGGATTATGTATAGTTTTTGTCCAATCATATTTAATCATTGTGAATTTTCACATACATAAAAAATAAAAATTAAAAAAAAAAAAAAAACCAACACTGATTTGGGAATAATTATTTGTTTGTAAACAGGAGATTACATTACATTTATGCTCTGGTTTTCTTATTGTTATGGAAAAAATAATTTCAGTTACAGGTTAGACTTGTTCATTGGATTCCCCTATAAATTATGAGTTATTTTTAAATGCCAATATTAACTAGGAATTTTACTTACTAACCACTTTATTCATGCGCTTATTTCCAAAGCATTCTACTAAATTTCAAGATCTCCAAAGTTGTAATACATACCATGCTAAAAATATTTTTTTCAGCTCTAGTTTTGAATCAAAATCTGTCTATGGTGAGATCATAGAATCTTTTGATTTGGAAGGAACACTTAAAGGCCATCCAGTCCAATTCTTTTGTCCCCCATTTGGTATTGATGGTGGAGATTGCTACAACGCCGTAGTGAGATCTTCTGCTTATATTTGTTGAACACTGTGAAGTTTTTGTAGGCCTAGTGCTCAGCCTGTGTAGGCATCCTGTTTCATCCTGACTCAGTCTGAATAGCATCCTGTCCCTCGTGTGTATTGACTGCATCCCACAGCTTGGCATCAACCTCAAACTTGCTGAGGGTGCGTTCAATTCCAATGTCAATGTCATTGATGAAGATATTAAAGAGCATCAGGAGTCTGCTTTGCAGGGGGGTTGGAGTCTGTGATCTCTAGAGGTCCCTTGAATTCCCTACATTTCTGTGATTCTGTGATTGGTCCTTTGAGAGATGCCACTAGTCACTAATCTCCACCTGGACTTTTAGCCACTGACCACCATTTTCGGGGTCTGATCCCACAACCTGTCCCTTGTCCATCAATGTCCTATTGCGTTTTGAAGTTACTAGGAATTATTGTAAAGGAGACGCTTTTATTTATTTTTTTTCTTTTAGTATTGCATGCTTAGTATTCAGATACACTACATTTTTACTGTTCTGTAAGTGCTACTAAAAGGCAAGGGATAGATACCTTGTTTCCTATCTGCCATATGTACACCCAAGGAAGTCTGAATATCCACTTGTATATAGTTGCCTGTTTAATGAGAGATATTTACCTTCTAGTTTATCTTTTCTCTCTCTTATGGGCTAGAAAAACATTTTCATGATCGTGTCCTTAGGAAAAGATTTCAGGAGTCAAAAGAATTTGGAAGAATACTTTTGCATTCCTCTATATCGTGAATCTTAAATGATGAGCTGATTCTTTGTTCTCCCAATACATTCTCTTTCCTTGCTTCCCAGTGATCTTAATTAATTCCCTAATTAATTCCCCTAATGAATTAAATAAATTGCTGTCACTGGGCATGTACATAATATGAATCGTGAAGAAACAGTTTTATTCTTGATATGAAAAGGTAGATTTCCTTATAAGTTGAAGGAGCATGGCTGTGGGATTATGAAAATGGCTGTAGATCCTGAAGGTGGATAAAATCTTACAAACATCCATTTATGTTGTGCATCCCTCTGCCACAGCAATTAATTTTCTTTAGTGATGTTAACTATGTTTCATGTAGGATATGGATTGATGTTGAATACTATCACAGGGTACACAGCATAGACGTAATGCGTTAGTTCATATCTTAAGGTTAAATTGGTGCATATAGGTAGTACTTAATCATTTTCTCTAGCTCAGAATCTCACGTACCATGAAATTAATTTTTCACTTGATCCCTCACACGAATGATAACATTATTTTTTTCCCAGAGATAATAGTTTACCTTATGCATCTATTCCATTTGGATATACTATGATGTTTATGACATTCTTTTTGCTCTCTGTTGTAGAGGTAAAATCTTTCAATCATTTTTTGTAATGTGTGACAACATAAAAAATCCAAGCAAGTGCAGAAGGATATCTTCAGTCACTGACAGCAATTCTAAAATTTCAATCATCCACCAGAGGCTGTCTGAAAAGTATAGATCATTATGACCTCACAGTATTTTTAAAAAAGAAATCATTACATCATAATGAAAACCAATACGTTGCTCAAGCTGAGCAAGGTTGAATGGCTGTCTCCTTGGAACCAGGCATTCTGAAAAAAAATGAGAGTCTTAGTAGGTATTGAGTTGAGCATGAAATCCCAATGCCATTGAAAAGCAATAGCATGTTTTCTTGTATATACACCTTGAATGTATATAGACTGTACAGAAGGAGCAGAGAGTATGTTTCCTTTGGCTTTGACATGATTTGCTCGTAGGGTACTCTGTCTGACTCTAAAATCATAGAATTATAGAATTATAGAATTATAGAATGGTTTGGGTTGGAAGGGACCTTTAAGATCATCTAGTTCCAATCCCTCATGCTATAGTCAGGGACACCTCCCAGTAGACCAGGTTATACAAAGCTCCAATCAGCCTGGCCTTGAATGCTTCCAGGGAGGGAGCATCCACAGTCTCTCTGGGCAACCTGTTCCAGTGTCTCACCACCATCACAGTAAAGAATTTCTTCCAAATATCTAGTATAAATCTACCCTCTTCAGTTTAAAACCATTTTTCCTCATCCTGTTACTACATACCCTTAAAAAGTCTCTCCCCAGCTTTCCTGCAGGCGCCCTTCAGGCTGCCCTAAGTTCCCCCTGGAACCTTTTCTTATCCTCTTCTCTTCTGGGGCTGAAAATTCCCAGCTCCCTCAGCCTGTCTTCATAAGGGAGGTGCTTCAGCCCTCTGATCATCTTTGTGGCCCTCCTCTGGACCTGCTCTAACAGCTCTACGTCCTTCATGTGTTGGGGGCCCCAGAACTGGGCATAGTACTAGCAGATAGAGGTTATCAAAGTGGAGATTAAATGTTAATTCAAGTTAATAATAAATCTGTTTGTTTAATCTAGCTAGGGAATACTGAGAAACGATTCAAGACACAAGACTGAAAAAGGATAGAATCATATTGAATCTAAGGTGTATGTTTTTTACATGACATTAGCCACTGGAAAACATGTACAACAAAAATAAAACTCAACTTTTTATGAGATCGATTTCAAGTCTGTACGCCATTACATATCTTTCAAAAGTACCCTTTTTCCCCCTTAGTCAGAAATGTGTTACTTATATGTGAAATTTGAGGAAATGTAATGAATTCGAGAAGTTTTGTAATGTAAACATATTGTGCAGCTTAATTATAATTAAGAAATACAGAGTGTAAAATATATATTTGGTGTCAGAGAACTGCAGTGATATTAAACAGTCAGTCTAAAAAGGAGGAGCTGAGCAAAAACAACTGTTTGAGTTTAGTAATAGGAAGCCTATTGGAAAGAAGTCTGTTCTGTAAGAAGCATGAAAAAACTGAGACATACAGAGAGAGGATATATTTAATGATGTGTGCTGAGTTCCTGAAAAGTACGGAAATTAAGGTATGTTTTTAACAGTTCATTATTTGAAGAACTGATGGGTGATGTACATGTACTTCAAGGAACACAACAGTAATTTTGTGATGAAGCACAGAATGCATTTGGTAGAAGGGATGTAAATGTGGATAATAAATTTAAGAAAAGTCAAACAAATGTTTAATAAGGGTGTAATTGTGCCATCATTCTTGCACTTTGGGATCCTTACTGTAGAAATTCTTAAGAAGTACATTCAGTGTGCCTGATATATTCAGACTGGCCTGATTATATTGCTTTGTCTTCTGCACATGTTTACAGTTTTATTTATGGTTAAAAAGCTATTCAGAAATACCACTGAGAGATATACCCTGAGAAGAGATGGTTGTGGGTGGCAAGATGGGTGAGAGGATATTGGCAGGTATCTGTAATGATTATCACCTCTGAAATGTCTGGAACTCATCCTCGAACAAGCACAGAATCCCAAAAAGCTGACTGAATGTTTTAAAAAGGTATGCCCTGATCCTGGCAATTCCTAAGAGTTAGAACATGTTGCACTGTGCTGGAGTTTGGCCTGCATCTGTCAAGATTTATTCAAGACTATTCTGCACTCTCAAAAGAAAGAAAATGCTTCTGGATCTGACCTAACCCCTGAGAAAAGAAGATGAGGAAGTCTGCTCCATACCGGAGCTATCGTAAGAATAAGAAAAGGGGTCAGAGGTTGTCGGTAACCACTTGATGCTTGTTCTTAGCTAGGCTACGAAATATTCAAGACTTCAGTCACCATCCAGGCAGGACCATTATCACCTGGCTGCTTTTATTCTGGGATAACAGAGCCCATAACCTAGATTAGTAGGCATGGAAGTCAGGTAGCTGGGATCCCTCTCTAGGGAAAGGGGCATTCACAAAGTGATTGCAAAAAATAAAAATCTCTTCCCCTCTGGATGCGGCTCCTGTCAGCTGCGAAGGAAAATTATCCTTACAGAGATGATATTACATGTCAGCCAAGTAAGTGGGCCAACAAAGGAGCAAAGTATCCGGTGTCTGAGGGAATTAGCTCTGCTGGAGGTGGTATATAATGCTGACCTGAACAGTAATCAGTTATTCCAAAATCTGGACAGCATCAAGTGAAAAGAGTCCATGGGGCAGAAGTTTGTACAGAGTTTATTTACCACCATAGTATGCCAACTGACTGGCAGTAATGACCTGGAAAGATGGAGTGGAACAAATGGTGGATGAATTTTCTGTCCATGTTTAACAGTATGAAGAAGGTGTCTCATCCTCCCTACAGGCATGCATTTCAGCTATGGAGAAACTGGTTCAGTGGCTTCAGGAGAAAAACTTCTTTCTCCCCACTTGGGCAAACCAGTATCTCCATTATTAGAAGTAAGCATTCCTCTGCTTGAGAAAGGGGATATAGTGGGAACATGCAATAGGAACATTAAAAGAATCTTTAGCAAAAGAAATAAAAAGAAAAGTAAAATTTGCTTTTCTCATGTAGTGTATTCATCATTTAAGCTTATATGGATTCTGGTATAGCCTTGTAGATTCACTTCATAATAGGTGAGAAAAAAAGTGAAGCTTTTTCACAGAATCAGCTGACATGTGAGGTTGGAAGGGAAATCTGGAGGTTGATTGCTCCAATCTCTGCGGCTTTTGAAGATCTCCAAGGAGGAGACTCCATTATCTTTCTGGGCAACCTGTGCCAGAGCCACCTTCACAGGAAAAAAGTGTTTCCTGTTGTCTGACAGAATCTCTAGTTTCAGCTTATACCTGTTGTCCTTTGTTGTGTTATCAGGTATCAGTGGGAAGTGCCTGGTTCTATCTTCTTTCAACCTTTAGGTATTTAGACACATAGATGAAGTTGCCCCAAGCCTACTCTTCTCCATGATAGACAATCCCAGCACTATGAGTTCTTCCTAGGAGGAGATATGCTTTTGCCTCTATTTATGCTCCTTTATTGGATTTCTCTGGTATAGATTCATAGATTCATTAGGTTGGAAAGGAGCTACAAGATCATCTAGTCCAACCATCCTCCCACCACCATCCCTACCCATCAAGCTACTAAATCAAATCCCTTAGCACCTCATCTAAATGCTTCTTGAACAGCGCTAGGGACGGTGCCTCAACCACCACCCTAGGCAGGCCATTCCAGTACCTGACCACTCTCTCAGAGAAAAAAATTTTCCTCAAATCTAATGTAAATCTTCCCCGGCGCAACTTGTGGCCATTCCCTCTCGTCCTGTCATTAGTTACCTGGGAGAAGAGGCCGACCCCCTCCTCACCACAGCCTCCCTTCAGGAAGTGGTAGAGTGCAATGAGGTTTCCTCTGAGCCTCCTTTTCTCCAGACTAAACAATCCCAGCTCCCTCAGCCGCTCCTCATAAGACTTGTGCTCCAGACCCCTCACCAGTTTTGTTGCCCTTCTCTGAACACGCTCCAGTGCCTCGATGTCTTTCTTGTAGTGAGGGGCCCAAAACTGAACACAGTACTCGAGGTGCGGCCGCACCAGAGCTGAGTACAGGGGGATGATCACCTCCCTGCTCCTGCTGGCCACACTATTCCTGATACAGGCCAGGATGCCATTGGCCTTCTTGGCCACCTGGGCACACTGCCGGCTCGTGTTGAGCCAAGCATCAACCAACACCCCCAGGTCCTTTTCCTCTATACACTCCTCAAGCCATTCTGCCCCAAGCCTATAGCATTGCATGGGGTTATTGTGGCCAAAGTGCAGGACCCGGCACTTGGCCTTATTGAACCTCATCCCATTGACCTCAGCCCAACTGTCCAGACTATCCAGATCCCGCTGAAGGGCCTCCCCACCCTCAGGCAGATCGACACATCCTCCCAACTTGGTGTCATCCGCAAACGTACTGAGGGTACACTCAATCCCCTCATCCAAGTCATCAATAAAGATATTAAACAGTATGGGCCCCAATACCGACCCCTGGGGGATGCCACTCGTGACAGGACGCCAGCTGGACTTGACTCCATTAACCACTACCCGCTGGGCACGGCCCTCTAGCCAATTCTCAACCCAGAGAAGAGTGAACCTGTCCACACCACGGGCTGCCAGTTTCCCCAGGAGAATACTGTGGGAGACCGTGTCAAAGGCTTTGCTGAAGTCCAGGTAGACTACATCAACAGCCTTTCCCTCATCTACCAGTCTGGTCACCCAGTCGTACAAGGAGATGAGGTTGGACAAGCACGACCTGCCCTTTGTGAACCCGTGCTGGCTGCGTCTGATCCCCTGATTGCCATGCACGTGCCGTGTGATCTCCCTCAAGATCAATTGCTCCATAACTTTCCCTGATACCGAGGTCAGGCTGACAGGCCTGTAGTTCCCCGGATCTTCCTTACGGACTTTTCTTGTAGATGGGAGTCACATCGGCAAGCCTCCAATCTTGTGGGACCTCTCCAGATGACCAGGAATGCTGATAGATGGCAGAAAGCGGCTTGGCAATCACCTCTGCCAGCTCCCTCAGCACCCTTGGGTGGATCCCATCTGGCCCCATGGACTTGTGGCAGTTCAGATGGAGGAGCAGGTCTCTGACTGTCTCTGCTGGGATCACAGGGGGTGTATGATGCGCTTTGTCCCAGACTTCCGGGTCAGGGCGACATAGACTCTCTTTTTCTCCCGGAGTCTCAACAAAAGATCCCGGTTCATCCACACTGGCCTTTTTCCCCTCCGGCTTGACTTACGGGACTCAGGGACAGCCTGCACCTGTGCCTTTAAGATTTCCGTCTTGAGGAGGACCCAGGCTTCCTGGACCCCTTTACCCCTCAGGAGCGATGTCCATGTCTCTTGTAAACATTAATTTAGGTAATATAGTTAATTTAGGTAGTACTTAGTAGGGAAAAATCTGCAGCTAGAAAATTAAGTAACCATTTCTTAAATATTTCTTTCATACTATCTTGTCCACATGTTGGATTGAGTAAGAAAACAGCTTCTTTAGTGAGATATTTAAAGGTATTTTAGTGAAATTTTAGAGATATTTAAGTGAAGTATTTAAAGGAAAAATTTTTTCATTCTAATTTGGAACATAGATTCATTCTTGGGTGACCTGTCTTTGCTTCAGACTTGGCTTCCAAATGATCAAATACTTATTTTTCAAGCTATGGTTTGTGAGAAGTAGACAATTTGGCAAAAAAGAATAAAATGAAACTAAGTTTACTATGAGAAACAAGAATGGAAAGGCACTGTAACAAGGTAATTTGTCAAAAATGTACAAGTGCTGCATTTAAATTTTGCAAGCTGACTTAGTGGCAAATGAAGTTAAAATAATAATGAGGAAAGTTAAGTAGTAGGAAACACACTCTTTTATTTCTTCAAGAAAGCCTGTATTGAGGCCTTAAACTACAGGAAGTGTGTGATATTTTACTGTACTATGCGTAGATTCCCTGAAGAAGAGGCAAAAAGACACTTTTTTTTTTTTTTTTTCAGATAATTTTGGTGAGGAGTCAGTAACTTTAATGCTTATTTCTTGTACTACACTATAGTATATACTACTGTATACAGTTCAAAAGTTACTTGCATTTTACAGTAAAGCTGTCAAAAGGATATGACTATTGGACAGTCCTGGTTGTTCTTATTCTTCTGTCAAGAAGAATTTTTTTTTTTTTTTTTTTTAATTTCAGATAGTCTCATTTCCATTATTCAGCAGCTTCTTTGTGATATTTGTACTTACTTTTCATAAAAATGAGTTTAAAACTTCTTGGTATGTACAAATATGTATTTTCCTATTTACATATACTCACTGACTTGTCTGTACACTGTCAGCTTTTTTTAGTAGACATCTCGTGTAAAGTGTTCAGTTTATATATGTCAGATCCTCAAGGGCCATGGCTTTTGCCAGATGAAGCACTTTTGATTTTGAGACTGATGAAACACAGTGCTATTATTGATCTGTGCATGACACAGCCTGTCTCTCTTCTGGCAGAGAGTAGCAACATTTATCCAGGAATTTGTGAAATGTCACTAGGATCATGTTCATAACGTAAACTGTGCAAAAAAAGGGATCCAAGCTGAGAATCCGCGAGGAATTGGACATGCCTCTCTTACTCCTTCATCCTATCTTCTAGGTCAGGCAAAGTGATATTTGTTAAAACAATATCTGTGTTTTATATCAGATGTTGAAAAAGCATGATTATCACTAGGAACATCCTGTACAATATAGTCATACTGTTGTTTTTAGATTAAGTTAGTGAAAGTGATCTGAAGATTGCAAATCTGTAATTTCTATTTTGTTTGAAAAAAAGAAAAGGAGACATTTCCTGTGCACTTCTGAGTAGAAATCTCTGATATTCTGATTATAATCTGTAAAGAATTTAGCTTTTCTTGTGACAGTTTGGTGTTAGTGATGGAGCAATGCATGTTTGACATTAAGATTTCAGGAAGTAAGAGTTATCACAAAAGAATATCAATGTTTCTGACAAAATACTGATATTTGAAGGTTTTGTTCCCTTATAAATAATGGTTAAACAAGGCTGACCATTTTTGTTAGTAGCAAAAGCATCTGTCATAGGAAAAACTAAAAAAGCAGGCTTCCACGTGCTCTTTGCCTGTTTGCAAAGGGTCAAATGTGACCAGCTTCTGGAGACTTTTTTTGGTAAGTAGTGTTTCAGCTACACATTCCCTGTGAACTGCAAACTGGATGTTGCGCGTTCTCACTAAAATGTTTTAAATTAAATAATAATAATAATAAACCAAACAAAAAGATGCATTTATTAGTTTTAGTTTTCAAAGTATAGATTAATTATTACAATATTAATTTGAAATTTATCCATGATATATTTGCCACCAATTTTCAATTTTAAACATTGAAATGTTTGAGAACTTTCTAGAACTTTCGAGTAAAAAAAACAATAAAATTGCTAGTTACAGAAGGAAGAAACCAATATTATAAAATATAATGGTTTGTGTTTCACTTTTTTTTTTTTTCACCTAGATGAATTATTTTCTTTTATATTTCAGTTTCTCTGGTTTCATTTTCACAATACTGAAACAAGATTTACCTGAAAAACCACCTGTGGATAGCAACTGAAATTACTTAGTGTACTTTTTAAATGTATTGATGTTTATACATAAAACGTACATAAAAATGTACAAGAGGGGGAAAAAATGTTGTATGAAAAGATGTATTTATATGCATAATGAATCTATCTCTCTCAAAAGGCTGACAAATTTGTGAGCTGCAAATTCATGAGTGGTGGAAAATGCCAGAATTGCAGGGTTTTTGTTTTACTTTCCATTTGTTCTGTTGCTTTGGTTTTGTGTCTGGATTTGAGCCAGTGCTGAGGTCCACAGACTACCAAATACAAATGTGTTCCTTTTCTGAGGAATGTGTAGATGATATTTCATGCCTGAAGAGTTTGAGCAGTGACAGGGGATTGAAACCAGATTAATTAATGTCCATTTTGGCACAAGCCATTCTATGATTCTATTAATTCTAGGTCCTCAATTTCTTTTGAGCTCTTCTACACTTAACCGTGACAAATGTGAATCTTATACACCAGTTCAGCATTGTTAGGTCTTTTGCAAAGCACCAGTTCTATGTGTTTGACTGTCTAGGTATCCCACACTGAGTTTTCTTTATTTAGTTTAATACTTTGTGGAAAATGGTCATGGTCAGGTCCTCCTCCATTTCACTTGAAAGATATTCATAGCCAAGAGTGCAAACCAGAAGAGCACAGGCTCTCTTAGCTATCCCAGGGAAGATGCATGAAACGTCAGGATGCACTTGATATTTTTTCATTTTTCTGGTTATAAATGACTACAAACAAGGAACTAAGATATCTTCAAGAGCAGTAGAAAAGGAAAGTGTTACAACTAAGATAGCCTTTGAAAAAAAATAATCTTGGTTATATGCCTGATTGCTCTTGAATAGTATTGTTTCCTTGTGATTATTTTGGATCCTAGTTATTGCAGACAGTGAATACTAGCTCACAGTAAGTATTATTTGGGATTGCTACAGAAGTTAGATACTAATACCCCTTTCAGTCTGAAGGGAAGAGTTTTGGTGCTTTTGAAGCCACATTTGTGTGCTTGAACTGCCTGGATCTCCTTCACATACTGTTAGAGAAGATAGAAGAATGTTAGTCCTTCTTGCTAATGCTCTGGACCATATAATTTGTTCTGCCTAAGTGCCACTGGCAATGACAGCTGACAGTAATGACATTGGCAATAATGAAGCAATCAGTGGACTGCTGTGATAGCTCGTATTACGTTCAGGTTTGTTTCGAATCGCTGCAAATATCTTTGGTACCTAATGTGACAAGAACTTCTTCAGTTTCTCAGTAATGGGGACTGTATAGTCATACAGTATCACAAGCCATGACACGTCTCATGATAAAGACTGGAAAAGACTGTTTGATGGCTGCCCTGGTCTGCCTGTGCATAGTTTTCTATTCATTCAGAGATTCAAAGGTGGTCTTGTGATGCGAGGCAACTTCTATGCTCTTATTTCAGTGAAGCAAACATAGCAAAATGAGGGAAATACTAAGAAATGGCAGCTGTAGATCTGCTTCAGGCTGGACCCTTGAATTATAGTAGTCAGGCACTGTTACAATATTGTCTTTAAATCGTTCATTTATGTGAAAAAAATAATTGCCCAAATGAGTCATAAC
Organism: Oreortyx pictus; assembly: GCA_036925125.1. Lineage (NCBI taxonomy): Eukaryota > Metazoa > Chordata > Aves > Galliformes > Odontophoridae > Oreortyx > Oreortyx pictus. The sequence continues at coordinate 60,455,663 of JAUPFR010000004.1, read as the reverse complement.
ATTTATCATAATCATGATAAAGGGAAAGTATATTTCATTTTACCTATTATCCTGAAAACATGGCTTCTTCTTATGATGGTCTCTTCGTCTATTTAATATGTGATGTTAAGAAATACTTTACCTTAAACTGTTCACTTATGCCTTAATTTTAGCAGGCATTCCAACGATAACATAAATTACAAATTAAAGATAAGACTGTTGGGGTTCATTTAGATGAATCCAGGGATAAATTACCACTTTAATTTAAGTGCAGTACATTTTAGAAGTAATTTTTAAGGCAGTTCATGATTTTGAATAATACCCCTTGTCCTTGCATCTCCCCCACCATTTCTATCATCAGCTTCCTCAAGCTTCTTAGAAATGCATAACAGTATGCCTTTGTTTTCTTGGATAGAATATCAGCATGCTATACATTAATGTTTATACACTATTACCTTTTTATATAAACAGAAAAGTTTCAATTTTTTTCTTTTTTTCACATCTCTTCATTGTAGTTCTGTATTTTCGGTCTGTGAGGACACTGAATTTTTTCAGTAAATAAATTTGTTAATTGAGTCTACAAATAAAATGTTCTGCTTTTACATAATTGACTATTTAAAAAGAAAATCAAAAATCTTCTGAGGACATTTACTAATCTTTTATTGATTGCTGAAGCAGTTATAAATGGCATGTTTAAATAATTGCATACATTTAAATCCACAGCTATCTTTATTTTTTTCTTGAATACTGCAACCCACCTTTCAGAATAGCTCATTTATACATGTATTTTTAGTAAATTTTATCTCAAAATATCCATATCACATCTTCAGCCTCATAGAAATGTTTTCCGTAAGTTGACAGAAAACAGTCTTTAATGGCTGAAAACTTGAACACGTAAAGATAAGGACAGACTATCGGAGATGGAGCAGTTTTCCCTACAAGCACACGACTCCTGCCTGCTTACATCTGAGATGCAGAAGTATTTCAATAGAAAATGGTTCACTTTCTAAAACAGATGGAAATGGGGAGAGGTTAAATTAATATTTCACCATTCTTTCAAATGTCTTCTTTCTTTCTTTGTTATATTTTCTTTTAAAATAATTTTAGTTTTTAGAGATATAAAGCTGTATGCTTTTGGAAATAAGCACATAAATAAAAAGGAAGTTTAAAAGCAGTCTTTAAAATAGCATTTTCATTTTGGTTTCTGTCTATTTTATGTGAGCTATACGGAAAACAGATGGAAGCATTATTAATTTTTTCCCCCAATGAGTTTTAGTGCAGCATATTTGTATGTGTTATCTGAAACATATGAATACTTAGTATTGCTGCTGTTAAATTCGTAATGAGTTGTAGGGATTGTGAAATTCCCTGACTGGCTCTCATGCAAGTAGTTCATTTGCAGTGCTTGTATTAAGATTAAGCAGGGGGAATATGGCAAGCACTATCCCTGACCCTAGATGAAAAATTCAAATTTCTAGCTTTATGAGTTTGCCCCAACTGTCATGTTTGGTGAAAATCAGATAAATACTCCGTAACCCTCTAAAATATCTTGCAGCAAAACCTGGTCCTAACTATAAAAGTTTGCATGGATTCTATGTCTTATGTTGAAATTTTTCTAGTCTCTAAAAAGGTGTGGATGTGTTGCAACAGAATTTATGCATCAAATGGAAGTCTTTGGTTGTGTATACCACTACCTAATTATTGGGATACTCAAGTCAACTTGTATCCGTTTAACTAGCAATGATGGGCACCTTGAAACACCTGTTTCTCTGTTTCAGCCATAGCTTCACAACTTACTCTAACATTCAAATGCTTTAAAATAAGACAAAGTGTTGTGGAGTATGTCATGTTATATGTAGATCTGGAACATAGTTGGATCAAAAATTTAATGTAGGATGTTGTGTCTGTGTAGAAGTAGTTCAAAAAAGTTAAACTTTAATTATAGAACATGGTGAAGAAAATATTTCAATCATGAATATTTTTTTATAATATATATTAAGTTCTATTATTCTTTAAGTGGCAAAGTCCTGCACAACAGTAACATATTCTGCCAGTATGTGTCTTCACATTGCAATATTAATTCCTAAAAAAATTAAATAGTTGGGATCATAAAATTAATCATAATGGTAAAAATTCCATACATAGCATTACATACTTAGCTAAAAGTTCTTATAATGCTTTGAAATTTGCAAGGAGAGAAGGAGCACTGCAACTGCTTTAGCCTGAAAACAAGATGGAGTTCTTAATAAATACAGAAATTAGGCATAGAATACAGTAGTATTTACTCATAGAGAGGTGTAAAATGAAACTGATAGAGAATCCAGGATAAAATTCAGTTGCTTCAGGTCAAAACCTTTAAGTTTGAATTGCTGTTGTCATTAAACAAGCTGTATTTTTCAGAAGCATTTTCACTGAACTGAAATGTTCTTATTTACATTCTTCCTAAGTTTTACTTATTTTCCGTAATTTGAGAAATCATTAGTTGCCCAATATGCAGATTTCTACTCAGGATTCACTGTTGTTTATTGCAGATAAATGTATTACTCTGATCTGTTTATTCAAATGTATTTGTGTGTTTCTCTGGAACAGATGTATGTGATTTGATCTTTATCTGTCATTTATAAAAAGAAAATAATAAAATAAAATTGACCTATCTACACTAGTTTCAATTATTATTTTTTTTTTCATTTCATAAAATGCCTTAAACAGAACAAATGTAATACTGAGCTTTTCAAAGTTGTAGAATGATTTTTTTATTTTATTTTATTTTTATGAACAATATTTGGATACAAAATGCCCACATTAAAATTACAGGTAAACCACTTGTTTATGAAGTTCTGTGCAGTTAATAGCCCTTTATTAACAGTGATTACTGTCTGTATTTTGTCAATACTAGTACATGATTGCAAAGATATTCAGTCTTTGGTAAGAGTTTTCATTTGTTGGTGGAAACACCTGTATTCCCCAGAATAGCTGAGTTTATATCTGATACATGTGAAATGACCACTTTACTTTCATCAGTCTGTTGAACCCTGATTGTGTTACAGTGACATTATCAAGAGGACAACTGTGTTTTTTTTCTTTTCTAAAATACCTGAGAAGAGAAATATGCCTCTTATCTGCATGCTGATATCTGTATTTCTCTGCTGGGAACTAATTTAAACACTTCATGAGAGATTGACATTTTCAGTGCCTTAAACATTCTTAAAAGCTGCTTTGTTCATTGCAAACCATATTTAGTATGACCTCATAATAATGTAGCACACCTCAAGTGTCATGCCTGTCTTTACTATGCACACTGGAGCTGTGTTCATCTATACTAGACAATTGCACTTCAAGGAAGGGTTTTTTTTTCTTGATAGGCAATTAGCAGTAATTAGGAAGATTCACCTCAGTAAGATGTCAACATGAGATTGTTTAAAGAAGTTGAATGTCAGTGGCTTTAAAAGAGGTTTTTTTTCGCTGACACAAAGGTTTGACATGTGAAACATGAAATGTTAATTTAACTTTTCTGCTTATTATTCATGCACAATATTATTTTGTCATTCAGATACTACACTGACAGAGTGCAAAGGGTGTTAAAATAGTGCTGCTAGAATAAAAAGAGGATTAATCTACCATTGGCCAATTAGCCAAAGGGTACTTAATGGTCTCTAAAGGCTACTGAAGTCTAACAACTACCTAAAGCACTGGCAAAAAGTCCTCTATATTACCTTCATTTACTTGACATTTTGTGAAACAGAGTCAGATGCTGATAACTACATTTGGCTGAAATAAAATTAATAACTGAGTGATGCATTATATTTTACTTTAATTTCAGAAAAATAAGTGGCAAATAACATTTACTTTTTGGGTATTTTTGTTTGTTCATTTTTGGTTGGGTTTTTTTTTTTATTTTTGGACGTTTGTTATAATTTAGGAATAGAGTATTAAATCACCAAAGACTTCTGTTTCATATTTTCTGTGCATGTCAGGAATGCTAAGTAATCAGCATGCATGTGAAGAAAACTTCCACTAACTATTTGGAGTTATTGGCCTTTTTCTATGTGTCATCACATTAAGTATGCAGCACTGTTGGCTTTCTAGTCTAGAACACACATGTATATTTTCATACTTCCAAATAGCTCCATACCATTTTTATTTATTTTACCTTTGTTTTCTGTGACTCATCAGGCAGAATTAGGTTTTGATTCAAGGGAACGAAATGGAGTCAAGATTAGTTGGACTGACTATAAATGTTGCCTTGGATATTGTTAAGTACCTCAATACCTGCAAATATGTTTTGAAAAGGTCTTTCATGGTTTATGTTTGCAACAAGTACTGCTTATCTTTCATATTTTTCATGATTGATCTAAAGCTGTGAGAGTGTTCTTGTTTTAAAAGAGTGTTGGATTTTAAAATGGAACTTGTTAGAGGAGCTCTGCAGCATAGCAATTTTATTTTATTTTATTGTCCAATGTTGCAAGATTTTTTAGAGAAAAGAAAAAGGAATTGAATGTATTCAAGTCTGCTAAAGAAATCTCCTTACATATAGTATTGTTTTTGTGAGTCAAAGTTCTAGGATAAGGAATTTTGTACTAAGTGTGTGTGACCTTAATACATCTAATGATATCTATACTGGTTATAGTTGGATTACAAAATGAATAGAATAAGATTGTCATTGTTTGATGAGGATTTCAAGAGTGCCTGATTTGCATCCTGTTTTGCATTTCTCTATATCTTGCAGAGAAATACATTCTATTTGATCTGCTAATACTATATTAACCTATGTCATTTGCAGCAGTGGCAGTGCAATGGCAGTCACAACTAGCAGAAATGTTGTCATATATTCTAGTTGCAGCAGGAGAGTGAGTCTACTGTAGTCTGTCGTTGAAACTTCTTACTGAGTAGTTGGGATATGGGGCGAGCAATAGGTTTTCCAGGGGCTTCCTACATGAATCGTTTGAGTCTTCTCTGTATTTTTGTTTCTGAGAGCTTATGGTAAAAAATGTTGCTGAATCATTGGGAATTTTACACTGCTGGGACAGAAACTAAGATTTCATCCCTTATCCTTTTGTGTATAGCAGAACAGTTTCATGTGTATACCAGGAGCAAGGAGATTAAGATAGATTGGTGTTAATAAAATATTGAATCTATAAACATCTGTTAAGCCAAAACACTCTGGAGGAGGTGCAGCAGACAAAGGCCGCTACATCTTGAAGGAACAGCGGTAGCCTTCCTTTACAAACATCTGGTCTAGCTGGTGTTAAGATTCTACCTTTCATCCTAGTGACCTCCTCCCTTGGAGCAAATCCTTTCTACTCTGTCACTCAGGATTTGTGTGCGTGGTAACAAACACACAAAAAAATCTGATGTGTCTAAGAAAGAATGAAAGCCTTGATCTGATTGCAGTTATGTGCCTGTCTTTGTCTGGTCTTGCAAATTAATGGGGTTTGTCCTGTGTATACTACTTTGACTTTACTCCTCTAGGTTTGATTTCCACATTTAATATTTGTATACATTTACATATGGCATCTATTTTCTTATTTTCTACCTCCTCAGTGAACTAAATTACATAGCCAACACAGCAGTGTCCTCTTTGGAGCATATTCAGTTATGCCCCTTTCTTTTTCAGTTTGTTTGCTGTCATTTTTGGCAATGTGGTCACTGCAATCATAACATTTTAGACCCGATGTATTTTGCTGGCAGCAGTAGTCTTAAATGACCTAAGAAACTTCTGCAAGTAGTTCTCTATCTTGGGCAGATGTAGGGGAATCTCTAATTTTAATCAGAGACATTGATCTAGCTATGGTAGTTTTGGGTTTTTTTTTTTTTTTTTTGCTTTTCTTTTTATGAATTATTTATTATAGAAACACTGAATCGTGAAATTCTGCATGTAGAAATATTGGCAATACTAGACAAATTAACCTAATGCATATACTATTCTACACCATATCTTTCTGCACTGTTTTGCTTACTAAAGAAGTAATTACCTTCATTTTGCCTACTTTTAACTATATTGCATTAATTGAGAGAATAACCTAACAGATTATGGAACAACCAATTATTCTATACATAAACTGTCTTTATGTCTTGGTCAGTAATAATGGCTAACAGAAAAATTAGCCCTTTTACTAAGAAGAGTACTTGTCTCAGACTACGCATGTAGTCTGCCTGTTGGCTTTAATAAATATGCTTGGGTATGAAATACCATCAGAGTTTCAACTTTATATATATATAATTCATTTTCTTGTGTTGGTGATAATTTTTAAGCTAATGTAAAGTGTGCAGGATTTCTGAAATCCTTTGTAATTAAAATAAATAAGTATGTCTATAAGAAGTGTTTCTTTTATTTGGATATACGTGGGATTCCCATAAGACCAGTGTGGAAGTGTGGGTATATAAACACACATATGAAATGTTTGATGGATTTTTTTTTCTTAATAATCTCAAACAGTATAAAATCTAAATTCAAGTTAAATAGTAAAATATTTTGAAAGAGTACACTGTCTTTAACCATCTCTCACCCGTGTTTTATTGGTATACAAGCATTTAACCATGCACACACTTGGTTGTTTCAAATTGTAATATTTTCTCCAGTTTCTTATCAAGCAGGTTTTTTTTAATTCTGAGATACTTCCAATACTACTTCGTATAATTGTTCTTATGTTAAACTATGATATTACGATCTTCCTTAGAATAAAAAGATACAGCTTAAGGAACAGAGAGTTGTTAGGCCGTCAATAGCTTTCAGCTGTCTACAGATTTGTGAAAGTTAAGCACTAGCATGAAGATTATTTATTTTCCCCTTTTCATAGGATAATATTCATTATCGTTTAAATTAATTTTTTTTTTTAATTTAAAAGACTGCTTCTGTAAGGAGTGCTATGAAATATATTGTTTCAAAGATTAAATGTCTTGTCAGTTGTCAATCAAGTGCAACAAGACTGAGAGTTAGTTTGCATGTTATTTATTTGAACTAAATCCCTAACAAGCCTCGTCTGCTAATTGGACTTAGCATTTATGTTGCTAAATGAGAAGCATTTTGGCTGCAGTATAGGGTGGTAAGACCTACCCAGTGGAATAAACAACTAACATCTGTTATCCTGTCCTGCTCCAGCTTGGCTTTTACCACTTAAGTACCTCAGCCCTAGAGTCAAGGTTATGGAATATGTGGTTCTCTGGCTATGGTGCATATATGTGAAAAGGAAGAAATAACACGAGTAAAGACCAGCCAACCAGAAGATATTTAGTGCAGCTGGTCCACTTTGCTTTAACCTCTAGAAGCCCTACAAATATCAAAACAAAAGCCAAGAGAAGAGCGTATGTTTTATCGCAGCTATCAACACAGCAATTCAAGTGAGCATACAGTGGTCACCATTAAACAGATTTGACATTTAACCACCTTTATTTAATACACCTAGATGCCTCAGAAATCTTGGTATTTCTTTATTGGTATAGAAGTATTTCCAGAATCCCAGAGAGACTCTAGGTAAACAGGTTTCAACAGTAACTACCATTACAGGTGTTTTGTTTTGTTTTTTTAAGTAAATATTTTTGCCTGTGATGGTAAAAATTGCAACAGTCAAACTTCAATCAGCTCATGTTTAAATAAAATATGAGTTGTTTTTGATATTATTTTACCTCCCTCTCCTGACAGATTTCATTTTTTGCATGGATTAGAGACTTCAACCAACATAAATGCAGTATAATCATAGATAATATATACTGTTTAATTCTTCTTGAATTCTAAACCACAGAACATCTGATATGATCCAGCAGAAGTATTTTTAAGATGCAATTGTGATTGTTCCTTCTGTTCATAAAACAGGTGTTGACCTCCAACCTGGCCAAATGGCAACAGGAGAAGGAAGATTTACAAGGAAAATCGAAGTCGAGAGAACATCTGTCTCAAACTGCTGGCAAGAGTGAAGTCACACCAGCTCCTTCAAAGAACATTGATTTAGAGATGAAACAGCTGCAGTGCAAACTAAAGGTGACAGAACAGATTATTCAGTGCTGAGAATAATTCACATGAACAGTATTTCATAACTGGGTCAAGCAGATAAATATATGTACATATACATACACACACACGCTTGTATATGCATATCATTTATATGTGATATGTCAAGGATTAGCAGCCTAGGTTTCAAATAATCTTTGATGTTAAATAGAAATGTCATCATAACCTGAAGAATTGGTATGTATATTTAATACAATTTTTGCAGATCGGATAGGCCATATGGGGGGGGATTGTTGAGTTTTTGTACAATTAATTGTACCTTGTTGAAAAGTGCAGTGGAGTGACTTTAATGAAAATTGTGGTGATTGCTTTGCTTTCTTTCAAGAGGAGATAAGCAACAGCTATCTGTGAAAGTGAAGAAATGAATTTTGGATTAATGTAATGTAACAGTGTTACGTTACTTGTTGGTCACTACAGTTCTTGTCTTCAGAGAAAGATCATTCTTTATATATTTGTGGTTTTTTGTTGGAAAATACTAACTTGCTGATAATTTCATTTTTCAGTCTCCAGTGACTGTTTATGTGAATGGTGTAGATTCTAGACTGTATTGATGCACCTCAAAGCTTTTTCAACCTGCTCTATGTCTGGAAAATTGTACTTCATTCTCAGTTCTCAGTGAAGGAAGTATATGTACAACAGAGTGTCTTAAAGTTGTTGTTATTTTTTTTTCCTTCACTTTGTTTTTAATATTTGAATTAACATAAATGTTTCAAATGATACAGCTTCTTACTGCTAATAAAAAGCACGCACTAGCAAGATGGCTGCTAAAGGACCAGCTGGAGGAAAAGACCATATTATGTGAGCCCTGACTCTAAGTATTGGATTTAACTGTCCTAGCTCACATGAGTAATAGTGTTCTGACATCTTAGCTTGTTTCTGGTTGTCTTCCTTGTGTTTTTAAAAAGACAGTGAGACATGTTTGCACAGGAATTAAAATTTCTGTATTTTTGTGGTGAATAAATTACTGAAACATCTATGATTTCACATTTAACATTGTCTTCTAGGTCTGAATGAAACTTCACAAAATACTTTCCGTCCTAAAGAAAAAGGAGACACCAAATGAAACAGTAGCTAAGAAATGGAGAGCTATGTGTTAATGGGATAATGGTGATTAGTGACTCAGTGTTTTGTGATCAGATATACAGTATTTAAGGCTGAGAGACCTGGGTCTGTTCAGCTTTGAGAAAAGAAGACTCAGAGGGGATCTGATCCACATCTATAAATATCTAAGGAGCGTGAGGCAAAGGGACAAGGTTGGACTCTTCTCAGCAGTGTGTGGAGATAGGACGAGGGGAAATGGCCAAAAACTGATGCATAGAAAGTTCTGCACAAATGTGCATTAAGAACTTATTCACTGTGCAGTGATGGAGCACTGGCACAGGCTGCACAGAGAGGTTGTAAAGTTTGGACACCTACCTGTGCAGCCTGGGCTAGGGAGCTGCTTTGTCAGGGGTGTTGGACTCGACAGTCTCTAGAGGTCCCTTCCAACCCCTACAATTCTGTGATTCTGTGATTCTGAAGCAGTGAGATCAACCTTATATGAATCTGATGTAAAAACTGTTAACATGACTTTAATTCCATCTTAAAGAGGTCTTACATTCTAAATGTAAAAAATAAATAAATAACCAAATAAAACCACATTTAAAATCATTTTTTATCCCAATTGCAGGATAGTAGGATCATAGAATCATAGAATTGCTCAGGTTGGAAAAGACCATAAGATCACCAAGTCCAACCTCAGTCTAACCATACTACCCTAACTCTAACAACCCACTGCTAAATCACGTCCCTGAGCACCACATCCAGATGGCTTTTAAACACATTCAGGGGTGGTGACTCAACCACCTCCCTGGGGAGCCTATTCTAATGCTTGTCAACCGTCTCTGCAAAGGGTTCTTATCTTCCTGTAAGGGTCTGCATATCCAACCTAAACCACCTCTGGCTACTTCCCTGTCATCTGTCACCAGTGAGAACAGACCAACCCCACTCTCACTGCAATCAACTTTCAAGTATCTGAAGAGACTAATACAGTTTCCCCTCATCCTCCTCTTTCCCATACTAAACAATCTCAGTCCCTTTAGTCACTCCTTATAGGGCATATTCTCCAGGCCCTTCACAAGCCTTGTTGCCCTTTGGACCTGCTCCAGTACCTCAGTGTCCTTTCTGTACTGAGGTACCCAAAACTGAACACAGTACTTGGAGGTAGGGGCCTCACCATTGTCGAGGACAGAATGTACAGAATGTCCAAGAGTTGGACTCATTGACTCTTTTGGGTCCTTCCAGCTCAGGACACTGTGATTCTATGATTCAACATCTTCACTGGTGGTTGAATTGGATGAGTATTTTGACTGTGAGGGCATCACAAGCTACTTATATCAGGTTATTGATATTGATAGCCTTATTTTGACCTGCTCATTAAAAAAAATTGTTTTTTAAAGTCTTGTTTAGCAGACGAAATTCACAGAAATTGTTAGCTGTTGTTCCAGTCTAACCCTACTTAAAGGAGGTACAAAGTTAGTCCTCTGAATGTCTGAAGGTGCAAGTAGCAAAAGCTTTTGCTGCTGCTCAAAGTCTCAAAGTACATGATTTAGTTAATTCTTTTCTCAGAGCTAACTATGAGGTGTTTATGTTGTATGTATTGATTCCTTGTTACTTTGCCAATAAGAAGTGTTTTAGGTGTAGTTGATGAGTTTGGAAGCAAAATGCTGTAAGCAAATGTCTTTGTCTCTGAGCCTGTGCAGGGAATACTGAAGTGTGTATCTGGCATGTAAACTATGTAACTGGCTGCTATGCTTCATGCTAGTGAAGTTCAACCCCAACAAACAGGTCTCAAGGATATTCCGTTATCATATATCGTTCTAACAATTTTCCAGTAATACCTCACATTATAATAAATGCAAACAGGCTAGAGAAGTTATTAAGAACAATATTTTACATCTAACTGTGCACACAAGAATATATATTCCACTGGTGGTGCACAGAGTTAGGTACAACGCTCCCATTAATGTTAATAGGTGTTACAGTCTGCACTGAGCAGAGAAATTCTCCTCAAGAATCTTTGTTTATAAGATGTCTGATCTGCTCACTTGCTGTTTATACACAATGAGTAAAGTGCTTCAGCACATTGGCTGAACCTGCAAAAAGGCATGCATATATTTTGTGCAAACACTTCACAGATATGTATCTCTTGGCAACACCTCTTGGAGTTCTGAAATCTCGGCAAGCACTATATTTGAGCTGCCATTTTCAGCAATGGCATTCAAAGCATATGCTCAGATTGCTAAGATGGCTACTCTAGGTTTTTTTGTTTTTTCTTTTTTCCTGCAAAGTGATTTAATAATTCTGTATTTAAAACTTGGAATCTTAGGTAGATTATGTGTGTGTTTCTATGGACGAGTTAAGGGGATTTTTGTTGTTTTGTTTGTTTGATTGGTTGGTTGGTTTGGTTTTCATTTTTGGCTTCGTGCTACATAGAATGCAGAAAGGCAAAAACCACAAAATTCCCCTTTAGCATTGCATACACCTAAACATTGAGACTTTACTTTTTAATTACAGAAAGACATGATTTTTGTTTGTATGGGTTACGAGAAATGTTTTGTCTTTTGTTTTGAGTTTTAAGGCACTCAAAGGTGACAACTGCAGTTGTAGGATTTTTTGTTGCTCTCAAATACACAGGATGAAAGGGATTGTTGGAAACAGTTCTCTATAAACTTCTGTCGAGTAGAACCATGTAAGATTACAATTCAAAGAAAAATCAGATTTTATTTCTCTTCTTACCTGTTACATTTATAGCTCTTTTTTGCCATTCAAGAGAAAATTTGGTCCCGTTGGTACACTGAGCTTGCAGGTGTTTTGGTGAATATCTATTAATCAAACATTTTTGTACCAGGGGAAGACTACTGGCTTTGAGAACGTTTTCCAATGCAAGTTTTTTTAAGAGTTGCTAGAAAGTAAAAGTACTCCTTTTGTACGATGTAACTAATTCCAATTAGTGTTTAATACAGTCTTATAATGTGTGGAAGTTTACACAGTCCATTATTTCAAACAGATTTGCTGTTGACTGAGAAAATATTCAATCTGATTTATTTCCATTCTAATATTCTCCAACACAGAATTCGAATGTTGAAATCACTAAGCAATCAACGACCATAAAGTCACTGAAAAATGAAGTCCAGGAAAAAGAAGAACGGGTTCAGGAACTCCAAGCTAAGTACGTTCACTTTTTTTATCCATTGTGTTTGGTGCCACCCAGCGGCAGCTCTGCAGTCTGTACGGCAATGACTGAGCGTTGGGTTGCTCTTAAGATCTCTCAGACTGCTACAGATTTGTGTGTGTATGTCTGTGTTATCGTGGTTTGTTTTGTTTTTAACAAATTCGAGAATTACATGGCAAAACTGCATGTAGTTTAAACAGTTATGTGATTAGCTAGCCTGCCGTTTCTGTGTTGCAATGAGTGCCTTAAATCAGAACGCAAACCCTAGAGTGGACTTTTTTTATCCTTGATGTAAGTCTAAACGAATTCCTCAGCACCGTTAAGTACTGTCTTTCAAATACTGTAATTCTTTGCCTAGGGGCTAGGAGACATGTCAAGGTTCAGATGCTTAAAGAAGATTAACTATCCAGTCTTACATTCATAAAAGTTCAAAAGGACAGTTGTATTTCTTTCTATTTGAATTGATTAAGGTTTACCACTCGTTTTGAAATTCACATGTATTGGTTTGAAGTATGCATCTGAGATTTTTATTCTGCCCACTTACTTGGACTGATGTAATACAGTTCTTCAATTATACTGCTTTATAAATGTAACCTATTAGTTTATCTGTGCATTTCCTGCCTGTTCCAAAGTTTAAGTCCTCTAACCATTGTAATTCTTTTCTTTCTCTTTTTTTTCTTTTTTTTTTTTGTTTTTGTAGAAATAATGCAGTTTACGTATCTGAATTTTTTCATTTCAAATATCGAGGACTCTTAAAATGTTTGAATCATGTGTGGTGTATTTTTGGTTTCCAAATAAAACTGATGTCTCCCAGCACAGTGTTTAAGCTTAATTTTAAAATAGGGTTACCACTGATTGTGTTTCCTTCATTAAATATATACTGCTTTTTCATAAACTTCAAGATTTAATTACTAAAATAACAATAACATTACTGTAAAATAGATGGAAAAAAATGTAATAGTTTCCTGACTTTTAATATGATACTGACATGTTACCAACAATACTTTATTCCTGAATATATTATCATTTTTGCTTTCAAAAATCCAAATGTCTGGATTTCCAGAACTTGAGTGTTGCTTATGTTTATATTGAACGTGTATGACAACTGCAGATGCATTGCGTAAGACATAATTTTCTCATTAGCAGAGATCATCTTGTAGTACATGTGAGTTTCTTTAGTTAAGTAATTTCTGAAAAGTACTGATGTTATTTCAATTTTTTTCAGACTTTAAGAATTGTCTTTGTATTAAAGTACAGCAGTAGAGCTTTTTTTTCTTGTATTTCTGTTTATTACTGAGCTGGATGAAAGGAAAATTTCCTCCTTTGCTCTCTTTTTTTTTTCCTAATAGAAGAATTTTGCACAAAATAATTTTCAAAAGGTATTTCCTTCAAAGTTTGATTCATTTAAGTTCTTTGATTTTTAGTAATAGCTTAAAAACTATTATTATGACTTCAGTTAATGCAAGTTAGAGCACAAACAACAAAAAGCAAATTACCAAATACATATTTAAAAATCAGTTTATTGACATCTCTTTATGGTTAAGAATAAGGTAAGTGGCAGGATTTGAATAAACTTTTATTTAAAAAAATGAGAACTATGGAATGGTAGTTTCTCTACTGCATTTATGTTTCTTAGTTGTTTAAAACAGTTGCATATCAGTAATGTTTTCTAACAGTAACATGCAGTGTGACATCTTCCCTTTTAGGATTTCTCGATTGGAGAGGGACCTTAATATGAAAAGACATTTGATAGAAGACTTAAGGTCTCGTCTAAAAACAAACCAAGAAAATGAGAAAGCCTGGAACAAAACATTAGAAAGTCTTGAGAGAAAGGTACTTGCTACCCATAATTTTAAGAAAACAGACCTAATGTATTTGAAAAAGTTGTTTTAATCTGCAGTACACACAAAATCAATATATTGGTTTAAACAAACAACGTACAGTTAATTTAAACGTATAATTCCCTCTGCTTTAATTTGTATGAAATCAGTATATGGCAATAGTATAGTATAGTATATACTATATATGCATAGTATATACATATATAGTATATGACAGTTTGGATGGATTTTGCACAATGTCTGATCATAAGAGGTAATTAAAATATGACATATTCAGAACACTGAACTGCAAAGACATGCTGTAAGTATCATGATTTTGTTTTTTACAGATTAAGCTATTTAAAAACAGTAGACCTGAAGCAAGTTCTGACATATGCTGATGAGGTCCTTGAACATCTCCTGGATGCAGTGTCTAAATGTTTTAATATGTTAATTTGTATTGTACTGGAGTGTTAGGAAAGACTCTCACTTACTAGCTTTGAACACTTAAAGTAATTCTATCTGAATAGGTAAAGGTTAATTTCTATACTGGATTATTTCTACAGCAAAATTCTAGGACAACTTCACTGAAGGGAGGAGAACTTATATATGTCTTGGCATCTTTCCATATTATCCGAGCAATATATTGCACTTTTGTCTTTAATTCCTGAAAAAGATTGTAACATTTGGTGATCTCTGAGGTTATGCGGCATATGACCTCAAAATAGAAATGAACAGTTTACCAGTTTGCCTTTTGTTATCCCAGAATGCAGGTGCTTGCTGCATACCATAGGCACTACCTCTGCTTGAAGTCATTAAGCACTTTCAGCTCTAGAGAGAGCTACTCTCTTACCCTCCATGCCAAAGATGAGGTGCTATTAAGAAACACTCAGCCAGAGAATGAAAGCATAAGTAAGCAAGGGAGTTTAAGTGTGAAATGATAGAAATACCTGGTTTTATTTTCTGAAAAAATGATTTAGAATGGAAGGATGTACTTTAATCCTGTTTTTGAGTATTATAAATGCTGTAATTTTCAGATTCCAGAGAATCAAATTCCATATATTACTTTGGTTATTCCATATGGAAAATCAGCTTCATAAATTTTACATTAACTTCAGCAGAAGATCAAAGAAATTCCCTGTTACTCGATACTGCCTGGATGACTTAGTGATTAATACTGTCAGTAGAACATGAATGATATTCTAGGAGAGTTGGCCTCTTTCATTTTACCCAGAATCAGTGTTTGCATTGTATAGCAAAATTATAACAATTATCTGAGATGCTGTGGCAACTCTTAGGTTGTCGACAGTTACTATTTCCTCAGCTAGGTTTTGATTGATGTAGTTTACCTGTGACTGATTGAAGAAATGAGTACAAGCTGTGGTTTGTTCCCTTTTACATTCACTATGACATCGCAGCCCTGCAAACGAAGAGTTTCTTTACATTTAATACAAGGCTTTCTGTAACAGAAACGTGTGTGGAAACTGATCTCTGCTAGGTGGTCAGCAATAGACTTTGTAGAAGACTACACTTTAATAAAATAGTAATATAATACGTAATAAAATAATAAAAGCAGGGAGGTATGTTCCAATATGAATAGGCTTTGATTTTATTTTTATATTTTCATTCTTAATAATCAAATCAAATTTCATTTCAGGTAAAGTCACTGACTGAAGACTGCTCAAACAAAAAAACTTCCATTGACTCACTGAAACGAAGACTTAATGTAGCTGCAGAAGAGAAGTCTCATTATGAGCAGATGTATCACAAGGCTAAAGATGAGCTGGAGAAAAAGGTATATTAGCTTTGTGCTGAGTTTACTGTGGAACTTTTTCATATCTCACTTTCAAATGAAAAGTTGAAAAGATCCTCATCTTAGACTTTAAAAACATAAAGGGAAAAAAAATTATAGAAATGTGTTTCACTGTTTTCATTTGCTCACTGAAATTTAGGCGCTGAAACATGGACTCACTGACTGTGAATAACTTATTTTTCCCCATCAAAGTATCTTTTGTGTGTTCTGTGCTGTTTATCATTTTGTGGGAGGTTTGTTTGTTTGATTGTGAACTACCATGCCTGCCTGTCAGCTTTTGTCATGTCACTGCAGTGTCCCTGTGATGTATTCCAGGTTCTCAAGCTGTCCAATCTAGAGAGCAAAGTGATTGAGGCTGAATGTGCCTTGACTGAACTCGAGTCTGCAGCATCCCAACAACTACATGGATTAGCTAAACAGAGTGGGCAGGCTTTGGAAACTGTTCAAAAGAAGCTGCTGCTCGCCAATGACAAAATAGAAGAGTTCATGTCTTTTGTAAAGGTTTGAATTTTTATTTTCTTTCAAGTGTTCAGATACATAAAGGTAGTCTTGAGTAGAAGTAAAAATGCTAAAGACCTGATCTTTGCAGCATTCTGTGATCTGAAACAGTCTTTGAACCTCTTGCACTGGCGGTTGACAGCTATGAACTGGTCTAAATGGGAAGGAAAGACTTGATGGCTCTAGATCTCTCCTCTAGACTTCTGTAGAATAACATCATTCATATTTGTAGCCCTTTTGTATATGGCTGCTGGTATATTTTTTTTTTTCCTCAAAAAAAGTGCGTGGTTGTATTGTAAATTATGCTGCAGAACAGATTTGACCAATACATAGGAGATTATAATTCATATCTGTCGATTAGTGTGAATTACATCATTTCCCACTATATATGCTTTTGAAACTTTTTTTTCATGGGCAAAGATGGGCTTTCATCTAATACAGAATTCTAAAAGAGGAGAAAGAAACCAGTTTGTTTTCCATAGCTACGTGGTTATTTTTGGCGAAGTTTGGGAAAGCATAAATTAATCTAATGTATATTTGTTGTTTTAATAAAACACCTTCTGTTATTCACAACAGGGCCACAGTTCTCTCATTACTGGGGCTAATGTGAATTGTGGAGTGACTTCATTGAATAAAATGCAGAAGCAATTACTGAAAAAGGAGATAAGCAATTGTTTGTAATACAGATATTGTACATACTCCTGTAATTAGAAGTTTAATAAAAATTAGCAAATGAGGAAGCAGAAGTAGCAGTAATGACACAAATCACGTATCAGCAATACGATACTTCATTCTTTGATGAATGACCATATCTCTTTTATTAACCGTAAGTATTAGCATTTGTATGATCATACCGTACACACACAAAATACCAGTATGTAGTTTCTCTGTACATAATAATGCTTAGCTACTAAATCTAAATATGTAAGTTTTCTCCTGGATAAAAGAATATATACGCATGCATATTTCAAGTAACATTTTTGCTGACTACTGTGACTGTGCAGAAAGATTTTTTGAAAATAAAGATGCTGCATATAAGTGAAATATTGATGAATGGAGAGTTCCTTAGTAGGCAGCTTTGTTTAGTTAGGTGCGAAATATTTATGGAAAAAATGCTCTCTGAAATCAAATTTTATTCACATATATATATATATGTGAATATATATATATATACCACTATAAAATGTGTAGTTGAAAAACCGTGGAATTTCAGTGGAATTTTGTAATACTTTATGTAACTCATCCTTAAATGCCTCTTACTACTTGATCTACCCCCATAGGAAAATCAAGATGGCACGTTAAGAAGTAGCAGTGCTTCTTGCTACAGGAGCTCTTCCTTTGAAGACTGGTTGGCCTTGTTTCTGCTCTCTCCTTCCAAGCTGCTGTCAGTTATCCCCTGGTTCTCCCTCTAGTCTCAGTACCTTAAATATTTTTTTCTGTATAGAAATCAAATTTAATCAAGTTTAAACTGTTCCTCTCTGAACCTATTTAACTTATTTGTATGACCCTTTTACCTTTATCTGCCTCCATCTTTGTTTTTCAAGCCTGACTATTTTTCTGAGTCCAACTGTAGTCTCGATAATCACTTCTCCATGAGAGAAAAAGACTGAATATACATAGGTCACTGTAAAGTAATGTCTCATGTTTATTTCCATGGAATTTGTTACAGATACAGTAGCATGATAACACCATTTGATACATGAAATTCTCAGCTGCAAAGCGTTATTTGTTAACATCACCACCACCATTAGCTCTGCATTTTTGCCAGCCATATAAAAAACTTCACCAGTGGAGATGCCCCACTGCTGTTGTCACCACTGCTGAAACACACCACCCACCAACTCACTGTGCTCACATACACTGCTTGATCTCCACAAACATTCAGCATGCATCAGGGAATGTCAGTGAGTGCAGTTTTTTCTTTTGGGAGGAACTGAATTCCACACCATTGCTTCAGGCACGCTTCTATGTCAGATGACATCTGTGACATGGCAACAACATGTAATGGAATTTTGGTGGGAAGGTTCAACCTTTACCAACATCCACTTCTGACAACAATGGCTAATGTTATAAA
The DNA here is from genome assembly GCA_036925125.1 of Oreortyx pictus. Lineage (NCBI taxonomy): Eukaryota > Metazoa > Chordata > Aves > Galliformes > Odontophoridae > Oreortyx > Oreortyx pictus. The sequence goes on along the minus strand of JAUPFR010000004.1, from coordinate 60,437,261 downwards.
TAAGAGGCATTATTTCCAGAGCAGCCCTCATACTAATTTTAACGGTTATGTGTGTAAGTGAGGTGAAGCTAAAGGCTTTGGTATTATGAAACACTGAATTTAATTCTAAAGGTAGAGGAAGCTGCATAAACAGAATTAGTAATTAGAAGGTTACCAGCAACCTGATAAAAATAAGATGTAGATTTTTTTTTAAAGAGTCTTTTTTTCTTAAGTCTCATGTAGGCTGTAACAAGCCATCTGACATCTGTAGCAAAGAAAGTGAAGAGAAAATAAAGGGTCTTCTTTACCAAAATGTATGGAGTCTCTACAAGAAAAGCAAATAAGTAAACTTGATTTATGAAGTGAGATAAGATCTTGTAACAGCCAAAACAAACACTGTGCAATGATATTACATAATTTTAAACATTTCCTGCATATGTTGTTGTGCTAATTGCTTCATTCAGGAAGGCTTATACTATTAAACAGAATGTGAAAAGAGGCATTTTCAAGTTGGGAGAGAGAGCAGGGGAGAGTGCTGTGACTCTGAATTAAAGGACACTTGCTTTTGGAGTGATCAATAACTCAGAATGACAGAATCTTGAATGCATTTAGATCAATGTGCAAAGTCACAAAACCTGAGGGAGACATTCCCATTAGGAGTTTGTTAAACACCACTGGTTCAAATTAGATATTTGATGAGTTGATCAGATATTTCCAATATACAATAAAGTACCACTGTTGGGAGCCCAGTTTTGGAACTTTGGCACCTAACCAAAGTTGCTAGATCATAAAATCTAGCAGTAGTTTCTAAAAATGTTGTACGGTGCAATTGCCAACAGACTGTTGCTGTATCAAATACGTTCTGAGTCATTCTCTGACATATTTTTCTTGCAGTGTGTTACGGAGATCAGGTGTTTTGTCCTGAATTACATTCAGTGAGAACAAACTAGGCACCTGAAATAGGTGACATACCTAACTGTTGATTCAGGGTAGCATATTCTCCAAATTCGTTACAAGGAAAAGTTAGGTTGAGAGAGTGCGAAGAATTGTGTAGTGTAACAGTTTGTTAAGCAGTCAAAAAACACAGTTTCATAATTAGAGGACAGCTTCTTATAAATGTTTCTGTTTGCTATAAAAGAGAACCTAATATTTAGAAATAAAATGGCAGTATAAAGAGAGGGGGAAATGGATTGCAGGTGATAACCTGAAAAAACAAGGAGATAGAGGATGGAAAAGAGACTGAAGATGATCAAGGTGGTTAGCCATGCCGAGGACTGAAGGGGAGGATTTTAAAATATGCTGGGAATAAGACTGATACTACAGGCTGTATATGACCTAGTATTAGACAGAGCAACTTTGCAGTAGTTTAAAGACAGAAACCTTGTATTTCAGTTCTGTACCTGAATAGTAGGCTGATGTTAAATGAAGATGATGAAACATGCTCAAGTCTAACATAACAAGTCTCCACTGGTTACGATCAGCAGAGAATTGTAAACAATTTTAGTAAGAAGAAGTATTTTAAACTGAGAAATGTTATCTTTTAACAGTGTTACAAGGCTGTTTAAGGAATTTGTTTCTTGTTAATCCTCGTTTTGAATAAGAATTCAAAATAAATATGTATTCTAAAACTAACATGAGCATTGGAGTAATTTAAAAATGTTAATATAGAATCAACATTCAGGAAAGGCAGTCAGGATAGACATTTTTAGGTCAGTTAGTCTGACCTCATTTCTGGCTAAAATAATGAAAATCTGATATGAAATTCAGTTATTAAAGTATTAAACCGTAGAGGCATAGTTATACTTCTTAGAATGGCTTCATGTGAAATAACTTACATAAAAAAACCTGCGTTCTTTCCTTGACGGAAATGCAAGTCAGTTGATAAACATTACTGTTCATTTTAATGTACTGTTTATTAAGATATCTGACCTAGCACTCCGAGATGTTTGGATGAAAAATTTACACTATGTGAAGTCAATAATATGTTAAATAGATTAAAAATTGCCTGAGTGGTTGAATTGAAAAGTAATTCATAAAATTTAGGTGTTTCTGGGGTTCTGTGAAGATCAGAGCTAATCGTGATTATAAAACATTTTCACAGTTAGATATCAAATCCTGATAAAATTTATCAATGACATTTAAGATAAATAATAATGAAGGTAAAGCTGTAAGTGTGATGTAGTCTTGACCTCGTGAAATGTATTTTTATTACAGAATAATACAGGCCACCTATAAAAAGCTGCTAGTCACCCTGAGAGGATTTTAGATTCTTTTTGTAAAGCCACATCTTTTCATCCCATCCAGCATCTATGAGCACCATAAATTCTCTTTGTACCATTCAGTTTCTACAGTATACCATTGTTCAATATTTTCTATATCGTGTATTGCAGTAGGGGATCCTCGGGTGGATCTTACAACCTATGTGCAGCACAGCAATCAGAGCAAAATGTTCTTTGTTGTCTTTGTAGTGCCTGCAACTACATAGGCAGAAAACAGCTGCTGGATAAAAAGTTAAAAATCTGTCGTTAGACTACTTCTACGGGTGCTCACTGTAAGCAGGATTCACTGTACTATTTTGAAGAGTCCAAATAGTTTGAAACGGTCCAAAATGTTCCCCGATTGTTTTCCTTCATTATTGTGTGCTTTATTTATTTATTTATTTATTTAACTCATTTATAGTTTTACTACACAGTGGCTGACAAAGATTCTTCCTGAAAGAGCAAATCTTAGCAAGACTCAGAAACATTGTGTGTCCTATTCAACTCTACGTTATCGAAACCCCTTTATTACCAAAAAAAAAAAAAAAAGAAGAAGACGAAGAAAATATGTTAGTCCGCATTGGTGACATCTGCATGAGCATCTCAGAACTTCTCTGACCTTGAGGAAGATGATCCAAAATTCTGATAAGACACCTATAGTCACTACTGCTGTAATAAATAGGTGATGGCGGCCAAATGCTTTAAAGTCAGCTTAGTGCATTTCTCACTTCCATAATGCCTCTGTGATTTGGGAGGCGTGTGCCCTCCATTGAGGATACCCACAGAAGCACAGTTCACATCTGGTCTGTTCTGGCATTGTTCTTGATAGGTCTCCAATATAACCATCTGATTAAATTGGCTGCCAAAATCAAGACCCACAGCAGTTTACTTGGCAAGCTTAGTGGACATACTTGGAGATCTAATTCTCACTCTCCTAAGACATCTGCCCTCATTTCTGCTGCTCGTAGCAGGCCTTAAGCTAGGTGCATTTCTCCTTTACAGCCACGTGCAGCCATACGTGTCTGAAGCCGCCTTCTACCTCCGCTTGGTTGAGTCAGCTCACCTTCTATCTCAGTCTATGTTAATCTCCCTTACCTTCCTGCAGTTTACCTTTATTTTGGCATCAATATTTCCATGGCATATTTTCTCACTGCTGTCCTGGGATATGGTTTAATATACATTTGACTACAACATATTTGTTAACTGCAGTAGTCAACTGTTAACGCTTCTGTTTAAAAGTTCCACCTGTGGATGACTCTTGCTGCTTATTTCTGCCCCAATGAAACGCGCTCCCTTGAGATATCATGAATACTGCATGAGTTAACTGTGATCTCTCTCAGGAAAACGCACCAATTTAAGTTAACCTTTTGAAAACCCAGAGCACCAGCCTTAGTGCACCCCACATTAGGCTGAACAAGGACAGCTTTAGGTGTGAGCTTTACATGACAATAGAGATGTTGAGGCTGCCTTTTTCAGCTGAGGTTCTAATTGAAAATGTCATGTGAAACTAGAATCCTGTTACAAATAATGGACTAATTAATGACTTGCTTCTTTCTTGTTAAAAAATCCTGCCATTTGGCAAATTCCTATTATTTACAGTCATCGTCATTTTCTCCTCAACTGTTCTGTGCTGGGAGAGAGCATGGCCAGGAAACACATTCTTCTCAGAATGGCCATGTTTAGATTGTTTCTTATTTGTTCTTTATCACAGAAAGAGGAAGGAAAGAGGAAAGGAAACAGAGATGATGCATATTTTTCATTCAGATGTTCAGATATTTGGAAAATGTTCTGTGCGTTTTTGATCAGACTCTTTCCAACAAGAGAGCAGTGCAAGTACACTGCTTCTGACTGTGTCTCCAACTACAAAGTCAGTTCTTTTGACAGAAGTTAGTCCTTGCAGCAGACTCTCAGTATTCTCTAGTTGCAGTGCAACAGTAAGAAATATTCTTCACAGGACATTTCCACCAGGGGCTTCATTCTCAAAATCTATTGGTTCAGATTCCTTGGCAGTATTATTGCTCTAACATGGTCACAGGGTGTGCAAAAGTGGTTTTTATAGAGGTACCTAAATCAGACGCAGATGCTGTTTGAGCCTTGATGCTTTGTTTCTTCATTGAAAAATGCTAAACATTATTGGTAACCGTAAAATTTTATCATTGGAAGAAACAGACTAAATTTTCATTAAAATAGAGCTAGAATTCTCTGAACAGATGGAAATTGGTTTACTTTTAATAGTTCACACAATTGTAAATGAAAACTGCCAAGTTAGAAGTGTCATACCAAAGGTTTCTACAGTGGGGCACTGGGACATTTTGCAAATGACAGCAGACAATATAATGTTCATAAATCAACATTGTCTGTTTTGCTTTGAAAGTGGACGCCTTTCACATGACTTCAAGTTGCTAGAAAATGTTCCACACTGGGAACCTTTAGCAGTGAAAAAGTAAGTATAATTCATTTATTACTCTTCAAACTGTCAACGCTTTACCTAGAAAAGTATACCCAGGGTGATTATTTCGTACTGTCTGGAGTAAACAATGAGTCTGCCAATCTGTGTCCAGGCAAAATCAGCATAATATATGGTTGCAGGAAAGCATTCTACTTTGATGAGAACTAGTCTTCTTATCTGTGGAATACACACCTTTAAGAGAAAGTGTCTTGACATGCAGAACAAAACTGAAAAATCTCACCCTTGAAAAAACCGGCACTTATTTTTCTCTATGCGTGCTGTTTTAGGGAAAAAAAGAAAACAATAAATAAATAAATAAAAAGGAGAACCACAGCTTTTATTATGAAATACCAACCTTTCTTGGTTCTGCAAAGAAATTGGTGATAAATTAAGCTAATCTCCATCAGGATTACTCTGCATCTGGGATTTAGGCAAATTGAATCAGGGGCCTGAATAGTGACAGTGAATATCTATTAGACTGTAAACAGAATAATAGGCTCTGTGAATTTTAATGAATGAAGTGAATGGCTGAACTCTTGTAGTTTACAGAAGGCATATGGGAAGTGATGCATACAGTTTGCCAGGAACAGAATATGATGTGGATGTCTTAATAGGTAGAAACTTGATTACTAAAAATGAAGAATAAATGGAAAGATTTTAGAAAGATTTTCCGTACTCTTCTTTTTCTTTACTACTTAGCTTTAAAAGGATATTATTTCCCTTCATTTTCCATGACTGCGATAGAGAAGGATGATAACAGATATGGCTTAAAATATTTTGCAGTCTATTTTCAGATACCCCTCTGTCTTAACAGCTTAGAGAAATTGGTTAAATGTTCCAACCAGTGTAACTGTGCATGTATGTCTCATGAAAAGTTTAGGTGCATGTCTGATTCACATGGGTAATTTTGTTGATATTTGTGCCAGTTTCACTCTTGTTATGGTGCCTGGGAAGCATCCTCACATACCATGACCTATTAATACTAGTCACTGGGCGACCAGATCCAACAGACTAAAACTGAACAGGGGATTATTTTCAGCAACCTGGAAATATCTTCCTATTCTACCTCAGGAAAAAAAAAAAAAAATCTTTTACAAGTTTAGGAGAGAACAAGGCTCCAGCAGGCTCAGCTGGGAGCTACTTGGAGACCTCTGCAGTGTAATCTCTGGAAGGATACAGATCCACATATAGCTCCTCTAAACTTGGAGAGACTACTGATATTCAGCTCTGTGTTTAATTTTGAGATACTGAAAGAAGTCTATTTTAAAGGTAGAGAGGTAGAAACAATGATTTTCGTAACTGGAAAATGTAGGGGATACATAGGTGCAAGGCTCTGAACTTGAACTGATAGGGAAACTTACTGAGATAATAACAGGAAAAACAGGAAAACTTGAAAAGGTCTTCAAAATGATTGATTTAACAGTTCATGTAGAAATGATTGTTTGTTGTATGTTGATCAGATTACTGTGAGAGAAAGTTGAAGCAGAATGAAAAGAAACCATCCACAGACAGAACCTTATGAAGTCTTCAGTAATGTAGAAAGGTGAGAATTGAGGGAGTTCCCTAAAATGCCGTTGAAAGGGCAATCAGACAGGTAGGAAGAGCTCTAGGGGGGTGGAATAGTAAAAAGCAGTGACAGTATTTTAAGAAAATACAGTTCATAGGAGGCCAATTGGCATGAGGAATGTCTTACAGAGTATAAGACATGCTCGAGCTGACCTCTTAAATTAGATTTCAAATATGTTTGTGTCAGCAGTGCAGTGGTCTTACATGGGGCACTTGCTTTAGAGTCCTTATGCTTTGTTTTTGTCTGCACAGAAAGACAGCATAAGTTCAGACATCGAACTAAGTATTGGGAAAATGTTGGTGTTTTTCACATCTTGGTCACTGACCCTCAGTGTGACCTTTGGAAGGTTGCTTCACCTTGGTCCTTCTTGGTCTGCCCTCAATATTCTTTGTTTGCCCTGGCTAGTAAAACTGTGATATCTTTATCTGTCCTTACCGTTCAGGTAATAATTTCTCTGGGATCGCAGCCATCTTTTACAACGTGTGCAAAGCTCCAAGCTCTGTCAACACCATTTTTTTTTCTCACTGTGTAAATAACTGTAATATATGACATTTTAAAGAAATGATGTTTGTTTTGCTAGCACCTGTGTAAATTAGAGATTAGTCTGTTGAAAACAAAGAATGTATAGCAGGCAAAAAGAGTCATGTAAATGAGGTGGGACATAAATGCTGACATAAACAGGACTTTAAATTATTATTATTTCCCATTTCACATAAATACAATTTTAGAAACCAATAGAGTTTGACAGAAATATTCTTCCTGACATCCCACACTGATTATACACATTTCATCTCATTCCCTACTAGTATTGCTGGTACTGTCTGTCAATGAAGTGCCCTCGTGATATAACGTGATATTCCACACTAAGTCATGTTATGAAAAATCCTACAAAAAAGAAGCAGAGTTTATTGGAAGACTATAGGCATAAGTGAAAGGGTGGTACATAAACACTTACCAAGAGAGGATGAGAAAAGAAAAAGAGAAAAAACTGAATAGTAATACAGAACAAATTCTGAATTGCAAAGGGATTGTCTTTGGAAGTATACTCCTAAGTAGTACTATTAGTAATCAAAAATATTATGCGCTACTTCTCTTTAAACTCCATCATAATTGTCCAGAGTAATTCCACACCCTGATTGTTTCAGTATGGTTTGTTTGCTTTAAAAACGTTCTAAAATTAAAAACTGTTTCTGACCTTATGTTTATTTATACATACGTTGTATTACATTTTGGGAAATAATACAATGAATTAAATTTAATTTTTTCTTAATGTTAAATGGTTCTACTTGAATCTTTTTCCCCATGGTTTTCATAGCATCATGGAATGGTTTTGGTTGGAAGGGACCTAGAAGATCAACTTGTTCCACCTCCCCCACCACAGCTAAGATTGCCAGCCCACTAGATGATGGTTTTGGGATACTACTGAATTCACTTTTTCTGATTTGCCATCTATCATCTGTAGCTCTGAGCCACAAAGAAGACAGGATTGTGCTAGAATGTTGAACAGCAAACTGGAGATGGCTTTTGCCGCATGGGTAGAAGAGGCTGGTAGTATTTTAAATGACTTCAATTAATCTTTGAGATATTGTCTGTTAGATTCTTAATTATGATCGTGTGTGTTCAGACTTGAGTTAATGAATGTAAAAAATTTTGTTGAGGATGTGGCTGCAGAGTTACATTATTGTATATGCATAAGTGCAATTTCTCTATCCTTATTTAAATGGAGTTCTTAGGGATCATCAGGTGAGAGACATTTCTTCCAGGCTATGTGTGCTTTCATCTTTCACTGACTCTCTGAAGTTGTGAGTACTATTGTCAGGGCTAATCAACTTAAGATTGTTCCTTTTAAACCATATATTTTAGTCAGGTACCTAGCTTTGGTAGATACATTTATCCATTTCAGCTCTTTATTGAATTAGCCTTTGAAACTCTAAAGCTCTGTTAACTTTCAAAGAATATTGTCATTGTGACATTCCTTTGAGTATATCTTTTTTTGTTGTTGTTTGGGTTTTAATACATTCCACATCTTGCCAATGTTTGTTTTTTTTTTTTATCTTAATAGAAAAGATAAACAAAGTCTATCTTAATTCCTCCAAACCTACACAAAGAGATCTAAGAACTGAATCAAATGGCTTAAACATCTATTTTTGTAAATTTTAGAATGACAGCACAAACTGTGACAATAGTAATTGTGAAGACAGGTAAATGAAAACAAATCATGTTACAAATATGAACTTGTGTCATTAGTAAAAGGATGTAACTACTAATACTACGCTATCATGTGTTAATCTGATAGGAGCATTCTCAGAATACTGAACTTCATGGAGGAAGATGAGGCTAGTCTGTATCTTCTGTACACAGTTACATTGCTTTCAGGGCATCTGCTAGACTCTCTGAAATCACGTATGATCTCTGGCGATCATAGGAATTAATTGAACCTCCTGAGGCTAGCTGATTCCCAACGGTTGGAGTGATACTTGTTATAGCCTTTGCCCAGACAAATCTGCTGCAGTGCTCTGTCTTGTCTTTATTTCTTGTCTACACTGTTATCCCTTTCCCAATCAATCAATATATGAACAAATAAATAAATGGCTAGGAGGCATACTTATTTAAGTGAAGAAGGTATTTGCAGAAACTTAAATGATGTGTATGTATGTATATTTAAAAGAAATTGCTATAGAGTGTGTTTGATTTTCATCCATCATGCGTAAACATAAATATTCATGGCACTTTCAAAATCATTTTTAGTGAGGAAAGGGGACACATAACTGTACTTACATTGAAGAAACTTGTTGTTGCTTGTTTTGGCTGATGAAGCAATGCATACCTTCATCTTCTTTGTGTCATTTTGCCCTTTCATTTTGTTTTGGCCTCTAAAGCATGAGCTGCTTGCAGTGGCAAAGTTCACTCAACTTTTTAAAGTGCTGGGATCTCTGCTAACTTTTGGCTGGCAGTAATTTTTCTGTTGCCAGAGAGTTTCTTTAAACTTACCATTCCTTTATACATCTTCACAGTACCTTTTTGTTCTTTTGAAAACTAACCATGTTTCAGAAAAGGCTTTCATTTTGGTGTAATGATATAAGAGTCCTTACACCACTTCAACCTCCAAGAATATATTGCTTGTGCCTTTTCAGCACAACTTTTCATGTTGAACTATAAATAAAGTACAATATATTTGACAATTATTGTATGTATTATATTGTTTTATTATTTTGCAGTAGTTTGATCCAGGACATCAGTTAAGCAGCACAAAGCCAGTTCTTGTTCACCCCCACTCCCAGCCGAACTGGGGAGAAAATAGGAAGAAAAATAGCAAGAATACTAAGGGACTGAGATAAGCATAGTTCGATATGTGAAGGAAAGAACATCAGACTTCTGTCTGCCTTGTAACCTTTGATTATATTACAAACTATAACAATAGAATGTGTAAATTAACACAGCAATTATGAGAATGATTTTAGGAATTGATTTGCTCTTGTAACATGAGGGAGGGCATTGGTCGATCTGTGTCAATTCCAGGACCAAGTAGTGTTAAAGCTTCTGGGGATATAAAGATGATATTAAAAGTGTGTTCTCACTGTCTGTATGTTATCACAACTCCCTTGAGCATTTACATAAATATGACCTTTTAAACAAACAAACAAACAAACAAACAAACAAAAACCACACAAAAAAACCTTCATTTTTGTGGATTTCAAACCTAGCAGAAATATACTGCTAAAAAGGTGTTTGCTTGCTGAAACCGAAGCCGAAGACTGTTATCTCATGAATGATTATTTGGGGTTGTGAACCTGCAGCTTGTAACTGAGATTTTTTTAGAGTTTTATGCAAACTGGGATGTATAATAAATACTGCATAGCCTTTTGGAGTCACAGAATCAGAATGACTCGGGTTGAAAGGGACCTTAGAGTCCACTGAGCTCCAATCCACCAATCCAATCCAATCTAAGCCGCCACCAGCTCAGGCTGCCCAGAGCCTCATCCAACCTGGCCTTGAAGACCTCCAGGAATGGGGCTTCCACGGCTTCTCTGGGCAGCTGTGCCAGGGAATCACCACCTTCTGGGTGAAGAATTTCTTCCTAACATCTAATCTAAATCTCCCCTCTTTTAGTTTGAAGCCATTCTCCCTTGTTCTGTCACTATCAAGCCATGTTAAAAGTTAGTCTCCATCCTGCTTATAAGTTCTGGGAAGGAGCAGTGTGGTCTGCCTGGACCCTTTGCCCCAGTTTCAAGATAAGGATGTGATGCGAGACCACGTCCAATAGCCTTGCACACATTCAGATAGATGACACCTTTTGCTCTTTGTCCACCACAGCAGGAGAAAGTGCAACAATTGCTACTGAACTGAGTATTTTAAACTTACAATCAGAATTTTAAGCTTACTTTTGTTGTAGTTGGACCAGCAGCAATTGAACTGATGTGACAAGATGTACTGTAGATTTGTTTTCAGAAATTAATCAAAGATTCCTATTCTAGTTGACTGGTGGAGGCTAAGTGTGTACCATGAGAATAGTTGCTGGTAACAGCTAAGTTGGGTAAACAGCTTTAGCAAGAAAATATCCCTTAGATTTCACACCAAAGAAAGACAGAGAAAAATCCTAGCATTACTAGTAGTAACAACATCCTTGTTATCATACATCAGTATAGTACTGAAGTTCTATTTTGCATTGATTTCTTTTTAGGCAGTTTGTGTCACCTATGTATGATTATTAGTTTAAAAAGAAACAGTTCTGAAACACAAAGAAATCATGTTGTAGTTTAAATCTGCACTTAGCTCTAGAATGCGTTAGACCAATTTCATAACCAAAGACTGTTACTGTACTGACTTCAATACATTCACCAGTTAAAGCAGTTAAAAATTTGTTAACTCTTAGGTTTTTTTCAGTTCCAAATTGGAAATGGTTCTTCCAAACACAGTTAATACCTCTGTGGCTTTGACATTAAACACTTCTGTAGTAAAGTATAAACTGGCAAATAAATTAAAAAACTAAAAAGTAAACTATTGAGTACAAAGATCAAATAAGATGTCAACAGAGGAAGCAAATTAAAATCACAAGGAAGTTGACATTTGGTAAGGCACTTATCCAATGAAAAATGTATATGGAAGCATTATTACTACTACATGACAATGTGAAAAAGGCATATAAAAAATAGCTGATTTCTCAGTATACAAGCTAAAATCTTTAAGGTAAAAAAAAAAAAAAAGTAATGATACATCTGTAATTTTCTGTAATAATGTCAGCTTTTCTGCATGGGGCTTTGTTCTTTCTTTGTCTGTTTCCTTCTGTGAACTTTGTCCAAGGGGCCTTAGCTCACTGCCTGTGAAGCATTTAATGTTTCTTCATTCCTGTCCAGTTGCAGAGAAGACTGTATACATGGTATTCTGTTAGAAATACTGTGGAAGGAGGGACTTGTGCTTCAGTCAGACAGATCAAACAAATTTCACTGTGTGCTCTCTCCTCTGATTTGTGGTAGGATAATTTTGCTTTTAATAATTAAATTTTAGAAAAGTAGAACAAAATGTTAAAAAGAGAAAGACAAAGAAGCAGGCATTGCAATCAAATGAATCTTGTAATTTATTTGAAAATTATTAGCAAATGCTCCGTAACAGACATATTTTGAGAACGCTAGAGGCTGTAGAAAGTTCTGGCACAGTGGAGACTGTAGAGTGTTTAACCTCAAATTCCAAAAAAGAATCTTCCTAACTCTGGTGTCACTTTCTATAGATGAAGGCATTCTGCAGCAAAATGATTTTTATGAATTTATCAGCTACACAATGAGAGATAGTAAAAAAATAAGAAAAAATATGTGTGGAGACAAGAAAAGCCCCACATACAGTCATTTGAAAAAAAAGGTTTTTCTCTCATTTTAAAAATCTCTGTTGTGTCTATGTTGACAATCACTGTTCAGCTTCAGTCATTAAATACATGAGGAGGATCTTATGACATGGAGTTACTGCTCTTGTCTCTCAGCCAACAGTTTTTAAATAAAATTGTCTCACCATGCCTTTGACAAAACCTTTCTGCCATGGTTGCATAAATGTTGAAAGAAACCAACTCCAGTTATATAACTGATGATTTATGCTAATGCTTTGTGGCATTTCACTGAGTCAGAGAATTTTAGGAAAAGGATAGGAAGGAACATGAACATCAATTCTTTGCTGCGCAGTTTGCACATGTTCAGCTTTGGAAGATACTACTCAAGCTCACTAATTGTATGGTGCAAAAATCTGGTTTGAATCCCATTCAGCTCTCATTCAAGTTCAAGCAATCTCTTCAGCAGTATGTTTGTTTTGTGCTTTTTCCTTTATTCTAGTTTTAAATAGAGTGGCCTCACCCTACTGGGTTTCTTCTAACACTACATACTTTTCTGTGTGCTGTCATCTCTATTTTCCTAGGTAACATCAGGATTGTTCAGTCCCTTTTTTCCATTCCAGATAATGGTACACGTCTTATCACTTAAACCTTTCAAACAGCTGCGTGTTACCAGTCAGTTTTCTCTTAGCAATGTTCTTTTATTTGTCTGGATTTTTTTAGCTGCAACCATCTTTCTGGCTTAGCAATATCTATAGAAATGAATTCTAGTAGATTGAATCAGAAAATGGTTATTAGTTGCTTCTGCAGAAGCTGCTTGTCATGAGGCATTATGAATATAATTAATTTGCTAAAAGCGTACCAATGAAATGTGTATCTGAACTAACAAATGTTTTATGTTTTAATGTATTATTTCATACTTCATTTTCTAAGTGTATTATTTCATTTTTGCAGAGATTATTCTATATAACCAATAACACAGAAGAAAGTTATCTCCTAAATAGAAGAGTTTAGTGTAAATTATGCTATTTTTTTTTTCCACGGTGTTTGTACTTTAAGAAAAATTTCAGTGTTTTCTGCTTTTGTCTTCTAGGCTCTAACCAGAGAGATACACCATAGCGTACAAGAGCTGAGAATAAAAATCAAACAGGCAAAAAAAGTGGAAGAAGCAAGGGCATGTAAAAAAGGCCTTTCCCAAGAGTCTGTTCAGTTGGCAGCATCTATACTTAATGTTTCAACAACAGATCTTGAGGAGATATTAGAAGTAGAAGATGATGAGGTAAGTTATTTTAAGGACTCTACAGTAAAAGAGGCTAAATCAAAAGATGCTGTAATTTTCCATTTTTATGGAAGAGAATTTCTAGTTAAAGAGTGGAATTTCATTGTGCAGCATCCAGCACAAATAAAGAACAGAATTGCTGAATTTAAATTAAAAGGTCAGGTTAGAGATTCCTTAGGTGTCAAGACTTCGGACATACATAAATAAAATATCAGTGTACTGTTTTGAGCATGCAGATGTACAGCATTACTTGAAAATCCTTAGCAGTTTCCTTTTTCACGAGAATATTTGGCAGGGTTATACATTTTAAATAGTCTTCTGCATTAATGAGAACAAAATTAGAATTTATCTTGCTGTGCCAAATTGATTCCGTTGATGATTACTTTCTTGAATTGTGATACTTAGTAAAGTACTTTTAGTGGATAAATATTTTTTGAGGAGGATCCACTGCCTTTTTCTGATGATTCTGTATTACATTTTACTGTTTTACTATAAGATATTTGGGTGTTTCATAAATCACCTTCTATGAAATAAATACAGTAATAGGAATTATCATTATCGAGATACGTTGAGGCCTGATCAAGAAATGTACAGAAAAGCCTCTGCACTTACTTACATTTAAGAAATGTCTAGAAGTTGACCATCACTGAGCTGTAACTGTATTTCAGTGATGACTTAGTCATCAGAGAAAGCCTTAATGAAGCTTTACATTTCACAGATTACAAAGTATTCAAATGAGTTAAATAAATGTGCATTTTATGTGTATGCTTGTGTATCCCTACAGGTTCATCCACGAATATAAATGTAGACTGATCCCTTCCCTGTTTATACACCCTTATAAGCCCTATCACTCTTACATACTCTTCTAAAGCGATTGGCTTTGACAGAATTGTTGGCTACTTGCCTCATTCTCAAAGTAACTTTTGTATCCTATTTCTTTTAAGCAGTGTTAGGAATGTATGTGTAAAACACACAAATATACTCAATGTAGGTGATGAGTTTTCACTACATACATTTTAGATACGCATTCCATTTATCGTTGTGCGAGAAAATTGAACGCATAAGATTTCCATATAAAGTACACATGTGTCTGTATATTCATGTGAAAAGAACGTGCCATTCAAGATATCCTCAAACACATAAATTTAACAGAGCCCTCATATTCAGTGGGCATGCTTCAAGTAGCTGGCTCTGATAGCATCATTCCTACATCCCCATGCTGTTTATTTAATATGTATCTAACTATATATATCCTTTATTGTTCATTTTGTCCTTCTCAGATGGTGTTAAAATATTATGTATCTGTATTTTTAGGAAATAGCAAAGGCAAAAATGGAATCTGAAAAAGACAAAGAATGGCTGCTCTGTGTACAGAAACTTCTTGAAGCACAGGTTATAAATTTATTTCTTCCCTTCATGAATTATAACATTGTTTTTATAATTATGCCACCACTAATTAGGATTAGGTAACATAAAATCCTTGTTTTGGTACCTTATTTTTTTATTTCTCTTAAAAAAATCTTAAGAGTCAGTGGCTAAAACTGAAGAGATGTTAACATACAATTTGCTGTAGCTAACTTAACAGCTGAAACAATGCTGGAGAAAACCAGCACAGATCTTGGCAAATGCATTAATTAAATTATTGAGACAGTGGAAAGGATCCATCCTCTCATACCTCTTAGGAAAAAGAGATTTTTTTACTATGTGCCTTTAAAGTTAGTATTTGATATGGACACCTGAGGAGTTCATGGGTTTCGATGACCTTTTACTGTGGACCTGTTTCCAGTCAATTCATGTTTTCCTCATAGCCAGACAGCTGTTTATTATCGTGTCTTCCCGCATTCTCTACAATATTTTCTACTGAGACCTCGAGCAGCTTGTTAGTGGGAAGTAAATATTGATTTGGCATCCTGTCAATGCAGAAAGAATGAAAAAATTTCCACCAGAGGCCCCTCAAACATTTTCCTATCGACATTTTCTGGGCAGAGAGGAAAGCTGCATAGAGGATGACAAGGCTGAGACTAGCAGAAATCCCTGAGGGGTCCATTGAGACTGCCGCTGTGACCTGTGTGATACTTCTTCTTCTCTTTCAAGTCTTTTTTTTAATACACACAGAGTCTGCTGGGATGCTCCCCTCTTGTAAGTGATCAAGGGCAGTTTATTGGCAGGTGAGAGCCCTGCTTTTCTAGCCATAGTCAGCTTTTGTTTGGACATCACTGACAACATACACGGACTCTTGAAACTTTTCCATTATGCTTTAGTTGTCTCCTTTATTCAGACAATGTGTAGCTGATATCTGAAATGAAATAAAGTTTGATTTATAAATCCAGTGTTCCTATTGCATATTCACTATTGTGACTCCATTATGATGCTGTTCATTTCTATCAGGAATGTAAATGATTAAAAATATTTTGATAATGATTTCAAGGGAACAACATTTCAGGTTGAAATGTTTTATCCTTGATAGCTTTTGTGCCTAGACTGTGTCCCGTGACCAGTTTTTTTAAGAAATGGCAGGCTTTTCCTCTGTCGTTATCCAAACTTTCTGCCATTAACACTGCTAAATTGCTGCAGTCAACTGAAAATATCTGTTTACTTTTACTATCTTGGTCAGAAATACTTGGTCAGAAATATTAGCATTTATTTTAAATACTTTGTAGTGTTACATGAAGCTCAGAAATAAATACAGACTACTCCTGTGCTTTCATTGTAAACTCTTTTTTTTCAAACCTATCAATTTAAAGATTCTGTTCATATTATTGGCTCCAAAATATAAATCAAATGAGGAACATGATGAGAAATTATGGTTGCATTTTTGTTGTCATTCTGTGGCATATTTTAAAAATTCTAAACAGAATTTTATCACTTCTCTTTGATGTAAAGAGACAGCCAGAGTCAGGGCATGGAGAGCAGGGGGGGTACTGACCATGTAAACAAATTTTAACAATAGCTGGGGGAAGCTCACTGAATTCAGCCACATATGTTTGTGAACAAGTTCATAGTGGTTTTCAGTGGTTTTTGCTCCATCTTGTGGGGTTCCTCTGGAGGAGCTCTGAAGGTAAAAGTAATTCTCAGCAAATCAATCATCTTCGGGATCACTAAGGAATTAGTGCTTTTTTAGGAGCAGCCGGCTCTGCTTTTCCTTTCTGTCCTTGCTAATTCACATGGATGGAAACTGCATAGATTTCTTAACCTCTATTTTGGAGCAGCTCACAGAAGAGGTTTGTGCCCTTTTAACTGCTTAAGTCATGCCTTGTCCAAAGATTGGTTGTGGTTTCCTTTTTTAGTATTTCTGAACAGAGAACTCAAGCTCAAGGAGGAATTAAAGCTTGCTTTTAGGACTTTGCTCAGAACAGATTGCTTATTGGTACAGATTGACAAATTGTGAACCCCTCTGTATCCTGAAAAAAGATGCAGGCTTGCTCTTTTCTCTCATTCTGAGAAAATGTTCAGATAGAAATTGCATCAAATCACTTAATATTGCAGTTTGATATAGTGTCTTTTTGTGCCATTGAGCCAGGACTTTGGAACATAATTGCCCAGCAGTATTGATTTAATTGCCTAGGTTTATTTGTGGACTCCTAATTATTGACTGGAGGTAAATTTAATGGAGAAACCTTTATGAACACTGGGAAACTGCTGCTGTTGCTGTTATACATAATGAACTGCATCATATCCCTTTAGATCATGCTTCAAGCTAATTTTATTCCACCATGACAGTATGATAACATTTAAAATGTCATAGACATTTTATTTTTATTACTGACATACGCCATTTTACTGCTGCTTGAGAATTTTGGGGGGGACTGGGGCAGCACTAGTTGCTTTTTACTGTCATTTTATAGATTCCCCTAAAGTGTAGTCATAAAGGATAGCACACCTCTGTTTTACACCTCGTCTATAGCTTTATTTTCTGTATACTTACGTCTTTAAAGAGTGTTAATTTCCATCAGCTTTACAAAAATGTTAATAATTCAGTGCTAAATATTTTTGCATTCATGACTGTCCCGAGCCAGAATTTGTGTAGTTATTTTACCAGCCGCTATAGAAACATATAGGAAGAAACTTACCAGCTGATAGAGACATCTCTGCTTTGGGATGTTGTTATGTACATAAGAATCATATAATCTGAAAGTACGCCCACGTTCTGAATTCTGCAGAGCCAGTAAACATCACTGACTGTGAACATTTTGAATGGCCAACAGGTGTTTCTTTCAGTTTTTGTATTCATTCTGTAACACCCAAGGACTTCAGTGCTGTCACTAAAGTGTAAAAATGGAACATCTTAATAACTGATGTTTGGATGACAGTTAGGAGATTCCCTTGCCTTTGAAGAACTCACTTGTAGAGAGGCTTCTCAGGAATGCATGCAGATACTGGTGTCTCTGAGCCATGTGTAGAGACACTGGATTCCTTATGCATTTGTGAGTGGGCTTGGGAGAGGGAACGTGGGATATGTATCGCATTATAGAATATTGTGTGTTTGGGAGTTCGTGGTGTTTGTGGAAGGAGGGTACAATTATGGATATCTTGATATGTGGGTGTGTTGATAGCTTGCATGGGGCTTTTACTCTCATGGGATATTTTCTCCACATATCACCTGTTTGTGTACGTCTTGTTATTTGTACCTGACACAGTATAGCAGCATTCTCTGTTTATAATCAAGAAAAAACCCTTCTTTAGCCTTTTCCCATTACAAGGAGCCCTATGTAGTCAAACTGAGAGGATGACTTCTTTTCACAGCTTTTTTTTTTTTTTTTAATAGCGATTGATTGTAAGGAAGAGCATCTCTGAACAATCAGTTATTGATTTTGTATGTCAGTGCAACATGTTAACCCCAATCTAGATTACTACCTGAAGTCTCTGAGAACTACTTTTTAAATAAAATACAAATCATTTGCCTAACTCTTCCAAGCATTGTACCAAGTGTCAGAATTGATTTATCAGGTCCCTTATCAGATACAAAGCAGCTCTTGTCTTCCCTCCCTCTTCCTGTATTCCTCAGGATATCACATCTCACATGAAGCTGCCTAATGAAGTCTTCTCTCTCATGACCTCATTATTAGTATACAAATCGTATTCCAGTGGTGAAAACTTCCAGAAAAACTCCCTCCCCTCTGTTCTTTAGGCTCTCTGTAGGTACTTGTCTGTAGGTATCTGTCTCTAGAACGCAGACTTTGAGCAGGATATTTACTCCTCATCACTAAGGATTTTCTCTAACTCGTTTTTAGGATTTACCCTGGATTTTCAATGCAGACTTCCTCTGATCTCATCTGCGAATGTATACTAACAGCTATGGTTATTTCCATTCAAATTTCCTGGTTGGAATACACCAGTTCTTCTTCTCTTGATTTCCCTTCAGCCTGCATCTGTCTTACCCCCTTCTCTTCGAACAGGTCTCTGCTCGTTGTCTGTTGTCTGCTCACATGCACATGTGCACATTCAGTTGTGCACACATAGACGCACTGACCACAGTCACCATCACAAGGTGTTTTACATACCAACACCTTAAGCAGCAGCACTGTAGACCAAATAGGAACATAGAAACACTAGAAATACTTCACCAGATACTGTGAGCATCACGTACATACACCTATCCCAGAGAAGAACAAAGAATAATAATGAAATGAAGCATGTCTCAGTAATCTATTTTACTGTCTTATAGTTGCAGTCAAGTCATGAAGTTTGGTTCATTATAAATTGGCATTTCTTCAGCTTTGTTTGAGGTCATTCTTTGTGGTTCACACAATTTGAGTTGTGGCAGTTTTGCAGTGTGTTTGGATAGTTCTGTTGAGCAAATTTATTATACTGATGATCCATGTGGGAAGATTTAAAATAGCAGTAACCACTAATTTGTGTATTCCAGAAATGAAATACCATTGTTTCCATGTACGTTAACACATTTTAGAGCCTGTGAAATGGAGACTAAGTAATGTTGTAGTCCATAAATTGAGACGTTACATCTCTTTGTAATAACAGCATTGCCTTGCTCTCATTACCAGTCTTTTCTCTGGCAGATCAGGAGGTTGTGCACATGTGGTTGTGAACTCAGGTGATGTGTGAGGCTCAGAAGTATAGTGTAAGGTTAACAGACACATTTTTTCAGAAGGGATCTTTGAAAGGAGCATACTCAGTGTAAGAGTAAATAGGTGAGAGAACTAGAAATAACTACCAGCATTCCTGACTTTTTAGGATCGTATTACCAGATACCAAGATATCTCTCAAGTGTTTAAGAAATACACCATTTCATCCATATGGCTTTCCAGTCCCAAGAGAGAAATCTATAATTTTGGCAACGATAAATAAACAAAAAATCTTTAAATCCAGGTAAACTTTTCTCTCTCAAATATTCTGAATTAAAAAAAAAAAAAAAAAGCAGTTAAATAACAACTACTACTCCTAAAGCCTACCATAATGTACTGATTCAGTATTGTTATCATTGTCAGCACTCAGTGTTTGGATAAATTGCCTGTGGCACAGAGAACTGAAAACCACTTGAAGGAAGTATCATTCTGTACACAATTATCACTGGTATAAACAAGATTTCACTCCTTAGGTGTGCACTTAGCACTCACTGAACTCCCAAAGCCTTCCCCAAGCATATGGCAAGTTTGGAAACTGGGATAAATACTTTGGAGTAGAGACATCTTCAACAGTTCTGAAGTTCTGGGGAGAAATGTAGAGGGAAGCTTCCCAGGATAGTTACAGAGTCATCATTAAAAGTAAACCTGACAGGCTTCTATTAAAGATGAAGACTGTAGAGATAATCCAGCTCTGGGTGTCGGCGTGGAAATAAAACCAGATAAAAAAGTACAGCACTTTCTCTGAAACCAATAAATGTGAAATAATGACATAACATTCAACTTTCAAATGCTCTTGATTTAAATGAATGATTTAAATGGAAAGACTTCTTTAAAAATCAGTTTGCCATGGCATGGAAGCCACAGAGAGTTGTGAGCAGTGAGTAAAATGTAGCTAGAATGATATGAACCAGAGACATCAATAAGAAAGCATTCATCTTGGACAGAACATTTAGGAGGTAAGATGTATCAAAAATGAATGTAGTCAAGCTAGGAAGAAGAATTAGGGACTTTGAGGTAATGGTGTAGTGTTCTTGTAAAAATACATTTAGACAAGGAAGAAGAGCAATTAAAGTGAACAGGATGCCAGGGTCAGTGCTTCTAAAGCACAATAGCAAGTAAATGTCACAGAATTTCAGATAAAATTTGGTCTTGTGTTACTCTGAATGCTTAGTGAGTTGGATTCCTCTATTCCCCAAAAAGTCACCACAAAAGTTGGAGATGGCTGACAGCTGTAGACGAATACTAGAAAATTCTTATTATAGACAGAAGTTATTTATGACAGATGGAGACATGTCTGATCAGCAGGTACCAGCTCTACAGAATACCCTGTCCAATAGAAGAGAGTAATAATGCACATCTCCAGTTTTTTTTTCTGTGACTGTAAAGTAATCACTGAACAGAACACGGGATTGTTCTATATTCTGGTGTAATCAGTTCATGACAGACACTTGCTATGAACAAGATTTTCTTTGCTAACACTTCAGATTTTTTTTTTTCTGATTTGTTAATGGTGATAAATATCAGTAGACTGGGATTCTCTCCAGGTATGTGGGTTGCTCTGTAAGTAATGTGTCCTATTTATTTCTGTGAAAACTACAACGGATATAAAGAGCACAGTCATTCAATTTGATAAAACAAATTCTCAGCTACAAAATACTTTTTCAACATAGTAATCACCATTAGCTATGCATCTTTGCTAGTGATGAACAAGAGCCTGCATGCTGTGCTCATCAAAATCTGCGCCAGTGGAGGTGACCCACTGTTGCTGTTGCCATTGCTTAAACACACTTCCCATCACCTCACTGTGCTCACATCTCCTGTGTAGTCTCCATTCAGCAAGCACTGATCAATGTCAATGGGTGCAAGTTTTTCTGCATGGCAGAATTCATGGCAGAATTCAATGACAGACCTTTGCTCCACATACTTCCGTGTCAGATGCCATTGTGTCAGACTGCCCCTCTGCTGCCATCAGTCACACAGCAACAAAATGTAATGGAATATTGGTGGGAATGTTCAACTTCTACTGCCATACTACCGAGATCTGCCTTTGAAGTCGTGGACCAGCATAATAAAATAGGAGGCATTACTTTCAGACATATCAGCATTTGTGTTTGGTTTACTTATATATACATACATATGTGTTTAACTATTTGTTATATAAACCTAGGAAAGGGACAGTACTCTCTCTGGTAAATGTATCACACAGTTTTGATTTTTAAGGAGGAATAGAGAAATAAAAAAATAAAATCAGAGCAAGGATACTTGAGTTTGGTCTTCGAGAGTGGTTCTAGATGCAAAAGAATTGCCTTGAACTGTAGCTGTGAAAAACAGGGGAAGCTGGTGGCTGATCTTTTCAACCAGCTGCTATTTTATTTCTAGTAGCCTTATTAAAATAAAATTAACTATGTTTCTGACATTAATGATAGCTGTTACTTTTTCTGTCACCACTGATCTTACTAGGATTTCAAGAAGGCTGACAGAGCACAGTGATCTATAATTGTTTGGTTCTCCTTTGTCGCAGTGATGTTCCCTCTCTGGGTGGAGCTGCAAGGAGTGTTCTGTACTTGCCTCCACAAGTACTTCCCAGCATTCCACACACTCATGCAGACTGTGCTGAAGCAGTGATGGAGGAGAATATACTGAATTACTTTCTTCAAAGACACTGTGCAAATCTTTAATATCAGAAGAGATATAAAAGAGAGTTTTTTTGTTTGTTTGGGTTTTTTTTTTTTCTGTAAATACATAAATACAAATCTTTGCTACCATATTTTATAGGAGCAAGATTTTGTCTATTATCTGTCTGTCAATGCAGTTGAAGTTTCTGGGGTTTGGGGTTTTGGTTTGGTTTTATTTACAAGTTTTCATGCATGAATCTTAAGCTGCTGCAGTTGCCACAGCATTCATTGTGTACTGTGCTGGTAGTTGTCTCATCCTCCTGAGAGCAGAGAACATGCACTACCACTTCTGCATGCCCTAGAGATGACTGTAACCCCTTATTGATCAGCTGAAGATAAATGGCAGAGTTGCTAGTGCTGCAGTTTACATCATTAACATGGTCAGTAAAGCATGAATTGTTCAATAAGGTGTTGATCTTTTTTTCATTTTACTCTGTTCTTTTATCATTTTTATGTTAGTGAGCAAAGTTCAAGCCACAAACCAGACAGGTAAACTTTAAAGTTCATATCTGTGAATGTATTGTAGTTGTCAAAACTAAGTGAAATCTAATGGCTGAAAGAAATTTAATAAATGGTTTTCACATGAAGAAAATAAAATTAAATGACCATTTATCTTGCTGTTTCTTTTTCAGTTTCCTTTTGCCTCAAATTTACTGGATGCCATAGTGGCAAAATTAAATGAGAAGAAGAAACTCGGAGAAGAGTTCATGTCTCTCATGAAACACAGTGTAACATAGAAATGTTCAAAAAGTGACTAAAATATGTGCTGTCTTATGTTTTTCATCTTCACATGAAGAACTGTCCGTAGGTATGTTCAATACATAAAAAGAAGATGTGAACTAATTAATTGTTGCACAAGAAGAATTTATGTTCCTACTTACAAAGAAGTGTTCCATTCTTAAAGACAAAAATTTCTGCATATCAATACAAAGTTAAACATGAATTTCCTTTAAGTGCTTTCGCAGTACACAGCAGCATGAGCTTTGTAAAGAGGATGTTTTTGACATAACCAAAACAAATCTGTGCAATCCAATAAATACAGAAAACAGCCAAGTTACTCCTGACTGTACTAGTCAGAATGGTAGAACTAGGGTTTATAAAGGATGTGAGAATATAATTGCCATTTTGAATACCTTTTTTTGGTTTCTTTATAAATCCCAACTTAATCATATATGCCACATAAAAACTATATGCACTCCCTCTGTCAGAAATGAATGATTGTAGAAGAAAAACTATATAATGCAGAGTAATAATCCTCAGAAAAGTTGTATTTTCTTCTAAGTAGGATGGCACTGTATGCAATGAATTTAATTACATTTTTTTAAGTTCAGTGCAATAAAGTTATTTCCGATGTGGATTTTTTTTTTCCTTTAGTAGTTCCTTTGGAGTCTCAGTTCAACTCATCTAGAAAGCCCTCTCTTTGTTTGGGAAAATGGTATAGAGTTTTCACTTTTTTCCACCAGTATTTCTCTGGCAGTAATAAATAATTCCTCCTTTCTTGTTCTTAATATTTTGTATTCTTCTCAACTAACCTACATTAAAAAAAAAAAAAGGAAAGGAAAGGAAAGAGATAGATTCCTGAATTCATGTTTTACTGACATTTATGGGTGTCATGTTTTGGGTATCTCAAGGTTGCTCAAGCCATTCTGTGCCTGGTTTTGATGAGGGGCCATTTCTACCAACAAACTCACTTTCCTTACGTGACACCACTATTTCCTCAGCTGCTCTTTGGCAGCCAAGGGAAGTGGGGATGGAACACACCGGTGCCACATACATACACAGGACATTTTCACAGAATCGCAGAATTGTAGGGATTGGAGGGGACCACTGGAAGCCATCAACTAACCCCCTGCTAAGGCAGGTTCCCTACAGTAGGTTGCACAGGAAAGCATCCAGGTGGGTTTTGAATGTCTTCAGAGAAGGAGACTTTACAACCTCTCTGTTCTAGAGCTATGTCACTTTCAAACTAAGGCTCTTTCTCATGCTCAGATGAATCTTCCCATGTTCCAGTTTGTGGCTGCTGTCCCGTGTCCTGTGTGTTGCTGGGCACCACTAAAAAGCCTGGGCCCATCCTCTTGACACTCACCTTGTAGATATTTAGAAGTATTGATACAAGTATTAATCCTGTCAGCGTTCTCCAGGCTAAATAGTCCCAGGTCTCTCTGCCTTTCTCCTAAGTGAGGTGCTCTAGGCCCCTCTGCTGGACTCTCTCTAGAAGTTCCCTATCTTTCTTGAACTGGAGAACACAGAACTGGACGCAGTATTCCAGATGTGGCCTGACTAGAGCAAAGTAGAGGGCTGACCTGCTAGCCACACACTTTTTTATTGTACACAAGGTCACCACTGACCTTCTTGGCCAAAAGGGCTCACTACTGACTCATGGCCAACCTGCTGTCCACCAGGACACCCAGGTTCTTCTCCACAGAGCTCCTTTCCAGCAGGTTGTCCCCTAACTTGTAATGATGTGTGAGGTTATTCCTCCCCAGGTGTAGGACTTGTTCTTATTGAACTTCATTAGGCTCCTCTCTGCCCAACTCTCCAGCCTGTCCACATCTCACTTAATGGCAGCACAGCCTCCTGATGTGTCAGCCACCCCTCCCAGCTTCATATCATCAGCTAACTTTTGACCGTTTATGTTGTCTTGGGTAATGAAACAACTCCATGTAGTGGAATTTCCCTCAAATTAATTTATTGCTAATTAACAACCTTTTAATTATTCACTTTGGTAATGAGAAATCAAACAAATAAACAAGCACTTTAGGGAGCAGCTTGCCTCTGCTGCTCCCTGCTCATGGTTTTCCTGCTCCTTGCTAGCTGGGGCTGGGCATTCAGTACATCTCTTGTTTCTCTCTTCCCTGGGCACCCCTGGCATCTTCCCTTGCCTTTCCTCTGCTCCAGTGTCCCTTATGCCCTGCAAAGGCATTAAGACTGTGATCAGGTACCTCCTTCCACTTTATCTCTCCTGCCCTGCTTGGACTCTGATCTGCCTATCAGTGGATAGCCCAGGGCTGTCACTTCTCTCCCTGAGCCCTGTGTCTAGCAGCACCCCTAGCCCTGTGGTGTGCACAGTGTGGGGCAGCAGTGGGTGCGTGCAGAGCCAGAGCCAGAGCCGAAGCCAGCCAAGATGGGATGACAGCAGCCTCTCAAGGTTCTCCATCCACTCAAGGCCCAACCCCGCATCCACCCCCTAAAATCCAGACATATGCCTAACACAGTGGCAATGCTTATAGGCTGTCTGCCCATCTGGTCCATGTGTTAGCTTGGCAGCCTAACTTTAAGGCAAACTTCAAGGTCTTAAGTTCATACTGATGAAGCACATGGTTAAATACTGGTCAGAATGATTGGAAACAAAAAAAAAAAAAAAAAAAAACTGCAGTACCTGTACTTTTAGCCACCTTAAGTCTGCATTGCATGGTGTTCCCCACTGTGGCTTCACGATACTGGACAGCAACCCTTGGCCTGCTGTGGTGAGCAAATATCAGAGAGCTGCATCAGTAGCCTGGCTTCTTGCTTCAGCCTTAGGTTGCCATGCTCACTAATCCAGTAAGGTAGCTTTCAAAATCCATCATGTTCCATACAGCATTGGTTTTTTACTTTCTAAATTTAAAATTACAAGAAGACACAATTTCTCTCTGCCATCCCTGCTGGCCTACTCAGAGAAGCCAGCGTATGCAAGCTGTCTGTGCCAGCAAAAACACAAAACTGCCAAGTCTGTTTTCTTGATCCCCCAGGTAGCCTGCTTCTTACTGGTGCTCCCTAAGACAAACATGTGAAAAGAGGCAGCAGGAATCCCTTACTACTTTTTCTTTGCTACACCAAGTTGTTCCTTCTGACTCAGAGGTGATTATCTTAAATCATGTATTTTAATGAACAGTTTTTAAAACTCTACTTCCAGCACCAGTGTCTTGTTACTTTCACCTCTCTGAAATGCAATAAGGAAATGTGACAAAAAGCACATTTTGAAAATAGAAACACGCAAACAAAGTGATGTCCCCCTTGGATTCTGATACCTTTGATGTTTCTTCATGTCATCTATTACTTCCCTGGGTCAGTAGCACGTCCTTTACTTGCAAATTGGCTTCCAATCTCCACGAAAATCAAGATGGTGTGCAAGTTTCAGATTATTATTTTCTGCCTCACTCGTGCTATGGAAATGCCAGACCAGCCCACTTAGCCTAGAGCCTAGGAATTCAGTGTTTGTTTTCTTTCCTGTGCCTCTGCTGTGCCTTCCTGGTGGGAAAGTTGGAGCATGGACAACACCAAAGTGACCTCAGCTCTAGCCTTTACCCCCAGCTCTGACACCTCCCTGTGGTTAACACTGTGTAGGCACTACTGGCTGCGGAGGTAACCAGCAGAACTAATTCACGTGGCTAACAAGTACCACTCCACCCTGCACTACAGACATCTCAAATTTAAAAGTGCTTGTTTCATTGTAGAATGCAAAATTAAATACAGAGCACAGTGCAGCAAGACAAAGGTTGCTATAGCAAATCAGTGCAGGTAGTTGTCACGATCAGCCTTCAATGTCTGTGAGACACCAGTCATCTACTTGTCAGGTGAACCACAATTTACCTTGACTGTTCCTCTTTGGATCATGTCACAAATAGAGTATTTTCTGAATGTATCCAAAGAAGAATCATCTGCACAGACAGGTGCCAATTTAATCTATCCCCGTGAATGTCTGTTGAGAGACTGGGCTGGGATGGGAAGGTAAGTGATGATTGCTTGACATAAAACCCTAAAACCGTAAGTACCTTAATGAGAAAGAGGAAAGACCAACAAGTAAAACCCTAAATTAGACTTCATGATGAAGAAGAGCAATTAAATACCTTACTACTGCCCATACCCTCAATGAAATTATAGCACAAAAATATTTGGTGCTCTTACTGGAGAATTCATTTGAAAGCTTGCCAAGTGTCTTTGCTAATGTTTCCCAATCTGATAAAGGTATTTTTTTAAAAGTATTTATTTCCAAGACATCTAATATAATAATGAAATTGAAAAAATGAATTATCAGCATTTTTCAAAGAAACATTTTCATATTGTTTCAAATCTTTTTGTAGGAATACCCATGCTGACATTCAAAAGAAACCAATTTTTTACATCTCTGTTATTTATGTTAAACTGTGCTTCTGTAATTAATTTTTACTTCTTATTTCATTTTTGCCCTGCTTGCTGAATAAGTGAGGGCTTCTGAACAGTTAAAATATCCTTTTTCACAGTGGCCAGCTGCAGATTATACAACTACGTTACAAATTTGTGCAGAACTGATTCTGTTTTGGGAAGTGTCAGATTGACTCGCTAGAGATGCTATTGCTAACAAATCTAAATATAAAAGTATTATAAAAGGTGATGGTATTTTGGACTAACTCTACCTATAAACATTCGAAAAATTCACAGTGTTTCTGTGCTTTTACATCCTGTTGCTTTCTGATATTACCTCTAGATGGCAAACTTTCACAAAAAATGAGTTCAGTGTTTCAGGGGACAGCCGCGAGAGGCTCGACCTACGCATCCGCTCCAGGACGTTTTATTCCTGGAAACTCTGAAGTAGTATGTCAGAAAGACCTGAAACTCATGCTGTAATAGCTTATAATGAAACACATGAGATATGTTGGCTATTTAGAACCATTACATAATGTGTCACAAAGACAAGATACTATTACATAGCAACTTCTACACAAGCAGATTGCTCTGATCGAGATGCCTCCTATTTATTTCAGTGCAAGCTACAACACACACAAAGAGCACATAATATTCATTAGAACAAATTCTCAGCTACAAAAATGTATTTGTCAATATAGTCACCGCCATTAATCAATTCATATAGATGAGCTGATGCAAATGCTCTTTATCTCATAGTGTAACAGCTGTGTGTGACTATCTGGAAAGCATCTTGGGTTCTGCGTCATTCTTGCCATTGCTGAAACACATCTCCCATCACCTCACTGTGATCACATCCACCATCTGGTCTCTATATACATTCAGAAAGCACTGATGAATGCCAGTGGTGCAAGTTTTTCTGCGTGGTGGAATTCAATGATACATTTTTGTCCCTGTATGGGAACTGTTGAATCATGGCCTGAACCACTGATTGATCTCCTGAGGTGAGCACTGAGTCAGCTGCAGGGGCACAGGTGAAGACAATTCACCTGTGTGACTAGAAGGGGTGGAGTCTGACTCCACCTCTCCTAGACTCCACTTAAGGGCTGACCACCACTGTGAAATTTCCTTCTGTGAGCTTCAATCTTTGGAAATGGGTGAGTATTTCCCATATTACTGATTGTCTCTTTGCCATCTTGGTAGTCTTTCTAAATTTCATTGTCTATCAAATATCTTGACTGACAGTACCATTTGGTATTATTCATTTTGTTTCCCAACCACACAGCCCCACATACTTCCATGTCAAACTGCCCCTCTGCTGCCCTCAGTCACACAACAACGCAATGTAAGGGAATGTTGGTGGGAAGGTTCAACTTCTACTGCCATACCACCAACATCTGCTTTTAATGTTGTGGGCCAGCATAATAAAATAGAAGGCACTACTTTTGGAACAGTCCTTGTATAAATGCATACATACATATGAGGGCTGTTCCTAAAAAGACATATATGTATATGAATGTGTGAGTGTGTGTGTGTGTGTGTATATATATATATATATATATATATATATATATATATATATATATATATAAAAAACTTTGGAATTGTGCTAAGCTTCTAAGTTGTATAAATGTTCTAATCATTTCAGAGATCTTTATTTTGTACTCTAAAATGTCAAAATGAATATCAGTATCTGTCAATAATGACTACTCTAGCTCACACAAATCCTGATTTACCTCGATAGGAACCAATCAGAGACATGAAGCTTCCAAACTACAGATCTCTTATGACAAATGGTACCCATCTGATTCTGTCACAAGGATTTGTCATTAGAAAAGGTATTTTCTCCATGTGCTTCAGTACTTCCCCATTGTCTACATAATCCTGTTATCTTCCATCGTGCTAGATAGGGCTATTGACATTCTTACTTGCTTGAGATTGCAATAATATAGCATGACCAAGTAGCCACAGCTGAGAGGAATTCACAGATAAACTGAAAACAGATCAAAATGTTTATACTATTGTCAAGCAATGACTCAATCTTTGCTACCTAAGAAAGGCAAAGAAAGCTACTTACATCTCAGTTTTCCTCTGGATGTTCTGAAGTTAGATGTAGTAGTGCAAGAATAAAATAATAGTCAGGATCTTTGAGTCCCTGAACTTTGATTACTTCCATGCATGATTATGCTTCTTTATGCACTGTTGTCATACTTAAAATAAGGGTCAATTTTCCAGATATCCTGATCTGGAATTTCCTGGGGTTTAATTGTCAGTGCCCAGTCGAGTTAGAGAGCTCTCAGTTTCTTATAGTATCAGAATAGATTTACTTTACAGTGTTCTACATACATCTTATATACCATCCACTTACAAAAAGTAAGTTCCTCTAACAGTTAATTGGTGCTAACTTCTCCCAGACAACAGTGATAAATGATGAAAAGTTTCTTAATTGTGACAAGATTAACAGTGCATACAAAAGAACCTCCTGTTCTTCCTTAGACATAGTTTCCAGTCCCAAGGCTTCACAGTGATAAGGTCTAATAAGGAGTCTGATAAGCTATTTGGTGACTTGCTCACAGTTACATCTTTCCTCACATATAATGAAAGATCAATTCAGTATGGAATGCTCCCTTAACTGTGCTGAAATCAGTTCAGTTGTGCTGCTACCTGTGCTAAGGTTTGTTTCTTTCCTTCAGGAATGCAGAGAGGTTATGAAGTCAAGAAGGTATGAATTTTAATTCTGGCCATCATTCACTCAATTAAGTTAATTGCCTTTTCTGTTTCATCTTTACAACTGAATTAATATTTAATTTGTTCTATTCTTCAGCTGATAACTAGAGAATCTGTGGCAGTGAGCCTCAATTTCAGCATCACTGTTGTATAGCTTTGTGTGATTAAACTTGGTTATTAGGATAGCTTATTAAAAGAACCTGTCCCCAAACATCTCCACAGCCAGAAAAGTAAGTAGAGGATCCAGCTTGCTGAGGCTGTTGTCTTAATATCCTAGTGAAGATACCTATCTTTCTGAGATAGATGGAGAAATTGCACTTTCATTAGCTTCATATGCAGGGATGGATGTGTACCCACATAGATACTATTTCACACTGGGAACTCACAATGAAGTGTTTATTTCAGGAGATTCTCTTTTGTGTATTGCCTGCTGTGCATCATAAATAACCATAGTCAACAGGAGTGTTATCTATAGCTTCTCAGTGGGAAAAACAAAGTTTGCAGTTGTGAATTAAAAATATAACAATTATTACTATACAAGTAGCAGAATAATGGAAGTATAGAAAATTAAGTGATTTGGATGTTCATTGCTGTGTCCTTCAAACAGCATGGATATGGCTCAAGACAGGAATTTATCTACAGGAATTTATTTCCAAGCACTAAAAAGCTGGTGATGCTATCAGCTGGAACAAGCAAGAAATGAGCTCACTTCAGGAACCTGTTACCTATTTTAGGCAGACCAGATTCCAGCTTACTGACCTGAAATCCCAAAGACACTGCAAATTAGGGCTCTGTTGTGCTAATTCCAGTGGGTTGTGCCATGCCTATGGCCAAAGGAAGCTGTGAGCTTGTTAGGACAAGGTTCTGGTGCCCAGTCCCAGATGTGATGGGATGATTGCTCTTGCAGCACATACCACAGAGCCATCACTGCAGACTCCAGTGACAGGCCTGCCATCATCAGGCAAAGTGATGACACACATCCAAGGTTAGCCTTGGAAAGCTGAACAGCAGTTCAGCAGCAGCAGGAGACAGGGCTGGAAACAGAAACCCTGGGACGTGGCTCAGGCTGGGCAATGCCATGTCCCCGCACACTTGGGATGGGTGAAGGTTACCAGAAATGTCTATCAATGCAGCCCAGTTTGTGATTCTCAGCATTTTCTTTGCCTTTCCTGGATATCAGAGATCATTTCTCACTCCTGCTTCTCCTTCTGTTGGTTGTGTCTTAACTCTGAATTATTTGCACTTTGCTGGTTTCTGTTCCAGTCTGATTTGGTTTCTGTCTAAGACTTCACTGACAGGATTACGTGGATGTTCATGCCTCATTAACCTAGCTGCTGTTATCTTAATATATTATTTCAGAAGTAATGTATGCTTATATTAAAAGCTGTGTAAAGTGTGTGCCTCTGAACTACTATTGCCCATGAAAATAATCTATTGCCTTAGTTCAGCATTGACTGATGATCATCATCTGTAGAAGAGAGTGCAGTGAAATGCCATTGACTCTTATTCAATAGGTAAGTTCAATTGGAAAAATTTCAATTGGAAAAAAATTATATATATATATATATATATGTATTCTCTCAGTAAAATATTATGCTTTGTTCCTATGAAAAGGAGTGATTACAGGATGCGTTCTCAGCCTTTTAGGACTGAGACGGCCATGTCCTCCAGATAATACAGACCTTCCTTCCAAGCAAGGAGTAAACAGGGAACAAGTTGTCTGAACTACCACTAAGATTACTAGGATTCAAAAATCTTTTATTTTTTTTTAGGGCACAGAATTTGTCCGAACTCTGTGATCCTTTTCATTTTCTATGTTTAGTGTTTGAAATCTGAAATCGAATTAAAAATGGAGCGTTTCTAGCAGACTTTTAAAATAGTATAATTGAACTGATTCAGTGTACGTACTGTGAACTTGGAAAAGTAAACTGGGAAGTGAAGTATGCAAGAATCAGAGATTATCTTTTTTTTTTTTTTTTTTTGGTACATAAATGACCTTGTATCTAACAATGGATGGCGCTAGTACATAATATGAACACAAGTAGGGTACAGGAAGTGTCTAAGTTCCATTATAGGGCTTTTTTTTTTTTGCATGGAATTAACTGGATAAGGTTTTTCCTAGTATTATCCTCCTCTAAAGTAGAATCTGTATTTAAGATACTATGCATAGAGGATTTATAAGTCATTGGTGTAGTCCAATTCAATACTAATCCTGCATTATAACAGGAACTCCACAGACACTTGTCATAGCAATGATGTGGTAAGTTACACTTCAAGGGAAAGAACTCTATTCTACAGTGCAGACTAGTTTTCTGTCTGATTTAATATGATCCTGCCTTCTCTACAGAACAGTGCATACAATTTTTTGAGAATTTAATGTGTCTCTCTAAGCAGATGTCAGTATTCACAAATGTGAGGGATTTACAGTGGAGCAACCTAGACAGGGAGAAAACTGAGTATCTCTTGAATTTTTCAGCTCAATGGAAGTCCCCTAGGCAACTGCTCCTGAGTCACAGATAGCTCTGTTACT
The DNA here is from genome assembly GCA_036925125.1 of Oreortyx pictus. Lineage (NCBI taxonomy): Eukaryota > Metazoa > Chordata > Aves > Galliformes > Odontophoridae > Oreortyx > Oreortyx pictus. The sequence goes on along the minus strand of JAUPFR010000004.1, from coordinate 60,404,799 downwards.
AAAAGAATGAAGAAAGGTGATGCAACACAGGCACTGGATACCAGATGAGAGGAAATGCCTCCTTCCTGACTTCCACTATCTGTGTCTGTTGTATATTCTACAGGAGGCAATCCAGTTCAGGCTTACTTTAAATAAGTTTTCTTACCATTGTGTTTTTGTCACATTTAGAGTTTAGATATCCATGTCTTATGCAGGGCAATGAAAAGACTTTCTATTCTGGACAAATCTGAGACTGTGAGTTACCTCACTTGTTGTCACTGGTTATTTGCCACTTGTTTGCTAAAGATGTAAGAGGTGACCCCATTCCTTCTCATAACATTCCCCTACCTTTTTTCTAAATTCTGCTAGACAGTATTGTCTTGATTCATTTTTCTTTTTCAAACAATAAAGATTCACTACCTTGCTTGATTTTTGTTGTTGTTTGTTTGCTTTTTACTCTCTTGTCCATAAGTATGTCATCTTTATGTCTTTGTCAGTGTCACTGACAGTGGGTCTGAGTACACCCTCAGCAAATTTGCAGGTGATGCCAAGCTGTGTGATGCAGATGACATCCCTGAGGAACAGGAATGCCATTCAGAGAGACCTAGTCAGGCTCCAGCAATAGGTCCAGGAGAATCTAAGAACACTTCAAGGAAGCCAAGAGCAATGTCTTGTATCTGGGTCATGGCAGCTTCCATTACGAGTACAAGCTGGGGAATGAAAGGGTAGAGCATAGCAGTGCCAAGAAGGATTTGGGGTGGATGTCAAGCTGGACATGAGCCAGCAACGTACCCTCACAGCCTAGAAAGCCAGCTGAATCCTGGGCTGTATAAAAAGAAGTATGGCCAGCACAGTAAGGGAGGTGATCTTGCCCCTCTATTCTTCACTGATGAGGCCTCACCTGGAGAACTGCGTCCAGATGTGGAGTCCTCAGGACAGGAGAGACATGGACCTATTGGAGTGTGTTGAGAGAAGGGCTACAAAAATGATCCAAAGGATAGAACACCTTCTCCATGAGGGCAGGCTGAGAGAGCTGGGGCTGTTCAGCCTGAAAAAAAGAAATCTCTGAGGTGACCTTACAATGACCTTACAGTATTTGTAGCATGGCTGCTACAGAAAGGGGACAGATTCTTTAGAAGAGGCTGTTGTGTTAGGACAAGAAGAAATGGTTTCATGCTAGAAGAGGTGAGATTTAAATTGGATAGAGGAAAACTGTTTTTTATTATAGGGGTATTGAGGCACTGGAACAGGTTGTTCAGAGAGGTAGTGGGTTACCATCCCCGGAGGCATTCTAGGTCAGGCTAGATGGGGTTCTGAGCAACCTGATTGAACTGTAGATGTCTTTTATCAAGCTGTAGGTGTACATTGCAGAGGAGTTGGACTAGGTGGCCTTTAAAGGCCTCTCCCAACTCAAACAATTATATGATTCTGTTCATTTGATCCTTTCACTAACTTGCAATATGATCCCATATTTAGCAAGAGACTTCTCAGCAGCTCGGAAAAGAAATTTTCTTTAACAGTAAACATAGCCTAGTCATGATTTTCATCTTATATTTTTTATCACAATAATTGGCTGAATTAAGTCTCCTGGCTACCTGTGCAAGCAAAGTCTATTCCTCAACAGATGTCCAGAGCACACTCATCCACAAACTATTGAGAATAACTTCTTCCCTACAGATCCGTAGGGCTGAGAGTGAGTGGCAAAAAGTGGCAGTATTTGAAACCAGAGCAGTTGGGGTTCTGTGATTTTTGATGTTGGTATTCCACATCAGAACATCATGTAAAACAGTGGGGATTAAAGAGTTAATGTTCTGGCGGGCAGATGAAGAGGGGTGGAGCACCTGGCTGGAAACCAGCCATTTGCTCTAGTGTGCTGGCTCTCAGTTTCAGCAGGTAGAAAGGCACTTAGAAAAGCATGTGTGTGTCACCTGCAGCGTAAGATCTCATATTTTGGACATTATTCTGTCATTTTGTTTTGATTTTGTTGGATTTAGTATATTACTGACTTAGCATTCCTCCTCAGGTTGTTGTTTTTTTGTTTTGTTTTGTTTTTTTAGACCCATCTGCTACCTCTTTACCCTTCCCCCTATTTACAAGCAATTCCAATAAACAAACAAGTTATAACATTAATATATATATATTAGCAAACTAAGAAGCAAACCTGCCATGATTCTAACAATATTTACATTGCCCGATAATGAAATCTTAACATCAGTGATCCACCCCTTCCTTGAATAATCCCTGCAAACTTCTAGGGGAACTCTGTGGCAGGGAAAAATAAGGCTATTAATTTTTAAGTCATATTGCTCTGAAATCTGCTGGCTGCAAATAGCAGTGACTCATTGTCTTGTTTGTGCTTTACTGCATGCTGCTTGTTACTAATATGTGACATTGTACACACACACATACACTGAAAAGAATCTGCTTCTTCTTGTGGTCTAGATGTTGAAGACATAAATCCTATAATACTGCTAAGAACACAGTGACTTTCCAACAGGCAAATGAAAAGTGCCTCATGTTTTCACCAGGTGCCAACATCCCCTAAGTAATCAATGACTCGGGTGCATAGAAAAGCAAACTTATCTTATTGTAAAATATCCAATGGCCCTTTAAGGGGGTTACACAGCAGTCTATCAAAATATAGAGAGAAAAATAAATCAATTGCAACAAGTCTATAGATATCTGGTCCCAAAAAATAACCCTGATCGATGCTCATGAAGTTTTTAGTAGATTCCAACCCTGAGTAGCAGTAAATTGCTTTTGACATTACATTGTTTTATGTACCATTCTTATTGGCTTAATGAAATATACATGTCTATGTCCTCCCTTGTCTACCCTTGACTCTTTCTAATGAATTCCTCTTTTTGTAGCCTTCATGTGCAGTAACAAATTACTTATACTCGTATATTGAGGTTATATATTTATATTAAGATTGTTCTTAAGCCAAAAGGGAAAAAATATAACCCAGGTGATATCTCCTGTGACTTAAACTTGGTATTAGATGTGTTCTAAGTATTAATCATGTTTAGGCTTCATACAGTGAGCTTATTTGTCCTAATTCTGCTTTGTGAAAAAATATCAGATGTCATCACTAAAAAAACTATCCTTAGATTTTATAAACATAATTAATCTGATCTTGGTAGTTATTAATTATAATTATATATTTAATCTACGAACAAGTGGAAAAAAAACTAAGAGCTTTTAGTGAAGAAGGTCACTATGCCTTAAATTTTGATTCCTACTGAAACTTAAATCACAGGATAAATGATGCAGTTCACTCTGAGAATGGGATGATGCCGAGGTCTTTGAATTTGGGCAACAGTTTATGATCACAGAACAGCTATTTAAGATAGCTTGCTTGGTGATTAACCCATGAATGGGATGGATCTAGACCCTCTTTTTAAAGCAATGGAGTCTGAAGCTCATAGAACTGAATTTATTTAAATTCTAATTGCATTACTCAATTTGGATAAGCTCATTATCACTCTGGAATTAGTTCACTTCCTCTACAATGCTTTCTGCATTGGTAAGGAACAGTTTTTGCCTCCAGTATCTGATATATAAGTGCCACAATTGTCCAGATTTACTCCATTGCCAGAAAAACTCATCTGAAAACATGACTGATGTCACCTTTGTACAGCAAGCATACTTTGATGTTCGTAAATTCTGATTTTTATTTCTTATCTGTTTCTGTTGAATCCTAATAATTGAATTGACCATAAACATCTCCAGTTTTTTCTTATTTTATGTATATCTTACCCATCTACAACTGCTGAGTCATGGCCTGAACCACTGATTGAGCGCCTGGAGAAAAGACCCAGTCAGCCCTGGGAGCACATGAACACAATTCACCTGTGTGATCAGAAGGGGTGAAGCCAGGCTCCATCTCTTTTAGAACTCATTTAAGGGCTGACTGCCCCAAGGAAGGATCTCCTGTTGGAGATATCTCATTTGTGGAGTTTTTTCCTGCCTGATTGGATCCTTGGAGACAGGCGAGTATCCAATTTTATTCTTTCTTTGTAGTACTTTCTCATTGCATTGGTCCTGTTGTCATTACACCATCTAACATATTGTAGTGGTCAAATGGCACATGGATAATGACAGTGGGCTATAGAGAGTTAAATAATGTCACACCACCTATTCATGCAGCTGTACCCATTGCAGCACAGCATGGGAATGGGAGGAAAGGCAGAAAAAACACAAACTTGGGGAAGAGGAAGAAGCAGCAGCAACTTTATGCTTGTGTCATAATCTTCTTGCATGAGATCTACTTTGTCTGCACATACAACAGCCTTTGCTTTGTTACTGGGTGCCTGTCCAGACTCAGATGGAATGCTGAGTTTCTAAATGAAGTTTTCTCTACACTTCAGGAAAGAAGATATGGGTCAGATTTTGTTGACCCGTGTTGGGGGGAAAGGATATTTAGATAACAGATGGGTCTGAAAAAAAAAAGAAAAGAAAAAAAAACAACTGCAACGATTTGAGGAGGAATGGTAATTTACTAAATGTAACAAAATCGAGCAAACTGGGAGAGAGAAGTAACCAAGATATGAGATCTTACATTAGTAAAACTGCAGGGGAAGCACATGTTTTTCTCCATGGCCAAAACTGAAAGTATGCCAGAGAGACCCACTGGTCCCTGGCTAGGAGCTCCGCTCCTCTTCTGCTGCCTTCTGGAACATTAACTCTTTAACTCCCATTGTTTTTCATGATGTTCTGATGTGAAATACCAACAACAAAAATCACAACACCACAACATTCCACCCCTTATTCTGCATCACCACATCATATTTAATATATATCTACATACAAATAAAACAGTGATTAACATGCATTACTGTCAACTGTTTAAGGTCTGGTTTAGCCCGTAACGGAGCTGGAGCATTAACTCTTTAACTCCCAATGCATGACATGATGTTATGATGTGGAATGCCAATGAAAAAATCATAAAACCATGACTATTACATACATACATATCTATACATATACATGGAATCACTGACTGAAGGAGAAAGCTTTTTGTTGGAGCCACTGAAAGATCAAAGGATCATAAAAAGTGAAATGAGGTATAATTGTGTTCACAGAATGTAAGTAAAAGTTGAATTCTCTGATTGATGTTTAAAACGAAGAAGACCTAATAGTTTACTGAGCAGAATTATTTTTCACAGGTCAGTATGAAGTTCCACACAGTACCTTCTATTCCTTGAAGCTCCCCTGGTACTGGTTTTGGGAAAGATCAAGTGAGGATGTCATTTCGTTTAGGAATGTTCTTCTTGGGTGGGTAGGTACTACCAGCTCCAATGAATTCTTAGTGGGCTCCTTCAGCAGCACTCAAGGAGTGTAAAAAGTTGCAGAGCTGGTCCTAAATAGAACATGCTTTTATGTCTAAGGGGTAATACGCTATCAAAAGCCATGATATAAATTTAACAGGCTGTATCTCATTAACTTCAATCCTGTAGCAATGCTTTTCCATTAAATTGACAGGCCACGTAACTATTTCCTGAAAAATAAAAATGGAGTAGAATCTGTGATCTATGATGTAGTGAGAAAAGCAAGGGCTAAGACAATGAGGCTGTTGCAAGCCAGTTGCAGGACAGCTAAGAACAATTAAACGTGTTATAAAGTATGTTTGTAATACAGTCATACACATCGCTATTTTTTTCTGTAAGGAAGCAAAATACATACATCTGGTTTTAATTTCAATATCCTGCTGTTAATGCAAGGAGATAGCATAGCATGTCAGCTTTGGAAATAGCGGTGGGCACCCCTCTTTAAAGGGCAGTAGCTTTACTGCTACTGCTAGCAGAGACCTACATTGAGTGTCTGTTAGGACCTGCTGCAAGGAAATGAAACGTACCCGAAATCCACTGTATGCAACTGCTACTTATTTGACTATATACTTATTTGACTATACTTGGAGAGCAGTGTCTTTCTCTATGATGTCTTTCAGCAAAAACATCGTTTCAGCAAAAAGCCTTTAAGTGATCAAGATTTAAAAATGGGCAGCTCTTATACTTGGCAATGAGTGCCCCAGGAAGGATGATGGTGCTTAAAACTCGTTTTACTCAGTGTTGAGTGGCCAAAGCTTCAGGCTGGAAATCCATGTGCCACACCACAAATACCTGAATTGCAATTGTAGTTCTGAATTGCTGAATCCTGTCAACAGCTTTAAAATTCTTGCTTATATGAGCAGTGAGGGTCGGCGGTAAGCCTCGTGAATGTTGGCTAAATAAGTATTTACCAACTATGAAATCCTCTTTTCCTGGCACAGTGTTGTTTTAAGGCTTAGTTTTTTCTTCATATTTTTGTGCCGCAGCACTTTCCTCTCCTTGCTCCTAATGATTTTCAACACAGTGATTTTTCCTTCTGCAGTCAGCAGAGGGAGATACATCCTTTACACAAAACCACAACACATCAGGCAAGTGCTTTTGCTTCAGCAGCTGAGAACTACAACTCCTCTAACACAGGCTTTAATAAAAGGCACCGTGACAGTCAGGTAAGTAGTGTGACATACTGGCAGATCAGGACTCTTAGTACTTCTCCTATGTTTTTAGTTTGTTTAAAGTGCCAGACATTGCTAGAAGTCTGCTATCTGCGTATCTTTATCAGGTACCATCTTTATACTGGTGCAGTCTGTGGGGCTTGCCCACCCAGCAGTACAGGTCTCGCAGCCACAGTCTGGGAGGTAAACGAGAGGAACAGCCTGAGGACCTCTGGAGAAGCAGCACATTGTTTTGCTGGGTGAGTAACTGCAGATAGGAAGTGTCATATTCATCATCACCATTCTCAGTCAAGAAGCAAGAATGTTGGCCTCAGGTGAAAACTGAACTGCTATACCACTCAGCACACCACAGGAAAATTATACATTGCTTTCCACACAGGGCAGTGAAAAATAAAACACCAAACTGGAAAACAATCCTGCAAAACCAGCTCTGCTTTGAAATCTGTATGTAGAGACAGGAATTTTTGTGCACAGTGTGTTTCTGTCCCTTTAAGATTTTTCCTTCTTAACTTCAGCTTTATTACTACTGTTTGTAGCAAATGTTTTCTCTGCTGCAGGAGATGAAGAGGAGATGGTTTCTGAGGAAGCAGAGATACTAGCTAACAACTCATGGATGTTTTATTTGGGGTTATAGTATCTACTGAATATTTAGCACTAGTATATTTAGTGGGTTTCTGTTGTGACAGTTAAAAAAAATCTTTCTCAAAATTTTGATCTGACTATGGCTAAGCTCAAGATCAGGTATTCTTCTGCTGATTGTAAGTTCATAATACAGCTATTACAAGTACTCAGTGTTTTAATTACTATAGAATTGGAAAACCCAAGAGAATAAAGTGCTTTTTCTTGTCCTAAAGGAAGCCATCTCACCACTTTTCCAGCAAGGTTTTCTAGAAAACTAATTTCTCATTTTTTGTCTTTTAGACTTTTGACCCTCATGAGGCAGTTTTTGTAGGCATGCTTCCTCTGCTTTCTTTTCCACTGAAATGCTGAACTTTCTGATTCCTAAGACACGCTTTTTCTCTTGAAACAAATGAGATAGCAGTGGAAAATAAATTGATCTTTTTATTGCATCACAGACATTTTTTCTGAATAAACAAGAGCGCACAATTTCCTGATTTTAGTGGCAACAGACAGCATTCAAGTCATGCCTTTCCCCAAGAAATGACAAGCAATAATGTAATGTAGCAGCCTGGTTGGGTTTTGCACACAGCAAAGCAGGAATATGCAGAGTCAATGGTCCAGAGGTACTCAATACTGACATCTCTATAGCCTGTGGAGCTGCTAAACTTCTGTCAGAATTACCTTCTATGTGGATGCGAATCATGTGTAGAAAGACTGGAAAAGATAGTTTAGGCCAAGTCATTTACAATTAAATGAGTTTGTGTCTTTGTAGAATTAGTCATTTTACTAGAAAGTGTTCCTTTTTAGTTTGCAAACTGTGTAGGTACAACCTGTTTCTGTGTGTGTCCATTTGCCCAGCATACTCCTTGTTTAAATGCTAGTGGTGTGTTGTGCTTTACTGTTGTAGTGTCAGACAACGCTGATTTGATTCAAAGGAACACAGCTGAAGAAATCAGAAAAGAAGACTTTAAAGAGACTGCACTTCTTGCTGTGTCATCTGCAGCTCTTGCCATCCACTAGTTTCTCATATGCTTTTGTTCGTGTTTTAGAAAATTCGGAATGCAGAAGGGTAAGTTTTCCAGTCATGAGCTGTGTCCATGCTACGTAGGTCCCTTTACTGCACCTCTGAGCTCTCAGCAAGCTCTGGGCAGTCATGATAACAGGCCTCAGATTGTATAATGCTCTGTTAGTTACTATGCTGTACGCATTAGCAATACTCATAGTCCCCTGTGAATGAGAAGACTGTAGGTTTTGGGTAATGAAGTATGGTTCTACTCTAAATGTAGAATTAAAAAACTATGCTACAGGAAAGGCTGCGCACGCAAGTGAAAAGCAAATGTAGAAATTATTACAGAGTATAAATTATTTCCATGAGCCTGCGTACTAAACCGTGGTAAGATGAGATTCTCCTCTTTGTCAGTTCAAATCTCGAAAAAAAATCAAAATTCAGTAGTTTACCATCCTTTTGTTTGTTTGTTTGTGGTATCTGTTAAGTTTCTAATCTCTCTAGTCAAAATAACATATTTGTTCTGTGGTTTAGGAATTCTTGTAGTACTTTCAGACTCTCAATGAGAACAGCAGAGATCAGCAGAGGATGGGATGGAAGCAGGTGACTCAGACTCAGATGCTTAGACTCAGAAACTGTAGCTCTTATGAATTCAGTTGATGTGCTATTCACTGCTGTTGCATCAAATTGCCATCCAACCTCTTCATCTGAAGACTCAAATGAGAAGTGAAATAAAACGTAATCTCAGTGCCAGCCACTGTCAAGCTTTAAGAGCTTATTTATGAGCAACTGTGATTCTGGAAGTACTGCTTGTGATGCACTGAGTGTGTAAATTGAAATTTCCTGATAGTATAGAACAAACTTTCTGTTCTAAGAGGAGATGTGAACAGCTGAAACTGTCACAATTATTGCTTGACATGAATTCCACCAACATCAGTGGCTCATGAACAGGGATGGAGTGATGCGATCTCTAATGAGTACTTATTTTCTAAACAAATATTTTCTGAGCTAAAATTAACAAGCAGTATTTTGAAAAAAGAAGTATCCTTTCTTTGAAAAAGATAGAAAAGTGTATGTGCATTTGGAATGTTTGTGTGTTAACAGCCTTGCATGCTATTTTTATCTATACCATAATATGCAGGCCCAAAAAACAGAGAGGCACATATTCTTGTTAGAGAAAGAAGAACTCTTGGAAGATCTTTCTAACAGTGCACTATTTTTCTACTTCTATTTTTCTCCTCTCTACAGCCATAACATCATACTTTGCCACAGCAAATACAGCTGTTGACACTACTGACATGGGGAAGGAACATACTATAACCCATAGGTCAGGAGTAGAGACAGATTCTGCAGAGAATTTCTGTTGAGAAATTTTAAGAACTGGAGCATGAAAAACTGATTTAGGAAGACTGCTTGGCTGTGGTCTTCTGAAGGTAACTCAAAACGCAGGAATCTTTCCGTTAATTTTCATGATCTTTTATATACAAGAAGTTACACATTTTGTAATTATTTCTGTCCCACAATAAAGAAATACAAAGTAATGATGCAGTTTCTTCATTCTGATATCTGGTTACTAGCAGATTTATTTTTTCCCTCCACATTACTAGCCAGCAGGTGACGGTTAACAGCCCATTTCCAGTTTGTTTCTTCATTTTTTTAATTGTTATTACTTTCATGTTTTCATTTTGAAGTTGTCTTCAACTACCTGAAATTGAAGTGTTTCCTTGGGAATGGTGCTCAAGCTCACTCCATCTGCATGTGTTGACAGTGTGGATGAATGGCTCAACCAAAATGAATTAGTAGGAAAAGATTGCAGAACAACATATAAAACTGATGGTTCATTCATAGAATCATAATAGTTGGAAAAGACCTCCAAGATCATTTAGTCATCCCATTACCACCATGCCCACTAAACCGCATCCCTCAGTGCCATATTTGCTCTTTTCTTGACCACCTGCAGGAATGATGACTGCACCACCTCTCTGGGCAGCCTGTTCCAGTGCCTCACTGCTCTTTCTGAGAAGAGATTTTTCCCAGTATCCAATCTATGCTGACTCGATTTCACAAATAAAACTTGTCTTTGATCCTGTTAGCCATCTCATGAATGTGTATCTTTTGCTGTGGTGAATGTTAGCTGTGAGTTGAATGATGGCAAGCATTTAACTTAAGCATGTAGATGCATAAAAATACAAAGTTTTATTTTAAATTCCTGGGAGCTGAAGTGGATATAGAACAAGCACATCGTGCTAAGTTCTTCAAACACATATAATTTTCACCAAAATCCCCCCCAAAATATGTGGAGTCATTGATACATTAATTGATAGAATCAAAAAAGAAATCTGCAGTTTCCTTTAAGTACTGATATCAGTTTTGGTTCTAGTCTTAAACATTCAGTCCACCTGAAATTTGTTATTTGGAAATCTCGCTTTTCTTCCTTTAAATGTAAAAAGTACTGGTGTAGCAGTTATTTCTGTTATATTAGTGAAACAGTATTTCCCCTCCAATGGTTCTACCGGGATCTTAAGATATGTACTTACAAAAAAGTCTTCCTGGTAACGTAAAGTTTTAAGTACTGCTTTGGAGTTCCACTCATAAGCTTTTATTACAGATGCTCTTAAAATTCTGTATGTAAAAGTGAGGTTTTTCTGCCAGTTTATTCATTCTTTCTGAACGACTAACAGTAAAAAGGAAATAAAGAAGTTCACCTTTTTATGTTGTACAAGTGTGTATGTCTGTATGACAGGTGTTGGGGCAAGTAAAGTTAAACAGTGAATGCCCATCAAGTGCTGACCTTGACTCTAGAATCTCATGACAGATATTTATTTTTGAAATCTGTAGTTTTCCTGAGTTTAGAAAAGCTGAGCAGTACCTCAAGGTACTTACTGACAGCTTTGTAAAATGAGATTAAAATGCTGGCTTTCCCCATTTAAAAATTTCCCTTTCTCTTGCTATCATTCTTTCTTTGTAGGTGAGGGAAGGAGGGGATACAGGGAAGACAAGCAAGCCCAAGTTTAAAAATTGCAATTGCAACAATTTAAATAAATAACTTTTTAACTTAACTTGTGTGGCTGTTCTCATCCGTTTAACTATACCTTTGTAATGCAATTGCACTTGCTTTTTAGCCAGGCCTCTGCTTATTTTCTGCATTTCCCTATTCCCCTGTCTGTCAGAGGCCACAGAATAGGTAAGATTGGAAAGCACTTTGAGTGTTTATGTAGTCTGGCCCTTAGAGGAAGGCTGTACCCAGCCAGGTTTTGAATACATGCAGGGATGGAGACAACAACTTCTCTGGGCAAATTCTTTCATGACTTGTCCACCCTTAATGCAACTTCCTGCACTTTAACTTGAGCCCACTGCTTCTTTTCATGTCTCTGGATACCACAGAGAAGATAATTCCATCTTGTTTCCTTTTGCCAGGTACCCTTCTCTTCAGAACAGTGTCTGGTAACATTTTGTTTTATTGGAATGTGGTGTCTGTTCTCAGGTAGTGTATTCATTTTTCTGCCAAGCAGACTGTGTGCTTCTGTAGCTCTTGGGGTTTGCCTGGATGTGTTACATACTTGTTATCTGTCTCACTGCATGACCTGCAGCCTTAGATATTAGCAACACCAGGGGAGCATGATGCTGAAGGCAGGAGAAACAGCACCAAGGGTGGAGTAGACTGGAAATACTGTGGCTAGGCACTGTGATCACAGAATCGCAGAACTGTAGGGTTGGTAGGGACCTCTAAAGATCATGGAGTCCAACCCCCTGCCAAAGAAGCTCCCTAGCCCAGGTTGCTCAGGTAGGCGTCCAGTGCTCCATCACTGCACTGTGAAGAAGTTCCCACACACATCTGTGCAGAACTTCCTGTGCTTCAGTTTGTGGCCATTTCCCCTCATCCTATTGTCACACACTGTTGAGAATAGTCTGGAATTGTTCCTTTGCCTACCACACCTTAGGTATTCAAAAATGTGGATCAGATCCCCTCTGAGTCTTCTTTTTTCAAGGCTTATCCTTGAGACCCAGGTCACTCAGCCTTTCCTCATCAGAGAGGTTCTTCAGACCCTTTATCATCTTTGTGGCCCTCTGATGGACTCTTTAGAGGAGATCCCTGTCTTTTTCATACTGGGGAACCCAGAACTGGACACAGTACTCCAGGTGAGGCCTGACCAGTGCAGAACAGAGGGGGAAGATCACCTCCCTTGACCTGCTGGCCACACTCTTTTTAATGCACCCCAGGATCCCATTGGCCTTCCTGGCCACCAGGGCACACTGCAGAGATGGGAACTTGCTGGTCCTATGGAACTGATGAGCTCCATAGTTATTAATTTGAGCCAGTTGTTTCCCTTCTTGGATGGATTTGTTTTTTGTTTGTTTGTTTGTTTGTTTATTTTGGCTGAAAACATGTTGTACTTTGCTTGTTATATTTTCATTATTAAACACTGAAGCACACATCCATCCCACACCTCTGCAGATAGTGTGTGTAACCAAAGGAATCTGCACTTTGTTGCTTCAGCAAACAGCACCATTCACTAATCTAGCCCTGAGAGCCCATTTGACTGCGACTTACATGAGTTAGGCATTGATAATTCATATAGTGAATGCAGCTAAACTTAGAGTGCTAAACTGGGCATCACTCAGGTTGTAATCTCAGCTGTCCACAAGCCCAGCTGGTTTACTTTCTACCAAATCCTTTGATCCTTCAGTGTGTTCTGGTATAATGCAGTGTGAAAGGCAGAGCATACAACCCACTAACAGGTAAGCCAATACTTACCCTGCCTCTTTTTGTCTAACCTAAAGACTACATCTTTCTAGCAGGCAAATACCATTGTTTTGAAGCCCTTCAGTAAAGTATTTTACAAGGTTATATACAACAACCTGCATAAGGATAAAATAAGGAAAAGTAAGTCCTTCTTGTATACAACAAGTAGCAATTTATAACTGTGCAGTAAAATTAGTAAATGAAATACAAATAGAAAAAAAGTCATGTATATCCCCAATAATGTAGTATATTCTTCTGTCCTATGCTCCATGATGATTGCTGGATGGCTGCTTTACATAGCACTTAAAATATACGCTTATTTTTTGAAGATAAGCATACACTGTCAAAATGGACAATGGAAGATCAATATCATTCCTTGTATCTTACAAGGATCAGCAGACTTTTCAAGCAGATAATTCCTACTACCTTACTTCTATGTTCAAACAGGAGTCATAGTAACTAACTGGTGAGAATACTGAATTGACATCTGCTTGCAAATTCCCATTGTCACATTGAGCTTAGCATTTTTGTTCGAGTCACAATTAAGATGTTTATGAAATACTGCTATGAGATACTGTCTTTGCTCTCAGTAGCTCTTGGTATCTAAGATGGCAATAGGTGAAACACTACAAGAATTGTAACATGTACATTTTGTCTATGTGACAAGAAGAAAGAATACCCTGCCTATGAGACAGCAGATTTTACGACTTCAGTCTATTCCCACTCAGAACATATATGCACTGCTACAGCCTGTGAAGGCAGGGGTTACTATGTGATATACACATAGATATTTGTAGTAAAACAACATTATTGTATTGTATACAGTTCGAGCTATGCAGCACACCACATCTTGTTCTCCAGCAGGTTGAGTTTTGGTTTTCTTTAATAAATCATTTTTGAATGAAGCTTTGCTCCTGTCTTAAGCAGCTTCTTCAGCAGAGCAGTCAATGCCTGCATAGGTGAATTTCTCATATAGGGTAGTGTTCACATAGGTCTGGAAAGGAAGTAAATAGAAAGAGTGTGATACAAAGTGCATTACCTCAGAAATCCTAAACTCTACTGAAACTATTCATGGCCTAATTCTTATCTAGAGATTTGTTCTTACCTTTCTTTCTTCCAGCATCCTGTTCAGTGACACCAGTATTTGAGCAAATGATGGTCTTTCATAAGGTTTCTCTCTCCAGCACTGTCTCATTAGGTCATACCTTTAAAATTGAACACCAACACATATTGGTTTAGACCCACAGATTAAAGCTATGAATTCATGTTTATTATGATGACATTCCCTTCAAAAGAAAAACCCACAAAACTTGACTTACATACATAGCTGGATTTATATTTTCCACAGTTAACTGCTGTCTGGAAAAAAAAATTCCTTTTCCCTGGAATCATCAAAAAGCTCTCTTTAAGCTAACGCCCAGGGATGCTGTGTAAAGAACTGTGTATTTGGTATGCTGTCCAGAAATAGCCTTAAGTAATTATTTCCTCTTGTGCCCTCATAAATAAGTAGACAAGTAGGTAGATAGGTAGGTAGGTAGGTAGGTAGGTAGGTAGGTAGGTAGGTAGGTAGATAGATAGATAGATAGATAGATAGATAGATAGATAGATAGATAGATAGATAGATAGATACATACATACATACATACATACATACATGCATGGATAGATAGATAGTAGCCTTTTATGCTGTTAGATTCTTTCAGACATTCTGTCCTATAGCAGGTCTGGTGTTATTTTGTTTGTTCAGACAACTTACACTTCATCATCGCAGTTGAGAGGCTTTTCCAGTCTGTACCCTTGAGGCAGTTTTTCATAGAGTTCTGCACATGTCATTCCACAATATGGTGTTCCACCTAAATCAGAGTCAAAACATTGTCATGAGTGTTTTTTGGTTTTTTTTACGAAAGAAGATCAAATTTCATAACAGGAATGAAAAACAATGGCTAACTCCCACCCATATCTAGAACAAACCCACTAGTTCACTTAGTAAGAAAATCTGGAAACAAATCAGATGAGTTTTTGTTAGTCCTGTATGTAATGTGCACCTCTGTCAGTCTGTACATGTTGGCCAGCAGACCACATGGCACACTCAGAGACAAACGAAGAAGCCTGTGTGACAATTACAGGCTGTATCACTTACATCATGAATAGAGCTATGAAAAAAAGAACCCTGAATTTTTATAATGTTCAAAAATTTTCTTCAGCAGTATTAGAGTAGGAGAAATTTGGCAAAAAAAAAAAAGTTCTGCAATGTGGACCTGGATTTAAAACTCAGGCAGAGCAAAAGCTGCCCAACAGTCTTGTAACATTTGGAATTAAGACTACAAATCATGTGATGTGCTGAATTTTCAATTTAGGTTTGGCCTCTGTTTTGCAGTGTGGCAAAAACATGATCATTTAGACTGGTACCTGGACTGAAAATGTGACAGTTGTATTTCCAAGCACACTGAAGCTAAATAAAATTCTGTTAAATGAAACAGAATAAAAATTAAATACACTGCAAAGCAAGAAGCTTTGAGCAGCCTGAGTGGATGGAGTTGGCTTGTCCAATGTGTATATGTGTGCAAAACAAAATCTGCCTACTTACCTAAACTAACGATTTCCCACAGTAGGACACCATATGACCATCTGCAACAGAGAAGTATTATTGAGTGCCACCAGAATACAAGATATCATAAATTAAATTGGTAGATGAAGATAACATAAGGAATTGTGATGCATTATTTCTATGGGTTGTTTTTTTTTTTTCTTTCTAATTTTTGTAAAATGACGGAGTTCATGGAATTAGAATGCACAGAATCAGTGAAGTTAATTTCCTGTAAGTCCACCAGCTGGAATCCTTTACTAGACTGAAAAGCTCTCAGCAAATAGTACTGGTACAAAATTGCTTTGCTAAGAATCAGTTCTGGTTGCCCAACTAAAATGCTGAGTCTCTCAAGACTCTGAAGGAAGTCTTTTATTTCAAGAGAAAAATATACCTCTATTAGTAACCCAAATCTAATTAGCTTGTTGCAGGTTTTATTTTTTTCTTGCCATTTGCTTACTCATGCTGGTACAACATGAATTCTTTGATTGGATTTAATTGTCCTCACTATCAGGCTTTCTTTAATATTGAAAAGAATCATTAATTACAAAGGACCACTTAAAACATACTTACACATCACTGTTAGTGGTGTAAACACTGTAATTCAAAGATTCAATTGCCATCCATCTCACTGGAAGTCGTCCCTGGAATTTATTTAATGACAGTTAGTTTTTGGGTGGTTGGAATGATAGTACAGAATTGTAGAATTGTAGCATAGCTTGTGCTTGAATTGACTTTTAAAGATCATCTAATCCACCCCACCCTGCTGCTATGGGCAGGTTATTAGGCATCATTTTCTTCCATGTCTTCCAAAGCACAAGCACTAGCTCTGGACAGCTCTTTTGTCAGCTCACAGATCCTGGTGTGCTGTTTTTTTTACCATCTTTTTTGCTCTGGCCTTATTAGAATTAGACTAGTTTGCCCCAGCCAGAATAATTCTGAAGAAAAACATTATTATAGTGTTCAGATATGTACATATCCTTGTCATACACTGAAAGTAGATTATCTATATTTCTGTAGTACAACTGGACTAAATCTCATGAATGACTACAAAATTGGTTATTTCACTGTCATCTACATTCACAGAAATAATTTTTAACTATATTGTGTGTAACAACAACCTGACATAGAGTTGATTTACAAATAATGTCTGTATGTTAATATTTAATGTAAACCTTTCTACATATCAGTGTGTATATATATAAAACAAATCAGTTCTCCAGTAACTATGACTTTCCATTTTTCTTTATGTGAAACTAGAAAATAAGAAGCAAGAAAACAAAAAATGAGGAGAAGAGATTGTTCCCATTTCTATTGATCTTTACCATGGTTTTCTTGACATAGACTTCTTGACCCCTGGATAAGCCAAAGTCAGCTATTTTTGCAACGTAATTTTCTCCAACTAGAATGTTCCTTGCGGCCAAATCTCGATGAATAAACTAAAATTTAGAAAAGAGAATTCACCACAGTATCTGTGAGTTTAACGTATACTATTTTAATGCTATACTGAAAACTGTAAACATTCAGAGTAAAAATGAAAACTAAAAGAAATGGCTTCACTTGCTGCTACCCAAAAATTTTGAACTTTAGCTAAAGATTAAAGCAGTTAGTTACCATGTTATTTCTGAGTTTTAATGCTTCTTCCACAATTCCTTGCGACAAAGTATTTCACAGGGCTGAGAGAACACAACAAAATAACAGTCATCCAGAGGGAGCTATAGAAGCTAAAATTAAAATCTCATTTTGATTTCATGAAGATGGATAGCTCCAGAAAAATGAGTGCCACACTTTCAGTTGGTAGAACATTTCGGACTTACCTGTTTCTGGCTCAGGTAGTCCATCCCCCTTGCAACATCTGCTGCAAAATGGAGAAGCTGCTGAGAGGAAAGTGTAGATGCAGTGCTGTTAGCAATGGCAAATGCTGGGTCAGTCTCTAGCACTCTGCTTTTACGAAGGAAGTCCAGTAGATTCCCATGGGGAGCATATTCAATAGCAAGATAAAGATAGCCTAGTGAAAATTCACAGAGTTAGTATATCACACGGTAAAAGTTGGACAGTAATAATATATGGACACTTACACTATTGTATACAAAAAGGAAATAAATCAGATTGGAGGGGAAATATCAAACAGTGTAGCTCCTAGGGGCTGTAGAGAGAATTCAGAACTATTGATGAACATAATCTCTGAAGGATTAACATGGGAATTTGTCTCCAAAATCACGTTTATTTGACTTTTGAACAGAAATTTTGCTCAGAAAGGCCTGCTCATGACCTGGTGTTTCTATGGACTGTGTGAGCTGTAGTGTGGGGTTTTTTTTGTTTGTTTTGTTGGCTGGTTTTTTGTAACTGATTTTTTAAGAAATTACATCTGTGAATTCAGAAGGCTCTTACCCCGATGTTCACATGCTCCCAGAAGATTTATGATGTTGGGATGATGACCAAGTTTACAAAGGACTTCAAGTTCTCCAGCAAAGTCTCTGTGGTCATCTTTTGAAGCATACTCTGAAAATCAAACCAGCATGCATTTATTTTTTCCTTTGAGCTGAATTTATGACAGTATTTTTAATTATGAGGACTCTGGGCTGCTTGGGGCACAACTGCTTCTTCTTTAACAGAAAGAGCAAAACTATGATACACTAATATTTATTTACAAGAATACAAGTTTTCAATCAAAGAAATAAATAAAAGGCAAGAACCTAATGTCTATTTGTTTTAGTGTTAAGTCTACTAAGCACTTCTGAAGACAGAGAAACTTCTGAAACAAACAACCAAGAGAAGTCTACAGTCTCAGAGTCTTTGATCTTTAGTACCTTTCATCCTTTTAATTGCAGCATCCATGCGTAAACCATCCTTCTTGATTCGAGCTTTCAAGACTTGCCCGAAGTTACCTTCCCCAATCACATCTTGAAATTTGATGTCATTCCATTCAAGAACTGGGTAAATAGTGGGATCTGGGCTGTTTTTGGCTTTCCTGCTCAGCGTGAGAGTACCTGAGTTAAACTGCACAGCTGGCTCTTCCCTCTGTAACAGAATTAAACAAATGGCAATGGTTTCTCCTTCATAGAGAAATCCCCAAATGCATGTATGCTTACTCAAACACATGTACACACAGCCTGATCCATCTTCTGCAAACACGCAAATAAGTATAGTAGAAAATTACTGCATCAAGCACTTGTACCTGGATCTGTAAAAGCAGTCGGGATTGGGATTGGGATCCAGAGAAGGAGACAGAGAGAGAGAGAGGGAGAGAGAGAGAGAGAGTTCATAAACTTCAGCGTTTTCCTCAGAATTTCCAGAACTATGGTGTCTGATCCTGCTGTACTGCCTCCAGCCCTGGCAGAAATATCACTGGTGCTAAAATCAAGGGTTAAAGATTTCACAGTTTCAAAGCTTGCTTTAGCTCTGGGTCACTAGCAAAAAAAAAAAAAAAAGGTTACAGCAAGAGCACTAATTGCACACACAAGAAGATTGTATTTGGAAAGGCCGAAGAAAAGGAACTGGAAAAAAAAATTAAAATTAAAATTTAGGAAAAAAAAAACAGGAAAAGGTGCCAAAATAAGTAGCCATACTGACTCAGGAAAACTAGAAACCCACCACCACATTTTGGAAAGCCTGAGCCATTCTGCGCTGGAAGTTGGCTCGCTTTAACTGCAGCATGATGAGAAAAGCCAGGAGAATTGTTACGCAGGTCATCCCAGCAGAGCCAAGGATAGCAATGAGCAGCATTTTACCTCCTTTAGATTCATATGGAGCTGTTGAGGAAGCACATAAAGAGTTTATCATTTCCAGCTAATTCTGAAAAAGCCATGAGCAATGCATAGCTAAATACTCTCATCTTTTGAACGATATAAATACAGAGTTGCAATCCATTTGTTTAACAGCATTACAGACATTGTGTAGTCCGATTGTCAGATGTACAAGCACCTGCAGGTCCTGCTGAGTTCAGGCAGAGTGGTGCAGAGATCACATTCAGTGATCTGATGTCACTTTGTTAATTTATGTGCTGTTGGGCACTTGCTAGTGGATGCACACAAATGTTTTCTGTTGTCACTATACCAACACCATGAACTGAGAATGAATGCCAGTGCAGCTGTTTGTGTCAAAATTAAGATCAAAAGAAATCTAAAAGTGTATTCTGACTTTGTTTTAGCTAACTGGCCATATTTTCTGCAAGTTCAGCATGCTGGAATTACCAACCTTTCATTTCTGGAAGAGTCTTCAATTCAAAGGAGGTGTTTGGGTTGCTCAAGCCGATGTTGTTCTGAGCATTGATCTGAACCTGGTACACAGTGTTTGGCTCAAGGCCCTTGAGATGGTACTGAGTAATGGTGGAGTTCTTAATGATAATGTCGATGTGATTGTACTCAGCCTTCCCATAAATTTTGTAGCTGATGATGATGGAGGAGATGGAATGACCTTCAGCAGTTGTCCAAGAAATGACTGAGGATGTGTCTGTGGTGTTAGAAAACTTGATATTGTATGGTGCAGGAGGTATTCCTGAGAACAAACACAAACACACAGAAATGTTGGAGTGAACTTCCACCTCTTTCACCTTCTCTCACTAGGCCAAACACTTTGCTTAGTGCTTCTGTTGTGCTAAGCAAAAGATGGATTTTGTTGACAATCTATGGTAACTGAAGGCAACTGTTTTATGAACTTCATGCAGCCACCCATATTGCAATACTCCATGCTTCCAGCAGTGACTGGAGAGGTGTAATAAACAGATGATTTCAAGCATGCACATTGATCTTTGGGATAACATATAACTATGGGGTGTGTTAACATTGCATTGTATCTTCTCTTCCATCCTTAAATGCTGACTCTTTCTGAACTGACATAAATGAATTACAATGCCAGAGTAGGGTTTTTGTTTTTTTGCTTTTTTTTTTAAGTTAAAAAAGAGTTTGGACTATGGAACCATGTATGTTCATCATTAAAAGAAAAAATGCTACGTGTGCTAAAAGTATGAAAAAAGAATAAAATACAATGGTGTTAAGAAGATGTGGATTCCTTAGTTTTTCATTTCTTTTCTCTTTCTCCTTCTTCCTTTTTACTTTTTGGCAGAGAGAGGGTAAATTTTCATCAGTTGCTGGTAATTCTCAAGGAAAGAATTTCTTTGGACGCTCAACTGTCTTCATAATAACAGCAAAACAATCACAACATCAAGTGGTCACTGGGAACTGAATGTTACCAGAACAAAGGATGTCATTTAATGTAGTCAATAAGAAGCCATCATTCTGATTGCTGGGGGAATGAGGTAGAATTAAACAGAAAGAAGTGTATTTTCTGCTTACTGTCACTGAAAGTCCATGCATACAGGTAGTTGCTCCATTCTCCTTGGGACCTGGTGTTTACCCGTACCCTACACATGTATTGCTGTCTGGGCTCAAGATCTTTAATGATCAGAGTGGACATGTTTCCTGGCACTTGGGTGATAACACTGCTCTCATCGCCATTGTCATTCACACTCTTCCTTTCCACTTCAACACGAATGTCATCATCTGTCCTCAGAGTTAAGGGATGCCAGGACAAATTCAGTGATGTCATACTTTTTGGAAGGAGTGTCAGACCTTCCGGTGGAGGAAGACCTTGGAAAAGAGACAGGGAACAACTTTTCATGTCTGGTACATTACTAAAATAAGAGTGCCATTAATCCCAACTACTTGCCTTAGCTTAGAGTGACAAAAGGCAATACTTAATTTTTAACGTAAACTGGTATTAAGTGAGAGGAGTGATCCAGTCGTATTAAGAAGAAGGGCTGCCACACAATACAAGAGAATTCTATCTCCAACTCTGCTGCTCATACTATGCAAATGTTCCTTTCTCAGATCCCCCTGTTCCCTGATTCTAAATAAGGGAGAACAATAACTCTGTCAGATATATAAGGTACTTTTCATCACCTGTGATTTTTTCTTTTTTTTTTTTTTTTGCTCTGCTGAGGTTAGCACAAAAATCTTTATATATTCTTTAAATGTAGATGCTGCTTTTGTTCAAAGGAAAGTGCATATCAGGGAGCACACCACAGAAATAACCACCTGAAATAGGCCTTTTCTGAAAAAGGGCAATGACTTACCCAGTGCAGCTGTTGTGAAGCTAGCCTGTGGTCCAGGATGGCCTTCCCCACCCTCCCCTTGCCGACTCAGCTGAACACAGAACTGATACTCTGTTTTTGGTTCCAGATTGTCCAGTCTTTTGGTGGAGCCCTTAACTGAGTGCAAAAAGAGAAATGAAAAGTGAAGTTGGAAAATGTTAAGGAAGAAAATATCCCTGAAAAACGAGGCACAGATGGTAAGATATTCAGGCCCCAAATTTGTTCCTGACGCACTAAAATAAACTATTTAGAAATATAGAATATATTTTTTCTTTTTTTTTTTTTTTTTTTTAGTGTAGGAAAAACATTAAACATTTCCTGCTGGATGACAGGTTGGCCATGAGCCAGCAGTGTGACCTGGTGGCCAATAAGGCCAATGGCATCCTGGGGTGCATTAAAAAGAGCGTGGCCGGCAGGTTGAGGGGGGTGATCCTCCCCCTCTACTCTGCCCTGGTGAGGCCTCATCTGTAGTGTTGTGTCCAGTTCTGGGCTCCCTGGTACAAAAAAGACAGGGATCTCCTTGAAAGAGCCCAGCAAAGGGTCTCAAAGATGATAAAGGGTGTGGAGCACCTCCCTTGTGAGGAAAGGCTGAGAGACCTCTGTCTGTTCAGCCTTGGAAAAAGAAGACTCAGATGGGATCTGATCCATAGCTATAAATACCTGGCTCCTTAGGCAGACTCCATTGCATAGGCAGATCTTTGTTTATCGTGAATTACTATAACAGTTTACTTGTTGAAGTTCCTGTAATGTTTCCTATAATATTTTAGACCTTGCCTAAAATGTTAGTGTCCATGTCACTCACAAGCAGGCCTCATTTTACCCATACTATTCCTGATCAATATTTAGGTAAGATATTTGTCTCACTGGAGAACACAGTAGACATGAAGGAAGATAGCAGAGGCTGAGGACAGCTCCATACTGCTCACTCCATTTGATATTTGCACAGGAGCTTTCAGGAGCTGAGTCCAGCAGTGATCACTGTCTTAGGGCAGGAGAGTGGAATATTTTAGTTGCTGAAAACTGAACATATACTTTCAATCACTCTTGGTGTACCACACTCACATTATCACTGTATAGTACTCTCACACTGAGCCACATGGCCAGTTACAAAAGATTTAACATATATGGGTTGTAGAATCTTTTGAATCAATGTCAAGAGCAGATGTAAGTCATGTTTCAATGTGTAGATGAGATTTGTGGTTGAGGGAATTAGAGACTCACCTTCCACAGACATCCAGGACTGATAACGCTTTGCTGGCTTGTACAGGAGCTTTGTTGATACCACAGGTCCATCTCCAGTATGTAGCTCGGCATTGATATCAATAATGAGAAAATTATGTCCACTGCTTGTCAGCCTTGGGGCATATTGTGGCACAGGAGGAACTGAGCAAGAATGCAAATAGTAAAGTGGCTTTTTAATTACCTACATTGAACTCCAGTACTTTTCTAGTTCTATAGGAAAACAGGAAATGCTCTTTCAAACTCCAATTAGACATGAGTTTAAACCCTAAACCTAATGGTTATGGTCTCAAAAAAAAAAAAAAAAAAAAAAAAACCCTTGAGTGTTCTTTTAACTCATTATCATTATCATGTTTTAATTTTCCACAGTACACTTAATTAGGATCCTGTGTATGCCAGGGTTCTGTTTATAATCATACTGTAGACATCAATTCAGATTCTTTCCAGCAGTGTCAGAATGAAACTCTCTGCCACATTAGAGTATAAATCTTGCTTTTCATACAAGGTGAAGAGGTGCTCTGAGACAGCCAACATGGCTTCACCAGGGGCAAATCTTACCCAACCAGTGTGGTGGCCTTCTATGATGGAGTGAGAGGAGAGGGGCAATGGATGTCATCTACCTGGAATTCTGCAAAGCCTTTGACATGGTCTCTCATCACATCCTTCTTTCTAAATTGGAGAGGTATGGATTTGAAGGATGGATTGTTAGATGGATTAAGAACTGGTTGGCTGGTTGCAGCCAAAGTTTTGTGATAGATGGCTATGTGTCTGGGTGGAGACTGGTCACAAGTGGTGTCCCCCAAAAGGTCAGTTTTGGGACCGGTGCATTTCAACATCTTTTTCAATGCTGATAGACGATGGAATCGACTGTTTACATGGGTTGATAGTGATAAGACAACGGTGAATGGTTTTAAACTAAGACAGGGGAGGTTTAGGTTAGATGTTAGGAGGAAATTCTGAACTCAGAGGGTGGTGACATACTGGAACAGGTTACCCAGAGAGGTTGATGGTGTCCCACCCCTGGAGACACTCAAGGCAAGGCTGGATGTTGCTCTGGGCAGCCTGGTCCAGTGGTTGGTGACTCTGCTCATGGCAGGGGGGTTGAAACTAGATGATCTTTGAGGTCTTTTTCAACCCAGACCATTTTATGATTCTGTGATTCTATGAAAAATAGGCAAATACATTTGCAAGTATTTTTGTTCTTACCCTTAACTGTAACTTGAAATGGTTTCTCTGCCATTCCTGCTACTGTCTGCACACTGCAGACCCAAGTTCCTGTGTCACGGGGTAGGACTCGACTAATTGTAAACATAGCTTCAGAGCGATTACTGGTGACAATTAGGGAAGGCTGAAATGACAGAAGACATGGGCCTGAAAAATGTGACCATTAAGGAATGTTCGCATTCTGTCTTTCTCACAGTTTACAAACTCTGTCTAGGGTTTAGTAATGACAATAGAGAGGTCTTACAGAAGTTATCTCCATAGTTTCATATATGCTTCAGACAATGAGTTTTGCTCCTATGATTAAGGAAGCTCATGTGGTGACTGTGGAGTTTGATCATGTATCTCATTTCCTTCTCTTTAAATCAAAGGCCTTATTGTTCCTTTAATTTGTAATGTTTATTGAATGTATCTTCAATACACAATGTGGATTCAATAATTGGATAATTATTAATAATTATATTAAAGCATAATTTAAAAGTTGAAAAGTAAATAATCAGTTTTCAGAGAAAATGATTAATTACTACTCTATTTGATAATAAATTTTTCATTTTTACCAGTGAGCCACAGTTGAAAACCATAATTAAAATTATTTTACTATGACATATTTCAAAGTGCAATTCACTTAAAAAAAAAATTAAGATTTCCTTCACATTTTCAAGAATTTCATTATGCTCTGGTTTATTTCTTAAACAGTTCCTACCCTATGTGAGATCCATTAATCTAAATAACTTCTTTTTACTACTTTTATTTGCTAGCCCATTTGTATCATTGCAATGTTTTAAATATTTTGAAACAAGACCACGATAAATAAAGAGCAGTAAGCAATAAACAATGTGATCATGTCAGAATGCTGATGTTTCTCATTATGTTTGAAAAGCATGGTGTGCATTAATTACAGCTAAATTTGGTATAAATGTCAGAAATAATTGGAAGCAGTTAATCAAGAGCTTACCCTTAGGACAGTTCCATCTTGCTTTAAAAGTTTAAATTCTTCAGATTTAGGAAGTGGCATTCCAGTAGCTATGCAAAAGGGCTTGAATTCTACTCCAGAATTGAGTTCCACAGGATCTAGTAAGTTTTCTATCTGAGGTGAAAGGTCTGCTGAACCTACAGAAGATATACAATATTTTAAGGTCATCCTTCAAACAGAAGCAACAAAAATATTTAGGCATATAATGTGCATATGCTCTGGAAAGCACAGGCAGAACAGATATCTGGTTCTTCCTCCACTTATATGAGCTTACCAAGAACAAAGACAACCAAAGTTAAAGCTGTTGTATCAGGGTAAATATCATGTAAGAAAAAATAACCTTTGTATTCATTTGTTTCCTCTCCTTTCCCCTCTATCTGTTGCTCTTTCTGATGTTCTAAGAACGGCACACACTAGTTATGATAAAGTCAAGCACACACCTTGTAATGAATGTGCAGTAACTCTCCATTATATCTTTTTGTAAGAGCAGTTGGATCACAACAGTGTGGTTTAACTGGTTGGATCATGGCTTTATTTCTCTGCTTGTTTTTGTACTTGAATGCTTTCAGAGGTTAATGGCAGATTTGCCACTTTATTTATCAGGCATAAATAATAGTTACAGAATGTATTTTATAAAATAATATATGCCAGCCTTGCCTGAATCCAAAGAGATTCTGTGAAGTACATTCAGCTTTGTAAGCTCAACTCTGAGTAAGAGAGACAAGGTTGTTTTAAGCACCAATGTTGTTGTGGCATCAATTACTGATCATAAGCAAGGTGGTATAGAAGGGTATATAGCTGATAAGTGATATGTAATGGTAAAGTAGAAAGAACCTATTCAAAAGTCATGCATGTAGGATGTGCAGCTCCTTTCACTGACTGATATTTGGGTCAGAATAAGTGTCTATAGACTAAGGATTGCAAATCTACCTCTAAATTAAGCAAGTCACAGAATCATAGGGTGGGTCCAACTCTTGCTCAAACAGGATACCTACAGCAGGGTGTCCAGAACCCTGCTGATCAGGTGTCTAGGTGGCTTTCGGAGGTCTTCAACGAGAATACTCCACAACCTCTCTCAGCAGCCTGTGCCAGTGCTTCATCATCCACAGAGGAAAGAAGTGCTTCCTGATGTTCAGAGAGAATCTCCTGTGTGGGAGGATCTCCTCCAGTAGGAGGCCCTTTGCCTCCTACGTTGTCAGTGGACAACACTGGAAAGAGCCTGGCACCATTTATAGTGATACTGATAGTGACCACTGATAGTGATAACGTGAGGGGGGATGGTTTTAAACTAATGGAAGGAAGATTTAAATTAGATGTCAGGAGGAAGTTTCTTAATGAGAGTGTGGTGAGGTGCTGGCACGGGTTGTCCAGAGAGGCTGTGGATGCCCCATCCCTGGAGGTGTTCAAGGCCAGCGTGGATGGAACCCTGTGCAGTCTCATCTCATGCTTGATCTAGAGTCTGGCAACACTGCCTGTAGCAGGGCATTTGGAACTTGATCCTTTAAGTCCCCTCCAACCCAAGCCTTTCTATTTTTCTAAGCTTTTCCTTGCACACTTCCTTCAGATATTATTAACGGGGTTGCCAGCTCCAGTATGAACTGTATCAGCTCTCTCAGCCTTTTCTCATAGGAGAAGTGCTGCAGTCCAGCTTTGCAGACATCTGTGGGACTCTGCAGTGTGTCCGGGTCACTCTTCTACTGGAGAGCCCAAACTGGAGCAATCACTTCAGGTGTGGCCTCACCACTGCTAAGCAGAGAGGAAGGATCAGCTTCTCCTACCTACTGGCAGTACTATGATGCAAGCAGCAGGTATAAATCTGGTGTGAATCTGATGCAACTGTAGCATACCAGCCTAAAAAATGCAGCCTCTGTGGCAGAAGGTTGAGACACTGCAATAAAGGTATACAGACATGCCTGGCCTTGGCATGCAATTGACAGTGAAAGAATGCCAGTCTAGAGAGGAAATGCTATACCAGCATGAAGATCTGTTATAGTTACACTGGGGAAAAGTCATTTACTACCGTGTTACCTTGCTTTACCTTCTTTTTCACATTGCAGACCATGCCATCCATAGGAGCAGATGCAGCCCTTAAATCTGTCACATGTCCCTCGATTGTGACAATTACATCTGAGTTTGCAGTCTGCCCCATAAAATCCAGGTTTGCACTCTGCAAGAATAGACATTTCCAGTTAGTGTAATGGTACAAGCCAATGTGTTCCTTTAGTTTTCGATTTCATCAGTTCTCCAGTAGGTTTACATTCCCTTAGTTGAACTCAGTTTAAAACTATACGTAGCAGTACTTAGTGACCTTCCAAGCATCCAGAGAACAACTAACATAGGGTAGAGCAAATCTATGCCTATCATTTGTAGACTAGATAAAAATGTGGAAGCTTCTTAAACATCCACATTGTTTTACTTGCACTGTAATGGTGTTCAGAGAGTTCATCAGAGTCACAGCACCACTGAACAAAATACTACCTGCTCATATATGAAGATGTGCTTCATGTCTCAAAGAGAGAGTTAAATCTAGTTGGCAGACAGTTACAAGCAGTGCTGCCCAGGGCTCAGTACTGGGGCCGCTCCAACATCTTTATCATTGATCTTGATGAGGGGATCAAGTGCACCCTCTGTAAGTTTGCAGATGACATCAAGCTGGGAGGGAGTGTTGATTTGATGGAGGGTAGAAAGGCACTACAGAGGGACCTGGATAGACTGGATGGATGGCCCAAGTTAAACTGTATGAGTTTCAATAGGGCCAAGTGTTGGGTCCTGCATTTTGGTCACAACAACCCCAGGTAACACTACACGCTTGGGGAGGAGTGGCTGGAAAGCTGCCTGACGGAAAGGGACCTTGGTGTGCTGATGGACAGCCAGCTGAATAGGAGCCAGCAGTGTGCCCAGCTGGCCAAGAAGGCCAATGGCATCTTGGCCTTTATCAGGAATGGTGTGGTGAGCTGGACTAGGGAAGTAATCCTGCCCCTGTACTAAGCACTGGTGAGGCCCCACCTTGGGTGTTCAGTTTCGGGCACCTCAGTACAGAAAGGACATTGAGGTGCTGGAGCAGCTCCAAAGAAGGACAACAACAGTTGTGAAGGGCCTGGAGAGTATGCACTATGAGGACTGACTGAAGGAACTGGGGCTGTTTAATCTGAGGAAGAGGAGGCTGAGGGGAGACCTTACTGCAGTGGGAATGGGGTTGGTCTCTTCTCACTGGTGACAGTGACAGGACAAGGGGAAATGGCCTCAAGTTGCGCCAGGAGAGGTTTAGGTTGGATATAAGGAAAAAAATTCTGTACAGAAAAGATTGTTAAGCACTGGAATAGGCTAATCAGGGAGGTTAAGTCACCATCCCTGAATGTGTTTAAAATCCATTTGGATGTGGTGCTCAGGGATATGATTTAGTGGTGGGTTGTTAGCGTTCATGTAGTATGTTTTTTTTTTTGTGGTTGGAATTGATGATCTTGAAGGTCTTTTCCAACCTGAGCAATTCTATGATTCTATGATTCAGTGTTTGCAGTCTAATTGAAATGGTCAAGGCTAATTATACTTAGTATACCCATTGCTATATTATCAACAGTGAATTGCTCAGTGTGACTTGTAGAAATCCAACAGGACTTCAGATTTTGCTGGATTTTCAGTATCTCAGTGGAACATCAATTACTTGACAGAATAATTTGAACAGTTTAAAGCATTACTAAATCTTTCTTCTGAGGATTTGAAAAGCTCCCCTTGAGGTAGATAAATATTATTATCCCTATAATAGAGAATGGAGAAGTTCCAATCTTTTATTGTCCTCTGTTAGATCCCTCCAACCTTTCATAGGCAAGGCACAGTAAGGACTTCACACTGTTATCCATATTTTTGACTATACCTTTATCACATTCCAGTCCCATCCATCCTGTGGCACATGAACAACCATATGGATCTGGTAGGCAGAACATATAGTTTTTGCAGCCATAGTTTTCTTTACAGCTCTCTTCACATGTTTTGCCAAATGTATTGGCTCCACAAGCTATTGGAGGAGAAGGAAAAAAAGACCCAGGAGCATTAATTTGTAAAAAAGTGGATGTTTCCAATTATACAGTTAAGACAACAGAAGAGTTGAATTAAAATGATAAATAGCATTTTCATCATTCATGTACTAGATCTATTAACTTCCTTAATATCTTACACCTCTGCTGGACTGACAAGTTCAAACAGCTAGAACAGCTTTCTGCCATGTGAGAATCTATCACCAAAATCTATCACCAAAGCATCCATTGCTTTAGGTATTTGAGTGAAGGGCTGCAGTGATAAATTCTCTTTATAAGCCCTTCTAACACATAATGGGTAAACAGTGCCATGAAAACAAGGTCTTCTTAGAGATCTGTGCATATGAAGCTGCTCAAGGTTTTATTTCTCCACTATGATCTCTACTACACAAGAGTAGTTCAGATGTCAGCTATGCCATTAGCTTAGCTCTGATACTTGCAGCACTTAATTTAACATATTTAACACTGCACTCACAAGTCACCTGAAGAAATCAGTGTGCAGTGTGCTCTTGCAGTTTCTCCAAAATCCAAATTGTCAGCAATACAGATATGCACTAACACACATATGCGTCTGGTACATTTTGCAGAGACAAATAGCCCTGTGAACAGATGGCAGCTTTTTCATAAGCAGACTGGGAATCTCTGGCACAGGGCTTCATTTCCCTGTGCCAGTGCATGTGTGTTAACTCATAGTCTATCACACATTCTACAGTCAGTCAGAGGAACTGAAAATATTTCTCTTTCCTGGCAATATCATCTCTACTGTGGGGAGAGAGAAAGAAGTTAAACTACCAGAACAGCAAATTTAATCCTATCCAATGTCTGGTGTCCAGCACCAGCTGTAAATGCTATATGCTAATAAGTGAGTACAAATTAGTAAGTAATCTTTGAAAAGAATCTGATCTGCTTACCTTTCTCACATGTTTTTCCCATAAAACCTGGAGGACAGATGCATTCCCCAGTATCTTCATGACAAATGCCATTGTTCATGCAGGAAGGGCAGTGGGAGCTACAGGAAGGGCCCCACTTCTGAGCTTCACATCCTTTCATGAAAAAAATATAACATATTTGTTGTCGTGAAAAGTATTCAATAACCATTTAAACAGTGATGACTATATTATCTATATGCCACCCTCTCAAAAGCTGGCCATCTAACCTCATGTAAAATAGTGGCTTCTTTCATTGTGGAAGTGCCTGTATTTCTGGAGTAGATCTGCTGCTCAGTGTGAAATAATATCACATAACATCTTCATAGGACAATCTGAGGAAGTCTTAGTTTTTGAAATTAGATTTTCGTTTGGGAAAGTAAGTTTGGAAGTTAGCAAAGATGTTACATACAATATTTCTGTTCCTGTAGCAGGGATCTGAGGCCTACAAAAGCTCCAGAGTTCATCCAGAGTGGACTACGGTAACACTAAGCCAGCAGGTGTAAGCTTAGCTTCACTCCCACCATACTAGCATTTAGCAAGTCATTATTTTATTCTGCAACAGTATTTTTCTTGATATTAGTTCATTAAACAAAGTTCACAGCTGCTATATCTTTTCTGTCTTCAGTCAACTGTTGACCACTGTCTGGACTAAAATAAATCTGTTTACATGTTGGATTTAATGCCTGTCATTATTTTCTTTCCCATATCATAATTTAAAAAGATACCAGTATCATTAATAGCTACTCGAAACAAACTGGTGTAGTTTGTCAAATTACAATAAGATAGATATGCTGAAGATTGCTTAGGATAAATGGAGTTTGGATTCCGCTTTCCATAGAGAACAGATACATTTGAAAAAATTATTTTGTGCTCATATCCTCATCTTATATTCACAAGAGACACTATGTCACCCTTCTTTGTTCAGTCTTACTTGATATTTTAAATATTTGATGTTTGAGAAAAGAGCTATCTCTGGTAATAGTTAAGATGAACTGAGCCTAAATCTGCAGATTTTTTTCTCTCTCAGCCACTTAAATCAGTACAAGATTATCCCAAAGACTCTCAGGAAAAAAACTCTGGCATAGTCTCATGGTAGCCTATGCCAAGAAAGATTTTGGCCCTTATTTGGACACAGTCTAAGTTTCATATTATATTCATTACCACGTTAAACAATTAATCATTAGCACACATTAAAGGAACTTACGTCTTACAATAAGCCTTGTGTAAGCAGAAGTAAAGAGGTTTCCTCCTATGTATCTGGCAGAGTAAACACCTGCATCCTGCAGTTGAACTTGGGGATAGGAAACTTCCAGTTCTCCTGGCACTTCATGCCTGGGCACTGAGTGGATGAAGGAACCTGGAGAAGAAGCACAGCAGGCAAAAGTCATTCATCCTGCACAGCCAGAGCAAGTTTGAGCTGATTGCTGAGCTGGGATGAAGTAAACAGCAAAATGTATTTATTAGTTATTAACTTGATGAAAGCTCTTTAGCTGTGCTAGTTCTTAGTACCTGGAGACATATAAGCGAAGAGTAAGCTGGAACTTGAGGAAATGCAGTAGGTGAATGGCACAAATTAGAGTTAAGCTCTGCTCTACAAGAATGTAGCTAGGAGTTGTGATTGGAAGTTTTTGTTTTGTTCTTTGGCCTTTCCTACAATGAAGAGTGGCTCAGCACAGAGTCTGGTGTGGCTGGGAGGAGTCAAACAACAAACCTGTCCAGATCCTCTGCCGCCTCACCAGCTCAAAGACTGACCTCACAGACCAAAGCAGGGAGGGTACAGTGCAACTTAATCTTTTCCTCCCAGACTTAACACATTTCTGCCTTTTCCCCACTGTGCACTGTCATAGCTGAATCTCTAATGAAATAAGATACAGAGCTCTAATAAACTCTACCTTTGTGTGTTGCCTTTTCTAAAATACACCTTTTTTATTTTCTTTTTTCTTCAGACTGTAGAGAGCAGATCTGAGTATTAACTGGGGCTGATGCTGAACTCTGAAGTGTGCTGACATGTATTTCCCCACATCCAGACTGAATTTCCCCTGGCACAACTAGAAGCCATTCCCTCTAGTCCTATCACAAATTACAAGAGTGAAGAGGCTGACCCGTCCCACTATAACCTCCATTCAGGTAGTTACAGAGAGCAATAAGGTCTCCCCTGAGCCTCCTCTTCTCCAGACTAAAGAATCCCAGCTCCCTCATGAGGCCTGTGCTACAGACCCCTCACAGCTTTATTGCCCTTCTCTGGACACACTCCAGGGCCTCAATATCTTTCTTGCAGTCAGGAGCCCAAAACTGAACACAGTCCTGGATTTGTGGCCTCACCAGTGCAGAGTACAGAGGGACAATTACATCCCTTCTCCTGCTAGCAGCACTATTTCTGACACAAGCCAGGATGCCATTGGCCTTTTTGGCCACCTGGGCACACTACTGGCTCATGTTTGGCTGAACATCGATCGACACCACCAGGCCTGTTTCATCTGTATGGTCTTCCAGTCACTGTGCCCCAAGCCTGTAGCACTGCCTGGGGTTGTGGCCAAAGTTCAGGACCTGCCACTTGGTCTTTTTGAACCTCATCCCATTGGCTTCAGCCCAGGTATCCAGACTGTCCAGATCCCTCTGTAGGGCCTCGCTACCCTTAGGCAGATTGACACTTCCTGCAGTAGAAATGCAAAGAAAAATGTGATGAATAAGCATGCACAGTGACACAGAAAAGATATAAAAGCTGACATCAAACAGGCAAAGATATGAGGGGATAGGGAAAGAAATAAAAAAGGAAAAATGAGAAATAAAGGAAAGGTTCCCACATTCTGGTGGAAGAGAAACAAATAGGTTAATTTAACATTCAAGTGCAGCAAATGGTTCTTTTAAGGGACACTGGATGCATGAGGAATTATGCCTGCTCCAGCTTTGCAGTGAGGAATCATCAGCAGTGACTTTAAAGCAGTTATCTGGCAGGTGGCTAATACAAGGACAGAATAAGAGACAAGAGAAAGGTTAATTACCGTTTTTGTAGATCACTGCATCTTCTTCTTTTGCTGCCATTCTGATGAAGGAAATATTCACGTGTTCTCCTTTGTTTGCTGTAACTGTTAAGGCCACTGGGTGGAATGAAGCTAAGAACAAAATAGAACGTAAGTTTGGGACAAATTGCAGCAGTTATTATCTGTACCTGGTGTTTGGACTGAAAGCTGGGAATAATTAACAAGCATCACCTCATCATTCTGATGTATACACGTCTTCATTGCACACAAGGACTATTTAGCATAAGCCATCTCACCCCTATGTTTGGCAAATACCAAGAACCCATCCATAACATCAAACAACAGAATACTTCCAAAAGCTGAGATGTGGACTTTTTTTAGAAGATTTTGGCTGAGGAATTGAGAAGACTTCCTAACTAGGAGCTCCAACTGGCTGTGAAATGCTTTCCTAGGTTTCTTCCTCACTTGACACATTTCTAAAGCAGTGCGGATAACAAACTGGAAAATGTATTGTAGGAACAAACAGAAATGCAGTCTGTGTGATTCAGTTCTCCTCTGTTTCAGCTTTCTGATGTAGAACAGTTGAAACAGATCGTGAGATTACAGTCATGTAGCAGTTGGGGGGAGATGCAACAAGATACCATAGCCTGTGCTGGTGTTCATTCAGCACATCATCTATAAATACTGAGAGTGCTAGCCTGCACCAAGAACAAAAGAATAAACTGTATTTAGGTTCAGTGTTGTTTTTCCCAAAATAGCCCCATCTGAAAACGTGGCTTAATTTGTAGGAGGAACTTTTCACATGTAGGTAAATGGTATATTTCAATTTTCCAATGGACTTCTCCACTAGACTAGTATTCAACATTAATTATTGAGTTATACTTTCAACCATATTTTTTGGTTATCAGGGGAACTGATTTTCCTGTTCAAACATAAAAGTAATTTCATGTGTTTGTTTATAGTTCTGATTTAAGAAAAAGAAGACAGTAGTAAACAGAAGGATTTTCACAGTATTTTCCTTTTTTTCTTTT
This sequence comes from Oreortyx pictus, assembly GCA_036925125.1. NCBI lineage: Eukaryota > Metazoa > Chordata > Aves > Galliformes > Odontophoridae > Oreortyx > Oreortyx pictus. Next base: position 60,370,867 of record JAUPFR010000004.1, on the reverse strand, counting down.
ACTTGCCGTTACCAGTGAACAAAAGTTCAAAAAATAACTAGGAAGGGCACAGAAAAATTTCAAGAATTTTTTATTTTTATGACCAGTTAAATGATCATTTTAATCATGATATTTTATTTCTGCACAAATGAGAAGTTAGAGATGCTTACTTTCATTTAGCTGGAAAATTCTTAATATTTTTGAGAACAATGTCAGATCTTCTGTTCTATTTTAACATTGAGTTTTTATGCCATACTGTTACTGACATGTCAGGAGTCAAAAAAAACATTTTTCTGATTCTTTTTTAGGAATTGCCTGATTTCTGAAATTATTAAACAGTACTAATTTCATCTCTTTATCAGACTCTTGTCCACTACTTTGTACAGTTCCCAGAGATGTGAAGCATGGATTTTCTGCAGACCCTTTTCTTCTCCCGCTTTGAAACTTCCTAGTCTCAGAGTTCCTCCTGGGCTTGCTGCTCCTGAATTAAGTTTCTCCTCCATCTTCTTTTCTTCAGCTCATGGGAGCTCATTGCTGCTGCTGCTTTCCTCACCTTCCACCTCAGGACTACTCTCATGTTTATGCTCTGACAAATCTGTGTGTGTTTTTCAACTGATTTCAGCCTAACTCTTCCTGTGTGGTACCTAATACATGCATGGTACAGCAGGAAAATATTGAAGACCTGCTGTGTTATTAAGGTAACGTGGCAGATATGGAACTGGTATCTCAAGTTACATGTTAGAGAATTCTAATACATAGTAATATATTAAGATATCTATAAAAACAGGAAAGTAAAAACAGAGAGCAGCTCCAACTCACTGTTAGCTCCTGAGCTGGAAGTTATCTGTGAAAAACAAATGCACATTGAACACTGTGATCTATTTAGAAAAAATCAACAGCTTTTCTGAAGGCAAATGGTTAGATAAAAATGATTCTAAGAGATATTACCAATTGGTTTAGCAAGATATTAAACCTATGTAGTTCCATTTTCTTTTCCTTCTATGTTGTTTAGCTAAGCCGCAAGTCTTTTTATGTACAGTATTGTTGCAATGGAAGGGAACCCACACTCTCTGGTAGACTCCATTCCAAAGTATTTTTAGACTGTGGTTTGTGTTTCATAATTTCACAATTCAAGTTTGCCCATTCCTTATAGAGACGTAATGAACTGAGTTGCAAGGCAAGTGCAGTAATGTTCTTTCGCTGGTGTTTCCATAATTGTCTGTTTGCCTGCTCTGGAGAGTTTCGGGGGGGGGGGGGGCGGGGAACTTAATCACGTATATGAAAATGAACATTAATTTGAAGAGTTACTGAACAAATTGCATTTTACTAGATAGAGGGGAAGGGTTCCATTCTAGGCTTGTATGCTACATCCAGTGTAATGATTACTCCCTGTACATACAAAAACAGAGTCTGTTCCTTCTTACTGCGTCAGTGTTTCGTGTGTATCCTCAGTGCTAAAATATAAAGAAATGCAGGCGAAAGGACTACTTACTTTCAGAATGGCACACGTACAGAATCAAACAGGAAAATGAACCTGTTACCCTTCCTGCTATATGAGAAAAGTGTTCAGTGTGTCTACATATCTGATAAAAGGCACATAATAGAGCAGAAGACAGTGGGGTCACCAAACTGGCTAATACTTAGTGAGGGTTTCAGTAGCTTCTTGGCTTGAAGCTGCAAAACAGTGGCTGGATTTTCAAAAATGCTGGTCTTTCCCGTGTCTTTTGTATGGGAAACTGCTCATTTCATCTCTTGCTGAGTTTTTATTGCTGGATAATACTTTCTGTCTTTAGAAAATGTTCAGACAGCAACTGTAAAGGGCAGAAAGTCCTGTTTTCCAACTACAGATGCTTTGCCAAACAGCACAGTCCTTCACTGACCTCTTCTTCCTCTTTCTGTGGACTTAATAGCTTTGAGAATTTCTGTTGTACCTCTTTCTCACCAATCCACGCTGTTTAGATTATACACATTCACTGACAACTTCTTAGCTCAAACTTCTGTCATTCAAATCTTTTGCAAAGAAATCTGAGATTGAAACTAAGAGTCAAACCCAGAAAAGAAAGATAGGTGGGAGCCTACCTAACGCCAATGTGAATGCTGTATTATTTCTGGTTAGAGCAACTTCTCCCACACAGGGAGCTCTCAAAGTTTGGTTACTTTAAATTCTCTGTTCCTCAGTGCAAAGATACTGATTGCAAAACACTGATGGATTCAGAGGACCCTCATCCTCCCATGGAGGTTGCTGCACATGGCAGCTTTAGCTTATTGGTGTTCAGCCAGAGTTGAAGATGTTATTCCCTCCTCCAGAGCTTTCCATGGACTGTTATCTTATGTTCTCCTCCCCACTGCCGCCTCCTTTGAAACAAAAGTTGTTTGCCCAGCAAAGGAGGTGCACACACAGAGCTTTCTTAGTGGCTCCCCTGAGCCTTCAAAGAGCACGTTTGGTCATAGATGCCATGAGCCAAATAAACAGGCACTTGTCCTACTCACTTTTTTTGGAACATTTCCATACTAAAAGAAACAAATGGACACTAGTTGTAGCTCATGCAAAAGAAAAGCTTTTTTCTAAGTTATCTGTATAATAGTAAGGGAAACCAATAATGGTATCTCTTCTTACTAAAACCTGACATAGAAAAACAAAAGTAGTGAGTGTCCACACAACCCAGCTGCCATGGTGTAAAATGTTACAGCAAAAGAGTAAATTGTGCCAAAATCTGTTCAAATTTTGTGAACATTATTTGCTGCAGAAAACTGGCCACAATTTTTATAATATTTTTTCTGTAGTTCATGGTGATCTCTGTGCTTTAGAATTTGGTCTCTAAAATTAGTGAGGTCATTTTAATGAACTGACTGCTGGTCCATGGAAATCCACCTTCTCACCACAGTCTCCCTGACATGATTACTTTATTGACTATAGCTTTAAAGCCAAACCAAAAGTGAAATGTATAATGGATTTCTGTGAATCATTTTCTTAGATTCAGAGAAACTTCTTAGGAGTTTCTTTCCATTATTGTGGTGTATTGTTTGTTTGTTTGTTTTCTATCAATACTGACACAGAATATACAGATTGAAATTGGCTGACATGATTTTCCTGGACCATAGGGAGTTGTTCTCCAAGATCAGGTTGCCTATTAAAAACAAGGAGGGCAGTGTTTGTTCATCTAGATCTCAGACCTGTGAAGGAGTCTCACAGTGAAGGAGTTTCCATGTGTATTGTTTTGTGGCATCATTGAGGCCATTGCTACCTAACTTTATTCCTAGCAGTAGCCAGATACAGGTAGAATACCTATAGACCTCTGACTGACTTCCGTCAGGAAACATCTAGCAGCTAGTGTCAACCAGTTGACTCTTTACTTCATTAAAAAAAAAACAAACAACAACCATGGAGCTGAACCCAGTCTGTTTTAGCTAACTCCAGGCTACCTTGCCTGCTCTGGAGCCAACTTCTGTGACCTCATCTGTAAAATAGGGATGACTGCTAGAATGCGTGCAGTGACACACAAAATTCAGTTTTGATCCTCGCACAGTACCTCCCCGTGGCATCTTCATGGTGTGTATCCTTGTCACCTCATCCTTGAGCTTCCCTTCACAGTAGTATGCTCCAATGGTCTCACTGGCTTTTTCCCTTTTCCACATCACCATCTTGGCTGTGGCTCTCTTTGAATCTTCACTGACCTCCAGAGGCTCTCGGTGTTGGTTTGTCACATCCTCCTGGTCTCGGTCAATTGTGATGGACTCACGGGAGCGCCACTTTGAAGTGATACAGATAAGTGATGTTTCTGAGTTGCCCACCAGAGGGAATGAATTGATAAGGATGAGGTCCAGTGCTGCTTCCACTTTACCTAGGGAAAAACAAGTGGAAAAAATTCACAGCAAATTTTTAGTATGTAGCTGGTCAAATTACCCGGGAAGCTATTTCACCCTGTCCTCAGGCTTCTGTCTGGTTTTGTCTTGCATAGCTTTACAGCAGAATAAAAAATTGCAGATTAGGTACAGAGTGCACCCTCAGAACTTTGTGGGTGATACCAAATTGGGTGTAATGGCTGACTCACCAAGGAACTACACTGTCACTGAGAATCAGCAGGCTGGAGAAATGGGCAGGAAACATCATGAAGTTTGTTAACAAAGACAAGTGCAGGATCCTGTATTTGGAAGGAATAACTTCATGCACTAGTTCAGGTTGGATGCCAACCTACTACAAAGCAGCTCCGCAGTGGAGTCCTGGTGGACAGCAGGTTGACTATGAGCCAGTAGTATGTCCTTGAGACCAAGAAGACCAATGATGTGCTGGAGTGCACTAAAATAATTGTCATCTTCTCCCTTTACTCTGCCTTACTGAGGCCACGTCTGAAGTGCTGTGTCCCAGTGTGGATTCTCCAGTACAAGAAATACATGGAGTCCAGTGGAGAGCAACAGAGATGATAAAGTGCCTTGGAGATCCTCCTCTGAAGAAGAATAGAGAGCTGGGCCTGCTTTGCCTGTGCTCGTTAACATCTAAAGAGCAGGTGTCATGTCCATGGGGCCAGGCTCTTTTCAGCAGCATCCATTGTTAGAACAAGGAGCACAAACTGGAACATAAGGAATTCCATGCAAACATGAAGAAGAACTTTACTCTGGGGGTAACAGAGCAACGGAGCAGGCTGCCTGGATAGGTTATTGGTGTCTCCTTCTCTGGAGATACTCAAACCTGATTGGATGTGATCCTGGGCAGTGTGTTCTGAATGACCCTGCTTGAAGCAGGGGCATTGGACTAGATGATCCCAAGTGATCCCCTCCAACCTCAGCCACTCTGTGATTCTGTGGTTAATTGTTCTGTTACAGTTAGTAGGACTTTAGAATGTACTTAATATGTGAAAAACAGATGGGCTTTGCTCTCTGAGAAGAGGAAACAAGCCTCCCAAACTCATGCAATTACTTCTTCAAGTTTTGCCGAAGCCCAAGGAAAGCTTAGCGCATTACTCAGTGGATATTTAGACATGCACAGCAGTGCTTTGAGCATGGTACTTTGCCAGTAAGAGGGTTGGCTGACAGTCTGACAGTTTCTTTTATGTTCTTGACATGGATTTAATATGCATGAATTGACATGAGGTGGACATGTCTTTCAGATTTAGTAGTTAGCAGTATTTTGAACATTTTGAATATTTTTTCAATTATTTTATGTATTAGGATTAATGATTCCGTAGCTATTCACATGTTAACCTCTCAAAGCCCTTATAGACAGCAGCAGGAACCATGGCACTCAAAGAACAAGTCCATGGCAGAAGCAGAGCTATTTTTCAGGAATCTCTTATTAAACAACAGGAATACAACTATATTTTATAAACAGAACCACTAGATATAGATGGAGCTGGAAGTTCTTTCAGAACAATCAATATGATCTGAATTTGAACAATCTGTCCCTAGGTGCTACAGATTTAGTTGTTCAAAGGTGTAATAGCAGAGAAACACAGGTCTCCAATAGTCAGCTCTGCAAACAATAGGCATTTCCCTTCATGTCTGAAATCTACAGTAAGGAGAAGTGAAACTAACATTTTTTTCCTAGCTGAACCAGGAAGAATAATTGATTATTTTATTTGTCATATATATTATTTTCCTTTGGATTCAAGCATCCTTTGTGCTTTACAGGCAGACCCAATAATTAGTGACATTTTGCTTCCAAAGCTTTCTGTTACCGGTAGAAATGAGCGCAGCTCTAGATACAGGAGGTCAGAAGTGCTTGCTGCATGCTTGCTGTGATCTGCATGCACTCCATTGGTGTCCAGGGCCAGGGAGAGTGCCTGTCCCTTCTCCCCATGCTGGGGACAGAGATTTCATGGCAGCTTGGTGACAGCACTACATCCAGCTCAGTGCTGTGCAAGGTAGTTCCACAGAAAACCAAAATCTTCTGGAGAGGATGCAGAGTATGCAGGTTGCCCAGAGGAGTTGTGGAGTCTTTCCATGGAGACATTCAAGACCCTTCTGGACACCTACCTATGTCACCTATTGTAGGGAAACTGCTTTAGCAGGGAGGTTGGACTTGGTGGTTTCTTACGGTCCTCTCCAACTCCTACAATTCTATGATTCTGTGTTCTTTGATAATGTTAAAGAGCTAAGTGATAGAAGTGATGCCAGACCTGTGCATTTATTTGTAGAGCTTTTATTGTAGTTTCATAAGCAAGGGGTGTTTGTGCTCTCACTGTGGGTTCTATGTATCCGCTATAGGCAGATGTAATTCAAAAACCACCAGCCTTGAAGACAGAGAGCTTGTGTTTGTGTAAGTAGGGATCTGACCCACGACTTCATGTACCAGGTAGAGATAAATCATAAATTACAAGATTCTGATTTCATGAAACTCAGAATTAAGCCTGAATTCAGACTCCATGACTTACTTTAATATCAGGCAGAGTGCTATAGGTCAGAACTGAGCTACTTTGACACTTCTGCCTAGTATCTGCAGGGCACAGAGCTGCAACTGATTTCCCAGTATAGAGGGATGGGCCCAAACTGCTGGAGCCCCTCAGGAAATGCTGAACATTCAGTGCTGCAGTTTCATTTCTCTGTTTCCTGCATTTCTCTGTTCCTCAGTTTCCAATACACAGAATTACAGGGGGTGTAGAAGGGACCTCTGGAGATCGAAGCGCAGGTGTCATGTCGTATCAGACACTGCAGAGTAACTCAAACATGTGCATGACACTGACAGAACATGCAAAGTTTCACATCTTTCTAGTTTCTTCAGAAGACCTTGTGTCTAAAAGGGAGGAAGCATAAGCACTGAATCATTCCCCAGGCATGATCTGTCAGCTAAAGTTTTGCACCTGAGGTATGTTGCAAGCAGAAATTAAAATATATCCCAGTGAATTTTGTGCTAAGAAAAAACTAGGCTTTAATGTATCTCAAAAAAACAGCACTCTAGCAGCATGTCTAACTAAGGGCATTTCACTTGTGAACTCAAGGACCTGGCAGAACTGGCCTTTTGAAGACAGCCATAGGCCTCAGAGATGACAGGAAGGGTTTCTTTGACTCCACTGGGAGTCACTAATTGTGGAAAAACAAAACAACCAATCAGAAAAGTGTAAAATCTACATATGCTTTATGCTTTGAGTTTCCTACTGTGTATCTTCCTGGCAATGCATCTTGGGATAACACAACTGTTCCTGCTGAGAATGGATTTTCATTACCTGGTGGTGGGAAACAGGCAGGTCCCGCCCTTGGTATTAATGAAGATTTTGAACATGCAAGGACCAATTAAGGACAACGGGATTTGGCTCTTTGAGAAAAGTACAACAAATAGAGACAGGAAACTGCCTGTCCCTGTGTCAGTGACAATACTCTGTATTTCCTTGGAAAAGTCCTTTGCCTCCTACCTTGGTTCTTGAGGGACTGACCTTATCAGGAAGACAATTTGCTGTGTGTGCAAGTAGATTTTTTAGAAGAGAGCTATGAAGGCTGATGTTGAAAATGGGAGGGGATTCATTGCCTGGTATTTCTGACACATGCTCATTGTTGCATAGGACTTTGTGCCCTGTTATATGCTGTGTTATACCAGTAAAACTCAGTTCAGAAGTGCTGAAATTCCCAACACATCCCATGCTCAAGAAATAAGACAGTCTGTAATGAAGATTAAAGTAATCACTTTCTCAGATCAGAATTGGTACTAGAAAAATCAGTTGGAAACAGCATTGGCTAATCTCTAGATGAGACATGTTGTTGCTGTGGATTAGAGTATACTGCAGAAACTGTGGGAATAGAAAAGTGTAAGGCTTTGTCCTTGTGTCTCAGAAAGTTGCTGCCTAAATATTTTGTGATCTGGACTTAACACTTGTCCGGTCCCTAGGAAATCACAGAAAGAGCCAAGACAATTTCTACCTAATGTGATGCCTTTACAAATTTCCCTCTTAACTGGAAAATTGTTTAATCCCAAGAAGTGGCTAGCAGTCCTCCACCACAGCATAAGTAGTCAGCTCCACAATGGTAAAGGATAACAATAAACCACTGCCCCCAAAACAAGAATTTATTAACAAGCCCGTATTTCCAATGTTCAATAAGAATGTAGAGTTCTGAGTAATCGTTTCAGCTATTAATTAATGCTGAGTAGTAGTGGAAAGAAAAAGTGGTTTAGCTATTAAGTCTTTCTTTTCCTTACATTTAGAGAGCTTTATTATTAATTACTTAATGTGACTATAAGATGGAAGTCCTTCCCATTGTATCTGGAGTATAACAAAGAAAAAGGAAGAGCTGTGGTTGGAAATGAGTGGAGACATAAATTCTTTAAGAGTATTACTTAAAAAAAAAAAAAGAGAGAAGGTGGGGGCAGAAAGGAGGAAAGTTTTATCCAGTAAATTTCATCCCTTTTTTCATCAGGTGTAGTGAGGACAAAGAAATATGATATAATCTGAACTGCTTGCTTAGGCTGTTCTTGTTTTTGTTATGGCTATTGCTTGGAACACATATTATTTTTGCTAGGAGATACTGAGAATAAACCATACAGTGAGTATAAACCATACAGTACTGTCTGGAATCTGTGCTTGACGCATGTTTGGTGCTACACTGAGAGCAAAAGATTCTTACTTCCATTGGAATACTAACCAAAGAACTTAATTTTTTTGAGACAAATTTCTGTGAAAGTGTATATCACATACTATCAAGTCACCAACTCTCCTCTCTTTCATGTTTCCTACAAAGAAAAAAAGCAAGATATTTCCTCTACTTGAATGAATATGGTTTTGTTTTAGGGCAAACCTAAATTGCTAAATTCTCTGCAGCTAAGATTTCTCATCATATCTTGTCTTGTACTTCACTGTTCAGCTGTATCCTCCTTGGCTTTATTTTTCTGTATAAAGGACAGATAAAACTAAAATAATGTAATGAATGTACTTAGGAATACAAATGGCAACAATTTAAGCAATATGACTGGAAAAGTATAGCGTCCAATTAACTGCTGTTGAAGTACTGAATAAATCACATTGAAATTTATTTATTAACTACTTCACCATTTCTGAAGATAATCAGGATTGAAATAATGCAAAGAAATATGAAAAAGTTATCAATAAAAAAACAATCCTCATACCTCTTTAAAGAAGGAAAGAAGGAAATAGAGATGGAAGAATTAGAATCATTAAGGTTGGAAAAACTCTTGGAACATCAAACCCAAACATCAAGCCATTCCCACCATGTCCACTAAATCATGTATGTTTGTGCCACATTTACATGTAAGCAAAGAAAAAAGAAAAGAGAGAAGAAAAAGAGGAAAAGAAGAAAGAGAAGAGTACTCCTTATGCTATATTAAAACTAGGCAGAAACTGTCACAGAACTTTAGCTGTTTGGGAATTATTTGCATGTAGAAAATAGAAAATAAGCTACACCAGAATATAGCAATCTTTATTTCCTTATCCTTTTTTATTTTTTTCAGTGCACTCAGTATTTCTTTTATAAATCTTGGCTACTTTTTTTCACTGTCTGAAAAGAATAAACAATTTGGTGGATATGGAGTGGCTTTGAAATCATCTGCATAGTTCATAAACTCAGTAGTCTCTTGATACCCTGGAAACTTCATCTGGGATGCAAAGACTGCAGCAGGTCGAGTAACTTCTCACAGTGAGTCAAATTCTCCTCTGACAGCTCCGTCCTCAACACGAAAACAGTGCTGAAATTATTGTTAACCCAAACAGACTAAGTGCATCTGCCAGCTGGCAGCAGCACCAGAGTGAAAAAGAGATGTGATGCTGAAAAACAGCTGATAAAAGACCAAGAAGTCAAGTTTTCCAGTAACACATCTTTGTTGTTCTAGGAATGAACCCTGCTGCTTGTGTCACATGGATGTTACCAGGTGGCTCTGGGACAGTTTACAGCTCAATCAATGCAACTCACTCTTAGAAATAGGGCCTTGTTTTGGAAGCGAAGACATTGTGAAGTGAAAAAGAAACCAAAAATCAGTGATGGAACAACATTTTGCTCCTTACTAGTAGTCGGAAGACCTGAGTCCAAGTGTGAGAAATACGATAGCTGCCAAAGTTACTGAAGCTAATGTTTTCATATGGGCCCTTGGGTACATCTGGAGAAGATGAAGGAAATGCAGCTGGCCTCTTATAAACAGAAACAAAATTTTTAACTCTACATACCAGTTGCTTTATAACCTATCAGAACAAATTTAAGAATGAAAATTATAAATGTTGGTGTAACTTAGTTTGCTGTTTCCAAGTTGAGCATGCCTAAATGTTTGTGTGTAGAGTAGACAGAAAGAAGGTGAAAGCTTTCACATGACTTCTTCATAGGTATGGTTTGCCATAAGCAATTAATGCAGAAGAAAAGAGTGCCAGCAGGAACTGCTTGAATAACCAGCTGACAATGTGCTAGGTAATGCTGAAAAAAGATGAAGAACATGAGAAAACTGGAGCACAGTAGGCCTGCAGCTTAGATAAATCTGGGTGGATTTGCAGCCAGCCAAATATGGGTATGGCCACCAGGAAAGTACTTGCAGGCAAGAATCTGTTTGTCCATAGAAACAACAATTGCTTTGTGAGGCTGCTGTTTATACTGTGCATGTATGTGGTTCATGTGTGTGCACTAAGATGACATACATATACTAAGCAACATACATAAAAAATCAATTCATCTTCTCAGCATGTATCAGAGCATATAGCAGGAAGAAGGTTCACAGCATCTGGAAGTGCCTGTGGGCTTTGACTTCTGGATATACTCAGTTCTTATGTAGTAGTGTCAATCAAGATGGATTTTTCAGAGTACAAAATTTTGCTGATGCTGAGTACACTGATGCTGAGGCCCACATTCTTGTGCAGTGGCAGGTCAGGAATGAACAGCCAGAAAATAATACAAGAGAAAATCATCAGCTGTATCAGAAGTGTGGTTGGAACTGCATTGTCTAGAGAAAATTGTTGGCTTCTAAGCGGGAAATTAACCCTACCACCTCATCGGTCAGGCTGACGTGATGCAGATAGTATAAAAGTAACAGACAAGCAAAAAATCAACCTTGAAGTGAAAAAGTTAAAGAGTTAAAGTCTATTACGCTTGAATAATGGGTAGCTGTCTTTCAAAAGATCTTCAAAATTTATAAATATATATATATATATATATATTCTTGCCCTGTAAGTGCTTGTTTTTCTGAGTGGCAAGTTAGAAAATGAATTTTGTTGGGATTTGTTGCTTCTTTATTATATGACACTTATTTAATATCACTAGTTCATATTCTTAGTCTGCACGTTATCTGGAGAACAATCATCAGATCTACAGCATAAAAAAAACAATCAGTATTTTTAAATTTTCACAGGAAAGCCTCCATTTCAGACATACTCTATTTCCTTTCTGTGAGTCTCCTGCAGTGGAACAGTGTACTCAGTAAGATCTTCCCACTAGCACAGGGTAGCTGCTTTAGAGGATAACCCTCTGCTGAAGTTTTTTTAAACACATTTGATTTTCATCCCTCAGGTTCTGTGTGAGTCACACAAACACTGCAGAAGGGGATTTCAAGGAATTCTTCCAGAAGGAGGACTTCTGGGATGGGCAGCTCAGCATGAGAAAGGACTTAGGATCCTCTCCAGTGAGCTCAGTAACACATGGTACGCATTCCCTCATGTAACATATTCCCTTGCATCATAGTGGGAGCTGGCCATTGAGTGGCTCATCCCTCTCACAGAAGTGGTGGATACATCCATTTTTGGTCTGTTTGTTCTGTGCCTACACAACACTCTCCACACCACAATAACTGCTGTGGAAATCTGTGTTAAAGAGACACATCTGGGACAAACAGACTTAAATGTGCATGATCAATAACAGAGCAGGTTTTCCACACAAGGGGTTCTCAGTGTGGACATATGAAGGACCAGCTTTACAGTCAGTATGTCTGACATCATACACCATTTTCTCCACCAAAATCCTTTCAGATTAAATTTGTATGAGATTGACCATCTCAGCAAAATATTTCTTTTTTTTTTTTTTTCCAGAAGTGAATTTACAGCAAAAAAGTAATCCACCCAACCACCTGAATTATGATATCCAAATAACCTAAGATATATCTGTATAAACTTTATCTGAAGCAATAGCACTTATTAGCATTTATAGATGTTGGGTGATTTCACTGTACCCTTTTAGATGCTATTCCCTTGTGCCTGCTGCACTGCCTCTCCATTCCTGACTGCTCCCATCTGCTGGAAGGCCTTTGGGCACATAGACTTGCTGAGAGATACCCTGCCTCCCCCGGGGGCTGAGCCAGGCACATACTGAAAGCAAACTCTAATGATAAAAAGAAACAATGGAAGAGAATCAACCCCCTTCCATGACTCCACATGGAGCAGGTGCGCAGATCTGCCTGAAACTGTTATTTTTGGCTTCTAGATTCAGAGTCAGGGAGCAGTGATAGAGGACACCACTGGAACTTCTTACTTTGCAAACCATCAGCCAGCAGTGTTGAGAAGAAAGGTCAGCACACCTTTCTCCCAAGATTTAGAGGCACCTGTTCTGTGATCAGTGACAGTTTTAGTGGACCTGTGCAGAGATAAAAGGTGTCAGCAGGTCACAGAGGTTCATTAGTAATAGCTGTGAGAGGACTACCATTTCTGGAGTCAATGAAGGCTCTATCAGCAAGAGTTTAAATTCTGTCTAAATTTTAGGCTCTTGAAATAGATAGTTCTGAAGAACATACACCATCATAAATGTCCATGTGTGAATTTGGTAGTGTAAGTTAGCAGCTGCTTTACTTTCTAAACATTTAAATGAGTCATATTACAATGATGACGTTTGTAATTTTATGTATAATTTTCATGATAGGACCTACTAATCCCAAAGAAAGCTCAGTCAACTACAGGGACTGCACACAGTTTGCATCAAATTCAACTGCACAGTTAGTTTCACTGCTATCCTTTCTTAAAGGACTAATGCAACCTCGTTAGTCTTTTACCATACATGGACCCTGAAGCAAAACCACTCCCCAGAATAAGAAATCCAGTATTTTTAGCAACCTTCTGGATTTAATGTAGCACTGAAGGTTCTATCTTTGAAAACAGGGAGATGTGACAATGTGTTTGTTTCCTGACAGAAATACTCAATGAAACGTGCTTGCAACTCATTCTGACTGTCACTGATTTCTAAAATCTCTTAGCAGAGGAGACCATCTGACTAAAGCAGCACTCACACACCACTGTTTTTGACAGCTAGCCTGCTGTGAAAAGCTGACAGCAGACATCCAGGCATTCTGAGGATGTGGTCAACAAGGAGGAGGCAAACTGTGACATTCATTCCTTGCTGTGGAATCGGTATGCCAGGAATGGGAAAGCGTGTTGAGGGACAGGTGAGCACTTCTGTGGTGTGCACTCAGCAGAGGCTGTGGCAAGCGGCAACTCTGCAGACACTGTGGAAGTGGGCACTGATCACCACCATCCAAATCAGTCTTCAGCTCTGTCTGCTAATGGGGTAACGCTCTTAAAGTTAGGAAATAAATCGAAGGCTGTTCCTTGCTTGCTGGAGCCTCACAAAGGCAGGCGTGGGGCACTGCTGGGAGAAGGCCGCAGTGCCTCTGCTGCTGGGGCTCATCTGCCCGCCTTCCTGAGCTCCGCCTGCAGTATTTGGAGGAGAGCGGGCTCACATTGTCGTCCCGCGCTTGCCCCAGGAAGCATGATATCATTCTCAAACAAAAGCGGGAAAGGTGACAGATCTATCAAGATGGGTGTGACTGTGATACGCACCTAACCGTGGAAAAGAGCTGCAGCAGGCAGCTCGTCGTGCCCTGCAGGCTGCACTGCCCTGCTGCGCTGCTGGGCTGCACTGACAAATTTTTGCTACTCCCGTGCTCATGGCTTAATGAAAATTACGTGCTCTCTATAGCAAGGAGGAGTGTGCAATCCTTGGAAGGAAGAGGGAAAGAGCTGGGTGAACTGGGCTTTCTTTCCCTCCCCATCAGTCATGGCTGCAGCTCCTTCTCAGAGTGACAAGCTGTAATCAGTGTGCAGCTTTGCAGTTATGAAAGTAAAGCCAGACAATAGGATTTGGCAAACAACACACAGCACGCTGTAGGAATGGCTAAAGAAGAGTACTCACAAACATGCATTCAACTGATTTTAAACCCTTTTTTTGTTGTTGTTTGCATGTAATTAAAAAACGCCTATTCTAGGTGCCAGAACAATTAAAATTACAGAAACATCTCAAACGAAGTAGTTCATAATTTCACTTAGCTATTAACATGCTGCTGGTAGTGAAGGTTTGAAACTATAAGGTGAGTTAAACTGAAATAAGGACTTCTGCCTTTTAGTGCTACTTCCTGGTTTTCATTGCAACTCCGTATGCTGTTTTACAGCATCTTACTTTTTTACTTGGAGATGGACTGGATGGCCCTATGTGTATCTTTATGTCTTGAGTGAGCTAAGAGCTATTGTATTTCTGTTTTACAGATTTTCCCTCACAGTTTTCCTTGAAGAAACTCTCTGGAATGTCAAAATATGGGTGGAGATATTAAGGCTCAAAAGTTGAACAACCGAGAGCAGCTCAGGAAGGGGGCTGGCTTCCTCAGGATTCTGCCGTTGATGGCTTCAGTAACACATCTCTAACACTAGTATTCCAGGTACTACGAGCGAGATTTGCAGCAGCATAATTGTACTGTATACCTTTCTAAAAATGCCTCTTGTGATGAGCTACTGACTTGTTAACTAATCACATTTGCTGATAATACTGAATCATTCTTCAGCGGTACTTAAAATGCTATTAATTGGATACAGTGTAGGTATTTCCAGGCTTTTCATCCACCGAGTTCCATCTAGGCTTCAGCTGCAGAGTCTTGACCAAAAGCTTGTCTAAAATCTAACACTAAAACACCTGGAAGTGCCAACATTTTCTACTGCACAGCCAGTTCACCAAGTAAGCCAGGGAAAGAATCAACATCTAGTTTGCAGTGTGTGTGTGCATCAACAAGTGACTTCAGTGTTTAGGAAGAGGTGGCAGCAGATTGTGAATTCAGAAAACGCTCCCTGATATTTTGCTCCCAGCCCCCTCCCCTAGCCTGCCATGGGAACTCCTCACAGAGATAAGTCACCACCCTGGAGCAAACACGGGTAATTAAACAATAGGGTGATTCCCAGGTTGAGGAGCAGGGAGTTGTGTGTTTTGCTTACCCACTGCATGTTAAGCAAGAAGGACAGGTCAGCTGTAGATACTAAAGCAAAAGCTTACCTGAAATAATCAGGCTGAATCCATAGAGAACCAGAGGTGCCAAAGGGTCCATGCTTCCCAAAATATATCCATCCAGTTCTTACAGCAGTTCATGGAGTATCCTTCCCCTGGTCAAAATTTTACCAGTGGTTCCCCTCCAGCATGCTGGGCTGCAGCGTGTTTACAAGGCACAGGCAAGAAACTGCAGCAACAGAGTAGGCTAGAACAGTCTCATTGCTGTCTGAGAACAGGGAGTTTAAGTTCCTTTTTCCTGTTTCCTTTGTAGATTAGGATGGGAAAGGCAGGATCTTAAAGGCATTTTTTATATCAGCGGGACTACAGGGCAATGCAAGCCCCATCCATCCAGCAATACATCAAAACAACTTTTAGGAGCTGCTGCAGGAGCACAGGACAGCATCTGCTTGCAGCCAGCAAAATAGTGACAGTGATGTGATGGCATCCTGCAGCAGGCGGGTAGCGTGAGCAGAAAGTCCCCCACTCAGGTCCCTAGGTGGAAAGTGACAGCCCTCCTCACTGTACAGTTCTGCTGATCTCTCAGGGTGCTGTCACCTCCTAAATTTCATTTTCAATTCATGGAGAAGTTGCTGACAGCCAAGCATCCCAACATTCAGCAATAAAAACATGAAGCAAACCCTAACAAAGCAACCAATTGAATCCAACACAGACCAGTGCCAGCCACAATCCAGCCAAGTGCTCCTTTACTTGGTGTGCTTCACTGTAAACTATTTTTCTCTTCATATGACTATTAGAAACAGACTGAAATCTTGCCACAGTAATAAATTGTAACCAGAGTTTTTATTACTTCAGCAAATGCCAGTTCACTCTGGGGGGCATCGAAACTCAGAAGTAAACGTGAGGAAAAAAATACAAACAAAACCACAAAAGCTGAATAGAATTAATAAAGTACATGGAGTGACAGAACTCAGATAAATTAATTATAAATAAAGGGCAATCACATTCACCAGCTGACTAAATATAACCCATGACAATGTAGCGTTTGAAAGCCCTGTAGCCCTGCCAAGATGCTAACACCCAGAATGACTTTTACACAAGTATGGAAAAACAAGTGTTCGGCATTGGAAATGGCGTGTGGTTCATCCTTCCTTGATTTCATTTCCTTAAGAAGATATTATGCTCTGCTGTTGCTGCAGATTTTACAAAGGAAGTTCTTGGCACCCAGGATCTAGTGCCATCTGGACAGCAGGGTATCACCCACAGAAGATTCAAGGCATTGAACCAAAGCTACTCCTCACACTCCCCAAAAAATAAAACCAAAATCTCAGACTGGTGCAAAAACAGAATGAAGGCTGAATACTACTGAAAATCCATTTTGAAGTTTGAAGGAGGCAGAACACAAGGTGTTTCCAAGGTCTGGTTCCTCTGCACACATGCATATTTTGTCCACACTTGATTTTTGAGAACATTTTCTTCCTTTATTAGACACAAAGAGGAGGTGATTGTTCAAATGCAGTTGCAGGTTAGCTGATATAAACCTTTTGATGTAGGTCCCTCTGGTGGTAGAACACCTAGTGTACTGTCAAGCGCTAAGTATGATCACAGTTCCCATCCGGTGGGATGTACAAACAGGAGGATCATACATCTCAGCCTACAGTCAAAATTTAAAAGTAGAACTAGAAATAGCCTTCTGTCAACACCAGATCACCAGCTAAAGAAACTGGTCTGAAAGCAAGGGTATCCAAAAGACTGAAATACAATACTCCAGGTTTCGTTGCATGCTGGGCAAGTTTAGGCTCTTAGCTTCTAGACAGGCCAGTGGACGGTCTTGTAGCAGTGTTTGCACCCCTTAAGCTACACCCTTTAGCTTTTCTAAAGGTGTCTGGGGAAGGGAGACTCAGAATGGCTTCCTGCCCCATGTGATTTCTGAAGTGTTTCCTTGGGGACGCTGGTTTTGTTGATAGTTGGCTGTTGGTTTGTACACTATGAACTATACACCCATCAACATAGCGTGCAAGAGTTTTTAAATGACTGAAGCAGGAAAACAAACTGTCTTTGAACATGTAAATATAACCCTAACATTAAACATTGGTTTTTATAACTCTGTTTGCTGAAGGCTAATTTTATGATATGTCAAGTGCTGTGAACTCCTGACACCAGGCTTTCCTCTTTAGATAAGCAGCACGCTTGTCTCAAGGACAACCCATTCATACATGCTGCAGAGCATGGAGATATGCGAAGAGGAAAAAGAAACAATGCCACTCTGCACTTCTTTAATCAGGTAGATGTGTTAGCAGAAAGCACATATCCTCTTGGAGTGTCTGGCTTCATTATGCTTTTTTGGAAGCAAGCCATTGCTTTGTCCTTGATGTGATATTAATTAATATGTGACAGTAAGAGGTGGTAAAGCACCTTCAGGCATTCTTACTCATGGTAATCAGCAATGTGAAGCAGAAGGATCATAAATTACAGAGCTCTGGCTTCTTTTCTTAAACAGACCCTGTTATGCTCCATGGAACATCCCATGCCACTGGGGCTAACCACAGCCATAAGGGCCCCTTGTCCTGGCCCACCTGGCCGACGGATGCTGCAGCCAACTGAACAGGCCAGCCAGGCATATGGGCACTGCACTGTGGTCCAGAGGGGTCTGTCTTCACCCAGTGTGGAAACTAAAGGGAGGTGGAGGTTTCTGCAGTGTGTAGTTAAAGATGAATAATACCAGCATGGAAAGTGTAGAGGAGCTGGTCATATTGTGATGGGTGGTTATGGGAAAATTTCAGGTGAGAAGGAAAAATATCAGTCTGGCTATTTTTTTTATTTTTTTATTTTTTTTGGTGTTACTTTGCAGTTCATCCTCTTTCCCTGGGAGCCTGAACTGAGGAGGTGCCTTTACTTCACACTTTTTCTCCTGTTTCTCAAGTTTATTTACATAGTTAGGATGGCTTTTTTCGCTCAACGTTTGTTTTCTTGTCAAAAGTCCTTCACTGTATACAGAGCATATCTTAGACAAAGGGATATTTTGCTTTTGTGACATTTTGTGAGAGAAATGAAAGGACCTGTGGAAACCTCGGGTTTCTCTCAAGGGGAACGTTCAACTGATAAAACAACACAGAAGGCCTTCAAAGCCTCAGTATCAGTACATTGTGAGGCACATCAGGCAGCTTGACTAAGGCCAGATGCCTGTATTCTGGATGCTTTGTGAGCCACCTGTATTTTGCGGGAAAGGTCATCGGCTGTGGGCAGAAAAAAAAATAATTCTTGTTTCTTAATTCTTTGCTGATGAAAGTGACTGACATTACTTTAAGAACTTGCAGAATAAAACTATGAGAAGTGGAGAACCAGAATAAATAAGAAGTAACTAAGCTAGTTATATCCCATTGCCTGTGTGAAAAGGAGAAAACTTCACCCTTGCTGTCAACTCCATTGTTTTCCCCTTTGTTTTTTATTACTATTTATCCTCTTAATTTTTCTACAGTTTGAGGGACAGAAGGGATCCACTGAAATCATCTCATACTCTTAATGCGATTCTGAAGAAAACTTGATGTGACTGCATTTCTGAACTTTATCTCATTCATTATGCTGCCTAACATTTTCCCCAAAACGTGAACTCTCCTTGTTTTCATTCAAACATACAGTACAGGTCAGCAGCCTTCAGCGATTGCAACTTAGTGAGAATACCTACCTGGCATTGCTTCCAAAATTACATCCCTCTAGAGCTGGCTGAAATCTTGTACCGATAAAGATCAGAGCCATGTTGGAGAGCTGCAGTGTAACAGTTTCTTTTCTGGAAAACTCCAGCTTTATAATTCAGTCTTTTCTCCTGTGGGATGATTTCTAAATGGTAATGTTTCTGAGTGTGTGAATGATATAGTTTTAGCCTTTCTTGAAAGTGTTGTGAGAGAAGTACACATCTCTTCTTAAGACGGGAACTTAAAATCTTGATTTACATACAGAAAAAGAACTTCAGTATTTCATGTAACATCAATAATTCTGAAAACGATTAAATACAGCAAATCTGAGCACAAGTCCAAGTCATTAAATATCCTCTCTTAATTTTATTTAGAAGAAAACTAAGGAACAGGAAGGGAACTGGAAAAGTGAGGGCTTTAATCTGGAATTTTATCTATGGCTATTGGGGTGAATGCTATACTGTTGATAACTCCTACTACAACCATGTTTTTTTGGGTTTTTTTCTCTCTCTTTTTCTGGTTTTCAGATGTGCTGAGTCCCCCTTGCCCCAACACAAGTACTTCCTATGGCAAACTCGTGTTTTGTGTCCAAGACAGATCTGTTGCACCTTACTTGTTCTTTGCTGCTAAGTAGAAAACTTGAGCCTGATCCAAAGATACTAGTGGTCAGCAAATCAAGATCAGTCACTTTTAATGAGAGTAGCTTTCAAGGAATTCATTTCACAAGAGGAAACTGAACAGGTCATTTTACATTTCTGGCTCATTTTTTAAAAATGTGGGAGGCTTCCTCCATTTCACACATTTGGCATATTGTCTGGTTAGTCCTCCTTCCTGAAATGAAAACCGGCAGTGTAGGCTGCAAGTAAGGGCAAGAACTTTCTTTCTCTGCTCCAATTGTCTCCCAATTCCCACAAATGATTGATCAAAACTGGGATTTGAATTCTGGTCATCTCTGCAGTTATGAAATGCCAAATAGCTTCCTTCCTCCTTAATGGAGAAGAAAATATGGAAACTATTCATTTTGGAAATCATTCAGATCTCCTACAAATGGATTAACCTGCACTTTGTAACACTGCTTTGGCTGGAGTTGCCATCTACTGCCAACTGCAGTATCTGGCTAGAATATATTGTGGATGTATTTATCATGTAAATTTTGGTCTTATAATTTCTTTCAGGATCCCTTTCTTTTTTCATTCCAGACAATTGCCATATTCATCCCACCCAGATGCCTTATCCGTATGAGATGAATATGTTTTTAAGGAGCTCACTCAAAGCAGGTACTTAGCAGAACCGTGTAAGAAGGACATAAAAAGAGGGCATCTAAAGAAGGGCTGTGAAGGGTCTTGAGGGGAAGAAGTTGCAAGATGTTGTTAAGTTTGAAATGGTTATTTCCATTTCATCAAAGTAGGATTTGGAGTGAAAGACTATCATTCCTAATATCCAACTCCCTGGAGGAGGATTGAGTTAAGAAACATTTAAAGAAACTGGATGTACATGAATGGATGGGGCCTGGAAGCACCTGCAAGTCCTTTAGGAGCTGCTGAGTGACATTTCTTTCATGGTGATAGAAGAAGGCTTCTGATGGCTGAATGTCACTCCAGTCTTCAGGAAGAGCAAGAAAGGGCCACATGCTGTTCAGCCTCGCCCCTGAGGTGGTGAAGGAGCAAATGATGTTGGAGTCATTTCCAGACACATGAGTGATGCAAAGGGGATCAGGAACTGTCAGCACGGATTTATGAAGGGAAAAGTATGCTTAATAAATCTGATAGCTCTGCTGGGAAGAGACACCTTGATGGGGTAGAGAAGTTCTAGAAGAGTAAATGCTCATTCCTGTCCATGAGGAAGAATGAGTGGAGGCACCAGCACTGGCTGGGAGCTGAGTGGCTGGAAAGAAGCTTTGCTGGGGTCCTGATGGACAAGAAGATGACCAGTGAACAGTAATGTGCCCTCACAGCAAAAAAAAAAAAAAAAAATGCCAGCAGAGACCTTGGTTGCATTAGGAATACCATTGTCTTCAGTGAGCTGAGGAAGATGATCCTTTCCTTTATTCAGACCCTGTAAAATGAATGAGCAGAGCAGACTTTACATTTCTCCACCCCATGTATGCTGCCACTTAATACACATCCTCTCACTTTGAAGGCATAGCATAAATACGTAACAGATATTAATATAGCAAGAACTGCACTACAGAATTGCAAGTGTTGATATACAAGGAGCTCTGGTGAAAAAATGTTGAGTGTTTGATATTCAAAGTTGACTGCAAAATACAGTAAGGGAAGGTTAGCTGAGACATTAGGATCTAGGTATGGATACCATGATCTCAGGTCACAACTATGAATGATTTCTTAATGAGTATTTTTAATCTCCCATTAGGAGATCAAATGCTCCCTTTGTGGCTCATTATTTCAAATCTGTATGGACTTCTATGCCAAGGATATTATGAATATCACTAACACCATAACAATGATTGGTTAAAAGGAGGAATGGTCAACAAGATTCCCAGGCAGAAACAGGCAATCTGGAAATTCTGAACAGAACAAGAAAAAAAATCAGCATGCTAGAGAAAACATTTTTATGACAGGCATCTCCTGGGGAACACAAAAACCTGTAAACTTTACCCCACTATCCTACAGAATTGCTGCCAAGGAATAAGACCATTCCCTGCCCTGAATGAAAGCAAATTTAAAGCAGCCTGTTTATTCCAAGCACTGCTTCTTTCCATTGCTCATTAAAACATGTTATTGTAGCACAAGTGGAATTCAGGAGTCGATCTCACTGGCTAATGGCTCCATCAGTGAGAATATCAGACTTCAGCTTCATTTCAACAAATAATGGGCTCTGTCTGGAATAGCTGAAACTTTGACAGGAAGGAAGAGACATTAGTGGGAATTTCCCCTAGATAACATCCCTTAGTTTATAGAAATCATGTTCCATTATATCTAAATATTATTCAGACATAAATTTAGAGAGCAACAGCATTTACCAAGCTGAATTTGGAAATACAGTGTTCTCTGCAAGAATCATCAGCATGTTTGTTTTACATACTTCTCCCATATACTCAAAATGGCAATTGCAGACTTGAAAGACAAAAGCACACTTCTATTTTAATAGAGCATTGTCTGCTCCACTTCTATAAAATGAAGCACACAAAAGAAGTGTACTTCTTTTTTAGGAGAACTCTTTAAACAGTAGTAACACAGGGCCCCCTCTTTTTGTTTGAAATATTTTTAATAAGATCACTGTCTGTCTGGGATTCACACCTATACTCAACTCCACCTTCTTTTCTTTGCTCAGCACTATTTCACAGTGCACAGAGTAGAGGAAATAATCAGTTAGTAGTTTAAAACTACATTACAGGTAGAATGTGAGGGAAGTACATACGTGGAAATTTTGCTTGGTGTTTTCTGAGTTTTATGCATCATGAAGTGCATTATTTCAGGATCAGTCCTGATTTTGTTCTATGTTGAGCCTCTGTTAAGTGTATTTTTCTGGAAACTCTGTTTACTTACAATACTACAGCCTGAAACCTGAAGAAAAATATGCAGAAAATACTTCCTTTATTGGTGAATAGCACAGAATCAAAATGCTCTGCACAAGGTTAACAGTAGCTGCATTTTGCTACATTTTACCACATTTATGCCATTACATTACAGATGTAATAAAGACACACCTTACAAGTTAATCAGTTCTTGAGAGGGAAATGAAAAACTGCAGGCAGATCCTTAAAGAATATTCGCTTTTTTTGTAAATCTTTAAAATACGTAACAACTCTGACTTCAGAGGATGCTGCTGTCCTTAGATGCTTCCTTTGGTTGTTATAAACTGCTAGATAAATAGGGAAGGTATGCTGGCATGAAAGACGATTACACATCTCTTGTGTAAAGCGGTCTGAGGCTTCACATCTGAGATACAATCCCACAACAGGCCTCGGTAAAATATTACGGTGACTTCACAGTTACTACACAGCATTTCCTTTTTAGTTTCTAAAACCTGGAAGCTCCTTCCTAAATATTTTCAAAGGTTGCAAAAAGAGGAGAACGAATAAAACTGAGCAGTTCTATGAAGTTAGAAAAATATTTTTTAAGAACAGGGATCGCAGTAGCGCTGAGCTAATGAGCTCAGCCAAGTCCATCTCTTCGTGCTGCCCATGCACATCACTCATTGTTGGTCCACTGGGTCAGGAAGGAAGTGCCGGAGTTCAGCTCTTGGTGTTCTGTAAAGCTTCTATGAGTGCTTTGTTGTATTCTGTGACCAGCTTTCTCACGTTCTTCCTTACTGGCTGGTAGTCACTCTCCTGACTTTTTGTTGCTATGACTGATTAAAAGAATTAAGGAAACAAGCTGCCAGTATAAATATTAGCATAATTAGAGATCATAAAGGAAACATAATACAGTAAGTTTCCTTCTGCAAAAACTATCAAGAGTTGCAAATAGTGGAAAAAACTCTAACTAGATGGCTAGAGGCTTGCACCAATTTACTAGCTGCCATCTTGTACCAAACATGATAAGAAAAAGAGATTACGTACCCAAGTCGATTTTGTTTTCGTATATATAGGCAATAGGTTTCATGTGGAAGACTCTGCCCATTGTTATGCTGCAAACAAAACCATTCCAAGGCTCCTGGCTATTTAAAGCTGTGTTTTGGCACTTCAAATCTGTGGCCAGAAAAACCCCAGTCCAAGAAAACAGCAGCTGAAGCAGATGTGCAACTCTGTGTAAGCATCTGCTCTCGCACAGGTAGGTAACATATTACAGCACATTAGGAAGAGCTTTTAATATCCTGCACAGTTGTGTTTTTTTTTTCTCTTAGTTTCTTTTAAAGCTTTTCTTCTTTTTAGAATATAATAGGATCAACATTTTTTGCCTTAACAAAATATTTCTGCATAGCTTCCTCCGCAGGGGGAAGGGTTCCAACTCTATTTTGTTAATATTGGCAGACTCTTCTGGTGAGTCCTATGATCTGCCAAGGAGAGACCATGGCCATGCAGAGGTGAGCTGCAGCTCATCAGAAAGCTTCACATCACTAAAAAACAGACTATCATTCTGCGAGCCTAGGAAAGGTCTGTATACATTCACCTGATCCTATCTCAAAGAACAGCAGGATGCCCTGAGGTCAGAGATACCTATAACAATAAGGTAGCTAATCTTCTGGCAGGAACCTGAAAAGCCAAAGCCATTAGTGTTTGGTCTTCACTGATGAGTACAACAAACCACCTACTATCAGTTGTTTTTCAAGTGAAAGGAATTTTTTTCTCACTCAAATTGAGTCATTACGCTGCTATTACTGAAAAAGTGCATTTTTCCACATAATATTCTTAAAAAAATTTAAAAAGCAAAATATGCCAATATATAATAAATTCATTGTCTGTAGACAATAAAATACATTTTAGTCCAAGAAACATTAAGAATTAGAGCACTTATCAGATATAAGAAATGGGATATTTGATATATGAAAAACCAAGACTATATACAGACCTTAATTTTATTTATTTATTTCTTTATTTTGGTGTCCTGATGCCTGGACTGTTATATAATTGCCTGAAACAAGTAGTTTTTTTCTTACGTTTTCTCTGGTGTGTAGCAGCATCCATTTCCTGAAGCACAGTGCTGGATGTCTAGATAGCCCATTTCTGCTGTCAATTTTTTACAACAAACATATAACAACTATCACATAAACCTTTGAGTTTTTTTTATTTTTTTTCCTAAGTAATTTTTTAAAAAGGGAATTTACTACAGTGAATATAAAGCCTAACCATGCCCTACTCAGACCTCTACAATAACCATGGAAAGTAGTGCAAGACAGGAACTATCAACTCCAAACATTAAACAACTTTGCTGCTTTTGCTAATTTAAAAAGCTGTCCTGTGAAAGTCACTTGCAGCAAATAAGATTTTACTGGTGTTTTGGAAGCTCTTGGACAGAGGATTAGTCAGGGATAGTGGAATGCACCTCTAATGAACACCATGTAACGATCTAGGAACACTATGGCTCTCCAACCTGGGCCCATTTTGCAGCTAAGGCATCTCCTTGTCATATCGTAGCACTTTTGTATTACTTTTTCACTCTACTGCACATTTCCTCTTATTATATAATAAGAAATATCTAAATTGCATCAAATCTGTTGTTTACTTTTTATCATTTACCATGACATATACGTGCTAAAACAGAAATACATTTGACAAATGAATTCAGACTGCACTAATGTAAAAATGATCTTTGTTTGAAACCTGATGCCAAAACTGACCCTGCAGGAAAAGGTGAGTTAGCAAGATGAATCTTGAAATTTAGGACACATTAAAGTTTCAGGCAACACACACAGATTTTGATATATATATATAATAGCTGCCATATTACCACATATTTGCAGAGCACAGCCTTTCCCGCCCTCCTCTGTCTCAGGCTCCCCATTCCGTCCTGTCCTATTTTGCTGGAGGAAACAGATTTCTTCCTCAACTACTACAGTGTGAGAATTTCACTGTATTTCTTGAATAAAAGGATACATTCCTTCATCATGAAGTTATTTTGCTCTAGGTGCTGCCACTTCCTCTCCAAGTTCGTAAGCTGAAAACAAAAATGAGCCAAAAAATGAAAATAATTACAAATCTACCTTATACAAAGAATCAGTCAAAAACGCTTCAATACTTTGTGGTCTATCTACTGATAAGATCAAAGTTACTTCACAAAACAAGAAAACCAAACCAAACTAACTAACCCAATGGCAAAATGATTTTTAAGCTGTCCATGAGTAATCTGTATATAGTTTAGCACCTCATACACGTATGTTTTCAGTATTCATGTGAATACACTGCATATAACTTCAATAGTGCCTGGGAAAAAAATGTCAGACTGAGAACTCGAGACTGTAGTCATACAGATAAATGTAAGCTTGAGGTAAAAAGATGAACACTACAGAGAGATATTAATTCTCATACTTTGTATAATTTTGTCTTATAATCAGTAAGATCTAAAATCACCAGAGATACAATATTTCCTGACACCGTCTTGGTCTTTGAGCTACAGGGAAGAAACTTCCTTTCTTCCACAGTTAAGTTTCCTGTCTGATGCCAGAAGCTGTGATAAGAACAGAGCTGCAAGGAGAAGATTGTAGGAGTGTGGGTTAACTGCTGGCACTTCTTCAATACATTCAGCAACAACAGGAAACTAATGTGGACATTATATCGATGGCTGCTTCCTTACAATACAATTTTATAATATTTGTTTTTCTGATGCTACTGTTCAAGATTCTGCATTTCAAGATACGCATGTTATTTCTAAATACAAAAACTGAAAGCCCTACTGAGAGTAAGCCTGCACTTCAGTGGAAATTACAGCAATAATTTAGGAAACTGTTGCTACATTTTACTTAAAAGCTTATTCTTAAGCTAAAAGATACAAAATAATTGCTATCTCACTCAAATAAATTCTGTAGCAAAGAACTGGTTACCTAGTGCACTTGTTCACAGCACTCATGGCAGACATTCATTGCATGGTATTTCTGACTAACAGTCTTTACTGCACCTTTGTAACCTACCCGCCTACAACACAGCTAGGAACAAAGACTAGGTTTAAAATACAGTGTGAATACAGAGAAAATATTCAGCACATCTCTGTAGCAATTCCTAGAAGGTCAGAAATTAACACTGTTTGCAAAATTACTCAAACCCTCCAAATACGTAAACAGTAACTGTGCTTTTAAATACTTGATGCACATCAGCTAATCAGCTGCTTTCAGTTTTATACCTTTGTCCCTGCAACATTCACAGGTATGACATAAAAAGCAAAGAAACAAATCCCTTCTGCACTGAAATGGAACTGCTGCAGTTTAATGAATTGAAAAAATAATGTACAATTAACATTTTTTATAAACATCTTTTTGGCATCGCTATGCAAAAAGTATCTCAAAGCTATCAAGTGTCTGAAATCTGATTTTGGCATTAAAAGCATGATATTCTAAAGTTATGCAGACTTCCAAATATCACTTTTGAGATTTGTATCGTCATCACAATAATCACATGCTATTTGTGTAATGTGAATCTTCTTGTTTGGAGCCACCTTCATGTCTCCACTTGTCTGATCCATGAAGTTTTTACTTACTTACTTGGAACTCACAAAGCAAGTTCTCAACAACCTAAAACAATAGAACTGAAAAAATTGAGAGAAAATAATTAAATCCCATTCTTCAGATTATTTTGAGGTCATCCATTTCCCTTCTGTGCATCCATGCCTGTATACCAATAAAGTTCTTTTGCCAAGATGGTAAGAATTAATGACAGCTTATAATGGGAGAATCAAAGCTGCACACAAGTTTGAAAACAGCTCCCTTCTTGATTCACTTCTGAAACGTATACATATATTGAAGTTACTTGGGCTTAAGGAAGTCCAAAGAAACCCTAAAAGCTCATCATACTGCCAGAAGCACAAGGATTACAAAAAGAGAAAGTAAAATAACGGTAGAGATTGCAAAGAAAAAACTTATCAGCGTTAACTTCAAAAAGGAAAGTGATCTGATCCAACTAATGGGGGAATTTTTTTTCTTTCTTTTTACTTTCTTCCTAAATGAGTTCTCAAAACTTCTCAAACAATGGGAGGGAGAGAATTCTGAGCAAGACTAATGACAATACTTAAACAGAGTATTCACAACTTTTAAGCTCAGAAAGACTCGTGCTTAGTAATTCTGAAATCCAAAGCTTACAGTAAATTTATTGTCACAGTAATAATTTCTGTTTAAAACCAGAAAATTTGGATATGCATTTACAGTGCATACTTTGAAATCATCCTGAGAAGGAATAAACTGATTCATTGCTTCATGTCTACGACGAAGTGAAACTAACCAGGAGAGAAACAAAAGAAGTGATTATTTGCAGCCTGTGCTGTACCTGAGAAAGCGTCTCATTCTCCTGCAGCTCTCTCTTTAGGGTTTCATATTCTGCATTCAAGATTTCCATTATTTTCTTGAAACCGTGGCTAAGTTTTGTTAATTTTTCCTTGTCACCCTGTAGTCTCTGGTTGAAAAAGAAATACAAACAGATGAATTGATGAATTCATTTGCTTTGGCCTAAAGACAAATTACTTTAGTTATATTATATTTCTGTAAACAATGATAATATTTAACAGTTATGAACAGGCTGCAAGCCTAGACTGTACTGTATCTGGACAAGAATGAACATCGATTTTAAGAATTCACAGAAAGTTTATCACCAGTAAAACAGGAACTGCTCCACAAGGAGTTTGTTTTCAAGCAAATTAAGGACAACATCATTATATTCTATTTTATGTGTATGAGTTTTGCTTAGATTGCTAAATTCATGCTTACTGATATTTGTAAGTTACAGCAGAGAAGATAAGAAGAATCAGTAAAATAAAAGGGAGGTTCTGTGGGAAGGAAGTTGTCAGAGGGTATCCAGCTCATAGCCTGCCACGTATTCCCAGATAATAAGTCTGGAATCCAGTTTTCTAGGTGCTGAAAAAACAAACAATCCCCATGTATTCTGTATAATTCCAATTTTCACTCCTATTTTTACCTTTTTCTTCTCTTCTCCTGATGCTTTCAGAGCTGGCAAATCTTTATAAACCTCCAACTCTGCTGTGGTTTGTTCAATTTTCTCTTTAAGTGAAGCCAGTTCATCAGTCATCTTGCCCTCCAGAAGTTCCATCTTCTGCAGGTCCATCTGCAGCTTTTGACTTTCTAGAACATCAGATACAAAATCACTAATGACTTTTTATGGGAGCAATATAAACAGCTCCTGAATATCTCTCTGATTTCAACAAGCATAGAAATATAAATGTGAATGAAAGTAGAAAATTGAATCTTCACAATCATCCTGTATTTCAAAATACTACTTACAGTATTGTATTCCATAAGTGAAGAATAATGGAAATACAGTTATCTTCTGTATCATAGTGTGGTATTTCTATATTAAAGTTGCTTATAGCATCTGTCAATAAGTTTTAAAGCAGTGGCAATACCTTGCCAAAAGCTGGCTGTAATAATGCAATTTTAAAGGTCTGTCTACATATTAGTATTTTAATCTGATATTGCTTTTTCTTGTTTGTATATGGTAAGCCTTCATTTTATGAGATTAAATTGCCAGTTTTTCTTTGAACGTTGACTCTGTAAAGGAAAATTCTTCCATTTCTCCACAGAAATAATTGTCAGAGCTTACAGACTGAGCATGGCAGATAACATAAAGCACTTATTTCTGACAGTTGGTTAGAAAGGAAAAATAGGGATACAGGTAACGAAAGGAGTTAGGAATATGGAAGGACTAGATAGGGGTAGATTTGTTTTGGACAGCTGTCCGCCTTCTCATTCTTGTGTTTTCCTTACAGCCCGAACGTTTCAAGACATGGCTACGTAGTCTTATATGTCAGAGCTGTGTCTAACTCAGAGCACTGAGACAGATAATGCTTTCTGCATTCTAAAACATCAGGCAAAGTGAGCTATTGGAAGGGATGAGATAGCAGAAAGAAACTTCTCCCAGCACAGACGAAGCATCATGCTCTCACACGCAGCTTCGTGCTGATCCGCTAGGAAAAGAGTAGGAATATTTTTCTCCCAGCTTAATCGCAGCAGTAGAGATCTCCACAGCAGAACGAAGTGGATGTGCATGTGTGAGAGAGGAAGAGATCACCTTTCCAGAAACTGCAGGTATGTCTTCCTAATAGCAGAATTATTTGGGAAAATCTCACCTCTCCAAAGCTTTAATATGACAAGATTTTGTTATTCATGTCTCCTCCTCTGTACTTACGCCATACATGCATTTCTTTAGAGAGTGAAATATTGGATTCAAATTTTTTGCTCACAATAATAAATTAAATGAATAATATGAATAAAAT
Organism: Oreortyx pictus; assembly: GCA_036925125.1. NCBI lineage: Eukaryota > Metazoa > Chordata > Aves > Galliformes > Odontophoridae > Oreortyx > Oreortyx pictus. The sequence goes on along the minus strand of JAUPFR010000004.1, from coordinate 60,341,259 downwards.
ATGAATTAAAAAAAAAATGCAAGCCAAGGTTTTTGTGTTGAGCATGCAAATACCCAGAGGAACATACTTCCATAAGGTAAAATAAAAAAAGTCCTTTACGTGCAGAAGGCATTTATATAGATTCTAAAAAGTTCCATTCAATCCAAAAGAAGGATTTAAAAATAAAAGGGTTGGAACTGCTTTGGTAGTCTCTGATTCAATGTTTATGCATCCTTCAAACATAAAGGAATTAAGAAAACACTTTCTAGAATATTTTATAAACGCCTACACTTTGTGGTGCCAGATCCTAAAGCAAAACTGAACAGACCACCTCACTACTTCTCTTGTTTCTATGGCACTGGCAGTTTAAAAACAAACAAATGCTTAAGAACCTCAATAAACAAGAGCTTTAGCATTAGAAACACTAAAAAATAAAAGTACATAAAGAATTCAAATTAGAGGGAAACAGCTGCAAAATGTCTTTAGATTTTAAATACTTAGATCTAATCACAACACTTTCAATAGTGTTGAACTAATACTAATGTTTTATTTCTTAAAAACTACATACAGTTGACTTAATGAAATTTATTTCATATGTAAACAGTAATAACATCACACGTGCCAAAATGCCTGAAAGGGCTGTTATCCTGTTCTGTCTGCGTAGTGACAAATCTGCGGTGAGGCAGCAATGGGCCAACCTTACCCACTCACAGCTTCTGGAGAAAGGAGAAGAAAGTGGTGGGGGTGAATTTTACCCTTATCTAGCAGTAGCCTCAGTGAAAACAAAACAAAACACCAGACTTAAAAAAAAAAACCTCGAAACTTCTCTAGGGGAAGAGACAGGAAGAGGATGCAGCCCAGTTCCTTCTGATACGCCACGCAGTTGCAGCATCTCACAGGCAGTGTGTACACAGTAGCAAACTCTGAGAGCAAACTACTGTGACCCAGGGAAATGTTTTTGGGAAACTATGCCATCAGCACTTTTGTTTACTCTTCATGGTTTCCTTTCTTGCTTTTTTTTTTTTTTTTTTTTTAAATGGCTCTGCTGATGGACTTTTTATTTCTTTGCTATGGCACGAAAATCTAGGTTTTAGCAACAACAAAATAATCCTAAAGATGACTGTGCTGTAATTCAGGGACTGAGGAGAACTAAAGTTATGCAAATTGAATATTCACTGTATTTTTTACAGAATCTGAAGTTGCTTATTATAGTATCTGCGACTGCTTGCAATCAGAACTTTACTTCTAAACTGATTAAATTATCTGCTGAAAATTATATACTGCAGCTTTCTTTCTTTTCTCCCCTTGCAAAGAATGAGCCATGTTCTTCAATAATTTCTTCTACACTGCTTGTGCTTCCTTATATTGTAAAATATAAGAATTGCTGATTACGTGAAAGAACAAAGTCATATTAGAAGCTGTAATGCCTGGCTAAGTTTTTTAAAACTAAGCCAGAACCACAAAGTGCATATTTGCAGATAAGTGCATGCTGAATGTTCAAATGCACAACAGAACAATCCATTTCTGTCATATTTTCTGCATATCAACTTTACTAATTTCTGCTTTGCAGTTACAACATAGGCTTCTATTTTGAAAATTACTACAAAGTAGAGCATGTAATAGCCCTCTAACAAAAAGATTTATGGTTCTTCATTCCTGCCCCTTCCTTTCAGCCAAACAAACAAGGAAAAGCTTGCTGGACCAATAATGTTACTGGCAAAGGTTTAGAATTATGAGAACAATTCCACTCTAATCAGAATTAATAAAGAAATAAATAGGTACCTGTTGCAGATATTAAAGGAAACTACTGTCTGATTTTTGAAACTGCTGGTAAGGTCCTGAAAATTTCTAAAATTTAAGTGCTGGAGTATTTACAAAATGAAGCAAAAAACGAATATTCTCAAAGCCTGAGAATGTGATTTGGAGGTATTCACCATTGTTGCCAGTTAATTCTCCCCTGGGACACACTAGGTGATTAGAATTAGGAAGACACAGCCTGTGTCTAACTGCTACTGAGAACTTACAAATAATACATGGCTAGACGATTTAAAAAATGTTTGAAGATCGTGAAGAAAATTATTCCAAGGCGAATATTAATAAATTCAGACTTCTAGCTTATGCAATTTTATGCATAATAACTAAATATCTGTTTAACATACACTTGAGCAAGCAAGCTGATAATTTATAGATAAGAATGAGCAAAACACTTTTAAGAAACATAAATAATCTGTTGCTCACTTGAGCTTAAATTTCTCAACCTAACAAAGGGTTTCACAGTATTTACAAATCACTGATCTTATAAATAACAACTTAGGTCATTTTTATTTTTTAAAGGAACGAATTTGAAAATCCATTACTGATCATACCTGTAATCAGATACTTAGCAGTGTTCTGTGACTTCTGCATTTCATTTGATTTGAAAGTGAGGTCTTCCTGCATAATCTTCAGCTCTTCGTTGGTAACAGATGAAATCTGCTTCATACGGTTCACATTCTGTGTGTTACCAATAACAAGAATACACTTTATCTTTTATCTACAGATGTTAACTGGACAGTTGAAAAACTCCTCTGCCTATTATTTGGCTTTTCTACTACAAAGACTGAAACAGGTGAACAATTTAAATGCAATGAATTTTCATTCTGCCAGTTTTCAATAAAATATGTACTGATAGATCAGTGAAGATTAAACCAAAGTTTATCTTCTTAGTTTTAAGGATAAACTGCGTTTACACATCAAAGAAGGTGTTACTGCCTAACATATACCTTACAGTGTTCTAAACTGAAAGAAGAGACAATTAAAGTGTTGATATAATCAAAACAGTACTCAGCTCAAAGATTGCTGTAAGAAAAAAAAAAAAAAAAAAAAAAAAGACAGGAACCAAAAATGTTAACAGGAAAAATGTTTTGAAAGTGCAAAGAAAGGCAGATTGCAAATGGGAGCATTTTTTAAAGTATTTACATTAAATACTACATAGCAGGGTATACTAGATATAATTAAATTCATCGGAGACACAACTAGAATACTACCAGTTTTACTAGTTAGTGCTGACAAAATATCTCTGAACTGAAATGTACAGACTTTAGATAAATAAATAAGTAAATAAGTAACTAAATAAATATTTAGATAAATACAGCAGTAGTTCTATTCTGAAATGTTTATCATGAACAGAATAAAGTTCACTACAGCACATACAATACTCAAAAATAAAGAGAAATCAAATATTTTAAATTAAAAATACATATTTTTTACTACAACTGTAGGTGGCAGTTTGTCTTGTTTGGTCATCATAAGAGATTATTATGTCGATACTTACTGGGAAAAAAAAATATTAAAAACATCATCTTTTTTTATCCATTCATTCTACTGTTCCATGCTTCCAAATGCTTAGTTTCCGACAGGAAGAGGGAAGTGCACTTACCCTACTTGAGTGCTCCAGGAGTGCAATAATATTGGCTTCTATTTCAGCCTTTCGTTCCAGTTCCTGATTCTTCACCTCTTCGAAAGTTTCAAGAAAATCTACATATCAACAAACATGATAAAGAAGGCTGCTGTTTACAGGCATATAGCATAAGCCCTTGTAGTTCTCTATTAAAGCTTTACATTAAATTGATAAGATGTACATTTTCAGACAGGCTACTCTGAGATTAGCAGTCTACTGAAAAAGCAGGTCGCACAGTCTTTGAAACATATCAAAGGGTTGGAATGAAAAACTGTCATTTTTTCTCCCTATACATATAGCTGCCTAATGACACCATGGTCACCATGAGGTTTAAGGTGAGCATTTCCATTCAGGAGGCAAGGAGTTTAATCACCAGTGCTTCTGACACTTTTTTGAATTTTTTCGAAACTTCTATGCAAAGACCAGGAGACAACTTATTTTCAGCTCTAGCTTGATTGTTAACAGTACAAAAAAAAGTCTGTATTTTAATGGAATCAGTTCTAACTGAAGTATATTAGGTAACTTACTGTCCATGCTTTCTTCTCTCTTCTTCAGCTCCTTGTATTTCCAGTTTTCCTCACCTACAATAGATGCAGCATCAAAATAACTCAATCATTAAATTAACTGAATTGTAATCTCTGTCCTGGATCCCCTTAGACAAGAAAAAATGTCAATTAAAAAAAAATAGATTCATCAACAGAATTCATTCTATGTAATTTAATATCGTTGCATCAATAGGCTAATAATATATACATTTTATACACTTACAGTAAAAAAGATAATTGTCCTAATAAACCAATCTCCATGCAGTTTTAAAAACCTTTTAGAAGTTAAGATTTTTGATAAATAAGAGTTTCATGTTGCAACTGATGTGCTTTAAACGGAGAATACAAGTATTACAGGAAAAGACTTCGAACATCTTGAAGTCCAACCACCAACCCACCAACACCATCCTTTGCATGGAGCCCCATCTGGAGATGCTCAGCCCCTTTAGGGTGGTACCAACATTCCAATGTTCCAATTTCACCTAGCTGAGACCTCCACTTGCCATTTGGGCTTTTATTAGGAGAAAATCATCCTTTTCAGAAGCCCGCACTAAAACTAAGCCCTTTCTGGTCCACAAATAAAGGCCTGAATGAAATTTATGGGCTGCAGTGCCTTCAGATGAATGACTGTCACCCTTTCTACCTTACATTTTAAGCACATCTGTTATTTTCAGAAGGTCAGACTTATTTTCTCCCATAATACAGTGACAAACTGACTCCACAAACGCTTTCAAGTAAGATCACAAAGTAGTTTTCTTCTTCATATCTCAACTGTTACTTAATATGTTGACAGAGAGCATGTACTGTCTTGTACATGTGCTTTAAATCCTGTTTTCCAACAGAAAGTTTTTTTCTAGAAAGGTCAAAGAAGTACATACTAGTAATGAATGATTATATGTTAAACTAAGTATAAAATGTGAAAAATAATTCAATTCTAACTGTCTGTATTACTCCAAGAAAATAAAAATGAAACCAAAAGGAGTTGCACAAGAGAAGAAACAAAAAAGAATAAAGAAAGGAAAAAGAAAAATAAGACCAGAATTGCAAATCAGAAATGGAAAACAGAAATGTTAATAAAACACTTTTTATAAAATTATTTACAAAAATAATGAACCATCTGGAAAACAATGAAATACTTTGTAATGCAAAACACAGTAGACATATCTAACATTTGTTTACGGCCAATTTTAGAAATATTTTTCACTTTGAAGAAAATCATTCTTAAAATTCACAGGGATTGCTAATGAAAATGCATAAAGCAGAAATTTCCCTAACACACTGATTTATCAGATCTACAGAAGCTAAATAACTTGCCACATTGTTTTTCAAAATATATGCACATATTTTTGTAACATCTATATAAACATAATTCCCTACAATGAGAAGGTTTCCTATGGGCAGAATTTCCATTTCAAATTGAATCTTCCACAGCTGTTGAAGGTCTAAGCTATTTCTTTCAGAACTATAACTTTCAGTGCTAGTACAAATTCTGATCTAACATAGCCTAATACATTACAGCAGGTTCTTGCTAGTGTTAAGCTTCAAAACTAACACAGTTTTTAGGCAACTCCCAAGCTCTCCTTATAGACCTCAACACGAGATGTTTACAAAACAGATAAAAGAATAGTTTTAATAGAGTTCTGGCTGTTATGCATATTGGCATTTATTTCAACATTCTCAATTCTGCAATCACTGATAAAAAAAAATGAGACAGAAAACCAGACAGCTGTACTACTGTTATTTTGGTTGCTTTACCAATCAATCAAACTTGATTAACGCTCCTATCATGGCGTTATTTGTCATTTCTTGCCTTCTCAGCTTCTCATTTTTTAGTTTCTCTGAAAAGAGACGTCTGCAGCTCTAGACACCAATCCATCTTCTGATGGTGAACAATGCATATTTGCATGAGCACTAAAGTTTCAAGCAGGTATGTCATGACATAGTATACTTTCCAGATGTAGCTCTGCATCACCTACCACCACTGTGAAGTGATCCTACCTTGATGCTTCTCCAAATCCATACTAAGTTGCTGAATAATCTTTTTAAAATGCTTTGTTTTCTTCTGTACATCTGTGAGTCTAATAAACACATAATGAAATGCAAAGCTAAAACGGCTTTATAAATTACATTTTCCTAAAGATAAAGAGAAGTATTAGAAGCAAAACAGTTTCTCAACACCAAAATAATATTAGAATTTCTGATATTATATCAGGCATATGTGTCTAATTTATATTAGGTTATCAGTACTGCTGCTCTTTTTAACTAAAACGTTTTCTGGGGAGTCATCACTGGCCTTTCTCTTACTCAGTTGGCCCCTCTGCTGGCTGCTATGCAGCTTTGCAAGAGATGTAACGTAATCAGCAATCAACATCGACATTACATTTTAAAACGTAAAAATAATCAATGTGTACACTAAAATCTTCTAAGAAACTGCCAAATTAAACACTGTATTGGATAAAAAGTGAAAGAAAGCTATTTCAGAAACATTTTTCTTTAACTTCTCACATAAATTCTCTGTCACATTCAATTCTCAAGTTTGCTAATGATACAAAGCTGAGAGGAATAGCTGACAGGCCAGAACACTGTGCTGCCATTCAGCAAGACCTGGACAGGCTGGAGAGTTGGGCAGAGAAGAACCAGAGGAGGTTTAACAAGAGCAAGTGTAGAGTCTTGCACCTAGGGAGGAATAACTGCATGCACCAGTACAGCTGGGGGATGACCTGCTGGAGAGGAGCTCTGAGGAGAGGGACCTGGGTGTCCTGGTGGATGACAGGTTGACCATGAGCCAGCAGTGTGCCCTGGTGACCAATAAGGACAATGGGATCCTGGGTTTCATTAAAATGAGCGTGGTCAGCAGGTAGAGGAAAGTGATCCTCTCCCTCTACTCTGCCCTGGTGAGGCCTCACCTGAAATACTGTGTCCAGTTCTGGGCTCCCCAGTACAAAAAATGACAGGGATCTCCTCAAGAGTCTACTGGAAGGCAACAAAGATTATAAAGGGCATGGAGCACCTCCCTTATGAGGAGAGGCTGAGAAACCTGGGTCTGTTCAGCCTTGAAAGAAGACTCAGAGGGGATCTGATCCACGTCTATCAATACCTAAGGAGCAGAAGGCAAAGCAATGAGGCTGGACTCTAGAGTGTTTGGAGACAGGACAAGGGGAAATGGCCACGAACTGAAGCGCAGGAAGTTCTGCACAAATGAGTGTAGAAACTTCTTCACAGTGCAGTGACGGAGCACTGGCACAGGCTGCACAGAGAGGTGGTGGAGTCTCCTTCTCTGGAGACATTCCAGACCCACCTGGACGCCTACCTGTGCAACCTGGGCTAGGGAGCTGCTTTGGCAGGGGGTTGGACTCTATCTTTAAAGGTCCCTTCCAACCCCTACAGTTCTGTGATTCTGTTACTATTCATTATGAAAAATTCTGTTAAATAACTTAATAGCCAGTCAAAAGTTGTCAATGTATCAAGAACTAACCAATCATTAAAATCAGTAATATTCCTTAGAAGAAGTTCGGATTTGTTTCTTAGAACAGTTAAGGTACTGCCTTAATGTTCTGTAAAGAAAAAAAATCAAAAGACTTAAAATCATAAATATTATTAACCAGAGTTTATAGCAAAGATGTAGTATCTAAGAACCAAGAAGTAATACCCAGTTACTCTTTAGAACCGAAATCTGTGTGTAAACAACTTTGTAACTCTAAAGTCCCTAGAAAGTGTAAGAAAAACTTAAACACCTGTGTACAATGAGTAGTTCTTTAGGGATGAATGTGTTTCTCTACCTTAAAGAAGTTTATGTCAGCGCTATAAACAATTTATTGTTCTTAAGGCATGTTTGAAACAATAAAAAATATTTTATGCAGACCTAAATAGTTGATTACTAAAAAAATTATTCAGTGAAAGTAGGATATATCCTATTCCCTGTGGAAGGTAAACACCAGTAGAGGTTGCAGCATGAGACGAATACGTGGAGGGATTCAATTATTTCTCATTAGGGGCTAAATGCAATGTGTAGCAACAAAAAAATGGGATTACTCACTGTCTTTCCATGCTTGCTATTTCTTGATTATCTTCTTTAACCTGTAAAAAAAAAGTGCAACTTTGGAATATGATGTAAAATAAAATCTACAAATGAAGAAAGGAGAAATCTAAAAAATAATTCTTAATTCACTACAACAGAGAGTAGGTTTGGCATAAGAAAACTTGCTGCCAATGACTTGCTGTAATGACACAACAACAGTTCTTCACTGAAGAAAATTGATACAATCTATGCCTTTCTTCCAAATGCTCCTTTGCTTCCTGAATATGCTCTTAACTATATGACATATTCATCAGTAACATTCAGTATAATAATCCATGTGTGAAAGGCTATATAATACAGTGAAGTTCCTTGTAAATTATCAAAATTGTTCTTTGATTAGTACGTCTCTATGCTGTCTCAAAATGATACTGTCTGGAGTTACGCTATAGTATGGTTGACGGATTGGCTTTCATATCAACAGAAACGATGAAATGGAAAAAGTCAGCCAGCTGGGAAGCTGACTCCACCAATTTTGCTTTAGCTGAACCTGAAACATCCCTTCATGTAAATGATTACATGGTTTGTGCTATTTAAGACCAAATAACAACAAGACTCACAGAGAAGTGTGAATATTATCATCCCTTAATATACTGACAGACTCAGAATCCACTAAATGGTATGATTTTGTGCTCTTGCCTGCTTTAGTAATCTCTCCCTTTCCTCCTGAGGAGATTCCATGTTCTTGAACTCAGCAATCATTTGATTCCGACGTTCTTCAAGCTCACTGAGCTTTTCATACAGCTGCACTGCCTTAAGTTTCACCTGGGAGTGTGCTATTTCCTGTTAATGAAAAACAAAGCACCTACTTGCAACTTCCAAACTGCAGAAGAACATTGCAGAAATTACACTGTAATTGATCAACACTGTTCACTGTCAGTCCATCCAAAGTGAAGCTTAATTGTTACACAAGCACAAGAGGTAGTATAAAGGATGTACTCTCTAATCCAGAATCAACATTGCATTTCTTACTCTATGAGTTCATCTTCAGGCCAACATACTGAGTAGACTTACTGCTATTATATCATTTCTAGGGGAACAGAAACTATAAAGAGTATTTCAAAGGACTTAAAAAATGTGTACAAGTATTCAAAAATGATACTTCTGGAAGACATACATGACTGTATGTTTCAGCTTACCGATCCTTATGTATCTTGAGAAAGCTAATGTGAGAAACTTCTCATTCTAGTAATGTAACAGTGTATGAAAAATGTACTTTATGTGGGAGAAAAAAAATATCTTAGCAAGTACTACATTAAATTTCAAACTCAAATGGCACTTGAAGCACAATGTGAAAGAAGAAAATCATTTTCTAAAAGCCTAAAATCATGTTGAAAAACTAGATCTCACAAATGCATAAGTAGAACATGAATGGTGACTTCCCACTCATCTTTGGAGGGTAATTTCAAATCAGTCAAATGTCACATAAAACATTTTACAGCTATACAATTAAAGCTAAGAAACCTCACCATTGCCATCCAGATGTTGTATCTGAGATCTAGTAGAAACATATTAATCCACAACTGATTATAAACTATTGGTGGAAAGCAAAGAGGCAGCTTTGCCATTAACTTCCAAGTCATAGTCCTACAGTACATGGAAATTTAAGGAGGAAGGTACTTTTCACTGGAGCTCGGCAAATGATGGTACACAGGCTTGTTTTTATCATACTTACAGCTCTTAGAGTCACCTCCTTTGTGCTTAGTGCATCCAATTCCTGCTGCTGAGCAAACAATTCCTAAAGAGGAAAAAAATCAAAGATTTAGATTAAAATTACTACTCGATTAAATTACTTTTCATTATGCAGTCTAGTATCCAGAAGATGCTGTGAAACATCATCTTCTTTGGATAACTCATCTTCTCCAGCTAGCTTACACATAATACTGACTTAATTTCAAAAAAAAAAAAAAAAAGAAAAAACTTTTCCAATTCATTATAACTCTTCTTTGTTGTTGGGTAATAACCAAAACATGTTTGCCTTATTTGCAGACTTTTTCTTAAAATCAATGAACAGCAGAGTTCATCATTCCTATTTCAGAATTTAAAGTCACATTTTAAAACCTGAACTAGTCACCATAGCTTAGTCATAGTGAAGAGACACCGCAAAAAAACTAGTCAGATTTATTTTTGTGCACAGGATGAAAAACCACTGCGATTGCTTCTTACCTTTTGCTTGTTTTTCACATGTGGTTGAGTACATAAACACTACAGAGGACTTGAAATCTGCATGTTGGCCTCCAAAGTTGAAAAGAAAATGATGAATATAATTTGTCCTAACAAATACTAAAATATAACATATTTGTTTTCTGTCTATTTTTCTGACACTCCTACATTTGATCAATACACCAACAAGTTTGTTATTGTATTACTCAGTTTTTACTTAAATATTTAAATTGTACCTATAATTAATGAAGCCAAGCTAAAAAACTTTTCAGATTAAATACTAAGAAATAAACCCACCTGGGACACCTTTTCATTTGCAGCCTTCATCTCCATATATTTAGCTTGATTTTCCTCAGTCATGTCTTTTATTATGTCATCTGCTGCAACTTTTTCACGTTCGATATCTTCTTCCATGGCCTGAATTAATTTTTCTGTGCTGTAAAAATAACACTTTTTTGTGACTTTTACTAGTCTACTTCTGCTGCTATTTTTCCAACCCTGCTGATGTAAAAAGTAGGAGAAGACAATACAGAGCAGTACCTTTACCCACAACAAGCCTCTAGTGTTTAATGCGATGTGGACTTCTGCCTAGGTACATCAGTATCTCAGTGAGATTAGAAACAACTGACTTAGTTGTTAAGCACTGCCTCTGGTAGCAGTGTTTTGAAAGAAACTTGAAGCTCAGTGCTTTTTTGAGAGGCGATAAAAGTATTAGCAATGGCTGTCTCAAAAAATTAATTATTCAAAGGAGCACAACACTGCACTGCTAGAGAAACTGAAACAGGGTTAAGGCTTGGAAGTCACAAAACGTTCTGAGATATTGAGTAAAAAAAAATCAAAGCATCAATAACATTTTTAGTTCAACAGCTCTCTTTTGTGCTTCTACTCAACAACAGACTTGAGAATAGAGGATGAGAGGAAGGCAAATCCTTTTCCAGTTTCATGCTAGGAACTGGGGCAAAATGAAGCTTGCAGAATGAGATGGGCACTATTATAAGAAAAAATTACTGAACATAAAATTTGTGTATCAGTATAATGCCTTTGTCAATATGCATAGTATCTTCATTTTTTGTCTTAAGGATTTCTTCCTGGAATACAGCCCATGTCCATAAATGCTTGTGATCTTTATAAATTATGAACTTGATATATAACGTACTCCACAGCATTTTAGGTTTTTTTATCGTGTTTTTACAGCACAAGGGCTTAACAGTGACTTAAGCAATAAGCACAGATCTTTACCTCAACATGCAAATCGCTTGAAAATTTCTTTATTTCCTGACAAGAAGCATCAAAAAAAAAACCCCAAGTTTTCATCCACCTCCAACACTTCTTTAATCAACAATAATCCATCTTGCTTGTAAATATCCAGCAGCATTTTAACTCGGTGCTTCCTATACAGTCTGGAACTTGACACTTCAGCATAGTACCATTAGGCTTTCCTATTGGGTGCAGCACCAATTAAATTGAAGATGATTATACGAAATTTCTCAACCTAGTCAATGTTTTGCTAAGGATATTCCAGTTTCCTTATTTTTTTTACATGGCCTGCTTATTCATTAGGTACAAAGGTTGAAAAAAAACCAAAGTGCTCTAGGTGATACTATTTCTTGTCAGTGCACTGAGAAGTCTCTGTGGGTATATGGTGCTCCAAGAAGCAACAGAAAGGTAAGACACTTGGCACATCTTTTTCAAAATGTAGGCAAAGATTTACTTTGAAAGCTTTTGCCTGATTGGAAACAAATATATTTTGACATACTTTAAGGGTTCAGGAATTGCTACACACCCTATACGTACAAAGTTGTTAAGTAAATTGTGCTTCACTAAAAAGCCAGAGTACAGTCTGATTCTCTTCTAAAAAGAAAAACCTGATCACACAGTCCTCATCGCCTCCCAGATCTGCTGTTTTCTTTATAAGCATAATGAAAGCAACAAGAGTTACATTACTATTGAATATACAACACATACAAAATCCCCCAAGGAAATCTTCTAAAAAAACATTCTGGTGTTGAAGAAACAAGGACATGTCAGGGTACTAAGCTCAGTTTCTTTCCAAAATAATTACTTTAAGCAGCAATTTTTAAGTCTGGTTTTACTAAACAGCTACACTGCAGTTAAAGTACAGATCCTTCCTCACTCTTCTGTTGCTTACAACTGTTCCCCCATAAAAATGCAGGAAATCAACTTCATAAGAAAAAGGTTTTCTTTTTTTTCCACTAGATGTTAAAGAGTAATGACTGTGTTTTGCCTTAGACATATTTGCAGTGAGTTTTTAGACAGAAAAATTATTTTTCCTGTTAACAGCATCCCAGTTACTCAAATAAGTTAACTCTCTCTTTGAACTTCTGAAAAACATTTGAATTAATCTTTAATTTTCACTATTAACCTGATTGTTATTAACTTACTAATTTTTAGATTAATACCCAGTGTTTTTTCTCCACTCTTTTCCCCACTGTATGTATGTAGTATGTATTTTTCTTTTTAATCTGAACACTATGATAATGCTATTAATCACATTTCTAGATTGCATGGTTAAGGTCCACTCTGTTTCTGAACATCTTTGAAGAGGTATCTCTAAAGTTCCAACTTAAACACAGTTAATACTGGAAGTTTTCAAAAACTGCAGCATGTTTTCCACTCGCAATACACAAACTGCCTCCAAAAAATACACAAGACACCAGTATGGTCTCTGACTACAACAGTAACTAATACAGCAACATACTACCGCTGCTGTTCCTGGCACCCCTCATCCCTGCCACTTAGTACATCTTTTTGTATTTGATTCAAATTTCCAGTAAGAACAAAAATACACAATGGATCACAGCAGTATACATTCCTCTTTCAATGAAGTTACAAAGTTTACACAGTGACTCAGATAGGTGAATGAGCGCAGTCCTCAGAGAGACAAATACATGGAAGCGAACACATGTGACCAACTTGACCTGACGTGACTTCAGCTCCTCCAAATTCATTAACGGCTTGCAGCACTCTTTTTAAGGACTGATGGATTCATTTATTTATTTTATTTTAAATCTGACTATCTGCATACATTCAGTATTGTTCCTTATTTGTGCAGTGGAGCTTCCTTAAGTAATGTGGACCCTGAATTCAGTGAATACTTAGCAAGAAGCACCTTCTACAAGTATCTCAATCCTTATTTTAATCTATTATTCGTATAAAATCTAGCATAAACATGGATCAGTTTAACTTGTAAAAGACAAGATTTAACACTCCTGTTCAGTAGATACTGAAAATTATGCCCAGGTCAAAGGAGAAGATGGATATGTCAAACATTTTTTGAGATAAGTTAACATTTCAGGGAATATAAAAAAAAAAAAAAATCTTCCTGACTCTCAAAAAATATGGAACAAATCTGTGCAAAAACTCCAACACAAGAAAATGAAGCATGCTTCCTTAGCTTCAAAAAGAAGAGCAACAGCTGTGCCTTCATAAAACAGAATTACATTGCTTATGTCATATGTTTTATTATGAATAATAAATAAATTAGAAGATCTAATCATTAAAAATTCACAAAAACTGTGAATTCGCATAAGAATATATGAGATATCTGCCCGAATAAGCTATCAATCTAATATAGTATTCTGCCTCAATCAGTGGAAACGAAAGAAATTATCCGAGGACAAGCAAGCCTGGATACTTCCTTCAGTTGATTCCTATCATAGTCTTTCAGTACCCATAACTGCTCCAACAAGGATATTAATAAGTACACATCAGCCTATTCCTTTTATCCATTAGTGAATCTGTTGTCTATTAACTCGTCAGATCAATCCATTTTCTGTCTGCTGATACCGCCCACTGGATTTTAGATTTGCCCCAGACCAGGGAAAGGTCAATGCATCATGGCTGATAATGTTTTTTCTCTTAATTTTACATTTTGCAGTAACTACGCAGAAAAAAAATGTAGTGAGTTACTGTTAATTAATATGTTAAACTACTACTATACTAGTATTTTCACTGAGAGGGTGGTGAGGTGATGGTACAAAGCTGCCCAGAGAGGGTGTAAAGGCCCTGTCCCTGGAAGTGTTCAAGGCCAGACTGGATGGGGCCATAGGCAACCTGTTCTAGCGCCAGATCTGGAGGGTGGTGGCCATGCCTGTAGCAGGGGGTTGGAACCTGATGATCCTTGAGCCATTCTATGATTCTAATCTCAATACTGAAAAGTGGGTTCTTTTGCTAGACTCTGAACATGAAACTGTCTTGGCTCATGATCTGGGCAGGAATGCTGCTTTTGAATCAAGTCACTGCTGACTGCAACATTACTTCTCAAACTGTAAGTAAATTATGCATGTAAATCACTCCCATTTTTGAAATACACTGGAAATTAGAGACATATTAAATGACTGAAAAAAATGAAATTCCTAAGAAAGAAGCAGACAGAGGCAAAGAAAAGGATGTGTTGTGCTGTGAAATAGGAATTAGCTCCTGGAAATCATATTAAGTGGTGAAGCAACACTAAAACATATTTGATATGGTTTTACATATTGGTCAAATCTCTCTCTGCCATTTTGGAACAAGCCTAAATCACAATGGTTTTGGGACAAGTCCAACAATGGCTCCAGTTTAAGCAATTTTGTGTTAGCCCTTGCCTAAGTCAGGATCAACTATGTGCAAGATATTTTAAAGTATTCCTCATAATATTCTCTAAGATATTTTAAGATGTTACTTCGGTAGTATTTTTTAAAAATATTTATTTGACATAGAAACCCCAGTGGACATATATACAGTATACGACAGACACTTAATTGAATTTGTTTTCAGTAAAGCTAACTAGATACAGCTGGGTCACAGCAGTAACAACCTGAACACAGCCTACTTATCTAGAATGAGGAACAGCACAACCAATCTCTTCCTAGTACTCAGAATCTCATTTAAATCTAGTGCAAGTACCCTGGCAACAAACTCTAAGCTGCAGTGATGCACATGGACATCCACTTTTTTATAAAAGAGAAAAACATTTCAAGGTAAAGAGAATAAACTCTCGAACTGGAGAAGAGTACAGCTATGCTAAGCTTCAACACAGAAAATCAAAATTAATTTAAGTGCTACACATATAGTAAAAACGTGCTCAGGCTGGTTCTTAGACTTGAACCCACTTCCTCCACGACACCTTTACTTGGTAGTTTCTTGACTATGTGACAACGGAATCCTTTTCTATACTGTCAGCTCCCACATCAGAATTTCAAAACAGACAGCCCTACTAACTTCAAAACGGCATTGTATTTAGGATGATCACCACAAAAGCCTTGGAACTCTATCAAAATTTAACCACTAAGTGTCCTGACCATCAGGTCCCTAAACACTAGAACAAGTAATTCCCCTGTATCACTAATCCAGAAGAACATTATGGAAAACATTAACAAAGCGGCACGAAGACTAGTAGAGCTTCTCTTCTAAACATCTGACATTAAAACGTATTCTTTTATTCCCATTAGCAGTTGTCACTGGAACTCCTTCAATGGACAGCTCTATTGTATTTTAACTGTTGATACTATCTTTTTTCAACAGGTCATTTGTGATGAGTCTGGAAAGAACCTCTCTAGCGTCCCCACTGATATGCTGCAAAATGTTACTAAATTAAATCTCAAAAATAATAAAATCACTTTAAAACACAATTACAAAGAGATTCTTATAAGGCTTTCTAACCTTGCTGAGCTTTATCTGAATGAAAACATGATTACTCTACTGTATAATAACAGCTTCTACAATTTGACAAAACTTGTAATTCTGGATATCAGCAACAATTATATTAATACAGTTCATCAAGCAGCATTTGCAGGACTGTATCAACTGATAGTGCTGAATCTATCCCGTAACAGGACTACTCAATTAGATTCAGATATATTTTCTTCTCTAAAAAATCTGAAAGTTTTAAATCTACAGAATAACCTTTTGGAATCTTTCCATACAAAACCATCTTTCAAATTGACTACAATTACCTTAGATGGAAATCCATGGAACTGCTCCTGCAGCCTCCTTGATTTACAGATACAGCTAACATCTTCTAATGTGACAATGGGTAAGTTCTCATAGGAGCAGCATTTCACATCTGTTTGCCTCAAACTGTTTTACCTCAGTTTTTCCGATCTCAGTACAGTTCACCATCAACTTCTCTGTATTTTAGTTACTGGTGATTTTTTTTAAGATCTTAATGCCAATCAGCTGACGATATCTTATATGATTTCTGTTGCTCCTATTCACAGAAAATGAAAACAACACTACGCTTACATTCCCAAACATAAAGCAAAAATTCTCCATCAAGACAGCAACTATTCAACCAGTTGACTGTGAAACAGAAAAACTTTCTTTAGAAACTGCTATAACTTCCACTTACGCCATTAAGCATCAAAGCACAGTCTTTTTAACAGCTCTGACTTCAAACATGACTGGAAACAATGGGACACATGCAGGTAATACACTGATGTTTCTGTTCACTGCTTGCAACCTCTTTTATTTGCTGTTCCATAATTCACAGGGTTTTATACTCCTACTACACCGTTATTCTTTCATCAAAGCTATAGAACAACTGAAATTTCAGGTTTTATCATAACTCAGTTGTCCCTCTATGATTTCTTTGTATTCGTAATCTGTTAAGAAATTCATATCTTTACATGTATTATCTGAAAGAACGCTGACTTTTTTTTTTTCCTTTCTGTTTTAACAGCGTTTCCAGTTCTAGGCAAAAGCTGGACCTTCCTCGTGGGAGTGCTAGGGTTTGTCCTAAGCACTACACTCCTGATTTTTACTGCCACAAAATGCCCAACATGGTATCAGTATTTGATGAGCTACAGACACCGTCGTCTGGAAGAAAACGACCCTGAGATGTTTGAACAGGAGTTCTCAGCTGACATGAGTTCTTTTCCTGCAACATCAGATACAAACAACGAGGATCCCATAGTAATATTTGACAAAACTAATGCTTTTGAACCTGAGGAAGATGGATTTATTGAGGATAAATACATAGATACTTATGTAACTGAGGAAAGATAATATCTTACACAATGGACAATGACTCGACTTTTCAATCTGTTCAGCCTTCTGTATTAAACTATTTAAATACACTACAGAGTGAACTTAAGCATCCCAAAAAGCTGTAACAAAGTATTGCTGCACGAATCACGAAGGTTAAAAATTTGGTCACGCGCACACCTTAGTGTCACAACAAATATTTTGAACGTGAAAGAATACTGATTATCCATGTTTCAGAAAAAACACTATAATTAATGGTAGGAAAACAGCTTACTATTCACTGCCAAAGATGACCAAGCCCTTAAAATGCAGGCTGTCAGCCTGATACAATTATTGACATCATAGAAATGAAGAAGCCAGAAACAAAAAAGTCATTGTTTAAGCCACTGAAGCAGAACACAGTCAGACTGCGGACTGAATCCAAATCAGTAGTATCACAGCTCAGTAGCTTAACAGTTAAAACAAATATCTACAAATAACAGTATTTACAAAAAGTAAATAACTCTGAATCAGTAGACCAACTTAAACGTTCCTACATACAGTACAATGAAAACCAGCACTACTCATTTGATGCCCTTGTGCCTTAGATCAAACCAAGACTCTGCACATTTTGTTAACACTTGGAAATATATTTAGAGATAAACAAGACATATTTACGAGCCTTTGAAAACCACAATATTAGTGAAAAATGGCTCATTATTAAACGACCAACTGTAATTTTAAAACTCACCCTTTCAGCCCATCACCATGCAAACTGTCCTCATAACTTAGAAATTCCTACTGCCAACAGCTCACTTCAGTTCTATTCATTCCTGCTTTACCAGAGAGGAACTGCAGTTCTAGCCCCCACTTACACTTACTCTTCCCCCTCTGCTACTACAACACAACGTCCATACTCTACAATGTGTAGGTCCCCACAAGCCAGGTGACTTTAATGCCACCTATCTCCTCCCGGATGACAAGGTAAGTTATCATCACAGCAGTTACTAAGAAGAATTTAAAGACAGAAACTCCAGCTTTAGTTTCATACCAATACATGATCTAAGAAGTTTTTGGATATCATCAGTTTCACAGATTACACTGCTGACAAATTTCTGAATACAATAACTTCTCAATTTTACTGTTTTCAGATAGAGTTGACAGTACTTGATAGACATACACTTTGTGTACTTACGCTTGTCTTTCTGTGAAAATTTTATCCACACTCTCAGCATCTCGATCATTCTTAACTTTTAACTTAAAAAAAAAAAAAGATATTGAATGTAAGTATGTATATATGTGTGTATATATATATATATGTGTATGTATGTATGTATGTACATATATATATATGTATATATGTATTTTTTTAATACAACATTCAGTGTTTCCTGTAACAGAGAAAGAAGCTGATCAGAATTCAGTGGAATGTAGTATTGAAAGCAGGAGCAGAGGCCTCCTGTTCCAGAGGTGTTCTCAGGCTGTCCTGAAGAAATAACATCTGAAATTGCGGTCTCCCACATCACCTCTGTTTGAAACACAAGTGAAATCATGTTTGTAGCAAATGAATTTGCATACTATTACTGTAGGATCTATTAGTAAAATATACTTAAGACTACTGATAGAACACAGATGTAACAGAGCACTTTTCCCTCTATGACACAGACAATGAGACTTTATTTTTCAGTGAAACATGGAGAAAAAAAACTGGCCAAGAAACACTCTGGTAGTTTTTCAAGCTACCAAAATAATGGAGAAAGTAATCTCAAGAAACAGAACGTGTTTAATGCTCCCAAGCCTTAATACTTGGATAATTGGACTTGGATAATTTGTCTCTCTATCTTGGAAAATAAAGAAAATTAAGAACAAAGCTGATTAACTATGTCACTGGCCAGGTCACAGACTTGACTGGAGTTATTTAAAATACAAAAAACAAAAGAGAACTAAAACTTACAGAGCATCAGAAAGCTCTAAGTTGCAGTGCAGATAAGTGAATTTGCCTTTCATAAGGCATACTGTTCTATGCTTTTTAGTGAGATAAATAATGTATTGTAACACTTGCAATTTGAATTGGGAACACAGCCCTCTCAAATCTAAGATAGAGGAGCACTGTCATCACAGAAGCACTGTCATCTATCCTCTTTGGATAGTTGTTTCATGGCATACACATGATGTTGCCAAGTGTTATGCTCAATTTAAACTGGAAAAGAAAGTATGTGTACATAAATTAGTACCCAGCTTTTCTATAAATGTCACGCGTTCAAAGCACATTCATCTAATATATGCCATTTCTTTGATCAAATACAGCAAATATTTTATTTCTTACCAAATTGTAATCACGAATCACTTCTGCTATGTCTGTATTGGTGTTAAGTAGATCCACAACCTGAAAATAGACAGAATTCCAAACTGTAAGAATCCCCATTTATTAAAAAGACAAAAAAATGACTATATGCACACACAAACATGAAAATAAGTAGTAACTCGCAAAGCATTCATGAAAATACAGTATTTATCCATTACTGCACACAAAAATAGGTTTGAATTTTAAACCTGAATAGATTTTACAGTTCTCAGAAGTAATTCTCATTTAGCATAGCTGTAGAAACTCAAATGCTATGCAGCACTAATTTCTTAATTGTACATGCAACAGCTTATCCCAACATATACTAAAATTTCTTGTTTTGTTCTCCTTAGCTTCAATTTTTTTCTCTTCCAGCAACTGAATAAACTCAGCAATATTAACCATACACTTTTCAGGAAAAACAGCAATGAAAAAGAAGTTGAACTAAAGCAAAATGAGCAGTAAACAAAGAAAAGAAGGGAAAGTTGATTTCCAGTATCAAAAGCTGATCATAGCATACCATGTTGTAGTCCTCTAGCTGACCTTGCCATTCTTTGATTTCACCAGCTAAGGCTTCTGCTCTGAATACAAAACAAGAAGCCAAACTTAAAACAGGAATTGTTATATAAAAAAGTGAAATAACAAAAAGATTAATTTAATAGTTCCTTGAAGCCTGCACACTAGCCTACAACAGGGTCTTGTGACTGAAAAAGTTAACTTTGTACTTGTTGCCACAAAGCTCACCTTTTCTCATATGACAAATAGGCAGATTTCTCTTGCTTGTACATTTTTACTTCTTCCTGCAGCTTGTTGATTTCTGATGTGAGTTCACCGGTTTTGCTTCTGCAAAGTAAATAAATAAATAGAATTTAAATGTACAACTAGAACACAGTGAAAAAACAATTTTTGCTCCATGGGATGTGCAAACAGAATCTTCCTCACACAGTACCATGTTTCCAATAAACTATTTCTAAGAAAAACTAGATAAGTAAGGAAAAATTAAAGCAGTTCTGCCTGATAAAGTCCTAATCAAATATCAGAAAACCTGGCTGTGAAATTAAATGTTTGTACTAGTATTTTGTTCTGGTTGAAACAGTCATAAATACTTTTGAAATACATATTAAAAAAAAAATCATCGCATCCTTTCACAGAACGTAGATATCATCCATATACAAAACAAACCAAACAAAAAAAAAAAAACCAACAACAAAAAACACCATATTTTAGGACTGGTCATGAAATCCTGTAATGTCATCAGCTGACAAAGCCGGCTGTGTTTTTATCAGTGCCACCTCAAAGCACAAGATCAAAGCATACACTAAAAAGTGCTTAGTTTGAGATTCTACCTCTTAAAAGCTATCAGACCCATTTAATGCCACAGGTGGAAGCTCATAATCACTGTTGCATCTGTGATGAATGCTGTGGGAGAGCACTTAACTTACCGAGCTCATTAACAAAATACAAAGAAATCTTCCACTTGGACATAAGCATAACATTCCTCTCCTACAAACTGCCTGCAAAATGACCCCCATGTCTTAAACAGGACAGATATTATTACCAGTCAACATCAGTTATCCCTACACTACTGTTAAGTACAATGGATGTGAGAGGAGGCAACAGAGCTTTACACCTTCTGCACTTTGAGTTTATTTTTAAGACATACCTCAGCAGTCCAAGATAATAAGTTTTATCCATTATCTGTCTCTGAGGACCTGACAAAGGAGAATAAAATGAAATAAAAAAGTTTCACTAGACTGTAACTCATTCTGATTTAATAATTTGCAGATTTTACACACAGAGAACTGTCATCTTCTCAGTGTTCTTGAACAGCTTTACTGAAACAAATGAAGGCAGCGATTCCTTTTAAACTGTTGTGTAGATACAAAATACTTTTTCAGCTATAGTAAATACTTACTATATAATAAAGTATGTTGCAGAATCTTAATTAATCTGCAGCCCTGGAAGAAGATACAATTTATCCTATTGTTCCTTTCAATTTGTATTTAAATAGATGCAAAAATCCTAAGCAAGCTCAGGCACAAAAAAGCCTTAGTCTACTCTGGCAGCCAAAATCAAGGGACAGGGTGTGCTTTAATCTTCCTCTCCTTCCTCTCACTCCTTGTAGTCATAGCAATTCACTTTGCAATTTTTTTAATAGGTTTATACCTACAAAATGTTCTCCTCTAAATGCTCCCTTAAAACTTTTTGAAATACTTTGATACCTACTTTCTACAAAAAAAATACCTTTCATTCCAGTTTTCATTCCACTTAATCCCTGCTGCGTGACTGGTCTGTCTGCCACTTTAATGTGAGGTGACAAGATTCCACTAGCAGTTGAAGAACCAGCACGAGAACCGGGTCTTGATGTACTCGGAGGCATCTAGAAAAACAGAACAAAATCCCACCAAAAAAAATAACTCTGAGTTATGACTGTTATCTTTATGAAATCACCAAAGCAACTACAAACTTAGTATTCTCTAAAATCTTCATATAAGAATCTTCTAGTGTGTATACCTCTTCAGGTAAACTAAGATTTGGTCAAACAACTCCTGCAGAAAGTTACAAGATTGCCTTTGAGGAGCTGTTCACTGTTCTTTGTGCACGACACTGATACTATCCAGGTTTCCCAGATGAACTCATGATGCAAGACCTCACTAACCTCTTTCCACCAAAATTACAAAGTAAAACTGTCTACAGAACAAAAATCTTTCAATTCTTCCTGAGCAAATATCACTGAATCATACAATCATAAAGTATCCCAATGATCACCAGGTCCCAGCTCCTGGTTCCACACAGGACCACCCAAAAATCAGGCCACACATCTGAGCAATGTCCAGAATCCTTGAATTCTGTCAGCTTGGTGCCTTGACCACTGTCCTGGGGAAGCTGTTCCAGTACCTGATCACCCTCCTTATAATAAAACCGACCCTCCCCTGACACAGCTCTGTGCCATTCCCTCGGGTCCTGTTGCTGTCACCACAGCACGCCCCCCTGTGAAGAGCCTTGGGCTGCCATGAGGCCTCCCTTCAGCCTCCTCTGCTCTAAGATAACAAATCAAAACTGCACACAGTACTCAAGGAGATGCCACAATGGCACAGGGTGGAGTGGGACAATTCCTTCCCTCACTTGGCTGGCAGTCCCTGAATATGACTGGCTTTCCTGTTTGCCTGGGCACACTGCTGACTCGTGTACAACCTGCTGTGATCAGGACGCCCGAATCTTCTTCAGCAGGGCTGCTTTCCAGTATCTCATGCCCCCATCTGTATGTATAGCCAGGGCTGCCCCTTTCACACGCAGAACGCACTCGCTCTTACCGTTAAGTTGGTGACGCCCCTAGATTTCCCTGCAAGGCCTCTCCATCTTTGACGATAGTCCAGCTCCTCCCAAGTTAGTATCATCAGCAAACTTGCTCCAAACAACTTTTAGTCATACATCCAAGTCATTTATGAAGACATTAAAGTGAACTCACCCCAAAATGGAGACCTGGTGACCCCTGCAAGTGACCGGCCACCAGCCTGATGTAACCCCATTCACTACAACCCTTCTGCTGCATTATGCTTTTTGTCTATCACTTGCTGAAAAACGACAAAAGTTTGAGTAACAATCTAAAGATATCCAAGTTGACTTTTTTTCTTTTCACATACCCCTGTTCCTATCCTGGTTGCTGACGGAGCCCTTGCAGCAGAGGACGGCCTTGCTCGCAGCCCTACTCCTGCTCTCGAAGGAGGACGGCCTAAGGGAGTTCTGTGGCCACTCGCCATGCCTGTTCCCTTTCGAACTTCTCCCTGGAACGAAGGATAAGTCCTTTCATTTGTAAAGCTTCTCGAGAACAACTCGTTTAAAGGTTAATTCTTCCCTATTTTCACACGGACGTTACGTTTACTCCGAACTCTCCGAAGCAGCGCCCCTTTTAGAAGCGGGGCGCAAAGCACAGACCGT
Organism: Oreortyx pictus; assembly: GCA_036925125.1. NCBI lineage: Eukaryota > Metazoa > Chordata > Aves > Galliformes > Odontophoridae > Oreortyx > Oreortyx pictus. The sequence goes on along the minus strand of JAUPFR010000004.1, from coordinate 60,317,812 downwards.
GCTCGGAGCAGACCAGGCAGGCCCGCGGGCAGGCACAGACCTTCTCCTCAGCCCCGCGCCGCCATAACGCCTCCTCAGGCGACGGCAGCGGTATCGCAGCAACGCCTCAGCCAATCGCTGCAGCGCTCTGCTATCGCGACACCCCAAAATCTCGTTCCCGCGCCCCGCTACCAGCGGGGACGACATCTCCCAGAGTGCACCGCGACGGCAGCGCGGCCGCCGTGCCCGCTCCGTGCGGCGCGGGGCATGCTGGGACTTGTAGTCTCGGCTCCTCCCGCCGGCGTGTGCTGCGGCGTTTCTTCCGGCGCGGCGCAAGGCAGCTTCCGGCAGCAGCAGCAGCAGCGGCGGCGGCGGCGGCGGCGGCGGCGGTTGGGGCAGTTGCTGTGTCAGGACGGTGCCACCTTTCGCTATGGCGGGTGATGGCGGCGCCTACAGGCTTCGCTGCTCCCTGCTGGGCCACGAGCAGGACGTGCGGGGCCTAACGCGAGGCCTCTTCCCCGAGGGCGGCTTCGTGTCCGTGTCCCGGGACCGCACTGCTCGGCTCTGGACGCCCGACGGGTGAGTGCCGAGCGCTCCGCGGCCTGGCCCAGGGGGTACGGCGGAGTCGTGTGTGGCTGCGGGGGTGACCGACGCAGCTGCTCTGGGGAGCAGGGCTGGAGGGCTGCCGGCAGTGTCGTGGGTACGGCGGCGGTTTCTGTGAACGTGGGGGGCTTCATCCAGGTGATGCTCGAGCTGTTGATTCTCCTTTCTGTCAGGGCAGAGGTAATCCTGAAAACGTCACGGTTTTGAAAGCAAAGCAGCGTATTTTGAGCGTTTTTGAAGGCTTTTTTATTACCCTCCCTGGGCAGACAGCAAAGAAAATTAAAATACACGGAAGCATTGGAAGCAGGGAAAGAAAAACATGTTGTTTTTTTTTTTTTTTGGTTTTGTTTTTTTTTCTGAAATCATCTACTCTGCCTTGGTTAGGCTGCATTCTGAATACTGTGTCTAGTTCTGGGCTCCTCGGGTCAGGGAGAATGGGAATCTTCTGAAGGGAGAGCCTCTGGAACAATCTGGGGCCTGGAGGATGACTCTTCCCTTTATGAGGAAAGGTTGAGAGACCTGGGAATGCATGGCCTGAAGAAAAGAGGACTACCCGTGGATCTCATCACTGTTTGCAAATATCTAAAGTGCAGGAGTTAAAAGGGTGGGGTCAGATTCTTTTGCTTTTGGTGATACCTAACAAGAGAACAAGGGATAGCAGGTGCAAATTAAAACACATCAATCTGTATACAAACATGAGGAAGAAGTTATTTACTTTGAAGATGACTGAGCACTGGAACAGGCTGCCCAGAGAGGCTGTGAAGTCTGCTTTGTCGAGATGTTTAGGGCCCATCTGGATGCATTTCTGGGCAACATACCATAGAAGCCTGCTTTGCCAGCAGGGTTGGACTGAATGATCTGCAGAGGTCCCTTTCCAGCCCCTGTGATCCTATGTTGCTACTGCAAGGGCTTTTCCTCAGGGAGCCAGTCCTGCAGAGCAGTGTGAGATGTGATGGAGGTGCTGCAGGCAGCAGCGGGACCTGCTTAGCTGCTTCTGCTCTTAGCTCTCAACTATGTTCTGAAGTTATTTTCCAGTGGCTTTCTGTGAAGCAGAAGCAGTTGACAGATTTGTCTGAGTGCTTGCACATGTTTCAGTTGGTGTCTGTAGCCCTGCAGTTCAGGTGGAGGAGGATTAATTGCAGTGATTGTGGTTTGCTGGGTCTTTCATTCCTTCAAGAAGAACTTCCAAAATTGCGTAGAAATTTATTGCAGGAAAGGAATTTTCTTTCTGACCCCTAATGCCAGAGGATTGCTGGAGGAAGGCATGGCTTGTTTACTCAGTCATAGCATTGGTAATGGTCATCTCTCTGTTTTGAAGGCTGGGATTTAGGACAGGATAAGCAAACTGCTTTGTTTTACTTTTGTTAGTAAAATTTCATAGAAGGGTGTCACCTTGTTCTTTGTCCCTTCAGGAGAGAAGAGCTTTTGAGAATTTATAAGATTTCCCTATGTATTCCATGTAGAAATATGCCAGAATAGGATGTAATACAGACTTTGAGGGGGAAAAACTCAACAACAGTACTCCTATCATGTGAGCACAGGTAGCATTTTTTTTTTCTATTGAGAAAAAATATATTGATATTCTATATCATAATGAAATATTAAGGGTGCTTCTTGTAATAGGTGTAATCTATTTATTTCAAAACGCCTACAGTGCTTATAAGTTCTAATGAAGAGATTATTCGGTCAACAAACTTTCCTCATTTACCTACCCTGTTATTTTGGGTCACACTAGGGTACGTTATCGAGATTTGAGACAGGTTACGGTTTCACAGAGGCAAACTGCAACTACTTCTGATTAAATTCTCATTTAATTCTTTCCAGTACCTAAAAGGGAACTACAGGGAGGCTGGAGAGTGACAGTTTAGCAGGAAATATAGTGGTAGGGACAGGGAGTAATGGCTTTAAACTAAAAGGAAAACATATATGAGTGTGGCTTTACATGTTTGTATGCTAGACTATAGTTTTTCTCAAAGTTCTTCAATTGTAGTAATATGCAGCAAAGACTGTAATTCAAGAGCTGGAATATAAAATGGCTATTGTAATTCAGAACCTCAGGTAAGTACTATCACTGTTGTGACACTGGACTGATTACTGTATATGTTTAGTCTTAACAGGGGATTTTCTGAAATGCACTGTATGCGTGGCCACTCAAATTTTGTATCGTGTGTGTGCATCATACCTCCAAGTGACCTCTATCCTCGTGGGCTGATTGCAACTGGTGGCAATGATCACAATATTTGCATTTTCACAGTTGACAACACAACTCCTCTTTACATCCTTATGGGTCATAAGAATACAGGTATGTACTCTTTTATATTTTTTAAGTTTGTTACATAAAAGTTTGTGATTTATTCGGAAATTAAGGTGAAGTTGTAAAACTCCGTTTTGATTTCTTTCATACTTACCACGTGGAACTGTTTAATTATGCCCTTTACAGGTAGCATTTTATAATCTCAATTCATGGAACAGCAGTTCAACGTAAGCACTGCTGAGTTTATGCTGATAAATATTTGAGCTTCTGATCACAGTGCAATTTACAGAGTTTTTACTACTCTTTTACTAAGTTAAATTTTTAAGGAGCAGTTAATGTAATCCTCTGTGTATTGTGTTAAGCTTAGTTTTGGTGTCTGAGTTTGTAGAAGTGCAAAGAGAGGCTTCCTGGGATAAACAAACTTTCAGTGCTCCTTTTATTACCTGAGTGGGCTGTAATATTAACTGGTGCTTTAAAAACATACCAAATTCTAAAATGGTACTGCAGAAATTTCATCTCTTCAGCTAAATAATGCAACGTGTCATTTAAACAGTATTATATACCCTATTTTAAGCCATAAAATAAAAGATGCAGCAATTCTTGCATTAGAATGTAAACGTTTTTTTGCTTGTTTTTGTTTGCTCGCTTTCATGATCTGATTTAGTATTTATTTATGGAATTCAAAAAGTTAATGTTGCAAATTTTGGAATTTCTGAGACTCAAGACTCTTAATGTGTTGAAGGATTCAGGAGATCAGTTTGAAAACAACCTCGACAGCTACACAGCACCAAAAATTATATATTTGCATTATAAATCTCTTGGCTTGCTATGACAAAGAAATTAAAAAATGTCAGTGCATAGGAAGTTGTGGAATGCCTTATATTCTTCACAGAAAATTTGGGCTAGTTAAGCAGGTAAAAGAACATCCGGTGTATTCCCTTCAGAGTCATATAAAGCCGTGGTGTTATATGAAGCAAGTTGGATTCCCTTACAAAGAATGTATGTGGCAATTTTTACAGTAATGCAAAACATTAAAAAAGTAAAACCAGCTACGTTTCTACTTAATTTTTCTCCAAATTCTCAATGATAGGTATGCCGCTAATGCCAAATTGTTATCCTTAAATAAATAATTGAAAATTGCTGGCATGAGATTGGCGACAGGACAGGAAACGTGTCATTGTTAATCTGAAAAATGCATTCCAGTTTGCAGCCTTTCTTCTGGGAAATTCGGCACACTGTTAAGTGGATCGTGGGATACAACTGCGAAAGTCTGGTTGAATGACAGATGCATGATGACGTTACAGGTATGAAGTTCTCTTGCATGAAATAGGTTCTGAATTTTACTTTGGCAAGTTTAACGGTATTTTGGGATTTTTGTTTTTTTTTCTTTTCTTCAGGGTCACACAGCTGCAATATGGGCAGTAAAAATACTGCCTGAACAGGGATTAATGTTGACGGGTTCAGCTGACAAAACTATTAAGCTGTGGAAGGCGGGCAGATGTGAAAGAACTTTTACTGGTAAATATTACTGCAGGTGGTAAATTCATTAGGTTCCTATGCACAATTAAAAATGAGGAAAAAATAATTTTAATTAATAATACAGATTTCTGTAAACTGAACAATTTTTAGCCAGGATTTTAAAAATCTCTCTCAAGTTGCATACCCAGAATTCCCATTACTTTTAAAGAATTAGATTTCTTTCAGTGCTTCCATTGTGAAAGTTGGTTGCCAGAATGTAGATGTGAGTTAAATAGAAATGATATTCTGCTGGTAATTGAAAGAAAAACTGCATAAAAACATTTTCTTTCTTCTACAAAGGCCATGAAGATTGTGTAAGAGGTTTAGCTATTCTCAGTGAAATGGAATTCCTTTCGTGCTCTAACGATGCTAGTGTGCGAAGATGGCATATCACTGGCGAGTGTCTGCATGTATATTATGGACATACAAATTATATATACAGCGTATCTGTCTTCCCTCATTGTGAAGGTAAGTTTATTTTTTGTGACTCTTCCAAAATGAATTGGTAATATAGGCTTTCAGTAGTTCTGTGGAGCTGCCATAACTGAAGAACTCAGTCAGCACTTGGTTTTTCTGGTTCACATGAGTAATGAAAAAGTTTTTTATTAACTTCAAACCACATGCCCCTTACAGAATTGCTGTGATAGCAAATAAGATGAAAGTTCATAGGTAGGAAACCTTGATAAAGTGATACACAAAATTACATCCACGTAGCAGTAATGAAATACAAACAGCTGTAGAGTATTAATATAGTAGGCATGTCTTAGCAGTTTTAAATTATACACATTTCAGTGAATAAGGAATTGACAGAAAGGTCATTGCCAGAGGGTTGTAGTCAGTGGCTCAATGTCCAGGAGGAGGCTGGTGGTTTGTGGTGTCCCTGGGGATTCATCTTGGAGCCATTACTCTTCAACCTCTTTACCAGTGACATAGATGATGGGATCAATTGTACCCTCAGCAAGTTTGCTGATGATACTAAGCTGAGTGTTGTGGTTGATATGGCAGAAAGAACAGATACCACCCAGAGAGACCTTGATAAACTCATGTGAAAGTAATGAGTTTCAACAAAGTGAAGTGCCCTGTTTTGCACTAGGTAATCCTACCTGGGTATGCAGGATGGGAGAAGAATTCCTCGAGAATCCCTCAAGAATTCCTTGCTGAAAAAGACTTAGGAGTCCTTGTAGATGCAACTTAACACGAGCCACCAGTGTGCACTTGCAAACCAACAGTATCCTAGGCTGCATCAGAAGAGGGGTGGCCAGCAAGGCAGGGAGGTGACTGTCTGACATCTGTGGCTCCACCTGAAGTGTTGTGTCTAGGTCTAGGGTCCCCAACACAGGAAAGATGTCCCGCTTTTGAAGAGAGACCAGAGGAGGGCCACAAAGATGGTCAGAGTGCTGGAGCACCCTTCCTATGAAGACAGGCTGACAGCGGGACTTATTAAGTCTGGAGAAGAGAAGGCAGTGGAGAAACTTCATTGCGGGTTTCCAGTATTTAAAGAGCTTATAAACAGGAGGAAAATGAACTTCTTGTGTCGGTTGGTAGTGGTAGGACAAGGGGGAATGGTTTTAAACTAAAGGAAGGAGGACTTAGATTTTGACTGGAAGGGTGGTAGCATCTGTTGCCTGGAATGGTTGTGGATGCCCTGTCCCTGGAGGTGTTCAAGCCCAGGCTGGATGGCGCCTTGGGCAATTTGATCTGGTTCTTGATCTAAAGGTTGGCAACCTTGCCTGCAGCAAGGGGGTTGGAATTTGATCCTCGATATCCCTTCCAACCCAAGCCATTCTGTAATTTCAAAGTACCTCAGAAATACTTTAGATCAACAGTTTTATACCTGAGGTGTATGTATTTGTTTTGAGAGTTAGAGGCTTTGAAGGTTCAGAACTAACCATTGCAGACAGTTAAAAAATAAATTCAAAATAATTGAAATTTGTGTGGTGTATGAGGTATTTATGCATTTGTTCACTGATGAAGTGGCTATGTATCTCAATCTCTTCTGCACTGAAACTCCTTATAAGAGGACGTGTGTGAAGTTAGATTTATGATTTTGAGCAGGCTTTATGCGTGTCTACTGAAATAGCAGGCTGCCCTTGCAAAAATCTGAGACTTGAAACAACAGTAATATTCTTGAAACTGTAAAACAAAACAGTGATAGTTTCAAGTTCTTTGTTTAAGCACTTGGGAGGAGAAGACAATCTTTAGTTGTAAACAGTTTTTTTCCCTGTCTGGCTGCTCAATCTGCAATTTATTCACTTTTTTTTTTTTTTTTTTTTTTGGCCAAACAGCTATGCAGTTGCTTTAATTTACCAATGTTGTTAAGAAAAGCATGAAAATATAAAAAGGTTCTTTCACTGTTTTAATTTTTAGATAACAAGTTGTGAGAGGCTTACATACATACATACTAACAGAGAATGCTAAAAACAGACTTTAAAGCTTTTACATTTTTTTTTCTTTTCAGATTTTGTAACTACTGGAGAAGATAGATCTCTTAGAATCTGGAGGCAAGGGGAATGTGCTCAAACAATCAGACTTCCAGCTCAGTCTGTATGGTGCTGCTGTGTGTTAGACAATGACGACATTGTAGTTGGTGCAAGGTATCCATGTCTTATTCTCAGTATATTTTCAGGTTTACATCTGAAAAACCCCAGGTAAAATTGTATGTATCCCTTTGACTGTCATTCCCCACTGTATTTAAAAGTATAGCTATGAAGATGTGTGTGGAAATGTGAATTTATGTACTGTTTCAGCCAAAAGGTCATTCTTTGGGTATGCAAATGGCAGATGTAAAAAGTAAATTCTTTTATGTGGTAACATTGAGACTAGACTTACTGATACTATATAAAGAATGCATTTGATAGGCATATCCTACCTTGACTTGTGTTATGGAGCTTCAGGTTACCTTTGTGAGTCCTTCTATAGACCTTCTTTTAGCACAAGAGCAACATAATTAAAAAAAAAAAAAAAAAAACAAACGAGGAGGATTACTGGAAATAATGGCAGTTTATTGTGACATAAAAGTCACTATTAGAATGTATATAGTTCTGACATCTAAAATACTGTTTTTCTTTCAATGTTTTTCTCTCCATTCAGTGATGGAATCATAAGGGTGTTTACAAAGTCTTTGAAGCGAACAGCAAGTGCTGAGGAGATCCAGGCTTTTGAAAATGAGCTTTCCCAAGCATCCATTGACCCTAAAACAGGTGATTTAGGAGATATTAATGCTGATGATCTTCCTGGAAAAGAACACCTTAAGGATCCCGGTGAGTTATGTTTACTTCTGTTATTCTAGAGGTGCCTCCAGATCTTGATTCTGACATTCTGAAACTTTACGTATATTTCAAAATATAGGCTTTTACAGTTTTGGTATTTTTAACTGTACTTCCAGTACAGTTGATGAAGAAAACAGCTAGATTTTGTTCCGCTTTCCTTTCGCTGATTCTTTTGTTGGCAAGACTGGAGTGATAAATATTTACATACGCGCATATATATACATAATGTTTTTTTTTTTTTTTGTATTAATTTAGAAAAAACTGGCTTTCAGGATGCTGCAGTGTGTTCAAGGTGTTCTGGGTCTACTATGCCAGCTGCACCAATAATAAAAGAGACAGCCATAAAAATCTCAAAAGGACTACTAAGTTTCTTCTCCACCTTCCTTCCCCCACCGCCCCACCACGGAAAACTAAATATATACATATATATATATATACATATATAATGATGTAGCTTTCATCTTGAAATACTGTTTTTCCTCAGTCAGCTTGATTTTATACTTTTCAGGTACTCGGGAGGTTACTGAGGAAAATAGTCGGGTAAACTGTAGTTAAGAGTACTCAAAAATAGACAAGTACTTTTCCCCAGGTAAAGTAACCAGTAACTTTGGCCACTGATTCTAACCAGCAAGTCTTACAGTCATACAAGGCCTCCTATGTTGTTAAACCATCAGAGAATATCACCTTCTTAATTGTCACCTCCCTGGGAAAATGGTGAACTTCTGCAATACTGAAGAACTTCTATACAGAAAGGGTTGTTAAGCACTGGAATAGGCTCCCCAGGGAGGTGGTTGAGACACCATAACTGGATGTGTTTAAAAACCATTTGGACGTGGTGCTCAGGGACATGATTTAGTAGAGAGTTGTTCGCGTTAGGGTAGTATGGTTCGGTCATGGTTGGACTCGGTGATCTTTAAGGTCTTTTCCAACCTGAGTGATTCTGTGATTCTGACTGCTTTTGCAACTCAGTCTGGTGACATGTACAATTACTATAACTGTAAAATGCTATTGCCAGATATTCTGCTATTCTTGCAACATATACATACTAGTTTTCTGTGCTGTGACTTCAAGTCTTGGAGAACTACCTCTTTATATTTGATTTCTATGCAAGACTTTTCTTTCTTAAAATGAATTTTATTATATTTCTTAAATCTGTTAAATATTCATGTCTGCAGGAACAAGAGATGGACAGACACGGCTGATTAAAGATAATGGGAAAGTTGAAGCATATCAGTGGAGTGTTAGTGAAGGAAGATGGATAAAGATTGGTGAGGTCGTTGGTTCTTCTGGAGCCACACAACAAACATCTGGAAAGGTTTTATTTGAAGGAAAGGTATATCCAATATTTTGTGGGCTTTACTGCTTTCTCAGTTGAACGCTTTATTTCAGATTAGAGAAAAAAAGACTCTGATTATGACTTAGCTATAATATAGATTAAAAAAACAGGGATTTACTGATACTTCTTTGCACATCATTGATTTATTATAACTATATTTATTTATAAAACCTATTTATCACAGGTAGGACTGTAAATGTTAGTTTTTGTTTTACTTTTGAAATGCCCTTTGTAAAATCAGCAAACAAGTAGCAGTTATTCTGCAGAAAGGCCACCTGCTAGCTATTAAAAAAAGGATCAAAATCTGTACTATATATTACTACTGTACTGAGAAGTTATATCTAACTCCTCTTCCAAAGAGAGAACCCTGCAGTGTATAACATCATGCCCACCTGAAATACTAGATACCAGGCTTTCTCTGTCCTTTTTCTAACTTTGGAACATAAAGAGGGATAATCTGAAAAGTAACTGTTTAATTTACTGAAGCATATCCATACATAATACATAATGATAACATATGTACATATATATTGGTCTAGCCTGTTTTTCTCAAAATACAGAATTATGGAAAATGTAGGGTATAGTTAAAATATAGTTAATAGTTATATCGTAGGATATAGTTACAGTCTTTTATTTTGCTAAAGCTTATGTATGAGGCCGCTACTGATACAACCTGCCACTTGCAGTATTAAAGTTTTTAGACTTAGGTTTGGGCTATTATTAGTCTACATTTCATGTATCTCTATGCAAAATGTGCTGACAAGTGCCCCACTTATTTTTGTTTTTATCTTGCTCACAGGAGTACGATTATGTCTTCACTATTGATGTAAATGAAAGTGGACCTTCCTACAAACTGCCATATAACGTTTCTGATGATCCTTGGCTGACTGCATATAACTTCCTGCAAAAGAATGATCTAAATCCAATGTTTCTGGATCAGGTGGCCAAGTTTATTATAGACAATACTAAGGGGCAAGCAACGTTGAGTACAAATACTGAATTTTCAGACCCCTTTACAGGTAAAAAAGTCAATCAGTCAGTTTTTGTGATGTGCAACCTAAAAGTTAAATGACAGAGATAAAGATGTGTACTTTTAAATGTTCTTACTGTGCTTTGATTTTTTCTCTTAAGTATATTCCTTCACAAGAGTAGGGCACGAACTTAGCAGAATGGTTTAGAGCATTGTGTATGCTATAGTTCTGCTGCAAGCTTGTTATGCATTTGTGGCAGTGTAAATCACTTCTCAAGCAGACGAAAGCTGCAGGATGACTGAAACTGGAAAGAGCCTCTGGAGATCATCAGGTCAAAGCTTTGAGCTCAGGTAGGGGGTGCCAGGGGGAGCCAGTTTGTCTGGGACCATAACCAGATGGCTCTTGAATTCCTTCTAGCATGGGACAACTGCTTAGCCATGTGCACAATTAAAAAGCATTTCCTGATGTCCAGACAGAACTTCCTCTGTGTCAGTTTGTTTCGTCATGCTGGGCGTGCCTTGGAAGATGCTGTCTCTTCCTTCTTTGCGTACTGTGGGCCTTCACTGTTTTCTGTCATGTCCATCTGTCTTGTACTGGGGATCTCAGAATTGGAAACAGTACTCCAGGTGTGGCCTCCAAACTGCTGAATAGAGAGGAGAAATCACCTCTCCAGCTACTGTCAGAACTTTGCCTAGTTAGCCCATTATCCTTCTTTGCAGTGTAGTCCCATTGCTGACTTACCAGCAGCTTGGTGTCCATCAGGACTGTGAAGTCCTTTTCTGCCAAGCTGCTTTTTAGTAGTCCCTAACACATTCTAGTGTCTGGAGTTGTTTCTCTCCAGGTGCAGTGCTCTGAATATCTCTCTGAATTTCAAGAGGTTACTGCCTACCCAAGTCCACCTAGGCAGTAAGACTACCAGCTCTCAGAACTATCAGCCACTCTTCCCATTTTGTTTTGCCTGCAGATTTGCTGAGGGTGCATCCTACTACTTCATGCATGTCATTAGTGAAGGTGTGAAACAGGATTGGTTCCAATACTAACTAGGGTCCTTTGCCAGTTACTGGTTTCCAACTAGATGTTGTGTCACTGATGCCACCCTCTGGCCCCACGTCTTCAGGCAGTTTTCAGCCCATCTCACACTCTGATCATAAAGACTTCAGCGTCCTAGTTCCTGCACCACCTGGGTGTCCTCAAATGATGGAAGGCATGGCACAGAAAGACCTGACAAGAAAAATTGACAAGCTTGTAAAATCTGTGAGGTTTTTGTCAGAGCAAGTCTCAACAAAATGTCAGTCAAGCCAGCTGTATTTTTTTCAGTCTAACCCTTCTTCTGTAATGTAAGGAAATGTAATATTTTATACTAGGCCACCCTTATATTAGGTGGTCAGATGCTGTTAATGCAATGAATAAAATGCAAAACTGTAACTGGAGAAAGAATTGAAACTGAGTGAGATATGCGAGTAATGCCTTTTCAGGCAGGGAATGAAAACTGTATTTTATTATTTTTTTAATCTATTAAAAAGCAAACTTAAAAGTTAATTACTCACCAGCTAAACTGTGTTAATTGATTACATCCTCTGTTGCATTACAACGTAATCCACTATTCAAACAGTTCAACAAAGTTGTAGGTAGAAACAAAATGTCATGAAAATAATTAAGCTATGTTTTTTTTTTCTTGCGATGAACTAGAGATGAGTTTAGATGCCATCAGTCAGATTGAGATTCGTCTCATGGTGCTGCAATTGTATAAACCTATGCTCATACCTTTTAACTTGGCTCTGTCCAAATGTACAATGATTATGTCCCAGAAAAAATATATACTTCTTATTGAAATAATTAGATTGATTGTGATCACTTGGGGAACTGCGTAAAGAGGATCTGATTTGTCATAGTGCCACAATAAGCCATGAGATGTATTTATTTGCCTTCATTTTTCAGTTTCAGCTGTCTGAAAATACTGATAGTTCACTAACACCAAGGATGTATGTTTCACTAGGTGCTGGGCGTTATGTTCCAGGCTCTTCATCTCTGTCAAATACAGTCCCTGCAGCAGATCCATTTACAGGTAATATAATATTAATTGTCTTTATTGCAGTTTGTCTTGCCAGCGTTTAAGGTGTGTATTTTACAGTGTTCAGTTAGTGTGTTTGGCACTGGAGCCCTATTTCTTGCAATCCTCCACTTGGGGTAGCACTGTGGATCGGATTGCTAAGGTGGATTCCACTGATGTAAGAAACATCAAAGCCTGTCACATCTGTTTTGCAGAGGAGAAAGCCCTCTGCTTGTCTAGTCTGCCTCATGTCACTCTGTCCTCTACAGCAAAGGAGTAAGATCTTCAATGCTACGTTTTGCCAGTCTTACAGGAATGGCCAGCTCAGGATCAGGCATTTTCATAGAATGAGTTTTCTTTTTTTCTTAGTATTCTTTTTATCTTATTATGTGACTATTATTGGTACCTTTATAAGCTAAATTTTAGATTCTAATATTTCCTCTTACAGCTAGTTTAAAATTCTTCTCATTTGTAAGAACCCTGTTTGCAGAGGCATCTCATCCTACCTAGAAGCTTTTGATCTTCAGAGAAGGGTCGTGTAGGCATGGAGCTTCCCTCACAGCTCTCTTAACTACTCCTGATACTCTACAGGTCTTTCTTGGCAGTGTCATTGATGCATAGGTGGAAGAGTAGCAGGGGTTTAAGTATGAGGGCCAAGCAAACTGTGGCAGATCCAGTGACATCCCGTGTCCTGGCTCCCACCAAACAACAAACCTCCCAAGATAACAGATCACATCAGTAGATAGGTGTCTCCATGCCCTGCTGGAAGCCTCTAACCACTCTGCTTGCCTTTCCCCTTTTGGCACATGTTCTGTTGTATTCTCATTTGGTATTTGTCCTTACCAGTGACCGGCATATTTGTTCTGCAGTTGCATGTGTCCATGTGGAGCAGAAGCCTTCCTGCTGTTACTTGAAGTCGTAGCATTCCTCATCTTGACAGTCTTTCTCCATACTCCTTCTACTGCAGTCTCCAGCTGTCCTTTGTCCCTTCCTTTTTGTGATTCAGTTTCTCATATCTAAAAGCCTTGCCTGTCTCCTCTGAACTCTGCTGATGATTCAAGGCTTTGTCGCCTGAGTACTTGGTACCACATTTAGAGCCCATCTGCCTTCAGGAGAGGCCGTCGCTGCTGTAGGCAGAGGGAGAAGGCAGGCCTGGGCAACAGCCCAGAGTTCTTAATGGTCACGGCACATTGTACCAAGGGCATGGGCATCGGTGGTGCCAGAGAAACTTCCAGAATGTCTCCAAACAGTCACTTAGCTTGTGAGCGCCATCACTGCCACCAGTGCTATTCTCACACGTACAAAGATAAAATCCGTAAGTTTCAAGAAGGGTTAGAGGACTTCTTCCTAATTCTGTTAGTGCAAAATAACACACTTAGTAATGATATTTCAAAACTACTGTTGAAAAGTATGTATGCACTACCTCTTTACTAGTGGTGGTGATGAAAAAGTCTAACCTCTCCATCCAGGTGCTCGTCGCTATGTTCCTGGTTCAGGATCAAATGTAGTAGCTCCAGTGGGTGGGCTTGATCCATACACAGGTAAGAATGAGGCCTGCCATGCAAAGGGCATTATTTGATCTTTTTCTTTGGTTGTTCTTTTGACGTGGATTCTATACTGTTACAAATGTATACTTAAACATTACAAGCAGATTGAAAGTGCTTGTATTTTAGAAATCACTCAGAAAGCAAGGGGAACAAAGCTTTCTTTTACATGTAGGAATTGTAGGATTGGAATTGTGGGTTGGAAGGGACTCACAGGGATCATCGAATCAAATCCTGGTTCCACGCAGGACCACCCAAAATTTAAACCCCATGTCTGAGAGTATTGTCCAGACACTCCTTGAACTCCGGCAGCTTGGGGCATTGAGCACTGCACTGGTTAGGCGGACCACAGTCTGGTGAAGAACTTTTTTCTAACACCCTTCCTGACCCTCCTCTGATACAGCTCCATGCAGACTTATGAGTGCAGCCTGCAGACTCTTGTTCCTTGTTCATCAGTGGTGATAATGTGTTGTTAATGGTGGTGGCTGTGTTGAAAAAGAGTGTTTTGTAGCTGAGAATATGCTCTGTCAAATAGTGTTCCTGTGCTCTTTTCATCTGTAGTGATTTCCATGGAGATAAATACAAAGCACTCCTTTTGGAGTGACTTCCATGCTGTAGTGCCGCATATACAGAAGCGTTATAGTACACATTAGAAGATTTTTGGTACGCTAGTAATCGTTGCACAAAGAAACAAATATGTGCAGTTACAATGGAAGTTATGCAATGTAATCTACTAATTCTTCTGTGATTCTAGAAAATCATAAATTGGAGCTTTTTATTAATACTGTGATGTTGGTTTATTCTTGTGTTTGATGTAACTTTGTCGTATCTGCAGGTCTGTCTGCTTATTAGGAGAATAAGGAGGAGCGGGATAAATGTTATTCTAAAGCCACAGACCTTTCCTGTCTTAATTCCAGTATCAATTTCTAGGACTGTATTTTTGTTTCATTGTAATTGAGATACCACATAAAAATTCATACTTGCTTTATAAATCTGTCATAGAGAGAACACAGAGGAAGAAGCTTTTGAAGGATTGCATTAGGTTTTAACCCTTGCACATAAAAATGTTCAGAAAAACAATGTAAAGGAAGACAGCAATTTGCATTTTTATTAAAAGAAAAAATCCATCTGAATGATGGACAGTGGGAAAGTCTTACTGGTAGGGTAATGTTCTGTGTCAGACACTTTGGGCTGTTAAACTTCTCTTATTTTGTTATGCAGGAATGGGTGCCTACCAATCAGCTAAAGCTGAAAACGTTTATTTTCCTAAGAAGGATGCTGTCACTTTTGACCAGGCCAATCCTACACAGATTTTGGGTCAGTATCTTCATTTCAACGATCTTTTTTTTTTTTTTTTTTCCCTCATCTCTTAAAAAAAAAAAAAAAAAAAAAAACATTTTTTCTTCATAAATCTAAATGATTTCTAGTAGTTTTCCTGTTCTTTCTCAGTTTTGACCTTTTAAGATTATAGTAATGGCTATAATGATGGATGTGTTAGAAGGCTTAGGAATTCTTCTGAGGTTTACTTCTCTTCCCATATCTAATGCAGATTATCTAGGGTTTTTTTTCTTCCTGCTGTCTGCTCTGTTCAGTGTTTCGTTTACTGAGGTGGTACACCTGAACAGTGAGGTTTTTTTTCTCCTAGTTGCTGGATATGTGGGTCTTATGTAATCCCTTTCCAGTTTTGCTCATGAGAGTTTCAATTTACTAGACACTCAAAGCGTAATCTGTGCTGTGCTGAAGGTATTATGTAGGTTCAGAGTCAAGTGGTCTCTTCTGTGTTTAATCAGAACATTCTGCATTACAGAAAATGGTATGCAGTATTTAGTAGTAGGCCACACTTCCGATGAATGTTGCTGTTGCCTTGTTTCTTTCCATCCAATACTACATACCAATACATCCAATGTAATGTGACTATTCCACAGAATCTGTACCTATTTGTCTCCTGGTTTTTTTTTTTGTTTTTTTTGTTTTTTCAGTGTGTTCTAGTGGAGCTCCTTTAATGCGGTTATGAGTTTTGTAAAACTAGTTTGTATTCACACTATAGGAAAATAGAATACCTGGCTTAAATATATCCAGATTAAAATAATTTTATTCAAATATTTTTCATTTCTTCTCTTCTGCATCTTTGCCTGCACATAGGCTAAAATGTGAGTTCTGAATCAGCACTGCAGTTTTAAAGAGGCTTGATAGTAGTATTTGTTGTGGTGATAATTAGAAACTTGAAATTGTGAGATGTCATATTTTTAAATGATCATAACAGTTGTGATTTCTTCAGTGAAATACTACAGAGCGCTTTACAAAAATTTGTATTTAAGTTGGAAGTAATACTTCTTCAACTGGCCTTACAGGTAAACTAAAGGAACTTAATGGCAATGCAACTGAAGAACAAAAACTCACAGAAGATGACTTGATAATCTTAGAAAAGTTACTGTCCGCGACATGCAATACCTCTGCAGAAATGCCTACAGCACAACAAATTCAGACTTTAT
Source organism: Oreortyx pictus (assembly GCA_036925125.1). Taxonomy (NCBI): domain Eukaryota; kingdom Metazoa; phylum Chordata; class Aves; order Galliformes; family Odontophoridae; genus Oreortyx; species Oreortyx pictus. Next base: position 60,301,796 of record JAUPFR010000004.1, on the reverse strand, counting down.
GGAAAGCAATTAACTGGCCAGAAGGTAGACATTTGCAGTTATTTTTTCGTACTGTTGTCTCATCAATACATCACTATGAACCAGAACTCTGTTAATGCTGGCAGTTACAGAGTCTGTCCTAAATAGCTTATAACCGAACAGAACCCAGAGGAGGAAATGCAGATGCTAATAAAGATAACAGGGGCAGCAGCACGAACTGCAGAGCTGTAAATTACCAGACTGTTGGCAGACTGTTGTTGGCACAAGAACAAAAGTAAAAGAGAAAATAGATACTGACATCAGTCACAGTTATTTCATTAACTGGAGCTTCTTTAAGAAGCTCCGAGGCTTTTTAGGAAGCAAAGCAAAGTTATGAGCTCTATCAAATGAGAGATAAAATGAGTTATTTAAATATATATGAATATATATCACAAAACTGTCTCCTGTTTAGTATGGTGGGAGTTCCTGAAGATTATGCCACCTGGGTTAGTTACATGACATTCTGAATGAATGCAATTGGAGTGATACACTGTCATTAGTATCCGTAATGATGGACTGGCTGGAAAGACTATCTTGTTTATGAACGTACATCCTGAAAGAATTAAGTACATTGCATGTACAAATACCTAAATATGCAGTCTGAGTTTAAAACAGCTTTTTAAAATTAATCTTAACAGAAAATTTAATTCTTAACAGGAAAAAGGTTTTTTTTTTCTTAATTGAAAATTGCTTACACTATGGAACTAGGAGCTGGTGGTGGCTCATTTCTTTGTACAGTAGAAAAAGTCTGATATGCAGTATCTGTAAAAGTAACACTTCATGTCTCTGGAGAAAAAAAGTGCTTAATGAATTGCTAAGTAGATTCAGTTTCCTTGATATGGCTGTAAGTTTGGAATACTGATAACAGACCTGAGGAGGCAAACATATTTGAAATTTGGAGAAGGTGCGAGTAACTAATGAACAAACTTTAAATACGGACTCCTTATAGTGATATCCAGCTAATCAGTTGAATGTATTTTATTTTTCTTCTGAACTATGCCTGAGAGTTGAAGTTGGCCTAAAAACAACCTTGCTTTTCCTGCAGTCAGTTCTGTACCTATACTAAATTCTTAAGTTGCCTTAATAAGGACAAATGGCAATGGTACCTGTGTATTTAGTCACTGGGAAGCTTTGAGAAACTTTGTGGAGGCTATCCTAAATTAAGCAGGCTTTTTGTTTTTGTTTTTTGCCATTACTTGGCTTTGTTTCTATATTAAATTGTTACTGTCTGTTCCCAAAGTTAGGGATTTAAAAGCATCTGCTACTGAAATAAACTCATAAGCATGTTTGCAACCAATGTAAATTTAACACTAAAATATATATTTTTTTTGTTTCTTAGATATTGTCTTCCCAGCCCTTGACATTCTTAGGTTGTCCGTCAGGCATCCCATTGTGAATGAGAACTTCTGTGGTGAAAAGACTCATGTGCAATTTATCCATCTCCTCCTCAAATTTCTGAACCCTCAAGGAAAGCCAGCAAACCAGCTGTTGGCACTTAGAGCTCTTTGCAATTGCTTTGTCAGTCAAGCAGGCCAGAAGCTTCTGATGGAACAGAGAGATGAAATAATGACTCAAGCCATAGAAGTGAAATCAGGCAATAATAAAAATGTCCACATTGCACTTGCAACACTGACATTAAACTATGCTGTATGTTTACATAAAGTCAACAACATTGAGGGAAAAGCTCAATGTTTATCAGTTATCAGCACGGTTATGGAAGTTGTTAAAGATCTTGAAGCTGTTTTTAGACTCCTTGTGGCTCTGGGAACACTGATCAGTGATGATAAAAACGCTGTGCAATTAGCTAAGTCTCTCGGAGTTGACTCTCAAATAAAGAAGTATATCTCTGTGTCAGAACCAGCTAAAGTAAAGGAATGCTGTAGATTTGTTCTTAATCTGCTGTAATTGTTTTACTTAGCACTTGAGCAACACACTATATACAGAAGAACATATGCTTTTGTTCATATTTTGTGACAATATAATGGAGAAAATACTGTGGTTGACTTAAACTTGATTTGTTGTGAATTACTAAGCAAATAAAACTTTCCACTCTCTTCATTTGACTGATTTTTCTGAAGTCTGCTGTGCACAGAGTTGCTGCAGAAAGCCCTCCTGGTGTAGCTCAGATCAAAGTAGATCACCAAGTCCAAAAGTGTCAGTACTTAAACACCATCTAGACAGAAGTGTAGGAAATGGTTGTGATCCAGTGATGCCAGCTCCCCTGCCCTCCCAGACATGTTTCCATTTTTCAGTCCACTGTTTCTTGACCGTACTGTTTGCCAGCAGAGAAAGGGTCCTGATACAGGGTCTGCTGAATGGTGCTTTTCAGCAGCTCATTAATATTGGCTGTATTCACTGGTCAAATATGCTAGTGAGGAAGTGACGTTCATGTGATTTCCAGCATCCTTTTTCTGCTTCTTTTAAAACTTAGATATCTTTTGTCTTTTTCTATCTAGAAATTAGTGAACTTTTTGAGGAGTGGTATCTTGAACTGCTATACAGACAATGATAAATATCTTTCAGTTTGCAAAATTGCTGCCTGGCTCCAACCTCTTTATACGTCTGCCCTGCAGATATTTGTAAGTATTGGTAAGATCTTTTCTCAGTGTTATCTCCTCCGAGGCGGAAGTCCCACGTCTCTGCCTTTCCTCTTACAGGAGATTTGCCAGGCCCCTAATCATCTTTATACATCCTAGTGGTAGTTCTGTTACCTGTGCCAGCTGGGGAATGTAAAACTGCAGAACTCCTGCAAATGTGACACTGCTGTGTAGTTAGGATGGCCAAAGTTGAGCATATCTTTAAAAGAAGTGACTAAAGAATGGAAATTGTTTAAAAAAAGGTCAAGCTTTCCTGGCACAGGAGTTCTTCATCACAATACCTGTCTGCGTCATCTATGCCATATGTGGATTTTGTGACCAAGAGGTCTCACTTTTTTTTTTTTTTTTTTTTTTTTCCTCTCTATCTCAGCTCAACTGCACTGTTTCCAGCAAACTTATTTGTCAGATCAGGTTAGGTACTCAGTTCCGTAGTTGCACACCTGCTGTTACAATTCTGATGTATTTACAGATGCATATAATCATGAGCAGCCTTCCTCAGGGCCTGAGTTGCCAGAGAAATCTGGAGAGAGCCCCTGAAAGAAACCTTTTCGCCTCCTGGGGAAACTGGCAGCTCGTGGTGTGGACAGGTTCACTCTTCTCTGGGTTGAGAACTGGCTAGAGGGCCGTGCCACCGGGTAGTGGTTAATGGAGTTAAGTCCAGATGGCATCCCATTACGAGTGGTGTCCCCCAGGGGTCGGTATTGGGGCCCATCTTGTTTAATATCTTTATTCTTGACCTAGATGAGGGGATTGAGTAAGTTTGCGGATGACGCCAAGTTGGGAGGATGTGTCGATCTGCCTGAGGGTGGGGAGGCCCTTCAGAGGGATCTGGATAGGCTGGACAGTTGGGCTGAGGTCAGTGGGATGAGGTTCAATGAGGCCAAGTGCCGGGTCCTGCACTTTGGCCACAATAACCCCATGCAATGCTATAGGCTTGGGGCAGAATGGCTTGAGGAGTGTATAGAGGAAAAGCACCTGGGGGTGTTGGCTGATGCTCGGCTCAACACGAGCCAGCAGTGTGCCCAGGTGGCCAAGAAGGCCAATGGCATCCTGGCCTGTATTAGAAATAGTGTAGCCAGCAGGAGCAGGGAGGTGATCATCCCCCTGTACTCAGCTCTGGTGCGGCCGCACCTCGAGTACTGTGTTCAGTTTTGGGCCCCTCACTGCAAGAGAGACATCGAGACCCTGGAGCGTGTTCAGAGAAGGGCAACAAAACTGGTGAGGGGTCTGGAGCACAAGTCTTATGAGGAGCGGCTGAGGGAGCTGGGATTGTTTAGTCTGGAGAAAAGGAGGCTCAGAGGAGACCTCATTGCACTCTACCACTTCCTGAAGGGAGGCTGTGGTGAGGAGGGGGTCGGCCTCTTCTCCCAGATAACTAATGACAGGACGAGAGGGAATGGCCACAAGTTGCGCCGGGGAAGATTTAGATTAGATCTGAGGAAAATTTTTTCTCTGAGAGAGTGGTCAGGCACTGGAATGGCCTGCCTAGGGAGGTGGTTGAGGCACCGTCCCTAGCGCTGTTCAAGAAGCGTTTAGATGAGGTGCTAAGGGATTTGATTTAGTAGCTTGGTGGGTAGGGATGGTGGTGGGAGGATGGTTGGACTAGATGATCCTGCAGCTCCTTTCCAACCTAATGTATCTACGAATCTATGAGTTCGCAGCGCTCAGTGAGCCGCTGCAGGCTGCCAGCGGCTGGGAGCGGCTCTGCGGTGACAAGAAGAGCATCCACAGCGTGCGGCCGTGGCCTCATTGGGTCCGCGCTGCCGGCCCGGCCCGGCCCGGCCCTGCGAGCCCCGCGCTCCCGCAGCCCGGCAGCCGCCGCCCAGCGGAACGACGACACCGCGCCGCAGGGCGGCGGGCGGCACCGGAAAGGCCGCGCTCCTCGGCGGAAGCGGGCGGGCGGGCGGTCGCCGCCGCCGTCGGGGCGAGCGCGAGGCGATGCCGGGCCGGAAGTCGTCCAAGGAGAAGAAGCGGCGGCGCTCCCGCTCCTGCTGCCCGGAGGGAACGGCGGGCGGCGAGAGGAAGCGGCGGAGCGCCGAGTCCGGCCGCGGTGCCCCGGAGGTAACCGGCACAGCCGCGGGCGGGAAGCCGTGCAGCTCGGGCGCGATCCACGCGGTGACGGGACCCGTCTGTAAACGGGTCGCGCGGTGTCGTTGCGTGTCCGGGCTGGTGATCCTTGCGGTGACGCCTCTGGCTTTTTGGCGGGCTGTGAGGGTGAACGGAGGTTTGTTTCTTCTTGCCGTCGCCCTGCCCGTCTCATCTGCTCTGCGGCTTGGTGTGTTTTGGTTTCTGCTCTTGTTTACGGCTTCTTCCCTTGTTTATTATGTGTTGAACTAGAGTCCTTCAGCAGATACACTTAGGGAGGCAGTTGCTCTCCTACGTACCTTACATAGGCAGTCAGAGCGCCAAGAGGAGCTGTGCTTCTGCACCGCTGCTCCTGATACGTCTCCAACGCACCCGCGTACTGCAGGTGTCTTTTCTTCATTTGGGGTGTAGCAAGCCTCCAGTCCTCTACGCCCTGTGCCCCAGAGGGTGATACTGGGTCTTGTCAGATGATTCTGTGACAAGCTCAGTTGTGACCATGCTCCCGAGTTGCGTGTAGAATGCATTTCCCATGTTTAGTCACGTCTGGACTGGGACAAGAACTGCTGCGTGAATGATTTCCTGCTTGATAAATGGGTTTATTCTGCACCAAATCATGCTTTGATCTATAAGCAGCAGTGAGGTATTGTATGCTAATGCTTTCCAGTTAATAAGTACATTTGCCTGTTAAAAGTTCTAAGTAGATCTCACTTAGCCCAGAAATGGTTTCAGTAACCAAAAACCTTAACTTCTGTAATGCACTTACTTCCTATGCTAGAACAGTATTTGAAAATTCAGAATTCCTCTTCAAGATGTCTTGCAGTTGTGAAGGAAAAAACTTACCGCTGTCACTGATGAAGCATCATGTTTCTTTTTCCTGTCTTCTTGATTTTAGGAAGAAAAATGCAGTGTACCATCTGGAGAAAAAATGGAAGAACCTGAGCAACTCAGTGATCTGGAGGAAGGAGGATTAGATCTCAGTGTGTCTCTCAAACCAGTCAGTTTCTACATTGCAGACAAGAAAGAAATGCTTCAACAGTGTTTCTGTGTCATAGGGGAGAAGAAACTGCAGAAGATGTTGCCTGATATTTTAAAGGTACTGAAATGCATTTTCTGTATGCTTTGCACGTGCTTGAATGCTCATGTAGCAAAACATTTTTACTCTCAAGTGCAGTGTACTTTCAGCTTAAAGTTTACCAGTATATTTCTTAAACAAAGATTATGCAAAGCCTTTGAAAGGGAGACTTTTTTTTTTAGATTTCTGTGGTTGTTCCACAGCTTACTCCTTTTTCCACAGTGCTGTAGCTGAACTGAGCAGATATTTATATATGTTCTGTCTATACTTGTCATTCATATGCAGAAGGTTCTAATTGTGTGGAATGAATTCAGTCATGTTGTTCAGTATTCTGATGTGTTAATAAAAGTTTGATTTACGTTTGTGATATCTAAATTTCTTTATATGTTATTACAGTAATCTCTGAGGTAAGATCATACATGGCCTTAGTTAAACAGCTTCTGAAAGCTGTTACTTCTCTGCAGCTTAATAGCAGAGTTTTATTGACTTAGAATGCCTGCTTTTTGAATGCAGGACTTGATGAGAATACATGAGGTTACTAGTCTACACGGAGAAAGAGACTGCAATTGAAATGCTATTTCTGTGGTGTTTGACAACTAATAGTTTTTCAATTTTTGTCTTCTTTTTTATTTTAATCTATGAGTCATGTTACTAGTAGAACTGAGGCAGGGCAGACATTTTAAGCTCTTAGTGAATGTATCTGGAATATCCATAGGCTAAGTAAACGTTTGGTAGCAAGCACGAGAAGGGAATCACAATGTATGTATTTTTTACAAGTTCTTCTTTATGGCATACAGTGATGCATAGTTCCTTTTGGTGCTTTGTCAGAACCATCGTTGACTTCAGTTTGTGAACTTGGATTCAACAGTTGGCTTTGGTTTTTGCAGACTTAATTACGTAGTTTACATCCTCCTGCGTGACAGAGAGATACAAAAGATCTGGGCTGTGGTCTGTTTGCGCTTTCGTGCTTTACACCTCTGTCCCATTATTTCTATTGATCAGTGCAGTGATAACTCTCAAAGGTCAAGTAACTGATACCATGCATTGCTTAATTTCTTAAACAAAATGCAAAACGACAGGAAAACCACAACTGTTTTTGATGGCTGTTAACACCAGAATCGGCTACTTAACGTTTTTCAGTAGTTGAATCAGTGCAGGTTAGAACAGTGAAGAGGTTTGCATTCTGGATTACTGCATGGGGCTGGAGAACTACTTAGCACTTGTAATTATTCTTTCCTCAGAAATGTTTACTAGTCTGTGGCCTGTCTGTCTGTCTTCTTAGAGCTGTTCCATGGATGAAATCAAAAGGCTTTGCTTGGAGCAGTTGGAGATGTTATCTGAAAAAAAACTGTTGAAGATACTTGAAGGTATGAATGAAACATTTAGGCACCACTGTACACAGAGAATAAGGAAAACAAAAGTAGTCTGCCTTTAACTGCGCCTGTGTTTCCAGGTACTGCTATGTATGTATATATGTGTGTATATATATGCTAGTCTCGATCTTTTAGTCTTGGGTGAAATCACCCAGTAATTCTGAAGGTATTAGGGACAGGTTCAAAACACGTCTCTGTTATCTTCCTTTCCTTAGTACCCAAACTGAGAACAAAGGTTTTGACTTCAGTGTGGTAAAGTGGGGCCAGGGATATGGAAGCAGTGTTTGGAATTCATTACTTCAGGTCTATTAACCTTAAGTTACCTCCTGATTCTCTTCAAGGGAAGTCTCGTATACCACAGTACCAGTTCCATTGTGTTAACATCTGTATTAGATTATTCAGTGTTGCTAAAGATTTCATAGTGCATGTCTCTGCTCTGCTGAGACACACAGTTCGTACAGTTTTATTAAGGATATGACATTCCATTGTTTCAGTACCGTACCGGACTTCCACTTGGTTCGTAAGGACTCCAGAATTTATTTGTAGACATGTTACTGTCTTCTCAATCAAATGAAACAGTTGAATCCTGAATTTCACTGAGTACCTTCGTCAAATTATAACTCCTGTGCTTTGTTTTATTGCCTATGATATTATAATAGCAATACGAATATTTTTTTCATTATACAGTGTAACTGAAATGCTAACCATGTGTTAGCAGGTTTCTCACAAGTGAGCTTTTTGTTTCTGTCCATGTCTGATTTTAGAACATGTTTCAACTGTTTCAGATCTCAATAGAGTTACTCATTACGGTTAACTATATAGCATTAACTGTGTTAGGTGCCTAAACTTGCATGTTTGAAATTGTGTATATCTAGGCAAGAGTGGAGCTGATTCTGATACTGATGAGGATGGAGATGGAGAAGACAAGACTGGAGGTGAATCAGTCAGTCAGTGAGTAAAAGAAAACAGTTCAAAACTTAATTTAGAAATATTGGTGGGATTTTTCGTGAGGAACGATCAAACGTAGGGTTGAGAGATTCAATTGACATAACCTTAATTATAATTAATTTGGTAAAAAGACAATGAGCTGTTACTGACGGCAAGCGTTACTTCTCCAAACGTGTTTTGTCACTTGATAATGTTAGATTATTGAGTTTCACACTGGCATTATTTCCCATCAGTTGAGTCGTGGTAATTGTACATATGCTGCGAAAGTGAGGTTGTGTGATTGATGTTAACATCCTTCAGTTGAACTGTAGTGGATTGAATAACCCCTTCCCACTGAAATCCGTGAACTTTGTGAAGAGTTTTTGGGCTGAGTTGTATTGCTTTCCTTCCATCCTTATTTCTGGTCCTTCATTCCTCTCCCAGTTGGAGCGTCACTGACACTTAACTGTTCCTGTGTTCCTGTTGAGGATGTAGCATAATGTCTGGAGTTTCAAGTACCGAGGTTTGTAGTTGCTCATTCTTAGGCTGGCATCTGCAGTTATGCAGAGTCCAATGCTTTTTGTTTTGTTTTTCTTTAATCTTTTTTTTAAATACTACTTTGTTTTTAAGGACACAAGTCTTGCATAGTATGTTACTGAACTAAGTCTCTTCTGTATCGGAAGGGAGATCTCTTTCAGACAGTTTCTAAAAAGAAGTAGTCCAGGGGAAAAAAAAAAGTAGTTATTACCTACAGTGTATCAAATTTTAGGAGTCTAGGTCTAGGTCAAAACAATAAGCATGTAGGAGAGCCAGAAGTTTTTCTGTTTTGATTGCTGACTTGTTCAGAGCTGGTCCATGCATTCACCGTGCAAACTTAGTAAGCCCTTTGAGACATTGTGGACTTCATACCAGTGTCAGATTTTTAAGGAACTTGTTAGTTGCTGGTTTGATACGTTCATCCAAATGTACTGAATAAAAACAGATTTGGGAAAGATAATACTTTAAATTTCATGCCTAATGTATACTTTTGATTCAATGAAAACCTCACTTTTCTGGTCCAGAACAAGATATAACGTCACTGATGTTGACTTCTGTGATCATATTTTATCATACATCAGTTTGTGAAAACAAATATTTTAGAAAATTGAGTGATACTAAGTGATGTTTCAGTTTTTCTTCTGTGAGTTAATACTAGCGAAACTATTTCTTCTGATGTTCCATTGGGAACTGATTGGAGACTGTATTCCCCTGCTTTCCTGTGAATTATGTCATTTCACTCCTTTATCTAGACTGTTTTTATCTTTTGGTCTTTAATCCTTTAACTATAAAAATAAAATACTATTTATATAAGAGAATCTCTTCACTGGCGAAACATGAATCATCAGTAAACTTTGGAATTAAATGGGGCGACAACCTTGTTGGTTAAGAAACCATTGAAAACATCCCAGGAGTTCGATGTCTGAAGAAGTGTTACGATTTTGTTTTTAAAAATCTAATTCAAAGGTATTTACCTCTGCAAAATACATGTAATATTCTTCATCTTAAAGAGGTATGGTAGGATCAGCACTGCTAGATTTCAGGGAAGCAATTACAAGAGTTCAGGATGTTTCGGCACTACTGTTCAGGCACTTACAACTGTCAGCTACAGCAGTGAAATCTTACTGATGTGTAAATACTTACCTAAAGACCTGCTTCAGTACTAACTGTATCTATATATCTAAAAGTATCAGGGATTTGGAGATGCTTTTCAGGTACAAAGTTTGATTCCAGGTTGCAAAATTCAGATATTTATTGGAAGCTCCCATGTAGGTTCACATCATTGAAAATTGAGCCATTCTTTTCCTGATGTGCTCATGGAAATCCTCATTCTGCAAGCAAAATCAGAAATTCTGAGCTTTTTTTCTTAAAATTCGTCCCTGCAAAATCTTCAGTAGTTTCCATTACCATGTAGAAAAACACTTTTTTGTCACCAGCTGCTCCTTTGTTAAACACTTTATGACCTGAAATGAGCATGTGAAGAGCAGAAGAATCAGGGGCCATCTGCCAAAAACTGGAAATTGCTGTTAAAGTAGATAAGCTTCATTGCTTATAAGCTGTGTATAGGTTTTTAACTGTGCAATTTTCAGATTTTTGTTATTATTGGTTTCTGTTAGTCTGCAATGGAATACAGAAATTCTCTTGTTTTAAAAGTATATCAAGTTTTCTAGCTAAATGACAGGCACTGTCTTGGAAGGAGTTAACCTGTTAGTGTCCTGAAATACAAGTAGGCATTCTCATCTCATGCAAAAACTGTAAGCAGGTTATTTCTTTCCTGTTTCCAAAGGCAGCCCTTTAAATAGCCTGTCAATACAACAGGAAGAAACTTTACAACAGTTTCTGATGTGTAATTTTCATTTTGTAACTTCTTTTCATGTGGATGTTCGCATGGACACGGGTAATTTCACAGCCCATAGAGGTCACTCTTTTCTGGCGAATGAATGATCTCAATTCCTTGATAAAATATGGCTTCAGAGCACTGGGTGATATCTGATGTGAAGTCTCTTGCCTTTGTTCCTTGTGAAAATGTTTCTGTGTGTTTCCTTGTGAAGACTTTTCTGTGTAACAGGATGCTACAGTAGAGAAGTGACTAGACAGTTCAAAAGAATGAATAATGTGCAAGAGAAGATGGAGTGTGAACAGCCTAAGGGATGGCCAGGTGTTATGGGGACGTGACAGCCTTATTCTGGTTAGGAACTGAGTGACTAAATATTAAAAAAAAAAAAAAAAAAAAAGCCTGTTAGGAGTTGCTTTAAGAAAAAAGATGTGGATCCTGCCAGACGCAGGCCTGTACACTTAATTCACAGTCCCCACTTCTCTAGCTGCTGGCTATGCAAGTTTCAAGGTTTGCAGCCTCACTTGCATGGCTGCTTAGCCCTCTTTGTGTATATGGAGACCTTTCCATTAGTTCATCCAGACCTGTGCTGTCCCCAGTAGCTGACTCTTAGGCTGTTAATCTCTTGGGTTTCTAGCAGGGCTGTGGTCTGTCAGTTTCAGTGCTTGCAGACTGTGGTGTCTCTCTGTATTTTGACCTGTAATCATATAGTCTCTTTGGTATGTGACTCTGTGCAGTTGCTGGCAGTTGGAAGTACACACAGACAGTAGGCTCTTGCCACTGTGGAAATGATTAGCAATAGAATTCAGCAAAGGGGCAGGCTAGACTAGTGATCAGGTGCAAGATGTATTCACTGACCAGAAATCAGCTGACGCTCACCTGGCCTATTTTACCTCCTTTTCTCTCTATTTTCCATGTGCTTATTCTTTTCCAATCTACCCCCATCTCTCCCTTTTCTTAACTTTGATCCTTTCTCCAAACATTCTAGAATGCTTTGCACAGTCCCCTTAAACATGTGCTGTGGTAAATTTTGCACAATCCTAAAATGTTCTTCCCCAGCAACCAGTGTGAACCCCTTGCTGCTGCAGGCTGAAACTCACTTCAGGTTGTATGGTGCTCTGACTGCTCTTAGCAGGTTTCTCTCCTGGTAGATTGTCTGGTTGCTTTCCTCTGACACCCCCTAGAAGCAGTTCAGACAAAGTGATCACTCTGTGCAGATCATGCTACTGGTGTTCTTTTGCTTGCCGCTGCTCTCCTCACTGGAACTTTGTGTTTATGGTGACTCACTGTTAAAAGCATAAACTAATGGAAGGAAGGCACAATCAGGAGCTCAGTGTGACGAGGTCAGAAAGTGATAGAACAAAAGCCTGAAAGTTATGGGAAAGTGTATTGTGATAGTGCCTTGGGTAGGTTTAATGGATGATCCATGCTAACATCTGGCCTAAAAAAGCAGAGGATCACTGAGACTTAGTTTTTGAGCTGCTGCCTGAAGCTGATGCTGGAAGGGTTGTATTTCCCCCCTATTAGGCTGTGTAGACTTGCTAGTCCACTGTATACAGCAAACCTAATTTATTTGTAGAATTCCTGGGCTTATTTTACCTCTAGCTAGAGAGGGCTGTAAACCGTTGTGCAGCACCAGTGGCTTTTGTGGTACAAGATATTGACCTGGATAGAAAATAGATGAGCAGTCTTTCTTTGTAAAGAGGCAAAGTTTAAATGACTTTGAACAGGAGTTGCCATGCATATACAACTTCCTGTTTGTCATACCTGTTTGAACATCTAGTTTGCATTCAGTGTTTCTTTTTCAGCCCTGCCTAGGACTGGAGAAATGAAAGGATTGGGAGAATGAGATTGAGAGAATTCTGTTGATGAAGTAGGAAAAGAAAACTTCAAGGTCACATACTACTGAGATGTTGTGGAAAAAAAAAGTATCACAATAAATAGTTTTTTCCTATTTTATAATGACATAGAGCAATACATTTCTTTTGAGAGGTTCTTATTTCAGGTGCAGAACTTCTAGGAATCTTTCTTCAGGTGTTTTGTAGCTGTTTTCTTACAGACACGTTTGCCTTAATAACTGCACTATTGCATACACAGTTGCATTGCGTGAAGGCAAGGGAGAAGTACAGGCTCTTGACTTTTAACCTCTACTAATGTAGGGAAGGAAATAGCCATCAAAATAACACCATTTCTCGGACCATTTTGGCAAGAACTTTTATAGTGCTTTCTTTTTTTACTGACATGGTCACTGGACACCTGAAGGAAAAGCCATCTTTGAGAGCGTGCAGAAGACAGTTCTTTTTCCAGCTATGGGACAGGCCTACAGTAATACACTGAAAAGTTGCTGAAGTCATTACATTTAAATCTCTGATACCAGAATCTTCCTGTCTTTTCTATAGTGCTGTTTAGGTCCAGCAGAATGGTGGAATGGTTGCATCTGTTTGTCTGAAACACTGACATTCAGGGTAGAAAATTGGCAGTTCTACTGTCAAAATGTTCACTGAGCATACAATTGAACTTCTGTTATCTTGGGACCTTTGTTGAGGGCTGTCTTTTGTTCTCGCTGTATATTTCACAGTCTTTTCACAGTTTGTCTGAACGTGTACAGAATGTGTGAGCGTTTCACAAAAGTGTTTCTTCCTTATCCCTTGCATAAAGCACGTGTAACTTTGCAGGTCAAGAGTAATTGTCACTAACTTGAAGAAATAAACGTGGATATTGAATAGCAGTGGAGTTAAATTTCCTTTTAAAAAGCAGCCCTTACTGAAAATGTGAAACTGTGTTAGAGAAAAGGTGGGTGGTGCTGGGGTTACAGTAACTTCATGAAAACAGCTTCTTAATTCAAATGAAGAGAGTAAATGTGGTCTGAGTGCAGCTGGAACTATAGCTTTTCAGTTATTTAACTCTGTTACGTTTTACTCTGAGTTTTACAGAAAAACATCTATGGTCAGAGAGACACTATCAGTGAGAATTGGTATGTTGAGAGGAATTTATTGAAAGTAGTTTCTTCAGTTTTGCAGCTCACTAGGGACAGCAAATGGTAGTTCATTTTCAAATGCTTAGAAATGCTGGGTAAAGTTATTGCCCTACCACCGTGTAATTCCTTTAGTTAATGTTTCTTTGAAAAGTACTTTTTACATTGTGAAAGACATAGGTTCAAATGTCTTCTCTTTTGCTTCCAGGCAGGACAACAGCATAGACTCCACTTCTTCTCTGAGAGAAGACAAGCTGGAAGGTCAGGAATCAAAACAAGGTATGCAGAGTAGGAAATTTGTCTTCTCAGTTCTGTAAGACTAAGAATATTTTTCTTGCAGCTCTCCAGAGCATGACTGAAGGCTTTTGCAAGGTACATTTGGCTCTTCATATCTAGTGTTTAAGCTGAAGAGGATCTTGGTTTATTTCAATTTCTTTATATGCAGGCAATGGCTAGTAACACTTCTCTTATGGTTGGCTTGTCTGATACCTGGAACAGGAATTTGTCCTCAGTTCACTCCAGGAATGTCCTGGATAGTTTGCGGCCTGACATGAAGCAAGAAGGCTCATCCACAGGCTCTCCTGCATGTGGTAGACCCTCACTGCCGGGTGTCCTGTATTGGCCTCATCCCTAGTTTTCACCCACAAACTCTCAACTCAGTCATGTCTGTTCCTAAGAGGCAGCTTTTTGTGCTGCTCAAAATGGAAGGATATCTGTAATGCTCAAACAAAGCAAAATAATTTATTCATTAATTTGAGTGGGCACCCAACTTTTTAGCCACTTTCTGGAAAGCAGAGCCTCAGTCTGCATGCTGGTTACTGGGGAAGAAAAATGTAATCACAAACGTCCTCATTCCTCGTCCTCTTTTTGAGCTTTTATTACTGAGTGTGACAAGATGTAGTACAGAATATTCTTTCAGTCAGTTTGAGTCGGCTGTCACGGCTAAATTTATCTTGTAGCCTTTTTTCATCTGTTTGACCTAGCTGTTCACCAACAGTGTCATCAACACACTTTCACCATAGGGCCTTCTTTGAAGAAAACAAAAGGCAGATACACTACAGAGTCATTTTTGCATTGCCTCTGAATTAGATAGAGTTAATATGTTAATATTACCTTTCAGATTTTTAATTTAGGATCCATTGATGCCCCTGTTTTTTTCATCTATTCTGTAAGCAGTTGGAGATTGCTGGAGGATCACGATTGCTGGTTATGTAAAGTCCTGAAGTGAGCTCTCAGACAGGCTAACATGTAATACTCCAGAACAGAATTAAATGTTTTCCTGAATCATAGCTGAGGAGTAGGAATGAGTAACTGTTTTTTGCTTTTAAGTATATACACAGTAAAGAAACCTCTAGTACTGAATAAATAAAACCCTAGGACCTATGTTTTCATATGTCACAATTATTTAAAAACCTACTTGAGATTTTTTGACTCAGTAGCTTAGTGGAAAAAAATAATTCTGAGCTGCTTTCATGACTTCTGTTTTGGTTTGTTTTTGTTTTTGTTTTGTTTTGTTTTGTTTTTAAGTAGGGAGAATGTGTTTATTACTTCCTTAGTATTCATAACCAACTTTCTTTCGCACCCTCAAGATAGCAGGAATGTCATAAAAGACAAGAAAAATAGGTTGGTTTTCTTCTCTACTTACACAGTAAACTCAAGTGCATGTACGTACCAAGGGGCTTTTCAGAAGGCTTGTTTGTTTTTCCTTTAAAAATGGTTGCCTTTGATGTTTGCTGGAAAAAACAATTGGACAAGGAACAACTTCATTTTGCTAACCCATACTTTATTGCTAATCTTTGCACAGAATTTCCACCAAATATGAAGTGTTTGCACAAAGACTCGGGAAGAAAATACCACCCACAGTGTGGCTGGGGAGGTGTTTTTTTTTTTTTTTTTTACACCTCATGCTTGTGTTCTCAAGAAGTCTCACATTCTTTTGCTGCATTTTAAAATGTTTGCTGTATGGTTAGAGACACTGAAACATCCACAGCACAAAACAATGACTTCTAAAAACATCTTTTCAAGGATCCTTTTTGAAGAGGGATATAATTGTTCATGTTGGAGCTGAAACCCAGATCTTCACCTCAGGAGAGCTATCAACAGAATCAGATCCAGAAATGTTGCAGCCATAAAACAGTAAATGTATCTTGTGCAAAAAAGCAAAGCAAGTGATAGGAGGGGAATTACTAATAGATACTAAAATCACAGGTCTGTGCTGTGGTAGACTGTATTATCAGTGTTGCTAATAGTTCATATTATTAAAAAAATTGCCATTGCCTGATATTTGAAGGCAGCAGTCACAGAGGGATGTATTTGCTTGGGTTTTGTGTCTGTTGGTAGTTTTGTTGTTTATGTACGATGCACCAGTGACTCTTCTAGCCTTATTGATGGAAGATTCAGGAACCAAATTTACAGATGGATTAAATTAGCAGCCCCAACTGCCAGCTGTCCTCCAAACTAACGGTTAGGTGAAAGAACTTTTTAAAGCCAGATGTGGAAATATTAGTTTTAATAATCACAGAATCACTGAGTGGTTTAGGTCAGAAGTGACCCTTTGAAATCTACAGCCAAGCCAGAGCAGATTGCCCAGGATTGTATGCAGGTGGGCTTTGAACATCTGCGTGGTATGAGACTCCATGACTATTCAGGCAACCTGGCTTTACAAATTTTATTTGAAGCACTGAATGGTAGATTTGCAAAGATACAAAGGTTGGTGACAGACTAATAATTTCTGAGGCCAAAGTATCAAAAGCAATAGTTTCTCTGTAGCCAAACTGTGAGATCAGTTACTGGACTCTGATAGAGATTGGCCTTCATTTCGTTGCACTGCCTCTCCTAATTGATTTTGTTAATAAGCTACATCTTTTAGCTGACCATAAAAAGCAGTATCATAGCTTTCCTTACGTTCTTACTGACCCAAGTTAAGTATGTCTGAAATACTTGTGTGGTAGATTTTGAATTAATATACTGTAATTGGGGTTTCTATGATCTTTCAATACTTTCTCGACATAGAGTCTGACTCCTTTTAAACTAAGTAAAAAGCTCTTAAATGTTATTTTTAAAACTGCATTCTGCAAAACTAGGTTTATTTTAAAGGTAACAAACAATGATCAGTTCTTCACTACAGGGGTTTTTCGTGTGATAATAAAACCTTACAGCATTTTAATTGGGAAAATTCATCCATATGATGGAATACATTTTCCTGGTACTGCAGCTTTGCTATACTGTATGTTCTTTTAAACTGTCGTGAAAATGCATTAACACATGTCTAAATTAGCCTTGAACAATGAGTAAGAAAACCAAAAGGAATGAGTTGTCTCACATTTGTAGATTTTTTTTTTTCCTTTTTTCTATAGGGAGCCTTTTGAGTAGAATTGCCTTTTCTATGTGGAAAGAAAAATGGCTATGTTTGCTGACTGACTGCATGATTGTTGCATTTGTGTCGCAGGCAAAGGAGAAGATAGTGATGTCCTCAGCATAAATGCAGATGCATACGATAGTGACATAGAGGGTCCATGTGATGAAGAAGGCAGCCCAGATGTGCAAGAAGACACTGTCAGAAGTGGAGCTGGTCAGATTGATGACCTCCAGAAAGACATTGAGAAAAGTGTGAATGAGATACTGGGGCTGGCAGAATCTAGCCCAAAGGAGTCTAAAGCAGCGAGCTTATCTGTTCCTCCATTAGAAGATATTCAGCCATCAGCACAGCAGCTAGAGCTCCTTGAGCTTGAAATGAGAGCCAGAGCTATTAAGGCTCTAATGAAGGCTGGTGATGTAAAAAAACAACCCTAAGATTGTTTACAATAAATTTTCAGTATCTTTTGAAAGATGTCGTGTTTGTTCGTATAGTTGTAGGGGTTGGAATGAACCTAAGGAAATCATCTAGTCCAACCTTCCTCCTGAAGCAGGTTCCCTGCAGTTGGTTGCACAGCCAAGTGTCCAGGAGGGTTTTGAATGCCTTCAGAGAATGAGGCTCCACCACCTTTCTGGGCAGACTGTTCCAATGCTCTGTAGCCCTCGAAGTGAAGAGGTTTTTCCTCGTGTTCATGCTGTGCTTGCTGTGTTCCAGTTAATGTCCATGACCCCCTTGCTGGGTGGTAATGAAAACAGCCTGGCCCCAACCTCTTGATACCTGCCCTTTAGATATTTGTAAGCATTAATAAGATCTTTTCTCAGTGCTGTCTCCTCTAGAGTAAAGAGTCCCAGGTCTCTTGGCCTTTCCTCCTAAGAGAGATGCTCCAGACCCATGATCATCTTTGTGGATGACTGACAGGTCCCGAGTCATCCTTGCCCTTTTTGAAGACTGCAATGACACTGGCTTTCCTCCAGTCCTCAGGCACCTCTTCTGTTCTCTATAACCTTTCAGAGATGACAGAGAGTGGTTCAGCAACCACCTCTGTCAGCTCCCACACCACTCATGAATGCATGCCTTCGGAGCTTATGGGTTTGTCTGTGATGATTCTGCCTAGAGTCACTGAACTGTAGAATGCTTAGGTTGAAGGGGACCTTAAATGTCATCTAGTTCCAGCCCCCTGCAATGGCAGGGTGGCCAGCCACCAGATGAGGCTGCCTGGGATCCTATCTAACCCTAGCTTGCATGTCTCCCAGGATGGGGCATCCACAGCCTCACTGGGCGGACCATTCCATCACCTCACCCCTCTGTGAGTAAAAAAATTCTTACTGACAACTAGCTGAAATCTCCCCTCTTTTAATTTAAAGTTGTTCCTCCTTGTCCTGTCACTACCAGGCAGTGTAAAAAGTTGGTCCACCTTCTGCTTGTAAGCTCCCTTCAGGCCTTCAAGTACTGGAAGACTGCTGTGTGGTCTCCCTGGAGATGTAGATGACCTCTAACGAGATCCTGCTTGACAAATTATAAGTCTTCCTTTTGCCAGACTCTTTTATCTCCACAGTCTGGAATTCCTGAGGGGCAGTCATAGTAGTAAAGACTGAAAACAGAGAAAGCATTCAGTAACTGCCTTCTCAGTGTCCTCTGTTATGAGGGCACACGTCACACTCAGCAGCAGGCCCAAATTCTCTGTAGTTCTCCTTTTGCTATTGATTAACTTAATGAACTGCTGCTTCTTGCCCTTCACCTTCCTTGTAAGATTTAATTCCAAATGGGTCACATCCTTCCTTGTTGTGTCCCTACATGCCCTGACAATGTACCTGTATTCCTCCCAAGTGGCCAGACCCTTTTTTTTTCTTTCCTGAGCTTTTCCATGAGCTCCTTGCTAATCCATGCAGGTCTTCTGCCAACTTTGCTTGATTTCTTGCTCTTACAGAAGCACTGACATTGACGTTGGGAGAATGTCAACCACCTCTTACTTTCCAGTGGGCCCCCTCACCTTTCTTCTTCAGTGCTGAAGTGTATTTGGGCTGGGTGTATGACATTCCTTATTCAGTCTCTTACCATGTTGCTCATTGTTTTCATTGCCTTTGGTGTGCTGGATCATGCCTTGAGCAAATGAGCTGTGGCACAAATGATCAGTTTTGATGCTGCCCTGAGCACCCAGCACCCTCTGTGCTCAGGTATCTCTTCAAGGAGGCACACCATGTATGGAGCTATGCCATGAACCTGGTGCCTTCAGGACAAGCTAGAAGAATCAAGTTCTTTATAAACCCACGTCTGGAAAATAACTGTTTTATTGATTAGCATCTTCTTAGTTGAGAAACTTGATTTTTCATTTAAAGTACCGTTTTTAGAGTGGCATGACATCCTACAGCATCTGTGATCTGAAGATGCTTGTTTCTTCTTGGGTCCAGGTCATAGTAATGCAAACATTCCAGATAAATTAACAATTCATTTTGAGAAAGTTATATGTGTGATCAGGTTTTAGAAAGCTAATTTGATAAACAGTGTTGTTGTGTTTTTTTGTTTGTTTGTTTTGGAATAAACAGTTGGACTGTCTTATTTTCAGAGTTCTGAAAGTGCCTGTAAGTGACAAAATACCAGGGTTTTTATAATGGTGGTTATTTAATTGTGTTACTCTTTTCCACTGTTTTTATGTTGTGTCATGACTGAAATAAAGGAAATGGAGTTTTTCTTTCCTGACAGTGTTGTTTTTTTAAATATTTGGCAGAATATTTGGAGCAATGTAATAAATCAGGACTACTTTGAAGACTATTTATTTTTGATATTAAATTGATGCTCCCTGTAAACAGGAAAATCTAAATTTTTGTGTACGTTTCTTAGAAAAGGCATTTATCTGTAATGTTATATAGAGGTTTAGAATAATAATTCTTTATTTTTCACTTCGAGGGCGTTTATTTGTAAATAACTTGTACTATAGAATAAAATTTCCTGCTATAATTTCATGAATCAATCTAAAGAATTCTGATTCTTGAGAAGTAGTGCTATTTTTGTTTGGCTGCTAATCAAAGTCATGTTGACTTCTGTGTATTTATATACACAAACAAATTAATTTTTATTACAGTGTGAAGCTTGTGGATATGATCCTTGAGCAATTATGGTTTCTTCATCAATTTGTCCTACAGAGGTGATTCCTTGATTCCTGTGCATCTCCAGTGGGTTTCCACCTACCACTGAGCAGTAAAAGCTTACTTCACGCTGAAGCCATTCTTCAGTGTGACTGTTGAAAAGGAGTGCTCTGTAGCTGAGATTCCTTTATCAGTCTTACTGTGCTTCTTGTACCTGTTGTTGTTTCCATGGAAATAAAGAGAAGGCATTACTTTTGGAGCAAGCTACACGTGTATCTGTATACACACAGATATACACCTTCAGAGAGACCTCATATGATTGATCACAGAAGTGCTAATTCGTTTTTATGAATTAAACATCAGATCAGCTAACTTAGACTGGTACCTGCGTTGATTGTGTGAACAGGAAACCTATCAGTGTACAGTAAATAGTAACAGTGAAAAAGCTGGTATATTTAAAGTGCTATACCAGTGTACTGTTGCTCATTTCTAAGTACCTCTTTTAATTCTTTTTCCCCTCAGATTAATGTATCACTGGGAAGAAAAGGCAATTTGTATGTAGAGAGCAGTCATGAATGATGTATGAATCCTTAATTTTACAGGATTTTGATCAACCATTTGTTTGGCAAAAAGCATTTTACTGCACTGGATGCCGGTCAGCGTAAGTATCGGATCCACATCAGAAAGCAGATCTAACCCTGTTCTTACTGCTCCCCACAGAGATCAGCACCTTGACCCACTTTGCTGCATTGGCACAAAAGAATGGTTGGCTTGAATGTGGATGGAGAACCGGGGCTGCATAACTGGCCCTACTGCTGGAGAACTATGTGTTAAGCACTGGCTTGGGATTTGGGGTTTCAACAGCCCTCTGCCTGGGTGAAAACCTAACTGCTGAGAATGGCACTGGGTTATCTCATGATAGGATGATAGCTAGTCCAGCTTCTTCCACTCCTTGAAATGTGAAGCATAAAGCCCCACCTAACTTGCACGAAGCAGAGGGAGAAGTAGTTACATATTTAAAGGCACAAAGCGTGCATATGCATCACACTCCTAAGAATGGGACGGACTACTGGGGGCTATTGCAATCAGCTCCAAGAAATCATTTCCACAGATACTGCCTCAAGAATGAGCATCCTCTATTCTTTAATCACAGACACAATCTGTTTCACAACCTTGTTTCAAGGGACCTGAGCTATGTCCCTTTGGTACAACATTCTATTGCTTATGCAAAAACAAGTGTCACCTCCCACAGGAGGTAAACTGCAAACTGTTCTTACGGTGCTCTTTTTCTATTCCCGAATCAGGTCAGTTGTGGTTCATACAGTACCTCGGAATTGCAGCTCAAGGTAGTTAGAGGGCTGCTCCAAAAGTAATGCCTCCAATTCTATTATGTTGGCCTGCAATGTTGGTGATGCTCTCATCTCCATTGGTGCAGGCTTTTATGATCACAACAAAGAAGCTTTTCTTCATCACTGGCAGAAAATGTGCACTTAACAGCAGTGGCTATGTCGAAAAATAGTGCTCTGTATCTGAGACTTTGCTCTATCAGCGTTATTGTGCTCTTTGTATCAGCTGTAGTTTCTGTGGAAACAGCATTGCTTTCAGAGTGACCTACATACTGAGTATGGTATAGCACACAGGAGCCTTTGTAATACTTCTACTGATGTGCACAATCTTAGAATTTTTTAATCGTCTACCTAAATGAAATCTGCACTTGTCAGAAGATTTACTGTCCCCGTACATACAAAGGTAATGCTAAGGCAGACAGGGGGGATCTAACTTTCTGGAGCTGCAAGCTGCTACCGCAGGAGCTAAGCAAGCAGTAGTATTTGTAGGCTGACAGTGTAGCAGGTTCTTGTGTGCCAGCTGTGGAGAAAAGCTAGTGTGCCTCACAAGCAAGAGAACGGTCTGCACTCAGATACTGGCAGCTGTAGTAAGGCAACGTGTGCTGATGACAGCAGTGCCTGGCCTTCCAGTGCCCAGTACTATTGGGCAACCCCCAAGCTTCTGGGAAGCAGCAGGCAGGCCCTTTGCACCCTTTTGATTGAGCAGTTGTCTAGCTTCTGGCTTCGCAACAGCGTGCTGTAAAGCTGGCTGCTGTCTGTTATGTTGCAGTGCTGGCTGCTGTTTTACGTGACTGGGGTGTCTGCCCTCCAGTACCAGTTGTTTCCAAATTAAAAATAGTACTGTTGCAAGAACCAAGTTTCTTTTGATGCTGTCCTTTCTTACACAGTATGCCTCGCAATTTCTCTGATTCTCTCAGTTTGCTACAAAATGTGAAATACTCAGCCTTTGTTTCCATGGGGGTGTTATTGCTTTTAACCAATAGCTTTCCTTCCTTGCATCTGAAAGAATGGTAAGTGAAAAACAAACAGTAAAGAGAAAGTGGGTGGCCTTTAAAAACAGGTCTGAATGACGGTTGTGTTTCCTGCATTAAAGAAGGAGGTTTTTTTTCTAAATGACAGTCCTAAACTGGAAGAGCTTGCCTGCATCCTGGATGATTTCAGCTCTCACCCACCAACTTGCACCCTTCTCTTTGCTAAGACAAGGGCCTTAGTAATTGTAAGACATTTCTTTGGACACAGACTTGCTTGGATAAATTTCAAAGGCAAGCTGAAGTCTGGACTAAAAACACCAAGCATCTCCTGCCTGCTTTTCTCAATACTTGCAAGAGCCTGCTTTAGCTTGGCTGAAATTTGTTCTTACACAGGGACAGGTTGAGGACGCTGCTTTTACTGTGCAGTGGGAAAGTGCAGTTTGAAAGTAACACTTCATTTCCTTCGGACCCCAGAGATCTGTGATCTGCAGCTCTACAGGAGAACACTACACACAAAACTAATAATTTTACAAAATGTACATCTTAGCAGTGGAAGGCTTCTTGCTCGTTAGCAAGTCTTTATGTTGCAGGGACTGGAGGAGAGGAAACCACCTGTGGCACGATCAGGTTCCCTCACTGCTGATAGACATTCCCTTCTCAATTTAGACCTTCTCTTCTGCTTTTTGCTCTCAGTAGCATTAACTGCTTAGGTGAACACAGGAAGGTTCTGCTTAGCTATCCCAAACTGGCATTTCTTCTGGATGGAGATCTAACTCCTTGATTTACTCCCTAGACTCTGAAAAGGAGGATGGAGGAAGATCCCCTACTTAGCTACACAAAGCCAGATATTTTGATGGGATGTGGAAGAAGAAATCAAAACAACAGGCACGCAGGTTTGCACTGTGGAATATGTGCTACCAGACACATGCTGGCTACAGAGCTACAATTGTGTTCTTAAGCAGAGGAAGGTTGTGAAAGTTTGTGTTATGATAGCTTCTGCTTATCTAGAAGATCTTTAATCAGACCTCTGCAACTGCTTGCTTGCTTTTTCCATCAGAGATCTTTGGTTTAATCACAGCTGTGCCACCAATGGCACTTTGCATTTGGATTATTTTGCTAGTTTAAAACCCTGCCTCTGTCTTAACTTGCCAGAAAAGATCTGTCAAGATCTGTCTCGACTCTTGGCGGTTGTACAGTGCGGCCAGTAGAGGGAAATAAAGAGCCACACCAGCTGCTGGCTTCTGCTCGGCGTGCTCAGGTGCCCTAAACCTGGCTCTGACTGCAATATTACACCTATCACCTCAGCACAAAACAGATGTTTTTGTTTATAGCTGTGCAGGCAACCTCTGACATCTTAAATAATTCCTGCACACTCAGTTCTGTCATATTACAACCTGTACACATAGGTGGTTATGAAAGTGATACCTCCTGTTTATTTACATGGAAACCACAGCAGAAAGAAAGAGCACAGTAACACTGTTTGATTCGACAAAATCTCGGCTACAAAGCACTGTTTTTCAATATAGTCACCACAGTGAGCTATGCATTTTGCCAGCAAATAACATGAGGCTGCAAGCATGCTTATAAATTGTACCAGTGGAGGTGACCCCATTCTGCACAGCTGCTATGACAGCAGTGTTACTAGGACAAAATAGTGCCCACGCAGTCTCTTTCGTCAGCCTAAATAGTTGGATGTCAGAAGGCACCAAACCCCTACTAAACAGTGGGTGTGGGAGGACAGTTCAGACTAGACAGACAATGTGCTCCATGGTCTTCAAATTGATATGTGGTCTGGTGTTAGCGCATTGCAGGAGAAAAGTTGTCTTCTCTCTGGCCTGACTCTAGAACCTTGAGCCTTCAGCTCAGTCAGCATCACGATGTGGTGGTCAGGGTTGATGGCACGTCCAGGTTCCAGGAGCTCCAGAAGGATCACCTCTTTCCTATCCCAAAAGACAGTGTGCTTCACTTTACCTTTTGAGGACTCCATCTTCCTGTGAATTCATGTGTTGCCATTGCTGCAAAGCACCACCCACCCCTCGCTGTGCTCATTTCACCACGTGGTGCCCATAAACATTCACAAAGCATGGACGAATGTCAGTAGGTGTCATTTTTCAACATGGAGGAATTCAGTGACACACCTCTGCTCCAGATGCACTTCCATGCCAGACACCATTCTGTCAGGCTGCCCCTCTGCTGCTACCTGTCATAGAGCAGCAACATGGCATGGAATATTGGCAGAAAGGGTCAACCCCTCCTGAGATGCCTCCATCTGCCTGACATCGTAGGGCAGCATAATAAAGTAGGAGGCAATTAAAAAGAAAGAACTCTCTCTGGTTGCCTGTTAGCTTTATGCACGAGGCTCGTGTGCACAGTGGCAGGAGAAGCCAAGTCAGTTCAAATGTGCATAAGCCGGTGCCTATGAGCAGCTTTGTGGGTTTTCTTCTGGTACCTGAAGATGTAACAAACTGGGAAAAACAGACCAAAATGCAGCAGTGGCTGGAAGGTGAGCCTCTTGTATGATGGGAAGCACATTACTAGTGAAGTGGTATTTGTGAGGGAAAGAAAACCTCAGGAAATAGAAAAGTTGCTTCTACAAGTAAGCATCTCTGGCATGCGTCACCTCAGGAACTTCATCACACTGCCCATGGAGAAGTACTCAAGGAGCATTATGTAACAAAGCCTCGTAAGAAACTATTCAATTTAATGGTTTTGAGGAAAAAAAGCAAGATGTTTTGCCAAAATAGCCACTGCCAGCATGACCAGGGAATCACAGTAACATCTCACTGTCTACCAGAGATTAAAAATTAAAAGCTTTGTTGTGGTGAATGCTGCAAGGGGAACACAAATGGATTTTCAGAAATGGAAAATAAATAATTTTCTTTCAAGTGTTTTGATGCTGAAGAATCATACAGCTGAACCCAGCACTTCAGTGCATGCATCACCCTTCTTGACTGACCTGAACAAGTGGAGGAGCTCCTATTTCCACACAGAAAAAAATATCTGGTTTTTATACTGTGTGTTATACTCTGCCCTCTTCAGCACCTGACTAGATTAGAAAAGGTCAGTAGAGCCACAGAAAAGTGACTCAACTTCTGAAATGTTTCACTAGATCTTTTAATGTCAGTATGGACAAACACATGCCTAAGTGTCTTTGTTATGAATTAGTTCCTTGGAGCCACTTAAGAGGCTGAAGGTTACCTAATAAAATCAAGTTGAATGATGAAGTACACACATGATGCTAGGTGAGAGCCACAACTTTGAGTACTTCTGTGTATCAGAATCTTCTTCGTTACTGTTTTGTTAGCAGATAACACGGCCTATGTGTTCTGACACTTCAGGTACTGCTTTAGCTACTCCTAAAGATTTTTGGAAGACTTAAGATTCTTTAAAATATTTAAAAAATCGACATTGTGGTGCAGCAACAATTGAGAGAGAAACGTCCACTATGTTACACAAGAAAGACAACACAACTTTTAAATTCACTTTTAAGGAAGGTGGTGTGCTTCAGCCAAGAAAGGGCACAGCTTCAGTCCATGGCAGGCTGAAGAAAAAGCGTTAGGACTCTGCAGATCCTGCCTGGGGGAGCCACTTTCTGTATTACAATGACAGCGTTGATTTATTCTTTCATTGCAGGTCTGTCATTTTGCTGTTGCTGGTTGCAGAAGGGATACCATTCTACACTTTGCTCACTTTTAGTAGCACCAGGGGAGAAAAGGCAGTGGCCTGTAAGATGGGTGAAGACTCAATTTCGATACTGGTAAGTATTCACACTGTTAGACCATTCTCCTCATGGACTGATACTTGACATCTCTCAAGATTCTGTTAATAATTTTGCAGGTCTCCTGTCAGAGTTCATACAGAATCAGACTTGAGTCTCAAGATGAGTGTTTAAATCCCTTCTCCCAACCTCTGTCCCTATTTTGCTAAGAAAAACAAACGTTTCTTTGGAGGCAAGTAAGGAACATGTTGTTAAGCCTGTACCATTCAAAGCACTTAATCTTCAATGGTTTTGGAACCAAAAATGGCAGAGATTACTTTTCATGGTTAATCACAGAACTGCAGGAGTGAGAAGGAACCTCAAGAGATCAGCAACTCCAACCTCCAGTAATAGTGCAGTAATGTATGTACATAAAGAATCACGATCTTCAGCACCTCGACTCTGAAGGAAAAAAAGCACCTTGAACATCTAACTTAGAGTCCAAAAGTTATTTAAACTAGCAAGGTCCTAGCCAGTGAGATCTCAGGTGACCTTTTAAACATCGTCCTGTGGCACTGAAAGCAATAAACTTCGTAAGTGCTGTTCTGTGCTCTGTTCTGGTCCCTGTCCCTTACTGTGAAAGCTGCATGCACAGTACAGGACGTGGGCAGTTCAGTCCTACAATGAGTTCCTTCTTCTAGGCTTTGTTTTTAACCCAGTAAACTTGTTCATATAGCTGCTTCCAGAAGGAAACATGGAAGAAAGGATCATTTACAATACAATGATGCCTTCCCTTCAAAAACACTAGGAACTACGATTTTGAAAAAGACTAGCCTGTCAGAGTCACTGATTTATTTTTTCATAGGTTGAACCAAAAGTTGTGTATTTCCTACCAAGCAGTGCTCAAGACCATGACCACGTTAACAGCTCTCAAGACATTTCACAGAATGGTAGAGGTTAGAAGGATCCTCTGGAGGTCATCTTTTCTGATGTCTTTGCTCAGGCTGGGCCTCCTACCTGCAGCAAGATGCCCAGCATAGTGCTCACATGGCTTTTGGATGCCACCAAGGATGGAGAGTCCAGAATCTCAGGGCAACCTGTGAACGTGCACAGTCACCCTTAGTGAAAAAGTGTTCCTTGACTTTCAGTCAGAACCTCCTGTGTCTTAGTTTCTGCCCATTGCCTAGAGTCCTGTTACTGCACAGCACTGATAAGAGACTGTGCCCATTTCTCTGTGCCCTCCCTTAGGGTA
Organism: Oreortyx pictus; assembly: GCA_036925125.1. Taxonomy (NCBI): domain Eukaryota; kingdom Metazoa; phylum Chordata; class Aves; order Galliformes; family Odontophoridae; genus Oreortyx; species Oreortyx pictus. The sequence goes on along the minus strand of JAUPFR010000004.1, from coordinate 60,274,675 downwards.
TGTGTACACACAGCTGGCTGAGATGGCCCTAAGCCTTCTCCAAGCTGAGCAGACCCAGCCCTTCGTTATCTCTGGGAGTCCACATCTGGAGATAGCAGTACCTCAGGTGGCATCCCCAGCAGAGCTGCTGTCATCAAGCAATAGTAGTCTGCTGCAGGTACAATGTAATCTCTGTCCCCTCCCTCAAGTCCTTTGACTTCTTTCAAAACTAATCTCACTGTTCCCTCCCCAGTACAGCTGGAGCAAAGTGCACTCAACATGCAAGTATTAAGAATCTCTCCACGGTTAACTGTTTTGGCAGTCGCTCTAAATACAGTCAGGAATAAGAGTTAGTGCTATCACCTTGTTTATCTCTGAGTAAGAAGGTATTTGGTATCACTGTACACGGGTATGACTTCAGCGACCATATTACTCTGATCACTGGTTGCTCACTGCCATAAAACTTGCTGACGTAGACCTTGGAAGTGTGGTAAATTACTTTTGTGAGAACACAAAACAGGGGAAGGAAGTCAGTCAGCAGTATCACACTGAGCTACAGAAGACTGTCGGTAGTGGACAGTTTTTGTTGTCGTCCTGTCTCATGTAGATTTTTCAAAGAAACAAAAGAATTAAAGTACGACAAGCTATGATCGGTGGGGTCCTGCTCCAGTAGGGACACTAAGAAAATAAAGCTGAAGCTTTCTTCTGTACCTCAGTACCTAGGACAACATGAAACAACACAATGAACTCCTTGAAAATAAGTTTAATTTTATCTGTTAGAAATATTATCCCCATAGGTCCACCTTTCCACAAAGGCTTAGATTTTAAAGGAACAGAGTTCACATTTTCTTTTGATTTAAGAAACAGCCAGTTAATTTCAGTATTAGATTCAGAATCTGGTCAACTGAACAAGAAAGGACGTCAATATCAGATGATCAGGAAGGAATAAAAATTCACTGTATACCGTCAGTTAGTTTTTGGACCGCTAATGAAACTGCAGAACTGAACTTAACAATCAAAGGAAATTGACCAAACAGATAAAAAACAGCATATGATCTTCAACAGTTCCACAGATTCTGTCAGCATTTTAATGACTTCAGTACTGTGTTCTAAAGTAAGTCAAGGCAACTACAATTTTCAATCACCATTCAAAACTAATAAAAAGTTGTTTTCTTTAACGGGCAAAAGTGACAAGTTTCCTGACACACAGAATTGTCAGCAGAGCCTTCCAAAAGGCTCGTTTAAGAAAACAAAAAGAAGAAATGAACAGCAACAAAAATCCAACAAATCACTGTTCACCTTACGGTTCACTCTCCTAACTTCATTATCACAGATTAGTCGTGTCATGCTCACCAGAAGCAGGCCTGTACCTGGGTGGCTGTGCTCAGTGTGTTTGATTATGATGCCATTTTACGAATCATGTAGTTCAGAATGCCGCCGTTGTGGAAGTAAGTGAGTTCCACGTCAGTGTCAAACCTCATGATGGCATGGAAGGATTTCCCAGTATCCAGCTGTTGGGGTCAAAGAGAGTTGTTCAAGCAGTAGAACTCGCCACATAGGAGTAAAATACAGGCTATCATGATAGTTTTGACATCTTAATAGCTCAAGGGAGCAGCAACTGGACACCAGTACTTTAAGACAAGGTGCCACACTAGACCACAGCCAACTGCTTCAGAGAAAGCTGGCTTGAAACAAGCCATAATAAGCGTAATATGGAAACTCTTGGCATTGCACATACTGTCTCTGACAGACTCACTGTTGATACAAGGCCAGAGTCATGAAAGCTGAGCACTCAATCAAGTGGTTATACTAATTGTTTATGTTTTTCTGTTTTCCATTATCCTGGCTTAGGTGTAACAGCAACACTAATTGCACTAGTGTTCACTGAAGCTCTGTATGGGAAGAACAGCAGAAAGAGAGGAGTGGGAAGCGAATCACACTCTTTCAGTTCTACAGAAAGCTGTTTTCATCAGTTACTTGACGACAAACTGACGAACTCATTGGGATCTACGCTACATAGACAACAGTTGTAAGCTACCCCAAAATACAGTGCTGCTTTGTGCTGAATGAAACAGTTTGGGAATGCTGCTTTTGCTTTTATCTCCCATTATTGCCCTTTCAGAATAACAGCTTTCTCAGAGTAACAGAATGTCAGGGATTGGAAGGGACCCTGAAAGACCAACTAGTCCAATCCCCTGCCCTCAATTATTTTGCCTTCCTGAAAAGAGAGATTACTGGAAAAGACATTATTTGAAGAAACAGTTAATCCAAATGAGACCACAGTGCTGTAGAAAACTCAGCCCTTCAGCATTTCATACCTTGATCTGGATATTCATCTGCGGTTTTAGATTTTCAGGAATTACAATTGTGTAACGTTCTCTTCCAGTGAGTCCTAAAGTCCTCGCATCCTCCCCAGGTAAATACTGCAGAGGAATCACTCCCATCCCTACGAGGTTGCTCCGATGGATTCTCTCATAGCTTTCAGCAAGCACAGCCTTGACACCCTGGGAAATACACAACGGGTATACTTATCCACATGGCTCAGGATGGACTTTCCATTTTTGTTGGAATACAATTGGTACGTTTGAGGTTCCCTCCCTTCATTTACTGACTACCACTAGTCAGTAGGTTCTGCTAGTCAGTGGACTGTCTGGGATGACTTGATTATACGTCAACTTTCAAACATTTTAAAAAGAAAGATTGTCAAAAAACTACACGCACTTTCTTGGGAATTCTGCGTACTTTTTCAATGTTCTTTTTGTACACTTTTACGTGATTTATATAGAGTACCAGTAGTTATTTTTAATAATTTTTGCTACTGTAGTGTTCTCCTCCTACACTACATGTTCCAGGGTGCAGTGCAGTCCATCTTTACATGCCTATATGCAGAGTTTACACATACATTCACTGCAAAAACTTAGACAAATGTAATCCTAAACACGAACCCTCTTGACACGTTGTTTAATAATGCACACAAGTATTGCAGTCAAAAACTGCATGCCAAGAAAACCTGAATCAGTTTGAAAAGGCTGCTGAATACTGTAGGACGGGATATAGAACAAAACTGGATTACATTATGATCCTACCACAATACTGATAAGAATTCCTGAAACTTGCACAGTGAAGCAATGCTAAATTTCAAGTTCACTAATACTTCACTTTCACTTTGTATCTTCTCTGATGGGCAAGCTGAAGAAGGCAGCCTGAAGCAGACTCCAGGTTTATCGGGCTGTATGATTCAAGAGCAAAGAAAATGGCTTTCCTGGTGTAGCTTTATGGAACGCTAGCTGAAAGTCAGTCAAGTTTTCCTGACAGAATGGGCTCTATGAATATTTAAATATTTGCAAATATACTGCAGCTCTTGGACTCAGCTTGTACTTCAGAATAGCTTTTGATATCAAGAAAAACAATAAGCAACCTAGAATAATGTTGTAAGCTACTCTTCCTGAAAAAAACGAGCAAACTTCTAAGTTTATCCTCCTCCCAGTTTACTTTAGTTACTCACCAAGAGGAACGGCCCTTTGGCTGCCCAGTCTCTGGAGCTTCCTGCACCATACTCCTTCCCAGCCAGCACAATCAAAGGATGGCCAGCCTGCTGGTATCTTTCTGCAGCATCAAACACGTCCAGCTGAAATGAAAATATCAAACTCTTTATATACTCCTGTGGGTTGAAATACACTTCTGGGGAAATGAGAAAACTGTGTTTTCACATAAAGAGCTGAAGCCCACACGCTATGCCAAGCTCCACGTTAAGTTACACAGCACTTTGTGACTCCGAGCCTGAACTCATTTCTACCACAGCCCACTCTTCTCATTCTCATAACTACAATGATTCAGTTCTCCACCCATAAGCCCGAAGCACCACCTTATCCAGTATGCATGACCTGCTGCCCCGAGTCAGTGAATCTTCTGTCCCCTCATAAACTTTACTTACAAGGAGCTGAACTAAATGATTTAAACTGTAAGAAGGAAAGCCAGTGCTACTGCCAGTGAGTGTTATTTTGAGCAGCATGCATACTTACTGTTTCCCCTGAAGGGAAATGAACAGTCTGAGGTCCCTGTTTATCAATAAATTTGTTCACCAGACGAATGTTTGCAAATGTTCCTCTGGCCATGACAGCATCATTCCCTCTGCGAGAACCATAGGAATTGAACTCTCGAGGAGTCAAGCTATTAACAGAAAAAAAAAAAAAACAGGACAGAGTGTTGGTTTAAATACAGTCAGAAGCCAGAGTCTCTGAGGCAGCTCTGGATCGCTCTCATCATGGCAGCAGCTCCCAGTTCTCTGGTGTTTCTACTGTTACTTAATGAAGGAAAAAGAACAGAAGAGAAAAAAAATCATAGAAGAACAGAAATCTGCGTACTTAGCCTGGAAATAGAAAGCAGCTTTACTGATATTCTTATATTCTGCCCTACAAAATATATCTGACAGTGATGCAGAGATACACTATGTTGGGTCAGAAGAAGCAATATAATCCTTTCTTATGAATTGAAGAGAACAGCTTTTCTGAGCTTCACTTAATAGCTGGGTACTGAAATTTGTCACAATTATTTCTACAACCACAGCATCCAGAACTAAGGTAGAGACACCATTATAATAAGTATCTATAATGCAAAGAGAGAGACTCTATTTGAACTTAGAACTGAGGGAGAAAAACTATGCTTGAAAACATGGATGTGGGAATGAGGGGAAACTCCATTCACATCAGTAAAGAAAAAAAAAAAATCACAAGAACATGATGTAAAATTAAACTGTTTATATTGGGCTATATTCAGAAGGGAGCTACTCAGATTTCAAAGTGACTGACAGTAGTGGGGCAAAGAAGCCAAAGCGGTTAAACGTCAGTAGACCACACAGTTTTAATCAGTTTTCTATCCAGTTTATTAAATCTAGTGAAAATACTTTATTTCTAAATTCTAATACTATTCCACAACTCCAGAACTCCACAGAATTTGTAAGCAGAGCTAAACCAGAGAACAAACAACTTATCATATTACCTGTGAAGACTGAACAGGGAGACTAGGTAAGGCCTGGTTTTGTGTTAAGCTGAACCCAGAGTACTGAACTGACAGGCTGTCCGTAGCAAAAGAACAGTTTACTACAGCCTGTAGGCTGACCACCATAGCTCTGCCAGTCACTGCAGCTGCACTGAAACCTAAACTCATGATATCCTTGCTATGTGAAATTGCTGTTCATGCTGCAAGTGAACAGAGAACCAGTTTTCAGACCAAAGGACTGTGAAATTCTGCTACAACAGGGAAAAAGGTTCCTCATTTCTTTATTTATGAATTGACTTACTACAAAAACCAGTCTGAACCATCATCTTCCCTGCTCCATACAAACGCCTTCAGCTCTCAAGTTGGAAAGATCTGCATACCCTACACAGGCTTTTAGATCTAATGTCAACCGCTGAAACAACAGACACAGGGACACTTTCCTCTTTTATGCGTTCTCCAAGCATCATCCAAGGTACACAAGTGTCTATGAAGAGACAGCTGATACGAATGCCCATAATGTAGTGCAGTAATTGTGACTTGTTTCCTCTTCCCAGTTTGTAACAAGAACAAGGACATACTGCTTACCCTCTGCTGGTCAAGTAACGGGCTGCAGGACTATTTCTTGCTATATTCCCAGCTGGAGATATGTGGTCCGTTGTCACGGAATCTCCAAAATTCAACAGGACATAAGCATCTTCTATAGTTTTGGGGGTCGGAAGAGCCAAAGTCTAAGCCACCATAAGTACAAAGAACATGATTTTAAAATTACATGCAATTCCCTTACCTTTCTCAAAATGACAAAATATGTAGAAGAAATCTGCAAAATAGAGCCTCTCTTTTCATATGAGTTAGGGTAAAGAAAAAAACTGTATTAGACGTTCATAAACCAAGTATCATGTCCTGGCTGCCTGTCAGAAAATTAATGTATGTATCGAATAGATGAGTTAGCTGAAGGATTCAGTGGCACATATGAGAACACAGACAAAAATCAAGGACTCCTGGACATATTGCATTGAAATCTGCATTTTTCTTTTAAACAGTGCTGAAGTTGTATCTGAGTACTGAATTATACAGTGCTAAATGCAGTCAAGAAGATATGTGGGTTCCTTTCCTTTTCCTTAATTCGCTTTGTTACTACTTAAAATTATCCTTGCTTAACAAGAAAGAAGAATTTTCACAAATCTCGAAGCAACAGAGAATCCTGGCGATTTTTAGATTTGTGCCTTTGTATTTAAATTAATGGATGTGATGCTAACGTCTTGGAAATGAAGTCTCAGCAGGCTGTCATGGATGCTTCCAGGCCCCTTGAAGTGCCTCTGTGTCATCCTTCAGATTAATCACGTTTGCTACAATGTTTGGCCCGATTCAAAGGGGAAACGTACACTTACCAGACCATCAAAGAAAGGCGGAGACTTGATGTATGTTGACTTCGGATTCCAAGTGTATAGTTTGTCTGAGGGAGCATTTAAGGCATTCCAAGATTCATTTACTGTCTGAAAAAAATATAAGCACTCCATAAATCTCTATGTTTTCCGAAGCAACAGCTCTCATTTTTTTTTTTGCAAAAGCCTTGCATTTTCCTTTGGGAAGTTCTTGTGACACTATGTTCTTTCCTGCCTTGTTTTTAATGAATATATCTACTAAAAGAAAGAGCAAGGAAATGCAAGTACCCTCCCTTCTTTACAGAAAAAGAGCTACTTACCCATTTTTCTGTCAATTACCCATGTTATCTAGGCAGATAGTACACTTCGGAGTTATAAAATGTTATCATAAATCTCAGAAAACTTTCCTAACATGTAAACCCCAAGAACATTTTGTTTCAGTACCTGAGGAAGACCTGCGAAAATACATTACCAAGTATAAGTTTTCCTCTGCCATTAAAGCTACCAAGAAGCGTAGATGAATTTTATGTCATCTGAGGAAAAATATCTGTGAGGCTGGAACATCTCCCTCTCTAATATCAACCTAAAACTGACTTTTTAAGATTTCATAATCTGCAATATTCAGGACATGACCAGCCATAAGAACCAATTCTAGAACTAGGAGTCATTTGAAAAAATAAGTAAAATCTCACTTGAATACTTGTCACAACCAGAACAACAGCAACAGAAGGAAAACCGCTGTAAAAACGTACTCACTTAATATCTTCAGAATAGCAGAATATAAATGAAACCACTTCCCTGAGGATTCATTTACCTCTATTTTTTGGTAGACCTCCTTGAACATCCCAGGAATAACAAACTGACGTTCAACAGCCTGTATTTCATTTCGTGTTGGCCAGATATCTTTCAGGAAGACCTTCTTCCCCGAAGCATTTATTCCTGTATAAATCAGTAATGTTATACCTGCTATACAAATATCCCATAAAGTAGAAGAAATGAAAGTCTATCTTGTGGCCTTCAGCTGTGCATTCCTTGTAACCCAAGCAAAAGTCAAGAGAAACACCCTTTTCCAACTACAAGAGCCTGACAGATGATGGCCTCATGAACTTGATGCCTGTACAAACGTCTACTTTTGCTATCTCTACTGGTCTTCCAGAATCTTTGTGTAATAATTTAGGTTAGAAAGGATCTGTAAGGGTTGTCTAGTTGAACTGCCTACTCAAAGGAAGTCTACTAGGTCAGGCTGCCCATGAAAAACCACCACTCACATATAACCACCTCCCAAGACATGAGAATATAGGGCAGACTTGGCTTTCCCCTTCCTCCAATGCACAGACTCCATTTTGCTCTGTTGTTAGACAATTGCATGCTCTGTATCCCATGTGTACTCACACATTTGAAGCATCTCCTTGGGACAAATATTTCTGATGAGCTCAATTCCAAGTAGTTCTACTTATAAGGTACGAGAGGAAGCATCCCACAGTGTCTTACCCAAAGGCTCTTTCTCGAAGTCAATCCGGACAGTCCCTGCAATTGCGTACGCTATCACTAGTGGTGGAGAGGCTAGGTAGTTAGCACGAGTGTTGGGATGCACACGCCCCTCGAAGTTCCTGTTGCCAGACAAAACACCCACTGCTACGAGGTCTCCCTGCAAGAGTTTGAGACAAAGGAAGCTGGTGCAGCAGGTCTGCAGAGCTGCATCATGCTGTAACATCAAAAAGTGGACAAAGAACTGTCTCCTTCCAAATGATGCCCAAGTACCTCCCACAAGAAATGAACCGCATTTATTTTGTACACAGATGACAAGGTTTAGCTCAAGACTGCACAGAGTGGAGAACTGCTTACTTAAATGATCAGCACATGAAAATCTGACTGATGCATACCTGTGTAATGGCTTCAACAACAGAGTCTGGCAGGGGTCCGCTATTGCCAATACAAGTCATACAGCCATAACCCACCACATCAAACCTAGACAGAGCATGAAAATCATCAAGGAATTAAAAAATTATTATGGAGCTAGGTGTTTAACTCCTTAGCAGTAGGTTAGGCTTACTGTTTTAACAAATCCACTGCTGCTGAAAACAGCATTTTTAAGAATGATCAGTTTGTATTATTGCAGCGACATTCCATGTATACAGAGCACAGAGCTGGGAAACTGCTGTTATCTAGCAAGATAAAGAACAATATACTGCCATTCATTCTATTTTAAAGCATTTATTCTTGAATAAGAATGCATTTTCCTGCGTAGGAACATGAGTCTTCAAGAAGAAAGCAGCAAGCCCTTTCCCCACTTGGCACTAAGTCACTCAGCACAGAAGCAATGCATTAATTCATGTAGGAGCATGTTATAGGCCATTTGCCATATCTTTTCATCTGAACAGATAGTTATTCTATTGCAACACTTGGCAGTGCTTACAGTTAAGCACTGGACAACAGTACAAAAAGTACACTTACCCTAGTTGAGAAAGGTAACTCATGACTCCACTCTCTCTCAGGTAGTAAGTGACAACGCCACTTCCTGGGGACAGGCTAGTTTTAATGTAAGGCTTCACTGTCAAACCAGCTTCAACAGCTTTCTTAGCAAGCAATCCTGAAAAATGCAAAGAATAGCTGCAAGTTTTTCCTGGAAGTGGGATTGTTTGGTGGATAAACAGGTTAACAGCGGTGCTGTTAAATAGCTGGAATGCAGAAAGGGACTACAGCACTAATTCCAGAGAAGCCAGCTAGAGTACACGTGTGCTGCTGAATTGTAAATGCAGGCTGCAATTTCTGTTTCATTAGAAAGTCACAGGAAATTACATTAAACAAAATGCACTCACGCGGGGGCAGCACATAGATATTCAGAACTCAAAATGATTGAACGAACACTAGCCATAATACAAACATCTCACCGAAAATGCAATGAAGGACTGTTACTTTCCCACCTCTGGTAGCTTAGTACTGAAATAACAACCAACCTAGCAGTTGGTGCACTCATACCAATTGCTTCTGAGGGCAGTAACTCTGAACCTCATCACAATTTGTTACCAGAGTGCTATTTTACCAGTCCTTATTTGCATATATGTGCACAGAGATGATATAGTGGAATCGATGTGTTGCCAGAAACATATTTATTCTGACCTTCTTCCATTTAAATGAATAGTTCACAAACAGAAGAACATTCAGAAAACCAACTCTCTCCAGCTCCTTGCCAGGATGGTAAGGTAGTTTGTAAAATTTTAAACGGTAAATTTTCTCTCTCACAGACCTACTTGGATGAGAAAGTACACATCAGCTCTGCTTTGATTCAACATGAGCTCCAGCAGGAAGATAATTCCCAAACTGGTTTGTTTCTTGTCAGCTCTTTGGCATTCTGTTAGACATGCCCTGGAGACCTCCTCTTATAGTATTTTGTGAGAAGGCCTACGTCATTAGATTTGGAGGCTGAAAGGCAGATCATATATAAGAAGTAGCCCTGTTCTTCAAATTGCTGAGGCTACCCAGCTGTCAGATATAGCTGTTGTAAACTGGAGTTCCTGGAGACTTGGTAGCCTAGAACAGATGGTCATCCTAAGATCTGTGAGGTCGGCAGCCTGTCTGAAAGATATCAACTCTGAAAAGAATGCAAAATCAAACTCTAAACTAAACAAGGAAATGACAGAACTTACGTCACTCTGGGAAATCTTAATCCAACTCTTTTTCAAGGTCAGATTACGGCCGTCAAGGCTACTATATCATATCAACGCTGTCCCCACAAACATAGAGCCCTTCTATTTCATTTAGAGCACAGGATACACTACTGTAGTTTGAAAGAACTATCCATATTTTGGATTTCTTCTAGCATTCTATGTCTTACTTCATTTTAAACTCCACTTTGAATAAAAAATTATCATCTTTCCTGTGGATGTCTCTCAGGGTTCTCAGCAAGGTAGTGTATAAACAGTTACCAGAGACTGTGAAAATTATTCTGTCCCTGCTTGACAAAGCCAAAGAGTAAGGCAGTAAAGGTAACAGCTTTTACTGAATCTGAGTGAATATGTAGAGATTCTTGGCACTACATTTTTCAGGCTGCCATGTATTACATTGTAGTGAATGCATTGGAAGTATCAGCTTCATTGTATCTGCAGAGACTGCTGGGCATTAAACTCTTCGAGCTATTAAGCTCATCAGGCTGAAAGATGAAAATCGCCATGCCACAGCAAAGAGGATTAAAATGCACACCATTAGCCTGGAAGCCGAAGATTTGAGGAAACCGTATTCTAAATTCGTGAAACAAGTGAGGGATACACTCATGCAGAACTAAAGGAAGAAAGACTGAGTAAAGATAGTCTGCCTAAAGGAAACCTACTTCTCGATCCTCAGAAGAAAGAAACACAGCTCAACTTTCGTGATCATTACCAGGATGGACATGATCCAGTTGTCCTGTTAAGGGCAAGTGAACTGGGATCTTGATCCTCTCAAAGGCACAAGAAACAGATCCTTCCCTCCACTTCTCACCCCTCCCAACCCTTAGGCCACAATCATCTATGCCCCTGCTGCTCGGAATTTAAAGATGTTTTGTGTCTGGGAAAAGGGTGCACAGCCTGTACTGCAGAGTTCCCAGAGAAAGATGCTAGCCCAAGAACATGTGACAAATACCATTAGATAAACTAAACACAATGTGATTGGTTTTGGTTGTCTACAATCCAGGAACTCAGCAAGGCCTCTCTATACTCTAGAGGGACCACCAGTACCTCCAGTGAAGCGTTCTCCACAAACTTAGCACACATTCAAGTCCAGACACCAATCTCTAGATTAAACCTACTTTTTTTACACATAGAGCACTAGATCCTGTAGAGAGAAGTATAATTGAAAAGGCTTACAGAACAACACTGATTATACTGGACTGCTTTCTAGATTTCCAAAATTTCAAATAAAAGCACAGGCATCAAAAAGGCATTGGGCACCTCACATGCAATGTCACTGTGATGATGTGGGCAACATGGTGACATCTGAGCACGTCCCAGCAGAATCCCAAGACAGTTCAGTTGGATTCCACTTGCTGACCAGCAGAGCTTGTCACAGAAATGGCTGCGAGTGCAAACTTTGGTCAAACTGAGACAAGAGAAAGCGAGCCACCTGCAGCAGAAACTCCCTGTTTCCAATCCAGAGAAGCTGGCTGAGTCCTGATGCTACCCTTCTCCTGATCCTCCAGGAAAGGATCAAGGAACAGCTTGTGATGCTGCCGGAGCACCAAAAATTACATTTTTACAAACAAAGAGGAAACCGAATGTTTACCTCATGTTTCTTCAGAGGAAAGCACTGGCAAAGACAGTATCTTCTCAGCCGTCAGCTTTCAACAGAATCTCTCCTGCTACTGGCTGGAAGTGATCTATTTAAGACCATTTGATGGTCTTATTTACTGTGCTGTAATCTATGAATAAATGTTTAAGGTATAAGTACTGGGAAGGAAAGGACATTTGCGAGTTTTTCAGACTGGAAGCAAGAAAAGATTCATTCATTGCCGTAATCTGAACAGATTCACCAAAATAAACTGTGACTGCAAAAGGTTTCCCTCACTTCCTGAATTTCCAGAAAAGGAAGAAGGCACAGAGATTGTGACACATATTGGGCACCCCACTGCACAAGTGCCCCAAAAAAGCCACCACCTGAGCCCAAAACAGCACTGCTCCAACCCTGCCAGACCATGCTGCAGCAGTAGAGAGGGAAAAGTACCAGCCTCTGGCACTCTCCCTGCTGCCACCAAGAAGCATCCAGACTTTGGGTACCATTTCTGCTCCTTCACCACACAATGCCCTACCCTTCATGGCACCCAGTTTTACAACTGGCCCACCACCATCAGATCATCTCCAGCTCCCACAAGCACCAGAGCTGCAAGCTCCTTGGGCCACCCTGTCTTTCCTTAATCAATCCTTTGCGATGGCCATGTGGGCAGCCACTGTTCTGATGCCACCTGCCTGGTAGCCCTGGGCAGCCCCACACTGCTCAACTTGCAGCTCCGACAGGGCAGATACAGGTAACGAGCCTGCACCTCTGTGAAAATAGTGGGGAAAGACACACCATTACAGGTTCCTAACTCAAAGATAAGTAGTTTTGGAAATAAGATGTGTGAGTAATAAACCTTCTCAGTCGTCATGTCCTTTTATTTATGTACTGGTTCTGTAAATCAAATGCCTTCAGTTGCCATGTCCTTTTATCATGCATTCATGAGTTTATTTAATGGTGAAATCTCAGGTTGAATTTATTCTCCAACTCTCAAGAGGAAGCAAAAGCAATGATTCTAACGTCAGCTGAATGGCTCCCTGTAAGAGTCAATTTCTAGACTCTTAGTAGTAGAGATATGCAAATAAATAATAACAACCAAATACTAACTATTAATTTCAAGAGATAGCTTCCATTATGAACTCTTTTTAAGTGGTACTTCCTGATTCATACTGCTATCAACTATGAGTTGTACTACGACACTGCTGATCTGAACTAATGGTAGTCTTTCCAATACATTCAATCATTTCAATACTTCCCTTCAGCACTTCTGAAGATCACCTTAGAGATGCAAAAAATTGCTGAAACATGAGCTGTATCTTACTGACAGACAAATGCAGCTTGTTTAGTACAAGTATCTTAGCTCAAATTTTATCTACTCATATTCACACATTTGTATTACAGTATTTGAATGATGATAAGTAAGAGAGAGGGAGAAACAAAGTCCACCTCCGACCACCTTTGCAATACAGTTCACATGAAAATGACAAGGCTCTGGAAGACAGAAATTCCAGAGAGAACATTTTTCCTCATTTACTTGTCCCTACCTGCCCTCATACTCTTGTTCAGACAGCTAAGCATATGCTACAGACTCTGCTGATACATAACAGCACCTCCAGATTTAAATTAACAGACCCTTCTTCACTGACCCTCTCCTTGTGTTGCTTACTTTCAGTAGTACCTCCTCAGCTCTGATCACAGAACTAAACAGCAGTTTTCTGTGCATCTAATCAGTGTCAGAGGTGCTGGTTAATTCAGCTCCAGTTTGACCTGGAGAGAAAACAGTGCAGGAAAAGCACACTTACTTCAACCCACATTTCCAGCTATTACTTTCAGAATTTTTTCTGCTATTCCTTAGGGGCTAATCTCAATTCTAGTACGACAAATGATAAAAAAACAGTTAGTGTTGTCTTTGTCTTCACAATAGGCAGCCAGAGACATAGAAAGACTACTGCACATAAAACCAAGCAGATGTACTTACCCGCTCCCAACATAACCGAGGGGTTACTGGTATTAGTACAGCTTGTAATGGCAGCAATCACTACGGAACCATGAGTTAGCTCGAAGTCACAGCCCTCAAAATTAAACTTGATTACAGTGTTGTGTCGATCCGGGGCAATCTGAAATCCCTTGAATCCTTGCTGTAAGAGGAAAAAAAGAGAGAATCAAAAAGGATGTCCTTAATGTAAATACTTTTACTGGAAATTAGCTGCAAGCTTTATGAATGAGAAGTGTCTGTAAGTCACACCAGCGCTTGCACTAGTGGTGGAGGCTTGCATCTTTGGTCAAAGTGGTGGACAAAAATTATTTCCATATCTCTATACTCAATTTTCTGTTTCTTGGTAAAACAGACAGCCTTTAAAGCAGAAGAATTTGAATTTTCCTCCTGCATGAACAAGCTCTTCAGTTTTATCAGATGCTTCTGCTCTACTTGATCTGGATTTCTGATACCACATTGGAAAGCAAAGATTCCCCAGGACAGCCTTGATACACAGCCTACTTCTGAGATTTTAGCCTCAATACAAAAAATTCTTAAGCACTGAATATCAAAAAAAGCAAATGAATCTTACAGGATGATTTGAGAGGCAAAATCTGGCAGCTGATAAAGAGCAAGAAGGCACTGTTTGCTGCATAAAGCATTAAGTTTAGAGAGTTGGAAGGATAAGGGAATGCATAACAGATCAAGATTTGAAATAGCTGCAGTTTAAGCTTCTTTATTTAAATCACTAAAGTTCTGTACTGCTGTTTAGCATGTAGAATTACTGTATCAGGTTATTAGAGAGGGAAATCATATAAAGTAAGGATTCAAACTGATTTTGTAAGCTTACATTACAAGACTAGGCATAGTAATTCAAACTAAAATCTTGCTTTTCTTTCAAGGACTGTTTCTGATTGGATGATGTAGAGAGAAGTATTTAATTCTCTAAATGTCTTTTTTTCAGTCCTCAGCATCAGTGTGAAAGAGACACAAAGACAGAAGTTCTGAACAGCTGAATCTAGCCTGTGTAGTAAACGCAGAACTACTTTGCAGAGGTCAAGTCTTAACACACTTTGAAAGCTCTGACGTAGAGCTGGCGAGCCATCACACGGTCCAGTGCAGCAGCTACTTTGTTCAAACTACAACAATACTCAATGTAGCTTTTTTAAGAGATCCCCGTCACACACTGAACCCGCATTAGGCTGAAGACTGTTCTAAAATCAGAAGGAACTATACTTCAGTAGGACAATAACAGCTTCAGGTGAAATAACATACAAAAGGAACACTGATGTCATTTTCTATACTGCATTCAAACACTTTCATTCACTTTTCAACAGGAAAGAAAGAACCAAACTAGTTAACTCCAGAATGTAGTTCCTAAACTGTTTTTAAATGCACACATTAGTTTGCAGACCCAGATGTTCCCAGTCACCTTTGCTCCCAGACAAGTCTCAAAGTCCTTCTTCATATCCGACACTGCAACTTTGTCCTGAGGTCTTTTTGGTCCACTGCAGCAAGGCACAACAGTATGAAGATCCAACTCAACAACCTAATCAGTAAGAATAACAGAGAGGTGTTAGCACTTATGACAAGCTGAAACCAGTTAAATCACAGGTGTGCTTCACTTCACTTCTGAAGCAATGCTTAATCTGCGCACCTGTATGTTTGTAGACATTATCAGAGACATATGAGATGGGGAAGATCAGAAAAGAAGGAACAGTTCTACACTGAAACCCTGCTAGCCCCAGGTGTGGCTCTCAAAAGTAACCCAGTCATTGAAAACTCAGCACGTGACGGGATCATCTGAACAATGCAGATGGTTTAGAAAATTACGTCCTTTCACATGTTAGCAGCAAGATCCTTTTCGGGAAGCAATGCTGTGGAGAAATCCTGATACTGGCATAAACCAGAACAGACTATTTACGTGTAGCCCAGGGAAAATATTCAGAGTCTATTGGGAAACACAAGAGATTATCATAGTTTCTTATTCCCCATCCACATTTCAACTTTGCTTTTATAGTGTTTCTTTCTATTTTAATAAACTCTTTTTTAATAAGCACATAAAAGTGAAGGTAAGTTTCAAAACTGGGGCTTGCCTTGATTTTGCTGCATAGAAAACAGTTTATTTGGTATACAGTTAGCCAACAAAGCTTCTAAGTCTCCTTATCGCAGAATCACAGAATTGTAGGGGTTGGATGGGACCTCTAGAGCTCATCGAGTCCAGCCCCCTGCCAAAGCAGCTCCCTAGCCCAGGTTGCACAGGTAGGCGTCCAGGCGGGTCTGGAACATCTCCAGAGAAGGAGACTCCACCACCTCTCTGTGCAGCCTGTGCCAGTGCTCCGTCACTGCACATTGTTTCCATTTCCATTTCCAGATGTTTCCACTCACATTTGTGCAGAACTTCCTATGCTTCAGTTTGTGGTCATTTCCCCTTGTCCTATCAGCACACACTGCTGAGAAGAGTCCAGCCTCACCCCTTTGCCTCCTGCTCCTTTGATATTTATAGATGTGGATCAGATCCCCTCTGAGTTTTCTTTTCTCAAGGCTGAACAGACCCAGGTATCTCAGCCTTTCCTCATGAGAGAAGTGTTCCAAGCCCCTTATCATCACTGTGGCCCTCCACTGGACTCCCCCCTATCAGGTCACCTCCCAAACTGTACCAGTGCATGCAGTTATTCCTCCCCAGGTGAAAGACTCTACACTTGCTCTTGTTAAACCTCATCCAGTTCCTTCCTGCCCAGCTCTCCAGCCCATCCAGGTCTCACTGAATGGCAGCACAGCCTTCCGGTGTGTCAGCCATTCCTCCCAGCTTTGTATCATCAGCAAACTTGCTGCGGGTGGACTCTATCTCCTGATCAAGGTCATTGATGAAGACACTGAACAGAACCAGACCCAGCACCAACCCTGAGGAACATCACTAAGTACAGGCCTCCAACTGGACTCTGCACCACCGATCACAACCCTCTGAGCTCTGCCAGTCAGCCAATTCTCAACCCAACTTACCATCCACTCATCTATTCCACACCTCCTCAGCTTTGTTATAAGGATGCTTGGGAGACAGTGTCAAATGCCTTGCTGAAATCAAGGCAGACTACATCCACTGCTCTGCCCACATCCACCCAGCCAGTAATGACATCATACAAGGCCACCAGGTTGGCCAAGCACAACCTCCCCCAGGTGAACCCATGCTGGCTACTCCGTATAACATTCTTTTCTTCCTACTGTCTGCAGATGGCATCCAGAACAAGCTGTTTCATCACCTTTCTAGGAAAGAGGTGAGGCTGACTGGCTGGTAGATCCCCAGATACTCTTTCTTGCCCTTTTTGAAGACTCGAGTGACACTGACTATCCTTCCAGAGACAAAGCCTACAGAGAACACATACGCATTATCTTCAAGAGCTTTGTTCATTTCTGGACCAGAGCTCTCAAAACTACACAGAACCAGTAACTCCAGCTAGAGTTCAGCTGACAGCTAGTATATACTGACAACCAAATTTTTACATCTGGAGACTCAGCCAGCTGGCTCAATTCAGAACCCGGTGGAATAAGATAGCTGTAGAGATTAAGTCAAGAGAACAGAAGGAGTACCTTGATTAGTTTTAGTTTATTTAAAAAAAAAAAAAAAAAAGACAACAGACACATTAAGATAGGGCAGGCCGTTAAAAAAGGAGCCAAAGGACAGTGATTTCTAACCTGTGTGAAGTCTGGATCCTGAGAGGAGTTCTTGAAATCTCTCAGCATTCCCACAGCCTCAAGATACTTTTTTGTGCACAGAACCTTCTCCTTATCACGGCCTAAGGTGAAAGCCAGGTATAGGAAAAACAAAAAAACAACAACAAGAAAAAACAAACAAGCGGAACTGAGAACTACTACATGACAGAAAGTAAAACAGACTTTCACACTGTTCACACTACTCTGTGCACAAAAGGACTCTTTCAACACACCTATCAGGGACTCACTAGAAACAAAGTAACTGAGCAGACTTGGTGGCTTTTGCAGAACAAATGCTTAGGTTCCTGACTCTGTAATCTGGACAGCCCACATTCAAGGATGGCTAAGAAAACAGTTAAAAGACAACCTAAAATTTTGCTCTAAATATATACACTTAGAGGAAGAAACAAGCTAAATAAGCAAATACGTGATAAAAATATGTGATAAAAACTTCAAGCTTACAAGGCTCCACCTTTCTGTTCTTGACTACACCACACAGACTTTGGTCTTCTATGCCTTTAATTCATGTCTCTTCTTGTAACTCACCTGTTTGCACCAGGTACCCAATGCTAATATCATCCACTGGGAAATAGGCAGCTGTTGCTCCATACTCTGGACACATATTGGCGATGGTAGCTCGGTCAGCAATTGACAGCTGGGCTACACCAGGACCAAAAAACTCCACAAATTTACCCACAACTCCTACTTGGCGAAGGTGCTGTTATAAAAATACAGTAACTATGTCATCGATAGGTATCAAGAGATTTGTATAAAAATTCTATACACACTTTAAAGTAGGAAAATATATGTAGTAAACTATATTAGAAAAAGAAGGACACAAAACTGTAAAACACAGGGATGCTGTGTTACCACTGAATGTGAACTAGTGTCTATCTTCGAATAATTGTTCATCTTAACTTGACTCTTCGAGGAGAAAACAGAACATGCTTTTGTGCTAGTGAACGCTTGCAAACAGGGGAACAAGAACAGCCATCTCCACAAGCACAGAAATCAAACTGCAAATGTCTGAAACCATACAACATTTGGATAAAGTAAAAAAAAAGCAAAAAACAAAAACAAAAAAAAACTTATCCCAGCTGGAGGTCCTCTCTAGCGCCAGTAAGCCATGATGAATGTATCTTCCAGATTGCTGAGCTCCACCTCAACATTACTACTGACTCAGTAATACTCTCAATTCAGTCACAAGCCACAGAGCGAATAAACATATTATGAGCATGTGGGCAAAATGCCCACAAATTATAGACATCAGGTTGCAGCACTTAACTGTTTTCAGCTTCTACACTGCCTCATTCTAAGTGAGGCCTTCAATAGAGAGCCATTCCATTTATTTTGAGATGAAAAAAGAACCAGAACTTTGTACAAATACTGCTGTTTCAAAATGGGCCTACATACGAGGAATTACACAGGCCATTAGGTACCAGCCCTCTGTTCTATTTTATCCAGGTTTTGGGAAACAGATTTGCATAGAAAATTTGGGTAGCTAGTTCCAATCAGAGCAGTAAATCTTACAGAACAAAACAACTACATGGAAGTATACACAGGGGTCCTAAAAATGCAGCAGCACAGTGCCTCTTGTCATAAGAGCGCATACAGTTTTAAGCAATAATAGCAAAAAAAAAAAAAAAAAAGGCATCTTCATTACCTTGGTAATGGTGAGCACAATGTCAGTGGATGTTACTAGTGGCTGAGGATTTCCTAGCAGCTTATAGCCAACCACTTCTGGAAGCACCATGCTGATCGGCTGGCCCAACATCACCGCTTCTGCTTCAATGCCACCAACACCTGGAAGCAACAGAACTAAACCATCAGACTAAACTAAAAACACAGAAGTGTCAAATAAACACGTAAGTATTTTATGATGACTCGATATAAGGCAAGAGAAGGCACACAGTACAACAGTGCTGAGACCTCTGTGAACAGACATTTATCCTCCTCAGTTCTTGCAAGGCTAAGTCTTTTTTCAAGGTTAGGCCTCAGTTTCATACTTCTAGCCCTGATCCTTAGCCATCAGATGGGATATTAGATAAATGTAAGTAACTCACTCCAAGGAGACTTGGATTTCACAGTAAGCGATGTAAACATTTAATGACTTAACCGTGCCATGAATAAAAACAGAATAAAGCCCCTGACGCAGCAAAGAACAATGGTGTGCTGCTTGTGAAACGAATTGTAACTATTTGTTATCAACCAAAAGCATAAAAGTTGTTTCGTAGAAAGGAAAGCTTACTAGACTCAAAGGTACAGGCTGTTCCCAGTCCATGGAATTGGGGCAGGAACTAAACAGTTCTAAGGTCCCTTCCTAACCCAAACCACCCAATGAGTCTATAATTTTGAAGCACATAAGATTGTTCTGAAGAATACTGATCAGCCAAAAGACTGTTCACTATGAGCTACTGCACGTACCCCAGCCAAGCACTCCCAAGCCATCAACCATGGTGGTGTGCGAGTCAGTGCCCACCACACTGTCTGGATAGTAGTAGCCATCCTGATCCATCACCACTCTTGCTAGGTATTCCAGGTTCACTTGGTGTATGATCCCAGAGCCTGGTGGAATGATCCTCATGTTTTTAAAAGCCTGAGAGCCCCACTGAAACAAAACGTAGAGTCAAAAGTTTTTAACAAATGTGAGCACTGGAAGAATTTGTTTGTTCCATCTTTGATCATGCAAGTAAGATCAACTATTTCAGTACCTTTAAGAACTCAAACCTTTCTTTGTTCCTTTCAAATTCCAAATCCTGATTCTTTTGCAAGCTGTCTGATCTGCAAGTGAAAATAGTTAGCTGTCACGATCAAAGGTGTCCACCTGATACTTATGCATGGTCAGATATGCCCCAAAGGGTAAAAGCAGAGTTATTAGCTAATTCAAAAGCTGAGATTGATCAACATTAAATGTCATCACAGCAGCAAAACAAACGTAATCAGTCTTGTTTGCACTATTTAAGAAGTTCAGTTTAAATTTAAGCAGTATTATGCATTTCATACAGGTGGTTGAAACTAGTTACAAATTTACAAAAGAAAACAATATGGAAGGAAGAAAAAGGCTACATTTAAAAACCTCTGTCAACATTCTGCTCTGAAAGGAGTTCTGCCTTACATCTCTGCTCAGCAGCTCTGTATTTTTATTCTGCAGAGGCCTTGCAATTTTGGCCCTCATAAAACGTTCTGTATGTTCTTCAAATTCTACTTCTTATTCTTTTTTGCTGAAACTCAAGAGGCCTGCTTCAAAACCATCTCTTACAGAGGACTACAAATACAGAGTATTTTTGTAGGCAAGGCAATCGTAGACCAACAAATTTAAGAAGTTTGGTACACAGAAGGAAATAACCAAGAAACATGCAATGGCAGGATCCGTTTAAAAGAGTATTCTGGTAGCTCGCGTTTGAATATGAAGAGTAAAAGGAACCCTCTGTAAGAGGTCTTAGATTTAACTGAGAGTCTAGTGAGCATTTGCCTGTCTGTAGTGCATGCAGGATTGGCTTGCATTATGCTTCTTTCCTACACTTTCAGAAGTTTTATGAAACAATGCCTTCTGCTCTTCTCTGTGGAGGTAGAGAACCAGCAAACAGCTGAGACAGGGCAGCTCAGGTCTACTCTTACATAAAATAAGGAAGAAAGAAGACAGCCTTTCCCCTGCCCTTCCCAGGAAGCCCCACAAAGTCAGAAAGTGCAAGTGGAAAAAAGCTATTTCTGAACAACTAATAATAATGCAGTATTATTATGGAAAACTGTAATCACCACAGGTCTGGACTGAGCCTGTTTCTATTAACGTTTGGTCCTGGCTTGAGCTGCTGAGAAATGCACTATGGAAAGAATAAAAATTTCCATTTTGTTCACAATAACTGTTGCAATGCTTTAAGTTCATCACTTCTCAGGTTCTACAATGTTATAGTTCAAACGCTTAGAATATCACCAGTTACATTACCAGCTTACTCACTAACGCTGAGAAGATATGTTCTGTATCCTTACCGCCTGTTAAAATCAACCTGGATGGAATGATCTATCACTAGATCAGCAGGACAGATAGGATTGATTTTTTCAGGGTCCCCACCAAGTTTCTTCACAGCATCACGCATTGCAGCAAAGTCAACAACAGCAGGTACACCACTATAATAGAAGATAATTAGGCAATGTGAACCAATTGCAAAAGAACAAAAAAAAAGGCAAATCAAATTCAGCCCAAATCCTGAGACTCAGAACAGATACCCACAGCCACCTAGGAAGCAAACCGTGGCCTCACCCTGTCTTGGGGTCATTACACTACTGCAGAGACAGTTTTTATAGGAAAATGAATTCAGAAGAACAGGAGACAGAACTGCATCCACACTCTGAATGCTGTAACAATGAAAAACTAAAACCAAATTCATCCAAGTTCATCAAGGAGCTTAACACGCATGGCTGGGACTGTAGAAAAAAAACAGATCAATTCAGCATTCCTTTTGGACCTTGAATTTGTTTTTCCTCTTTTGCTGTTCTTTTCTCCTTTGCAGTAGACTTTGAAGAAAAATCAAACAAAAATAAAAGGTTTGAGGCAGGTGGAGTGAAAAAAACAACGCTGTCCTTCCCTCCATTCTCTGCTACGTTTTTTCCAGCTGACTTCAGGGCAAAGACCATCACTTCCAAAGTTTGTGAAATGCAGGAGAATACTCTCCCTAATTTGAAAAGAACCTTCCACCTTCTACTAGGTTTACTGGCAGAGCAGGATATCAGACTTCTTAAAGAACACAGGACATGACTGCAGAACACCCCTTTCTTCAGAAGCAGGAAACCCTTTCACATATCATATAGTTGCTGAGACAAAAAAAAGTCTGTGATGTGCTGATAACAGTTTAACATCATTCAGTAACTCACAAAGAAGAAGCTTCTGTAAGAATAGCCCCAAAAGCAAGAATTTGTTCTGAACTCCTGATTATAAGAATTGCTATTAAACTTTTAAAATATAGCAGGAACACTACAGGAATAATCATGGTTGAGGTGTTGGGAAACTCGGGCTGGGGGTCCTCTGGTCCAACCACCCTTCTCAAGCAGGAACATCTACAGCAGGCTGCCCAGGCTTCTGCATAATTCCAAGGATAGAAACTCTGCAGCCCCTCCTGGCATAAACGTAAAAAAGCGTTTCCTCATGTTCAGAGGGAACCTCTCATTTTTCATTTTGTACTCACAGACTTTCTGTCTGTCACTGGCACTGCTGGAAAGAGCTTCTCTCTACTCTCTTTGCACCCTCCATCCAGGTACTTACATACACTGACAAGATCCACCCTCTCCAAGCCTTCTCTTCTCCAAGCAGAAAAGGCTCCACATTATCTAGCACTCACACTATTAGTAGTTGATCTCAGTAGCCTGAAGCGGGTATTTCTGTCCCAGAATATGCATACATCATGGAAAAAAGCAGATGATGCATTACAGATGGATTTGCACCATCCATCCCAGGGCAGGGAAAGATTTATTTACCAACTTACGAACCTCAGGCAACTGAAAAGAAACAGAGACAGTGCTCACCTGTATACTTAGAGGAACTCAGCATAATTGCAGAACAGTAAGATCGAGTGAATTCAATAATCCTAATCCATGACCTATGAATGTAACTGTTACATGACTTCTGTAAGGCTACCAAAGGATCCATTTTCTAAAAGCTCCCTCTCAGAAGCACGTTCAAAAGCCCATTTATGACTACAGCTGCTCTGCAGGATTAAAGCAAAATTTTTATAACTCAGCTGGAGAGAAAGAAGTAAGAAAGAAAAGCAGTAACAAATGGGACAAAGTTTTCTTGTAAACTGGTTTTCTCTGTACTCCTTACAGTTAGCAACAGCCAGCAGACAAAAATAACACTCTAGCTAAACAGCACTTTTTTTTTTTTTTTTTTTTTTTGAAGCTCTGCTAGTTTTCCAAACATCTTCAAAAGTTGAGCTGTATTGGGCCTCCAGCATGTGGCCAGCCTTTGAGAAAAAGCAAAACAGAAGGTATGACAGGTAAGATACATTACAATTCTGAAAAATAAAGTTGACAACTTAGCAGCACCAGGCTTACACAGAACTGAAATCTCTGTTTCTGTACAAAGGTACAGGACAAAGGTACAAAGTAAAGTGGACTTTCACGTCAAAAGCACTACTAAGAACAGTCAGAAGTTACTGTTTCACCTGCAAATTTACTTTCCACATCTATCAGGTACAGACTAACATATGGGGATTACCACCACTGCAACAGAAGGGTCCAGTTTCAGAGTCCATCAGATAGGAGTCTCAACTGACATTTCTGGGGAAAAGTAGACAACTATTTTTATCAAAAGTCTTCAAAAATATTTGGAATGATTGGAGTGATTCAGAATAGAAAGCAAAGAACTGTAGACTCACCAAGGTTGGAAAAGACCTACAAAGAGCACCCAGTTCAACCACACACCTACCACCAATATTTCTCTCTAAACCATATTCCTCAACAGAATGTCTAACTGCTCCTTGAACACCTCCATGGTCTGTGACTCCACCACCACCGTGGGCAGCCCATTCCAGAGCCTCACCACCCTTTCAGAGAAGTATTTCCTAACACTCAGTCTAAATCTCCTCTGCTACAACTCGAAGCCATTCCCTCTAGTCCTATCATCAGTTACAAGAGAGAAGAGGCCAACCCCGTGCTCACTACACCTTCCTTTCAGGTAGTTACAGAGAGCAATAAGGTCTCCCCAGAGATCTTCCCAAAATTGAATGGATGATGTGGCTTATAAATGAGAACTGAGGAGTTTAAAATATTAAATGCAAGAGCCCCTCAAAAAATAAATTAAAAAAGAAAAAACAGACAAAAAAAAAAGCTGAAAAAATAACAGCAAGATCTCTTAATTACAAATTTCTTCATTTGCATGCAAAATATCCATCTTCTTTTCTCTTCATTTTTGAAGAATTTCATGAAGATATTTAATTCTGCATCTCGAAGGTACTTCACCTACACTTTTATTACAAGTATTTGCCTCCACAAGAGCTGTCTGCATTATAACATCCAGGAAAGCTGAACATAGTCCCTCCTAGCATTTCATTGCCATTATTTCTTTCAGCTCACCCCCTCCATCCAAAGCTGTGTACTCCCGCAGTTTCAAGAACCCCTCTTGTTAGCTTTGGAGAGCATTAGACTCACGTGAAATCCTGCAGAATAACTCGGGCAGGCTTAAATGGCACTTCAACATTCTTGCATTGCATCACCTTCCAGTTGAGAATATTCTCAACATCTTGCTTTTTCACTAGGAACTCATCACAGTTACGGACTGCTGCTTCCAAGATGACTCGAATAGAAAACGGCAGACGTGCTGCATGGGTAAGAGATAATAAATAAGCAGTGTATAAATGCACTAGAAAAACCTTCTTGAACATTTTTCTTCTACAGGCAAATCACATGCCACCCCTTCACGGTGCCGTTTTAACTTTGGCTTATGTAAGTGACACTACATCTTGTCACTGCTAACGTGATTCAGGAAACTGTTAACATTCACTCCCCATACTGGTAAAATCTGTCCTGATAGACTTGCTAACAGTGCTCTTTCCATTCCTGTCTGAGTAATCCTGGGACCCACCCGACACAAACTTTGTGATATTCCAGTATTGACACCATTGTCCCCAGTGTACTGGAGCTGATATTCAGCTCTATACCCAGCTCCCTGGATGCAATCCACCAGTTCCCATGGATGACCTGTACAAGATGCTCTTCATTTCATGGTGTGCCAGCTGTGCAAGCCCAAGCCCATTCAGAACGTGGCTTGCCTTTCATGTCACTGTTGCAACTGCTGAAACACATCACCTCGGTCATGTTCACCATTTGGTGCCCGTAAATGTTCAAAAAGCATCAATGAATGTCAGTGTGTTCAATGTTTTCCACATGGAGGAATTCAGTGACACACCTTTGCTTCATCTGCACTTCCATGTCAGACACCATTCTGTCAGACCATCCCCTCTGCTGCCATTTGCTGCATGGCAACAAAATGTAAGGGAATACTGGTGGGAAGATTCAACCTCTACTGCCATACCACTAACATCTGTCCCTGATATCATAAGTCAACAAAATAAACTTTGGATTAGTCCTTGTACATGTGAGATATTACAAAAGATTAGAATAGTCTTGATAGCCCTACTGCAAGTAATGGGTATGAAGAAAAAATAAAATCTTATCTGAAATACTGTTTTGAGATCCTCTCTCATAAATATTTCAATTAAAAAAAACTGAGAAGTCTGTTGTAACATTCTATCCAGGGTCCCAAAGACACAGAAATCATCTAATCACTTAGAACTACCTGCATTTATGTTGTTTTTTTTTGTTGCTTGGTAGTTCACCACCATCACCAAACTCAACTCATATGTTATTCCATCTCTTTGCTGGACTGTGAGAATTTCACCTTTTTTCTTTACAGAACATGCAGCTTATCCCTCTTGGGATTTTGAAATAAGTCAACACTAATAACATACACGCATTTGCCTGTTTCTTAAGACTTATCTTTGCTTTCCAGAGACCAAGCCCAGCGTTAACGCATTCCTCCAGTACACAGTATCTGAGCTTGCAATGGATATGCATTTAACATTCAAACAAAATCCCAAATTCCCAAAGTTTTCCTAATAATCACTTGTTTTTTCTTTGAAAGATCACTCCACACAAGCAGCTACAAGCTATAGATACTGGCTTTCTAGGACAGTGGCATGAGCTGTCAGGCTGTTTCCAGCCTTTCAGCTGCAGAGTGAAAACTTAGATCTGGCTAGCCCTCCTTATTCATTTTGAAAATACATGACTGCAACATGCAGTTTGCACACACAACACATTGAGAAAAATAATACTATCAACTTGTCGGTACTTCTGTAATTCTACCTTTCCAGAAATAAATTCTGCCCTTTTTGTTTTCAAGAACTATCTTCTGAATTCGTAGTTCTCTCCATGACTGTACAGTCATAGATTCACTATCATCCAGTGTTGCAGCATCTCTGGTACTGTTCATGAAAGCTAACCAAATGTTTTCCCTATGTTAACGTACCGTATCTCACATCTTCCAACTTGCTCAGATTAAAGAACTTCTTCAGAGGCTCTTTAGCATCTAGTGGCTCCACAATCCGTTCAAAAGGGTTGTTCATGGTTATCAAAGACACCCTGTGTCCCTAAAATACAAAAGAAAATAAAAAATTAGAACTATTTTCATCGTATCTATCCCATGTGTAAAAGACACATTCCATAGCCCTACAAAATATCTGTTCATGTATGTGCAAAGCCTATGCCAGAATAAAAGGTACAGCACAGCCTGTATTAGTGGTGCCCTTGCCCTATAATCTGCTTGCATTAAGTCCTCAGAGATAAAAAGGTGTGCAGGACAGTAAGAGCACTGTAAAAATTTAAGATGCACCACATGGCTTACCAAGGAAGTTCAATGTCTGCACTGACATTGTCTGCACTACTATCTTCTTAGAGATACTTCCAAACAGACCTTTCTGCTTCTGTGATCCAGTAATAACTACAACGTGATCTTGTTCTTGAACTGGTAGTAGTCAAAAGCTAAACAGACAAGTCATTTGCATTCAAAATTAAAAATTAACATAATTCAACCAAACAGAAACATGATGATTTTATTTAAGCTAGAAAGAGTTACACAGTAAGATTACTAACTCTTTCTGAACACCTGAGAAACAGGGAGTTCTCTTGACATCAGCAAGATTTATTGGAGTCCCCACAAGAAGAAAATTAAGGCTGACTCCATTGCAAACATCGTTTCAGTTTGAGATTTTTCTTTTCTGTGGCTATCCTAGCAGTTCAGTGGGCAGAATATTCCACTAGGATCTAGGACTTTTAACATTCACTTACACAAGTTAAAGTGTACATGAGCATTTCCAGTATCAAGACCAAAGAACGCAGAAGGGCCTGAATTCACAGTAGAAAGATACCCCAATCTTCAGAAAAGCTTAGCTGCATGCAAACTGCATACTGAAACAGTTCTTAGGACACTAACACCTGAATTCTATCCAAAGCTCTTTTGGGAACTCTGCTTTAGGCTAATACACGCCTGGGAACAAACCAGTGATTTGACAAAAAGGGCTGGTTCCCTCCTCTGCCAGGCAACGTGATTAACTAGATTAGTTGCTGCTTTCACACAGCACTGCCCCTGTCTTCTTTCAAGTAACATTATCTCCCTTTGTTTCAGTTTTTCAAACGAACAACAAAAAACAGTACGAAATGCACCACCTCAACAGGCCTTCTAGACTGCTACAAATGGCTGCACAAAGACCAGTACTTGCTAGCAATGTGTAGTAATGTCAGGCCAAAGGCTGAATTAGTTTATTTCATCCATCAGTTCTCACTGACTTCTTAGGAAATACAAATACATGGAGAAAGACGGAATCATTTGAGTTGGAAGGGACCTTTAAAAGTCATCTAGTCCAACTGCTCTGCAATGAGCATGGACATCTACAGCTAACATCATAGCTCAATCCAGCCTAGCCTTGAGTGTCTCCAGAGATGGAGCAATCATTATAGGCAACCTGTTCAAGTACTTCACCACTATGATCATAACAAACTTTTTCCTTATATCGAATCTAAATCTCCCCTCCTTTAGTCTGAAAACATTCCCCTTCGTGCTATCGCAGCAGACCTTGCTAAAGAGTCTGTCCCCTTCCTCCCTGTAGCCTCTCTGTACATACTGGGCAGTCACTCCGAAGTCTACCCTCAGAGCCCTGTCTTCTCCAGGCTGCACAGTCCCAGTTTCCAACCTATCCTCACAGGAGGTGTTCCACCTCTTGTGCAGGATTCTTAAAGCAGTACAGCAAAAATTAGATCTCAAAAATTTTCTAGATCACAACAAGAGATCTTGTCAAATGGAGGGACAAGGAAAAATGAAGGTCTGGGGAATAAAGTAGTAAGAAACTGTGTAACAAAGGAAAATGTACAGTATTGTGTCACACAAAACAAGGGAAACTTCTAGAGCAAATGCTGAATGGAAGTTAGAAAGGTAGGAAAATGAGCAGACTGCAACCATTAAGACAACATTAGTTGTCTTAATTTGTCTGTTTGCTACAGACTACAAAACTGTGCTTGGAAATTCACAAAAGCTTCCTTCTTTCAGGAAAAAAACAAAAAACAAACTGCTTGCTCCGTACCATTCACAGACAACTTATTTCCATTTCCCTGCAATATGGAATTACTTTGGTTTTTTTTGTCCTTGTATAAGGCCAAAGACCATTTACTTTTTACACTGGAGCCTGTACAGCTCTAGAATTCCAGGTGCTACATGTTTGAATTTGTCCTGTCATGGAATAAGTGAGACTAACATATCACCTCTCATATTCCCAACTACAAGTCACTTTCTGAGACTCCTTTTCCCAGCTTTGTAGATACCAGTCCCTCACGCATTCTAACCAACTTTTGGTTGCCTTCTTCACTACTAAGAATCACACAGATCCTATTCTAAAGCAACCTCAATGCTTCTTGGATTGAGCATGATTAAAATGAACTGAACTGCTTCCTTTCTCTGCTTGCACAACATGATCTGAACGAGTTTTACTTTCTGCCTTCCAAGCTGTGAACTTTATTTTATACATACACATTTTTCATGAAAAAGCCTGATAGATAAAGCAGGAGATCATTACTTCAAAACGACCATAACGACTCCACTGTACTGAGCTGATGTACTTGTATCTAAGTATAAACTGCACTAGTAACATTTCTTATTTAAGCCAATGTCTTGACAACCCACAATCACACATTACCGACTTATTACCATCATCAGTCAGTTAAACGCACGGTCACCAAGGCTAACATGCATGTCCTCTTATCCTGCCTGGTCACAGTGACACAAACAACTCTTACAATCTCGCAAGCTCCATGGAGCCCCAAGCAAGAACTAAAGTACACAGAATAAGTATCAAATTCTTAACAATGTTGCAGCAAATTTCACAGCACAAATCCATGAACAGTCTATTATTCCCAAATAAATTATAAACAAAGCATCCAAAGCACTGCATTCAAGTTGCTGACCAGCCCAAAAGTTGTGAGGAGGCAATACTTCACAGGTTAAGTCCACCAAAAAAGATGATACAATCATACAATGAACCTTAGAATGGCTTGACTTGGAAGGGACCTTAAAGATCATGTAGTTACAACACCCTGCTGTGGGCAGGATTGTTACTCACTGGATCAAGCTGCCGAGGGCCCACCTAGCCTGGTCTTGAACACCTTCAGAGATGGGGCACCCAGAGTTTCTCTGAACAGTTGTGTCAGTGCCTCACTACCCTATAAGCAGAGTTTCCTCCCAACATCTAATCCAAACCTCCTCTTTTTTCAGTTTACACTTCTCTCTTGTCCTATCACTATCAGACCATGTAAAAAGTCAGTCTCTTTCCCATCTACAAGGTCTCTTTAATACTGAAAGGTCACAGCAAGGTCTCCCCAAAGCCTTTCCTTCAGGCAGAAGAAGTCCAGCTCCCTCAACCTTTCTTCATAGGTTACTTGTCATAAGCAACTTGCTGATGGTGCACTCCATCCCATTACCTAGGTCTTTGATGAAAATATTGAAAACCTTGTCCCAGAACAGAACTCTGGGTGACACCACTCATCACCAACATCTACCTAGACACAGAGCCATTGATCAAGTCCCCTGCCTGCAACCATCCACCCAATTCCTTCTCCATCAAATAGTTCACACTTTATCCCACCGAATTAGGGATAAGAATGTGGTGTGGGCCCATACTGAAGGCTTTGCACAAGTCCAAGTAGATGACATCAGTTGTTCTTCCTTTGCCCACACATTCCAGCACAGAAGGCCACCAAACTGCCTGAAGTAATCACTGCAGTGGATACAGATTAACTTGAGATTGCAACACAGAGTATTTATTCATTTTTTGCCTGCACTGAAATGTAAATATGCAATGAGGTTAGCAAGCATCTGTCGGCCCAAAACTGGCTCAGTACACAGGAGTCACAATGCTTGCCCACAGCAACAGCTGAACGTTCTTACTGAAGAAAGTGCTTGATCTGCTGCCTGATGGACTCCAAACTGTTTGCACAGAGGTCAGATCTGAAACGGGATTCTGTATGCTCACCCTCAGGAAAGCAGAACTGAAAATGAACAGATTTCTCATGGTAACAGCCGCAAGTCACCCACACAAGCCATGTCCCTCCTGGCTTTGGAGGATGGCATTAACTGCAGCCTACACATGGTTATCACTAGACAGACTCTAGACATCCATTCCTCCACCTCTGTGCAATTTTGGATACTATCCTATGACTTCAGCAGCTTCACACAACTGATCTAAGAAAATGGGTCAGAAGGGAAGTAAAATATATTTCCCTTCAGACTGCTCTGCAGAGCAAAAGGAAACTATTCTTCAATTTAGCATCTTCAAGGCTACACAGATGTGCAGGGGAACAGAAAGCTAAGAAAATAGGTGATTTTAGAGAATCAGATTTCAGAGCGCAAGCATATGTAATGTCACACTGGTGGCCAGACACCAGAAGAGTCATAGCAGAAATAACTTCAGGCAAACACGGAGAAATATATTTTTCTTCCCCTTATTTATAAGGGAAAACTAGCAAGAGAAGCTTTTAGGTGGAGAAAAAAGACAAAGGTTACCAGAAGTATCATAAGAGAGAAAAACACCACAAATCCAATGACTTGTGTAAAAACTGCTGGGCCTTTGAGGAGCTTCTTTCTGCCTCATAAAATCCACAATCTCTGTGACTACACACTTGATGGTGAATCTGGAATAAGGGTGTTTAGTGTTTAGGCACTACCATAAAAATCTGCCATTATGCAGTATGGTACATTTCACATTCATCAATCATAATCTTCTGAAATAGCAACATTCCTCTCTTTGTACATTTCCTTTCAAATACCTTATCATCTGCCAGGACATATATTCGCATTACCTGAGCCTTTCCAAAGGTTGTATGATTTATATAAAGTGAACTAGATGAACCACAACCTTACTTCAGTGTTTCCTGTGCCAACTAACACAGATCTGCAAACACTGGAATTGGTTTACATTATTCTGAAGACCTTTAACTCTAAACCTCCTTCATTATTAATACTGTTACCCATTCAGTGTGCCACATGCTGATGCAGTTGCTCAGCATTGTGCCACCTGCCTACACATCCCATTGCAGTTTATTTACAATTTTTCCACAGACTGCATATCAGTTCCTCTCAGGAGGTGTTTTCAGGCTGTCCTGTATCCCAGCTCAAGAACTCCCTTCCCTACAGAAGCAGAAATGCAGAAAGATTCTAAGCACCAGCATGGAAACCATGAATACCAAGAAGGAAAAATTTATTAGGACTAGGTCATAGTTTTCCAAATATAAAACATAGAAGCTGTTTTTCATGCACATAACATTTGCCCTTCCAAAGAATGAACTCTTAGCTAAAACAACTGCACTTTAAAGTTCCTCTGGATTTGACATAGGAGTGTTCAAATCTCTGCAGCAACAAAACTTTGGATTGTGATACTCTAACAAAGCATTCCCACTAGCAAAATATGTGTACATCATCCTCTCTCCATCTGCATTGAGCTGATCAGTAAACTCAGTATTCGCCATGGTAGATCAGACATTTCCCTGCAATGACAGACTAGTGGAAGAACGGGTTGTAAAGTGCATGCAAATCTCTGTGGTAGACCACATCACTGGGTGATCATCTCAGTAGGTACACTATACTTCAGTATGGACAGAGTCACTCACAGTGGTATGTTTCTGTGTTTTGGATTTAGGAGAAAAAAAATGCTTATACCATAATGATGTTTCAGTTGTTGCTGAGTGGTGCCTGCATGGAATGAAAGCCTTTTCTGCTTCTCGTGCTGCCTTGCCAGTGAGGAGCTAGAGCTGCACAAGGTGCTGGAAGGGGGACAAGAATCAGAACAGCGGAGCCAAAGGGGTTGAAGGCATGCTCCACACCACATGAACACATAATGAACCATAAAAAAAAATGCAGGGAATTGGCTGAACAGGCAGCCACTTCACAGGACTACGTAGGCATCTGTCAGTAGGTGGCTCAGAAGGCCGAGGTACTTGATAAGCTCTTTGTCTCAGTCTTCACTGTCAGGTTTTCCACAAATTCTATGTCCCTGAACCTCCAGGTAGCGGTTGGGGGAACAAAATCCCTTCCCACTGTAAGCAAAGAGCAAGTTTGAGACTGCCTCATGAAACTGAGCACGTATAAGTCTATGATACCAGACAACACGCACCCTAGGGTTTAGAAGGAAGAGGCCAACATGACTGACAAGCAACTCCACCAAATTCAGTAAGTCATGGTTATCAGGTGAAGTCCTCAGTGACTGGAAAAAGTCCTTGAGAGTTTTAAGAAAGAAAGAAAAAAAGACCTGGGGAACTATAGGCTGGTAAGCCTCACCGCTGTGCCTGGGAAGACCATGGAAAAGATCCTCCTGGAAGATACAGTAAGGCAACATATGGATGCGATCTGGGACACCAGCGCAGCTTCACCAAGGTCAGATTATATCTCTCCTATCTGGTGGCCTTCAATGAGGTAGTGTCAGCATCAGTGGACAAAAGAAGATCAACTGATATCACCGGTCTGGACTTTTGCAAGCCTTCAATACAAACCCACACCATGTTCTTATCTCCAAATTAAAGATGTATGGACTTGAAGAGTTATTCAGTGGATAAAGAATTGGTTGGATGGTTGCTGCCAAAGGTTTGTGGTCAACTGCTCTATATCCAGGTGGATATAGGTGCCACACGGCATTGCCCAGGGATCCATCTTGGTACTGGCACCTTATCAATGACTTAGACAGTGGGCTCAAGAGTATCCTCAGCAAGTTTTCTGGTGAAACCAAGCTGAGTAGTGCAATTGACACAACAGATGGAAAGTATGCCATACAAAGTGTCCTGGACAAGCTTGAAAAGTAGACTCACAGAAACCTACTGAGGTTCAACAAAGCAAAGTGCAAAGTGTTGCACTTGGGCCTGGGCAATCCAAAATACGTGTACATATCAGGAGAAGAACTCAGAGACTTGGGGAAAACAACTTGAGGGTTCCAACGGATGAAAAACTTTAAAGAAGCTAACTGTGTGCACTTGTAGCCCAGAAGACCCACTGTACCCTGGGCTTCATCAAAAGAGGAGGGACCAATAGAGAAGGGAGGTGACTGTCTCCCTCTGCTCTGTCCTTGTGAGGCCCCAGCTGGAGTAACGTATTCAAACCTAGGACCTCCAGCACAAGACATGGAGCTTTTGGAATAGGTCCAGAGGTGGGCCTACAAAGATAACAGGAGGGCTACAGTACCTGTCATCTAAGAAAGGTTGAGGGAGCTAAGCTTGTTCTGCCTGAAGACTATGAGGAGACCTCACTACAGCTTTCAGTACATGTTATAATCTGGCTGTCATAACCTGAAGGGAGAACAACTTTTCACATGGTCTGACAGTGACAGGACAAAGAGTAACAGTTTTAAACTAAAAGAGGGGAGATTTTGATTAGATATTGAAAGAGAAATTCTTCACTGATGGTGGTGAGGTGCTGAAACAGACAGATCAGAGAAGCTATGGATGTCCCACACCTGGAGGTGTTCAAACCCAGGGTGGACAAGACCTTGGGAAGCCTGATCTGGTGGTCGGCAACCCTGCGGACAGCAGGGTGTTGGAACCACGTGATCTTTTCAGTTCCTTTCAAAGGCATGCCACTACAGGATTCTATGATTTTAACCATCAGTTCATAAAACTCAGTATCTAATGGTTTGACTGAATAAAGCAGACTTCAGTTACTTAAAGCTCTTCTCCCTGGGCAGCTTGTAAATTCAGTTACCAGTGAGAGAAACAAGCTAGCACAGAATCACCAACTGGGCAGTTTAAGTTGAGCACTTCACAGGACACTA
Source organism: Oreortyx pictus (assembly GCA_036925125.1). Classification (NCBI taxonomy): domain Eukaryota; kingdom Metazoa; phylum Chordata; class Aves; order Galliformes; family Odontophoridae; genus Oreortyx; species Oreortyx pictus. Next base: position 60,240,542 of record JAUPFR010000004.1, on the reverse strand, counting down.
GAGTGGTTAAACTCACTAAACGCACCTGCGGAGGTCCTTAGGCCTGCAAGGATGATGGGAATCCATTAAGAAACTTCCAATCGAAAACTGGGAAAAGGAAAGGTTAGCTACAACACTGCAACAGGAAAAAGGCAGAAGACATATGAATCACTCATGGGTGCAGCAGCACATACCAGCCATGCTCAACCTGACCACATCTGTACCATCTGTATCAACAGTTGTGATAACTGTTCCATCTCCAGCCAGTTCAAGATATTTATAGTTTTGCCTACTCAACTGATTGACATTTTGTATATATGTGGATGTAAAAACCTAAGAGGAGCTGCTGCAAAGCAGCAGATTACTGAGCTGTAAATCCATCAAGACAATACTGAGCATGTCATTTCTAACATTACTAAGAATTATGTACCACTGAAGAGAACTCCTTATACCTAGGGTTATCACTTTGTTTCCCAATAGAAAGTAAGTGTCTGCAATTTACACAGCACTACTTAGGGTTTCAGTCTGCTCAGTAATGGCCTTAATTGAAAGCTGAGACATCAACACTTTCAATTTCCACTTAATTGAAAGTGTTGATGATTCAACTTTCAATTTTCCTAAGTTACAGATCTCCTAGACAAGAATCAAGATCTGGAAAATGGAAGAGCATGGAAAGTGTCCTTGCCCATGTTAGAACCGGATAATCTTTTAAGTTCCCTTACATCCCACACCACCTTGTGGTTCTGTGATCTCTCAGCAGGTCCAGCAAGTAGGGAACTTCATTCATGTCAGAATTGCAACATGTTCTGTATAAACCAATCCTGATTGAAAAAAATATTTTAAGCACATTGCCAGAAGTCTCCATGCTTGACAGAGAAAGACAGCCTCTTTAGTATGAGTCAGGTGTTTGCAGGAGTTAACACTTCAGTACATAAATCCATTCAAGATTCAAGTCAGTTTAGGGGAAAAAAAATAAACACAGATATTGGTGTGGTAGAAAAAAAAAGTTGAAAAAATCCAAGTTGCTTAAGAAAAATGTTTTTGTTAGCACAGTATTTATTTAAAAAAGAAAAAAAAACGAAATGCCCCCAGCATTTGGATAGAGTTCAACACCACTACTAGAACAAGCAGAGCCTTGTTTTGTACTATATCTAGCTATAATTACATTTGTATGCACACAGAACAGATGAGTACAACTACAGCTACAATAAACACAGGTTTCTTGTTCTGATTAGAAAAGCTCTTACTGTTTAACACTTGCTCTACCTGTGACAGATAAGGCCACTGTATAAGAACCATACAGTGCTGCACACATTGAACACTAAAGTCCATAGATACACAGATCCTTAAGGAGAAATCCACTAACTTTTTGACAGCAGAGAAACTATTCTGCCGGTATGAACCATGTCACTTTTGTGGAAGAAAATGCAGCAATCTGTAGAGTTTACTTAAAACATTCTCTGCAGAATGTTTCAGGGAGCCCATTTCAACTTGAAGGCTCAAAAGGAACTTTGTCCTGGAACACAAGTGAGACCCCAGACAGCTGACTTTATTGCTTCCTCATGATATCTAAAACTTTGACTGTAACACTAAAGTGCATATATTTTCAAAACCACCACGTGCAACACTTCAAGCACAGTATGAAGTGTGTATTCCTATAAATGATATATTTCATTGGCTATCACAAACACTCTGAGAACTTCACTACGTTAGCAGCGCTGTACAGAGCTGTGCATGTACAGAAACTGAACATTTAGTTCAGAGATTGTGTTCATGAAATCAAGCCTTCATCTTTTTACAGAAACTCCAGCCCCAAGTAGGTTGCAAGTTTAGATATGTCCACTTTAAAGATAATAAATTCCCTCAAAGCCATCCCTCTGGAAAGCCACCTGCTCCCCTCTCACTTAACACAGCACATCCTTTGCTCGAGGGATTGTTGAAACACTTCCCCTGCATACATCTCATCAGCTTTTGATGATCCAGGCAAGTACATGTTATCTGGTATCTTCAGACAACCTCTAGAACGCAATCTAACCATATAGTTAACAAAATCCAGATCCTAATTAAGCAATCAAGAGTGTTAAGGGAATGCTGTGTCAGCAGACTCACCAGTCAGTGTCCTAGTTAAAACTAGAGACTAAATTTTTCCTGAAGGAAAACAAGCAGTATTACACTTAAGAATATAGGAAAGCTTATTTTGAGATTACAGTACACCGAAAATTCATTCTTTCAATATTTTTTTTCCCCTTAAAGAGCAACATGAACCTATCTCCTACTTCTGCACAAATCTGTTGCTCATTTCCCCTCCCCAGACAGTCCTAGACTATTGATTAATAAAAATGCAGCATGGACTAGCTTTAACCAAGAATTAGCTTTGGGTGTTAGTACAAATATATATATATATATATATGTATGTATGTATGTATATATATCCAGATGCATGTGCAGAAGAGGGGTTCCCAGCAATAATCTGATATGGAAGCAGTGCAAGACTGCTGGAAATACAGAATTGTGTAAGCATGCACAAAAGCTTAGCCCAAAATTTAGTTTCAATTTCAGAATGCAGGATTGAAAAAGACAGTTACAAAAGCCTCATGTGAAGGTTGCAAGGACAACTGTGGGAGGAGGGAAAACAAATTGGAAGTATTGTCAAATAGCATTCTTCTCACTGCAGCACCACCATTTGAGTTCTGCGAACTGCTGCTTCTGCACCTACTGGACTTCTTCTGTGAGAAAAGATATCTGTTTCAGAACAATCAAAAACCTGTAGGTGGAAGGATGAAGAACTGATGAAAGAGTTATTAATGTTGTGAAACTGATCTGGCACCATCAGGAAAAGATCCAAATTTTCAGACCATTGCAATCTGCACTCTGAAAATACTGCAAGAGATCTCTCATAAACAGATATCCTGACTAAAATCTCAGGATTATTTGACTGTTCATCCAGGCAAATGAAATTTTCAAAAACCCATGTATTCAGTCTGCAGGCAGCAGAACAACTGTGTATCTGACAACATTTCATCCATTCCAACCAGCCATTACCAGAGCTTACTAGCCACAATCCCAGAGGAACCAAATCAAGTTTCAACAAAACATTTTTAATTGCCTTTTTTAGAACAGTTTTCCACAAGAAAACTAGGACAACAAGAAAAAAAAAAAATAGACAGTATTTTGCAAGTTTCTGGAGTTCTTGCCCTAAAATTATTCAGTGCCCCAGTGCCTATGGCGACAGTCCAAATATCTAGAGGAAATGTTCTTAGCTACAGCTATAGCCACTCCACAGGCAACACTGAAGGCAAGAACCCTGAAAAATTCTTACCTTCTCTTCACACAAACAGGGCAAACTGGAAAGAAAAACTCATCTCTACCTCCTCACAGCTTCTAAGAGGGAAAGAGACCACTCTGCAATTCTGAGCCTTTCAGTAATCTGACATAAATCATTACTGCAGGTACGGAGAAAATTTCCAGCTATTACATGGTAAAAGTCCACAGTGAGAATATGTGGTTAAAGAATACTAGCAAAATAAATTTCCTTATATGTTTACAATTCAAATAATAATGATATTTATTCTGTGATTTTCTCCAATTATCACATAAGCTTTTCCATAATTACAAGAAAAGCTTCATTAGAAATATCAAAGCGGGGGTGCATCATTCACTGGCTAACACTGAATTCAATGGAATCAAGATAGGAGGCAAGGGTCAAATTACAAACATCATATGACTAGAAACTAAGTTTGAAAGACTGAAAGTCTCTGGCTCAGCACTTCTGTGCATTGTATTCTCTGCAATACACTGCTGTAAGGAAGTGTGTGAACTCCATCACATACTGAAAAGCTCTACATGGGAATCTTCTCTGTCTCACAAAGCTCAGGATCAGTAAAACAATGAAAATTTTTCAAGTAACTCCACATGTACCAAAAACCTGGAGTGCATAAAAGTCGTATTTCCCACGTTACGTGGATTAAGTTCTCCCTACGTCCTTTGAAGAAGCAACAATCCCCAGAAGTTTATTAGGACATTCTGATGAAGCACCACTGCTTTCAAGCAAAGCATTAGAAACAGAACATCCCACTGTTACTATCTGCCCCTGGGAAGGTCTTCCACACCCTTGGTATTACAGATTTGTAACCAGTCAGCCTGAAAAATGTCAGCAGCACAGAGGGCTCACAGGCATTAATTCAATTCCATGTTTATGGCGAAAGAATCCTGTTGCAGATCAAGTTTCCTGCTTACACTAAAGCGCACTGAAGTCCAGATCTCTGCTCTTTCCCCCTTCTCGCACGTCCACCAGCTTCAGAGGTGGTAACTAAACATCAAAGTACAACATCCAGTTAATAAATGAGAGAGCGCTACGGCGGTGTTACGAAACGCAGCAAGACAGCAGGCAGAGCCGGAGGGCCGTGTGGGTCAGAGAGGCTGGAGCAGAGGACAGTCCCTGCACAGCTGCGCGCATCCGCGCTTCACCCTCCGCGGGCGCTCCCGCATCCCAGCGCCCACACCCGCCGCGTGCGCCACGAAGGCAGAACCTCACCTTAGCGCAGCCTTCTCCGTGCCCCTGCTGCTCCCACCCCGCCGTGCCTTTCCTCCATCCCTCCTGCGCCTTGCCCAACCGCACCGCACGCTTCTGGCCGGTTTGTCCCTTCCCTGCGCGCGCGGTGCCCTCTCCCACGCCGAATGTTAACCCACAAGGCCAAAGGCCGCCCGGCCGCCGCCCCGCAGCCGGCAAGCGGCCGTTCCGCGGCGGCAGGCTGCCTCGCGGCGCGGCCTGGGCCGCAGGATGGCCGCTCCCCGCCCGCTCGCCGCCAGGGCGGGTCTACGCCGCCACCGCCAGATCCCGGCGCGGCGGGGAGGAAGGGCGGGCGGCTCAGGGCCGAGCGAGAGGGGAACGGGCGGGCGCGGTAGCCCCGCCGAGCGCCGCACTCACCGGGGAGCTCGGAAAAACGGAGCGCCGCCGCCGCCGCCGCCGCCGGCCTCAGGAGGGACGGGGCGGGGGCAGGCCGGCTCCACCGCCCTCAAGGACGGCCGCGCCCCGCCCTCGTTTCCCGCCTGCCGCCCGCCTTCCCCGGGCCGGCCGATGCGGCGGGCCGGGCTTCCCGTGCCCGCTCAGCCTTTTGGTGGCGGAGCACTCGACGCCAAGCCGCGGCCCTCGGGTCGTGGGGAAGAGCTCGTGGTACCGAGCGCACCATACCTGTTCCATATACATTGATCGAGATGGTGATGCCAGCCCTGAAGGAGGTGAGGCAGTGCCCTAGAAGACCGCACGGCTGAATGATGTGGGGCGCGTCTAAGTGTGCAGCATGCCTGGGATAGAATGGGGAGCTTTGGGGGATAGAATAAAAGTAGACTAAAATGCACCCAATTTTAACAGAAGCATTAGATAAAGAGGAAAGGGGGAGATAAGAACTGTAGGGGTTGTACTGACGTGTCCTAGCAGGGAGGGGAACTGACGAGATGCACCAATCCACTTGGTGTGGGCTAAGGTGAAATAACACTCCAGGCCCATTCATACACATAGAATCACAGAACTGGTTAGGTCTGAAGAGACCTTAAAGCCATTCAGTTCCAACCCCGTGGCGTGGGCAGGGCTGCCCCACGCCAGCTCAGGCTGCTCCAGGGCACTTCCAGCCAGGCAAAACAGGGATGGGGATGCCCTGGGATGGGGCAGCACAGCTGATCTGGGCAGCTGTGCCGGGGCCTCACCGCTCTGAGTTTCCTAATATGATTTGCTTATAGTATCTTATCTAAATCTGTGTGGTCTTTTTTTCAGTTCAAAACTATTCCCCCTTGTCCTGTCACTGTCTGACCCTATAGAAAATCAGCATCCCTGCTGTTTATAAGCTCCCCTTAAGTACTGGAAGGCCACAAGGGATGGCCCATTATTCTGGCCATCCCATCACACCCCCGCCACATCCCTCCTAAGGCCAGCAGCAGCAGCAGCAGCCCCCTCACAGCCTCATCCGCTGCCTCCTCACAATCCCATCCACTGAAGCGGCAAGAAGGTACGAAAATCAAAGCCTTGTGATACTTAACAACTTAAGAGAAGAGAAAGAGAGAAAGGAATAGAGGTATCACCAGTTCTTGATGCAGCATCAGGCCTGACTGCTGTGGTATTTGTTGTAGGGAGAGTGCCTCCTTGACCTGTCCATGCCCCTGCTTACTGGCCCTAGTTCCTGGACTTCTGGAACCTTCTCTCACTCCAGTTCCAAGATAGGTAGAGTGGCACTAGCCCCCTCAGAAGAGCTTATGTTGACTCATTCCTTATTTGCATGAACAGAGCTTAAAAGTCTTATCCGTCCCTGGACAGCATCTTGGAGAGTAGTGGCAAGGAGACTTGTAGCCTAAACACCAGGATAAATAGATGGCTTTTTGTTGTTCTTGTTGCTTTGTTTTTATTTTCGTTTTCTTTTTCCCCTGAAAAAAGTTCATGAAGTAAAGAACAAACAGGTCTATTTGCTGACATTGCAGGAGAGGAGCAGATCTAAGATGCAAGGAATAAAAATTGAAGCAATGCTCTCTTCTGGGAAGGGCTGCTTGAACCTAGTAAAAAGCTAGAGATTGCTCTTCTGATTGTTTGTGGGTTGGATTCCTGCACGCTGACCTGTGCCGGCAGGTCCTCCTGCCTACACACTGCCCAGATGGAACACGTAGAAAGGGTGGGATCTCAGAGTCTAGCAAAGAAGATACCTTGGTTTTTGTTTTAACTGAATACTGCAGTCCTGGCTCTGGCACACTTGATACTGATTTCAGTGGTATACTTACGTTTCTTAGAGTCTCTCTGTCCTTAATCCTACTGTTGTACTGATACCTTTTGATGCCCTGTTATCTATAGAATACAGTACTTTTGAGTTATCACTCAAAATCTTTTATAGGCTGACTTGCTTTGTGTTCAGTATAAATACCTCATTGAATAATTCATATGTTCCAACTTCTCTTTCGGAATTGAGTGAGTTTTGAGAACATTTGATTGGCTTTGACAAATGGTTAGCTTGGACGTGGAAATGGACATTCATTCATAATCCTCTTTTCATTTGCTGGAGAGATTCACTAAACTGAGTTTCTCAAAATGCAGTCATATGTGTAATTTGAAAGTACAAGGAGAAAACCAATTTTTTCTTTGGGACGCTACAAAATAGTAGTGTCCTATTATTACCAGTAATTTTCCAACAAAACAGACTTACAAGACCTATGTTTGCCACCAGGTTTTGAATGATTAATGAAATCCTTCATGCCTAGAACACCAGAGCAATTGCTGCAAAATCTAATTGGTCTAAGATATCTTGGGTGGAAAATAAAGAATAGTAAAATAGCAACAAAAATAGGTAATCTGTTCATCAGCTCTAACTTCCTTCAGTCAGTATCTGCAGGCTTGTAATTTCTGTTCTGTGTGGAGGTATGGTCCCCAAGACCTGCTATGGGAGGTAAGCCTTCTTAGTGCAGGAAGAGGCAGCACCCTCTGCAACATTGCTGGTTGTATGCAAGGACACAGAGGCTGTGAGGGATTGAACGATAGGCTGTTCCTTCACGGGTTTATAGTAATGCTCTCTGAAGGTTACTGTAGGTTAGCCTTTGCAATAGTGTTTGAGGCTGTTATTCCTTGTAGGGGAGTTGATTTTGTAGTAATGTGTTTCAGACAATTTAATTACTGTGTTTTTTTCTCTCTCCAAAGATTGCTAGGAGGTGAGTAGTAGGTGAAATCCATTATTTGTATGGAAGATATTCACTGAAACAGATTCTTAGTTTTACAAGCAGGTTGCAGAGACCTCCCACAGTTTTCTTGGGCAATTGTGCACTGTATTGAATCTGGGCTAGAGTTAAAAAAGTTAAAAAAAAAAAAAAAAAAGGCAGTTTGACTTCCTTCAGTTTTTGCACCCAAGGCGGACACAAACAGTGGTCTCGTGCTTTTCATACTGCAATCCTGGGAGTCCCAGTGCTCGTGACTTCCTGTTTTTTGGTGTTTTTCATGAAATAATTTCCTAACAGATGAGGAACTGTATGGGGTACTTTGTCCTTCTCTCATTATTGGGAAAATCACTTTACAAGAGGCTTTTCTAACTTCAAATTGCTTCTAGGAGTATTCTCTGGAGCTGTACACCAAGCAGTGTACTAGGAGCCCAGGCAGAGTATCGTATCTGTTCAATTCCCTGCTGACTTGGTGGATTGGTGGACAAAAACCTATGAGCTAGTAATCTGCATTGCAGCCTAGGAAGCCACCTGTATGCTGTGCTGCATTGAAAGAGCAGGGGCCGGTTAGGCAAGGTAGGAAATTCTTCCCCTATACTCTATTCTCGTTAGAGATAATCTCATACTGTACCGACAGATAATCTAGTACTGTGTTCAGCTGTGTTCAGCTCTAGGGCCTGCATCATCAGAGAGTCATGGGCCTGTTAGAGCAGGTCCAGAGGAGGACTGCAAGGATGGTGAGAGGACTGAAGCACCACTCCTGCAAGATAGCTGAAAGAGCTGTGGTTGTGCAGCCTAGAGAAGAGAAGGCTCTGGGTAGACGTCACTGATGCTTTCTAGTATCTAAATGGGCATACAAGAACGATGGGGGCTTATTAACAGGGTGTGTAGTGCCAGGACATGTATAACAATTTTAAATGAAAAGAGGGTAGATTTAGATTAGGACATTAGGAAGAAATTCTTTGCAGTGAGGGTGGGAAGGCACTGGCACTGGCTACCTGGAGAAGCTGTGGAATCCCCCTCCCTGGGGTTGTTCAGGGTCAGATTGGATGGGGCTTTGAGCAACCAGGTCTAGTCAGAGGTGAAGCTGTATGATCCTTAAGCTCTCTTTCAACCCAAATCATTGTACGGTTCTATGACTTAATTATCATACCTGTAAACTTACCTCATTTGTTCTTATCCTGTCAGGAAGTTAGAGAGAAGTGAGATTCTCAAGGGGAAGCTTTCAGCTCATTACAGCCTGAAAGCCTTTGCATAAAGTGTTCAGCAGATTTCTGTATTGTGCACATTCCACCCACAGCGTCAGCTGATCGCTGAGGTTGCATCAATCCTCTGTATCAAACTGGGCTAAGACTGGGATAAGGGAGACAGTAAATTAGAGCTTGTCGGCCTGGAGGATCCAGAAGTGTTGGCCTTTCAGTGTACCACCTGAAAGAAGTGTCCCTCAGTAGCACAATATATGTGCATCCTCCAGCTTGTCTTGGCTTTCTGAAGTGGCCGAAATTGGTTTGCTCCAGAGTGCTGTATTCCTCCCAAGCAGCAGCAGAGGGTACATTATATTACATACTACATTCTGTGAGTTCTGAATCGATATTGATATGAGTTAATATTTTCATATAAATCCAGCTCTCATTAGAAGGGCTCCACCCCGGGAAGCCATCTATGAATCAGAGCTTGAGAGCTCCTGAGGTGGAAGTTTGCAGGCCATGGCCTAAGTACAGGAGAATATGTTTTTTATGTCTGCTTATGGAGGAAATCACACTCACATTTATGTAATCCATCATTTTAAGCTGTTTGAATTGTTGCTGTAGTACGAGTCTGAAAAGTGAGAACCTAGAGTCTCTCAGAAATCCTGTCAGAAATACCAAAGTGTGTTCTGGTAATTTAAATAAGTGAGTGCCTGCCAGATGCTTCTCTATCTTTAATTAGATGATTGTGCATCCTCTAAAGGAAATTCTGTGGTCAGCATATTATAATAAATACATTATAATTTGTTTCTGATCATAGCACTGATTTTCTTAAATGCTTTTCTTTAAGTGATTTTCCATTTAACTGCACTGAAATCTTCTTGAACATCACTTTAGCTTCAGTGTCAAAACGAAGACTTAACTTATTGCCATCTACTGGTTAAATGGGGTTTAGCAGGGGCTTTGTGTCATTCACTGACAACTGCAGGGCAATAACACTGAGTTCGGATTCCGGTTTTACTACCCAGCTAAAGTTCATAGGTGGAATGTCAAAGAACTCCCTAAGCACTCTTGTGGAATAGAAACATTTTTCTGATCCTGACGCTGGAACTGAAGAAAAAGGAGAGAGAAAGGGACTACGTGGCTTCCAGCACCACCCTGTCAAAACCAGACTCTATGTATTACGACATTTGCAGAATTTCTTCATAACTGGATAACCTCTGATGAGATTTTAGTCACTGTACTGAGCATCTGAAAGAAAACCTGTGTACACTGTGTAAGTAGTGCATTTGCAGCTATGCGGTAAAGTATGCATGTGTTTATAGGATGGATACCTCAGTATGAGTTTAATCCCAATACATCATGTATTGTGGTGAAATTCAACACTTTGAGCAACTCTTGTAAGGACGGGCTTTACTTCAGATGTTTGGCTTCGGGACATGTAAGCAGTGAGAGTAATGTATGCCACATTTATCTAATCTCCATCCCATTAAAACTTTAGATGCATATTTTATCAGAGATTCATTTTATAAAACTTTGACATCATTATTTCTAACTTGCCTTGTGTTTGTGTAAAAATATCAATTATGGAAAACTAGTTTGATATGAAGTGTGAATCTTTTATGTAGAACTAAGGGTGACTTCAGAACCATCTGCAATTGAAGTAAAGTAATTGTGAAGCCAGCTGCTTTAAGATTGTATAGAAACTAAGCATCTTTAAATGGTCTTCCAAATGTAGAGTGTGAGAGCAGGTCACACAAAAATGCTTTGAGCATAAAAACATGATTGAAAAAAAAAAAAAAAAGAAGTGAAAATGTGTTGAAATTAATGATAGTCACTGTAGAAAAATGGGCCAGAAGCCATTCATAAATAAATCACAGAATATCCCAAGTTGAAAGAGACCTACAAAGATCATTGAATCCAACCCCTGGCTTCACACAGGACCACACAAAATCTAAGCCCTGTTATCATGTCTAAGAGCATTGTCCAAATGCTTCTTGAACTCAGGCAACTTGGGGCCATGCCCACTGCCCTGCGAGCCTGTTCATGCTCACCACTGTCTGGTGAGAGCTCTCCTTTCATAAATCTGTCACTGAAATAATGTTCTTGCTAACAGTCATGGTATGCATCTTACTGTAAATCAAGTCTGGACTGCACTGTGCAGAACTCATTTTAGTGAGATTCACGGAGGAACTTAGAAGAAGATATGCAAAAAGAACAAAAAAAAGGGGAAGAGAGCTCTGGTCTGATAAAAAAAAATATTCTGTTTCAGTTACTGAGAGTGTGAATCACTGATTGAGAATCTTAAAGTTAAAATAAGAAGTTAATTTACCAGCCAGCGCAATGCACACTCATGGTGGGCAATCTAGAATATGTTAACATTTAAAAAAGAAAGACCATTATCAGCTACACAGATTCTTCATAACTCTTCTCAGGAAAATCATGTTCAAAGCAAAACATTTTTATTTTTCAGTTCCTATTGGATTCACAAGTCTTACCAAGCAGAAATAGTAGGCTGTTATTCCACATGGGTATTTACACAGAATCACAGAATTACAGGGGTTGGAAGGGACCTCTATGAGTCCAGCCCCCTGCCAAAGCAGCTCCCTAGCCCAGGTTGCACAGGTAGGCGTCCAGGTGGGTCTGGAACGTCTCCAGAGAAGGAGACTCCACCACCTCTCTGTGCAGCCTGTGCCAGTGCTCCGTCACTGCACTGTGAAGATGTTTCCACTCACATTTGTGCAGAACTTCCTATACTTCAGTTTGTGGCCATTTCCCCTCGTCCTGTCAGCACACACTGCTGAGAAGAGTCCAGCCTCACCCCTTTGCCTCCTGTTCCTTTGATATTTATAGACGTGGATCAGATCCCCTCTGAGTTTTCTTTTCTCAAGGCTGAACAGACTCAGGTCTCTCAGCCTTTCCTCATAAGGGAGGTGCTCCATGCCCTTTATCATCTTTGTAGCCCTCTGCTGGACTCTTTCCAAGAGATCCCTGACTTTTTTGTACCGGGGAGCCCAGAACTGGACACAGTACTCCAGGTGAGGCCTCACCAGGGCAGAGTAGAGGGGGAGGATCACCTCCCTTGACCTGCTGGCCAGGGGAGGTGGAATCAGCCCACTCTACCCAGTGCTTGTCAGGTACCACGTGGTAAATTTCTGCATACTTGGCAGTTCAAAATGCACTGTTGGCTATTCCATTCATAAGAATTACTTACGTTCCCTAGGTACAGAGACAAAACATTTTTAAATAAATTCAGCTAACAATACTTCACAATAAATAAATTAAATGCTAGGTTGTTCCGTTTTTTGTTGTTGTTGTTTTTGTTTGGTTTTTTTAATTCTGGAGAAGTGATTGCTTAACTCCAAGCAAATCCCTTATGTTCTTTGTAAGGAAGTTATTTGTACTAGCACATACTCCAAACAGAGCAGGAAATAAGAAATGTTAAAATTAGTCTATCTGTAGCACAATTGCCTTGCTTGTCCAATCATTACTTTGGCTGGATGACTCTGAATAAAGCTTTAACCTCCCTCCTGACCTGCTGCATGCTTATTTCTATTATATATTTTATCATTTAAGAGTCTCATAAGAAGAACCAGAGGTGGTCCTGAAAAAACAAGAAATGTAAATGTTAAAATATGGTATGAGGTCTGCAGTTCTGTCTGCCTGTGATATGTTCCCCTACATTTTTGTTAGACTCTTTAATCAGGTTGATTACGTTTTTTTTGTTTTGTTTTTGTTTTAATTAAACTGAATTATGTAATCTCTGTAGGTTTTCCCCACAGAAGATGGCTGAAGCAAATAGCACTTCCTTCTGATTTAATTTGTTATTTCCATATACGGAGTGCTATGTCATACGTGATTTATACTTAAAAAGCACTTTTTTGGTGTTCAAGAGGATAGACAAAATGTTTATTTTAAAATATACCTGAAAAGCTGTAATCTCTTAATTTAGCTTTATAAATAATCAAATAAAAAATGGATAACTATACCAACTGTCTTAACAGCAGAAACTGAAATTGAGCCCAAACTTTCCACATCTGTGCTTTTGCTTCATGGACAGTTGGTTTATTTCTAGTATGGTTAGTGTAATTGTCTTAAAAGCTTTCTTGTCTGGAAGAAAGCTACTACAAGCTACTACATAGCATAAAGGAAAGTAGATACTAGCTATCTACTGGTAATCCTTTCTGGTGTGGATCTCAGAAGCTGGATTTCCATTTTGCTTTGCATTGCCATCAGTAGAGTGCAAAGATATGAAGGAATGTTTTCCTGATCTCTTCAGTTGTGTGGGTTTTTTTGCAAATTTTGCATTTGGGCTCTGTAAAGTGTAAGTGTCCTCTGACAGCATGAAATTTGCTATCTCATTTAAAGGAACATAAGTATTTGCTTTTGTTTCAGTCATCATCGACTGAAAATATGGAGATGTGAAAAAGCTACAAATCTGAAACTTCTGCCCAGGAATCACAGAATTGTTTGAGTTGGAAAGGACCCTTAAAGGTCATCCAGTCCCCTGCAGTGACCAGGGACACTCACAGCTCTATTAGGTGCTCAGAGCCCCATTCAGTCTGACCTTGAGTGTCTCCAGGGGCGAAGCTTCCACACCTCTACGGGCAACCCACGTCCCTGTCTTACCACTCTTATCATAAGAAGCTTTTTTCCTTATATCCAGTCTACATCATCTCTCCTCTTCTACTTTGAAACCAATTCCCCTTGTCCTGTTACAACAGACCCTGCTAAAGAGCCTGTGTTCTCTCTTATTTTTCCGTTTTAGATACTGAAAGGCTGCTCTCAGGTTTCCACAGAGACAGAATTCTGTTTCAGTTTGTGTCCACTGACTCTTGTCCTACCACTGGACACCTTAGAAAAGAGCCTGTATGTTTTCTTTGCTCCCTCCCTCCAAGTAGCTAATACATGAGTGATTATTACTGAATTATTCCTCGAATTCTAAATGCTGACATGCTTATTAATATAAAACAAAGCAAACCAGAGCAAACCTAAAACCCCATAGTTCTTCCTTCCTCCTGGCTTGATGGAGGGAAATAGATTCAAAGCTCTGTGTTTAAAACACTTTGTTGTGTGAAGCTAGAGATGATTCTGAACATTACTGCCCTACCTGCACAGATACTTTATGTTATGCACACCTTTCGGTGCCCAAGTGGTTGGGAAAGAAATTCAGAAAACAGAACTCTGCAATACAACAGATCCAGCTAAGCACGTGTCACATCACCCATCAATCAGCCATTCTTTTGGTGATTGTTGATGGTTATGTATGTCCTTCTTTTCCATCCCCTAGCCCTCACGAAGAAGTGGCATATCTTCTTCACGGAGTCCCAGACGAGAGGGGAGATTCAGGTTGGGTATTTGGAAAAGATTATTCCCTGAGAAGGTAGCTGGGCACTGGAACAGGCTCCCCTGGGAAGTGGTCATGGTGCCAAGCTTGTCCAAGTTAAGAGAATGCTTTCACAGTCTGGACAATGCTCTCAGACATAGGATTTCAATATTGGGTGCTCCTGTGTGGGGCCAGGATGATCCTTGTGGATCCCTTCCAACTCACGCTATTCTGTGATTCTACAACTAAGCTTAGAAAGACTTTTGCTCACAAGTTCACTGTGAGATAGATCACAGAATTGTAGGGGTTGGAAGGGACTTCTAGAGATCATCGAGTCCAACCCCCCTGCCAAAGCAGCTCCCTAGCCCAGGTTGCACAGGTAGGCGTCCAGGCGGGTCTAGAACATCTCCAGAGAAAGTACCATTGGACATCACCAGTATGTAAAGAAAACTTTCTAGAGAAATAAAATTCGGCAAGTGCATTTGATGTTTGGAAGCTAGTAGTCCCTAGCTCTGTTCTGTGAGTGGTGGAAGGTGTTTGAATCTCTCCCAACAAATGATGAAATAATTCCTCCTACCTATTTTAGATTGCCATATTTGGTTCTACTTCTTCAACAAAAGTCTTAATCACAAGGACTGACAGTCTTGACTCTCTCTGGTGTCAAACTCATCTTCCCTGTGCCTGACTTTACCCTGATTATTTCCTGTCAGTGCTTTGAAGTTTGCTCACAGTTTTGCTTCATAAAACATGAACTTGCTTCATCAAAGGGTTGGGTAATTGGATTTCATTGTTCTGACTGACAAGAAAGCACCGATACAATTTTACGCTGTTACTTAAAGGATAAAAATATGATGTTGTAATGACAGAACATCACATTTATCTAATCCTATTCATAAAATGGGAATAACGTACCAGAGTCTGCAATTCTCAGTTGTATCAAAGGCCTTTTACATGTTGAAATGTTTCCTCTCACTAGATATCCACAGTTCAATGAGGTTACAAGAGATATGGATGCAGCTGGAATGATTTATAGAACACACCTCAACCAAGTCCAGAATCTTAGAAAAATGAATGATTTGTTTCACGGCCAGACCTAGAGTTTTATCACTGGAGGTTTTTGGCAGAAACAAAAATCTCTCATATTTACCTCAGCTTGGAAGTTTATGTAGATATTTTTAAATAACAGTTCATTAAGCCACGATTAGTACGTATACACACATAAACTTACACAGACAGAGAAAGACCAGAAGAATCACCAAGGAATATTTAAGAGTTTGATCTCTATTAGGTCTAAATTTTACTACCAAAGTGTACGGAAATTACTTATTCATGTATTCATCTGTGGTCCATGACAGAGTATGTGGGAATCTTGGTTTAGAATGGAAGACTTGCCTGAATATCACAAAATCTTCAAAACTGGAAATGCTGCAGGAAGATTACTCATGCGAATACTGAATTGTTTAATCAAGATGCTTTTTCCCCCAGTACGCCTTAATAGCTGAGTTTAATATCAGTGTTAGTAACAATTAAACTAGTTTCTAAGAATCTGAGTGTAAAGTCGACGGTTCCTTATGATTTCTGGAGAATTATCTCCCTCACATAACCTGACCCACCCAATCAAACAGTTTTACCAGAACGGGCTGCCAGCCATGAATGCACTAATGCTTGAAACTCTGTCCTTGCTGAACTGCAGAAGATGAGCAGTACTAGGACTGAAATTCTAAGAGTGACCTTGACCAATAGCAGCCATTCTCCATGCTTCACCATGATCCAGTGACCTCAGACAAACTGTTTCTGGCTAGGTTTTAGCTTTGACATTTCTGAAGTGTGCAGCTGCCTTTATTCTTTTAGCTTCATAGGTTCCTGCAGTCATCAGAGCACAGACACTTACACTAGCTGCAGACAACTCCATCTTCTCTGGCTCAGGAAAACTGCAGTTTCTTCCTCAAAAAGAGTCTAGATACCATTTTTGTTGTTGTTTTTGTTGTTTTGTTTTCTTAATAAAGATCAGTAAATGGCTGGCAAATTAAAACAAACAAACAAACAAAACTTTCTGAAACTCATCTTGTTTTAAATACACGGAAATACAGTGAGTAGGAGTCAAGGCATGCAGACATCAGGGTGCACAGACTCTATTCGTTATTCTTAGTTCCCCTCTTCTATGTTCAACTGGAATTTAATCATATATGTAATTTCTCTGAATTCAAGTGCCCTGTGTGCATGTCTATGTCTACAGTCTCTGCTGGTATATGAAAAGATAAATCTCATGGCTGAGCATAACATTCTGAAAAACAGCATCATGGGATCATTCACGTTGGGAGAGATCTCAGGCACCTACTCTAAATTATTCTGATCTTGCAAATGAAGTCAGAACAGTTTGTTGACTGGCTTCACCAATCAATGTATTTCAATGTATTGAAAAGTTCAAAAAAAAAAAAAAAAAGAGAGGGCATAATCTCTGCAGATAACCCATTTCTCTGCTGGAATGTTCTTGCAGTGGAAACTTTTGTCCTTATATCCAGATTGAAAGCCTCATGTTTGAAGTTAGCCCTTGTCTCATCCTCGCAGCACACAACACTGTGAAGAGCCTCGCTAAGCCTCCTCAGAAACCTCGCTATAGATATTAGGGAACTGCGATGAGGTCCCTCGAAGGCTAAGTAGTTCCCGTTCCTTCACCTTTCCTCACAGGACACGAGTGCTCCAAACCTTGACCATCCTGGGAGCTCTTCACTGAACTTAGCTCCAGTTTGTCAGCGCTGTTCCCCACCTCCAGGCTGCACAGCCCCAGCTCTCAGCCTGTCCTCATAGGAGAGGTGCTCCATCCCTGGGACCACTTTTGTCGCCCTCCTCTGGACGCGCTCCACGTCTCTCCTGTGCTGAGGGCTCCACGTCCGGATGCAGGGCTCCAGGTGAGGTCTCCCAGCGCAGAGCAGAGGGGCAGGATCGCCCCTCGCCATGCTGGTCACGCCGCTCTGTGTGCAGCCCAGGGCTCGGTCAGCTTTCCGGGCTGCGTGGGTACGGCGCTGGGTCACGTCCAGCCTTCCATCCACCACTACCCCCCTGGTCTTCTTCGACAGGGCTGTGCTCCGTCCCACCCTGGTATGGGTAGCAGAGGTGCAACGCCCTGTTCCGGGACTTTTTTGAACCTCGCGATCTTCTCCGGGGCCCGCTCAAGCCTGCTGTTTCTCAGCAATCAAGAAACAAACGTTCCGGAGGCAGAGAAGGCGGCTAACGCACGGCTAAATCCCGCCGCGCGCTTCCCCGAACCACCGCGTTTTCTGCCAGGGCCCGCCGCTCCGCGGCCGGCCGGCAGGGGGCAGCACGGCGCCGCTCGGCACGGCGCGGCGCGGCACCGCCTCCGCCCGCCCCTCCCCGCCGCCGCCGCCGCCGCCGCCGCCGCTCCGAGCGGAAGCGAGCCGAGCGGCGGCTGTTGCCGCGCCGCGCCGCGAGAAGCGGGCATGGCGGATGGGGCTCGCTCGCTGCGCGGCGGCAGCCCGGCTTCCAGCCCGCTGCTGAGCGGGCGGGGCCGCGTCACCTCGTCGTCCTCCTCCTTGTCGTCCTCCATCCCGCCGGGTCACAGCTTCCGCAGGGTGACCCTGACCAAGCCCACCTTCTGCCACTACTGCACCGACTTCATCTGGGGGCTGGCCGGATACCAGTGCGAGGGTAAGGGCGGGACGGAGGCGGGCAGGGCAGGGCAGGGCAGGCTGCGCGCCGCCGGCGGTGCCACGCGTGCTGGCACGGGGCGAGCGGGCCCTGCTGCTCCGCTCGCGTCTGAATTTCGGGTGTTTTCCTAGCTGGGAAAGCCCGCGAGCAGCTGGTGGCCCGGAGCCGGCTCAGCCCTTGGCTCTTCAGGGCGTCGGGAGGTGCTGCCGGGACGCGGCCCTTGATACCGGCTCTGAAACCCGCGGCCCAAACGAGCGGTGCGCGTGGGAGGGAAAGGAGAGAGGAAAAACACTCGTGGAACATCCCGAGTTGGAATGGACCCGCGGGGATGCAGCCGCGGGGCCGCCTGAAATCAAACCCTGCGTCTGAGAGCGCTGACCCGATGCTCCGTGACCTCCGCGCTCAGTCCGCTGCCCTGCGGGGCCGGGAGCTGCCCGCGAGCCGGCCCTGGCGGACACCGCTCCCCGCTCCGCTGTGCCGTGCTCTGGCACGCGTGTGCCGCGATCGGCATCGCTTTTCCGGTAACTTAGGGCAAAATGACGGATCTCACGGACAGCTGATGCGCTTGGCCAACGCTGGCTGCGTTTGACAGCCGTGTGCCTGCCTTGGTACCTCGTTGGACGGCTTGGCGGCTCGTTCGTTCTGATTACTGCATGCTGATGCCTTTTCTTTCACGATGTTGTAAATAGATTCGGTTTAATAATTATCACGTTTGCTGTAACTAGTGGAATCTGATCGCTGTTCTTTGGAAAGTGATAAAAGGGTGACCTCTGGGAGTGCCACGCTGGTTAAAAAAGTTACCCACCCTGCTTTCAGGGAAGGAACTGTCTTCATCGGCTTGAACAACTTGGTGGGGTAATGGCTGTCTCCTCTTTCTTCTCTGCAGAGAAAGAGGGCTTACGGGTGTAATCACAGTCGAGCTGGTCTTGGTTTTATTTGGACTCCTTTTTGGATCTGTGTGCAGGCTTCAAAATGAAGCTTATCAATGGCCTTTCTGCAGGTAAATTGGCTGTGGCTTGTCTTCCAAATCCTGTGTCTTCAAGTGCCCAGTCAGCCAATGGCTTTCTGTGCGATGCCCGCTGAATGGAATGACCCCCTTGGCTCCTCACTGCAGCAGCTCTTCCCTGCTGAGCATCCAGCCCAGCCCTGGGCATGTTCCCATCACTAGACAGCAACCAGAACGTTGGTGTACTCTTGACACTGTCTCCACTGAAACCAAGACAGTGAATTACCCTTATCTGTAGAGTTTTTCAGTAATCCTACCTGTTACTGAGCACTGAATGGCATGTGCTCATGTGGTTTATGTGACTGTTAAGCAAAATGCAGGAAAATGTAATGAATTATTAACACACTGGCAGCTGTGTAGGCCAAGATGCGTGGTCCTCTCCCTTTTTTATTGTGGTGCCTGAAAAATACATAGGAGAAACGCTTTGATGTTAGAGTCATAGAGTCATAAAGGTTGGAAAAGACCTCTTAAGATTATCAGGACCAACTGTCAACTCATCGGCACCACACCCTCTCACAGCACCATAGGGTCATTAAGGTTGGAAAAGACCACAGAAGGCTGCAGAGTCCAACCACCAAAACATCACCGCCATGTCCACTAAACTGTGTCCATTGGTGCCCCGCAGCATCCTACACTGCATGCCTCTGTTTTAAAGGGAAGCTCACTTCAGTGGGGAGTGTGTTTGGCTATTGGCAGAGCTTTATATGTGAAAGGAGGCAATCCTGCAGAGAACTACAGCTCTTTTGATAGAAAAGAGCGAGTATTTAATTAGATGGTGTTTCAGGTTGAAGCTTCCCATGTGAACTGTGTCCGTTTGGGTCTGAAGATGTCACTATATTACGCTTTTGTGCTCTGATTTATTGAGGTCTGAGTCAACTGGACTTTTTAAATTATTTTTTTCTTCAGATTTGTTTTCCATAAACCCTTTTAAATGACTCCCTATGTTTCTTGCCACTTTACTCTCCGTAGCTGTCACTTCCTTTGATAGATGTGTGCATGTGAAAGAATAAGTGATGTTTGGATTGTAACGTGAACAATGACTCTCTTATTTTGCTCTTGCTTTCCAAAGCGCGGTTGTTTCATTTTTGATTAGCTTTTAAATTTCCTCGGTCTTGGCAAAGAAGCAGCAGTGTGGCTGGATTGCTATGCGTGTGTGCGTGCACCTTGTGAGTGTGATACACTTGCTAACTTATTTTGTAGCTTTGGATTGATTTTCAGCCACCAGCAAATACCTTTCTTTTCACAATTTTTTTTTTTTTTTTTTTTTACTATAGAAGAGTTAAAAAAAAAAAAAAGTGTGCAGGTAGAATGTCTGTATGTTTTGGACTCTTGCAAACTCTTCCAGTGCTGTGAATCTTTCTAATGTGAAATTACTTTTACTTTGGCTAAATGTAATGTGTAAGGTACTTAAGTTGGTTGGCAAATGAAACATATTAACTTCAAGATGGATAAGTAATTCTGTGTTTATTGGAGCATTTACATGAAGCTACTGTCAGGGTCTGTTTTGTATGTTTTGTGCCTGTTTCTACTGGGATAATGTCACTTGATGAGATAAGGTGCTTTTAAGTCAAGTATAATTTCAGGAAGAGGGATCCTTGTTTTCTGTGTGTCTGGGGCTTTTTTCAGACTTTGTATTCTAAGCAGGATGGACAAGCTTACTTCAAGGAGCTGATATCCCCATTTCTCCTAAGCTGTTTCTGATGTTGGGTGATGACACTTCAACTTCTGCAGAATAGAATGCAAATGGTGAATTAAGGTTATGTTTATGTCATAAAAAAATCACTTAAAAACTGAGGCATAAAGGACTCTCCTAGGTAAAGCTGCTGTCATTTGGATACGCGTGTCCCAGTTGTAGGCGAACTGGGCTGTGTCTTGTTGGCATTAGAGAATGTGGAAGTGTTCAGACACCAACTCTTAATTGGGGTGGAGATCTGCACCGTGATGTCTTATGAATGTGGTCTTTTCCAAATGAAGATTAATGCAACTTAATTGGAGTCAGAGAGGGTGGGTGTGTAAGCACTCTGATCCTGGTTCAGTCTGAGGCTGGGAGTTCTATCCTCAAGGAATTTCCCTCTTTGGGATTATAGAAGTAGTGGTAGGGAAGAGAAACAGTCCCCTTGAAATCTCATCCTTTCTGGTTGGTTCTGTTGTCCTAACAGGCAGCTGGAACATCCTTGACCCTGCTGGTTTAGTTCAACTCCGTTTTGAGAGAAGTGAATGAAATATGAGATTCCCCAGAAAGTCTTTATGCTTACAGTTCAAAAGAAAAACAAATTATTCTGTCTTCTGATGAGCTTAGCTTGCTTTTGGTGCTTTTTAAAATGAAAATAAAAGCTGTGAGGAGGTAAAACCACAGTAAAATCTTGCTTCTATCCCAGACAGTATGAATGTTCAGAACTTGCTTTCTTATTCTGTGTTGTATTCCTCTGTCAGTGGTGAGGCCTTTCAGTGCAACAATAGATGTATTTGATGTTGAGATACAATATGAGTTTGTTGTTGAGATGTTGCTGAGGGGATGCGGCTTTGCTGTGTTTAAAAATGCAGTTGAGTCATGTAAGGCTGAATCCATCTGAGGATTCAGATGTCAAAACCATGTCAGAACAAACAAACAAGTGCCCAAAAGAAGCCCTGAAACAGAAACTCTGTTCTTGTCAAGCTAAGATAGGTGCTGGTGGAAAGGGCTTGTGACACAGAGTGGCATACTGAAAGATACAACTTACTTAAATATCTGGATTTGAGGAATAAGCCATTTTGTACTCAGTAGAATTTATGTTATTCCTCCTCTGACTGTGATTCAGAGAAAGATCTCAAAAGTCACCATCAGTGGTTCAAAGGAATGTATAGGGATATTTCAGAGGATGTGCACGGGCTTTGTACTTGGAAGCCGTGTTTTGTGTTGAGTCCAAAAAAGAAATTAGATAGAAAGTAATTTGCTGCAGAAAGTGTCAAAGCCAGTGAGGCAATACTAGGCTTTGCACAGCACTTTTACATCTATCTCATCTCTGCTAGTGCCTTGGACTGGCTTGGTGCCTGGTGTTGTTACAGAGGCAGCAAAGAGGGTGCTCACCAATCTGTCCTTCTGTGGTGTGGCTGAGGTGTACAGCTTGCTCTCTGTGGTTTTCCTTTTCAGACTTCTTTCATGTTTAGGTGCTCTCTGGTCATCTTCTGCGCTTGTATCCTCCGGTTCCTTTCCTCTTGCAGCAATATTTTTCAGCCTTCCTCTGGTGAGTTCCCAGCTTCTGAGTTAAGGCTCTGAAAAGCCCTTTATTACTCCTTGCAGTTACATGGGGGGATGAATGCCTGGCGAGTTTTTGTTGTGGTTTTAATTTTTTTTCCTGAATAACAAAACACATTGAACTTTAAGGTTTTCTCTGTAATGCCTTTTCCAAGCACTGTACCTCAGTGCTGTAGCAGCATTTAAAAACAAACAAAGTGTTAGGTGTAGCACTTAACTCTGCTCCTATGGGTTTAGTCATCCACACCTTATTTTAGTAGTGATTTTACCTTTATTGTAGTGTTTTCCTGAAATAATCTGGTAGTGTTAGACATGGTGTCCCAGGGTTTCCTAGGTGAGATAACCTCTTAAAGCAACCGTTTTGGATGGGCAGTTACCTTACTGCAGGGCACGTGTTGTGAGCAGTAGGCTTTTACTACACAAGTGTAGGTGCTGCCTTTAAGGTCTCCTTGCAGTCACATGGAGGATGGACGTGCAACTGTTTTAGTTTTCATTCTCCTCTTAGAAGCTTACAATGAATGTTTCTCGCGTAGCTTCCCCCTACTTCTCTTGCTTGTTCTGAATTCCAGGCCCAAGGAGAAGGAATTCACCTGCGTTATTTTCAGTGAACACGCTTCTGGGCAGGCTTGTGTCATGTTTTTCTCCTCTTTGACTATGTACGCTTTATAACTCATCCACAGAGTTGTTTTTATTTTTACCATCCCATCAGAAAACCCTCTCTTTCTTATTTTGGAGCTCTTCGCTCAGGCAGCAGTTTTTTTTTCCTGGCATAGCTCTGACTCAGGTTGTTCCTTTGCTTTTTCCTTATGTTACTTGTCTCCCAGTGCTGTTTATGGTGCTGCATTTCATTCCTTCACATTGTCATCCTTCTGGACCACTTGTTGCCCACAGGCTCCATCCTGCACTGTCTTAAAGTCTCTGCCTGCTTATGTAAATCCCTTTGGAGAAACTGCATTTGCAACACCTGTTGAAACCAGATACATAAGTTACTGTAAAGTATTTACTTAGATTCAGCCGCAGTGGGGAGTAAGCAGGATGTATGTCTAGCATACAGATCTTTCTGAATGATTAAATAAGTCCTTTGATCACCTCTTGTTCTTTTCTTTTTTTTTTTTTCCTCCATTCTTTTTGCATAATGGCGCCTTTCAGTTGCAAGAGAGCACCTTAAGGAAGCACATGCAGACAAAGAGCAAAACCTAATGTTTGAATATCACAGTATGAAAAGGAGCTCACTGGAAGCCTCCTGTCTTATTTAAACATGCCCAGAGCGTTCTTCCCTTAAAACTGCATTTTCTGTGGAAGTCCTGTTGAGTGTTCTGCTCACTGCAGTAGAGAGAACCTCTAATTTCATTTCCTGTTTTGATTTAAGTATTTTTATGGTCTTGAATCCTGAAGAATGTGGGTGCATGTTTGCATATATACATTTGTACATACTCGTTCACACGTGTATGTGTGTTTATATGAAGTTATGTTTAAAAGAACTTGTGTCTATATATTTGTATATCTCTTTATTCCTTTTTCCACATTTCAGTCTGAGTGATCTGGTTGGAAGCAGGATTAGGATTATAAATACTTATGTACAGATTATAAATAAATACCTACCTGTATGGTATGTAGGTGATGCCTCATACTATGTAAAATTGACATCGAGATTTTAAAGCAACTAGAAATGAGAAAAAAGTATGACTGCAGCAGACCGCAATTTAACCCCGAGAGGTTTTGCGCACAGAAGAATGCTGGAGGCATTCTAAACACTGAGCTAAGCAGCAGTGCTTGAGAGAAACTGGATGATTTGAGCTTCTGGAGTTACACTAGGGGCAGTATTTTGTTCTTTGGGCTGGTGCTAGATTGCAGTGATAAAGAGATAGGACTTCAGGCTCAAGTGCAACAGTTGATAGCAAAAAATCTCGTCATTGCATTTTTACATTGGCAGAATGTTTCATCCTTAAATGCCTTGTTTTTTTCATGTTGTAATTCAGGAAATGTGCCCTTTCTGTGTAGTGCGTGGAGATAAGAATTGGTACGTCTTGTTGAATGATGAGTGTTGGTGTACTTTACTAATCAGTTTCACTGTTTTTGAGGAGAACACTGCGCCATGCTGAAATCATTGCATGGTTGGGAGCTTCAAAAGAAAGCAGAAGAATACAAGGAAGTTACTAAGATTCCTCTGAGTATGAGGAAGGCATGAGGGAAGGATGTGAAGGACAGAGTGTAGGGGTTCTCTCAGATTAAAAAAAAAAGTCTTTTCTGCTGTGAAAGATTTTCTTTGGAGCTTCCTGAAGGTGCCAGAGTAAGTGTAAATCATCACAAATACATGTTTGCAGGGGAAATTGATTAGGGCAGGAACTCTTGTGCTGGATCTGCTAACAAAAAAAAAATGTATATATATATAGCCTTTAGTGCAAAACAAAGGTGAAAGATGAGCATGACCTAGGAAAAACAACTTTTTCAGGTTGACATATTCTCAAAACAGTATTAATATGGAAGATTGGAAAGGGGGATTTCAATTTTTGTGGATATTCACAAATTTTCAGGGAATTTAAGGGATTCAGGATGCTCTTAGGAATTATTGCAGGAGTTTTTGATGGCCACAGAGGCTGCTGTGTGGACTGATGAGATAGTGCTGGGCTAGGACAGTTGTGCCAGGCTTGTATGTGCATGAGTTGGGTGCAGCATGTCTGCACCATTGCCGGAAAGTGATGCTGGGAAAAAATAATTACAGCAGTTTAATAAAAAATGAAAAATGCTACAACAGCCCCCCTAGATGAGCCTGGGATTACAACATGAGGAACATACTAGATCATGGTGATAGATCTCTATATGGTGGGGAGACCAAATTGTGCAAACAGTAGATACTGAGTGAGAAACCAGTCATGTGACCCAAAATAAGGCAGTATGGAGGAAGAGGTCCGACCTTTCAAAAAGGAGTGAAATATTGAATGTGATCTGTGAGGCACAGGGAGAGAACGTGCTGTTTGTGCCATCGCAGGGAGGAGACAGGCTCTCACTGTGGTGTAAACCGCACTGACAGCTAGCAAGAGCTTCTCAGGTTTTGAGACAGGAGCTTTTGACTTGAAATGAAGTCAAAAGTACCTGTTCCTTTTATGGTTTTCTTGTTTTGTTTTGTTTTGTTGTTTTTTTTCTTACATAGGAATGTCTGCCCTTTAAGAACAAAACCAAATGGAGCCGTTCCTGTTTCTGTGGCATTGACTGACTTAGCTGTAGTTTCTCTTTTTAGTGGTGATGGAAATAAATTAACTGGTGCCTCCTACTCCCAGGAGGAGCTGAGCCCATCAGACCTCCCCAGCTCAATCCTTTGTCAGAGTAGGCTACAAAGGAGGTAAAGTACCATAATGTTATAAGTACCCTACAGAACAGTTAGGTATGCTCATGTCCCTGCTACCTCTGACCTGTCTAATTCAAAACCTTTCATTTTCTCCTTGCTCCAGAATAACTCCTCTTTCAGTGAGTGCCTTCACATTTCTTGAAACTATTTTTCATTCAGGCAGTATTGTTCAGGCGGAGCAATAAGGTTATTTAAAAAGTAAATCCTCCTCCTCTTTCTTCCCCTGGGTCTGGAAAGATAACAGCAATACTTATTCAGTTGTATTTGTTCAGTAATTTTGCTGAAATATAACTTTTTTTTTTTTTTTTAATAAGTTCAGGAATGTGGGAAGCTGTAAAAATCTTTCACTATATTTTGGTAATAGATGTGTAGAAATTAATCACTGATTATGTTATGTAATAAATTAAGAGCTAGTGCCGAAGTCTGTGCTCAAGAACATGTTCTGCAAGGTCTGATTCATTGAGAAATAAGCACAACAAAACAGAAGCAACAACAACAAAAACAAAACAGAATAAGCAGAATCTTGAGGTCATTTTGCCCCTCTTTAAGAATGATTTATGATTTCAGAGGGGTAGGGTTTTTTTCTTTTTTTCCTTGTTGAACTGAGCTGTTGCACTTGGAAAGGTATGATGTGCTTGTGGGTGGTATGTATAACATTTTGACATTGCAGCTTTCTGTTCTTCACTTAAATGACAGTGTTCAGCTTCTGTGAATTATATAGGAACTTAATGATGTGAAAGAGACTGTTCCTTAAATGTGAGATAAGTGTAGTCCCAAATCACATTAGTGACTCAAGAAGAATTGAAATGCACACTCATTTCTTAACAGGAATCTTTTTAAAATACCTGAGATTTGTAATAACTTTAGGGATGGCAATTCAGAAAAAGTGACATTCAGTTTGGTTGCCTTTCTATAAATGAAATATAGAATGAATATTTTATTTTCTCATGAATATTTTATTTTTTCCCTCTGGTCTGGCCTTACAGGAATAAATCTATTTTCTAGCCCTCATCAATACCCATGTAATAAGCACATTAAAGGAAGTATTGAGTGTACTTACCCAGCTGTCGCAGGAACCTGTTTCTTTGAATATATATATCTATATATAAATTCTTGTTTCTAGCTCCATTTTTTCGCTTGTATCCCATAGTTGTGTACACTTCTGTCTGTGATGCACTTTGGAAATGGAACGCTATAGAAATGAGAGACAGGGTTGCCATGGCAACTATTCTTCTTTTGTTTTCCTCCCTTTTTGTTATAAAGTGTTGAAATGTGCTGGATAATACTGTAATCACCCACGCTAAATGCGTAAGAGCTCTTACGTTGGATTGCAAATCAGAATAATTTCGCCTGCATTTAAGATGTACTTGTTGCTTCTGCTAAAATTAGAAGTGTGCAACAGAGGTAGATGGATGCTATTGCCATTAAGATTACCAGTGGTTTTTATTCTACTCTTTTCATGACTTTGTTTGTTTGTTTGTTTGTTGTTTTTTGTTTGTTTGTTTTCTGTTTCACTGCATCTTGATGTTCTGTGGTTGTTTTCTAAGGCATGGTTAACTGCACCTCCTAGGGACCATAGCCCTCCTACATTCTGGCTATATTGCTGAATGACTGAGGTTTATTTCACATAATTATTTTTCTTTTCTTGCTTCATACAAAGACTGAAGGTGTTGTGAAGGTTAATATTGCTTTTTTTTGTTTGTTTTTTTCCTCCTGAGCAAAACTCATTTTGGCTTGTTCTGCATGTGCTGCACATGTACCGCAGTGCATGTCTGTGCTCCTTGTGATGCCCCCGTGGCTGCTGGTCTGCAGTGAGACCTTCCTGCATATCGCAGTGTTCAGAACATCTCCACGTCTTGATGTTTTGTGAGGGATCCCAGGCAGCTGTTTTTCAGTACCATAGTTTGTTTTAAACATGAACTGTTTAAACTAAAGTAGGGGTTGATATAAAAAGACACCATGGCATACATAGTCCTACCATGCCTTACATTCAGTTACGTTCTCCTCTGTTTATTTAACTCAAATTCTTCTTTTTAAAACCTGTCTGTGGGATTCTGTTTGGTTTTTTTTTTTTTTTTTTCCCATTCAAATTAGGGAGACATTTTGGCTTGTATTGTGTATAAAACTGCAGGAGCATTAACAGGACTGTTTTTTCATTTTTTTTGTAGGAGACTTCAGTGTTGTCTTACCTGAGTTTTTGGAAAGTAGTTGCTGAAGTGTGGCACTGACACTGTGGTGTGTGAAAGTGATGCAGGGAACCACACACTGTATGAGTGCTGGGAACTTACAGTATTCACTCTGATCCTGTAAGTGTGATGAAGACGTAGTTAAAAGGATGATTACAGTGTATGTCAGATTCTTCCAGAGGAGTTTCCTTTAAACTAAAGGCTGGAGTACAGCTGCTTTGTGTTTCTTATTGCGTTTTCCTCTTTTCTCAACACTGTAAGCTGTAGCTCTTTGTTTTGACAAGTGACTGTGAGTCAGCTAGAGAAGGATATTAAACAATTGACAAAGTTTCTCTTTGTAAAGCATCACCTTAAAATCCAAGAAGCTGTCCCAAGTGCCATGTTCTCAGTGTCTATGACACTGGTGTGCACATGCTGTGGACTGAGTGAGTCTTCCTTATCGCTCTCCTGTTTTTAACCATTGCATGTTTTTCTCCTCCTGGCTTCCCACTTTGGTTACAAGTACTGCAGAGGTGCTAATTCCCTTCTGCAGTGCATTTTTTGTCTGTAGTTCAGTTGATGGCATGTAGAAGAAAATTTGCAGTAGAAGAAAAAAAGAGGCTCTGATTTCAGTCAGTCAGAGGAAAACACTTGTGATGAACTGATAGGTACTACTTGATTTTCTTCTTATGCCTGTGACACCTTGCTGGAATTTTGACTTGAGTGCCATTGGAAGACTTCTGCCTTTCAGAGGTGTTAGGAGCTACGCTGCTGGTATGGGCCATCAAGATTCCTGGCAGATGGTTATGTGTAGGACCAGCACATGCTCTCTCAGTGTTAAAGTGTGTTGTCCACAGCACCGTACTGGGCTCAAGACCTTTGCAGTTTTAAGCTGGGAAGGCTGAGCAGGACAAGCCATGCTCTTTTTGGAACAACAGCTGTTTCTGCTATTCTCAGAGAATGTACATAGTACCCATGGCATTCAAATGATGAACAATTTAGACTGAATTGTATTTATCTTGTTGGTGCAACAAAGGGTTGTAGTTTTCCATAATCTTAATGCTATAACTAGTGAAAAGAATACTGTTTTGTTGCAGGGGCCATATGTTTGTCTGTCTGTCAGGCGCCAGACTAGGTTGACCCTTCCTAGGTGCGTAAAAGCTGCAGTCTGGAAGAGGTGGCAAAAAGACAGTGCTCAGTGGCACAGGCTGGCATCGGTTTATTTGGGCAGGCTTCATCTGCCAGCCTTTATGAAAGGGACAGCAGAATGGTTGCTTGTTTGTCCTCAGATAGGCAGATTTCTGTGGTTTGCAGCTGCATTTGAGCATGACTTTCGGAGGCTGTGATTCCTCTTTGTTAAGAGTCACAGTTGTCCTAGTGGGCTTCCCATGCTAGAACCACACAGCAGACAGGAAAATTGCATCCCTCCATGCTCCCTGTGCAATTCCACATTGTGAACAGGATGCCTCTTCCTCTGGAGCATGTTCTTGGGAAAATGCCAGGAGGTAAGGTGCCAAGTTCTCTCCCAGCACTCTTGGAAATTTCTGGTTTTCCAGTAGTGAGGCAGTGCCTCATCCCAGTACCCTGTGGACCTTTCTTTGGACTAATGCTCAAGAAAAGGGAAGGCATTGGTGCTTTCTGGGTGTGAGTTAAGAACTAGCCATCTATCCATCTTTTAAATCTCTTAATGCCAGGAACTTGATCTGTGCTGGAACCATGTGCCTTTGAAAATAACTACCTTAATTTCAGAGGTAGGATGTCTGACCCAGATTTCTATTGAGAAGGAGAAAGTGTTGTCTATGCAGAACTCACCTTTCTTATGTCCTTGAAGCCAGTAATCAGCCACGTTGTATGGTTAGTGTACATATCTTAATGGGTTGAAATGACAGAGGACTTGATGTGCTAGCTGAAGAGGAAGGACCTTTCTTGGTATGAGCGCAGCTGGTGGGGTGTCTCTGATTTCTGCGGATTGTGTTTATGGCTTAGGAAAGCCTCTTGACAGGTGGAAATGGCACTTTTGCCGCCAGCGTAGCTTGCTTCTGCTGGTGTTATTTGCTGCCCAGAGCAAATTCATGCAGCCCTGATGGAATAGAGTGCATGGTGCCAGTGTCTTTGTTACCTCTGCAGCTGTTGGTGCTCTGCCTGCACAGTGAGATTTGGGAGGCCAGCTTTGGTTGGTTGGTCAGGAAATGGAGAGGGATTAAGATGAAGGATGCTTAACTGACCAGTGGAGGCCTTCAGTTCATCTGTCAGTTTAGGCTTACTGTAGCAGTCAAGATGGAAAAACAGAGTAGGGTTTGTTGTTAGGTCCTGGAGAGTTTCTAGCTGACTGTTAAGAGCCAGAGAACAGTCCCTGGTGTAGCACGGGGTCTTTGTAAGGCTGCCACAATGCAAGCAAGCCTGCTATAACCAAATCTGTGTTATTATGATTGACAATTCAAGTATGTCATTGGATTCATTTAACTGCTTTGTTATGCAGTGGCTTGTCTTGTTTTCACTTAGCTTGTTACTATGTTATTTCCCAACAGCAAATCTGACACACAGATGAACAGGAATTCAAATGTGCTGCCTCAAAATTGCAGAGCTCAGATGTTACAAAAACATTGATTTTGTATTTGTACCTATTTAAAGACCTTGCTGTTGTGTAGACAGTTTTGGAAATATAAAATGCTGCAAGATTCCCACTGTGAGGGGAGAAAATGCATTTTATCAGATAGAGCATATGCTTGGAGCTCCATTTAAAGCATAGTCGGGCATGACTGATTAGTTGGTAAGACAAAGCGAATCGTGGAAAGGACGTGGTGTGTACAAGTGATGTGTGAGATGTTCATTGAAAGCTGAGAAAACCCAAAGAAGTGTTTTGTTTCCTTGTGTGTTTTCAGAGGAAGAGATGCTCTTAAAACTTGACAACTTGAAGCTTTCAGAGACTTTTCTGTTATTGCCTTGCCACTGTCTGAAGTGTATGGGCTGGCCACAGCCTCTAGTGACAGCTTGTGTGGTGGCATTAACAAGCACTGCATAGCTGACTTCTGAACTTATCCTAGGTTGTGTTTTGTCTAAGAGAGTACACCAGTGTTGCATACAGGTCTTCATGTGTTTCTGCTGAAATGAGAAATAAGCTGGCAAGGCCTATGGTTGCATCTAGCATTCCTTTCAGTGAATAGTGACAGTATTCAGACTGGCCTGTGGTCACAGTCCTAAACAAAAAAGCTCAATGTGCCTGGGTGGGCAAGCTGTTACAATGAAAAAGTTGTATAATATAAAATTTAATCCTGCTAACTTCCTGTGTAAAGAGAATGATGCATTCAAGTAACTCACAAAATTAGCCTCTCATCCAGGAGTGCGAGCGCTCCTGTTTGTGCAGGCTGTCTGATACCTATGTGTTTTGGTTTTTTAAAGAGCTTTTTTTTTTTTTTTTTTTTTTTTTTTTAACAAGGATGTCTTTTTCTCCAGTCTAGGGCTACTTAGCTTCTGGGCATTTCCTCAGAGCTATTGTCTTCTAATTATCAGTGGATCTCTCAGTCCTGCTGAGCAAAACAGCCTATTTGCAGGACCCAGACCCACTGCAGTGGTGAGTGGAAAGGCCCCTAAATGGCCTGTGGTTTTGGCCTGTGTCATGACAGGAACATGCTCTGGAAGAGCAGGAAGGGAGGAGGAAACAAACTACCTAATTTTACCCAAAATAAAACTTGGCTTTGATTGAGTTTGAGTGACTTAGCCTCAGTTGTCTTGATACTCATGTGCCCTTTAGGTCTCACCAATTGTTTGGAAGGCAGAGACTGAGTTGTCTTGCGTAACAGCTTTGTAACTCTTGTTTATTCCATGGCTTTGCTAGATTTCTTACTTGTCTTGCTCTGTCCATCTATGGGCAATTGCCCTTCGCTCTTCCATCGTTTGAGGACACTGCAGCAGCTATGCCTTCTGCATGGGACACTGTCTGCATATGAACTTTTATTAAACTGATTTGAGCAAGCTTAGTTCGATCTGCAGCTACTCTGAACCTGTCTTTCTTCCCCAGCTGCTCCTCAACACCTTCTTTATAAGCTACTGCTACTGTGCTGAAACCTGGAGCTCTGCAGAGCTGGATTGAAATCTACGCTATCCTTACAAACACTGGCAAATAAAACTAGTTTGGGAAAGCTTTCCAGCTCCTGAATTAAAGTAGTTTGGTTTGGTGATCCACCAGAAGGCAAAGGACCCTTCTGTACTTCAGGATAAACCCAGGGAAAGTGGCAGAACTGAATAAATATTTGCAGTTCCATCCTGCAATTTTTCGTGTTCTTTTATTCTAGCAGTGGTTGCAAGGCTCTTAAAAACAGTTTTTAAACTTGCTGAGCAGTCTCTTTTCTTTCGAGAGGAGAAAGATAAGTATAACCATCTCAAAGACTAGATAAGATTTACCGCTTTATGTTTTCTGCTGCGCTTTCTGCTCTGTCAGAATGTGCCCAAAGTAAGCCCCTTCGAACTGTTGAAATAACTACCACCTTGCCTCAGTGTATGTCAGTTGCAACGAGCAAGGAGCATAAGTGGTTCTTTAGGGCATCAGTGTACTGAGAGAAAAGTGTTGCACATGCATTGTAATAGGGGAGATTCAAGGACCAGGCTCCTAACAGCTGGCACTTTGGAGGATGTGGAATGAGCTTTGTCCAGAGGCTGTGTAATCTCTCCTAGGTGGATCTTTGTAGCAGATTTTTCTGATACTTGTTAGCATCGTGGCTAAATCCTTTTGGTCACTTCCTCCCTGATTATTATGGAAAAATTAATGTGATACCTCAGTTATTTCATTACTGTTAATTCTGGAGCATGCCAGAAGTAACATGTACTTTGACAAAAATGATTTTGACAGTGTAATTAGATGGTACAGAAGTAACACTCAGTCTCAACCCTAATCTATGATGGTTTGAAATCACTGAGACAGATCTTTTTTGACTCTTCTGTCTTTCTACGTAAGCTGACATCGGTTCACAGCTCTGAGAAGACAGTTTGAATCCTAATGCTTCCACCATTGATTGTGTTCAGGGATGTCTTCATCTCTTCCTTCCTGGGTGGACATCTTCTCAGCGGTACACCACATGCGAACTCTGAACTCCCACAGTGATTTGTTTTGATAGATACTAGGGTTATTCTATTCATTGCTGAATTTGTTGCATTATCAGGCTTGAGTTGGAGAATTTTTTGTAATTCTGAAAAATTCATAATAGTTCTGTCTCTGGAGGGAGGAGATGCCTGTAGTTAGAGTAATAGTTGCAATATTGGTTTGATGTAACATAGGCCACTTCAAGTACTACCTCTTCTGTCCAGAACAAAGGGTTGTAATAATGTCTATTTAAGGGATAGTGATGTTGTTGAATGCCTCTTCAGTTCATCCAGTAGTAGTGCAGTCTGTCCTTGAGGTCCAGTGGTCCTGTGCTGTTTTTTGTTTTGCTTTTTTTTCCAGACAACTGCATGTGCTTCTGAAGGTAGCTGCTGGGGACCTGTTCAGGTGGAAAAATAACATTTTGATTACAGATGAGTTTTCTCTGAGGTGTAGTATGGAATGATGACTTGAAGGCTGTCTGTGAAGAAAGGGGAAGAATCTCTGGTTATGGTGCATTATGGTAAAGATGGAAGTTGTACAACCTGCATCTAATGCAGGTGTGTATTTCTAAGTGTGCTTAGTTTTTAAAATGAATACATCAAGGTTTAAGTCTAAAATATTGAGTGCAACACATTCCGGTTCTGAATAGAAAAAGTTGCACTTGAGTTAATGACTGAGGACTTCCCCCATTTTTCCCCATCTACTGTTTCATCTTTTGCAGAAGGACGTGTTTTGATAGGTATTGTCTCTAACACCTGCTGTTGGACAAAAGCTGTTTACAATTTTGAACTAGTAGTAGCATCTTTTTTTGTTTGATTGTTTTCATCCTGTACATTTTTCATACATTCCGGAAAATGTAGGCGATGTTTCTTAGTCCTCCCACGGTGTGTGTTGTGGTACATTCACAGAGGTGGAGCTGTAGGCCCAGCAAAGGGTGCACAAGTGCCAGAGTCAGTTGTTTGTGGTAAGCACAGCCTTTCCTTCATCTTGCTTTTTTGAACATCTGACTAGAAGTTAGATGAAACCAGAGTGCTATAGGTGGGAAGGGCCTTTCTAGAACTGAAAGCTGGCATTGGGGATGTGTGAAATGCTGAAACAAAACAACACACGCTGTAGGCCTGCTTTTGGGTGGTCAACACAAGCAATGAACTTGATCAAAGAGGCGAGTGGGTTCCTGACACTTGGTAGCATGAATGCTACTGAAGTTGCCCACCAGCACCTTTAAAAAAGCAGTAGTGAGCTAAGTGTATATTGGATACCAACTGCTGCGTGTTGCAGGAGACTCTTTGAGTGAATTAATTTTAATCTGAATTTTATTCCCAGCAGTTGATAAATGTGGAGTACGTGAAGGGGGAAAAATATTCTTACAAGTTGTTGAGCTTTGAGCAAACCTTTACAGACCAAACAGTAAATGAAGTTAAAGTTGTAGTAGTAAGTGTAAGGAAACATGAGCTCGGTGTGTAGTTGTCAAAGAAAACCTAACTGAAAGCAACAAGTTATCCGGGAGAGCCAACTCTGTGCCATTGCAGGAGCTCAGTGTGCATGCACTATGTGCAGGAGCTGGGTGCTGGCAGGTCAGTAACTGCTTTGTGCAATGCCAGATATGTAAGAAGGGCTTTGCTCCCCACATGCTGAATGCACCAATGCTATTGAGCAGGTTTTGTTTGACAAGGGATCTGTGTAACTCTTCTTTTGTAGGGGAGTGCAGAGTCTTCATGTTTGCTACGCTCTTAGGATGTCAGGCAATATGTCCTGTAAACCCTTTGAGACAGATTTCTTCCTAGTCCTAAATTTAATGAGATTCCCCAGAGAATTACTTATTTTCATTTAGTTTTATCTATATTCACATTCATGAGTTGACTATGGCTTTTAATGCCTTGCACTTAGATTTTTCTGGAAATGAAAAACATATTGTGTGCTGATAGCTGGGAAAACAATCTTGAGTTTCTAGTCTATTTGTGGCTAAGCTGATGTTTGTTTTAAAGACAAGAATAAGCCATTTAGTCAACTTATTAATCTGTAACCATTGCTAAAAGATTGGAAGAAGCTTTGATGGAGTTGCAACTGGCTCAGGTAAGCTCAGTGCAAGCTATGGCACTTGTGCAGAATGAAATGAAATGTTTTCCCAAGTCACCCAGCCAATACTCAGGAGTTGTGTTGCCACTTGACAGTGGGAAATGAACCCTCCCCACACTGTCTCTGTGACAGGCAGCTGACCAAGGTGTCGTAGTGTTTCTCAGGTGCCTCCAGGTACACAAGCTCTCTCTGTGTTGGTCCTCAGCCTGACCTGCCATGTGCAATGAGAAGGGTGTTGGCTCCCAAGTGAGTAGGGGACCACGTTCTGCAAAACCCAGGGCTCACACCAGCCAGGAGCTGCCAAAAAAGAGGAGAGTGTTACTGCTGCTTGTGATGTGAATTTGGGACATAAATGGGCAGGAGCGGACTGTCAGGATGAGTCCAAAGTGCAGTGTAGAAACTGTTAGGTTACACACTGATCCAGGAAAGTATTGGAGGGTGTGCTTGGTGGAGGAATTGAAATTTACTTTGGAGGTGCATTTGTTAAGCTCAGACTACATGCCTGCTGAAATGAGAGGAATGCTCTTGGGTACAAACACCTGTGTGTGTAGGTCCAGGGAGTCTTGTGTTAAATTTATAACACTTCCAGGAGAGAAGTGAATCCACTTCAGTCTTTGAACTGACTTTCCTTGATCCTCTCCAGAGAGCAGTTTATCTTTTAGAGCTACAAGTGCTAAATGTTTTCATATTTAACAAATGCAAAATCAGATACTTATAAATAAAACTGTTGAAGTTAAAAAAAAAAGAAAAAGAAAAAGAAAAACTAGTAATTTAATTATTTATGCATTTACACATTTTTTTTCTAAAAGATGCCAGGACTTTGAATTATGTTGAACATCTCCTCAAAGAAGAAGCAAAATTAATTTTCAGAGCGTTAGAGGATTCTACTCAAGTCTGTGGTCTGTTCACAAGTGGGAGAAGGTAGTGTGTTGAATTTGGCATTTTACGATTCTCACCCAGCCCTCACTTGCGTACGGCACACTGATACATTGCTGTAGTCAGCACAGGACAAAACTGACCTCTTTCCTTACTCCACTTTTGAAACCTGCTCTTGTTTCTGAAGGGAAGACAGAGAGGGAAAAAAGGTTATGTGACAAAATGTAGCCTTTTAGAGATTGCAGTAGCCTTTGCTGTTCTAGTTACAGTTACACTGCACTGCTCAGCTCCTGTCTCCTTCCATCCAAGGCTAGGAAGAAATGTTCTGTGTGTCCATGCAAGTGTTGGAGAGCTGCATGCCCCAGCTTGTTGTCAAATGCTGCCTTTTTCTGCGACGCCTGCTGGCCAGCTGGCTTCTTGCTGTGAACTGCAAACATCTAATTTTTCATGTGGTTGGAGTCACCAATTTCTGGGCAGCAGAGAGTGAAACGACGAGTTGTCAAATGTGATTGCCACTGTACGCCTGAATGTAGCTAGGTGCTGAGAACGGTTGCTCGTTACCGAATTTAAACAGTCAAAGAAAACCTCTTCCTATAGAATGTCCTAACCTCTTCCTTTCCTTTTAAATGTTGGGGTTTTTTTTCCCTCAAAATTTTGTGTCTTCTGAAACTTCACAGTGTCTTTCAGCTTGATTTCCCTGGTCAAAGGTCACCCCTTAAAATTATCTGACCTCTTCTGGTTGTCAGAATTTACAGGTTGAATTGAGTTGGCTTTCTAGCAGTACTGAGATGCAGGATTTCCATCCACACACATGCAGCTATTGTTTGTGTTTCCTCTTGGGTTGCTTAGTGTTGTTTTATTCTGTGAGGGGGTGTGGAAACTAAAAGTAGTGTCTTGTAGGAGTTAGCTCAACAGGACAGTAGTTTTGTGGGACGGGGAAAAGAAGTGTGTCCTCCCTGCTGAACCTGAGGTGTGGCAAGCAATGGGGAGCCTGCTTCAATTCTTCCCTTAAAATTTTAGGAAATTCATTAAGTGTTGGCTTTATCTGTGTGTTGTCAGTCACATGATTCACTTAGCCAGGTTCAGCTAAGCCTCAGGCACTGCTGTATATCAGTTGGAAAGGCTTCCTACAGAAGTGGTTGGGGAGTGTTCTCCAGTGGTTTTGGATGTGGTAGAAGGCAGTCTGGGTAGTAGCTGGCAAGCAGCTTTTCTCCCGCATACCTGTTCCTGCTGGAACAAACTGACCCTCCTGCAAGCCTGAGCAGCAGCATTGTGGAGACCTAGAAAGACAGTTCCATCCAAATTCATTCACAGTACGAGTGTGATGAAAATTCACCACTTCATTGTAAGTTCTGACCAGTTTTTGGGGCTGGAGATGTCTTTCCCCAAATAATTACCATGCTCTTGGTTTCCTCTGTGGTGAAGTGCTCTGTGCTCATTCATGTGACATTTATATGTGTTATCTATCTGCATTTTCTGTTGAGAATCTTCTTTGTCACCTCTTTGTCCATTTTTTCTGTTCCTTATCTGTACCATTGAGTCAGGCATGTCATCAACCCT
Source organism: Oreortyx pictus (assembly GCA_036925125.1). Lineage (NCBI taxonomy): Eukaryota > Metazoa > Chordata > Aves > Galliformes > Odontophoridae > Oreortyx > Oreortyx pictus. Next base: position 60,203,360 of record JAUPFR010000004.1, on the reverse strand, counting down.
AAATATAGATGTGATGCTTTATAGCAGCAAACTGCAGGTTTTGATTCCTTTCTTCCTGCTCCACTTTTCATTGCTGCATTGGTCACAGCGTTGAGCTGCCAGTGATAAATGTCTGACTGCAGCAGTGTCTTGCAGTGCAGTTTTTTTTCCTGTCTTGCAGACTAATGAAAAACAAATATCAGCCTATTGCACACATTAAAATGTGAAAGACGTCAATTTGTGCCATCAAAAAGAAAGGTTATTTGCATGGACTGGCAGTAAACCACATAAATAAGTGGACCTGCATTAAGGTTGTTGTGTTGGCATGTAAGAAACAGTGAAATCAGAAAGAAATGAGCTGCAGAAGGGAGAGGAGAAGGAAATGGTCTGTTTTTGATAGCAAGAGAACATGGTATAAGTAACAGCAATGTAAGTAGACTGCATGGGGTGGCAGAAGGGAAGCTTGAGACAGGTTGGATTTTCTGCAGTTGCTCATGAAACTCGAAGTGATGCAGCACATCTAAAAAGCAGGGGCATGAGAAAACTTCCTGTGTACAGTGGCTGTTGCTGCTCACAAATGAGAAGTAATGGGAACGTACTTCCCCGTGAGCTGTGTATGTTTGTACTTGAATTGGAAGAGTCAGTGTGGAAGGTGGAGGACTCTAAATCCATCACTGCATGGCAGTTAGTGTGAGGTTGTAGGCATGAATAAAAGAATCCCTTCTTTCCTGTGTGAACCATAATATATAAATCAAATCCACTCTGGGAAGCTACAGAGGATATTCCCATGAAAAATGATACTGCAGATGCCATTTTGGTAAAATGTTTGGAATCACACAATCATTTGAGTTGGAAGAGACCTTTAAAGGTCATCTTGTCCAGCTTCCCTGCTCTAAGTAGGTATGTCTGCAGCTCCATCAGCTCCTCAGAGTTCAGTCTGACCTTGAATGGACAAGACACTCAGTGAAGCCTTAGTGGAATTCTAAACTTCTTCTGAAGTAGTAATAGTAGCAATAGTAGTTGTAATGACTAAGAAGATATTCTTGACTTTCAGAGCTGTACATAAAACTGGTGACATTTGTCATCTTCTTCCATTACAATCTGTGTGTACCAGTGCTGTTTTTACTCCCATTTATTCCTGACACATGCACTTCTAGTAGAGTTTTCTTTCAGACATGTCCATCTACTTCGACTACATCAAAGAGTTATTTTGGATGATCAACTGCTTAAAGTCTCTCCTGAAAATTAGGAAGTCATTTTGATGGTTATAAAGAGTAAGAGAGTGAGAGGGAGGGGGCTGCTGCTGTCTTCTTTCATTTTCTACCACTGGTGTCTTGGTAACAAAGCTATCTGGAGTTCATAAGCTGCAAGAGATGTGACAGTTTTGTACATACTCATAGTTAGTGGGAAGTAAATGTGATTTAAATTAAAAGTTCTCAGTTGTATTTCATCACACATTATTTTTTTTGTTTGTTTGTTTTTTTACCGCAAATGTCTAATCTTTATGAGAGAATTAATCACTGTTCTCTTTTGATTTCCCCAGTTTGCAACTTCATGTCCCATGAAAAGTGCCTCAAGAATGTCAACATACCTTGTTCATGTATTGCCCCCAGCCTTGTAAGGGTGAGTACACAAATACTGTTATGTCTCATGTCATAATGGCACAAATTTATCACTAAGTAATATGTGTAGTACAGTTGTGGCTTGTTAATGTTGTAATGCTTAAATCAATTGTGTTAGTCATCACTAAAGCTTTTACTGCTGCTTAGAGGCGAAGTTCAGCATTTCCTTAAAAACTTCCCTGCTACAGGCAGCTGCAGACAGTCTGTCTTTGAAGAGCAGTTATTTGCATTCTTTAACTATTACCAGACATTTCAAATTGTGTCATTACCTGGAAGTATCACAGTAATGGAGTGGGATGACTGATGGCTATCAGTACTCTCAGGAAACCATAACGTGTATTTCATACTTAAAGAACTCTGTATAACTCTCCCCCCCCCCCCTTTTTTTTTTAATATAGTAATTACATCTTACTGGGAAAATGTTAAGTTTCTCTGCCTCGTAAAGGGGCTGTCTTGCTTCTATTGATTATTGATTGTAAGAATTTTCTTGCTTATTGTGCCTAGAGAATAAAGTCTTTGCATTAAAAACACAGGATTTTTAGATGCCCTGGAACTTGTTCTCCCACCTGACTTTGTAAGAATTGTATTTGAAAAAGGGTCTGAAAGATAGACTAATTTTGAAGATATTAATAGTATGCAGCTGTAATATTAAGAAACTAAAATGAGGAGGAAATAGTGTTTTCTCCACCTGGGAAGGGGTGACAGAATCACAGAATTGTAGGGGTTTTGGAAGGGACCTCTAGAGATCATCTAGTCCAACCCCCTGCCAAAGCAGCTCCCTAGCCCAGGTTGCACAGGTAGGCGTCCAGGTGGGTCTTGAATGTCTCCAGAGAAGGAGACTCCACCACCTCTCTGTGCAGCCTGTGCCAGTACTCCGTCACTGCACTGTCAAGAAGTTCCCATGCACATTTATGCAGAACTTTCTGTGCCTCAGTTTGTGGCCATTTTTCTTTGTCCTATCACTACACACTGCTGAAAAGAGTCCAGCCTCGTCCGTTTGCCTCTCACTCCTTAGATATTTATAGATGTGGTTCGGATCCCCTCTGACTCTTTTTTTTTTTTTTTTGAAGGCTGAGTAGACCCAGGTCTCAGCTTTTCCTCATAAGGGAGGTGTTCCACACCCTCTATCGTCTTTGTAGCCGTCTGCTGCTTTCAAGGAGATCCCTGTCTTTTTTGTACCAGGGAGCCCAGAACTGGACTCAGTACTCCAGATGAGGCCTCACCAGGGCAGAGTAGAGGGGGAGGATCACCTCCCTTGACCTGCTGGCCATGATCTTCTTAATGCACCCCAGGATCCCATTGGCCTTCTTGGCCACCAGGACACACTGCTGGCTCATGGCCAGCCCGTCATCCACTGCCAACCTGTTGAAGAGAGTAGAGGGGGAAGGAAGCAGGTGAGAACTTCTTGTACAAGTGGAAACACATTACAACTACTGTAAGCAGCCATGTGCAAATGCCACATGCAACACTGTAAAATCAGAATGCGTAAATTATGAACATTTCAGACCTCCCTGACTAAAAGTACAGTTAAGAGATGTTCATTGTGTGGGTCTGCAGACTTGTGAAAGGAAGCTGCATTACCTTCTTTGTACACAAAAAATTGTTGTAGGTTTGTTTGCATTGTGGAAACCTGGTTAGGGGATGTTTAAACAGCACGTAACTAGAATTACTGCAAGTTAGCTAGTCATTTTTTTTAATGTGCTTTGTCTTAGATGTTAGTGCAGTTCAGTCTTTGCTACACACTTCATCTTTCCCACATACTTTCATCTTGGGATGTCTAATTTAGATTCGCAATAAAAGGAGTCTGATGCACAGAATGTTGCCCGTGACAATAATGAGAAGTGTTGCTGTTAGTCTTAGAACGCACAACAAAGGGATTTGCAGACAGAGACAAATGCTATTACTAAGAATTAGCATCTATTACTATTTCAGTATGCTGGCACTCAGTCATTGTAGCATGGGAAGAGGAATGGTGAGTCAGAATATACAGGGATCTTTGCAGGAGTGGTACATAGCCAACTGACAAGCATTCATTTTTTTCAGACTTTTAAATACTTGTCATTGTTTCTTTGGAGAATTTGCTCCAAATTTTATTTGAAGTTCTAAAAAATATTTGTTGCTTTGCTTTTACGTGGTGAAAATCCTACATTTAAACGTTGCATCAGCTGTGGACATCAACTTATGACTTTTTTCCCCTGCCAATCCCCATTCTCTACTTGTCCTAACACGTATATTGTATTCAATTTTGGGGTTTTTTGTGTTTTTTTTTTTTTAATTCAGATATTCTTGCTGTGCAAGTGGAACATCTGAGTGCTGTTGTCTGTCCTCAGAGCTGTTGGCAGTTTAGTATTGCTGTACTTAGCCATGAAAAGTCTTCTGCTGAAATCTGTGTTGGGTTGTAGTGATTATGCATAAAAAGCAGTAGACTGTCCAGACAGAAAAGTGCAGACTTGTCCTCCTTGAGATGATCATCTGTGTTGCATTAATCCTGGTCTCCTGTGTCTGTGAAGCCTGCCTCATGGGACATGCTGTTACACGTGCAGGCTCTGCTGAAGTAAATATCAAACTGAGCACTTGTCTTCAGGAAAAAAAGAATAAAAAACAAATGATGATTGTTTGTAGATTGTGTGCAGTTAGTTTTTTTTTCTCTCCTATCAGATAACTGAAATTATCTTTTTATGAAAAGATCTGATTTAGAAGGAAGCATGGATAGGATTTTGTTTCTGATACTTTCTTATAGCATGTTATTATTCAGTGTACTACAAGATGATTATAATTTTTTTTAATCACAGATTTCATCTAGAGAAAAGGGCAGTTGTTGAAGCTCATCATGCTGTGTGTCATTCGATACTAAGCCAAACTCAAAGAAAGATTTTTCAGTAGACAAGTCATCGAAACTTTTAATTCCTTAAATCAGGAATTCCTTAAATCAGGGCTTCCTTCCTGGGGTCAGGTAAGTGCCCTCGGGGTCAAAAGCATGCCACGTCTGCATCCAGTCTCAGACAATTCTTGATGAGTTCACTCTTAAGGCTGCCCTAAGGAGCTTTTTTCTGGACTATTGTTAATCTTTCCCAGTTGCACTTACTGTTCCAGATCGGATCCAGGTCATGATGTTTCAAAATGAAATGTCACAGGTCTGTCTTCTGAACACATTTGTGTTTTTATGATTTGCAAGGGAAATGATTTCTTTCACTGGTGATGTTTCTGCAACTCTTTCAAGTTCAGACTCTTCCTATGTTCTTGCAAGTATTTGCCTACTCTGAGGCATTTGTTAGAAGAGAAAAATTAAACAAAAGACAAAATGACAATGAAAACAAAAGCTGAGTGGATGTGAAATGCGAAGCTTCCTTTGTTAGGTCAGAATGAGTTACAAGTTTTTTGCCTCTTAAATTTACTGTAGATGTGTGTGGGAGTGTTTTGTATATAATTATACTTTAAAATTAACTGGAAATGATAGTATAATAAAAGCAGTTGTAGTGAAATGAGGCATTTGTGATGGTTGTTTTTCTGGAGTCCTGGCTGTGTGGATGCATTGCTGTAATTGTTTCTAAACACTTACACTTCAGGAAGGGCTGATAGACTTTTCAAAACTTCTTAAAAGCTTTTCTCCTTACAGCCAGGCTGTCTGGAGTGGAAACATTCTGATTTAGGTCATCAGCTTCTTGTGAAGATTTTAATGCTAGAAATAAGATGTGGCTTGTGGTTCTGAGCTTGCGTGGCAGGTGCATTCACAAGTTGTGTTACTGAACGAGAAGATTGTGGAGCTCACAGAGGTGCCTGCTGGAAGAGCAGGCTTGTTGACCAGAGCCTCTCCCTCTGGGTGATGTGTTCTGTATTTGTCTGTGTGGATCAGTTCCTGTGTTTCCCATAATCTGCTAGAAAAGTTGAAAACAGCGGAGAATAAAGATTACTCTGGTTGGGGTAACATCACCCAACACTGGTAAGCCGCTCTGAATTGAGAGCTTCATTCGTAGTAGACATTCAACAGCAGCATCCAGTTCTTCTGGAGATGGAGGGCTTTTGTTTTGGGATTCAGCCTCTATTTCTCTGATTTTTTTTCCACCTTACTTCTTCTCCATACTCAAGAAGCAGCAGGGAGCCCCAGTAAAATGGTTAAGATCATCAAAATGGCAAAGATTATCTTGTAATGTCTTTTCCAACCTTTGTGATTCTACAATCAAAGTTTTTTTTAACTGCTTCACTTGCATTGTAGTTATGAACTTCCCTCAGTCTCATTCAACTGTCAGAGAGGTCTGATGGATTTTTCTGTCATTGCTTCAGGAGAGCAGAACCCTGTTTTGGAGAATCATTACAGCAGTTGCAGGTGTTACAAGTTCTGCTTGGGGAAAGTGCTTCAGTGAATGCTTGGTTGAATGCTTTCAAACTTATCAGACTTTGTACAAGACAGGCTGAAACACAGTATTTGTAAATAAGCTGGTTAGCATACTGTTGTTAAGTCTCATCTTCAAGTTATTGTGTGTTTGACCTGCATCTGTCAGTGGACTTTTTGCCTCCTCCCCCTCTTTTTTTTTTTTTTTGGAAGTTATTTTGGAAGAAGGAGGGGAAGAGATAGATCTGTAACTTGAAATTGGAAGCAAAAAATGAATGCTTAATATTTTTCTTATGTTTTATGAAAAATATTTGCATGGAGAAAATTCCTTTTTATTGTTCCCCTTTTGTTTGCCTGCAGTGAAGAGGCTTTGTTAGTGATCTGTGGAGCTTTTTCACCTGCATGATCTGCTACAGGAAACCTGCTTTCTCAGGTGGACTGGATTCAATGTTATCTCCACTACTATCGTGTGGTTCTGGGATTCTGTGTCTATCATAGCAATGGCTGGATTGCAGACTGATCTAGTTTTGCCTGGGAGCTTGCTGGATGGCCCTGACCACCTTCTGCAAGCAGGTCTGACCCCCAGCTCAATACGTGGCCCACACCTGCATTGTGATTCAAGGGCAATTGCCTGGAGCATGACAGCCACATGCCATAATATAGAAGCCAAATAAGGTGTAAAAATGTTTATGGCAATCCTTTCTGTGCCCCACGTTCTCCTGTTTTTCTTCCCCAAAGTGATAGCCAGCCACTGAGGTAAAAGGGGAGGGCTGGCACTCCCTAGTTCGTGAACTGCAGAGCTTACTGCTGTAGGCTATGTTGGTGCAAGCTGCCTGGTAGCTTAAACACTCCCAGAATAGCCCCATGGCTGTACCAGTGACCCTTCAGATTGAGAAGCTGTATGGGATGTCACTGAGTTTGTTTCTTCTAATTTGTGATGTTTATCTTAATAATAGTTGGTTTCCACTGTAGCAGTAAAAGCAAGGAGTGATGGTACCTTGCATATTAATTTCTCTTTCCAGTGTGAGAAAAGCTACTACAAGAAACTGTTAATTGCAGTGCAAAGTTCTTACATGGATCTTACTTTATCACAAAAGTACAATAGATTCCTGATTTGAAATGGTGTGCTGTTTGCTGTACATTTTTTCATCCTGAAGAGTCCTTGAGAGCTAATTTGCATATGAGTAATTAATGTCTAATGTTCTATCTTGGACGTCTGTGGCACGAAGAAATGGTTTGTGGATATTATATAGACTTCAAGTGTGTGAAATGGCTGTCTGTGGTTACTGAGCAGTAATAACTGAAAAGATGCCAATACTGGGAAGGCTGAGTCACGAAGTTAGCTTCTCTCAGGGAGAGCATGGTCTTTATGCAGCTATCAGAAGAGTGGACGTGGACTCCAATCAGATCTGAACACGCTGTAGAGCAACGGTCTGGGTGTCATAATGAACCCTGAGAGCTCTGGAGGGTGTATTTTTCTACTGAAAACATTAGGCTATATAGATGTTCTTGTTTCAGGAACACCTGCACTTTTGGATTTTTATTGGCAATGTTTTTGTTACGCTGTAACAGTCCTGTATTCTTGTTGTGTAGAACAGTCCGCAAAAAATTTCTGTTACTAGCCTTGTGAGCAAATTATGAAGTAATTTGCTTCCAAGCTAATTTTGCTTATCTTAGAAGTGCCGCAGTGTTGTTTGAGCTGAAAACTGCTGACTTCAAGTTGAATTCTCTTTGTCCAGCCTTCGGAGGTTCTTGTGTTTGTATCTTTGACTCTGTCCATGACCCATAAAGTTTAGGTGGTAGCTGGGTTGTTCTCTGCATAGTGATTGCTTCTCAGTGTAAGAGCATGTTAAATTGATAACTTGCTGTTGTCCGTGTGCATGATGCCCTATGGCATTTCAAGATGATGAATAAATTTAAAAGATTCTTTGCCATGCTTTTATTCTAAAGTTCATAGTAGTTTTCTTGCTGGAGATGCATTTGTTGCTGTTCTTTGTGGGGATACAAGAAAGCGTATTCAGAGCAGAAGCTGTGGAGCAAGATAAACAGCATGAGAAAGGAAGGCTGACAACCAAGGACATTCCAGAAGAAAAGGAAAACAAGTTCAAGTAAGCTGTGTGATGGCTGCATGATGATGGCCCTGATTGGAGGAGGAGCTTGTGGCTTGGGATGACTCATGACCCCAGTTGGATAAGCGCCTGCATGCACAGTTAAGGAGTGTTTGGGGAGTATTTTGTTGACATGTAAAGGCGGGTGGGAGAGTTAAAAAAGGAAGCTTGTGAATGTATATAAGGGATGTTAGAACCTATAGTAAATGATTTGGATCATTCGCATCTGAGTCTGTGCCTCAGACGCTGCAGTTCATATGTATGATGCAATTGCATGGTTTTGTGCTCTGCACTTGCACAGACTGCACTGAAGGGATAGGAATCAGCAAGCTTTAGATTTCTGTAGAATCAAATTTCATTTCTAGCTGATACAAACTTTTACAGAAATGTGTAATGCTAATGCTTTGAATTTCTCACCACGTGGCAGCAAACAAAACAGGGACTGGGAACATCCTGTTCATCAGTACAAGATCATCCTGGAGGTTATGCTGGAGTGTTAGCATTATACTTACTGTTGATGGATTTCTGATCAATACCGTAAGGGAACCTAGATGTCACTTAATGGTATTGCTAGTAGAAATTTACTGCATCTTTCTCTGGAAATTGATTTTAGTGGTTTGCATAAAGTAATTTAAGGAGCTGAGTTGAAAAAGAAGTTTCAGCTCTCATCAATTATTAACGTAAGCCCCCTTCTGTATCTGTAGTTTGCTGCACTTGTGCAGGTGAATATAAATTAACAAATAATAGATAGTATTTCATATGCTGACATGCTGCCTCTCCAGCTTTCCCTGTCTTAAGAGTTTGGTATTGTTTATATATAGGGTGCTTGGAACTTCTTCAGCAACAAAAGTGATGTAGTGAGCTGTTAGGAAAAACAGTGTGTGATTGATCAGCTGGCTCATTATGTTGTACTGGCTCTTCTCCATATTTTTTTTAAATCATCCCATCTCATTTTCCAGCAGGCTCTGCAATAGCTTTATACATACAATTTCTAGAGTAAGTTAGAAGGAGCAGCCAGAATAATCAAAGTTTTTTTGACTTGTTTCTGAAAGCAAGAAGTTGAAGGAAATTTTTCGTTTTTCCACCCAAAGTTTCAGTCAGTTTTGGCACTGACTCAAGTCCTCAGAGGATCGTCACCAGTGTTTGAATAGAATTTAGACTGCAGAATTTAGACTTGTCTTTTTTCCCTGTAGCCTTCTAGATAAGTATGGTCAGGCCCTGGATAAGTTTGTCTCTTGTCAAAGTAGAGTCTAGCAGTCTTTCCCAAAATAAACACTGCTTTGCGTTTGTTTTGATCTATAGTGTGTCCTCCAGATAACTGTTCTTGCTTATTAAACACTATGGCAATAATGAAAAGCCTGCATTTCTGTGCCAGTTGTAAGATAAAATAGCCAGATTCAAGTCAGGGAAAGTAAAGAATTAAATTTCAAACCCTGGTTGTCGAAAGGATTGTGAGTCTGTGCTGGGTGTCCAGAGCACATTATTGAGTACTCCAGAGCTAACAAAGGTCTCTCCTGATTAACCTCTTGATTAAACTTCCAGTAATACTCTTTTCTTCTCATGTTCTCTGGCAAAGTTTTATCTTGCTGTATTTACTGTGCGTGCTCAAAGTACAGGGTTGGTTAGCATAACTGTGCCTGTGCACTCAGATACAGAAATACAAGTGGGAACTAGGCCTTTGTAAGTGGAAGGGACATTTTAGGTCTACAAATTCTGTTTCAGAACATAACAGATTTACTGCTAGTTTTTCACAGGAAAACTGCATGAGGAAAATGCTCACATCCTTCTCAAAACATTGTTTGCTTATGCATCTGATAAGAAAAGGTGTTTGTGGCTGTGTGTATCTTAAGTCACTACTTCTTATGCTTTTTCTGGGAATGACTGATTATGTTTCATGCTTAAAGATGCCATCTGTTAGCTTTCACAAGATTTTTTCTTCTTTCTGTGATGCAAAAGAGAGAAGATAAATCAGGTATGTTTGTCAGGAAGGGCTTATGTGTTACAAAATACAGAAGTTTAAGAATCCTGAAAGTTACTTACCTAAATCACAGTGCAGTTTTATTGACGTTATTTGAATTCTGACTTCTTAAAGATGCAGTTCTGCTTTTTGCTTCTAACGTAAATGTCAGTCTTGACAAAGATACACATCTGGTAGGAATAGTAGTCTCTTGAACAAGTATAACACTCAAATATATTCCTTCAGGGAATCACAGAATGCATTGTGGCCACATTCATCTTTTAGAAACTGTTTTGCATGTATCTTCAGAATGTTTTGCGTGAGGATATATATGTATTCAGCAATTATTGTTTAATGGTCTTCGATTTAATTTGGGTTGGAAGGGACCTTAAAGGTTATCTAGTACCAATCTCACTACCATGAGCAGGGATATCATGATAGTGGTCATTTTTCTTCTTTCTTCCATTATTTGTTTCTGCTCCAAGTGGTACTGTACCTTCCAGTTTTTGATATGGACTACGGCAGTACCAAGCTTTTGTAGATCGTCTCAAACATGTCTTTAGGGTATTTTGTCTGAGAGTGTCTATGTGCAGCTATTACAATTTAGGTCTTTGGTTCAATTATGAACACTCGAGATCAACTGAGGTTTCAGGTAAGTTGTTTGACTCAACACAAAGGAAGTCTTAGCATTCATGGTGTTGTAAATCATCAGAAAGCTGACTAGCACTTAAAACTGTATTCATTTATTTATACACTTATATATAGTATTTGTTCTCAGGTTTACTTAAGTACACATTATATATACTGTTTTGCCCAATAGAACAGCTTCTGTAAGCTGTAAATACCATTGTGAAAGCTGCAGTTTATGATGTTTCATTTATTCTTTGACAGGTTCCAGTTGCACACTGTTTTGGGCCTCCAGGACATTACAAAAGAAAGTTCTGCACAGTGTGCAGAAAGTCACTGGAGTCACCTGCCTTTCGATGTGAAGGTAAATTAAAATGCACAATTTGTGTGGCCATCCAGTAACTTCTGTGTCATCCAGTAACGTATGATTTGTGTACACTGCTTATGTGTATACATGAATGTGTGTATGTATCACAGAACTGTAGGGGTTGGAAGGGACCTCTAGAGATCATGGAGTCCAACCCCCTGCCACAGCAGCTCCCTAGCCCAGGTTGCACAGGTAGGTGTCCAGGCAGGTCTGGAATGTCTCCAGAGAGGGAGACTCCACCACCTCTCTGTGCAGCCTGTGCCAGTGCTGTGTCACTGCACTGTGAAGAAGTTCTTAGCCACATTTGTGTAGAAATTATTGTCTTTCAGTTTGTGGCCATTTTTTCTTGTTGTGTCACCACACACTGCTAAGAAGAGTCCAGCCGCCTCCCTTTGCCTCCTGCACCTTAGATATTTTATAGATATAGATCCCTCCGCTGGACTCTTTCTAGGTGTTCCCTGTCTTTTTTGTACTGGGGAGCCCAGAACTGGACACAGTGCTCCAGGTGAGGCCTCACCAGGGCAGAGTAGAGGGGAAGGATCACCTCCCATGTCCTGCTGGCCATGTTGTTTTTAATGCACCCCAGGATCCCATTGGCCTTCTTGACCACCAGGGCACACTGCTGGCTCATATGTATATGAACCCCTATATATATGCGTGTGTGTGTGTATACATATACATGCATACTTATATGGCAGTTTTCCCTCAGCTGTTTTTTAAGGCTTTGTTATCCATTCATTGACAATGGAAATCTGTACATTAGATTTAAGGCACCACAGATCTGTAGCATTAATGATGTATTGCAAGTCCATATGAGAGGTGTGCAAAGAATGAGAAGCTATTATGGCAAAAACTTCCTCTGTTGAAATAATTCCTTTTTTCGGTGGAAGCTTTTGTTGCACAGAACTTCAGGTATTCGTGTTTCTGAAACCTTCCACTTTCTACAAAAGAATGGAATATAACTGTGTATTACTAGTCTCTGATGTCTGTTGCTGTCAATGGGGATGAAGTGCCTTTTGTGGAAGGAACTTTGATTATCAAAGAGGTAGTACTCTTTGTGTTCTGACCTAAGTTCTCTTAAAAAAAAAAGCAACAACATAACTTGGGAGATCACTTAAGCACCATGATTTCAGGATACATTTGAAACATATGTTGTAAAAAGTACTTCACTGATTTTGATGTGAGGCAACTCCTTAATTCTCCCCTGACACTTTTGTCTTAAGCTTCTATTGATCTTTGTTATGTTGATGTTGTGAGGTTGAATAGAATGTATTGTTTTAAATTAATGCTACCTGTGAACTGTTTTTTTTCTTGCTTTGTTTTGTTTTAAGAAGTTAAAAAGCCTCCTGAGAGACTTTCAGAATTGGTCGTATGCTGCAGATAATATTTTACTTGATGTGATCACTTAGGTGCAGGTGTAAGGAAAATGCTTCTATTTGATCAGAGAATTTAGACTTTAAATTATGCTGTGTCTTTTTGCTTCTGCTTTTATCTGGTGAGTTGCGTAACGAGCCTAAAATTTATTCCACTAATAAATTGGAATCTGTCACTTAACATAGTTATCATGTGAGCAGACTGCTTTAGTGGGATGGTCAAGGAGCTACAGATACCACCGAGTCTTTTCCTGTGACCTGTCATAATTAACTTTTGAAACTGGTGTGGGACATGAAATAAACCAAGAATTTGAAAAGAAAATTTCCTCTAACTCCTGAAAATAGCTTTAGCTTAGTGGTCTATTTTAGTTAAAGCTTTCTAAATTTTGCCATCATCTTCTTAAAATCTTAATTACATGGTATTACCTTTGTATGTGTTGCAGGTGAATATATTTTTTTCAGAGGTTTCCAAGCAATGTGTGAAATCAAGTTGCAATTAGGTAATATAAATAGGTAGGCATTTTTTCTAGTTTGAAGATTCTGAATTGTGTTCTGTGGATTCAGCAGATTTTTATTTTTTTTTCTTGCACAGTGTGGCTTTGCTTTTCCATGTTCTGAATACCAGTAGCTCTACAACTTTTTTGTTTCTTTAGCTTTCCAAAAATGTAGCTCAGTTAAGATTAATGAAATGTTAAAAAAAAAAAAAATTCTTCATTTTCTCCCTGAAAATGCTTTTAGAATTTATTTTAGAACTCGGCTTTTAAATACAAATGTAGATGTTAGACCTGCTTCCTTTTTTGCTCTTTTGTAATGACTGTGCTTAATAGTACATGTCTGCTGTTGGTTATGATGTTCTCCTCTGACGCTGAAATTTAAAGAATTTATCTTGGAAAATTTGGTGTAACTAAGACAGAAAGTGATAGCAACTTGAAATTACATTTTCTAAGCAAACGACTGACATAATTGGTTGTACTTTTAAAACAATTGACTTAGCTTGCTTCGCTCTCTCCATTACTTGCAGTATCCTTTCTGGTTTTTCTTCGTTTGGTTTTTGTGGGTTTTTTTGAAAAGAAAGTTCTTAGACAAGTACCATGCACTGTGCGCATTTGATAGGGCATCTTGTTTCAGAAACTAGCATATATATGTATGTTAACTCCTGATAAGTTTGGTGCATACACTTCATGGGCAAAAAATTTAAGTTTTTGGTATCCAGCCTCAACTGACGATTCTTAGTTGCTTTGGATATCTGTTCTTGCTGTGGAATTCACTAGAAACTGTTCAACCCAGACCCAGGATACTGGATGTTCCATTTCCTCTTCTTTCCAAGAAGGAATTGAAATAAAAGAAGAAAAAAGAGCCCATTACAAACATTGGTTAATATTGGTTCCTTCATAATAGTTTCTTTTTAAGCATCAGTCAGGAATAGCAAATTGTGAACTTTTACTTAATGAATGGATTTTATTTATTGTTTGAGGAGTGTGGGTAATATTTTAAAGGTTCCTATCCAGTTTATATTTCTGAAATTTATTTGGAGCACTTGCATGATAAACTTGAACAGAAATTCTTCCTTCTTTTATGACTTAAAGAGGTGTGTAGGTTATGGAAGTGCTGATAAAGGTAGAACTGGTAGGCATGCTGATTTGAATCGATCTTTACATATGAACAAATTTATCCTTTTCAGTGGGATTGCTGCCTTGAGGGTTTAACTCGTGTGACACTCCTGCCTTTCACATGTGTGCATTTTCCTTCTAATTGTGAGTGGGGATTGCTGTCAGCAGCAACAGGGGAAACAATAATTTAAAAACCTTCTGTATTCTTACACAGGGTAGCAGAAAGTGGTGTGTGTTTGTGTTAGCAGAGTTAATGATAAAAAAATGTTTTCATTAATTCCTTGAAACCATAATGTGATCTACAGGAACTTTTGCCGTTAGTGAAGCTATGACTAAAAGCACCTAGCTTTCCTAGTGTGTGAACATTTGTTGAGATGGTAAGCTGTGCTTCAGTGTGGTGGTAGATCGTGGCTTTCTTCGGGGCTATAGTAACATGGTTTTCTAGGGCTTGGATAGCACTTTCAGTACGAGGTACTATACATTCGGAAATTGAACACAGTTTTCAGGATGCTTTCTGGTAGCACAGATAACATTCACAGTTCCTGCCTTCCATTCTTCAGGTTACAGTCTTCAGATTATTGCAGCACGCTTGGATCAGTCACCTGTTTTACAGGGAAAAATTTACGCTTGGAGAATACAACTCTTACCTCTCACTTTTGTTTACTTGACCAAGAAATTGGATGCCTTCCCAGAGCACTTGTGTAGAGAAGTCTTTAGAAAGCAGCTAGATATATATTGTTTTCATATATCTGTCTTCCTTAGAGAAGGGTCCTAACCTTTAAAGTAATTAAGATAGATATTGAGGTCTTTTAGTTGCTTTTGTGGGGTTTTCTTTTTATCTGCTGTAGCTATTTTTTCCTATGTACCCTTTTCTTTTACATCTGATATATCAAGTTAGATTTTAAGAAATAAAGAAACCTACCCAATACTCCAGCCTTCACTAAAACTTCTGGCTGAAGTATCTCAGGTGTTTTGGAGGACAGTATGAAGCTTAACTTAAGAGAAGGCTCTGAGAAAGAATATCATTTTCCTTTTCCTGACAACAGCATGCTACCATAGCTTAGACATATCTCTGAAGTGAACGTACCCATTCGTTCAGGTCGAGTTTAAAATTCAGGACTCAGTATCACATCCAGTAGTGAAGAGGATCTATTTTCTGAGCAAATGCATCATTCAGGCCGCTGTACTTTGCCCAAGAAGGAAGCCACTTCTTGTGTTTGGGCTCCACCGTGTTTGCAAAGGGTTTGGAGCATATTTTCAGGAAGATAATTTACATTAGGCTCAACACTTGATGTTCAGATGCAGAAGAGAAACTTACTTTCTATTCCTGCTTCCAACATAGAGGGTTTTTTTGGATTTGATTAAATCAAAGTAGACTTCAGGAGTGATAATACTAGAATAGGCATCTCTTTTTGCAAAAAGGTGATTCAAGGCTGTAATAAGCCAAACAGTTGCTACAAATTCAGCTTGTTGTATTGGAAGGAAAAAGGCAAGTAGTTATGAGCAAAATTAGCTCAGCCTTTCCTCCTATTTGCAGCATTGATTTAAGACAGAGGAAAAGGAGCAACACACAGGGTAATGCTGAGAATCTTTTATTGCCTACCTTTGCCAAAAAGCAAAGAGCACAAAGGGATGAAAATATGTTGCAAAAAGGTATTGGAGGGAAGTACAGGATGGAGAGAGGAAGGAACAGAGGAACTGTAGAAACCAAGGTACTCTGGCTTAGAGATTTTCTTGTTTTCATCTTTTCAGTCTGTGAGCTGCATGTCCACACAGATTGCATCCTGTTTGCTAGTAGTGACTGCCGGCAGTGTCACCAGGATGGACACCAGGACCGCGTAAGTGTCAATTTCTCTGCTGCAGAAAGCAATCACACATTTTCACTGCAAAAATAAGTGTTAGAGGTGTCAGAGACAAGAGTCCTGACTGTTTTGTTTTTCAGTTTTTGGTGGGGTTTTTTTGCACAGCTTGACAGTTGACAAAGCTTTTTTGAAGCCTGCCTGTAGACAAAGATTTGTGACTGTGGAATGTGTTGGAGATAGTGAGATGAGCTTAGTTTCATGAGGTTTACAGAATTCTTGCTGAAAAGTCTGTGCAGCACATACAATGTCCTAATTAGAAGCTGAAGCCAGTATCTGCCGTCTTTCTAAATTCTTACATTGTATAAGGTGGTACGGAATCATAGAATGGCCAAGGTTGGAAAAGATCTACAAGATCATCCGGTCCAGCTGTTCACCTATCACCAGTCTTTCTCACTAAGCCATGTTCCTCAATACAACATCTAAACATTCCTTGAATACCTCCAGGGTCGGTGACTCCACCACCTCCCTGGGCAGCCCATTCCAGTGCCTGACCACTATTTCAGAAAAGTATTCCCTAACATCCAGTCTGAATTTCCCCTGGCGCAACTTTCTCTCTATTCCTATGAAGCTATTTTTTTTCCTGTAGAGTAAACTTTTGGGTGCAGTGCATCCCTGGTGAACATTATGACATTCCTGTCTTCCTGCAGTCTGTCAGCTGAGACTTCCTGACTTCCCACTGTCCCATATATGCGCAGCACTACTCTTCTAGGATTTATTTTTTAGACTTCAAGAATGTTTAATTTTGGTGGACCACAAAGACAAAGCAGTGTGCAATACATGTTTGGGGTAGTTCAATAAGGTCTTTCTAGGAAATATAAGATTGAGGATCTTACTTTAGTAAAAAAAAAAAAAAAAACAATGTTCCAGATACGCTTCCTTAGAGCTGTTTGAATTACTCATTTTAAATGAGGTTGAAGGTGTTTCTGTAGCTGTTTTCAGATGTAACGCTAAGTTGTAATGTTTCCACCAGGACATTTACCATCACCACTGGAGGGAGGGAAACCTTCCTTCAGGAGCTCGTTGTGAAGTTTGCAAAAAAACC
Organism: Oreortyx pictus; assembly: GCA_036925125.1. Classification (NCBI taxonomy): domain Eukaryota; kingdom Metazoa; phylum Chordata; class Aves; order Galliformes; family Odontophoridae; genus Oreortyx; species Oreortyx pictus. The sequence goes on along the minus strand of JAUPFR010000004.1, from coordinate 60,186,483 downwards.
TGTGGCTCTTCTGAGGTGCTATCTGGCATGAGATGTGAATGGTGTGGCATCCTGGTATGTTGTGCTGTTGGGTGTATTTGTGGGAACAAGATCTATTTAGATATATGTAGAAATGTATATATATATTAATATATGTGTGTGTATATAGTAGTTGGTTCCATCCCTGCCTGTAGCAAGGGGAATTTAAACTAGATGATCCTTAAGGTTCCTTTCAACCTATTTGTGAAATAGAAAGAAAATGTTTTGGGGTTTTTTTTCCCATTAGCCACTCAAATGAGCAGTTTGCAAAACTGAAGTTAAATTTAATGTATAAGCAATGGAATTAGAACTGAATAGAGGCTAACTTATGCTTAAAGATTTCAGCTTGTAAGCCTGCAGTGATTCTGATACACAAAGTCTGTAGTTCTTTTAAATTATACATGTTCCAAAAGGTCAAAGGCTTACATTCTAATGTGCATATTTCTCTGCCAGTGCCAAATAGTCTGAACCTGTAATTTCATTTTTATTAGTGAAGGCTAAGTTTCTGTCTTTTGTTGTTTTTTTTTTTTCCTTCCACATGACTGACAGTTAGTTCCTGTGCAGGATGATTATGCCCTTCAGTAGCCTTCATGAATGCCAGTCTCCTGCATAGGTCAGAATTAGTCCCTCAGCTGAATGCTACCTTGTGTTGAAATATGACTGCAGTGCAGATTAGCACCAGGTGCTGGTGGGAACTGAGATGTGCATCTGGTGAACTACATAGGTCTGTCACATAATGCAAGATGAGGCACAATATATAGTTAAAATTTAAAATGAAAGTCTGATGCTATGCAATATTTCAGATATTATTCAAATCATTTATTTATTTATTTTAAGAGTAGTGTTTTTAATTTGGAATCTGATTCATGATTTCTGAGGTGGCTGGAGCTGTCTTTGCAAACAGCGTCGCAAATGAGACATGCTGCATGGCCACAGTTACAGTGCATATGTATTCGACAGTGGTGGAGAATCTAGGACAATTAAAAAGTCAGAAACAAGCCAGGTCTGACTTGGAATAGAACTCCAAAACATATCTTAGCCCCAAATTTTGCAAGATAGTATTTGCCAGCAAGTCATTTATATACTTACACTAATAGCAGGTTACTGCCGTTTAAAAGTGCTTCAGTTTAACCTGTCTACCTTTCTCACATAACCCAGGAAGTGTCCATGTCAAACAGAAGATCTATGGCCTGAAATCAAAAATTTAATTTATTTTTTCCAGATATCTGTCTGAAAATCTCTTGATTGTAGTAGAACAGATTGTCATGCAAGTTTCTTCACTTGTTAAAACTTCTCGTTGTTCTTTGGTTAACAGTTTAATGGAACAAATTAAAATCTAGTGTGAAAAAATGACTGATGTCAAGAAAGCGATGTACGAAAGGTGCATAAACATTGTAGCTGAATTTTTGCCATTGCAGAACATATTTTGTTAGATACATGTTAGTTTTCTTGGTGTTTCAAAGAATGTTTAACTGATGCCCCTATTTACAGGCTCATGCTGCTTGCTACATAGTTGTCACGCCAGAATGTACTTTTGGAAGATTAAGGAATATGATTCTTCCTCCAAGCTGTGTGCAGTTATTTTCTCGCAACTTCAGCAAACTGCATTGTTTTCGAATATCAGAAAACCTGCAAACAGAATCAGGTAAAGGCTTTCAAAGTTGTATGCAACTAACTAACATGAAGTTAAACATACACATCAAAGTCCTCTGGAGCCTATAGTTGCTGATTTTTGCTGACATTATGTGACAGTGCTGTAACTTTTTGCTGATGTGAGGGACAGGGTAGAGATTGTGAATGCACAGTGTGCAAACTCTGAAACTTTTGTTTGCTGTTACAGGGCAATTGGAAAGCTGCTTTTTCAACAGTAAACATACCGAATGTAAAAATTTAAACTCCAGAAATTTTGTTAGCAAATTGTTATTGTGATAAGCACTTGCTGATATACTTGCTTTTTGTTTAGCTTGTGGTATATAACAGTATTTATATTTGCCTCTCTTTATGTGTTTGCCATTCTAGAACTTCTTTGCTGAAAGTAAGTTTAGCAGGGTAATGTTCTGCTGCCATCTAGAGTGTATGTTTGTTTAACAGCTCTTTAGTATCAAGGGAATTCTTTTGAACCACTGAAGTATTTTTTGATGGATATTTTGATTCTGTTTTTGAAAAGCCTTTCTTTTGGTGCTTGAACACATTCTACAAGGTAGGTAAAATACAGGTGTTGAAAGTCATATGTTTGCAACTGCTCTTATTCTTTCCCTCTTAGTGAACTTTCTGCTTTGAAGTCCTTCCTAGGATTGCTTTTAGTGCGCTTGGAGGCAATTATGTGCTAGTAGGATCTGTGTGTTGGCATATGCAGGAGCTATAGCAGCAGTGATGCTACTGCAGGGAGTACATGACCGTAAGCCTACATAGTGTATGTACGCTGAAGTGACCTATAAAATGTGCAGAGGAGTCTTATGTGGCTTGTTTGTTGATGATTTTCTTGATTTTAATCAGTGAATTATTTTTCTATTTATTGAATTTGCTTCTTTGCCAAGGGAATGGGAAATACAGTACGTACTTGAAAGTGGTGCAGTCTTTAGATCTTCCAACATGATACCAGAAATAAATAGTTCTTATACTAGGAAAGTCCTTATGAATCTTGATTCATGTGTTGCTAGGTATTTAACAAGTTTTCCAAAAGCCTTAATGAAGGAAAGTTTGTCTTATTATTTAACAAAAGTTAATCACAAGCCTTTTAAACAGCCTGTTTTGGTATGGTGTCTGTGATATCAGATAAATTTGTCTTTTAAATAGTGATGTAGTCTTTTAGGTTTTTTTTTTTTTGGTTTTTTTTTTCTAATCTGTGAATCACTTATAAATAAAACTTGAATAGAGACCAGCCTAAGGGAGAGCATCCAAGGTTATGGCTGTGCCTTCTAGTTTCTCCTTCATTATTTTAAGTGGTGGAAGAGAAAGACTTTTGCTTCAGTGTAAAGGGTACTTGTTAACCGTACCAATTTTATTATACTCATTCAAGTTTATTGAAGTAATAATACTTGCATTTGTTTAATTAAAATGTACATCTGGTACTTTGAGTCAGAAGAATGCTTTGTAGATCAGTTCTTAGCTGGTGGTCAGGGACAGGCTTGAGGGGAAGGGGAGGTACCCTTGTCCTATTCTATGGTAATGCTGTGTGGATGGATTAGTCTGTTGTCAGCATGCCCTCAGAGACCTTGTTGTCTCAAGCATAATGCTGAATCAAGTGATGTGAGAAGAACGGTGATCTTTTCTAACCTGGATGCATCTGTGCTGGTTCCTTTGCATTACTTTACCAGGTAGGATCTGATGTGATTGGCCTAACTGTTGCCCAGAGTAACAAAGGTAAATCATAGAGAACATACACTCTGATGAAGAAGATTGGACAATTGCTTGTCAAACAGATGAATTTAGGGTTTTGTTCTGAATCGACTCCTGTATGCAGTGATAAGTGAAGCCTGGAGACTTGTGGGTGAAGGACTGTTATCTTCAATTGATCTAGACATGATGGTGTCTGATGGACTGGGAATGCAGCGTGCATTTATTGCACCTCTGGAAGCCATGCATCTTAATGCAGAAGGTATTTCAAATAATTGTTAAAGATACCAAGAAGGTATGAAGCTTGTTTTGAACACCTTTGGACTGGTTCCAGAATTTTCAGCTGAAATTGAACAGAAAATCAGTCAGGAGATGACTGAAAAAGCTGCTGTTCCAGAACACCTGGTCACCAGAAGAGAATGGAGAGGTGATTGTCTCATTGGTCTCGTCAAACTGGGAAAAAAAATGCAATCTAACTGAGGTGCACCTTGTCTGTCAGGATAGGCCAAATGAATCCAGTTCTTCATAAAACATAGTCATGCAGAAGAGGAGACCAAATGGTGCAGGAAGTTATATGCACAAGTAAGGAGAACAATGAAATGTTTAGTCCAAATTTGTCATGACATAATTAACAAATAACTGGGAAAAAAAAAGTTCATTTAAGACTGTATCAAATCATTATATATATTCGTCGGATATGTAAGCATTAAATAGCTTGAGCAGTATTAATAGTGTGGACTGCTGGAATACAGTCGTATTTTAAGTAATGCATTTTTCAGCTTGCTTTGAAATTCAGCACTTGAAGAATATTTGCTTATGAAGGGAAACTGGCAAACATCAGCTGTTTGTCAGTGGAGAAAATGAGCCCTCACTGATGATCAGCATGGCAGTGAAGTTAATTTGTAAAGCACTTGCCTCAGACAGGAGGTTGTGCTAAGCAGAGAGTAGGTGTTTTGGCCAGTGAGCTGATGGGACCTCAGCAGCACTGAGGGTCACTTCAGCTTAGCTCTGTAACCATTCCACAGTGCAGGGGAAAGAATTATCATCCCTGGAAGCGTTCAGGACTAGGTTGGATGGGGGCATGGGCAGCCTGATCTGGTGGGTGGCAGCCCTGCCCACTGCAGGGGGTTGGAGCTCGATGATCTTTAGGGTCCCTTCCAACCTAAGCAATTCTGTGATTCTGATTCATTTATTTTCTTATTTACTTTTTTAAAAAATTGACTTTGCTGAAGTGAAATTGTAGAAGGCATTCCAGTTTTAAATTTCATCTGTATGTCACTTAAAACAAGGAAAGTATTTCAATACTTTTATATTTAAAAAAAAAAGTACATAAAGAAAACAATTCAAAAGCATTACTTTTGGTTATTCTTGCAGTCTGTTGAAGCATTAACCAAATGTTGTAGAGCTTACTTGGCTTAATCCAGATTAGTAATATTCTTTGCATGTCGTAGTTCTGCTTCTTGGAAGGATTTCCTCCATTAGGATTCTGATTTCCCTAACACCTTTTTTGGTCTGAAGTTGTATCTTAATAGTTCTGCGTTTTTGTTTTTTGTGGGTTTTCGGTTTTTATTTTTCCCTTATTTTGTTCCCCAATTTCCTGCCTTCTGACTGTATGCCTATTTTTTATTGCTTGGCTTGTAGCCCTGTCAAGACTGACTGAGAATGTCAACAGGTGGGAGCATGAAAACCATGATATTATAAGTACATTGAGTTTGCTTTTGTGGCATACTGCTGCTTCCCTTAGAGAAGAAAAGTATATCACTTTTAGGATTTGCACCAGTTTCCTTTAATGGACCTGAGTATCGGGCCTAATAGTGTAGGCATGATATCATCTTCATGGAATCAAATTTAAATGTTAGTAGGTTTTTTTCTAATCTTTTCTAAGCATTGTATGTGTGATTGTACAGGCAGTGTTATAGTGGGATATGTTATCTTCTAGATTCCAGTGATAGAGATGAGCTGCATACAAAGTCCACTTCTGGAGCACAGTAATTTTTTACTTTGTCTGCAAATCTGTTTTTTCATTTATGGGAATTATTTATATAATATCCATTCTTTTGACTAGAAAGCTGCCACTACAGTTTCTGGGCTGATTCGACAAAATTTGAAACTTACTCATGGAATGACTTAGTTGCATAGGTAGCGATGCTGTATTGATGCTGAATGGTACCGAGGCAATTTGAACATGTAATGGCACACAGCAGGAGATGACTAAAAGGTTTAACTGCTGTGGATACAGGACTGGATAGCTGGTTAGCTCTGTAAGGTATCATGAGATGGTTGAAGGATTTGATTGTTCATAGCTTACTGCCATTCATAATTGTTATTGTTGTGCTTATGATCAATCCTTGTGTTGTTAAACTGTTAAAAATACGATAGGAAAAGTTTCAGTGTGGCAATGCTAGTGCAAAAACGAAACGGGCATTGTTTGGTAATTGGCAAATGTTGGGATGAAATACAGTGATTGCAGTATTAAAGCTAACAGTGGAAAGACTTCACCTATGCTTTCACTCTAGTTACTTAACAATGTAACACGTCTTGTTTTTTTAACACTTTGCATAGTATGGATTTTTATTCTAAAATAACTAGATGAAAATGAGCTTCTTTTTTTCTGACTGGATTATTTTGTGTTAATCTTCCATGGAAACTTTAAGCAGTGACTACTTTTATTTACCTTGTTCAGATAAAAAAGAATCCTCCCTTAAAATCTCTTTTTTTCACAGATGAAGGTGATGATGTTGATGGGTCAACACAGGGACCAGCGAAAGATGTCCAAATTTCAACAGATTCAAGTAAGTAGAGACAGAGTAAGTGGTAAATATTCACCTATTCTAGTTTTTAATTCATTCAATCTTTATTTGTTTTACTTTATGAAAAAAAATTACTAAATGGCAGTTCTTCTAGTGCTACATATCAGTTTGAGGTCCAGCACATATCCAGGGGTCTTACCATCTCTGTTTGCCACTGGCAGATTACCAGAAAGTGACAATGTTCATTACCCTATCAGAGCAGTCACAAAATATAGCTTTCCTAAATTTCCTTTCTGCTCTTTAGTACTTCAGCATTAAATTACTTCTGAAAAGAGCATACTGTATAAATTCCAACCAGCCATTTCGCTCAGCGTGACAACCAACTAAAAAAAGAATGGTGTTAAAATCCATATAAAAGAAAATAATTTAAAGGACAGATATCGTACCTTTTCAAAATCTTCTTCCTTTAAGATAGCTGAATCTGAATCTTACTGGAGATACCAGGTGAATTTATAGCTTTGATCAAGAGTGGTGTAGTAGAAATGAATATATTCCCCTGCAGCAGGATCAAGCCAGGCTGGCAACTTCCAATGCATTTTGTAAATGCGATAATTCTTGTATTCTTTGTCAAACCCTGACTTTTCAGATGGTGAAGCCAGGCATGATTTAGAGGGCATCCCAGTCCCTATATTCTTATTAGTAAACAGAAAAACATGACACTTGTTACCTAATGTAGCTGCCTGGATTGCTGTAGAAACAAATTCAAAATCAGCAAGTAGGGTTTTTTCTTCTTCCTTCTTCCTTTCTTTTTTTTTTTTTTTTGGGGGGGGGGGGGGAGGGGGGTGGTTGTGTGTTTATTTGAAGTTCTTTCACAGGTAATACGCTAAATTTGAAAGTGTTGTTTGGATTTAAAAAAAAGTTAACTTATTTAGGGAAGTGATCTCAAGTTTGCTTTTATTTCACTGTTTGAAGCTGGAGTCTCTTGATGACTAATTTAAAAAGAGAGCGTGGTTATACATTATAACTTATAATGAGTCCAGACTCTGATTAACTACATTTCATTTAAAGCCTTCAGCACTGTATTGGTTTAACAGTTTTGTGCAGCTCCATGTTTCCAGGTTTCTCAGTGGACCCCCCTCCAGACACACCCCCAATTTCTCTACTAGTTAGCCTGGACCCTCTGGTCCTTCCAGTAGTTATCATCTCCAGGCAGGTGCCTCTTCTACTGAGACACATGCACACATGCCTCCTAGGCTGCTCACCTTGCAGGCCAATAAATCCTGATTGATTTTTGGAGGTACTGTGGCCCATTCTCATTCTGGTTTTGGGTACTGTGGACGTGTGGGTCACAGTGACGTGCAGTCCCACTCAAATTGCTATTCCCAAAAACACATGTGAATGCATGCAGAAGAGCATAGCACTTAGCAAAAGTTATAAATTGCCTTTCATGAGCAGACAGGACAGTATGTGCTGACCCAGGTGCAGGCTATGGAGAGTACCCATGTGCAGCCTCTCTTCATATGTGACCAGCTTTTTATCTCCTTATCCCTCTAGTTTCCCATGCTTGTTCCTTCCCACAGCACTTCTATCCCTCTTCTCCCCTCTAGGGGTTCATCCCCTAAGTATTTCTCAGCAACTCTTGTGCAGTCCTTGTAGTGCTCTTCCCACACATGCCATTAAAGATCTCCACACCCATAGGAAGTGAGCTCAGTTGGTGAGGTGACCCACTTTGCTTCTCCTTGTAGACTGACCTGGTGAGTGCCACTCCCCAGACTCTGGGGCTGATTCCTTTGCATCAGGGTAGAGATTTACTTATCTGTTAACTTCCCTGACAGCATTGTTGGGTTTTGCCTGCCTGCCATTGTGCATCTGTGCTCCTTTGCGTGCAGGGAATTATAGCCAGTCAACTTAAATATCAAATAGGCATGGTCATTGTATGCTGGACCTCTTCTACTTGCTCCTAGATAATACAAAGCAAAAATTGTGCCATAAGATTCGAGTGGGCCGTTCATTAGCTTCTGTATGTCGATGCAGTGTATTTCACAGCTTTCAGAATGTTACCATTCTCATTTCCAGGAATGTCTGAACTGAATTATGTTCAGGCATATAGTAGCTTTTCTCAATTCCAGTTTTCTTCATTTTTCAGATACCTATTTTTCAAAAGCATTGAAAATAGGAGTATATTGATTGTGTTGGCCTGTAAAGAAATGTTTCTTCCTTAGGAAATAAACCAGTAGGAAAAGATGCAAAGTCTTTAGATAAACACTAGAAGAAAATTTGAATTAGTGGCTTGCAATCCACTTTGTTTCTTAGCTCTTGTAGTAGGATAATTGAGTGACAAGTTTGAAGATAAAACTCTTAAGTTTCAGAGCTAAAACAGATTAAGTCAACCATGAAACTTAAATACTGAAACCAAAAGCATAGAGAAATCAAAAAAGCAGTCCTACACTTTGAGATGATAGATATAAAAGATCTGCTGGAAAAAAAGAATTGCAAGCAGGTTTGGAAAATGACTAAATTCTCGAGCTTGGGAGCATGGGTCTCCTTCTTAGAATCTGTCTACACAACAGACATTTAACTCAAGGAGAAATGCGTGTTACAGTAATCAAAAGATTAGCATTATGTGAATGTTCTTTTTTGTGTAGTTACTTCCATTGCTTGGGGACAAAAGTTCACCCCAGAATATATAGTTGATTAAACTGCTCAGGTATCTGGGCTAAGGAGGGGATTAAAAGAGCCTCCTCAAGAATACCTTTCAGGAGTGTGCTTTATCTGTCCATTCTTAGATGGGATGTTGAATTCTATTTCAACCAGCAGCAGATCTCCTTGGTTTCCATAATACAGAGTGCACTGATCCCAGCTAAGTTTCAACTACAGATGTGTCCTGTCAAGCTTGAGAAGTCTGAGGCAGACTTTAAGCTCATCCACCTTATTTCATGGTAATACAACAACACAGTGGAGAAAAGATTAATGATATATGTATACAAGCATTGGTTTGTTGTATGCATGGTATACATGCAACCCATTCACCCCAGAGGAGCCACCTCAGTAGCTCCTGAAATGAAAAATGTGTCGTTGTAGGCTCTTAGAGTTATGTTAATACGCAAGGATCTGAGAACATGGTAAGGACATCAGATTCTGCAGTTACTTAACAGTAATCAAGAAAACACTGAGGGCCCTTGAATTGTAAATAGAAAGGTCTTGACAGCTTTTATTTACTTTAAAGCTTATCCACTATAGGTAGTGTTTGATTGATGATGTTTCTCCATGTCCTCTACTTCTCTCAAAAAAGCTTATATTTGGCAGTACTTCAAGAGTTATTAACTTACATGTTGAAATCCTGTACATGATGTCATGGCGAAAACTGTTTTTTCCACAAGTTAACTTCCTTAACCTGCATTTGAAGATATTTTGAACTACTGCCTTGAATGCTGCTGGAAAAGGTTGTACACGTCTATTTCCCTTTCTTGGCTGAATAGTCTGTAACTACTTGGAAAAGAAAAATAAGACTTTGAAAAATCACATGCTACATTTGTTTTGTTTCACTTTCTCACTGCAGTGCTTATCTTTCTTTCTTCCTCCCTCAGCCCTCTTTGCCTTTTCTGGCACTTGATATAGACTGCTACTGTTCTCACTTCTGAGTTGTGTTCTATTTTCTTTTGTTAAGTTGTCCATCACTAGCATCTCCTGGTTCCCCTCCTTGCCCAGTAACATTTACTCCCCAGTTTTGCTGCCTGTTTGGTTTGGTTGTCTCTCAGTCACCGTGTCTCTATTTTGCTCAGTGAATACTTCTTCCTCTCACCCTTGATGTCTCCTACCATCCGGTGGTCAAAACATTTACTACTGTAGCTGTCTTTTTTCTCAGGGAAATTAAACACTTTATCTAAGTCTACTTCCTGAAAATTTAAAGATGTTTTGTAACAAATATCTTGAAGAGGAAATAGTGTAGAATCTCCCTGCATTTCTGTACCATTACCAGAAGGGTATGGAGAGAATTTTAGCTAGTAGTGTTGCCTGTCTTAAGGGTCCTTGTGACAAGGCTTGTCAGGAGATCTTCTTGCTGCTTCTCCCTCTTTTTTTATTTTTTTTTCTTTTATTTTTTGTGTCTGAGTCATTTGATAATGTTCCAAAGTGGGATTCAAAGATCCTTCATTAGTTTTAGCCAAGTCTTTGGCTTAGTAATTGTTAGCGTCTTCTCCTAAACCTGCTGACAAAGTGGAGGAAACCTTCACTGTAATTCATCAGACAGGAATACACCATTTTCAGGAATGAGCAAGGACAGCATGTGTGTGTGGTTTTTTAGGGATTTTTTTCTTGAAAGGTGCTTAGCAAAATGTTCAGCTGCTCTGAAAAGGGGCATTGTACCCTGCTAAAACCACCTCCAGATAACTGTGTATGTCGCATGTTCTTCTGAAATCCAGTTTAAATGGATTTAGAGCCCTAAAGCAGAGGAAGAGGAAGACACAAGTGAAACCAGTAGAAGTGTTGATATATACAGTGTGGGCTTAGAGAAGGAAATCCTGGAGGAAATGGATGAACAGTTGGTTATGAGCATGAAAGAGCTGTCACACAGCTCTGTGATCCAGAACTGTTGTATTATCTAAGCTGATCATGAAAACTGGTTCAAGGAAGCAGCAAATCTGTCAAGGGCTTTCTTGGAAAAGCGTCCAGAAAAAGAAAGAATCTGTGAAAGACTCTTCTCATAAAGCCAATGAAAATGAAAAAAAAGAAACAAAGAAATGCAGGACTCATACCTGTTTTACTGCTGTCTTGATGACTCTGAGAGGTAATAATGAAACAGCCCAAAGTTCACATGTCAGAAGTGTTGTATTAGAGCAGATGGCAGATAGAGCACAATTTATTTGGAAGGATGGTTCTTGATCTTGAGCAGCCTAGCTAAAATTTCGCATTTCAGATTAAATTCCCCCAGTATTTTTGGTATAAGCCTGTATTTTTCTTGAATGGAAAAAACTGTCGTTTACCACGCTGCCACAAGCCACACGTACGTCTTTTCAGAGGCTGCCCTCTGTGCATAGATTCTTTAAGTGAAGGAATATGATTCATGAGATGCTATTTATCGTTTTTTCCCAGTAAAACTTGGTATCTTTGCCTTGTAAATCTAGTTTCGTAGTTTGGTATGTTATACCTGCAGCTGTCCTGCTTGTAGTTGTCTTCCCCTTGAGAACTGTAATGATGAAGAACAGAGTTGTTTCTTTCAGCTGACAGTTCAGGTTGGGTTGGAAATAATTTTCTGCTTTCCACAGTGAGCAATTTTGTGGTATGGAACAGCTTATTGAGGCTAACCCATTAGAATAATAGGTAATAATAAGTAATAATTTTAAGTTTTTCAGAGAAAATACCTGATACTGTGTAGTCCAGTGCATTTGGAAAAAAAACAGAAGTTCTAAAGCTAAAGCATTCTGCAGTGAAATATTCATATTGTGAACTAGGCAGTAACTCCTTCAAATTATAACATTTTAATGCATCTGTTGCATATTAGCAATAACTTTTTTATACTGAAAATTGACACATGGGCCTTCTTTCTGTGATTTGGTCATTCTCTTAATATTCAAAGCAGGAGAGTGAAATGGCTTTATTTAACGATAAAAGGAATTATAGTTGTTGATCTTCTTTTGCAAGGTTAGTTTGATGTATCCAGGCTCACAGAACACACACAGTAACTTTCATGATGTGGATTTGCACTTGATGGTGGAGTCACCATCCCTAGCGCTGTTCGAGAAGCATCTGGATGAGGTGCTAAGGGCTATGATTTAGTAGCTTAGTGGGTAGGGATGGTGACAGGAAGATGGTTTGGCTAGATGGTCTTGTAGGTCCTTTCCAACCTAGTGTTTCTATGAATCTATGAATTAGTTGAGAAGTAATTAGTTGTCATCAAATAAGTAGCTGTTAGGTTTTTTATTTGTCCCCGGAAGCTCATTTGCAAGAAAGCCAACTTTCATCAGGTTATAGTAAAATAAGGAAGACAGTGAAAGAGAAGTTAAGATGTGCTTTTTTCTCTTCATAAATATAAACTGTTTTATATGATAAGTAACCATATTACCCTAAGGAAAGCAGAATTGAGCAGACTTTACATACAGTAAAGCTGCCTTAAGGAACATGCTTGAGATCAAGATTCTTCCTTACAGACCTATGTGAGAGTCTGAGTCAGGGCAGCTCTTTGCAACCTTTGTCTAGTCTTAAGAAGTGGAAAGCTCATAAAAACCTTCAGATAAAATTACTGAGGATTCTGTCAGGACATGTAGTATCTTACAAGCAGACTACAAAGGCAGATTGAATGAAAACAAGTACTAAAACTTGGATGTCTGTTTTTATTCTCAGATGGTTGTCTACCATCTGGATTGCTAGAGAAAACAGTTCAGATCTCAATAATGTTATGAAAGTTTATATTCAGAACATTGGTTCAGTAACGTTTGTTGTGTTTTCTCAAGTCATATTAGCCCAGGAAAAGGTCACTCAGGACACAGTGTCTTTTGGTTAAAATTTGTCCATGCTGCAGTAACCGTGCAGATCACTAAAACAGAAATCTGTTCCTAAAATAAGCTCACTTTTCTGACATTAACCCAGCAGTTTTTAAATGAGTAGATCATTTTTTGGCTAGTGTTTCACCACCCTCACAGCACATTAAAACCTAAGAAAAAAACTTTCTCCTCCTTGCTCACATCTACACCCTTCTATTAGAAAATTGAACATGAGGTTAGACTCTCTGAGCATTCATTCTCCTCTATGGACACTCACAACTTCTCCTCATATAAGGGATACTCCTGTCCTTCTGTCCCTTCATCATCTTTACGAGCCATTCCTGCACTTGGTACAGTATGTATCTTTCTTGTCCTTAAGAGCCCAGGGCTGGAGCACAGTCCTCCAGATGAGGTTTCACCAAGGCGGAGTAAAGGCAGATAACCTTAGTATGATAACCATCTTTGTCAGTATGAGTTTTCTTTCAGCATGAGCATCTTGTATAAAACAAGCTGTTTTCAAACATAATGTTTGAAGAACCTTTAGTTCTACAGTGTTTGCCTTTGGATGAAGTCACAGAGTACACATCGTAACATCCTGCAACCTCTGTTTGATGTCCTGTTAGTTAGGATGATCCAGCATGTGTGTGGGACAGTGTGTCTGTGAATGCTATCAGGGCATCAGTGAAGTGCAAAGGAGTTTTGTGCTGCAGTCTTTACTAAGAGGCCCTCACTGTAGCACTGAGATACACAACAGTGGATTTCTGCCTGGGACTCTTGCTTGCTTTTTCCAGCCACCACCTAAGAATGAGTTATTGTTATTATTTTGGGTTCTTTTACCCCTCCAGCTTCAGTTCTCTTTTTTAACCATTAAACAAGGGATAGTTTAATAGCATAGTTCTTCAAACCTACATGCCGATACTAATTCAGAACGTGAGGTTTTCAGACCGTTCTGGTATGCTATGAAACTTTTCTACACACAAAGTGAATGATGATGTCAGACTCCAGCACGTAAGGTACAGCTCCATCACAGTTGCATTAACGGGCATGATTACCCAGCTCTTCGTGGCTTTCTGTTAAGCCACTGAGCACTTCAAACCTGCAAGCCATCATCTCCTACCAGTCACAGTGCTTATGATGACTGCAGTATGGCTTTATCATGAGATCACACTCCGTAACACTGCTACTCACAGTGTGACTTCTGTTCAGAATTCTACTGTAAAGGTGCCAGGCTGAAAGAACAAATTCTGACTGTGAAGAACAGGCACGGCTGTTGGAGACTGACCATGGGCTCCCTGGGGAATGAGTGAAAGAACCTGCCAAACTGAACTACCCTTCAGGTCCTTCTGAAGAGACGTGATGAGAAGAGGGCAAAAGGTCCCTCTGCTTAAAGCCTCTGACTTGGTGTGCACAGAGAAACGTGGGTCCTTCCCAAGAGGGAGGACAAGACAGACACGCTTTCTCGTTTTTAGAACTGCTCAGGAGCTGCCTGTGCTCTCAGGACTTGGCCACACCTTACTGCTGCTTTCAAAAGACTCCTTTAAATGAGACGAAAACTTGGTCCTACAGTGGACTGTAGCAGAGCAGGCCTTAGCTCACCTCTGTGGAAAGACTAATCTGAAACGCTCAATGCTTCACCCTTTTAGAGGTTTGTGTGGCAGCCTGCGCTCCGTGCTCTGAGCTGGGGCTTCCTAGGGCTGCAGTGACATGCAGTACAGCCAAGTGCTCCACTTCTTCGGTTGCTTTAGCTCTTTCTTCTCATTTTTCTACTGTTCCCCTGTTCTCTCCTGTCACCTGGACCAGCTATTTCAGTCATCCTTCAGAAGGATTCTGTCTGAAGAGGCACTGCCTTGGGAATTGTTCTGAAGGTGACGGCTTGGTTTTGGTGGTGCTGTTCACGCTGTCGAGCTGGTCAATAATGAAGGCAGTGATGAATGGTGAGGATGACAAAGTGATGAAATAAGTGCTGTGGCGTCACAACCAAAACGCAGAGATTTTTTTTGCTTCTTAAAATACCCTTGTGTATTTCTTCCATAAATGTACACCTGTTCTAAGCGCACAGTGACAGAACAAAAATGTTCAGGCTCAAAACTTGCAAGGAAGAAGCAATTCACTGGTTTAAGATCTGGTATTGAATAGTTACATGCTTCCTGTGCAGGTAGCTTTATGATTTGAGGGGTGCGTTACTGAAATACAATAATTGTTTTCATTCAGGTAAACAAACATTAAAGATATTTGATGGGAGTGATGCAGTGAAACGCAATCAATTTCGACTGATTTCAGTTCCAAGGATTGCAAAAAATGAAGAAGTTGTGGTAAGAAACGCAGTGAAGGTCAATACTACAGTGTCACGAAGGAGCAAATAATTTATATATTGCAATATTCAAAGGCTAACAATTGTAGAAATGTAACTCAACAACAAAACCTGTAAGTGGTCTAGAA
This sequence comes from Oreortyx pictus, assembly GCA_036925125.1. Taxonomy (NCBI): domain Eukaryota; kingdom Metazoa; phylum Chordata; class Aves; order Galliformes; family Odontophoridae; genus Oreortyx; species Oreortyx pictus. The sequence continues at coordinate 60,171,461 of JAUPFR010000004.1, read as the reverse complement.
TATTTTAATGTCATTTGATTTCTTTGTGTGGTGCTCTTACTGTAGAACATCTGTAGATACTGCTGTCTAGATGTCTGTTGCATAGTGGGGCCTACAGCCTGTGCAGCAGAAAATCCCTTGTTAAGCACTCATTCTTTTTTCTTTTGCGACACTCAAGTCTGATTTTACTGATGTGAGCTGGATATATTCAGAATACGTACACAACTGTAGATCGTCAGCTCCTTAGATCTCATTCCTCTTCTGTAGCTGGAAGTCTTCATTAATAGAAGTTAAACAAGAAGTTATACAAGTTGATGCTGCTTAGCCACCACTGTTGCACTTTCAAAGGCTGAAACATGCCACGCTGACACCCATTGCTTGGTTGTGAAAGTGGTGAATTATTGATCACATAATGGCCACTGTTCAGCTGTTTCAGTGTTTTTATTGGGTGGACAGATGACTCGATACTGAACCACGTGTTCTGTACACATCTTGATTTTTAACTTAAGTAGAGACTCCTTGCTGTACAGAGCACAGCCCAGAGGGTGTATGGGGAGTTGCACCGCTGAATGGTAAGGACTTCAAGTCATAAAGCCATTGTCACAGCAGTCTGTAGAATACGCTACCTCAGAATTATTGAATATTAAAGCTTTTAGCTCATTAAAATTGTTATCCTGATAGTGTGCTTAAAATCAGTAAGAGTTTTGAAAATCACTTCTACTGTTCTACGTGTCAGTAGTCTCCATTGAAAATTGCACAGAAGGCTGAAAGCAAGTTTCATTAGAATTGTTGCTTGTGAGTGCATTTTGTCAGGCTGCTGCATACAGCATGTCAGATTACTGCCAGTTCTCCTGCATGACTTACTGGGCTGTGTGCACTGCAGGGTATACATGCAAAACCAAGTGTGACGTAACATCTTACTTTCGGAGTAAATTTTGCCTGCCCTGCACATCAGTTGTATTGGTGCTGAATTTTACTTCTCAGTACGGAGTTTAAATGATTATTGTCACTTGGCAAAAGTACTGTGTTCGGATCAGTGCTTTCCACTGATAACTCAGGTTTTCTTTTTATTTTTCCAATGAAAATTTGTTTTCAAAACTTTGTTGTTGTTTTTCCCTATTGTTCTGTGCTTTAAACATGTTGTAAAGGTTGATTCTTAAAGTAGGGTATTTATGAATGTCAGCTGCTATATAGGTATTATGGTGCAGTGTCAAGGAAGTGATAATTTGTCTGTGTTGTAGGAAGCTGCTTTGAGAGCATACCATATAAATGATGATCAGCAGGAGTATGAGCTGCAGACCTTTACGCAGCAGGCACTGCTGTCTGATGATGTTATCAACAGGAATGATGCTGCAGAGGACAGTAACTTGGGCTCAGTATTCCAAGAATCTATTCCTGAAGCTTGGATTATAAGAGCCAAACCAAAAGATGAGGAGGTGATCAGAATTTATCCTACCTGGCTGTGGTGAGTGTTAGTCTCTTCTACAGTGAAGCTGTCTTCCTTAGTTATGTTTGTCTGTAGTTGTCCAGCAAGTTTCAGTTATTGAAATATCATTAGGTTTAACAAGATGTTGTCATTTTTTTCTTTTACATCGAAGGATTCTTTTGCTTACTTTTCTGAAAAAGTAGTGTACATATTAATCATTTAATTGCATAGAAACCTGCTGATGGGTTCTTTTGCACGCAGACAACTCGTTATTTTCAGTTCTGTTACTGTGCATTTTGCCAAGAAGATGGAACTTAACCGTAGCTGCATCTGTAAACAAATGAGGACAGATACCATCGTTTGACAGCTTGGTGTTCATTTGGAAGAAGTATTAAATACAAAGAATTTAGTACAACTTCTGATGTGAGGGTAGGAAGAAAAAGGCGAAATGTCTGTTCTGTTTTCTACTGACACAGTACATTTTAAGCATTTTTAGCAGTGAAGACTAGCTGATGACCTGTTTCTTTCTTAAAAGCAGTGAAATAAAATGTAAACATTTGTTCATTTCAGTACTGCAACTGCACAGCCGAACTTTATCCGAGACCTGGCGTTATTTCTGTTGATAGGAACAGATTCATTTGCAGTGCAAAAATTTTAATGATTGGTTAAAGTGTTTGCTTGTCTGATGTGGCTGATACTCAATTTTCCTAAAAGAACATTTTCATTTAGTACAAATTTCTTCCTAACTCTTAGTAAATTTGCCATTTTTTTTAAAAGGTTATGTAATGAGGTGAAATGATTGTCCTGAGAAATGTAAGTATTCCTTTTTCTTTCCAGGGAAGGAATGGCATACATTTCTCTTCGAGTAAATAAGAATAGCACTACACAGACTGTGATCAAAGAAGTGCTTCCATTACTTGGAAGGCAGGTAATTACAAGATAATGAACATGTCACCTGGGTGACCTTCGGGGGGGAGGGGAGTGTGCATGTTTTCCTCAAAGGATTTTTATTGCTCCATTTGCTGTTAATGTTGATATTGTTAATGCTTTCTAGACAACCTCTTGTGGATCTTTCAGTGGTAAAAGTTGCTCTTTGGTGAAAGTTAATGTGAGTCTTCTCCAGTCAAGCAAATTTACTTGTATCAAGTTTTGTAGTGTAATTTTTCTGACATTATATGACTTTAAATACTTAAAATATATATATATATATATATATATTAATATATCGCTTCTTTTAACTTGCTGGGGAATTTCAGCAATCATTGCTAAGACAGTCGTGTTTGTCTCTGTTTCTGCAAAGAATAAACTCAAGGCTGAATGGCACCCACATGGTTTACCATTTGCATTCCTTCCAACCTCAGTGGAGAGGTCAGATAGATACATCTTGAATCTCTCGAATATGCACATTTTCTGTTGAATATTATCTGTTTTCAATCTGCCTATTTTACAGTTGGTGCCAAGATAGTACAACTTTTACGAAAGATGTTAGAATTTGTAAGTTTGCCAAGGCACTGGCAGTCTGAATCAAACACACAGCTGTGGAGACACGAATCTGTAGTGTGTGCATTTCATTCAGCATTTGGTGAGCTCACCAACGATTAGCACATTTCCTCTGCTACAGGGAACAGTTGTACTCACAGAGAGCAACCACCATCTTCCTCAGTTACTTATAGGGCGCTTGGAGGCTACACGTGGCTAGCGTTTGGAGCAGGTGATGCAGCGGTGCACCTCTGTCTTTGTGTACACACTGTGAAGTACATGGCAGCTCATTTTGCATCACTGGATGATTCTAGGGTTTGTTCATAATAGTGTCATGGTTTTATGATTTTTGGCATTGGTATTCCACATCATAACATCATGTAGTGCATTAAGAGTTAAAGAGTTAATACTCCAGCTCCATGGATCATTGATAATTCTGGGTATGCCTGATCTCAGAAGAGAAGAAATAGTCACAGTAATCCTTGCAAGTGATTGAACTCCCAGCTTTTCTTCTCCAGCTGCAAGACACTCGGGTGCTCCCTGCAGTGCTGGCATTACAGTTTGGAGGAGGGACATGTCACGTGAGCAGAGCTTCTTTCTATTAGTGCTAGTGGAGTGCCCCAGGAGATGAAGACTGATGAACCTGCTTTTGCCAAGCCTGGCTCCTGACTGGTCTTCTCAAAGAGCAGGTTCATTCCTTGTCCTGCACACTAGCTCTGGAAAGACACTGTGGATAATACGTTAGCTGAGGTGCTGGTCACTGATCAAGGAACATCAGCAGTGCTTTGTGAATGTTGTTTCTCAATGGGGATGTCAGAATGCCCAAAATACTTAAGACCACAGTAGCTTGACAGTATGTTTGAGAGAAAGAGTATGTTAAGGATTGATTAAAAAAAATGTTTAATTTTCCATGCTTTATGTGTGCAGTGGATAAGATAATGTGTAACTATCAGGCAAAACTGTGTCATCTTTAGAAACTACTGTTTGTATGCTCTATCTTTTGACAGACAGAGTGCCTCCAGAATTTCAAACTGGAAGAAGTGCTTATGGGCAGTAAGCAAGGTGAGTGAAGGATCATTGACCAAAGACACATCTGTAAGTGATCTTCTAGCACTTAGCTTTCATTTTAACACAGTCACGGTTAATTAATTTTTTAAATACATGCCTACCTAAATGAAACTCCACCATCATGTTGGAATGCTTATTCAGAAGTTACGTTGATTACTTTCAATCAGTCATGCATATCCTGTGGGCATACAACTCCCTCCTGTTTCTTCATCATCACACAGAAATTAATTACTGGTTTCTGATGTATGTTAATACTTTGAACCTTGTTTTGGGAAGCTACCTTTAACTGACGTAAATGTCCTAACTGCAGCTAATTAGTAAAGATTATTTGTAACATTCATTTGGCTTCCTTCCTTCTCTTCTCTTTTGTCCTGACACTTGCCCTCATACAAGAGTAAATTCAAGTCCTGAGGTAGTTCAAGGGACACTTTTTTCAGGGCTTTTTTTTTTTTTTTGTCCAGTCCAAAGAGTACATGTGGATAGCATCTATTTGTGCTATATTCCTTTATTTGTAAGGTATCGTGGAGAGGGAAATGAAGCCAGTGAAGTGTATAAAGAAGAAAATAATTAAAAAATAAATAATAAAGCAGTGATGGGACAAGGAAAGAGGCCAGCAGTGTGCCCTCGCGGCCCAGAAAGACAGCTATATCCTGGCCTGCATCAAAAGCAGCAGGTCAAAAGAGGTGGTCCTGCCCCTCTGCTCTGTGCTGCTGAGGCCTCAACAGTAGTACTGAGCTCAGATGTGAGTCCTAAGCACGGGAAAGACGTGGAGTTGTTGGAGCACATCCAGTGGAGGGCCTCAAAAATGATCCCAGGGATGGAGCACCTCTCCTATGAGGACAGGCTGATAGAGGTGGGGCTGTGCAGTCTGGAGAGGAGAAGGCTCCAGGAGACCTGAGAGCAGCCTTCGGTGTCTAAACAGTGTCTAAACATGGCAGCTACAAGAAAGAAGGGGTAAGACTGTTTATCAGTCTTTATGGTGATAGTACAAAGGGAAATGGTATCAGACTAAAGCAGGTGAGATTAAGCTTGGATATAAGGAAGGATCTATTTCCAGTAAGGGTGGTAGAGCACTGGCACAGGTTGCCCAGAGATGGAGTGAGTGCACTGTAACTGGAGACATTCACGGTCAGGCTGGATGGGCTCTGAGCACCTGATCGAGCAGTGGATGTCCCTGTTCATTGCAGGGGAGTTAGACTGAGGGACCTTTAAAAGTCTTTTTCAACTTTAAGGATTCTGTGATTGTAAGTGGTCTAAAGATGTTCTGTCTAGTAAATATTATTGTAATTCATATACTGAACTACAACTTCACCTTCATTTTTTTTTAATCATTTTCAGTTAGTTGTTCTGAAAGACTATTGTAGCCTTGTGAATCTTTGTCTCTGGTGCTCTGTTTTAAATCATCATATCATATCATCACCAGCTTATCATTGAATCATCTATGATTCTGTGGTGCAGCTTTGCTTCAATTGGAAGTTGAAATTCTTCTATCATTTCATATAGTATGGAAGTAGGTTATTTTCAGGGAATTGCTGGTTAGTTGTCAGGGAATATGGTTTTAAAATCTTCCACTGTCTTAACAGTTAACTTCTTAACAAAGTATCACTTGTCTTTCCAATATCTTCATACTGTTTTTACCTTTTTTTTTTTTTAAAGGGAGGTGTTTAAGAGCTGTGAATAAATTCAGACAGTGCTAAGTACCTTCATGGTCTTTGAACAAGAAGTAGTTCAGGTCTGCATTATCCTTTAAGTTAATGATAGATGTATGCCATGTTCTGAATTTTCCCTAAAATTTTGGTTGTTTTTTTGTTTGTTTAATTGATCCTGATAATAACATATACTGCTTTCAAACACTGAGTAGTGTTCTTTCTATCTGTAGTTCAGCGCATGGTCTTGGACAATCAGGAGCTGATTCTAAACAGACTCGAGGACATAAGAAAGGTACATGTGAAGGAGAAATAAGTTCCCTTTTTTATGGCTGTCGCAATCCAATTACTGGAGGCTATGGTCTGACCCAGGGAAAATTAAGGCAGCAAACAAGGCTAAATGCTGTCCAGTGATTTATTACAAATTCTAAGCTACTAAGAAATGAGGGGAAGGTGGAGGAGTTAGTGATAGTAAAAGAAGAAATCGTAGCAAACAGTTTACAAGGCAGGGATAGTCACTACTAGGGATCCAACAGGATCTTGTTCCACAGGGAGGCAGCAGGTCGGTCAGGGACTCCTTGTTGTCCTGCACAGCTGCAGTTCAGCAGGGGGAATAGCAGCTATTCCTTGGAACTGTTTGGGCTTTTATCCTTTCTATAGCATCTTTCTCGTTGCCAGCAGCAGTGGCAGGTTGTCAGGGGCTCTTCTGTTTGATTCGTCAGAGGCGACGGCAACGGTAGTTCCAATAGCATGCCAGCAGTACATGCCCTGCCATTGGGTAGTTGGCAGTTGATGATGTGATTGCCACATGGTGAGCTGCCAGGTATATGCACTGACTGCATGGTGGTCCTGTCATCCAAGATGTCATCCCCTAAGTCAGCTTGAGTGCCCAAACGAAGCAACGGCTGAAAAGGTTTCTCCTGGTTGCCCAGCCACGTATGTTTCTCTTACCACTGTGCCCATGGTAGCCATTAACCCCAAAAGCTTGTGGAGCCAGTTAAGTCTTGGATGGGTGACACTGAGAAAAGCACTGAGCCAGAAGTCATTCTGGCCTCTTAAAATAGCAAGCAGGGAGTCACCTTTCTTTCAGACTAAAATAAGTACTGAGTTACTCTCCCAGATGGCTCATCTGCAGATAAGACAAACAGCACCTGGACTAAGGTTTGTTGCTGATTATGGTATTCTGTAAGCGCAGCTGATGTTGTCACTAAGTGCAGAAGTATCTGGGATTTTGTTGCTGATAGCATTTCACAAAATATCATGTCATTTGTACATATTTTTTTAATTTTTGTAGATTTCAATACGTCAGATGAATCAAACAAGATTTTACATAGTGGAAAATGGTAAATCCACTGTACGAGTAAATTTATTTGTTGTTGGGCTTCCACCTCAGCTTTCTCCTGAAGAGTACACAAATATTCTCAAAGATGAATTAGCTATCAAAAGTAAGTAAACAGATGTGCTCTGAGGTCTGTTCATCTTTATATACTAAGTTTTCTTATAAAATGCAGCAGTGTCTGATGCTCATTATTTTTCTTAATATTGCGTGATCGACGATGAAAAATCTGTCTGCCAGCTACTTTGGAGCTTTTTAGCATGTTCATGCCTGCACAAAAGGTGTGACAGCTGATCATTCAGAAGATGGCTGTTATATTATTTGAGCTATATGTAACTGTACCCGTTTTTTAGTGAAATTAATCTCTCTTTTTAGAAGTTAACAAAATATACCTGACACTTTTCAAATTACGGCTGTGCGGTTTAATTCCTTATGCATAAATGTTCTTTGTCTGTATCAACTACTGGTTTTTTTGCATGAGCTGTCCTCCATATTGTCCGTGCCCTCTGTCTCTGGTCACAGAGAAGCATGAGCTTTGTGTGTGCGCCTATGGACAAGCACTCACTGAAAATAATTTGTTTTCCCTTTTGGAAGAAGTGCAAATGATGTTACTCTTTTCAATCACATGTTGTATCCACTGTATCAGGAGTGTATCATGCTGCCTGTTTCAGGAAAAGCATTTTTACCAATTTTATACGTTACTTCAAGAGGAATTAAACTAAATGCCTGGAAGAATGCATGGCCATCTTTTATGAAGATCAGTGAGCTTTTCTGAGTTGTAAAGTAAACTTAGCAGAGGGAAAGTGTTAGCTGTAGATTCTCTATGTATTTGTATAACTTTTAATATTTATTTATATTATATTTATGTAACTTTTTAAAATACTTTAAATATTTACTCTAAATGTACCCAAGGTTTTATGTGTTTATATTTTTGCCCTTTGCAGCAAATGTAGTATCTCTGAGTCATGTTTATCAAGCACAAGGTAAGCATTAAGATTTTAAGTACTGCAAACAAAGTGTGTTTTCATACTGAAGTCTTACAGTAGAGGTTCTAAGCTCAAGAGTATTTTAGTCATTCTTCATACACAAAAAGCCCTGTAGATAAAATGTAACATGCTGTATTCTTGAAAAGCAGGGGATTAGTGTTACCTTTGTAATAAAAGGTTGGCTTTGTGCCACCTGTACCAGCAGCTGGTAATAATGCCCTGTCATGAAAATGAGGTTGAAAGTTGCACTTGAGCTGAACAGCGCTCTTAAAGCACCTTCAAGTGCTTTCTCTTCATTTGGCTTTGAAACTCTAAAACTGGTGCTGCTCTGAACTTGGTGGGTCAGTCTGACACTGTTCAAGCGAATGGAAATCTGAAGAGAATCAGCCTGCTCCTCTCTGCATTCTTCCTTTGAAGAGGCTTTTTGAGCTGCTGCTTTGCTTTTGCTTTACAAATGTTATTTGTCTGAGAAGTGTCAGGGCTGCTGAGAGCTGCTGACGCACTGCCCCTGTGCAGCGTTAATGCAGCAGTCAGGTGTGGATCCACATCTGGTTGAGCTCACAAAGAAAAGCGTGGAATTTCTTTTTTGAACTTTCAGGTGTCAGTGTTGAAGAATTTTTATGTGCTTTGGGAGGCTTACCTTCAAAACAGCTGTTGTTTGGATCTTGCTGTTTTGAAGCACGCATCGTATGTGTGCTTCCCTTGTTTATTTGCTATCTCCATATAGCATGTCAATACTGACTTTCATTAGGAACAACATAAAGCTTTCAGATGTGTTCTCTCTTTTTATCAGTGAATGGACAACAGTTGTATTTGTGATAGAGCACATCTCCCTGCTTCATTTAACCAAGTTTACTTGCCTGCATGTGTTTTTTCTAATGTTACTGTTAGTATGTATTTTTTACTGCTGTAAAAATGGTGAGGTTTTTTCACTTTCTGAATATTTTTGTTTCTGACACTTTATAATTCTCATTTTTGGTTGTCATAGCAGCCAATTTCTGTTGCCAACTTATTTCACATGCAGTCCATTATGTCTTTGATCTTGTCATGCTCTGTCTTTTAAGTCTGTCCTCCTTAACTGAGTATCTTATTTTAAACTAAAGTGCTGGTATTTTGTTTTTCTTCTTTGTCCTGGCTTCCAATGGAAGACCTAAGCTGACTTTAAAGGTCTAAAAATGATTCTCTAAGTCTTTGCTTGTGATAATTCCTGTTGACATTTGTCAGTGAATGGTACTACCAGATTTTTAATAATGACATAGAAAATGAAATCTGATAGCTTTGTCACTTCTGCAGCTTGAGAACAGGCTGTTATGTAATAAAGTGATTATGTGTGATACATGAGGAAGTCTTCAAATATATGTCAGTCTGTGCTGAAATTCTTTATGTCCTTGAACTGCTTCTTGTTAAAAGTCTGGCATGTGTTAGGAGATAAGAAGGAAAGCTTGAAAAACAAAACAGAAAGCCCAGCTTAATGGTAACTAACAACCAGAAGTGTTATAGAATAACTTCTACTGAAAAAAATATCCTAAGTAAACATTGCTGTGATTCAATATTGTTGATTTTCTAATAATAGGAAATATAAGAAGTAGTCCACACATGTCTTTACAGGCGCTGTTGTACTCGAAATTTCATGTTTTTCTGAAGCAGAAAGAATATATATGCTAGTTAAAGACACAACTGTCAATGACAAGCCTCTGAACGCTGTGGTGATTCCAGAAGTTATGGTAAGAGATGTGGTTGAACTTAAAACTTGTGTCTCAAATTAAAAATGCTACCTTCACACTTTGTTTTCGTTTTTGTTTTATTTCTGGAAGTGAGTAAAAGCACATGTTTTTCAAAGGACCCTACAGTGACTCTGAGTAAGTAGTGGGATGAAGAATAATGCATTTTATATATGTCTGTTACTTAGGTCACTTGTTGTACTATTGAATTGTGAAGAACTGTGAGCATGAGTACACAGCTGTAAAGGGGATAAAAACCGAATTTTCATTTTTCTCCTATTTATTTCAAAGATGAAAATACTGGGCACAGTTTCAGCTTAATTCCATAGCAGTTCAAAAAAAACCATCTTTCTCCCTTTGTAAAGATTTGTACCTCATGTAAGAGTCCTTTCATAGATTCACATTTCATTTTGATATGTTTTTGTGTTTACAGCCCACTTTCCTATGAATCACGAGGTTTCCTAATAGGCTTTGTATTAATAAAGCAGATTTGGGATAGAAAGAAGGGAATGGTTTGTTGAACGAAGTCATTCCGAACCCAGGTAACATAGGTTCTGTCCATAAGCCAGAGTAGTCCTGATCACTTTCTGCTGAGCATCTTGCTGTTACTTTCTAGACTTGTTCTATGGCAGAACTGAAAACCTTAGTTTGACTTCTTTAAAACTTCAGAGAAAGATGAAAACTTCACAACAGTGGGAACTGAGATAGCTGCACGTGGAATGGTCTCAAGGCTGGTAGTTGCATACTTACACATCTACAATTCTAATACTCCTGTGCAGGGAATAGTTTTCCAAAGGCTATTTTTTTTTTTATTTTAAGTAGGTGATGGTGGCAATGCTTAAGTTTAGCTGGAAATATTACAAGCTACTTGTCCTCAAAAAGAAGAGAAAACCTTGTGCTTATACATGTCATGGCTATTATGTTTTGTGAGATGGATTACAAACAAATCTTCTGAGTAGGTTTCAGCACTGCTTTTTACCAGAAGCAGAACAAAAAGAATGAAGCACAGAGATAAGCCTAGATGTGGTATAGTGTGTGAAGCTGGATTTTTCTACTCTGTTGATTGTGTGTCTGGATTTCTGACATTAGATATGTCAAAGTGAAAATATGGATAATGCTGTAATTCACCTGATGCAAGATATTTCATAGAAAATCTTTTTTTGGGGGCTGCTTGGATGAATTTCTAACATAAAAGAATGAGAGAAGGACTGTACTTACACACCATATGATTGGCAGTGTGCTTCATGCTGGTATGGGGCCTGGTCTTACTCTGTCGCAAGAGAAAGACTGTATTTTTCTGCAGCCTAACTCTGGAAGTTCAACCCTTCATCTTAGTCAGCACTACGACATGGTGGTCAGTTGATGGTAGTCCAGGTTCCAGGAACCCCAGAAAGATCACCCCTTTCCTATCTCAGAAGGCAGGGCACAGCACTTATTGAAGGCTCCATCTAGAACTTTTTCTTCTGTGGAGAATTCACATGTCACCGCTCCATGGACTGCCATTTTGACTCTGGCTCTTAGAGGTGACACCAGCTGTTGTCCTTGATAAATAAGTGATGTTTTGTCTTCTCACCAAAATGAGCCGAGAGTAAACCTCATTAACATTTCAGGTGCTGTCCATTTGTGCGTAGGCCACACAAGTGTTGCAGTTCAGTGATTTGCTGGGGTAAACTAAAGAGCCTGCGCTGGTAGCAGTTGGGATAGGTGACCTGCTGAGCTGCTTTCCAACTTGCTGTTCTGTAGCACTATCAGCCCTTGTTTGCATTGTATATATGCAATCATTTAAATACAGCAAGGAAATACTTTTACAAAATTGAGTAGGATAGTGACATGTGCTGTTTGTCATTTATCTTGTGAATGAGGTATGAAGAAACTGGGAATGAAGTTCTAATACGTAATCTTGAAAGGGGTACTGGTGATAAGTGGAAGGTCACAATGTTTTTGGTTACTGAATGATTTTTCCAAATTACATCTTCAAACAAACAAAGCAAAAACAGTCTTCTTAAAAGTCAGTAAAAACACAAACAGAAAGGAGAATGTGAGCATCTGCTCTGTGCTTTGAGATTTACTCACACTGGTTTTGGTGCACGTGCCAGAGCCTGCCCAGTTCCTACATGGCATGGTCACGACTGCCTGCAGCTGCTAGTCACCCTCTTGGCCAAAGTCCTCCAAAGAATTATTTCCCACCCTTGAGTCAGTGCTCATTTCCCCCAGGATAAGAACCAGTTCCTGGAGGTGCTGCGGTGTGGCACAGCTGCTGGCTCTGGTTGCACCAACACCTTGCTCAGTTTCTCATCGGACTGAAGGCCTCCTTTCCTGCCAGGTGTGGAGGGGTCTGGTGCTGGGGGGTGGATGCAGGAGTCCTCGCATGTGGGAGATGCTGTAGGCAAACCTTCTTGCAAAAGTTCAATTTTTATGTGGCTTAGAGATTTCCACAGCTCCTGGGAGCAGCTCACCAGCCTGGAAGACAGGCCTTAAGTGTTGTGCTGGCAGGCCTGGGGTACAGAACGCCTTGTTCCCTGTTGTCATTGGATGTGATTACACAGTACGCGCAGCAGAGTGGGGATTAGCATGAGTAATAAATATCTTGCTGGAGCCTGAAGCTGCGTTGTGCAGATCCTGACAAATTAAGCCATGTGCAGTGATTTGTGGAATGCCTAAATCACATGCTGTCCGCCAGCGGTCTCTGAGAAACGTAGTGAATTCCCTCCTGAACGCTGGCCAGCACGCAGCCCCTCTGCAGGCATGGCCTCTCCAGCAGAGCTTGGAAGATGCAACTGGAGAGGACTCTGCTCTGTCATGCAAGCCTGGAAGCTTGTTCTGGGACTTAAAACCCCTACAGAAAAGCTGTAGTTTTCTTAAAAGTTGGTCCTTCAGAGCGATTTAGCAGCGCCTCTTACCCTTTTAACCACAAGCAGTGGTGAGAAGGAAGTTAAATGTGTGGGTAAGCAGACTTGAGAGCTTCTGCCCTTACTGGGATACTTGGTTTAGTTAGCATAGCCACCTTCAGTCCTAAATGGTTACTGCTGAGGATTTATGCTAGAAGATATTTGAACAAGGATGTGTTTGTGTGGTAGGACTCTTCCGTTTATGCTGAGTGCGGATATTTTGTTTGTTCCAGGCATTCTTTGCCACTGTTTGTTACACTTAGCAGCAGTTGGGGTAGATGTTGCACTTCTTTTTATATTTTCAAAACAGTATTGACACTTGAGAAATACAAAATCTAGATGGCAGTTCTGCAGAAACTGTAAATACGAATTTGCAGCTTTGTATGTACTTGAGTAAGCTCTCACACCACTTTCCCAAACACAGCTGTGCTTTTGCGTGTCTTGGAATTTACTGTCTCAAAAAATCAGCGCAGTTCCCTGACTTTCTTAGTGAGCGATTTTAGTTGCTTGGTTTTTGACCCTGTGTGTAGATTTTGTCTGTAAAAGCAAGCAGTACAAAACATGTGCTTACGATGTCTCTTTTAAATGTTCACAATCAGTGTTTTTAAAGATTACTTTCCTGAGAAAGAAAAGGTAATCGAGTGCTCCCATCCGTGTTTTAGTAAGGTATTTGATGCAAGTTTTGGGCTGGTTTCTGTTCTCTGATTCTTTCATTGTATAAGTTTTTGTTTACTTTGAACTTGGTGGCTGAATATTCATTATTTCATTTTTCCACCTCCTTCTTCCTCCCACCCTTTGGTTTTTTAAACACCACAAGTGTCCAGGTCCTGGCCCATCGCAGAGGTTCCAGACAGCCTGTATTGTTCAGAAATTTAAAATGACTGGAGATGGAATTTTCAAATTTAGGAAGTAAAAAAGGTTTGAAGAGATAAAAACAGGAACTGATTAGGTGGGAATATAGGGCAGAGCAGTAGCTGCAGCACTTTGCCCTAATGGCAGGAAGCAGCTTTTCCCTTCAGCATCTCTCTGCCTTATCCTACTGGCAGAATTGTCAGAGGAGCCTTTGTAGTGGAACATGGCTGACGGGGTAACAAAAAGGGCTTGACTGAAAAGCCAAACTTTGTTTGCTGTCTGTATTATGTTTGTATATTGTTTGCGTAATGTCTGTAGCAGCTTGAGGGGGTGAAATCTACCCCTCTTTTTGGATCCTTGAGCTGTTCACCTTAAATGCCAGAGATCCTTTTTGTGGCAGTAGCCAGCAGGCAATGTTTAATGTAGGTTTCCTTTACTGGCTACAAGCATCCTTGCTATCTACTTAATAGACATAAATGTATCCCAGTTTTTATTCATTGGGCTTGCTGTGATGTGTTCTTTCCCTTTTCCAATGGAGCCTGAACATGCAGGCAAGGCCTTTTAGGACTCATTGTTCTTTGCAGCACAGGTGAGGCTGGTTGCTCAGGGGAAAGAGCTGGGTTGTCTCTCCTTTGTGTCATCAGCCTTGCCACCTTTGTCTCTTGTTCTGTGAGCAGCTAGAAAATATTCTGGTCTCTCCTGACTCTCTGCCAGCCAAAATAGACATGTCTGTGCCCAAGAATGTCTGTCCTTGGCTGAAGTTAAAGGGGCAAGAGAAGAAATCTGTTTCTCCTCTGTCACAATTCTCATCTGCTTGGCATTCCAGTTCTCCTGGTGCATTTTCTCTTCGTGCCTGGCAGTCACAGCTGATGGAAGAGGAGACAGATTTTTATGCAGCTGTGTTACCTTAACACATCTGGAAGATGGTTAGTACCTGGCTTTTCCACAAAAGCACCATTTGAGGAAATTTCTTGAATCAGTATTTAAACCCCAAAGTATTGATTGCTTTCCAGCATCAGAGCTCACATGCAACAATAACGTGGCTATCTCAACAGTGGAAGCCAATTTCCTTCTCCACTTTTACTTGGTAAAGCGGCCTCATTTCTCCAGCTTGAGGTTCAGTTCACAGTCCTGGTAGTTAGCACGGACAGCAGCTGCAACACTATCTGGGTGCTCCCTCCTCCCTCTGTAGCAGTTCAACTGTTATCTTCCCATGTTTGCAAGCTGTTATCATGCTGTGACTTCAGTGCCCCCTGCATCATTCATGTCTGAACTGACATGAAGCATTGTTGCTTCCTGGGTCCATCCTGTCAGCTACCTGACAAATTAGTGTTCCCTGAATGCTGTCCAGTTTGTAAATACAAATTACTGTGACTGAGGGACTGCGGCAGACATTGCTGTTTCAAAGTACACTTGCTGACATACCTGACAGTCTTCTAACGCATACGTACCTCACAGCTTGGTTTACCTGTTCACTGTGATAGGATGAATAAAAGATGTCTTCATGCTTCCTAGTCTTTCTAGAGTCATTTATGAATTGTGTCACTGCATGGATGATGGGGTGTTTGAAGACCAGTCCAGGGGGGATACTTCTCCCCATCATCCCCATAGCGTGTGTTGGTTGTCTCATCTCCATGTGCTGCTTGCAGGCTCTGCCCTCAGTTTGGCTCTTGGAGGGGCAGCAGGATGCCTGCAGCAGTGCTGTGCCTTGAGAGCCCTTCAGCAGAGGCTTCCACAGTGGTGTAAGGAAGGCACCACAGAAAGGTAGGGACTTCCTGACATCATCTAGTCGAACCCCACTGCTGAAGCAGGTTTCCTACAGTAGGTTGCTAGCCTTGTTGATTGTCTAGATGTTCAGTTTTTTTATATATTGAATCTGGATTTTTTTTTTTTTTTGCTAAGCATCAAGGAAGTATTAGGAAATACTTTTGAGATGCAGTAGTAATCTTCCTGCCTAGTCATGCTTTTGACTAATCCTTTCTTCCTTCATTCAGGCTTCCAAGATACCACAGAACTGCTGGCCACTTCTTGTATTCGTGAATCCAAAAAGTGGTGGTCTAAAAGGTCGGGATCTGCTGTACTGTTTTAGAAAGCTGCTGAATCCACATCAGGTCTTTGAGCTTACCAATGGTGGTCCTTTGCCTGGGTGAGTTGTTGATGTGACTTTGTTTGGTATTTTCTGGTGTTTTGTTGTTTTTTTTTTTTTTCTTTTTAAGGGAGGATCAGATTCTGTTCATGCAAGGTTATTAATTGTTTCTGTTCTTTGCCTGGATGGGAAAGTAGTGGATCAGACTGGTTCTTACTGCTTTTTAAACAGGCCTAGACTTCATTCTTCTCTGTAGAGAACAGATCAGTTCCCGATCTATATACTTTTATCAAGTCTAACAGATCCCAATCCTGGGAAATTCACATGTACTTTTCAATAATGCAAGTATATTTATCATAAAATAAGAATATTTTATAAATAAAAGGATACCAAAAGAGAAATCTCATACTGCTTTACAAAAATGCTCATTTTATTTCCTCTAACGTGCTGTGGAATCTAACAGGGAAGTGTAATACAATTTTTCATTCTGACTCTTGAAACTTGGCCACAACTGCAGAATTAATGGGGCCTGCCTGATCACAGCTGCAGCATTTCTCAATCTGAGGAACAGAACACAGTGTGATTGCAGGGAGGCAGTAACCGATTACTAGATTTAATCAACACCATTTTGTAACACTCCATAAAACTGAAAGCAGTGATTGCAGCATACTCGGAGTAGCCTCGTTATGCAGTGCATTCTTAACAAAGAACTCTTCTGACACGACCTTCGAAACAGATGCTTTCAAGGGAGAAATGCCACTTGTGCAGTTGCACAAAAGTTTTTGGTCAGAGTTGTGTAATTTTGTTGTCTTCCTAAGGTAGTTGAGGCTGCAACTGTGCTGGTTAGTTCATTTTGCATTACCATAATGTATTTTTGGAGCTGTATGGCAGAGTGCTTCTACTTGCTTGCTGCTTGTTATGAAATGTGAATAAAAATTATTTTGATGGATGTCCTGTTATGGAGGATGAAAGTCCAAATGGAGTGAGAGCAAATAAAATAGTACTATGAAGCAGTTCTGTTAAAATTCTACACTTGGCAATGTAGGAATGGCTAAGTAAAAAAAAAAAAAAAAGAATTCAAAACCTCTTCAAAGATATAAAGCATTATGGATGTATATATGGAAACTGAACAGTAAAGTCTATTCGGTGAGAAAATAAGTGATTAACAATTGGTCTCCAGCTGCAAAAAAACATAGGTGAGTGTAATTCCCATGGTACGTTAAATAACATAGGTAGAGGCTGCTTTCCTTGTACTACGTTGTAATGCTTGTACTACGTTGTAATGCTTCTTTTCCCCTTTGCTTTGTTTCTAAATGGAGGTTTCATATGTTCTCCAAAGTCCCCTCTTTCCGAGTTCTCGTGTGCGGAGGGGATGGCACTGTGGGTTGGGTTCTTGGTGCGCTGGAGGAGATCAGGCACAAGCTGGTGTGCTCAGAGCCTTCTGTTGCCATCCTGCCTCTAGGAACGGGTAAGTACTGGGACAAGTGCTAGTTTGAGGACTACTCAGTACATGCTGAATACCCAGTCTTCACTCTCCATGGCTTTTCTGTGTTGTGTTTGAAAGGACTAATTGCTGGCAAGAGTGACTGTCACAGACATAAGCTCTGAGTAATGAAGATAGAAACGCGGACTTGGAGGCAGACAGCAGAAACATCGTCCCACGTAGCTCAGAGTTGTATTAGCTTTTACTTTCTCACAACACTGAGGTTTGTGTTCAGCAGATATTGGCCCACGTTCTTTAAAAGTTTATTTTCTAGTAAAGTGTGGATCTGACCTCTCATATACCCAGTCTGAAGGTGTGTGCCTGTCACAAGGTTAAATGCATGTGGCCTTCAGTAAATATTTCCTACATTTTGTCTCTTAAGAAGTTGTCCAGCTGGGATTTCAGAGTGAGGCATTCACTGGGCCAGTGTGTGGGCTAGCCCCCAGTGCTAGCTCTCTGCTGACTGGTCTGCATGCAGCTTGTGCATTGGTCCAGCATCTGGAAATCCAGCTGGATCTCTGCCTGAGGCTTTGTGCCTGTTGATCCTCCAGGAGGTTTGTCTTCATTTATCCACATGACAAACCACAACTGAGAATGCCAGGACTCAGTTCTAGCCAGCTGTGAATAACAAGTGCAGGCTCAGCTCACCAGTTGGTCACGCTTTCTGAGTGGAAAAGGGGCTGCATAAGTATTGCTGTGGCTATGTCTGAGTGGGTAGCACTTGGAGAGGGCAAAACAGTCTCCCCTTGGTGCTGAAACAGTTTTTGGTGCTTTTAGCTAACTTACAGAACACTATCATATTTTGGGTTCTTTGTTGTTGCCCAGGTAATGATTTAGGAAGAGTCTTGCGTTGGGGAGCTGGCTACAGTGGGGAGGATCCCTACTCCATTTTGATTTCTGTGGATGAAGCAGATGACGTTCTGATGGACCGCTGGACTATTCTCTTGGATGCTGAAGAGCCTGCTGAAGGTGCTGAGAATAGCATGGCAGAACCTGAGCCTCCAAAGGTGAGCTCAGGTTTGACTCAGGTTTGACTCTCAGGAACTGTTGTCCTCTTGAGAGTCAGAAGGAATGTAATTATTAGCAGAGTTAATCTTCTATTGCTCACTTATCTCACGCTTGGGCCTTAGTGAGCTATTTCTTAGTGAACACAGTGCATGTCTAGATCCAGTGCTTCAGTTCTGGTGGAATTCTTGGTTGCAGAACCCCTTTCTTTGTTGCGTGGCAAAAAGGATCTGATAGCACTCTTATGCGGAGATTTACATGTCAGTGGCGTGCCTTTCTGCTTTGCTTAGGAAGAAATGTCTTTCTCAAGTAAGAAAAGCTTTTTGCAGGAAAGCCAAATGCTTCCCAGAAGATTAGTGAAACTGGAGTGCTGAGCAAAAAATTGCGAATTTAAAAAGGGCTACTTTTGTCTATCTCGTTACAGCTCAAAAAACAACTGTAGTTAAAAAATACAGAGGAGGTAAATCCTCCTGTCGTCTTAACTGCTATTGGGTGTCTATATATACAGTATTTGTTTTATATTTTTGGAGGGAAAGGCCCTGAACATTGGTTTGCATTTCTTGTTCCTGTTCAGGAAAGTGAAAGCGTCGATTGCTGATGATGACTTCAGAGCTTTTGTGGATACTGGTTCTGTTTATTTTCAGACAAAATCAAGAAGTGGGGTAGAAGAGGGGGTAGCAAAAGGAAAGAAGAAAACTGAAGTAACGGTAGTCCTTGTCTGAGATTTTAGTCCAGTTGCTGGAAAATCATAAGCATCGTATCAGTCAGAGAATTTAAGTTGCTCCTGTTCTAGGTATTTTTATTGGTTGGAGACAGGGATAGATTTGCCCTGAGTGTGCCTGACCTGCTTCTTAAAGATTAAAGGTGTGAGAATCAAGGGCTGGTGTAGAAAAGCTGTGGACTAAGATGGCATACAAAGGAAGAATCAGTAGGGGAGATAGCAGAGATCTGTAGAACCTTGCTGTTATTATATAGGGAGCTATTTGAAATGCAGTTGAGTAGGTGAAGTCAAGTTCCATACTTCGTTGCACAAGGTTGCTGCCAAAAGTAGTAGTGGTGTTAGTGTTTAGTAAGTTATATGTAGTTGTTGCATAGAATTGCTTTGAGAAGTTGGGTTGGCTTTATTTCTGCATTTATTTTTATGTCTGCCTTATTATACGTGTTTCTTGCAATTTAGAGTAAATGTTGAAATTCGTAATAATTTCGAAATAATGACAGCGCATACCAACTGCTTTATTTTTAGTGCTGTGTTTCTGGAAAATGTTTTCCTAAATTTGTCAAGATGCAAATAACTTGGAAGAATCATCTGCAACTCTTGTTTCTGTTGAAAACTTTTGGAACCTCTGCATTTAGAAACGTAAGCCTTGAGAAAATAATACTTTTTTTTTTTTTTTAACAGATTGTAATGATGAACAATTACTGCGGTCTTGGCATTGATGCGGAGTTGAGCTTGGACTTTCATCATGCTAGAGAAGAAGAACCAGGGAAATTTAACAGCAGGTAATCCTGGGGGAAAACAGGGGGGAAGGGTAAGTCACATAGTATTCCAGAACTTTGCTTGAGGCAAAGCCGGCACAGGCTGGAGTTAAAATAGCCATGAGTGCTTAGACATACAGTTTCTTTGGGAAAAAATGAAAAGCCATTGTTTTCCAAGAGGGAACACAAGAGAAGTTTTTGGAAGCCCCATTAATATTATTCACTGTACTTACTTGCCAATAACTTCATTGTCAAATTCAGCAAAATATCTCCAAGTCTCAAGTGAGGTAGTGCCATATGGTTTTGTACTGGGGTCAGGGCAATCCCAGCTATGACTGGGAGAAGAACTCCTTGGGAGTAGCCGTGATGATGAGCTTAAGGGTCCTGGTGGATGAAAAACTGACCACAAGCCAGCAGGGTGCTCGTCCAGCTCAGAAAGCCAGTGGTATCCTGGACTCAGTCAGCAGACAGGTGGCCAGCAGGGAGAGGGAGGGGACTGTCCCTCTATTCTGCCATCGTGAGGCCCATCTGAAGTACTGCGTCCAGGCCTGGGGCCTCCAGAACAGGGAAGATGTGGAGCTGTTGGATCAGCCCATGAAGGGGGCCACGAAGGTGACCAGACAGCTGGAGCATCTCCCCTACAAAGACAGAATGAGGGAGCTGGGCTTGTTCAGCCTGCAGAAAAGAAGGTGGCAGAAGGACCTCACTGCGGCCTTGGGATTTTTAAAGGGAGATTATAAACAGGAGGGAAGTCAACTTTTTACACGGATAGATTGTGATAGGACCAGATATTTTAAAACCAAAGGAGTTGCAAACTAAAGAAGGGGAGATTTAGATCAGATGTCAGGGGAGAGGTTTTTATAGATAGAGTGGTGAGGTGTTGGAGCAGGCTGCCCAGAGAGGCTGTGGATGCTCCATCCCTGGAGGTGTTCAAGGCCAGGTTGGATGGAGCGCTGGGCAACATGATCTAGGGGTTGGCTAGTGAAAATTGGTGGCAGGTGCTTGGAACTTGATGGTACTTGAGGTCCCTTCCAACCATTCTTTGATAAAAAAGGTGTGGAAAGAGACCTCTGTCCTTCCTGGCATGCAGATCAGTCGATAACAGCGATTCTTTTTGTTCCTGTAATTACTGAACCTGATGAGAGAAAGAAATCACATTCATGTAATTAATAGCAACTCCTCATATAAATTGTTCTTTACTGCTCTATATTCCCTTATGTTTTTGAGCTGATCTCCTCTCGGTTGCCAGAACAAGCTATTACAACTGCATAGTGTTCCAGTCTCATCTATTAAGAACATTCTTTGATCTGTTCTGTGCGCAGCAATACTCAGTCTCACCTCTTCTGCATGTTTTATCCGTGCAGATGTTGCTCATATATTTCCTAAAATAGTGAATAAGATAGTGGTTTTGTCCTTTACTTATTGACACAATATTTAAGAGTTGTGCTTTGATCTTTATTGCCTTGTGTGCTTTTAATCTCTCTCGTCTTTACTGTCTTATGGCGTGCATTGTCTGCAGTGCAGTGGGCAATGCTTTCTACATGCATGTTTGAACATGGTTACAGTTCTGAAAGGCTGTATAGTTCTGTGATTCAGGCTCTGAGAAAGAAGTATGAATTATGAATGGATGCTGAAATATTGTTTTGCAGGGGACAAGTAAGCTTGTGCAGACTAATGGTGCTGGCACAATTGCTGCCTTTCAGTATCTGTAACGATGATTGTTAAAATTGTTCTTTCCCCATTCCCAGGATATGCATGCTCTTGCCAGCCAGATGAGCATACACTTCTTTTATTAAACGAATTAACTGAAAAACGCCAAATGAAGCAGTGGTTGTCACACAACATAGCTGCATGCAAGAGGGGACATTTCGGGTGGTGGAATCAGTCTGCATGTCCCCCTTGGAAGAAAACAGGCATGTGTGCTCTTTCTGATTGAGTACCTTAGGTTGGCCAACGTCCTGAGAACTGTGAGCTCCCTGGCCTCACGCTGTGCAGTGCCTTTGCAGGCTCAAGACTCCTTACCTGGGTCTGGTGGCTCACAGTGCAGTGATGACTTCCTGCAGGGTGGTTGGTTGCAAACACAGCGACGTGTTTTGGCAGTGGTGATTTCTATGTTGATGAGTGTCTGGTTTTATGAGCGTGTTCCCACAGTATAAAACTGAGGATCAGGGCATCTGCCATCGTTCCTCCACTCCCATAGGGTCCTGGAGCAGTCTTTATTGTTGCCTGTTATAGAATAGACCACATCTCCTTTGTGCCACCAAAAAAATTGGCAGGAGTCCTTTGTGACCAGCAGGGCCATGGCTGTCAGGTTAAGCGGGGAGAATATTCTGCACATCTTAGTGCAATTAATGCTATTGTAGAATTGTTTTGCAAGGATACAGAACTCCTCCGTCTCCTAGTGGAGGCGTGGTTTGAAACTGTCGGTTGTTTAATTTCTCAGCTCCAGGTTTTAATGTGCTGCAACAAGTAGCATCTGAATGGCCATTTTCTGTGCCGGGTCTGCTGAAAGTGAGCCTGGTAAAGTTCTTTCACTGTCAGTGACATCACCTTACATCTTCAGAAAGTCACCCACACTGATCAGCGTTCATAGTGGTGACGTCCCTGACTCAGATTTTTCTCTCAGGGATAAAAGCAGTTGTTTACTTTCATAGTCCTCAAAACTGATCCTGCATAGGATCGCTTTTTAACATTATCTCTTTTAGCGTATGCATTTAGCAAAACTGAAGGATCAGTGCAACCTTTTGAATGTCCTTCTGGAAGGGTGTTGCCCTGTGGGTTTATCAGTGGGACGTTAGGTAGTGTTTGAATGTTGGCTGTGTTTGTAGTATGATTCCTGGGCTGAATGACTCCACACTGATCAGAGCAATGGGATGTTACCTCAGGATCGGTACTCCGGAGCATTCCAGATGATTCTGGGGTGCAGACAAGCTTACACAGAGACTCACAGGCTCCATGGGGATGAGCATGCAGAAAGCCATGCCTTCCTCCCTCATCACCACCAGCATCATTCACAGCAGTGGCTGCAGTGTAGCCTTAGGTCCCAGTGCAGACTTTGAAGTCACTGAGCACAAATAAAGTGCTTCAAAGATAACTTGGCTTTCCCACCTCGCTGATTAAATGTGGTAAAGCTATTGTCTGCACAACACATATAACTGAGGCTTTGCTTCAGAAGATGATGCTTCTTTCTACCAAGTGGGCAAGTTAGTTTGTTGTTCAATCAATCTAGCAACAGGCCAGTGACTTTGGTTTGCACTCTTCCCACCAAGTCATACCCTACGTGAAGATACGCAAAAAAGAGTGGTGACTGTCTAGTTGGGTAGGCGAGATTCACCCTTCCAAACCTGGCTAACTATTTTAATCATAAAGTCTGTCGCCTTCAAAGCCGTAAGGTAGATCTTGATGAGGTAATGCTACAGAAGTCAAATTTTCTCTTCTTCTTTTTGTCTGTGTCCTGTGTACAATTCATAGCTAACATGGAATACACATACAAGAACAGAGTGATAGGCTTTGGTCTTCAACAGTTTTTGCTCTTTGTTTTGTGCCATGGGGTGCCATACCCAATGCATCCTGTGGACTCAGAGGTCTATAGCACCTTCTTTGCAGTCACATAATTCAAAACTGTCTGCAGTTACAGCTCTTTGTCAGAATCCTTTTGTTTCTGCAGGCTTCTCTCTTGATGTAACTGACACTCTTACTTCTTGGAAGTATTTAAAATATTCTGTTTCTTACCTGTATTGTTTTCACTTGTAGTTAGTGCATTCAAAGACAGACCCTGCTTAAGCATAGACGTGTTATGATCTTATATTAGGTACCTTTACCTCAGTACTTTTAAAAACTGTTAGCATATATGATGAATCATTCCCAATATAATAATTTAAATGAACTAAACAGTCTCTGTCTGGAGAGTGGACTGTAAGCCACGTGCTAAACTGGCTGTTTTTACCACATGAATATGTCCATAATTCAGACATAATGTTAGGGGTGTTCTGTGGATTGGATTCCAGCGGCACCCCTATGCTAACAGGATCAAATAATGGAAATTCATGCTTTTTATTTCAAGGTTCTTTAAGGTTGCTACGTATCTCAAGGTTTCCGTTATAGAAGAAAAGTCTAGTGTTTGCTTGCATAACTCTTAAAAACATTTTGACATCTCTAGGGATGCCATAAAATCTTCCTCATCTTTTTTTACTCTAAAATTAGATACTCTAGAGCTGTGACTGATTAATGCTTTGAAGCATGTTTTTAGTTTCTACAGCTGGATCTGGTTTAAATGAATGAGCAATATGTAAAGCCAAGATCCACAAGTTTCTGTGCCTTAATTACTCTGTCAGTGCATAATAGAACAGTTTAAAATGTGCCACGAGGACTCCTAGGTCCTAGTCAGCAATACAGTTTTTCAGCCCAAAAGTTTACTTCTCAAGGAATCACTGCCTCTCTGTGTCTCTGTCTTCACAGGCCTTGACACCACAGTTCCTCTCTTAAACAAAAAGTGTATTAAGTAGCGCTTTGTGGCTTAGCTTTCTTTCTACAGTAATGCCAGAAGAATTCGTAGAAGAACTCTTTTAAAGACACCTGCTCGAGAGCAGTGCTAGTGCGTATTCACATGGTGCTTGTCTGCTCCTAGGTTTCACAACAAAGGAGTTTATGTGAAAGTTGGGCTGCAGAAGATAAGCCATACCAGAAACCTTCATAAGGACATAAAGCTTCAGGTCGACCAGCGAGAGGTCGAGCTACCCAATATAGAAGGACTCATTTTTATTAACATTCCCAGGTAAAGTAACCAGCGTGGTGTGTCTGCCTGTACGTGTGGCAGCGCTGCTTCTTGTCTGAGCCCCACCACTGCAGTTGAACTGTCCAGACTGGCAGGTCGCTGTTACTGGGTAGTTTTGGTTACTGCTGAGCTCCAGGCTTGCAGCAGTGCCTGAGGAGTCTCTGTACCATTCTAACAGTGGTTTTTTTTCTGACCCTTTGAAAGTCAATCGTGCTTCAGTAAAAGGTATTACTACTTGTACAGGGGTTTGCACTGCAAAAACAGCTGCTCCTTCTTCTCCTGTGTCCTAACAGTAACTAAGAATGGTATCATCACTGGAGACAGACCCTTATGGAGTTGGTGATGCTGCTGTCCAGGAAGCTGTGGAAAGCCCGTAGCTCGGGAAACTTTTCTCACAGTTGCAGGCACTACAAATTTTAGAAGAGCATTTCTTGCTCTTAGTCCACTGGAGTGGGGCAGAGTGCCGAGCTTTTGAATCCTGACAGACCAGACGTCCCAGGTGGGGTGGTCACGGTGTGTGTTCTCTGTGCAGCTGGGGGTCTGGAGCTGATCTCTGGGGCACTGACAGTGATGACCGCTTTGAGAAGCCACGCATCGATGATGGCCTGCTGGAAGTTGTTGGTGTGACTGGAGTTGTTCACATGGTAAGTTGTCACCCCACTGCAAAGAGAGGAAACACGTTTCAGTGAAGCTTTCCAATACCCGTGGCTGAGAATCTGATACCAGCCGCCTCTGATCCAGGTGCTACATGAAGTAAATGGTATTGGTATACCGTTTCTGCCACAAGATTGTAACTCAGTCAGTGTAACTTTAATTCTTCATGTGTTATGTATTATTACGTGGCCTGCTTTAAGGAGTGCCATCCTGAGGAATGGTGGGTTATTTTTGTCTTCTCGTTGTGTTTCACTGTATTAAGAAATCTGCTGCTGAAACAAATATATGTAGTCAGGTGAGTTGAGACAGCAAATCCATACAATCACCAAAACTGGAAAGGTGGTTATTTGAAAAGGATTGCACAACTCAGCCTTTGGAGACATACAGCTTTACGGTTTTGTAACGTAGTTATTTTAGGGAAGACAAATATAAAAGCATTCCCAAAGAAGTGGTTCGGTTTTGTTAGAAGAAACAAAGAGTGTATGTGTTGTTTCAGAATATAAATGTTAAAAAGCCTGTGCCTTAGTTTTGTGACCATGTGTTAAGGTTTTTGCCTTCGTGCTTGGTATCTGTACATATTCACCAAGACAAATTTTGGAAGCAGAGTTGACTTCGCATCATTTTTTACAGTTAACAGTGATCCTTTAGTTGAAGATGAATATGAAGTTGAGTATGGCAAAACTCCCTCAGTGTGTTTTATGATAATGTACTTTCAGATTTTGGAGTTCCACCTGCACCAAAGTCTGTACTTAGGTGTTTTGAAAACGCATTTACTACTTTATGGAGGGGGGAAGTAAAAGCAAACAAGACTTTTCTGAGTGCATGCTCCTTCACCAACATGGAAGTCCACATGACTCCACTGTGTGGCCTCTGGCAGCATGCAGAAAGAGTTGCTGTTCATAAAGCAACCTGAATAATTAATTTTGCATCAGTAAAGGCATCCTCTGCCGATTTTGCTTACGCAGTTCATGTACTTGAAACTGAAGATATCAGCGAGAGGAAAATCGTATCCACCCTGTTCAAGTGCAGCGAATATTTCTTCTTGCTTTTTGGGGTGATTGATAACATTGGCTTTTACTTCTTAACAGGGTCAAGTCCAAAGTGGCTTTCGATCAGGCATCCGCATAGCACAGGGCTCGTATTTCCGAGTAACGCTCCTAAAGCCAATTCCAGTTCAAGTTGATGGAGAGCCCTGGATTCAAGCCCCAGGACAGATTATTATTTCTGCTGCAGGACCAAAGGTAATGGCTCTAAGTCTGTCTCAAGAAACTGGCTTTGTTCCTTCAGTTGTGTTATTCTGTTACCTTGCTCATCAGCTGTGTTCTGATACTTACCTTCAGAGGAGCTAGTCAGCACCCTGTAGTAATTGTTGGGTAAGTAAACAGTCATTCCTGCAGAGTGGTTTGACAGACTTCTCCAGCAGCTCAGATCCCTAATATCTCAGTATATACACAGAAGAGAGCATCATCTGCCTAAGAATTAACTTTTATTTTTACACTGAAACTGTAAAATGAACGTTTTGTCTGCAACCTTAAGGAAGCCTTTTTAATTCACAGAGATTTGTTGCTGTGGACAAGCTTAGAGACCACGTAGCCCCATTGGGAGGGCTACCAATAAATGGCACTTGTAGACAAAAAATGGTTAAAAAGAGAACAATAACTCAGACATTTGGCAGTGCGTAAAGCTGGGAGTTGGGGGTGGGCAGGGAGAGAGTGCAAGCTTAAGTTGGCCTTCCAGTGAGAAATATTTGTGTCTTTAAGGCTGGCGACTGTCAGCGTTATCTGTACGTTTGTGTATTCACATGCTTGTACATTGATATATATGCAGATGTACACATCTGTACACATTATGTAAGCATACCTGCATGTACATATTTATTTATGTAAAAAACTCTATAGGATAGGTAGGTGATAAGGATAGGTGTTTCACTCAGCTGTGTATTTTTAATTTTTTTTTTTTTGCAGTCCCAACACTTCTGTATTAGTTGTCTTACACCTGCTATTAGGTCACTGCAGGTGTTTGAATTCTCATGCGTTTTCTTTAAAAACTTTGCATTTTAGGTTCATATGTTGAAAAAATCCAAGCAGAAAAAAAAAAAAACTGGAAGCCTGAGAGAGATGAGAGTGGATACCATGTCAGTAGGCGAAGGAGGACGCTAAATGGAGACCTGTGCTCAGAATGCAAGCAGCACGACTACTGTAGGTGCCAAGACAGTCCAGTAAAACTGAGTGCAGACAACGGGTGAAGAAGTGTTGTTCATGAGTGTGCCTTCATTACATTTTGATATTACTGGGTTCTACTTGGTCTTTCAAAGACAGTGCCTCGTTGTTACAAGTAACTGCTATGTACCACTTGCCTCATTTGAAATGTTTTCTTTGGGTTGCTCTTCCATAAACCATTTCCCAGGTTTTCATGCATATGGACACCAAGGCCAAACAAAGACTCTGAGATGCCAGGGTTTCTGCATCTGGTTTCACAAAGACTCCCCTCTCTGCTTTTTCTTGTAGAAAATCATTCCACAGAAAAACATGATGCATCTTTCCACAGACAAAAACATGCTGTTTTAAATTAATGCCTACGGTAACCTCCAAATCAAAAAAAGGCAAAGACATGAGCTGCTGTGAACTCCTTGGATCGGTCCAAATAACACAGCTGAAACAGTACTACCTTAGAAGAGAGAAAATACAGAACACAAGAGAGATGGTTTCTCCGAAAGCCTCCTGTACTATGAAGAAATGAAGTACTGCAACTGTTGGGTCCAGCTATTTCAGAGAGTTTATTTCAACAGCAGTTGGACACTATTAATGACGGGCAAACAGCTTTTAGAGTGCATTATCAATTAAAGTTGATAACAAAGCCTGTTTCAAGGGCATTTGAATTTCAGCAGCTGCCCCTCCTAAGTAGAAAAGGAACAGAATACCTGAGGCAGTGTAGCGGTATACTGACTGTCTTCTGTCACTGAGAGCATTATCTTTAACAGCAGGCTTTTCTTCTTGTCTTTTTTTGTGTTATCTCGTTTTCACTTATTTGTTCAGCTGTTACTTAAAAGCAAGCTCCAAGACCTGTAAGTAATTATTGTAAAACAAGTACCATATATTGTTCTCAAAAGTGATTCGGCACAGCAATAGAGTAGAGCTGAAGTGAAATACAGAGTAGTTTCACTCAGGAGTCTTAAGAAGTACTGAAGCCTGTAGTGTGCTTGCAGCATTCTGCAGGGTTCAGGAGACTGGGAATATGATATCCTTCTGAGAACTCATGTACCTGGTCAGCTTGTTTGAGTAGTCTGTGGGTGTTGTTAGCAGTTATGGGCCCAGTGGCTCAGTGACTTTAACTCCCCTGTGAAGAGTGTGTGCCCTTCTGAGTTCGGCCCTCTCTCATCTCTGTGAGACTGACATCACCTCTCTTTGCCTATCTGCCTGCTGGTGCTGCGGGGATCCAGTGGCTCTTCCTCAGCTTCTTGCTAGAGACTGGAACTAGATCAGATGGTCCTGTACTACACTACATATGCCCAAGTCCACAGTCATCTTGGTCTTGTCACACTTCAGTTCTGCAGCGACCGAACCTTTCCCTTCCCACCAGAACTGTGTGCAGAGTGCCCTCTGAGCAGTCAGATGTGCTGCAGGGGATTGTACGTTTTTGCCATTTGTCTGCTTGTGTGCATTTGCTCGCTGGAGTTCCTTCAGCTCTGGCATAGGCCAGAGCCCATTAGGCAGCCATCATGTTTGTCCTTGTTGCACAGTAATAGCAAACTCAGCTGTGGATGGTATGAATTTGTCACGAGTGACAGCTTTGAGAGGGTACCTTTTCTCAGTGTGTCTATAAAAACATCTCCAGTTACTTCAGGAAACTTCACTCTAACTTTGAAACATGCAGAAGGCACTGTTTAACGTTGGAGATGTGTATGTGTGGAGGTAGTACTTGGTAGATCTTGTTGATGCAGTCTGTACTCTAAGCACTCTGCCAGCTTCAGCAGCATCTGCTCGTTCCTGTGGTGTGCGCTTTCCAGTCACAGAACAGACAAGGCTGTGAATGTGGGCAGTGTAACACGCTCATCTGTACCAGCAGACAGAGCAATAGACAGAACAGACATGCAGAAACGGCAGCTGCATGCAGTCTGTCCATGATGGCCAGTGATTCCCTCTGTTAGCAAGTGCTTAGTGTTATCGTACAGATGCGTTCAGTGGACTGACTCCTGTTTTCTCTGAAACATAATTTACTGTTTAAATTGTTAGTGTAATTTTTAGGAATGTACTTCATTCATTCTTCATGTACTACCACACAGACAGCATCTTACCATTACTGAGCATGCAAACTGGATTCCTGCTGTGAAGGAAACACTGTGCGCTGTGCAGGATGAGGCAGTGTGGCACCTCACCTGATCACTAGATGTGGGATTGTCTTTGCTTCAGAACCTGGACAGGAAGGATCCACTGGAGCTCCTGTGGCGTCCTGGTACTGGCGTTACAAGCAGCAGGAGCGCGTTGTATTTCAGGCTATGCTTTCTTAGGATCAAGCTCATAAGTTAACAGAAGAAACCTTACATGCATTGCTGCTAGTAGCTGTCCTGAAAACCAGAGAAACTGCTTGTTGTCCTTGGAGTAGCTGGAAGACTGTATGGTCGTTCCAGTTGCTGACTCGAACATGGAGAGGAAAGCTTGACTTTTGTTGCAGAAGACATGCATAAGCTTTTAAGCTTGTTGGTACTGACCGTATAAATGAAAAACCTCTCTGGCTGTTTTTCTAGGTGCACATCACCCTGCAGCATGTAACAGTGTTTTGTGTTCTTGGCTTGGTAAGGGCCTGGCTGTCTCTCCCTGTTGCTTAGTGTCTGTTATCTGGAATAACATGAAACTCTTAGGCCAGAGTATTTTAATTGGAGGGCCCCATACTGTGACACATCCTTCCGTGGGGATTTTCCATCCCATAACAAGGCTGTCTTCAGGCAGTGTTGTGGTAGCAAGGTGACACAAATACAGACTTGTTCTCCTTGCAGCTGCCCAAGTGGATCCTGCTGATGCACACAAAGGCTTTTCGTTTTCTTCTTTCCTTTTCTCTCCTTTTTTTTTTTTTATGAACCGATTCCCACACACTGTTTGAATAGATTAAGTAGATGAGTGCCACACTGGAATGAAAATGTATATGAAGAAAAGCAAAGACGGAAGACAAAACAGATTCCTGAGCAGCTGAGATAAGAAAGCTCTTGTAAAGTTTTTAAGAGAAGAAACTCGAGTTTTTCTGTTACGCTTTTCCAGTTTCAAGTACTGTAAAGGTCAGCATATCAAAGGGATTGCACCATTTTTTTTTCTTAATTTTCATTTTATTATTTTTACATTTTTATCTCGCTGGCTATCTCAGAAGGCCTAATATTTTCTTCCACAGTCTGTAAGACTTCCTTGAAGAGAGGTGCTAACTCTTTACACTTAATACGAAACATCTTGACTTCTTAGCCTTTGCACTGAACGTAACGAGGGAGCACAGTTAATATCACAGTGGGCAGATACATGGTTCTGAGCACTGAGCAGAAAGAGGAATGCTGTGTGAGTACCTGCTGAGTACCTAGTGTTAGACAGGGCAGTACGGAAAGCATTGGGAAGGATGCTCGTGCTGCCCAGGCAGGTGTTGAGCAGCACCAGAGACACAGTCAGAAACCATAACTATAGATAGAAGCACAGGCTTGCTGCTGTCCAGGCACACTCCTTTATCCTCTCTCTCTCTCTCTCCCTAACCCCTGCCTTCTCTTCTCACTCACAGCCATGTCGGGCACACACAGTACTGCTAGCATCTCTCCTGCTGAGATGCCACCTCCAGATTCTTCACTTGGTGTCTTACCAGGCTTTCATACCGTGGTGTAAAGGACCATTTCAAGTGTCCTGGTGCGGCAGGCAAGTAAGGTGGTCAGTTGGTCAGCATCTGCTTTGATGAGTAAATGCATTGCTTCTGTCCTGAATTAGGAGAAGAGGTTCAAAAGGTTATCCCTGAGATGCAGGTACTGCATCAGAAAATGTGGTAATTTTTTCTCCCATAACTTTTACACTTAATTTCTATAGTTTCAATTGCTTATGCTTTTGTTATATCGGTTTTTATACGAAAGTTGGGTATTTTAACAAAAAACACTTTGTTCATGTGTGTGTATGTATACATATATGTGTATACGTATGCACACAGTATGGTCTTTATTATATGTCCCCATAGTAGTGTGGTTTTGCAGCTTTTGGTGTGTTGCAGCACTCTTGTTAGTACTCTCACTTCTTCTCCTCTCTCTCAACATTGTGCTGTGGAGGCAGGGCAGCTTTCCTGCTGGTCCCACCTGGGCTGCCAGCATGTACTTGTAATGGATGTGTACTTCCCAGTATGATACGACAGCAATAGAGCCAAAGCACAGCTGTGTTCAGAGAACAGTATCTGCTTGTATTCTGTTTGCTCCTCTTGCTTTTTCTATATTTCATTCAAGTTTTAGGGTGTTTAACATCAATGGCAGCGGTTACTGTAGTGTTTTAAAAGCCAGAAGCTGTAGCGTAGTCAATATAAATAAGGAACAAAAAGCAAACTGTTGCAGGCTGTTGCTCATTAATCTGCACAGTTACCCTCTTCAAAGTACTGTGCAGACTGTGTCTCTTTTAAAGTGCCAGTAGTGTACTGGTTCTGAGTGTCAGCTCTGCGGCATCACGGAAGGCTCAGGCGTGCATTGCAGCACAGTCTGTTGGCATGTAACTGTACCAAATGAAACTTCATTCTGTGGGAGGAGAACTTAAGACGAGCCGTGGACTTACGCTGGAAGTAGGAAGGACAGATGTTGCTGCATGGGTGTTGTGTGTTGTGTGATGCACCGTGCATTGCACGGCCGCCAGCCCACACCCCAGCACTGATACCAAGAGAGCAGGCAGGAGTCCTTCAGTCTGCACCCCGTGCCTCTCCTGTACCACCACGACAGTAACTCTGCATCTTCTCATGCTGAGCTGCTGCCCAGCCTTCCGGACTCGTCTTTATGCTGAAACCAGAGACAAAGGCACAAGTGCCAGGTGCTGAGTGTACGCTGAGGGCATGGGAACGGAGATTGCAGTCGAAGACACCACGTAAGCTACTGTGCTCACACTGCTCTTCCATTTCTGTGTTAGCTTCTGCTTCAGCTATTTCACAGCAAACGTTCAGCAGCTGCTGGGAATCGTGGGGGCAGCACCACCTTGTTCTCAGCCCATGACCTTGTGTTCTTCAGTGCACATATCATTTCATGTACTTTTTGCACTTAACGGGTTAGGTAGTCTTAGGGTTCAACAGGCAAATTAGACAGGCTTAGGGCGTAGCAAAATGGCAGTGTTTGTACGTCTTTGTAAATATGGGGATGATTCTACAGATGCACTTTCAGGTAATGGTGAACGCAAGCTGGTAAAATGCAACTGTTTAAAACTTCAGGAGCTTCTCTGACCGCAGTGCTCCTTGTTCCCATCTCTGACTCCGTTCTCAAGAGCTCTGCTTGGGAATGAGAGGTGGTATCTTCCCCACATCACAGTATGTATTTATATTTGACTGATTGAAAGTTCACATGTATTTGTAAACAGTTACAAATTGTCTGCTCATCTAAGGTGTAGGCTTGTTAGTCTGACTTTATAATGCTGTAGAGTAATGTTAAGGTTTATTTATAATGTCAGCATTTTCTGACTTGACGCTGACTTGGCTTGCAGGAGAGGTCCAGCTCACAGCCTTTGTTCCTTCGCTGCTAGCTGTTTGGTTGAACAGTGTAGCTATTGTGTGTATGGAATGCAGAAACAAATGCAATTTACTGATTTTAACCTGCACCAGACCAGCAGCTTCAATGTTTACAGGACAGTGACTACTGATTGTAAACCCACACACATCAGTTGATGCCATGCACCCTTTTTGCATCCTGGAAGCACAGTTTCTGCTTCCCATGACAATTAACGACACAGTTGCCTTTTGGCTTAGACTCCTCACTATGTCCCTTAAAAGAGATGTACGTGTGATTATGACTTTACTGGTGCAGATTCGTAAGACAGACTTTGTACTGTTACAAGTGTTGCATTGAACTTGTTTTCCAAAAGATTGCCTTTCTATTTTGTGAAAATAATTTATCACAACGTTTATAAGCAGTTCAGTGTTGTAAAGAGGTTAGTCCAAAGCCCTGAAGTTAAACGTATTACAGATGTATCACAGAGCAGAATATTTTTAGTAGGACAGTGTTGTTGGTGTCGCTACCCCTCTGAGCTCTCCTAGCAACACTCCCTTTTAACATGTCACCCTGGCTCAAGTGTGCTGCTTAGGAGAAAACTTGATTTCAGAAGACGTGGCTTCATTTACATTGTGCGCATCCCGATTTCCCTTCTGGCAGCAGTTTCATATGTAAACACCAGCTGTAGCAGGCTGAACTTCTCCCTGATAAAGTCATCCAGTTAAAGAGCCTGTTCAGGTGCATGACAGCAGGGATGCAGCAGGTCTGGTGACCCGTCTGGACCTTACAGCTGTCTCTCCCTGTCCAAAGGTTGTGCCACACGTTGGTCTCTTTGCTTTCCAAAGGAAATAAGGCACCAGTCAGACTCTCCCTTCTGTCAAACAGTTGCAGCTCGCCTAGCCGTGGCATCTCTTCCCTTGTGCTGCTAATCTTGCCAAACTGGGTAGCAAGAGGTGCTTGAGGAATTACTGAGTATTTATTGTGTTACTTTTAGGTGCTTATGATGCCTTCACTGCTATTTTAAAAAGAAAATCGTGGGGATCTGTATCATAGCAATAGCTGTGTAACTCTAGTTTTCTGAACATGCCAAAAATAAGTGATCCTTGAGGTAGCTGAGTTAGCGGTGTTGTAGGTAGTAGCAATTAATACCTTGAAGAAGCTGCAAGTTCTAATTAATAGGAGCATCTCTGCTTTGAATGTGAAGCATCACAGAGTTTGTCATTCGCTAGAGGTTTCAGTGTCGCTCCTACTTGCAAACCACCCACGACACATTAACCCTTCTCAGACTCTAGCTCGGCTATTGCTTGACTAACTGTATTTCACTGCTCATCACGTAAATTGGCCAACTTCAAGCAGATTTCCAATGAATGCCTTGTTAATATCAGGATACTTGTAAGTGTCTAGTAACATCTCTTGTGAATGTTGTAGTATATTGGCAACGAATCAGGTTGGCCCAACAAGATGAGGTAAGCTGGCCACCAAAAAGTTTAGCTATTGCCTACTGCTTACTCTTTGTGCACTTACCTAATAGTTCTGGAAAATAAAACAGAGCCTAAGTGTTAGCATTCAAGTGCTCAGAAACTGTTTCCACATTGTGTGCCTCGAACTAGTAATGCATTATCGTACCTTTACTTGTGCACTGGTCTCAGAAACAGGGTTTGAACATGTAACTTGTTTCTCAGTGTCTGCCTTGCAAATCACTATGCTGTGCTAACTTGTCTACAAATAACATACCTAATGTACTAATTGGTTTAAAAGAGAGTTATTTATAGAAGGTGGGCTTTCCTCGTGTATTTAAACATCTCTTTGTCCTTGGGTTATATCTGTAGAATAATTCTGTATATATTTTGCAACATGTTTGTGTTTAATTTGACTGTACATTTTGCACTGATCTGAAATGGTGTATTCTAAGTGTTATTTACAAGTTCCAGAGATCTATAACTAGAATTTGTCTGTGAAAAATACAACATCTGTTCTGCCCTGGTTCTTTGTGGAGTAGTCATGCTTCTTTAAAACCAGCAAAGTACGCTTATTCGTTAAGAAACTCGCTTTCTTTCAGGTGGGCTCTGCTGTTGTGAAGTGTTCTGCCCTGCTGCAGAAACCACGGCTGTGATGTACCAGCGTTCTTCGTTTCTTAGTTGCTGCCATTAGAAGCTACACACAGCTGTGGTGTGTGGCACTCAGCAGCGGTCAGGCACTTCTCGAGCCATTATTTATGTGGGTAGCACTTATTCCAGCTGCTGAGATCTGAGATAGCACAGTCAGTGTTGTGTTCTTTGTTTTGAGAGTTACTTCAGCGATGATCCCAACTGTCCTGGGAAAAGAGGGTAAGCAAACAAAGTACCGACCTTCATGTGGAAAAAAAAATAACCTTAGTAAGATGTTCATGATTTAGCCAAGCTGCATGAGGACTAGCCTGCTTTGACAATGTATCCGTTACTGGAAAAGTAGCATTTTCCATTTATTCATGTTCGAGCAGTGTTTGCAATTCAAATTACATGTGCTTTAACTTTGCACATACGTTTCTAGATGCAGTCTGGCATCTATTTAAGATCTGCAGTAATGGGAGCCAGACAAGGCCGCCCAGTGGGTACACCACATGTTGGACCAAGGGAATTTCTGTGGGTGCTTTGTGCGGGGAAGTCCTGACAGATGCTGTGGTACAGACAACAGCACACACATACATTCCTTTACATCCACAGCTTAAACTAAGAGTGCAATGACTGGCTAAGGGCATGAGGAAAGGGAGGAAGGAAGTACGGGTGGAGGAGCTTTCTGATGGCACTCCAGACACCCAAAATTCACTGTCAGAAGCAAGTGGGCATGCGGGTATCCAGAGGACTGCACCCTGTGTAGAAGAGCATGACACACAACTGAAGTGCCCTGTGGCAAAGAAGTAAAAATAAGAAATAAATCTTACCATCTCTTAAGTAGAAGACTAACATCTACAGTTAACACAGGAGCTTCCAGAGTACCACAGTTTTCTGCCTATATCCACCTCTGCCCTTCGGTGAGCAGGGAGGGCAGGAAGGATCAGGTTTGCAGGCGAAGTGCCTGACTTCCAGCAGTCCTTCCCCTCCCAACTTGTGTGGGGTTGTGCCTTCCATTCTGTTAGTGCAAGAGCCCCATCAAGGCCATCTGGTGTCTGAGAATGAGAAACATGGTTTGGCCATTATCAGCCCTGTGTTTGGTCTTCAACTGGATTTAGACACAAGTTAGATAAGGTCTGAAACACAGGTAAGAAAAAAAAGAAAAAAGTGTTGGACAAGTAATTCAGCAGAAAACTAACCTGACTAGCAGCTGCAGCCACTTAGTCTCTCCCTCTTCCTCTCCTTTCCTCTCCTCTTTAAGGCTTCCTTGGGTTGTAAGTGAGCACAATGCAGATTTTTTCATAACCTTTAAATTTGTAATGATGGTGTGTCGTAGGCTGTCTACAACCTTCCCAAAGCCCCAGTTACACCTGCCTGCCGAGGTGGGTTTCTGTTCACTATCACTGTGTGCCAGCTGTCTGACAAGTTTTATGCCGAGTGCTGGCACACAACTAAGGAGTGTCACTGCAGTACCGAAGCACAAGCCTCAATTCTGGTGAGTCTGTTTATTTATAAACAAAGCCACTCGCTGCTAGGGACAGCTTTACCATTTTGCTAACTGCCTACAGTCGCTGTTAACACTGGAGATTGCTGCCCTCTTGCTTTCCAGATGAAGATAGCAAAACCCTCTAGTGAACTGGAAAAGGCTTCCAGGAGACCTGGAAGGATCTGTTGGATGAAACACTGTAAGAGCAACAGACCACCACAGTTACACAGAAATCCCTGTGCTGCAGCTATTTCATCTGTGGGTGTGTAACTTGTTCTGTTTTTTTCTAAAGTCATCCTCCTTCCAAACCATGAAGGGTTTGGAGAGGGAAAAATGAGCAGTCAGGGTGTCTAGTCTGCAAGTCTGTGAAGCCATTCTCCTGGGTGACTCCACAGCTTTGCTCAGTGGCCTCTCACACTCTAGGTCCTCCCAGCAGGACTTGTCACTGAAGCTGGACACCCAGAATAGTGTTGAGCATAGAGCTGCAGCCGTTCACATGCAGCACAGAGAGCGCTGGCTGTCATCTTCTGAGTACACAGAGGAGAATCTCAGTGTTTGTGTACTAACTAAGTGGAGAGCGAGCAGACTTTTTTCCCACCACAGTGTCCCAAAGGACCTGTAGCTGCTGAAGTGCATGTCACTGACAGGACTTTGAGGGTCCCACTGGGCAGCTCCCAGGGCAGTGTGCAGCACCACAGGCTGAGGTGCTGCCCCAGGGATATCCTGCCTGTTCCCAGCAGCAGAACCAGGGCTGCAGGAGCAAAGAGGAATGCAGGGAACTCCATCAGAACCACTATGAGTAGGAGCAGTGATGCAGATTCACCAAATTCAATTCCCCCTGCTTCTTGGACCACAGCCTCAACTCCTCATTCCACTGCAGCACCTTATTCCTCCCTGGCCTCTGCTTCCACACCTGCACCTCCTCACCCAGGCCCTCCCAACTCCCCAAGTCCTTCACTCTCCTGCCATGCTCTTTTCTCCTCCCAAGAGCTTGGCTAATGTTGATGGCCCCACGCCCTACAGGGCATTACAAAACAGCGTGGCTGAGGCTGAGCACAGTCACCATGACTGGCAACACACCCTCACCCTGCACCATCAGCTGACAGCCTGGGGCAGTGGTAAACACCTCACAAAGAGAAATGATGGCCCAGCAGCTCCATAAGCTGCCTGGATTAGAGGTGCTCACACACAAGAGCTGAAAAGCAGCATGGAGTGCTAACCCAGCAAAACGACACCTTCCGCCTCATCCCAGCTTGGCCCAGTGCATCCGGGCAGCTGCTGGCTTCATGTGCACCACAGAAAGCACAGAACTGCTAACGCTGCAAGGGCTGAGGTAGGCAGAGGACAAAGAGAAGCCTGCTGCACAGAAACAGGACTACCCCTTCCAGAAGGCTCCTACACAAATGCTGCCAGCTGCGCCAGAGCTCTCTCTTCCACACCCAGCAGCAGCAGTGGCAGTTCCACGCAGGCAGCACCCACAGTGGCCTCACCAGAAGCAGGTCCAGAGGGACAATCACCTGCTGCTCCTGCTGACTGCATTATTTCTGAAATGGGCCAGGATGCCATTGGCGTTCTTGGCCACCTGAGCACCCTGCTGGCTCATGTTCAGCCAACTCTCCACTAACACCCCCAGATCCTTTTCCTCTGCACAGTCTTCCAGCCACTCTGCCCAACACCCGTAGCACTGCCTGAGGTCGCTGTGGCCAAAGTGCAGAACCCGGCACTTGGTCTTGTTGAATTCCATCCCATTGGCCTCAGCCCAGCAATCCAGTCTGCCCAGATCCCTCTGTAGGGCCTTCCTATCCCCAGGCAGACCGACACTTCCTCCCAGCTTGGTGTCTTCTGCACGCTTAATTAGGGTGCACTCAATGCCCTTGTCCAGGTCATCAGTAAAGTTTGTCATCTACCCCAAACAGGGATAGTCCCAATTCCAACACTTAAGGACCACCACCAGTTGCCAGCTGGATGTAACTCCATTCACCACCATGCTCTGATACAAGCTGCAGCTTGTGAAGTCCCATAATGGATAACCCTGTCCTTTGTTTAAACAGTAGGAAGAGTCTGTGTCTTTGTATTGAACAGATAAGAGAGATTCCACAACTCTTTGTATGTCATATGCTCCCAACCAGCTCCCAACAGGGACTGCCCTGGAGCAGAAGACAGTGCCCCTGCAGCTCCCAGACAGCAGAAGTGGGAACCAGTAAGTTGTATGTGGTCAGACAGGGACCCGAAGAAACCCCCTGGCTTTTCTGAAAGACTGTGTGTGATTGCTGGTAGATGAATTCCGGGAAAGGCAGATGATGAGGCAGGGTAGAGGTGGAGAAGGAATCAGCCCCCAGATTGGTGCCTCATTAGGCCACAAGCACCGTACTCTTTGAAAGGACATGCACATTGGAAAAATGAACACCTACTGAGAAATCAATGATTTGTTGAATCTCTGGAAAAAAGGGGGCCTGGGCCATCTTGCAGTTTGATCACACTGGGAACAACAGAGAGAGGCTGAAGGGGAGCCAGGGAGAACATCAAGGCTTCCCCGGCTGATCCCCTGGTCCCAGTAAAGCTGGGGAATGAAGTTATAAATTTCTTGTCAGACAGTGGTGCAACTCATTTGGTAATCATTAACTGTAAGGCACCTTTAAGCAAGATCCAGGTATCAACTATTTGAGTCACAAGAAATTAAGTTTTTAGGCCTGTGAAATACACAACTGTAAAGACTACAGTGACTCGAGAATTTCTATATATGCCATAATTCCCTTCTGTGATCTGACTGCAAATTGAGAGCTCAACTAGCAGTTTCTGGTATGTCTGGGAGAACACTGGGAGTCACATCAGAACGTCAGAAAGGATTTTATTCCATTAAAAACGAACCGATGACAGCTTTCGCTCTGAGCCTGACAGGTAACTCTACGAAAACAGGCTGAAGCACGAGCATTGCTGCCTAATGCCTGTAGTCTGAAAGCAGAAATACTGCTCCAGCTCGAGCCCCAGAGCCATTTGAAGGCAAAAAGGTAAACAGCTACACAGATTTTAAACGTGCTTTTGGAGAGCTCCACACACACACACGGAGCCGCGTGGAAAGGACGCAGAGTAGGGTCCTCCCACAGGGCTCTTTTTAAATATGGAACAGAAGTTCTGAAACTGTTGCAAGCTGTTTGGGTGCCAACACAAGCTGCGCTCGCGCGTGGCAAAGGCCACCACGCAGGGCAGGCGGAGATGCTGAGACGAAGCCTCGAGCCCACGCGCGCCCAACCACGCGCACCGCCACCACAGCCCCAACATGGCCGCCGCACCCGCCGCATGCCGACCTCCCGACGATTGGGCGGGAGGAGCGCCGCGCATGCGCTCCGGGCGGCGGTTGTGCCTCGTCCCGGCGGCGGGGCGGGGCGGGTCGGGGCGGCGGCGGTGAGGAAGCGGCGGCGCCCCGTGGGGCTCCGGCCCTCCAGGGCTGGGCGGAGAGGCGTGCCCCGGCAGCGGGAAGCGGTTCGTGCTCCGAGTTGTGCGGGCAGCGACAGGTGCGTGCCTTCGGGGAGCTCTCGGCCCGGCGCGTCGGTTGTGGGCGGGTGCGGCGCTTCTCCGCGCTCCCTCGGAAGTTGGTGGGGGGGCCGGGGTCGGGATCTTGGCGGGAGCGCGCGGGAGCGGCGCGTCCCCGCCGCGCTGCTGCCTTACGGCTGCTCCTCGGGGCGCAGTTTGTGCGGTGCGGTCTGCGCTTCGGCTGTGCCGTTTGAGCGTTGATGGCCGCCTGCCGTCCTGCCCCCGCACCCCTCCCTCTTGGACTTTCCTCTCTTCGAGCCAGCCCTGCGGTCCCAAGTCGCTGGGTGTTACTCTTTCTCACCTTTGGCCAGGTGTAACTTTTCCTGCTCAGCTGTTAGTGCAGTGAGTTCAGTGCGAGAAGGAAGACTCGCAAGAGCCGCTATAAGGAAATGAGAAACTGAGTATGTGGCTTAAATAAGGGAGTGGAGCGAGAGCACTGTAGTGCTTTGGGTGCCTCCGGGGAGTGCGTGTGGCTGCAGAGCACTGGGGGGATTCTCGTCACCAGAGAGATGCCGGTTTGTGTGACTGCAGCCTGCCCTCCTGCAGGACTAAAGGAGATCGGCTTTCAGGGCTGAAACTTCTCTGTCCCTTTCTGCTGACCAGTTTGTAAATGACACGTTTAGCAGCGCTGTGTGAGTGCATGTTCCTTTTTAAGTATGCAAATACATGGCGCTGTATGCCTGGGTGTGTAAATACAAGCACGTGGGAGCAGTGGCCAGCTGGGATCAGTAAGACGCTGGGTGTGCATTAAGTAAAGAGGCTCAAGGAGACGTGGAAGTGTCAGACTCTGTGCTCCTTTCTTGCTGAGCAGTTGATCTGGGCCATCACGTGCTTGGGGTGCACCAAGGCAGGATGCTGTTAGTGCACAGGGTGATTCCTTCCCAGAAAAAGGGAAACAGACCTACCCCAAGATGCAGCTTTACTGTTTTATTGTAGGATAGAATCATAGGCATTGGAAAAGACCTCCAGATTCATCCAGTCCAACCATCTGCCCACCACCAATGTTTTCCAACTAAACCATGTTCCTTAATACCATCCCTACATGTTTCTTGAACATCTCCAGGGACAGTGACTACACCACCTCCCTGGGGAGCCCATTCCAGCACCTCACCACTCCTTCTGAGTATACGTTTTTTCCTAATATCCAACCTGAACCTTCCTGGTATAACTTGAAGCCGTTTCCTCTTGTCCTATCACTAGTTCCTCGGGAGTGGGTATTTACCAACCACCTTTCTTCCTCTGCACTGCTGTGCTGGATGGACAAACTGCAGAGCCTTGTGACAGCAAGCCTTGGTGTGGCAGGAGGCCTGCCCCTGGCACAGCTGCCATTTTATGAGAGGTAGCTGGTGTTTTGCCCGGTTTGGCCATGCTGCTTGGTGACCAGCATGATGCTTACACTACACTGTGGTCAGGACCAGGCCCCAGAGCTGCTAAATCACTGTTCCTCTTGGGAGGGAGGCTGAGTAACAAAAGCTGCATGAATGTAAAATTGCTGTTTTCTTTTGTGGTACAGGCCTTATAGGTGAATATGCAGGACCCTGACCTGGTTGCGAAAGAACTGCGATCTATTCTTCATTCCAGTAAACATGGCATACCCCTGTCAGAGCTTCAGAGTGAATACAGATCACTGACTGGTGAATGGATTCCCTTCAGACACCTAGGATATGCTACACTGGAAGCCTACCTGGCAAGCATCCCTGGTGTGGTCAGGATTGAGAGAAATAAAACAGGAGAGGTAAGCATATGTGATAATCACAGAATTGTAGGGGTTGGAAGGGACCTCCCGTGATCACTGAGTCCAACCCCCTGCCAGAGCAGCTCCCTAGCCCGGGTTGCACAGGTAGGCGTCCAGGCAGGATGGAACATCTCCAGAGAAGGAGACTCCACCACCTCTCTGTGCAGCCTGTGCCAGTGCTGCGTCACTGCACTGTGAAGAAGTTCCCCCGCACAGTTGTGTGGAACTTCCTGTGCTTCAGTTTGTGACTATTTCCCCCTCTTCCTATCACCACACACTGCTGAGAAGAGTCCAGCCTCATCCCTTTGCCTCCCACTCCTTAGATATTAATAGACGTGGTTCAGATCCCCTCTGAGTTTTCTTTTTTCAAGGCTGAACAGACCCAGGTCTCTCAGCCTTTCCTCATAAGGGAGGTGTTCCTTTGTAGCCCTCTGCTGGACTCTTTCCAACAGATCCCTGTCTTTTTTGTACAGGAGAGCCCAGAACTGGACACAGTACTCCAGGTGAGGCCTTACCAGGGCAGAGTAGAGGGGGAGGATCACCTTCCTTGACATGCTGGCCACACTCTTTTTTTTTAATGCACCCCAGGATCCCATTGGCCTTCTTGCCCACCAGGACACACTGCTGGCTCATGGCCAACCTGTCATCCACCAGGATTCCCAGGTCCCTCTCCTCAGCTCCTCTCCAGCAGGTCATCCCCCAGCCTGTACTTGTGCATGGTGGTTGTTCCTCCCTAGGTACAAGACTCTACACTTGCTCTTGTTAAACCTCATCTGGTTAAACAAGAGAATTGCAGCAGACTGGAAATGGCTTTTGTGTTTGTCAAGTGTGGCAAGTTCATAATTGTACCTCTGCCCATGTCTTGGATTCAGAGATGGAAGCTGTGACACAGAGCATGTGTCTCTTACTTTCTTGCTTCTGCAGGCAGATCAGAAAGTAGTGTTTACAAAAGGTGGAAGACTGGAGATTTTCCCCTTACGGAGAAGTTCTGACTGGAAAGGCAGTTTGTTTGACAGCAGACCTGTAGTCCCAGTCTCAACCTTTCTTCCTCTGGGACTGTGCTAGTGGGTTGTCTTGAGACCTCATAGAATATTAAGTCTTGTCCATGTGTCTTGAACATGTTTTCAGGCTGGGGTTCTGGAGACTTCTTTTTTCCTACAACAAAATTGTTGTAGGTTTTGTTGT
Source organism: Oreortyx pictus (assembly GCA_036925125.1). NCBI lineage: Eukaryota > Metazoa > Chordata > Aves > Galliformes > Odontophoridae > Oreortyx > Oreortyx pictus. The sequence continues at coordinate 60,128,891 of JAUPFR010000004.1, read as the reverse complement.
ATACAAACCTGACATTAGGTTCTGAAGGCTTAGCAATCTTTTTATTGTGAATTGCTGTGCTGCAGAACAGTGCAGACTTGTGAGGGTCAGTTGATGCACCTCAGCTTAGCAAGTATGTGGGGAAGACAAGCACTCAGTGCAGAAGTTGTGGTTCCACGGATTTTTTTGTCTGTGTGTGTGTGTGTGTGTGTATAGAGGTGGATCCCAGCTCAGCAGGAGAATTCGGTGCAAGATATTTTTCCTTTATTCCTTAGTCTTGCTGCTACAGTCTGCTTCTGGTGGGTTGCCACAGATCTCCTTGCCTGAGAGCAAGGAGAAACTCTCTACTTAGTTAAAAATCAAGATGTGTACAGAACACGTGGTTCAGTATCGAGTCATCTTTCCACCCAATCAAAACACTGAAACAGCTGACAGTGTGACATGTTTCAGTCTTTGAAGGTGCAATAGTGGTGACTAAGCAGCATCAACTTCAAACTATTAATGAAGACTTCCAGCTACAGAAGAGGAATGAGATCTAAGGAGCTGGCAATCTACAGTTGTGTACGTATTCTGAATATATCCAGCTCACATCAGTAAAATCAGACTTGAGTGTCACAAAAGAAAAAAGAATGAGTGCTTAACAAGGGATTTTCTGCTGCACAGGCTGTAGGCCCCACTATGCAACAGACATCTAGACAGCAGTATCTACAGATGTTCTACAGTAAGAGCACCACACAAAGAAATCAAATGACATTAAAATATTCTAGACCACTTACAGGTTTTGTTGTTGAGTTACATTTCTACAATTGTTAGCCTTTGAATATTGCAATATATAAATTATTTGCTCCTTCGTGACACTGTAGTATTGACCTTCACTGCGTTTCTTACCACAACTTCTTCATTTTTTGCAATCCTTGGAACTGAAATCAGTCGAAATTGATTGCGTTTCACTGCATCACTCCCATCAAATATCTTTAATGTTTGTTTACCTGAATGAAAACAATTATTGTATTTCAGTAACGCACCCCTCAAATCATAAAGCTACCTGCACAGGAAGCATGTAACTATTCAATACCAGATCTTAAACCAGTGAATTGCTTCTTCCTCGCAAGTTTTGAGCAACATTTTTGTTCTGTCACTGTGCGCTTAGAACAGGTGTACATTTATGGAAGAAATACACAAGGGTATTTTAAGAAGCAAAAAAATTCTCTGCGTTTTGGTTGTGACGCCACAGCACTTATTTCATCACTTTGTCATCCTCACCATTCATCACAGCCTTCATTATTGACCAGCTCGACAGCGTGAACAGCACCACCAAAACCAAGCCGTCGCCTTCAGAACAATTCCCAAAGCAGTGCCTCTTCAGACAGAATCCTTCTGAAGGATGACTGAAATAGCTGGTCCAGGTGACAGGAGAGAACAGAGGAACAGTAGAAAAATGAGAAGAAAGAGCTAAAGCAACCGAAGAAGTGGAGCACTTGGCTGTACTGCATGTCACTGCAGCCCTAGGAAGCCCCAGCTCAGAGCACGGAGCGCAGGCTGCCACACAAACCTCTAAAAGGGTGAAGCATTGAGCGTTTCAGATTAGTCTTTCCACAGGGGTGAGCTAAGGCCTGCTCTGCTACAGTCCACTGTAGGGCCAAGTTTTTGTCTCATTTAAAGGAGTCTTTTGAAAGCAGCAGTAAGGTGTGGCCAAGTCCTGAGAGCACAGGCAGCTCCTGAGCAGCTCTAAAAACGAGAAAGCGTGTCTGTCTTGTCCTCCCTCTTGGGAAGGACCCACGTTTCTCTGTGCACACCAAGTCAGAGGCTTTAAGCAGAGGGACCTTTTGCCCTCTTCTCATCACGTCTCTTCAGAAGGACCTGAAGGGTAGTTCAGTTTGGCAGGTTCTTTCACTCATTCCCCAGGGAGACCATGGTCAGTCTCCAACAGCCGTGCCTGTTCTTCACAGTCAGAATTTGTTCTTTCAGCCTGGCACCTTTACAGTAGAATTCTGAACAAAAGTCACACTGTGAGTAGCAGTGTTACGGAGTGTGATCTCATGATAAAGCCATACTGCAGTCATCATAAGCACTGTGACTGGTAGGAGATGATGGCTTGCAGGTTTGAAGTGCTCAGTGGCTTAACAGAAAGCCACGAAGAGCTGGGTAATCATGCCCGTTAATGCAACTGTGATGGAGCTGTACCTTACGTGCTGGAGTCTGACATCATCATTCACTTTGTGTGTAGAAAAGTTTCATAGCATTCCAGAACGGTCTGAAAGCCTCATGTTCTGAATTAGTATTGGCACGTAGGTTTGAAGAACTATGCTATTAAACTATCCCTTGTTTAATGGTTAAAAAGGAGAAATGAAGCTGCAGGAGCAATGAAAAAAGAACAAAATAACGACCATTACTGGGCAGTGGTTGGAAAAAAACAGTCAAGTTCCGGGCAGAAATCATTGTTATGTATCTCAGTGCTACAGTGAAGAGTTAGTAACGACTGCAGCAAAGAAGTGATTTGCAGGGATGCTTTACTGATCCCGTGGTAGCCTTCTAGTGCTGCCTGAAGCTCAGATGCACTGTATTTAATACACCAGTTGGACCAACGAGAGTCCATCTTGAGAAACTGTGCATGAAAGAAGGTTGTAGGAGACATGCATGAGTGATCTGAGAGCTCTGGTTTTTAATCCTGGTGCTAACAGGAATCTTAGAAGAATCAGGAGCAGAATTTTGTGAGCGGGAAGGAATGTAGAGATACTGTCCAAGCAGGGATGTCAGCCCACGTAGAGTTGTATCTAGTGATGGACATGAGGGACAGTAGGAAATGTTTCTACAGATTTGTCAGGAAAATGATGACTAGAGAAAAAAATCTGAGCCTGCAGAGGATTTGGAATCAGCACCTAATCTTAACGGACGTGGAGGAGACCTCTGTCTTGCTGTTTACTGGTAAGGCTGCCCATCAGCCACTCCAGGGCTCCTGAGATTGGGAAAGTCCATAGCAAGCAGGCCTTACTCTCAGCAAAGAAGAGCGAGGTTAAGGAACACCTAAACAAACTGGCCATGCACTAGTGTATGGGCCTGAGCCAGTGCACTCATGGGTGCTCAGAGCTGGCTGTTGTTGCAAAGCCATTCTTCACAATTACACCTTATTCGTGTCATTGCTTTTTGGCAGTATGTGCATTTGTGAGCAACTGTTGTCAAGAATGAAGTGCAGGAGGAGTAAAATTTTGTCATCAGTCTCTGTTGAGGATCTTAGAGACCTCAGACCTCACTGAAGAGCTGCAGCCACTGCCACCAAACCAGCCTCATGCATTCATTTCACAAAAACAAGCTCAAGTGTGACACTAGTTCTGTTTTTTATTGCTTTTTTGTTGTTTTAATTAAAATATTAAATATTGAAGTATTATTACTTATATACATGAGCTATATATAATACCTTCTATGAGGCTTGTTCCAAAAGTAATACCTGCTATTTTATTATATCTGACCACAACGTCAGAGGCATGTGTTGGTGGCATGGCAGTAGAGGTTGAACTTTCTTGTCAGTATTCCATTCTGGGTTGTTGCTGTATGATAGATGGCAGCAGAGGGGCAGTCTGAAGGAAAGTGGTTGTAGTCAGTATAGATCTATGAAGGAGAATCTTATCTCATCTTGGAAGGCTATGAGGTTAGTCAGATAACTGGTTGAGTGAAGGGAGAGTAGTGGATATTGTCTTTCTCAGTTTTAATAAAGCTTTTGATATTGCCTCCCATAATAGAGGCACAAAACTCAGCATGGAGAACAAGTCAGAAGTGATGTGCCCTGGGCTGGAAGTCTCATGAGTGGTGGTTTGCGGGGCTGACTGTGATTGCCTGTTGGCTGTGGGTATTGGGTGGCTGCTGTGGAAGCTCCTGGTAAGTCAGTGTGTACTGCCTGGGAAGGTGTGAGGTGACCCCTGGGAATCTGCTGTATTGTTTGGGAATGGAGAAAATGCAGGGCAGTGTTGTAAAGTTGGGTCTTGGACTTGTAGGATGCAGGGGGGAAGCTGGGTTGTTGCCAGGTGGGCTCCAGCCTAAATCAAAAGGGGATGGAGAGCCTTGGATGGGTTTGCCTATTTGCTCTACTGTTTTCTGAGACGCATAGTGGGAGGAGGAGATGTTCAAAGGCCTTTGTCTGTTTCTGAAACTTCTGTTGAAGTGCCTGCTGGCCTCTGTGAGCCAGCAGTTACAGACAGTGGAAATCTTTTTGAGACTGTGGGTGAGCATGGACTCAATGACTGTTTTTATTCTTGTCCCTCTCCTGCCTTAAACAGTTGATTTGCCATGCTGTTGCTTGCCCCGAGACCGTGCATATTGCTCAACTTGTAAACCAGCAGAGGAGTTTGAAGAAGAAAACAGGACAGCAAGTGAACTGCCAGATGAGGCTGAAGAATGCATCTCCTGTCACACTAGTAGGTAAGCATCAGGTATATGCCACAGGCAGCTGCTTTTATTAGAGATTTGTGCAGATTTAGAAGCAAAATTCTTAATGCCTTAAGGTGTGCCACTGAAGGCAGTTAGATATGTGTTCTCACTGAAAGGTCCCAAGTAATGGGATGTGATGCTGACAACAGGGTATCAGGGCTTGCAAGCCATGAGCTGTGAGAGAAACTTTCTTTAACACACTTGAAAAAAATGGTCTGGAAATAACTTGGCTTTGTTTCCATTTGGCTGTGCTTCTGTGGGAGAAATGTCTGAGTTGTGTGAGTATAGAGTGGTGGTAAGCCTGCTTGATTTTAAGGCATGAGCTAGGCCTTGGTGGGGTGGCAGAGGTGAACTGTGCCCCCATGGTGAGGAGCAGCCTGGGCAGCATCAGCTGTGGGTGTCTCTGCAGTTGCTGTTGTGAGTGCCCTGGTGCCCTGACATAGCTGCTGCCCAGGTTTGCCTCTTGATGAGATGAAGAAATGCAGTCCTAATGTCCAGCTCTGGATAGCTGTCCCAAAGTTGTCAAGTTCAGGAGCCCTGGTTCTGCTTGCACTGCAGTGCAATCTGTGCAGTGTGTCTTAGCTGTTGCATGTAAGGAAAGCTTGCATGGGACAGAGGAGAGTATTACTGATGACCATATCTGGAAACTCTTTAGGAAAGCCTGAAGGAACTTTGCGGCAACCTAGGTCACTGAGCATGCTGGAAGAAGGCAGCAAGAAGCCTGTCCCTCGAATGCCGAGAGGCAGAGGTTTACTACGCTTCACAACAAATCCCACCATGGAGAGTGCCTGGCCTGCGCCCCCTGCAGCCCCTGGGAGTGGAATGCCCAGAGAGATCCCCATGCAGAGGCATGTCACACTCATCAACAGGTCAGTGCGTGCAGTGGGAGATGCAGGGACGTGGGATGGTGCTTGGATGCTCCTGTGTCTGAGGATTTTCTGGGGTGTAGGAATGTGGGAAGTGGAGAGGGGATGCAGGGGGTGGTGGTGCTGAATGCTGATTGTTGTTTCTGTGCAGCAGGCTTCTCTTTGTCCTCTGCGTACCTCAGCCCTTGCAGCATTAGCAGTTCTGTGCTTTTTGTGGTGCACGTGAAGCCAGCAGCTGCCCGGATGCACTGGGCCAAGCTGGGATGAGGCGGAAGGTGTCGTTTTGCTGGGTTAGCACTCCATGCTACTTTTCAGCTCTTGTGTGTGAGCACCTCTAATCCAGGCAGCTTATGGAGCTGCTGGGCCATCATTTCTCTTTGTGAGGTGTTTACCACTGCCCCAGGCTGTCAGCTGATGGTGCAGGGTGAGGGTGTGTTGCCAGTCATGGTGACTGTGCTCAGCCTCAGCCACGCTGTTCTGTAATGCCCTGTAGGGCGTGGGGCCATCAACATTAGCCAAGCACTGGCTAATTGCAGCTGTCACAGACTGCTTGCAGGCCCAAGGCTGTGATTAGTGTGGCACAGAGCAGTGCCCTCATATCACCCTGGTGCTCTGAGAAGGGGGTGCAGTTACTGTGGGGCAAACGTTTGTGACAAGGACACTCCGCCTCTCCCTCCCCAGAGCGGTGCTGTCGTGTTCTGCTGTGAGAGTTTTGTGACCACAGCTTCATGAGTTTGCTGCTTCTTAGTCATGGGTGAAGGGGAACTGGCTGTTTCTCCTTCCCACTTCGTCATGCATAGATGATGTGGGAGAGATGCTAAAGATGGCTGTGATTCTGGCAGGTTCTTTTCTTCTGCCATCCCATGCTAGCTTGCAGGTGCTGTTGCGGGGTGTATATATAACAGCAGTCAGTTATCAAAGTCCATGCCAGTGTGCTGCTGTGGACCTGCAGGCCCACAGAATGAGGGGGACTTCATTTGTTAAACATAATGTAGGAATTGTTGAAGTTGGAAAACAAAGACACAAATGAAAACAGATGGATGTGCTCGGTGTCCCCCTTGCCTCAATCAGCAGGCAGTGTTTGCTGGTGGCTGCCACCCAGCCCCACTCCTGGGACTGGTCTTTGGCCCTTGAACAGTGCGGAGTAGGACGGCGTGGGCCTTACCAAGGTAAGGGGCTTAGGCATGGAAAAGCATGCGTTCCCTCCTCTCTGAAGAACTGTGCCTTGAAATGTGCCTCTAAAGAAGCCTGCCTTACAGCTATGCATGGGCACTTGGCAGAGCAGCATGTGTGGTCAGGTTTTTGTGTTGGCTGTGCTGCAGTCTTCTCTTAATGGTAGCATGGCTGGGAGGCCTCTTGGTGGGAGCGCTTTTCAACAACTGGAGTGCATGAGGTCTTGCAAGCAGTTGAAGTTTCTGTATCTGCATGCTGGGAAGTAGCATGTTGGCCTTGTGACTGTCTAGCTCTGTGCCACACAGGCTTGGTTCTAAGTTGTCCTGCACCTCTTTTCACAAAGAACTGAGGCCTTGCTGCAGTTCCTGCTAGACATCCCTGTGCTCTGGTCATCCCTGTCACCTGACGTGCTCCAGTGGTGCAGTACTGGGACTAGAACACAACTGATCTGTTATGAGGCTGCAGCAGCATGAAGATCTCTCTTACCCAGAACTATTTGAGGTTTAAGTGACATCCTGTACCTGACGGAGGAGCAGGTTTGTCATTTCATGAGGACAGCAAAAACATGAAGGGCACCTGATTTTGTTAGATCTTGAAGAGGAAGAATTGATGGTGGGTGGGTGATAGGACTAGATGATCTTAGTGGTCTTTTCTAACCTGTATGATTATATGATTAGAAAGATGTGAATGTGAGAGACCCTTTTCCGTTTTGTGATTCTGTTCTGATTAAAGGTCATCTTGAAGACTACATTAATAACGTGCTAGCCTTGGCTTCCCGTTGCTATTGTTGCTAACTTCAGCATAGTACTTTATGCCTCTGCTCTCTTCAAAGATCCCAGGTGAAGCTCGGAAGGTCTCCTTTGCTGTTTCTGTGTCTGGTGTTTCCTTCAGAGTTGTCTGTGGACTCCACAGGTGGCCATCGTCCTCATGTGCCCCCTAGGAAGGGACCATCTACAAGAACCTGCTTACTGCATACACAGTGGATCCTCTAGTGTGAAGCTTCTGGGATTTGCAGCAATTTTCCATGCTTCTGTGGAGAGCTGTTTTGGTGCATTTGCTACTGTGATTGCTCCTCTGCAGTTCTTCCTTGCATATATGCCTTTGGAAGGTGCTTGATCTTGGTCTTTGAACTCTTTTCTGCAACTCTTGCTCCTTCTTGCTTGCAGTGTAAGTGACAGAGTACATGCTGTTGTGACATCTCTGCTGTCAGGAGCTCCTGCTGAATGTGCTTCCACTATAAGCTGCTACTTGCTGGGCAAGCTCCAAACAACACCTCCAGGCATGACATTTGTATGCTTTGGAGACCACTTTGGGTGCAGTGTAGCAGCAGGATCCACAGAAAAGCTTTGAGTTGCTGTATATTTTTAAGTGTATTCCTGACTTCTGAAGCCTAAGCCTTTCAGGAGGCATGACAATCAAGAAGGTGGACACTTTCATGTTCAACAGTGAGACTGAGACTGGACAAAAGAAAGACTAAATTGTGAGGCTGAATATTACAAACGTTTTGACTGAGTTGAATCTGTACTACTGGGCCTACTTAATCTGTTTTTGTGAATGCCTTCCTATTGAGTGTTTTGTTCTTCTCAGTGATCAGCATAGTAAGGTTACACTAGAAACCACTTGTTGATTTACCTTGCTGTTGCTAGCCAAAGTGTCTTCCTTGTCAGAACTACAGGAGTTTGCTCTTATGTAGAGAACCAGTTAAAAGTTTGTTGAATACATACCATTTCACATATATGTCTTGTAAGCAAATAGAATGCTCTTTACAGCCAAGAAAATGATTTAAAGCAATCTTCTTTTCAATTTTAGGTCTGAGAAGAGGTCAGCTGTCTCACCACGGTTTCAAAAGGAGCTGCACGTTGAGCTGTCCAGAAGGCCTTCTGTTGATTCAAATGGTATGTTTCCCCCATTAAGAGATGTTTTGTTTTGTTTTGTTTTGTTCAAGTTGCTGGCATTTGAACGGGTGTATTCCTAAGAAAAGCCTGTCTTGTTATTTGTTTTGAATGAAGATAGATTTGTGCAGAATACCAAGTTTTGTAAGCAAGCCTCTCACTTTGATTTCATAGTGCTGGGAAAGTAGATGTGCTTATTTGTCTTCCTATTTGTTTCTGTCTTCTAGGAAAGTGAGTAGTAAAAGTCAAAGCCAGTCACACAGTAAGAGTGAGTAGCTTGAGAACTGAAGAAGTACGCTTAACTTCACTGCCAGGGGATGGATATAATAGCAGAGGGTGAAATCCTGTTTTGGGGGAGTAAACAGCTGCATGAAGGCCAGCTCACTATCCTAGCTGTTCAGAAGGTGTCATTCTGCCTGCCTGAATCCCAGCAGTTATGTTTTTGGTAGGCTTGCCAAATGGTGATTGCTTTCTTTGAGACTTGACAGGTTGATTTGTGAAGCTTCAGCTCTGTTAGCAACTGGTCCCCCCCACAAGAGAAGAGGAGCAGAGAATGAGGGAGTAGGAAAGTTAGTGATGTGAACCTCCAACTGTAGGTAATGACTTCCCTTCTACTATAGGTGGTGCACAAAACCACGCAAAGTAGCTGGACATTCACAGAAGTGTAGGGGTTGGAAGAGAACTCAGAGATCAAGTCAAGACTGTGCTGGATTCAGTCTTTTACTTAAGACATATCTTAGAATAAAAAGTGAAATTTTTGGTCTATTTTGCATGTCTTTTTATTTAAATGATATACTTGGGTATTTTGTTTTATCTTTGTTGTATGTGTACCTGGGGAAAAAAAATTATCCTGTGACTGTCTTGGGAGATGGCCTCATTGCTTCTGAGTGAGGCTGCACTACTGCCAGAGATTCTGTGTCCTCTTCCAGGATCCTTTCTGAAAAAAAGTTTAGTACCCGTGTATGAAAAGAACAGCAGTGACTGAGAATTCTATTTCATTTATGTCTGAGTGTGCAAGGCTTCCATTTGTCTTTCCAGTGGAAAGTGGCTTGAAATAGTCATACAGGAGAGTAGCATTTTAGAATTGGTGTTATGCTGCAACTCCCTTGATTAATGTTTAAGTAGGTGGGTAAACATCTGTCTCTACTGATGAGATTATGTTTACTTGAAGGCTCTATTTTTGTTTAACAGATAACTTGAATACATCTGGTGTGGGGACACATACTGTTGCCTCTGGCCATTCTGCTCCCAGCATCAATGAAATTCAGAACCGTGTTAAGGAGATTTTGAGCAAGTACAAAAATGGTGTTTGGATGTCAAAGATAGCACAGATTTATGAGGAAACGTACCAGGAGGAGCTTAGCACAACAGTGCTCCGTCAGCTTGAGCACTGGCCACATGTGTGCACAGTAAGTACTGAAAATCATTTTTGTGGAGGATGCCAGTATCCTTCAGATTTGCATGCTCATTTGCACTGCATTTGTGTTATTTTTAATATGTAACAGGTTTTTTTTGTTGTTTTTTTAAATTAACAATGCCTTTGGAGACAACACTCAAAAAATCACTATTAGGAGCTGTTACCAGGCTGAACCTCCACTTACAGGTTGTCTTACCACCATCTTAAGATTCTTCCGTCACCATGCTTTTGTCTTTTCTACACAGTGGTGGTTTCATTTAGGGTACAGTGCTACTTTGCATCAAGGCTTTCTTTCTTGAAAAGCTTTACTTTGGCTTGTCAGTCCTATGAGTAAATGCTTCCACCTTCAACATCAAACCAAGACACCCAAAGGATATTAAAGTAATGAGAATCTCATTTGCTTGAGGTGACTCTTCATTCCATACTGCAAAGCAATTTTATATTAAATGCAAAATAAGAGTTGTACTGATCCTGTATACTTGCTCTTTAGGAGGAACAGTATTTGCATGCTATCAGACTGCAGTGTTCTAGCACATACATAAAATGCATTTGTCACATCTTATTACAGACTTCAAGCAGCAGTGATTTGTTTTGATGGTTGATAACAGCTCCTGTACAGCAGACTGTTCTGTTTCGAGTTGCTTAATTCATGCAGGAAATTTTACTCTTATCTTTTCTGAGATAACATTCCAGACAAAATGTTACTGTTCACACAGGATATTCTCTTCGTATATGCTTTCTATTTCCTTGTTATCTGCTGACTTAATCTCTTTTTTTTTTTTTTTTATTTCTAGCAAAAGTTCATTTTAATTCAAGTAAGCAGTCACTAGGTCTATGGAAATGTTCTAGTATAGCAAGCTCAGTACAACAGCAGTCTTAACTATCAAGTTGCCTTGGCATGGTCTTATTGTAGAAGACAGTTAATGAATCTGTTGAGTCTGCCTCAGTTTACTTGATTTATGTAAAGTATACTTGTGGCTCTGGCATGGAGAAGTTTGAATTAAGGGTTTTCTTGAAGGTGAATCTCTTAAAGCAGTGTTTATTTCAGGTTCAAATTAGTCTGCAGGTATAGAGCAATGCAGATCCTCTGAAATGGCACAGAATGGTTTTGTTAAAGGTGATACCACGATTAATTTCTGAATTACTTCTGCCTCTTTTGATACTTTACACTGGGATCATTTGCTCGCATCAGAACAGGGAAAGTCCCTCAGCACCTTAGAAAGACAACAAACATTCTCTTATTGAACATATACCAGTCAGTAGTAGCTTAGTTACAAACCATGAAGCATGAACTTCATAATTTGTTTATGGTGTCACCAAACTAAAGATTTGAGGTCTATGCCCTGGACAGTGTCACTTCTTAGTAACTGACATCTTTAAATTTTTCTCTAGAAGGAAGTGATTTCATATTTTTTCCTTCCAGAGAAATAATCATTTTTGTCTTTAGGTTACAGTCAGAAGTAGTGGAATTCTGTATTGAGTGAGCTGAAGTCTCTGGAAGTCACTGTAAGTTACAGGCTTTTTAATGGCCTTGCTTTCAGTCTTCTCAGTCAGAAAGAGAGCTTACAGAAGACTGAGATTGACTGTTTTCCATTGGTTTGTTACTTCCCCTATTCAGGTTAGTTTGCTTGAGCATCTTGCTTGTAGTATCACATTTTGCACAACTAAACAGAGAAGTACAAAGTATCTGTTTACCGGCTATCACTTACCATATTATAGCCAAGTTCTAATGACCGTTTGGACTGGGTCTAAATATGCTGATCATCCTTAGGAAGGGACCTTTAAGATCTAGTTCCAGAGCCTCTGCTATAGGCCAGGGACACATCCCACTAGACCAGGTTGCTCACGGCCCCATCCAGCCTGACCTTGAATACTTCCAGTGTGGGGACATACGCAGTTTCTCTAAGCAACCTGTTTCAGTGTCTCACCAGCCCCTCAGTAAAGAGTTTTCTTCCTAATATCTAGTCTGAATCTACCCTCTTCCAGCTTAAATTGGTTTCCCCTTGTCCTGTCGCTATTTGCCCTTACAAAAAGACTCCCTGGCTTACTTGTAAGCCCCCTTCAGGTACTGGAAGGCCACTATAAGATCCCTTTTCCAGGATGAAAAGCTCCAGCTCTCTCAGCCTGTCCTCAAAGAAGAGGTGCTCCAGCCCCTCTGGTCATCTTCCTGGCTCTCCTTTGAACCCACTCCCAACAGTTTCATGTCCTCTTGTGTTGGTTGCCCCAGAACTGGGCGCAGTACCTCCAGGTGGGGTCTCAACAGGAGCAGTGTAGAGGGGCAGAATCACCTCCCTTGACCAGCTGGTCACACTTCTCATGATAAAACCTGGGGTAAAGTTAGTCTTCTGGCTGCAAGTGCACGCTGATGGATCACATTGAGTCTTTGATCAGCCAAAACCCCCAAATCTTTTTCTTCATGGCTGCTCTCAAGCAATTCTCTGCCCAACCGGTTTTGTCCTGACCCAGATGCAGGACCTTGCACTTGGCCTTGTTGAACTACACGAGGTTGGAATGGGCCCACCTCTCAAGCCTGTCCAGGTCCCTCTGGATGGCACCCCTTCCCTCTGACATGTCAACTGCACCACTCAGTTTGATGTCGTCTGCAATCTTGCTGAGAATACACTTGATCCCACTGTCTGTATCACCTACAAAGATGTTAGATAGCACTGGTGCCAGCACTGAACCCTGAGAAAAACTACACATTGCTGGTCTCCACTTGGGCAGTGAGTTGTTGACTGCAGCTTTCTGAGTGCAACCATCCAGCCTGTTCCTTATCCAGCAAGTGGTCCATTTCATCAGATCTGTTTCTCTCCAATTTGGCAGCCAAGATGTCATGTAGGGCAGTGTCAAATGGTTTGCACAATTCCTGGCAGATATCAATTGCTTTTCCTTTGTCCACTGGAGCTTGTAATTCCATCAGGTAGATAGTATATGTTGCCTAGCTGGCAGGTAGGATACTTCATTGATGTTTGGCTTTTTTTGTAAATATTGTTAATCTGTTAACATTTTATTGAAGCTGTGACTGCTAACGGAGAGCAAATACTAAAGCCTCAGAACGATGGCAGGATCAGCTGGTAAACATTGCCAGAAAACAGAATAGAACTGCTTTTTTTTCCTTGAATCTCTGTTCCTGATCAGCATCCTCTCTCTTAGTTAACCTGATCCCACTGTGTCTGGCAGATATTTTTTTTACTTTACTTTCAGAATGAATTATGTATCATGTCAGAGAAGGTGAGTATTGTCATAGTAGCCAATTGTAGCTCAAGGAATACTTTGCTTCTGTAAGGTTTTTGTTCTTGAAGTAATTTTCACAGCAAAGTTAAGTTGTGATACAAAAATCATTCTAAACAGAGTAGTGGACTTGAGATAATAAAAAATCAGGTCTAATTGTATGTAATACATAGTGTGTGCTTAAGAACTGGAAAATACTTTGCACGTGGAGGAGATGTCTATTGGTAATGGCTGGTAGTAGGTATGTATATCTGAAAGCTTGCATGGTTTATACTGGCCGTGTGAAATGTCTTCTGAAGATGTGCTCTCACCTTAGGATAGTTAACTTTCTCTTGCTGTGCTTTTTGAAGAAACCTGCTCTCAGTGGCCATTACTTGAGCAGGGGCTGGACTAGATGACCTCCAGATGTCCTTCCCAGTCTCAACCATTCTGGAACTGTGATGAGTTATTTTATCTAAACACTATGATGATTCTGATCAGTGTATTTTAGATCAGTCCTTAAGGACCTGAGTTATAGTAAGAATAATGGAACCAGATTTTCCCGTTTGCCCCAGAAACATGTTTTTTAACCAGCCTCTGCTGCACGTTTTATTTCCCTGCTTTTTAGAAAAATAATGGAAGATAGCTGCACATGCTAGTTGTGAATTCAGTCTTGGAAAAAAAAGGCAGTGGTAGACACTTTCTGACTAGAAACTCATTTCAAGATGTTTCTCCATTTTGTTTTTAGAAGGTATCTTCATAGTCTAGGGAGGTTGTACCTGTTTTACTTAGCTGCAGTGTCAGTATTTCAGTTTGGGATTTTTTTGTTTTCTTTATCATTTTGGACTCCATTTTCATTTTTGAGAGTTCCCTTTGTTATTTGGGCCTAGTACAAACGTTCTTCTGTGTAGCATTGAGTCAAACTCTGTTGCTCTTGATAATATTCTGACAGCTGTTGCTGTTCTCTTGTAATTGCTCTAATTGAGAAGCAGCGGCAGGTGTGTGCTTGCAGGGCAGGCCTGCTAGCCATATTAATGGGAGGGACCGTGCGGGTGTGTCTATAAACTCATCCGGGAATAAAGTTGAGATATTGGTAGTAAAGAAAATGTGGCTGGTTTGAATTTGCTCTTGTTAACCTTTTTGCTTGCTATTATGTAATGCAGAAGCTTTTAGTTATGACGGGAGGAATCTGTTGCTTCTTGAACATTAGCTTCTGTGCTAACCATTCACTAATGCTGTCCACCTGAGCTAAGTAATGCTGAATTAAGGTGAAACATCTTACTGAAATAGCTACCTTTTCCTGCCTATAAGTTATTATCTCAGTCAGCATCTGTGTTGTCTTCAAAACTGAGCTAGAGAACCCCAGAGCTATTATCGGAGTTAAGAGGCTTAAAGGTCTCTGAGGATCTTCTCTTTTTAGTCTGCTGCCAGTCTTTAGCCCATAAGGTCTAATAACTGTGTCAGGTATCATTTTTTTTCACCTCTGTGGAGCACTAGCTAAGCAGAGTTAGCCAAGAAACACAGTGTGTAGAAAGGTTGACTTTTGCTTCCAGCTTCATTCAGACTGATTCGCAGTACATTGCGGCGCAGCTTTCTTGAACAGATGGTTGTTGAAAGGTTTTGATAGCAGGGGGAGCTGCAGGCAAGGGGTGCGTTCTGTAAGCAGAGCCCAGCGCTAACCTGTGTCAGTGCTAGGCAGCTCCAGCTGCTGCAGAAGGGACCAAACGCTGCCAGAACTTGGCCTTGAGTGGTGCTGGGTGTGCTCCAGAGAGCAGAGTGAGGAAAGGGGAAACTGCTGCAGAACAGCAGCTGGGGAAGAGGGTAGCCACCCTGGGGTAGTATTTGGGGAGCTGCAGCCATGGGGAAGCCAGTGTGGGATCAGCTGGGGAAGGATGGCATGCACGTGGAGCAGGGGCAGGGGGTGACCATGGAGGAGCAGGAGAGACAAAGTGTTGTGGGCTGAGTCTCCCTGTTCTGTTTTGCTCACGATGGCAATTGGTGAGCAGTCTATACATTTATCTCTACCCTTGATCCCTTTTCCATTGTATTTTCTCCCCATTTCCCTTTGAAGAAGAGTGAGAGCTGTGTGGAGGAGTTTAGCTGCCCATCATTGTGAAGCCGCCACTCAAAGAGGGTGACAAGAAAAGCTTTTGCTCGAACTAAGGAGGAGAAAGAAAAGGGGAGATAAAATAGAGCTAGACTTTTCTTGGTGGCGCACAGTGATGGGACAAGGAACAGAAAAGCTTCAGCACAGAACATTCACAGGAGTTTGGAAGAGTCCTTTTTCCAGGAACGTAAGCCTGATGAAGCTCTGTGTTCCTACCCTCTGAGACCTTCTCAGCTGAAATACATAAGGCTTTGAGTGACTGGAGGTAGTGGGCGCTGTTGTGAGCAAGCAGTTGTATTGTATGGCCACCAGAGGTCACTTCTGGTTTAAATTTCTGTTCTTAATTGATGCCGGTCTGCATTTTGCAGGCCTTACAAACATTTTCACTTCATTTTTGAGGAATTTCATGAAGATATTTATTTCTGCATCTCAAAGGTACTTTATCTATGCTTTTAATAAAATTATTTGCTTCCCCAAGAACAGTCTGCATACTTTAAACTGGAGCCATTATTACTTCTCAGCAGTGATAGTGCTTATCTGTGTAGCTATATTCTGTTTTGGAGTAACTTTGTGAGGAAAATACTTGATCTGTTTGTCTGTTGTGAATAATTCTTCAGTGCTTGGATTATGCAACTCTGCAGTAGGTTGTTTTGATAGTTGATGGTCTCTGTCTTTGGAAGTTTTTTGAATTTCGTTGAACAAGGGCAAGAGCAATTTGATTTGCATTTGATATCACCCCAGCTTTAAGCAGGTTGGACTAGAGACCTCCAAAATTCCCCAGAGCAATTTTTTTGCATTGTTGGAAAATGATGAAACGTATAAGTTCTTCCTGGCATGAATTGGTTACACCTCTTTTGTCCTTCCTATTGTATATCTCTACACATTTTGTAATTACTTTTATCATGCTAAATAGCATAGGTGCTTCTGAACTTGATGCAAGTTCCACAGGTATGTTGAAGTCCTTGATAAAATTTTGTATGTTCTTGACTTGCAGCAGATTCATAATCTTCAGTATATAGTTATTTGTAAGGCATTGCCTTTCCCCTCTATCCAGTGTATAGAAATCTTGCATGTCTCCTTGGCTTAGTGAGCCTACTTGTAAAGATTCAGGACCAAAAGTTCGTGGATTCAGCATGGATTCCTGAAGCTGAGGATTCATGGATATGTTTATCTGCCTTCTCATTTCTTCTTCTTGCTGGGGTTCTTGCAGGAAGTATTAACCGTTCTAGTTTTCACTGATGAAGAAGGGTACAGACAGGCTGCCTGAGTGCACAAGACTTCTAAAACATTTATGGGGGGGGTTGGATGAATACGATTCTTGGGTTGAGGTAAGAACAGTTAATAGGAAAGGAAGGTGGGGAGTGAGGAAGGAAGAGGAAAAGAATACACTAAAAAATTAATAGAGTGCATTTGCTCATCACTCTCTGATTGTTGCCTAGCTAGTCCCTGAGCAATGGTAGCCTCATTTCAGCCAACTCATTGCTGATATGGAGTACCCCTTTGGTCCACTTGGGGCAGCTGTCCTGGTTCTGTCCCCTTCCAGTTCCTTGTGTACCCCCAGCATCGTTGCTGGCTTGAAAAGCAGCAGAGTCTTCAGTTTTGGTGTAAGCGCTGTTCTACGACAACTAAAATGTGTGTTATCAACATTATTTTTGTAATCAATCCAAAACATAGCATCGTATCAGCTTCTGTGAAGAAAAATGTCTATCCCAGGATAAGCAGTGGTCCTTAAGGGGTTTTGCTGACTCTAAAACTCTGAGCAGCATGTGTCATTTTTATCCCTGTGTGAAGAGCTGTGCACAGGAGAAAATACATGGTTCTTAACACAGTAATGGTCTTTCTCATTTTTTCCGGTGTGTTGGAACTAAGTGTTCTTGTCTCTCTTGATAAAGAGAGACATACACAATTCTTGTTGTGTAAGTTAATACTTCTAAATTGTCTTGTTATTCTCCCAGTCGCAAGTTGCTGAGACAAAACAGCAAGGAGTGAATTTTGCAAGGCTTGTTAAGTCCTGTTGACGTAGATACCACAATAAAAACAAATTCTAGGCCTGAAGAGTAGCAGTCTAGCTATCCAACTTGTTTATTGTAGGAGTTGCTTTTGTTTCAGGACCAACATGAAAACACTGATAGCTTTTGTCACCTCAGTTCTACATAAATGTGCCTTCTAAGTTTCAGATAGGTTGATCTTGGTTGAAACTGTATAGCTATTGTGAGTTTGTTTCTGCAGTTTCCAGTGGGTGTTTTCAAGACAGGGTGAGATGCTCCTTATTGAAACTGACAGAGTGTAGACGTGGACTTGTAAAACATCTGGATCTGGAGGGAAGTTGAGGGCATGGTGTCATGGTTTTATGATTTTTGTTATTGGTATTCCACATCATAACATCATGTGGTGGGTGCACTGGGAGTTAGAGTTAACGCTTTAGCTCTGTGGGTCATTGATAGTTATGGGTATACCTGTCTCAGAAGAGAAGAACTACGTTCCCCAGGGGGCTGTGTGATGCTTTGTATTTTTATGTGTTTCCGCTCAGAGGGAAAGATAAAAACTGTTTGTGTGTCATGAGACTCTCTTTTTCTTTGGGGATGGACCCAGCAGTGGGTGCTCACTGCCATCTTGCCTTCAGCGTTAGCGTAAGGCCTTCGGTTTATCGGACACTCTCTCTTGCTCATTTTATTTGATTTATTACCTTCAGTTCCAATTACATTGTATTATATTGTTTAATTTTGTGTTCTGGTATCTTATTTATAAATTAGCTTTCCTCATTGCTGCTGTTTTGTGTCTAGGCCCATCTCCCTTTTCCTTCTCCTGGGGCGTGGGGCCATGTGTCCCCCACACCATTCATGAAACCAGCCCATAAACCACTGACACATGGTTTAAAATGGGTTAATCAAATGTAATGTGAAACTTATTACAATCCAAAAATCTCCTTAATTTCGTAACCATTTGAAGGAAATGCTTTTTCCTGAGTACTATAGAAGATTGCTTTTACAATATTATGTGACAGTGTCTGAAATACACAGTCAAATCTCCTTTCTCTTAGTGAATTGAAATGGGAACTTTTGTTTGTAATCGCTTATTTATGAGGAATGGATCAGGAAGGGAGGTTAATGTGCAAAACACAAGTTTGTGGAGTGTGCCATCATCTGCTCCCTCTTCAAAAATAAAGGAAATCTATATTATTATGAGTAATGCATAACTTTCGTATTTCCTCTCTACTCCGGTCCCCCCAGACCAGAGAAGGAGGCATTGCAAGAAATAACTGCCTGAAGCTTAGTTCCTTGTAGATGCCCACTTTGAAGTCTGTATAAAATGCATGTTATATGAATGTAATTTTCAAAATGCTCTGGACTTAAAGATGCAGCTGATAATTGGCTCTACTTTTTTGTTTTTCAAGGTGGAGAAAATACGCACGGGTGATGAGATACACAGAATTCTTTATCCTACTAAAAGAGTACCGCCAACAGTGAAAAGCAGTACAGAGCAAGAAAAGGCATCTCAGAATGTTACACCTTCAAAAGTAGATCCATTGTTAAAAGCAAGCATGGAGGCTGAGTCTGCTTCATGTAGTAGTGACTTCAAGCAAAACGTTGTTAATATCTTGATGAAATATCCCAGTGGTCTTTGGGCTGAAGCGCTTCCCAAATTGTACCAAGACACTTACCAGCGAAAATTTCCAGAAGGAGTTCTAAATAATCTGCAGTTGCTGTCAGATATATGTGTAGTGGACTATGTATCTAATGTCCCTCAAAAGGCCATCCTCTACGTGAAAACCCAAAGTTGCACTGATGAGAATCTGAATGTCACTGAGAGAATCCAGATCCCTGGTGGTGTGAAGGCCACAGCTGAGCAACAGCATGAGGAATCCAAGGAGCAGTATCCAGAGAGCATATCTGTTCCTCCTCTGATTATGCCATCAGAAGGACCCGTATCCATCATGGTGATAGAAGTGAACAATGCTAATGAGCTTGTGATTAGGCAAGTTATTTATTTATTTATTTATTTATTTAGACTGTATAGTGCACAGGTCTGCGGGACTTAGTTATTTATGCATGCTGACATTTAAATCTAAGAATCTTTTTTTTTTTTGTATTATGTTTAAATGGGAGTTTTTAAATTCTGGTGAGCTGGTGGATTTTGCCATTAGCTTGACCTAGAGTCAAAGCAGATAGGACTTGCTGTTGGAGGGCTTTTCTCAAATAATCTTACTGTAACATGTACCATTCAGATTTTACTATAACACCTATTGAAGCTTTTTTTTTTTTTTTTTTACTTTTATAGTTGACTTGCTTCTAACTAGGTGTGAATTTGTTTTGTTCAGATTATACTGCAGTTTTCTCCTTTGAAGGTGGAGGAACTTCCATCAAACTACTGTACTTCTTGATTTGGTGATTATTAGTACAGCCTCAGAATTATTTGAGAAGTGGATTGTAGTTTCTGTGTCGTTGTTACTTGATATGATAAATTTTCTGTACTTCATTATCAGGATAAAAAACTTCAGATCTAGGAATATTTTAAAAAAGAAAAGAAACAGTTTAACTTTTTTCTAGGAGGTTAATTAATTCTGAAACTTATGTCAAATTCAACTTCATATTAAACTGGTTTATTTGTCATTTCAGAGCATGAATGGTGTAGATGTCAAGTATTGTAGTATATTGGTAGCTCTGTCTTTTCCCATTGGTTTCTACAGTTCCTGCTTTCAATAGATGGATTGTAGCCAGGACCTTTGAGCACAGTTGAACTAAGTATGAACATCTGCAGTTTGCTTACAGATCCTCTTGCTAGTCAACTACCATCCTTTTCCTCATTTCTGCCTGTAAATAGTGCAGTGGCCCTAAGGCTGAAATTTAGTTTTCCTTCTTCTCTAGCTGCATTGATGTATTGACATACTCAGCACTGAATTTTCTTCATGCCAGTGCCATGCTGAAGTAATAGGATCATAAAGGCTGATGATGATGTGAAAATCTCCATACTTGAGACTTAGTTTAAAAGTCCTTGTTTGAGAATGTAGCCATCTTCGTTTCAGCTGCTAGACAAGTTTTCCTATATTGTGCATTCTCTCTTTTTGTTGATGTTTGTTTGTTTGTTTTTGTGTGTAGCTCTGTGTTCTCCAGATTATATTCTTTTTGGTTATGGGGGTCTTCCCCATTACCTTTTTTGAAGGTTCTGCTTCAGAATACTAAACCTTGCAGCCATCCTGTTGTCTTCATTTTTTTGGCTCAGGTGGAGGAAAGGAGCTCAGTTCAGGCCAGGACGGCTTAGTTCTGTTTACCTCAAGAATGAGAAATGTAATAAATCTCTAGTTACAGCTGCACCCTGGCTCTAGACGATTGCCTCATTTGTTCCATTTAATGAGCACGGCTGTAGGAGATAAAACAGAATACTCTGGGTCCCGTGGGTTGAACTGTGGCACTGATGATCTGATACTGCTTGTGTTAAACTTTCTCTGAAGCAGCAGTTCCCAAATTTTGTACCAGAGTTTTTGTGCAATATTAAATATTGAAATTTCTTAACTTGTCAGCTTTATGTGGGTCGTAGCTGCTAGTTACCAGTGGCTTCTAGGCCTCTGTGCAGGACTGAGTGCTGGGAGATCTGCGTACTCCGTGGGCCAGGTCATTTAACTTTGGGACAGAATCAGACTTCAAGGGATTTTTGCCACAGCAAGAAAAATCGATATGTTTCCTCTTACGTTTTTGAATAGAAGACTACATAGTTCATTTCACTGTGGAAACATACACCTTCTGTTCCTCTCACAACAAAGAACCAGGCTTTCCCTGTTATGTTGATAATCCCAGTTCAGACTGAGAGTGGTGCTGATTGCAGACTTGTCTGGCCACCTGTGTGTAACACAACTTTTTTAGGTTGTTTTCCAATATTTTTCTAAAAGCTATGAAAAATTTTCAGTTCTCTTTTAACAGTAGTAACATCAGTAGGATGCTTACCTGCTACCAGAAAGCAGCAAGGCAGGAAGTTCTGTAGATTCTTAAATCTTCTGTTATGGTGATCCTCCTGTCAGCTAAATCTCCTGGTGAAACCAGTGTTAAGTAAACTTTTGAGCATCGTCTACCTGCTTATGTTACTTGTCTGCATGTCCCCTGTCCAGCAAATGAGTGTTTATATTGAAGTAAAATTGCTGACAGTCCGAAAAGTAACATATGATTGGATAATAAGGTAGCAGGTAATCCTCTTTTTCCTGAAGATAGCCTGGAACATGATCACACTTAACAAAAGTAACACAAATGACATAGTACAGTACCTGCCCTACTGCTGGGCGTAAGGACCTTCTTAATAAACATCGCTTCTTAGAGGATGATACCCTAAACTGTCTGGTAGAAATAGCTGCAGGAATCATTCTGTGATTACTGAAATAAGTTTTCCTTCTGTCTGCTGTATTCTGACCTGTTTCTGAAGTATTCAGGATATTACTGAGGAAGCTTAATGTTGCAGTTTGCATCAGTGTGATCCATTGGATAAGTAGCCTGATTCTGGAATTGGACTGAAGGCCAAGAGTAAAAAGCATGTGGTTTGACAGGGATCTGTTAAGCTATTTTAGATGCCTTATGCTTTCATAAGCCATAGTGAAAACATGTTTAAGATGATATTTGCTAGTGACAGAGTAACTCAGGTGCTACTACAGTTCTTCTGTACTTTACCTAGGATAGTCTGCTCTTATGGTCAGATTCTTCTATGTGGTTGTAATAACCAAGATCTCTTTCTAAAGATGTAGTTGAGCGTGTTAGACTCTATGTTGCTGGACAACATTTACCTGTGCACTGTAATACTCTGTTTTGTCAGGTAGTACTTTCCAGTAACACTGTTACTGGAAAAGAGTTCAGATACAGATGTTTTTAGAATATGTATGTATATGTATCTCCATAATTTATATATGCATTTAGAGGTTCTTTGGTTTTTATCCAGATCTTTGACATTTCATCCTAACCCTTTTTTGTTGTTTGTTTGGTTCTTTTATACTGAAATAATTGCAGATATGTGGGCAAAGATTATTCTAAGGCCCAGGAACAAATGGAAGATAACATGAAAGCATACTATAGTCAGAATTCCACTGTGTTACAAATTACTTTTCCAAGTGTTGGGCAACTTGTTGCTGTACGCACGGAAGAAGAAGCTTGGCTCCGTGCTCAGATAATTTCTGTGGAGGACAAAAGATTAAAGGTAAGTGATTCTTTGTTTCAACACTTCTACTAAGACTTGAAACAATTGTGTTTTTCAGAGGTGCGGTTCAGTGGATTCTCAAGCATTCTGCATTAGTAACGTTCTTTCCTTTCCCAGCCTCAAGTAATTCTGTTTTCATTTAAATGAGAAAATCTAAAGTTTTATTGAAGTTGCACGATTGTCAAAATTAAGTGGTCATTCGCATGTTGAAATTAAAGTTGAGGTAATGTGCTGAGTCCTTCCAGCACTGCTCCTATGAAGATATTCTGTCAGAGATGGTTTTGTAGGAATTTTCAGAAAGCTTTCCTTAAAAACCCTGAACATTCAAATAGGGAAATGAACATGACATTAGTGGTGTTATAAGTGTTATATAGTAATAATTTAGTGAAAAATGATCTGCCTATTCAGTGCAGGAACAGAGTAGTAGTAGCAGAATACATTTTGTATAAACTCAAGAATATATACTTAAAAGAATAACGAGCTTATTTCTCTCCTTTTCCACTGTCAGGTACACTATGTTGACCATGGCTTCAGTGAGGTTATTGAAAGCAGCAGCATGTACAAACTCCACAAACAGTTCTGTACACTTCCATTTCAGGTCACAAAATGTAAACTGGCAGGTAAGAGAAAACCAGTGCTGATTCTACAGCTTGCGGTTGTATGACTTATGGGTTGAAATGCCTGTGAGTTTTGATCCTTATGTGTAGTAATTCTGAATACTAGAATCTGTCCAAAATAGCTAGGTATACTCTAAGTAGATACAGGTAGGTACAGAAAGAAGGATATGAAGGAGACTTAGTAAAGAAACCTTGATATCGGAAGACCCAGTGTCTCTCTAATGAAGCTTAGTTGTTTTTGTACTTATCTTGGAAGTATTACCTATAGGATATGCAAGCCTAAAGAAAACACCCGATGTTGTATGGAAATAGTGTAGTAGCTTAACTCTTTTTTCCACAAATGTGACCTAATATGGTCTGCGATCTCATTCATTTATTTTAAAGTGATCCTTCTCCACCGAGCATTTGAAAACTTTTTTGACTCTGCTGGAATTTACTTAACTTTCTAAAACTAGTGGGCATTTCTAGCTTTTTAAGAACATTTTGGTTTGTTTTCAACATATGTAATATACTAAAGCTTATTGTTGCCTATTTTTTTACTTAGATACATTTCTTTAGTTTGTCTACACATTTGCCTTGGTTCTTCGATTCTTTCTGAAGATCTTTTTTTAATTTCCCCTTTGAAGATGGCTTTCTGCCATAAGAAAGGAGACATTCAGTAGAATGATAGTAAAGGTGCAATACAGCATTCTAACTGCATTCTGATTCTTGAAAAGATTAGTTTTGCAGAGTCCTGTTTATTATATTTCCTTTCAAAAAAATGATTCATAAAAATTACGGTCTGCCTTACAGGGCTGGAAGCCTTCTGTGATGATCCTCTCCTAGTAAAGGCTGTAGAATCGCAGACGTACTGCAAGATACTTGCTGTGGAAGTACTGGAAAGGAGTGATATTCCTCTCTTTGTTCTCTATGACACTTCTGGAGAGGATGATGTCAATATCAATGCTACTTGTCTGAAGGCCTTGTGTGACAAGTCTTTTGAAGTGAACCTACAGGTACAATCTACCTGCTTGCTATTTAATTCATTAAAAGTCATTGACCACAAAGATTTTTAATGGACAAAAGGACAGTACTCACAAATTTGCTATCTTTGTGTGGCTTTTTTTTTTTTTCCACTTTTTTCTAGGTAGAAACACTATATACAAATGTCAGAGTGACCAGTATTCTCTCAGATGGAAACATGTATTGTCAGCTGCCATCTGAAGGCTTGTCTAAACTTTCTGAAATCTTGCAGAAGGTAGAAGACTATTTCCTTCACCAGGTATGTATGCAGTGAGGAGACGTGCTGTGTCACATGACCTTTTTCCAGTGTATCAATCCTTTTCTTTTATAAAAGTTCAAGTTTCTGAGGCATCTTTGTAGCCTGTTCAAAAAGGCTAAAAATTCTCTGCCGTTTTCTGGGATGCACCTTTCACATTCAGAGTGTCTTTTCATGCTCTCCTTCAAATCCTGTCGCTACAGCTTCAGTAACTACTTCTAAATTTTCTTGAATAGTTGGAGTAATAACAAAAGTGGTTCTTAATGGGAGGCTTCCTATAGACACTTCGGAGTGATACAAGGTCTGCGGGGGATCTGCCATACTTTTTGCTGCAGTTGCTCAGGTGTATAAATGGCCATGGCACACTCTGTAGTGGCAGTAAAAGGACTCTCCTAAATAAAACCAAGTTCTGTGCTTTTCAGCTTGACTTCAGAATTCACTGTCTTTGATCTCATCTGCTTCATATCTGCACCTTAGCTTTTAAAGATTTGTATAGGAGGTGTCTACTTTACAATAACTTGATTATTTAGAAGGCATGTGACAAAGTCTAATATCCTACCTGCCCTCTACAGACATGCAGCAATCCTTTAACTAGTCTCGATGGTTTATGCAAAGGTGAAGAAATCTTTAGAGAATCCAGTTTGTTCAGCATCCAACTGAAACCATAAAATGCAGGTCCTTGACAAGTCAGGCACTGTTAGAACTACCTCTTGTAAAGCTGCCTTTTCAAAATGTTTTTAGGTGTGTGCCTGTTCTGGCACATTCCCTTTGAAAGTACGTTATATTTAATATGTTTCAGTTATCAGGAATTAATTTCAAGCAAACTGAACACTGGAGGAAGCAGTATAGAGTATACACTTTGAAGTGTTTTTTTAGCAATATAAAGGCAAACAACTAGTCATATTTTCTAGGTAATGTGTACAGAGGCTTTCATTGCTGTAAAGGACAGAAGCAACTTCGACTCTAATCTCGTCTTGAGAACTTAATGACACCAAGATGTGTATGAGTCTCCATTAAGAGTCCCTTCTTGATAGTGTAGCAATTGACTTATGTTACTTAGGATCATCACAATGAATATCAGCACCATGAGACTTTGAGTAAATAGTAAATCTGTTTGGTTAAATATCTTGACAAGTTACGTATATGAGTTATGAAATTCTTCAGTTAGCTACTACAGTTGCACAACAGTGTAGCTTTTTAGAACAATAAGTTAATGGTTGCTGATGTTTATATTCTGTGCTTCCAAATATATTTTTGCTGGCAATTCGTAGGATCGTTATGGTTGGAAAAGACCATGAAGATCACCAAGTCCAACCATCAGCCTATCCCCACCATGCCTGCTAAGCTATAAGTGCTGCTTCTCCACATTTCTTGAACGTAGCCAGGGATGGTAACTCCACCACTTCCCTGGGCTATATACACCTCAGAACTGACTGGGAGAGCTTAAAACAACATGATAAGGGAATACTTTTGAGGCTAGAAAAAACCTTTGTGTGGCTTTTGAAGTGGCCAGTAAAGGTTCAGATAGTAATAGTTCTGTGCATTTTAACTTCTGCTTTTGAATTTGCAGGAGACGTCTGAGTTTCATGTGTCACAACCTTTCTGTGGCAAAATCTGCTTGTTTCCTTGCAAAGAAAAATGGACACGTGTAGAGGTAAGGGGGTATTCAAAGAACAGCAGAAGTTTTTCCACACAGAAAAAAACTTTTCTTACTGTTCACTTATATCTTTATTCTTACTTTCCTTGAATCTTCTCGCAGTATATCATCTTCCTTTCTTATTTCAGATAACAATAATTCACAGTAAAAGGGCCCTTGGTGTATGCTTCATGGATACTGGAAGAACTGCATATGTAAAAATATCAGACCTTAGAGAAATCCCATCACAGTTCCTGAGAGAAGTTATCGCAATCCCTCCTCAGGTATAAAGATGTGCTAAAGTTGACTTACCCTACATTTCTTTACAGTGTGTTAGTGCTGCTACTTTTAGGTTTGTGTAAGGGATTTTCTTTGTTTAACAGTGTTCAACACTGGGAGTGTATTTCATTATGTATCTTTGGTCTGAAATAAATTGTGTTGTAGTCCTGTGTACTGACAGGATGCTCTGTTAATTTCTATGACATTGGCTTTGCATGTTTCTGTTTGTCGTGTATGCTGCTGTGAAAGTAATGCATCCTGTTTTATTATTTTGGCCCGTGTTGTTGGAGGTGGTTGTTGGAGCTATGGCAGTAGAGGTGGAACCTTCCCACCAGTATTCCATTCTGTGTTGTTGCCGTGTGACAGATGGCAGAGGGCCAGTCTGACACAATGGTGTCTGGCGTGGAAGTGTGGATGGAGCAGAGTTGTGCAACTGAATTCCTCCGTGCAGAAAAAAAAAGGGAACCAGTGATATTCATAAATACTTGGTGAAAATGTGTTTTGTGGCTGAGAATTTTCTCTGTGAAGTGGTGTTACTGTGCTCTTCATTTCTGTTGCAATTTCCATGGAAATAATTAGGAGGCATTACTTTTGGAGCAATTTACATATTAGTGAATGTTGTGTAAATAGAAATCTGTGGACTAGTTTCTGTGTTGCTGTATCCTTAATTCTTTTCTTAGGCTATAAAATGCTGCTTGGCGGATCTGCCTCCTGACACTGGCATGTGGACTCCTGAAGCTGTGCTGTGGCTGAGAGATAACTTAATGGATTATCCTGAATTTAGCATGCAGGTAAATTGTCCAAGTGCCCGTGTGAACTGAAATCCATAGAAAAAACATCTCTGGTTAGTTAACTGTTCGTCAGAATTTATGTCTGTTATGAGGCCTAAAGCTTTGTGACACTTCTTGGATGTATTTGCTGTATGAAGTCCTTTTCCTTTGACGTTTAGGATGAGAATATCTGGATCATTAGAATTTTGTCTTCTTCCTCCCAAGAATGTAGCAGCTGATTGCCTTCATAGATTTCCAGTGTCAGTCCACGTATATGCAGTTAGCAGTCTTACAGTCTGATAAGAAACACAGTTTTTGTTTTGTCATATGAAAAGATGTATGTATTCTGTCAGTCTTAAATTTTTTCTGTGCCTCTCACGAGAGGATAACATTTTCTTACTGGTCTTGGAAGGCAGCTTTTGTAATCTGGTGTGATTTAGTTAGTATATTATTGTTTATTTATGGGTTTCTGTTAACTTTGAAATATTTTTTCTTCCGCTGGCAATGTGTTCTGTCTAGTTCAGTTAGCTGAAAACATACTTCTAAAGGAAATCTTATCCTGTCTAGATATTAGACAGAGCTAGTTTCCCCCTAAAAATCTGAATCTGTGTATTGTCTGGACAGTTTGGAAACACATTTTGTAGCTTTCTTTCATATTTTTTTTCTTCCTTTTACACAAGAGAGCGTGCAATTAAAATGTGGCTCACATAGTCTGGGAATTGTGACTGCTGCAGCTTGCTTTTCTAAATATCCTCTTCAAAGATAGTTTGAGTATGATAATAATTTTTGGTTGATTCAGGAATAGAAAAGAGTAGTGTGCATAAATTTTGGAAAGCTGTTGTTCCTGGCTTCCATTGTTTCTGCACTTTTACTGCTGTAAGTAGCAGTAGCTGGTGTGAGTTAGTAGAGGAAGGCTAGAAAAATCATCAGAAGAATCTGTAAACAAGTGTTTCCAGCTCTCTTGAGTTACAACTTCAGTGCTTATTGTCAGTAATGCTAGCTGCTGTCAGAAGTGTCTGTTGTTAAGTAGGACAATATGTGGAAGCTTTTTTCATCTTCATTTTCATTTCATACTTAATTTACTAGGTTTTATCTAGTAGGACAGGAAGGGGTTTCTGAAGGATTGAGTGTTAATAGCATTGTTATTGTTATAAACTTAGTGTAGAATGCTATGGACAATGGCTAATATTTTCCAGAAAACTACAGTCATACCCATTAATGTCAAGTAATATTGAGATTGAACATCTTGGGAAGAACTAAACTCAGTTGAAGTTTTCTGTCTGCTTTACGTTAGTGGGATAACGTTTTAGCTGCTGTGAGTAGCTTAATATCCATCAATTTTGTTAACATATTTGGGAGAACCTCTGAAGTACTTCTGTGCATATAGAATGCATTGAGCTGCTTCTTTCTGTACAAAACAGGTGTGGTGAATTTTTAGTAGTCGTTAATTAGAAGTTTAAACTATACTTTCTTTCTGAAGGTGGTTAAACAGGATAATTCAAAGGGAATTGCCCACATTTACTTGTTTGCTCCAGAGGATTTCCCACACATGGATCGTAGCATCAATCATCGGATTATAAACGCAGACTTGTGGAAGCATCAGAAAGATGTTTTCTTGAGCGTCACACCCACGGGGGCTAGCTCCACAAAAGGTACAGATGATGCAGTTTTGGCTCTGGAGTTAAATCAGGGAAGGCTAGAGAAAAGAGATTCACTGGAGCCTGCTGTGGAGCACAGAAGTGCAGAGTCTGCCACTGATATGCCACCACCTCTACCCTTGTCAGAGGTGGGAGGGCTCATGGATGTCTATGTGTCAGTGGCCTGCCATCCAGGTCACTTCATTGTCCAGCCTTGGAAAGAGCTACGTAATCTGGAAGCCCTAATGGAAGAAATGATCCTGTGCTACAGCATGGCAGAAGAGAGACCCGTGAAGATTGAAACTAGCAAGTTATATGCAGCTAAAATTGAAAATCGGTAAGCACATAATTAAATTAAAAGCAGAATCATTGAAGGCAAGCTTTTATCTGAAGCATTACCTAAATGTTGATGAATCATCGTGCCTAGCTGTTTTGGAGTTAGTGACAGGATTACGTATTTCTCTTTAATGCTTGGCCTTACTGCAGTTCCTTTGGGAAATGCTTTATGTCTGCGTTGTTAGCAAGGTGGCAGGTGTCTGATGAGAGCTGAGAGATTAGGGGAGTAAACGAGATTGCAGTCTCTTCGTGCTTCCAGACAGTATTTGGAAGGACTTGTATTCAAGTGATACCAGATCTGGGAAGCTTGAGATGTGTTGGTTAAAATCTTGTGTATACACGTTAATTTTCTGGCGCCTCGATAGCATGGTAGTACAAATCGTGTTTATTCTTTTCCTTTTTTAGGTGGTACAGGGTGATAGTAAAAGGAATTCTTAGGAAAGGCTTTTTGTCAGTATATGTGCTGGACTATGGTAAACATGAGGTCATCACCGTAGATAAAGTACAGCCACTCCTGGATAAATTCAGAAAATTTCCTTTCCAAGCTATAAAAGCTCAGCTTGCAGGTACGTGTTAAACATTTTGTTGTTGTTGTTCCTTTTTTTTTCAGAGGGGGAATTGGGTTATGTCTTACATCAGTGGGGATACCCATATGTAGAACTGCAAAGTGGACAAAGCCAAATGCTAGTAGCATTATTTTTTGTTAAAGTAAACATATAATTGCTTGCGAAAACCTGCTCAGTGCACGCATGTATTTCCTGTCGATGTGGCATTAACAAAAGGCTCTATTTTTCTTCGTTATGTAAAAGTGGAGATGGTTCACTTTTATTACTTGATTCGGTGCTTTTAATTAGCACATATAAAATTGAACATTTAAACTTCCACGGCAGCTACCTTTCAGTGCCATAAATATTTATCATTTAATCTTTATCAGAGCACACAGGAAAAGCAAGACCAAGTGATTTGGGAGTCATTAAACATCATAAATCATGAAGTGTGAGAGTTATGATGTATCTCTTGATAAAAACTTAAGTTCTGGATATTCTGGTCTACATAACGTTAGGGGATAGATGCAGAGTTTCTGGATTTCTTTTGTATCTTGCCCACATTTACTGTTTTCCAGTGCATATCTGGAAGCTGAATTTGCCCAAAATAAATCGATGCTCACAAACTAACACTGCATTGGAGGGGTGGAGACTTCCATCAAACTGAGAACAGTGTGACTGAGAATGCGGGGTACAGAGTGCAGATTAAAAAAAAAAAATAACTTGGTTACTCTCCTTCTTTCTTTTTTATTTTTATTTTTTTATTTCATTTTTGCATTGCTTTCAGATGTCTCTCCTTACTTGATGATTCCCATGTTTGCTCACCACAATTTAAACAAAGTTTAGATTACAGGATGCGCTTGCTCAAAATCGTAGAGTCATGGAATGGTTTGGGTTGGAAGGGAACTTCAAGACTGCCTAGTTCCAACCCTGCTATAGGCTGGGACACCTCCCTCTAGACCAGGTTGCTCACAGGGTTGCAGACAGACGTGGCAGCACGAAGTTAGTGCTCTGCTGCTTGCCTTCTGTGGGTCTGCTTTCCTGCATAGCTTCAGTGTGACCTTTAGATTTGCTTGGAACTAGTCAAGAGGTTGGATGTGTTCCCACTAGGCTGGGGTCCTAGAAGGTCAGTGTGGCAATGAAGCTACCTTCTAGCTCTGCATTGTGCTGGGGTGTGACAAGATCCATCCGAGAGTGCCTGCAAGTCATCAGATTTTCTTGGCTCACAGCATTCCAAGTAGCTAGTTGAGTTGGCCTTTGTGCTGCCTCATACAGTTAAAGCAGACTAAATGAGCCCAGACGACTGTTAACTACCTTTTTTTTTTTTTTTTTTTTTTTTTTTCTTCTAAAACATCTAAGGAGTTATGTGCTTGTGGTGTTCTGTCCTGTTTGCTGCTGATAGTAAAATCACTGTGTTGTTGCTGTGCTGTTTTGTTACTTCTACTCATAATTCGCGGCTTGGGAATTCATGCACAACATTTTTGAGCCTATTGTATCTAGACGCTGCCCACCAGTAGTGATGTGGGGAGACTAAATTCCTGCTCTGCAAGAATCACCAAATCACAGAATTGCAGGGGTTGGATGGGACCTCTAGAGATCATGGAGTCCAACCCCCTGCCACAGCAGCTCCCTAGCCCAGGTTGCACAGGTAGGCGTCCAGGCGGGTCTGGAACATCTCCAGAGAAGGAGACTCCACCACCTCTCTGTGCAGCCTGTGCCAGTGCCTTTCCTCATCAGAGAGGTGCTTCACGCCCTTTGTCTTCATTGTGGCCCTCTGTTGGACTCTTTCAAGGAGATCCCTGTCTTCTTTGTACCGGGGAGCCCAGAACTGGACACAGTACTCCAGATGAGGCCTCACCAGGGCAGAGCAGAGGGGGAGGATCACCTCCCTCGACCTGCTGGCCACACTCTTTTTAATGCACCCCAGGATCCCATTGTCCTTACTGGCCACCAGGGCACACTGCTGGCTCATGGCCAGCCTGTCATCCACCAGGACACTCAGGTCCCTCTCCTCAGAGCTCCTCTCCAGCAGGTCATCCCCCAACTGTACTGGTGCATGCAGTTATTCCTCCCTAGGTGCAAGACTCTACTCTTGCTCCTCTTAAACCTCATCGGGTTCCTTTCTGCCGAGCTCTCCAGCCTGTCCAGGTCTCCAACCAACCCCTGAGGAACACCTCTAAGTACAGGCTTCCAACTGGACTCTGTGCCACTGATCACAACCCTCTGTGCTCTGCCTGTCAGCCAGTTCTCAGCCCACCTCATCATCCACTCATCTATTCCACACCTCCTCAGCTTTGTTATAAGGATGCTGTGGGAGGCAGATTAATGTGCCTTTCTGAAATCAAGTTAGACTATATCCACTGCTCTCCCCACATCCACCCAGCCAGTAATATACATCATTGAAGGCCACCAGGGTGGTGGAGCACGACCTCCCCCTCGTGAACCCATGCTGTCTACTGATAACTCTTCCCTTCCAACTGCCTGGAGACAGCATCCAGAACAAGCTGTTTCATCACCTTTCCAGGGATGGAGACGAGGCTGACTGGCCTGTAGTTCCCTGGATCCTCCTTGCCCTTTTTGAAGACTGGAGTGACATTTGCTGTCCTCCAGTCTTCAGGCACCTCTCCCATTCTCCAAGACCTTTCAAAGATGAGAGAGCAGCTCAGCAGTCACCTCTGCCAACTCCCTCAGCTTAGGTGGGTGCATCCCGTTGGGGCCCATGGATTTACATACACTGGTGCTGCCTAGACACACTCAGACCATCTCTTCCCTCACCAAAGGGGAGCCTTCCATTCCCCAGGCCTCTCACTTGTTGTGGATCATAACCATATGTAAAAACATGCTTAGATTACAGTGTCACTCACTTAAGCAGCCCAGCCTCTGTGAGATGCACATTCCCCCAACCCCTCAAAAAACAAAAAAAAAAAAAAAAAAAACACTACATATATATATATGTATGTATGTATGTATAGGAGGAGTCATGAGGCATATAGGCAGTATTTCCCTTCATTTTTCTCTGCAGGATTATTTTGGGATTCAAAGGGTTTTTAGAAGCTATTGCTTCTAAAATCTGAATGAAAGCTTTTGCTTCAGCAAACTCCAGCAGAATACCAATTAGTGTTTTCTTTTGTTAGAATCTTCAGTCTCCTTTTTGTCTAGGTAACACGACTTAATCGTATGTGGCAGCTACTGTTGTTGAAAATATTCAGTGATTTAGTGCATTTGCTTTCCACTTCTGCAAAGCTGTCCTTAGCTTTAGGCTCCGAGGAAAAAAAGAAAATGTTCTTGTCTCTGTAATAATTGTGTGGGAGATGCGTAAGCCTGTGCTTGTTCCTTAGGTTTAAGCTGCCTTCACTGCTTGAATATCAGTCTCCTCAAGTCTTTAACCCCCTGCCATCTCTTCATAAACTTTGTCGCTCATATTGGTGCAGCCTACAAATGACATTGTCTTTTGCTTTGTTTGTTGTAGGAGTGAAAAGCCAGCAGTGGTCAGAAGAGGCATCAATCATCTTTCGGAATCGCGTAGAGAAGAAACCCTTAGTAGCACAGATACAGGCGATTAATGAAAGCACCAACTCCTGGGATCGGAAAATCGTGACTTATTTAGTGGACACGTCTCTTCCAGATACTGACATATGGATTCATGACTTTCTGTCTCAGAGTCTTGCAGAACTTTCGGAAGCAGATTAATCACCGCTTCTGAAATGTAGCAGATCAGATCCTGTAGCAATAAAATAAGCAACAGGCTTTAAAGTGATATGTAATGATTCTTGTATTGCCTTGAGGAGAGTATGGGAATAAACTTCAAAAACACCCGTTCTGTTAAAAGATTTGCTTAACGTTTTGCTTTCTGTTGACTGCAGTTGACTTTATGATGTTTTGCACTTTGTTTACTACTGTTGTACTAGAATTTTTGGGTGAAAATACTAAATAAGTTATTTATCAATAAAACAATGTTGAACTGTTGTTGTGATCTTTATTTTGGTGGACTTCTTATCTCTATTAAAATGTAGCTCTTGCCATTCGTTACTGGGTCCTTTTTTTTTTTTTTTTTTTTAAGTAGGATTTTTATCACTTAGGAAACAAAGAAGCAACCCTCTATTTCTGAATTCTGTGACTGAGGCGTGCATTATTGGTGAGATTTCCTTCTTCCTTAACTTCCTAAGTGATGAATAGTTGAAAATGCCTTGTCTAGGAGGAAGGAGGTTTCACAAAAGGGTATGGACTTCCCAGTGTCTAGCAGTCTGCTTGTTTGTTGGGAGCTGTACTGGTTTTCTGAATTCTGATGCCTTTCCTCCAGTTCAGGGCATTCCTTTCCCTT
Source organism: Oreortyx pictus (assembly GCA_036925125.1). Lineage (NCBI taxonomy): Eukaryota > Metazoa > Chordata > Aves > Galliformes > Odontophoridae > Oreortyx > Oreortyx pictus. The sequence continues at coordinate 60,095,256 of JAUPFR010000004.1, read as the reverse complement.
CTTTTTGATACTTCACTCTTTACGGGAATTGATTGTGAGAAATGTTGAACAACTGCTGCTCCCTGGAAACGGGAGCAAGTAGAGTCCTACAGGCACATGCATCAGTGCTCTGAACGAGGTGTTTTTTTTGTCTACTTTTAAACGTGGATGGGTTTGAAAGTGCTTAGGGGTAATACAGACGTTACTGTGTTTCACAGCCTGTTGCCGAGATGCTGCCAGCGTGCTGCCTGCATGGGTAAGGGAGAATGGGCGGAAGGAGAGCTATGGTTTGCAAATGTGCGGTGTAGAAGAGGAGAGAGCCTGGCAGATGTTCAGGAGAATGAAGGTGCTTTTTGAGGTTCTTTTCTTATTCCTGCTCTCTTCTTAGTCGTAGCTGGTGGTTGCTCTGGAATTTAAACAGCCTTAAGAAGAAGCAAGGACCACCCTCACTTAGCCTCATTGCCTTTGCACAGATCAGTTCTGGAGTCTGCACATAGGCTACTTCGTGTGGTGCCGTGGCTTGGAGAGCTGTTACGTGATGAAACAGATCAGCAAATCTACAGCACCACTCACAGAGAATTATTTTGTGCATGCAGGAGCGTCCTGGTTTGCTCTGGAATAGGGTTAACTACCTTCCTAACAGCTGCTGTGTTTAGGATTTGGGATGAAACATTGTGATAACACAGAGATGTTGTAACAGTGAAAACAGTGTGATAACACTCAGCTGTTGCTGAGCAGTGCTGCGCAGAGCCAAGGATGTTTCAGCTCCTGGTGCTCTCTGCCATTGAGGGGGATACAAGGAGCAAGGGAGGGCACAGAACTGGCACAGCTGACCCACACTGGCCAGAGAGATATCCTGTACCTTGTGGTGCCATGCACAGTTACGAAACTAGGGGAGCTGGCTGGAGGGCTGCTGCTGCTCGGGGCTAACGGGCCATCGGCCAGCAGCTGGGTCTGGGAGAGCTGGGAATGCACCGGTCACACAGGTGCATTGCCTTCACCTGTGCTCCCGCAGCTGACTCAAGTGCTCGCCTCGGTGACCGCGCCGGGGAAAGGGATGCGAGCGGGGCGGGCAGCGGGCGGCGTGCGCGGAGCCGGAGCCGGAGGCGGCCCCGCAGGCGGTGCCCGGTACGTGCAGATCGGGCTCCCTTCCGTCGCGGTGGCCGGGAACCGCGCTGCCGCTCGCGGGCAGATCCGGCTGTCCTGGGGATGGAGCGGAGCTGCGCCGCGTCTCCCCGGGGCGGCGGTGCGTGGGATGAGCCCGCAGTGCGGGCGCCGGGCGGGGTGACGCGGCACTGCGGCGGTGCTCCGCTCCGCTCGGAGCGGGGAACGGGTTAGAACTCGAGCAATTACGAAGCAGATAGCAGGTGCGGGACAGCCTGACCCGAAGGAGGATGCGGACTTGTTTTCGCGTGCGCAGAGGCCGCAGTGTTTGGTGATGGGACTTCGGCGGAGTTTGGCCGCACCGCGTGTTGCCTGGTCGCCGCTGCGTTGTCTTGCATTGACTGCTTAATGAGCTGAGCTGTGTGGCTGGGGAGAGGAGGTCTGGGAGGCAAAGGTGTGCTTTGGCAGATCCTAAATGACAGCTTCCAGGTGCTGCTTTTCTAATGCCTAACCGAGGTGAGCTTGAGTTTTCACATCGTGCCTTACGTTAACAGCTGCCGGCTGCAAAGCTTTTGTCAGTCCTGAGGAAGTACGGGTCTTCACGGAGAGAAGTTCCCACCATCAGCAGGATGGAGGTGTGTCTGCTCACTGGGCAGGGGCATCGGCAGTACTGTTGGTTGAGAATAGGAGCGATTGCTCCTGGTGCTCTTGAAGTTTTTTTCCAAGCCTAAACGCTTCTGTGATGCTTGGCTACTCTAGAAGCTGGACACGTGTTTCTCGACATAAGAAAGCTGCAAAGAGAGATGGGATGGCAGCTCCTGGAGGCTGGGTCGCACACTGCTGCAGAAGCAAGCGGCTTTGCCAAGGTGACCTTCAGCCGTGACTGAGCTCACGGTGGCTTAACAGCGTATTGCAAGGGAAGGCAGATAAACCAGCTTACACTGAACCAGAAATGAGTTCAGATGTGAGTCACAGCGGCAAGAACTTTGCTTCAGCTGGATAAATGACGTGAATGAAGAAGACAGTTGTTTTATTCTTGTACGAAGTGGGGATCGCCTTGCAGCGCAGTTCCCGTCCTGGCTTTTAAAGGAGGAACCTGGTCAGATCCTGTCAATTCTTCTAAGACCAAATTATGGAAGTTTTAGATAGGATGGCAACTCTGGTACTTCCTAGTCTATCAGCCTCCTCTGAGCAGACTCAGTCCCAAAGCTTCATCAGTCTACCCAGGGCCTTCTCCAGCTGAATTTTGCAAACCAAAGTGGTGACCCCAGCAGCTCCCTGGTCCCTCTCCAAGTTCTGCATCGCTTTGTGGCAAGGAATTTTTCACAGATCCCCACTTCCAGTCACCTCCAAGAGAAGTTTGTTTCTGTCTTTCCTGCAAGTTTTTTTTTTTTTTTCTTTTGGACAACAAATGACTGCAGTAAGAGTCCTCTGCTGCCTTCTGTCCCGATTTCCACAAGACAGTGGTGATTTTCTTTGTAGTGTCTGATGTGATGCTTTGTGTTTTGGCTCAGGGAGAAAAGCAGTGTTGATAGCACACGGCTGCTTTAGTTGCTGCTGAGTAGTGCTGCACAAGGCCAAGGCTGTTTCCGCTTCTGGTGCTGTCCTGCCAGTGAGAGAGCTGGGGGGCACAAGGAGCTGGGGGGAGCAGGACTGGGGGTTCAACCACAACACCTTCCCCCTTTAGGATGAAGATGTCTGGGTCTCTCATCTTCTCGCACACTGATGGCCCCACTCCTTCTTACCCCTCCAGCTCACCCATACCTCCCTTGTGCTGTGGGCAGCACACCAGACGCAGAATCCAGAAGCAGCTTTGCTGGTGCTCTCTGCAGGGGAATGACCTCAGTGGGCCTCCTGGCTACGCAACAGTGCAGCCAGACCGTACAGGTATGGTCCCCTGCAGGACCAGCAGACACGCTGCTCAGGTCTGCCCGAGAAGGGGTGCTGGCTCCAGGTGTGATGCTTCTATGCTGCACTGCATTCCCATGGCAGCACACTTGCTCTTGTGTCCCTCACGAGCAGGGGTTAGCAGCTGTCCATGGACTGTAGAACCAGGAAGACCTGCTTTTTGTATGTCTGCAGTCCTTCATAGTGGTAGCGCCAGAGGTGTTGTTCGACGTTGGTTTGTGGTTTTTATGCTGTAATGATAGCCATTCTGAATTTGATCTCGTTTTTATGCTTAAGCCATGAAGAAAGAAATCTAATCAATCAAAGGATGAGGCAAATAGGAGCTTTTCTCAGGCTGGGCGGCCCCTCACAAGGGTAATCCCGTCCCCTGGTGCTGCTTAGCAGACTACATTCGTTCTTACTCCATGTGTGCAAGTGCTCTGCGGTGCACGGGGTCGCCCCAGGTGGGTGCTTAACACCTGCTGGGAGACAAGCTCCCTGCTGGCACCGCCACAAACAGGGCATCGTTCCCCAGCCCCAGGTGCTGAGTGTCAGGAATGTGGGGACGGCAGCCGTGCCAGGGGAGGCCGAGCATCTGAGCAGATGACGGCTCTAAATTTAAGGGCTTGCCATTGAGCTGTGTACGTGTTAATGTGCCCTTTTGTGGCCGGGCTAAAGATAATTTTCCTATCTGGAACAGCAGCTGCCCTACGAGTTGTGTAGAGAAACCGCCCTGCGAAGGAAAACGTGCTTTAAATAAGTTCAGTACCGGCTGTAGGTCTGAGTCAGGAAGTGGACAGGGGGCTCCAGGGGGGTCTGTGAGCACTGCCACTTCTCGAAGGGTGGGTTTTAGGGTGCAGCAGTGCAGCGTTCCCCTGGAGGTGGCTCGCACCACAGATCTGTAGGACGAGGTGCTGCTGTGTCCATCTGGAAATGGGCAGGGGGCCCTTAGCAATCTGACTGGGCTCTGCAGCTAGCCACGCTTAGAGCATAAATCTTGTGCAACTCTGTGATAGCCAGCACTCCCCCGCCAGCCAGCGGGGCTGCCGGGTCATGTTTCATGCAGGCAGTGCTATGCTCTGTGTTTGCATTTCAGGTCCTGCTTCAGCACAGGAGTGAGATTCACCAGACTGCTTGAAGATGTCTTACAGAAAGGAGCTAGAGAAATACCGGGACCTGGATGAAGACAAGATCCTTGGAGCCCTGACGGAGGAGGAGCTCAGGAAGTTGGAGAATGAACTGGAAGAGCTGGATCCTGATGTAAGTCACTTTTAATTGAGACTTGCTCGGTGGCAAATCCCATGTAGTTGTGGGCAGATGAGCTCTGCTAGTGACCTGTGCTGTGACCAAATCCCTTGTGGAGCCTGCATTTGGTGCAAGGATGGAGGACCTGCCCCAGAGAAGCAGAAGCTGTTGTGCCACTTGTGAGCCCTGACTGTGTGAGAGGGGCTTTGCTTTTGTGGTGCTCCCCTGCCTGATTCCAGCATGCGCACATCAGGCAGCACCGTACCAATTTCTGGCTCAGCAATTAATGGCCGGACTGTTGGAAAACTAGCCTGTTGTTGCATGGTTGTTGCTCTGCACCACTTTTTGCAGCATGGTCTTGGCTACTTGGGCTTCTTGTACTGGCTTAACACCCTTATATTTTGGGAAGATCTGCCTTGATGCATGGGAACCTGAGGAAGCTGGATAGTCACCTTGGACGGGGTATTTGGGTTTTTTGGGCTGGGTTTCATTTTCACAGCAGACCCCAGGTGGTTGATATTTCCCTACACAAAGGCAGAAGAACAAACCCCAAAGGGTTGCTTTATTTCTTCCTGACATCGCCAAGGGCTGCATGAATACACACGCTGGACAGCGTGATGCCAAGCAGCGAAAGCCTTTTGGATGCAGAGCTGTCCTGTGCCCACAACAGGGGACATGCAGGGCCAACTGGCGGGCTGCTGGCTTCTGGCAGCACTAGGTGATGGGGCTGGGCACTGCCAAGTGAGGAATTGTTCCTGCAATGTGCAGTCTGTACTTCTGGGGGAAACAATGGGTAGTGCTGATTGCATCATCAGTATCTTTAATAGCAAATGACAACACAGAAGAATAATCAAGGGGTGTCAGGCTGCCTTACAGGATGATGCGTGTGTGCTGGTAGGCTCACCTGGCACAGCACAACACACACGATGCAGCTTGAGTAGCTTGTGTCTGATCAGTGCTCTCCTGTGCTGCCCTCCAGGTTTGGATGTATCTAGTTGTTTCTGATTAGTTTTTCACAGGATCTTCACTGCACCAGGTTTCAGCTAAAATCCATTATGTAGGTGGGCACAGAAAAATGAGCATCTTGTTGAAAATCACCTTGTATGCCTTAAAAAAATAAATGGTGACTTCTCTCCAGCAAAGCTTTAAAGAACATGCTTAGTGCCAAATCAGGGAACAGTCTCACTTAGTGCATTAAGGCTGTTCTATATTTAAATATAAGCAGGTGCTTACGTGTCTTATGTGTCAGGCACAAAGCAGCTTCCCATGGTGGCTGATGTGGCTGAATAATGAGGAGGCAGCCCTGAAGAAGAGCTGGGGCTCTCAGGGCTCGGTTCTGCAGTGGAACTGCAGCCATTCCAGCATGACCTTCTCTGTCAGACCTTGTCTGTAGTTGTGTGAAGGGTCACAACTGTCCACAGAGAGCACTGCAGCTCTCTGGTGTGCTGCATGACAGGTGTGGGGGTTTGCCTGAGCTGATCCTCATGGGACCAGCAGGCACAGCCTCCACCTCCTTGTCCATGCTGGCATGCGAACAGGCACAGAGATGTGTTGAGCTTGGACAGAAGTAGACATCTAGCATGTGGGAAGAGGGCAGGGAGAGTGGCTGAGAGCCGCTGGGGAAAGGCTGGTAGTTGCTGCTGTAGAGAAGCATCCACTTGGCAGGATGGAGGTCTTGCAGCAGAGCTTGTGTTTGACACGTCATGCTGAAGTCTTCAGCGGGGTGGGAGTCAGCAGGGCTGGATGGAGAGAGCTGGTGACACAAGGATAAGGAAACTGTCCAGCAGTGTAGAAGCAAGGACAGAGGTGGAGGAGGGCAAGAGTAATGGACTTGGCCTGCAGGGGTAATCCATGTTCCTCCCTTCTGTGCACAGAACGCGATGCTGCCAGCAGGGCTTCGACAGAGAGATCAAACGCAAAAGCCACCAACTGGCCCGTTCAAAAGGGAAGAACTCATGGCCCACCTAGAGCAGCAGGCAAAAGACATTAAAGACAGAGAAGACTTGGTCCCTTTCACTGGGGAAAAGAGAGGTAAGGTCATCCTTTGCACTGTGGTGGAGGCAGGGTGAGCGGGAAGCCTGCAATGCATGCAAGGCAGGATTACCCTTCCTCCTGCAGGTGCTGCTGTGCCTTCCACCACTGCTGCTTGTGCTCCATCCTTGCACCCCGAGTTCCTCTAGGTACAGAGGAGCAGCACAGCTCTGCTCAGCTGTGATGTTTCTGATGGTTTCTTTCTGGTCTCCTTCATGTTATAACAGTCCCAGCTTTGTTTTCTGGTCTCCCACAACTTGTGTGCCTCTGCCTTCCCGCACCATCCCCACAGCAGCTGACGCAGTGCCCATCTCCTTGGTTCAGGGTGCTGCTCTGCCTCATCTTTTTCCTCTCCTGCTCCCTCTGGCACTGTAAACGTGACCTGACATGGCATGCCGTCTGTTCTATCCTTGTCTCTACTCTCCAGGAACTTCTCAACAGTAGCATTTTTGCTGCAGTGTGTCCCCACCCAGAAAAAGAACTATTGATACACTGTTGTCTGCTGGAACTAAAACACAGCTGCATGAACATGTGGTAAACACCTCCCTTGAAGCTGCCTGCCCCATCTTAGTGATCCCAATGCCTCTCTGGGCAAGGAGTGGCATTAAATGAGTCTATTTGACAGAAAGAGGAGTTCTCCTTGTAAGACCGATGAAAAGATGGAACTAAGTGCTGTCAGGAGAATTTAGCAGCTTTCAGCATTCCTGAGACCAGCTATGGTCACTGGCCCTGCTAGTGGAGCAGGAGGATATTGGGGTTAGTTCACGTTTTCAGCTCTGCGCTGAGTTAATGATGCTCAGTGCAGTGTGATTCAAACACCTTGAGAACAGTTTGACCGGAGCAGGCTGCTGAGTGAAGATACTATCTGAGTGTCAGCCAGAGATGGTGCATTTTTCATGGTAGGTGCTGGAACAGAAGTGAGGGATGGTTGCCTTCCCAAGGGAGCAGTGCTCCCAGTTGTGCTGCTGCACTGCCAGATGTAGCATCAAGTCTGCAGGTCTCACTTGTGCTGCAGCATGGCCAAGGGAGGAAGCTTCCTGAGACTCAGCCCCAGTGCTTACAGTGATACGGCCAAAATGAGCTGCCAGAACTGAGCTTGCCCAGTGTTTACTGTTTCTTGCCCAACTTGAGCAGACAGTGTGTACAGCCTGTGGGCTGCTCCCCAGCCCTTGCTGCTGTGCCCTGGGGTGCATGGGCACATAACCTGCTGTGCAGAGTAGCTTTGCCCTGCGTGAGGACAGCAGCACACGGGGAGAGAAGAGTCATTTTGCTGCTTATTGCCACTCCCATCTCTCTTTGGGAGAGCCCTCCTTGCAGCTGCTTCTTTCCTGGGGCTAAATTTAGCTGTTCTGTGCCTGCACACCCCTGTGAGCAGGATCTTTGTTTCTCCCCTCCGGTTTCTGGCTCTGGTTTCAGAGAAGAGACAAAAATAGCCCTGGCCAACATGCCAGGCCTTGCACTTGCTATCTCTGCAGCGATGCTGGTCTCTCAAGGGAGGGCTCGTAGGGCCTTGCCCCGCTGCTGGTGCCCTCCCAGAGCCTTCTGACCATGGGAGGGATCCCTGCCCGGCACATGCTCACCTTCAGGGGAAAGCCCAAGGGCTGTTGCTGCAAAGGGAGAGTGCCCTTCTGTCTTGGGGCGGTTGGGTGGGTAACACACTTTCCATTGCCCTCAGCCTGGGGCAGGGGGCTGCTGTGCAGGACAGCAGAGAGTGCTCAGGTTCCCCAAGGAAGACTGAGCAAGGAGGCACTTGTAAAGGTGCACTTCTGTGACGCAGTCTTCAGAGAAGTGAAGTTTCTGAGGTCAAGCTGTGTTTTCTGAGTGCTGTGCACCAGACGGTTGTGGTTCAGTATGAAGTGCCCCTCACCTGTTGCAGGTATAGCTGTTGAAAGCATCCAGCTCTAGCTGGGAGGTGTACACAGGGTCTGTACTGACATGCTGAGGTAGGACTGTGGTGGTTGCACCCTGATGAGCAGCTGTACTCTGCTACACTGCTCTCTTCCGCTCTCCTCAAGGGGGGAGAGAATGTGATGGAAAAAGGCTCAAGGGTTGAGATAAGTACAGAGAAATCACTTGCCAATTATGGTCATGGGTCAAACAGACACAGTATACGGGGATCAATGTCATCTATCGCCGATTGCTAAGAGATGAGAGCAGTGAGACCCACAAGCAAGCTAAAATCAGTCCCCCCACCCTCCCCCTTCTCCCTCTTCCCCGAAGCAGCACGGAGGAGTAGGGGCTGCAGTCAAACCCTAACATTCCATCTCTGCCACTCCTCCATAGTCACTCTCTTCTTGGTCTGGGTGACCCCTTGCCATTTGCACCATGCAGATCTCACCCTAGCAAAATTCAGCCCTGCAGCTATGGGACAGGAGCTGCAACTATGCTGAGTGTGACCTCACTTTACATTTATAGGAAAAGCTTGGATCCCCAAGCAGAAGCCAATGGATCCCGTTCTGGAAAGTGTGACTCTGGAGCCGGAGCTAGAAGAAGCCCTTGCTAATGCCTCTGATGCAGAGCTCTGTGACATTGCTGGTAAAACATGTGGACTGGGGTTTGAGTTATTTAGCTGCTAGGTTGTTATTATTTTTTTTTCTGGGAAGTGAGCTATTGAGCTCTTTGCTGACCATGTGAATGTCACCAGTTTTGGCAGGATTTAGCTCTTCATTAAAAAGGAAACATATATTTAGAGTTACTTTCAGTCCCACATCCCTGTGTGATTTGTGAGGAGTGTGCCTCAGCCAAAGGGTGTGCAAAGACCTCTTGATTGCTTCACCAATGATGTGTGTCTCCACTGGCATAGTTGTTAGTGGTTGTTTAGTACTGCTGGTGCCCTTTCCCTGTGTGCAGCCTCTGTACTCATGGTAGTAGGTAGAGGGGCTGCACTGTCAGACTAAGAGATGTGTACAGCGTGCTGAACCTGCAAATGAATCGCTTTTCCTAGCAGTCTGGCACCCCTGGGAATTTTGGTTGCCTAGCAAAGAAGACAGAGACAAACACTCAAAGTTGCCACCCTCACCTGAACAGCCATCCCAAAGAGAAAAAAAAAATAGTAATGATAGTGCTATGTATTTATTTACAAAACAAGTTATGTACAATGCAATTGCTCACCATCCGCACTGACTGATGCCCAGGCAGGCCCTGAGCAGCAGCAGCCCCCCAGCCAGCTCCCTCAGTTTCATAGATTGTGCATGGCACCACATGGTACAGGATATCCCTCCGGCCAGCGTGGGTTAGCTGTGCCAGTTCTGTGCCCTCCCTGCTCCTTGTGCCCCACCTGCAGCCCCCTCACTGGCAGGGCAGCACCAGGAGCTGTGTGCAGCAGAGCAAGTAAAGTACAGAGGCTGATTCAGAGCTCCCCTCCAGCTTGTTGCTGGACTTCGGATGATGGTCACCCTGTGTATTGCTGCTGGCCAGGCTGCTTTGGCTGAGTATCAGTCACCACTTATCCCATGACCAGTGGCATTGCAGAGCATGGCACGTGATGAGCATGGTGCCATGATCTAGTGCCATGGTCATGCTCACCCAGGTGAGCATGGTGCTGAGGATATGCAGACTCCTGCTGCACTGGATCCCTCAGGTTAAATCCTGCCAATGGCTTTCTTTTTCTTTTTTTTTTTCTTTTTTTTTTTTCTTTTTTTTAAGTTTTCCTTCCCCATGCTTTTTTCACATGATGCTGAATAATGGGTGTTGCTGAGAGACTTTGGCTGTTTGTTTGCTGTCCACACAGCAACGTTCCTTTCCTGTGAGTCAAGCTACACTGGCATGAACAAGAGCATTTGAGCCCTGCTGTGTGCCTGTGACAACTGGGAGCTTGGTCCCACCTTCATATGCTGTTCTGTGCCTTGACAGAGAAACGCAGTGTGCTGCTGACTCTGACTTGGGCAGCACAGGCACGTGAGCCCACTGGCTGTGGACCCTGTACCAGATTTTGTTTTCCTTTTGTTTTATCTCTAGCCATCCTTGGCATGCACACCTTGATGAGTAACCAGCAGTACTACGAGGCACTGGGTAGCAGCACCATCGTGAACAAAGAAGGACTGAACAGTAAGTGATCCAGCACGCCTCTACTTCCTGTAGCTCCCTTTAAGTGTTGGAAGGCCACAGTGAGGTCTCCCCACAGCCTGCTCTTCTCTGGCCTGAACAAGACCAGCTCCCTCAGCCTGTCTTTGTAGTGGAGGTGCTCAGCCCTCTGATCATCTCTGTGGTCCATCTCTGCTCCCACTACAGTAGCTCCACCTCTCCCTTGTTTTGGGGGCTGCAGAACTGAGCACAATGCTCCAAACTGAGCTTTGTGAGTGTGGAAAAGAGGGAGACAATCCATCCCCTCCCTCATTCTGCTGGGCACCACTCTTTTGATGCATCCCAGGACACAGATGGCCTCCTGGGCTGCAAGCACATTGTCAATTTATATCAAACTTTGTGTCCACTAGAATTTCTGGGTCCTTCTCTGCAGGGCTGCTCCCTGTCTAGTTGTCACCGAGCCTCGGTTTGTGCTTGGGGTTACCCTGACTGAGGTGCAGGACCTTGCACATGGCCTTGTTGAACTGCAGCTTATTTGTGTGAGCCCACCTCACAAGCCTGTTGAGGCCCATCTGGACAACATCTCATCCCTCAGGCATGTCAGCTGTATCACTCAGTTTGATGTCATCCACAGATGTGCTGAGGGTGCGCTCAGTCCCACTGTTCATTTTGCCAGTGAAGGTGTTAAGTAGTTTACATCTCGTTGTGGACCCTGGGGAAGAGCATTCACCACTGATCTCCACCTGGACATTGAGCTGTTGTCTGCTCCTCTTTGGATGCAGACATCCAGCTGATTCCTTGTCCACTGAACAGTCTGTCCGTCTGCTCTGTATCTCTCCTATTTAGAGACAAGGATGCTGAGTAGGACCATACCAAAGCAGGGGTCACGACTGACAGAGCAGCCTGGAGCAGTCTCTGGTGCATTTTTGCTCTGTTCCCACTAGTGGATCCTCAGCCCTGGGCTCATCCAGGATTGTGCACAGCCCACATGGGTTAGATGCCTGCTGTCACCTGGCTCTGGTCCCTAGGAGCACATGGCAGCAGACGCCAGCCATCCCATGCTGGTTGTCTCTAGTGCCAAGCAGCATTCCTGCATGCACATGAGCATGTGCCTGGCTGGTAAATGCTTGAGCAGTTTTATTTCTTTTGTCTGCTGCTCAGATCATTCTTCTCTCTTCTGGTGCTGCTCTTCAAAGAGGAGAAATACACCTAAAGAAGACATGCCATTACTCTGGGTGCTTACATTTTCCCTTGCTTTTCATTTGCAGGTGTGATTAAGCCCACAAAGTACAAACCAGTCCCTGATGAGGAGCCAAACTCCACGGACGTGGAAGAAACTCTGAAACGAATACAGAACAACGATCCTGACCTTGAGGAAGTCAACCTTAACAATATTATGGTGTGTGCACTTGCCTGCCCTCCTCTCTAACAGCACCAAACATTTCATATGCAAGGGTGAAGACCAAGCCTGCTTTGCTGCATGGGGCAATACCATAGTCCTGCATGTGGCCAGATAAGAAAACCCAGTGCTTCCCACCTTTGGGGCAGGAGGAATTGGTGCCTGCTGTGGGATAACAGTGTGGAGTTGGTGCCTGGAAGAGTTGAGCTGCAGTGGGAGCAGGTGCTGAAAGCTGTCTCCAGCCTGTCTGGTTCAAGTGTTTGAGTCCTTTAAATGGTTTAGTCAGTTGCATTTGGTAATGGTAAGGTAGAGGCAGTATTCTGTAGGACAAAATGGTGGGAAGATAATGGCTTTGTAATCTTGATCATTGCCTTTAAAACACAAAGTATGTAACACAGTCTATCTCCCACCTGTCCCTACTGTGGGACTCCTTTACTTCTTGCAGAAAGCAGACCAGGGCAAGGCACCACTTCTTATGTGGTCCCTGTGGCTCCTGACAGGAGAACCCCCAGCCCATGGGGTCTACTAAATTATGATGGATTGAAATGGCATGTGCTTGCCAAGAACATTTGTGTGGTGTAGTATGCACCTTTCTGTAATGAAAAGGTTTTTTACTTGTGCATATTCAATTCAGGCTTGTAAGCATGAATCTCTGGGGAGGACACAAGCCTTGGGTTCTGGTTGGAAGATAGATTTCTTCAGTGTTAGATCCATGATTTTGGGACAGTTTGTAAAACTGGGAGGTGATGGTAAAGCAGATAATAAGCTGCTGACTGCAAATGTCTTTGACTATGGGTAATACCAAATGTTGGACTCCAATGGCATGAAGCTACAGCTGAAAACTTTTAATCAGTGAAAATTCTGAAAAGGGCACCTGAAATGCTTATTAAGCAAATATTAATTGTGTGTGAACTGAGGGTAAGCAGCATGAATTTCCATTCTGTTCTGGTAATGGTAAATGTTAGTCTAAGAATGTTGTGTTTCATAGCCTCATTTATATTTCTTTGTAGCACTCAGAAGTGATTGTAGTTTGTACTAGAGGGAAATCATTTCAGGTCTTTCTGAATCAGGCTCCCATCCTTGTAAAGTTTCTGGAACGTAATCTGAATGTTGCTCAGTCCTGTAATTCATACTAGAAAGCATAGGAACAGTGCTGTGTGGGCTTATGCATCCTAGCTATGTACATCTTTGTGAGTCTATGTTCACGTGTATCTAAGTTTCTGGAGAATTAAATCAAACAGCAAAGAACTTGCAACTTCAAACTAAGGCAGTGAGCGGTCATCAGGGTGGGAAACAGGATTAAGACATCACCAGGCTCCTTAGGCTATGCAATTATAGCAAGAGAGCTTATAAAAACACTTATCAGTCCTTTCCTAGATTGCTTCAGGGCATTTAGTGGGTTGATCTCAGAGATAATTTTGAAATACAATTTAAATGTATTGCATATCTTTCATACCAAATGTACTGTGTATCTTTCATACTGATGATGACATAACACAGGTCTTCTGTATTCCTTTTCACAGAATATTCCCATACCAACTTTAAAAGCCTGTGCTGAAGCACTGAAGACTAACACCTATGTGAAGAAGTTCAGTATAGTTGGAACGAGGAGCAATGATCCTGTTGCTTTTGTAAGTAGGATGTCACACCATATTGGCTGCTTGCAATGGAGTTGTAACAGGGCTTGTTCTTGAACAAGGTGTTTTCAGACTCAGGTGGGCAAGACTTGCAACTAGTTGCAGTATGGTTGTAGTGTTTATGTGAAGGAAACCTTGGGCAAATTCAAGGCTTTCCAAAGCCACTGTGCTGGCTTTGGAAGAGGGACAAACGAGAAGAAAGGCTATCGCAGAGCAACCATGTGTGGGATCTGTCCCTTTTTGGGGTGGGTCTAAACATTTCTGTGTCCAAGGCATTGCTGTGGCCTCTAGCACAGTCAGGTTCAAGAATTCCCTTAGCATTAGAGGGAATCCCCTTCATCTTTCACAGAATCACAGAACTGTAGGGGCTGGAAGGGACTTCTAGAGATGATACTGTCCAACTTCCCCTGCCAGAGAACTCTCCCTTGTGGTGGTGGCAGTGACACCACAGAGCACACCAGCTCTTCCAGGTATCCTCCAGAGAAAAGAGGAGTGACCCACCTGGTGGACGAGGGAAAGGCTGTTGATGTAGTCTACCTAGACTTCAGCAAAGCCTTTGACACTGTCCCCCACAGTGTTCTCCTGCAGAAGCTGGCAGCCCGTGGCTTGGACAGGTACACGCTTGTCTGGGTAAGGAACGGGCTGGAGGGCTGGGCCCAGAGCGTGGTGATGAATGGAGTTAAATCCAGCTGGCAACCAGACACAAGTGGTATTCCCCAGGGTTCAGTACTAGGGCCTGTTCTCTTCAGTATCTTTATGGATGACCTGGATGAGGGCATTAAGTGCACCCTCAGTAAGTTTGCAGATGACACCAAGTTGGCTGGAAGTGTTGACCTTCCTGGGGGTAGCGAGATCCCTACAGAGGGATCTGGACAGGCTGGATTGCTGGGATGAAGCCAAAGTACTGTGTTCAGTTCTGGGCTCCTGACTGCAGGAAAGACACTGAGGCCCTGGAGCATGTCCAGAGAAGGGCAACCAAGCTGTGAGAGGTCTGGAGCACAGGCCCCATGAGGAACAGCTGATGGAGCTGGGATTGTCTAGTCTGGAGAAGAGGAGGCTCAGGGGAGACCTTATTGCCCTCTATAACTATCTAAATGGGGGACTGTAATGAGCTGCGGGTCGGCCTCTTTTCTCTTGTGTAACTGCTGATAGGACTAGAGGGAATGGCTTCAAGTTGTGCCGGGGGACATTCGGACTGGATGTTAGGAAATACTATTTTTCTGAAAGAGTGGTCAGGCACTGGAATGGGCTGCCCACTGAGGTGGTGGAGTCATTGACCCCAGAGGTATTTAAGGAACATTTAGATGCTCTGTTGAGGAACACGGCCTAGTGAGGACGTTTGGTGATTGGTGGACAGTTGGGCTGGATGATCTTCTAGGTCTTCTCCAACCTTGCTGAGTTTATGATTCTATGATTCTATGCCAGCTCTTCCCATCCGCTTTTGCCTGCAGGCACTGGCAGAAATGCTGAAGGTCAATAACACACTGAAAAGCCTGAATGTAGAGTCAAACTTTATCTCTGGGTCTGGCATCCTGTGTCTTGTTGAAGCACTCCAGAGTAACACATCCCTCATAGAGCTCCGAATCGACAACCAGGTAAAGCATGGACGAGCATGAGCTCTGGTCAGGTGACAATATCCTGTTTGCAGGGATTCAAGTGGCTGGTCAAGTGGGAGAGTGACTGCCTTCTGTTGATGCCAGTTTGTTTTGCGGAGGTTTTAGCTCCTAGTTTATGCTGCAGGTCTGCTTCTACCTTCAACAGCAAAACAGGTTTCTGTATTCCCAGTGCTGCCCTGGAAGCGCAGTGATGCACCTGCCCAATGTCATTCTGTGCTCTCAGCTTAGTTTAGCTGGAAGCCTAAATAATAATAGTAGTTCAGTAAAACTGAAATTATTACTGCAGTGCAGGGAAAGAGTTGGGTACACATCAGAAGGGCTGTGAAGTGGTTATAATTGCTCATTCTGAACCTGACGAGCTTGACAGAAGCTGTGAGTCTCCAGGCAGAGGGGACAAAAATGTGTGCAAGTCTCCTACAACAGTAAAACATGAACTTCAATAGAAGGAGTAGTAAGGGAGAAGCAGAAGCATCTGTTCTATCTGCTGGCCAGCTGGTGGCAGCTGAGGGCTGTTGTGTAGAGTCACATGCTGAATTGTTCAGGAGGGTGGGAAGCACATCTGTCCTCACTTGCTTTTCTGTTTTGTTTTCAAAAGAGCCAGCCTTTGGGCAACAATGTAGAAATGGAAATTGCAAACATGCTGGAAAAAAACACCACCCTGCTGAAGTTTGGGTACCATTTCACTCAGCAAGGTCCCCGGCTGCGAGCATCCAATGCCATGATGAATAACAATGACCTAGGTGAGTGGGGCTGGCTGCAAGCTCTGCAGCTACTGTGGGCAAACCCTTGTGGGAGGAGGACAGCCTTTCATTTGGAGGCTGTGGTGGGTGTACTTGAGTCAGATACCACCTCCCCAAAGGCCTGATGAATCCTTGATTCTCAAGGAGAAGCAACCTCCACCAACCAGTTCCCAGATGCCACAGGACCGGTCATATTGCTGTTGGTGTGGCAATGGACCTAAACCTGGAGATGCTGTGCAGCGCAAAATCCTGGATGAGAGTGTTTGTGGATGTAACAGTGGGTGTTGTTGGGAGGGAGTGTGAGCTGTAAATGTGCCTTGGTAATGATGTCCGTGATACAACATATGGCAGTGCTTGCGATTCCTGCCAACTGCCCGTCTTCCTCCAATTTCATTTCCACTTTAACAAGGAGATGAAATAGAGTTGAATTTGGAACACAGTGGGACTTGGCCCGTTCTCCTCCGTAAAGCAAACTTGAAGTATTTCTAGGGAGACGTGGGAAGCCACGTGGCTTTCCGTTCTATTAATACTCTCAGTAATGTGATCAGAACTGCTTGGGAATGAAAACACGGGTAAGTCTGACAAGTGCTGTCTAAGCTAATGCATGTGATAGAGGGTTACCATTGCCTGGCTACCAACTGCCATATAGCACTGGATTTCTGTCCAGCAGGTAAAGATTGGCAGTGCCAGCTCAGGTTGGGTAGATGAGGTGATTACAGACATAACCACCAAACCCCTTCTGGGTAGTGGCAGATGTGACAGGGAGGGACAAGCAGAAGTCTGTAGACGAGGTGTTTGGTTTGCATACTGGGAGAAACCCTTCCTTGGAAATTTGCACAGTGCCCAGGGACAAAGGCTGCCCTGCCCCAGTGTGTGGGAGATCCCTGCAAGGAGGTGGCCATCTGAGGACAGACCTAATGTAAAAATGGCAGTGGTGAGGAAATGATGAAAACCTAGGACCCTGCATTTTAATCTGCATGTGTTTTACCAAAAGATGGCGTCTCCTGATCCTTTGTGAGTCAACTTCAGATTGGAAAAGCACAGAAGTCACTAAGCAGTTTTCATACTTAGATGATAAATGTGATGTAATTTTTGTTGTTTTTTTGTTTTGTTTTGTTTTGTTTTAAATAACAAAGCACTCTTGCTTCAGGCAGTCCCATGTTCTTAGGAAACATGGTGAAACGCAGACCTACATGTCAATTCTTCACTGTCCACACAGAATACTTATTACAGCTCATTGTGTATTTATTCTGCCTTCTGCTGGATTTCAGTTCACTAGAGAGCTGCTCCGGGAAAGGCTTGTCATTTTCTGTCTTCAAGAGCAAAGCTTTCAATGAACATGAATACACAGTATTCAGCTAGAAGATCTGGATTTAATATTATAATTGTTTCTGCTTCGTAGGGAAGGAATGTACAGTTTTGCCTTCCATGTAACAGCTGTACATCTTGCCTCTTTGGCCGTTAAGATCTGCATTTGTGTCTGACTTGGTTCTTGTTTGCAGCTTGCATTCATTGGTGTGATGGTCTCTGGCAATAGCTTCTCACCTCTACATCTGAATGATGTATAAGTATAGAAAAGCTTTTATCTTCCTCCCTGTCAGCAAACGCTCTCTCTACTCTACTCCAGAGCTCTCGCTTACCATCACCTGATGCTACTTCTCTAAGATGCCCTACCTGAACCAGCTATGAAGGTGTTCCATGCTCATGAGCTAACTTCTGCATCCTCTCTGTACTTTTTATTCCGTTTGTTTTTCCCTCACACGTGTCTTGAGAAGTCAGGGATGCAGCTGTCAGAACCATAAAACCAATTCAAGCATAGATATGAAGCTGCTTTGACCAACTTAATCATGATCAAAGGGTAGAAAGCTCAAGTTGTTATATATATATATGTAGTCTGACTGTGAAAAACTAAAGAACTATGACTGACAAGGCAGACACCCCAGTGGGAGTCTGTTATAGACCACCTAACCTGGATGAAGAGACAGATAAGGTGTTTTGTGAACAGCTGGTGGAAACTGTGAGATCACCAGCACTTTTCCTCACCGGGGACTACAACTTCCCTTACGAGTGCTGGGAGTGCTACAGAAGAAGCAGTCTAGGAGGTTTCTAGAGTGCATGGAAGATAACTTCCTTCTGCAGCTGGTGAGAGAGCCTCCCAGAAGAGCGGCCCCACTAGGTCTGGTGGGAGATGTGGAGGTCAGGGGCTGTTTTGGATAGAGTGACCATGAAATGGTAGAGTGCTCAATTCTGGGTGGAGCCAGGAGGAAGGACAGCAAAACTGCTACTGTGGACATTGGAGGGTGGACTTGCAACCGTCAGGCAACTATTAGGGGGGATCACCTGGGATTCAGTCTTGGAGGGTAAAGGGATCCAGGACAGCTGACTGCTCTGCAAGAAGGAAGTCTTAAAGGCACAGGAGCTGACTGTCCCCCTGAGCCACAAAATGAGCTGGCAGGGAGGAAGACCAGTGTGGATGAACAAGGAGCTTTCCTTGAGGCTTCAGGAGAAAAAAAGAGAATCTACATCTGGTGGAAGAAGGGATGGGCAACTCAGAAGGATTACAAGCAGGTTGTGAAGATGTCCAGAGAAAAAATCAGAAAGGCAAAAGCCCAGCTTGAGCTCAGTCTGGCTGCTGGGGGAAATAGCAATAAGAAACTCTTTTACAAATGTACCAACAGTAAGAGTAGGACTCAGGAGCGTCTACATTCTTTGCTGGATGAGGTTGAAAATGCGACCACTGAGGATAAGGCTGATGTTCTCAATGCCTTCTTTACATATGTCTTTGAAAGTCAGACCAGTTATCCTCAGGGTACTGGGGTAAGTGAGAGGCCTGGGGAATGGAAGGCTCCCCTTTGGTGAGGGAAAAGATGGTCTGAGTGTGTCTAGGCAGCATCAGTGTATGTAAATCCATGGGCCCTAACGGAATGCACCCACCTAAGCTGAGGGAGTTGGCAGAGGTGACTGCTGAGCTGCTCTCTCATCTTTGAAAGGTCTTGGAGAATGGGAGAGGTGCCTGAAGACTGGAGGACAGCAAATGTCACTCCAGCCTTCAAAAAGGGCAAGGAGGATCCAGGGAACTACAGAGGCCAGTCAGCCTCATCTCCATCCCTGGAAAGGTGATGGAACAGCTTGTTCTGGATGCTGTCTCCAGGCAGCTGGAAGAGAGTTATCAGGAGTAGTCAGCATGGGTTTACCAGGGGGAGGTCATGCTCGATGTGGTGGCCTTCTGTGATGTCTTTACTGGCTGTGTTCCTAAGGGGTCCGTGCTGGGTCTGGTCCTGTTCAACACCTTCATCAATGACTGTGATGAGGGGATATAGTCCACCCTCAGCAAGTTTACTGATGATACAAAGCTGGGAGGATTGACTGACACCTGAAGGCTGTGCTGCCATTCAGCAAGACCTGGACAGGCTGTAGAGTTGGGCAGAGTGGAACCAGAGAAGATTTAACAAGAGTAAGTCTTGCACACAGAGAGGAATAACTGCATGCACCGGTACAGGCTGGGGGATGACCTGCTGGAGAGGAGCTCTGAGGAGAGGGACCTGGGAGTCCTGGTGGATGACAGGCTGGCCATGAGCCAGCAGTGTGCCCTGGTGGCCAATAAGGACAATGGGATCCTGGGGTGCATTAAGAAGAGTGTGGCCAGCAGGTCAAGGAAGGTGATCCTCCCCCTCTGCTCTGCCCTGGTGAGGCCTCATCTGGAGTACTGTGTCCAGTTCTGGGCTCTCCTGTACAAAAAAGACAAGGATCTCCTTGAAGGAGTGCAGCAGAGGGCTATGAAGATGAAAAAGGGCGTGGAGCACCTCTCTGATGAGGAACAACTGAGACCTGGGTGTGTTTAGCCTTGAAGAAAGAAGACTCAGAGGGGATCTGATTCAAGTCTATATGGATCTACACGGAGTGGGAGGCAAAGGGACGAGGCTCAACTATTCTCTGCAGTGCTGTGGAGCCTCCTTCTCTGGAGATGTTCCAGACCCACCTGGACGCCTACCTGTGCAACCTGGGCTAGGGAGCTGCTTTGGCAGGGGGTTGGACTCCATGATCTCTAGAGGTCCCTTCCAATCCCTACAATTCAGTGTCTCTATGAAAAATGTTTCTGAGGTCTTCTCACAGTGGCAAAACCACCCCCACCATCCACATCTTCCCACTGCCACCACTGACTCCTCTTCCTCTTCTTTTTCAGTGAGGAAGAGAAGACTTGCAGAGTTGAATGGACCCATTTTTCCCAAATGCAGAACTGGAGTGTAGTTCCAGATCATGGAGGTCATAGCCGGTGGGTCTGTGCTACTGTGAAAACCTGAAGGCAAGAAGTGCCTTGACAGAGTTATTTGCGGTGCCTCCGTTCTGTTTCGTACACTAATAGTTTAAAGTAACTAGCAGCTGTAGTTGAAGACTTTTATCCAGTAGGGACTGTTATGTTTTCTGTAGAGCCGGAAACTACTCAAGCCAGTACCAACCTGCCAGTGTTCTGCAATCTCAGTCAACTGTACATCCCAGTGTAAAAGTAATTAAATTAACCTGGGACCTCATTTTTCTGTAAACTTTTTTGCACAGTGTGTCATTGTGGTAGGATGTGGTATGCCTGAGTGAAAGATAAAAACCGTTCCACACAAATTACACAAGTATTAGAAAAATACTTTATTATTATTTTTTTTTTCAAAATGATCTCAAGTAACTACAGAGGAGAACCTAGTTTAACAAGTGCTTCTACTATTCTGAAACATGGCTAAATTAGAGAATTGCAAACTGCACCTTTGTTTGTTTGTTTTTTTACCAACGTTTGCTGACTCAGATGTGCTGTTTCAAATGAATCCCCACGTTTGTTTGGAAAGATTGATCCTCACCCATATCCACGCAGTGAAGTTGAATGTAAGGCCACCAACTGTAAAATAAGCATCTCAGAAACTGAGCGCTGGAGAATGGGTTAGCATCATTCTACCCTACGCATGTCCGAGTCAAAATATCACTTTTAGGGATCTGACACAAATTCCAAGTTTGGCCTGAAACAGCCAAACTAATCAGTAAATGAGAGTCCTCTCTTCTTATCCCCATAGTTTCCTGATGTTAAAAGTGCATGTCCAGCTTTTCACTGGAAACAAGTCAAATCCCCTTTCTTTGCAGTTTTGTCAAGATGACCCTGTCCATTAATTAAATTCTGTTATGCTGCACATTGTTTTGCTTAATGCCACCCCTAACGTATGCATAGATGCATAAATGCAACGCTAAACACTGCGTCCTCAGAAAGCTGCTAACATTAACAGCCTGACTCTAAACTTACACTGCGCAAAGTCTGGAAGCCTTCTGTCATTCCCAGAGGAGTAATTTCCCCCTGGGGATACATACCTCCCAGACACACAGTGCACTCGACCCAGGACAATCCCATCCAGCATCCCTGCTGCTAATGTGGCTAAGATCCTGGCTGATTTAGGAAGAGTGGCAAGGCAGAAGCACTGCCATGCAAAAGCCTCACTCTTGGTCTGACAACATACCCTAGCAAGCCTTCTCACTGACACTAATCTATCTGTACACATCCACAACAAGTAGTTCTGCAGCCTCTTACACATACTTCAGCAAAAGCCCCACAGATTTCCAGAGAGCTTGGGTACAAATACCACACAATTTGGATCCAGCCAACAGAGCAGAGAAACAATGTACTTCGATCAACGTGGGAAACATACTAGTTGCTCTTCAAAGCTTAATAAACGTGCCAGCAATGCCAAATAAAATGTGTTCCTATAGCTTCTTCCTCCCTTCCCCCAGGCCTGCAAGTTTCATTTCATAAAATGAAAATAATACATAAGAAAATGGCTTGAAGATATTAAACAATAAAAAAGAAACTGGCAGAAAACAAACCTCTTTCTACCATAAGTACTGTGAAGACTTCAACTAATTCATCAAACCAGCGCCAGTTTCAGCTGAGCCATCTTCTCAGATGTGCATGGTATGGGCTCAGCAGCCCCAGTGCCTTTAGAAGAACATAAACACGCCTCATCCTGGGAAATGCTGATGGTGCCCAGGGACCCAGACATGCGATGAGACGCAGACAGCACTGTCATGGATGCGACAGCAGCATTTAGTCTTCAACAATAAAAGCCCTTTAAGAAACATCTTTTCCTGTTTTGCTGTAGTAGCATCCACATTAACCATGTAGTCCAAATGCAGTCAGGCTGCAGGGACCAGACCTGATAGCTCAGCTGGTGCTGTGCATGGAACTGCTTTGCTAAACATGCACGTAAGAGAACGTAAGCAAGCTAAGCACTGTGCAGCAAAGATGCAGCATCAGGCTTTGTGGTGAAAGGCATCAAGTTCTGCAGCAGTGGAGTTACAAAACAGTGATATTGGGGAGCAAATGGATCACTATTTCACCTCAGCAGCTCTTCAGGAAAAGGGGAAGAAAGCCACTGGGTGACTGCAGCACCTGGCAGTCACAGCCAGCCCTGCTTCATCCACCTACCCTGGAGCTGACATGCCTTCACTAAGGAGTTACCGCTGGGGTGCCTGGACCCCTGCACACAGCAATTCACATTCTGCACAGCAAGTCCTTTCCTGTGTTAATCTCAGAAAAGCAATCCAGAAAACAGGATAAAGAGGCTGCTCGTGGGACTAAAAGACTGCATCTTCCCCTCACCTCTCTGCAACAGAAGGAACCTGAATGCGTATTTCAAACCCTTCTCCACTCTTGCCTTAATGCAGCAAGGACCAGAGAAGGCCCTGTGACTTTGAGGTAGGTAGGCTCTCCAGCTGTCAGCTCTCAGGAAGATTGTACCTGGTAGCCAGGTCTGCCACATGGCAGTTAGCTGGGTTTCAGCATTTACTGCTACCAAATAAAGCACCAGCAATGTACAAATGAAGTGTATTTGTGCAGTACTTCAAAAACTATGATGGAAGCACTAAAGGTTATTTATCACAGCGGTTTCAGAGGATTACATATGAAAAACAGTCTTCCTTGCTCCATTCTGTACTGAGATGTGACAGAGAAACAATCTTCCAATTGGATTACACTGTTCCACATTTGCTGATACACCACACTGAATTATAAAATGTCCTTTTTAAGTTAATTCCTGACAATAAGAAACAGTGTTGTGTACAAGCTTAAGCTCTTCCACCAGTGCACTAGAACAGTCCTGCAACTAGAACTTGCATATTTTTCCACTAATATTCCAATCTTCCCCAGAAGTTAACTGGACAGCAAAGCTTTGGGGAGTAAGATACCAGGGGACCATGGGGCCCACTGAAGGCTTCTAGTGGCAGTAAGCAACTACAGAAGCATGAGTAAATATGCTTTTATCTTGCTTTTAGAAGCTGCCTGATTGAAAAAAAAGAACACTAAAGCCACCATTAACTGATTCTGTTTTACTAATGAGTTATTATCAAGAATGAGGATGTTTCAAAGAGATTTTTCAGCCAGTAAACGCATCCTGGTTGGACTGTATGCGGTCCCTTCCAATCCCTACAGTTTTATGATTCAATATTTTACACTACTTACAAAACCCCTCCTTATGTTACACAGCATCAGGGAGGTGGGACGACAGCAAGCAAAGTATTCTG
Organism: Oreortyx pictus; assembly: GCA_036925125.1. Lineage (NCBI taxonomy): Eukaryota > Metazoa > Chordata > Aves > Galliformes > Odontophoridae > Oreortyx > Oreortyx pictus. Next base: position 60,072,047 of record JAUPFR010000004.1, on the reverse strand, counting down.
AGCTCATGTGCTGTGGATTCCTTCAAAGTCAAAGACAATTCCCCACTATTAGGAGCTGAAAATTGCATAGGCACTGCTTGTGCCTTTGCTAATGAGTGTAGCCAAGGTGTCAAGAGAACAGCCTTTTTCATGAGAAAAGATGCTAACCACTTGAATAAATGGGTGGGAGATTCTGAACAACAGCTTTATTTATTATTTGATAGGCGTCTCAGATGAGACCTTCAATCATTTTCTTTGATGATCTTGCTCCTGTCAAGGCCAATAAACAACATCAGGTTCATAGTTCCATATTATTGATGCCTCTGGCACTTACGTATGGCTTAGAAAGCAGAAGGAAGACTGCAGTAAACTGAGGCACCAACAGACAAGATTCCAGAGATCCTTCTTTGTGAAGACCTGGATTCTTTGATCCAGACTTCTACTCATGCCAGATAAAGAGGCTAGAAACAAATTTTCAAGATTCACATCCACAGCTGGGCACAGATCTTGATGAGCTCGCTAAAGAATGTGCTGGATCCTGTGGTGCTGATGTAAAATGTCTACTTGCTGAATCCGCCCTACGTGCCCTGTGCTGATGCTCTCCTCAGATATACACAAGCAGTATATTAAAATAAAAGCAGAAGAATTCTTCAGGGCAGTGCAGAGGACTACTCCAGCATCGCAGAGGACTGAGGGCACTTCTTAGAAATACATTAGAAAGAATTCTAAGCCTTGCAGAGGTTACTTCCACATGCAGACCTTGCACAAAAGGACCAAATGCAAGAAAGTACAAATCAGCCATGTCCAACCTGTGGCACAGGAGTGCTAGTAATCAGCTTATCAGATTTGTCCCGCATAAATTTGTGATGGTCTCCTTGAAGAAGGTAAAACAGCTGACAGTCCAGCTGAAGTACAACCAATGGTGACAGCATGGAAAAAAAGCAGGAGCAGATGAAAGCCGCAGTGCAACTTGACATCCATGGCATAAGAGCTACCACAGAAATGTGATGAGACAAGTCATCCAAGTGGAACACTAAAACTGAGAGCTACAAGCTATTCAGAAGAGAAAAGCAGGGAATGAGGAATGAAGGAGTAGCCCTCTTCTTTAAGAAATGGATAGATGGTAGAGCTGCCTCTGAAAAACCACCATGAGCAGGTTGAGAACTTGGGTAAAATTTGAGATCAGACCAATAACGGGCATCTGGTGGTTGCTGCCTTCCACAGGCTCATGATCAAGAGCCTGCTGATGAGACCCTCTTGCTTCATCTGTGAGAAGAATAATACTCTCAGGCTCTTACCCTGATGGAGGAACCTCAGCCACCCATGTCTGCTGGGAAAGCAACATGGCAGGCTGTAAGCAATCCAGGAGACACCTAGAGTGCACTCATGGTAACCTACAGGTCCAGATATTAGACAGCCCAACAGTGGGTGAAGTACTCCTGGACCTGGTCCTCACTAATGCAGAAGAGCTCATTAAAGAGGCTAGAACTGGAGGCAGTGTGGGCCATACCAATAATAGGATGGATAGGGTTGGAAGGGACCTCAAAGATGATCTAATTGCAACATAGCACAGAAAGCCAACTGTTTCCTGGGCTGCATCAAAAGAGGGGTGGCCAGCAGAGCAAGGGAGGTTACTGTTCCCCTCTACTCTGTCCTCATGAGGCCCCAGGTGGAGTAATGCGTCCAGGCCTGTGGTCACCAATGCAGGACAAGGAAAGGGGGGTTGAAGTTCATTCAACCCAAAAGCCATTCTGTTTCCGTGATATCAAAACTGAACCTGTAATTTGCACAACACAAATGCTGCCAACATCTTGAATTATTTAACGTGGATAAAGAATCTCCTTATTGCTGTTTCAGACATTTACACACATATGGCAATGGAAGTGATGGTGATAACTGGTATTATGACAGTCTCTGTCCTCCTCTCTTTGTGTCTCAGTACCAACATGCTTCAAGCTGTCATATTTTTTTTTTTCCAGTGCAAGCAGAGCTGAGTCCTGGATATTTAATGTACTCACAAGCTGAGGGAAAAAAGGCAGACAAAAGCACCAAAGTGGGAATCACTTCTGCTGGCCATCCCACAGGTGATAAGCAAGTACAGCCAGGAGACAGTACCTGTGTGCAATGCATATCCTCAGCCGTTTCTGCAGTTGTGATGGAGGTCCTTACTCTGCCTTCAAGCTTTCACACTGAAGTTGAGTCTTTGACTTCCATTAACTATGGCTTGCTTCTCACTATTATAAAGCAAGAGGCGCATGCAGATGGTATGTATGTGGAAAATACCTTCCACTCTAATCTGGTGATTTAGCCAGGCATTCATAAATCTGCAGTCTTCATAATGCTAGCACTATCTATTACAGAAAATGCACAATTAATGGAGAGGCCAGAAAGATCCAACTTCATGGAAGAAGAACAGTGGAATTTGTTTGTTTGGTTTTTTTTTTTTGTCTCTTCAGTTTCTTTTCTAAATTGTGAGCAGCAGTGTCCCATCACTCAACCTCTGCTGCAAAATCCCCATGGTAGAGGCCTGGACACAAGACTATGCAGGGAGAGGAATCTTATAGCACTAGTAACAGATTGTACACTCCAGTATATATGTTCAAGTAATGCACTTTTTTTTTTTTTCCAGGAAATTAAAGTGGGTTATAAACAAGAATTTCCAAGCAAATAAACTTTTGTGATTTCTTAATCCGGTTGAGTTACAGATAGGGATTTGGTTTTAGAAGCCCTTCAAATTAGCATGAGTATCAGATCAGCTAATAAGACAGCTTAATCTCTTGCTGTGCCCCATGTTCCTTGTGAGATATGTTCAATAGGTACCCTTGGCCGTCTCTGTGTACATTCACATTCCTCCTTCAGTGCCTGTCCTGAAGCCCCTGAGGTCACCTGCAGCTCTTTCTCTTGACAAACAGGACAGCAAGCTGTGAGACCTTTCTTGCGACAACTCAGACATGTCAGGACAAGCTGTCGGCAGTGCTGGCTGGAACAAAGTTTATACTGGTCCCACAGTATCCCACAGTACCTGCATGCTAGAGGGAGGAGGAAAAAACAAACAAACAAACAAAAAAAAACAGTTAAGACCCACACTACCCCCTCTGACCCTCATGCAGAAAGTCTTTCATGGCACCAGGAGGTTCATCTCTCATTTAAATGGCTATCCATTGTCTTCCTGCTTTAGTTTTACTTTCTAAAGATGTACTTCAGTTTTAAATATCTGATTTTGATATTAAAGAAAAGTCACCTTAGAACAAGGAAAAAGCACTTGCTATTGCTTCCTCTAGTTCTAGATCAGACAAGACAGAACAGATCTCTGCTGCCAGGAGAAATTTAAAGAAACTTTGGTACAGAACTCAGGAACGTTTTCTGCTGAGGGAAAGCATGCCATGGGATTTCTTTCCACCTAAATACAATGGCATATGGGTTGTCATTAGCAGTTCTACTAGAGTCCTTTCACAACATCTGACGCCCTTTAAAAGAAAGCCTTCTGCTCAGATCAGCTGCACCATTGAGAAAGTGCCTACCTCAACGCTTCCCTTTGAAACTTCTGGAAGAATGAGTGTGATATACCCAGAGTGTACTCTGTTTCTGCACCAAGCCAGGGACCTTCAAGATGGCATGGTAAAATGCAGAGGAGAAATGGGAGGTTATGCTGGAAAAGTTACCTAGTCTGAGAAAAAGCAGCACTGCTTCCTAGAGGAAAGGTAAAGCCAGGCTTCCTCTGTTAACTTGGCAACTGAGCACCTGGCAACTGAGAAAACAGCAGCAGGTATTTCATTTGAAATAGATGAAGAGTGACTGCAGCCAGAAGACTTAAGTCAAACTCTTACCAACTTCAGCTAGAAGTCACTGAAATTCTGCAGGCCATAGAAAGCTTCAGAAAGCATGAAAATAACTAAGTGCCATCTACACTGATGTTCTCTGAGATCACTGGAGCAGAGACCACCTGACAGCAAAATTCTTTAATGCTTCCATCACTTGGCCAACTGCAGTCTGATCGTGGCTGTGGGCAACAAGCAGGTAACAACACTAGTGTTTGACATCCCCATTGCTCCTGATTGCACTTAACAGCAACAGCTCTGCAGGAGATGCTTCATTTTACTGCCCAGCTTAAGGAACTTTTTAGTGTTGCTTTTGCTCTTATTTCTGTTTTATGATATTCAACTCTGTGGTCTTGATACATAATGAAAAGTCACCATACTGACAGATCAAAGTGAGTACAAAGATGAAATATGCAGACCAGTCTGGTGTTCTACACATCTCAGAGGAACCCACTGCAGTAACTTCTCGGCCTTTTGTTGCTTCCAATATCTAATCTTACCTGAGATGACATCTTCATTGGAAGAAATGGCATAACGATCATCAAATACAAACAGCTTCCCTCTGTAGAACCCATCTGGAAATTCTTCCAAGTACTTGTGAATTCCACCTTTTAGCTGGTAGACCTCTTTGCACACTGCCTGTTTAACACACAATAACAGAAATGCTGAAGGAGACAGTAGCAGTGTGTCTGTGCCAGGGCTACAAAAGCAAATATGAAGACAGTAGGGGGTCACTGAAAACAAGCAGTTTCTCAGTGACCCCAAGATAGCACCACATGTGCCCACAGATCTAGTCGGTGCAACTGGACAGCTCTCACTATGCTGACTTGAAAGAATTCCAAAACTACAGTTCATGGTACACTAAGGAAAAAAAAAAAAAAAAAGGTGGAAAACACCTTGACTGAGGGAGTTTTGCTGCATCACAGGCCAAACACTTGAACCTCTGTAAACACTGCTTATTTTGGTTGTATTATGTAGTGAGCTGTTAAAAGGAGCAGAATTTCTGAACATTCGCCTTGGTGCAGCAGAGAAAAAAAAAAAAAATCAAGGTTTACACATCTGGACATCATGCCTGTGCACTGTTGCCTTGTTCCATACAGGAGTGGGACCTAGGACAAGAGTGGGATGGAAGGCACAAATAGAACAATGCAGTTCTAACTCCACTGCACTGGAAAATCACTGATAAGCTGACACGCACCACAATGAAATGCTCAAGCTGTGCAGTAAGAAACGCAGAGCATAACCTAGATAGAGCTTGCAGAAACACTATCGAATGCTCCCAAACTCTCCTGAAACACCACTGAAATGGTCAAGGCACTTATAAGTAAATACCTTTTCTCAGCAAATGGGTTACTATTTTCGCTCCTGCTACTGTAGCCCGTGCTCCTCATGCTGAGATGCAATGCATCACCTGCATCCTGGACAGGCACCATGAAGCAGATGTGAGACATACGTTTCCCAATACCAAGCAGCTCATACTTGTAAGAATTTACCAGTAAAATAAATGACAGCCTACCCCTGAAGCAATCTCAGCTCCTCAACATAGAGCTCTCAGAACGATATCTCACCTTGCTCCGCAGGTAAGCAGAGCCTCTTTCACAACGAATGCCTCCTGTGCAGTACATCAGGACACGTTTGTTTTTAAACAGCTTCAGGTTTTCATCAACATAGCTGGGAAAATAGCTGAACTTCCTGATGTCTGGAGCCAGACAGCCCTGGAAGTGTCCCTGCAACAATAACAACAGATAGGTATGTGAGTAGATGTAAGCTCCCCTACATGGTAAGGTCTATGTCTCAGACTAGAGGAAGTAGCTAATTTTGGGTCTAGATCAACCAGGTCACTGCACACACCCAACACGACACATACTTTAGACTGCTCCTCAACTACGTTTATGCATCAAAATAGCTGTTCAAATCTTTAAGAAAATTCAGTATACGTTTCTTCCCATTCAAACATAAATGAAGGATCTAATCAGAACACAGCTGTCAGAGAAAGGATGAACTACTTGTATACCAGCGCAGAAGAACTGGTACACGGAATACAACAGGCAGGACAAACCCATTCACCCATTGTGACATACGGACAAAGCAAAAATGCTGGAAAACATCCTCACAAACTTACTAATTTTAGTTCAAACTGTAAGCTATTCAGTACTCATGTTCTATGAATCACTCTGTCTTTTCACTCCAAGATGTGTAAGCACCCTGCCAGGCAGGCTCCATTCTAGGAGATCCACTGCCTCTATCTAACCATCAGCTTAGCAGTGAACTTGTTACATATTCCAGTCAATGTGACCAATCCCCTGCAGTTGAGTTACGTCCCCCAGATGTGGACTGCTTCCCTGCAGTACCTGTAACACACTACAAGAAGCAAGCAACACTTACTATTTTACTTTCATAGAAGTTCCTACAATCCAGCAAGATGGTATCACTTTGTCCTTGACTGGACTGAGACAGATAGTGTTCTACTTCTCTGTGAAATTCCTGAGGGGTTAAATGGATTCCTTTAAAGTAAAGAGGAAGGAAAAAAAAAAGAAAACAAACAAAAGAACAGTTCTGAGAATAGAACTACAATATAATATAATACTATATATGATCTTAACTGATTGATATTTTCCTCAGATTTCCAACAGAAAGCTAAAACAGAAAATTTTCTGTACAGTTTGCAGTGTTATCACCTCAGCTCATCCAGAAGTGCATCCACGTTCAGCTTCCAATTGGTAAATGAAAGAAACCACAGTTATTTCTGTTCCATGTGACAGAAAAAGCAACAGATACTTGCCTGTCTCTATGACTTTTGTTACTCCCCCTGGCAACTTTTATAACTCTAAAGAAATAAGAAAGTACATTTCCTTTCACTTGGTTCATCTTTTATTGCATTTTGACGTGCAGAAGCTTAGAGAAGCAACCTGAAATTCACCTCTGTTGATGAAAATGGAAAATTATTCTACATGCAACCTAGGTTTACAGTTTCCCTGCTTTAAGGTTGCTCAGGACTTAGAACTCGCAACCTACTGGAAAACAGATAAGCCTCATTCACTAAAATCTCCTAACATGCTTGTGGGGCTATTTTTTAGCAAATCACCAAAGTGATGGGAAATATCTCTACAAAATACTGTTAAACAAAAGTTAAAAAAAAAAAAACTGGAAAAATACAAGCATGCTGGCAGAACATAAAAAGCCATAAACTGCCTAGAAATGGGAAAAAAAAAAAATCACCTGCCAAAACTGCAGAAAAACACTGGGGAAAGGGGAAGTCACGAAAAGATGCTGCAGAAATTTGCCACCATCAGTAACTACTGGTAGGAAAAAAGACCAAAACTGCTCTGCTAATTGGTATCTGTAGTGCTACTACTCACTGTTCAAGTGCACAGTAACACAAGACAATTTAGGACTGATCAGAAATGCTTTATGAACTATGATCATGGTGAGAGCAAGTTTGGACAGCAGCTCCCCTGCCCTCTGTGATGTGAGAGCAGAAACCCAAACAATATACCATTTCAGGAAAAATAAGGGGTGAGGAAAAACAGTCACTCCAACCTAAGGCAGCAAGGTATCCATGCCTGGGAGGGATGACTCTAAACAATTATATAATTGTTAATTAGGGCTCCCAAGAAGGCCAGTTACTTCTTACCAGCCTTAATCCATACTATGCATTTATAGGAAGCAGGAAACAAATGTTGTTCCTGGCAGGAGCTGGCACGGATCTGATTCATAAGTGGCTCTACTGTACTGTGACAGACAGAAGTGTGACTGTTAACTTCAACACAAAGAAAGGCAGATCAACAGTGTCAAACGAGGAAAGATGTACATACTCAAGAATAAGCTCCAGCAGGATTCTAGTACTTTCCAGGAAAAAAAAAAAAAGTTAAATGCAGGCCTCTGCATCCACAGCAAGAGACTCCATTGGATCCAAAGGTCTACAGGCTAACAACAACAATAAGAGCACTGGAACTCTCTACACTTTTCTAAGCAATCACAAGCACCTACCAAATATTCTGAATACGTACACTCATGGATTGAGCGTCCTTCTTATGTCACACCATACATAATCTCACTCTACACTGCCTTGAGCAGGTGTTCAGGGACGCTCCCTGATGAAAGAACAAAGTCCTTGCCTACCTCAAAACAAGGTAGCTGCTTGCCACGGAATTATCTCTAGATCTGAGTCCGTGACAGGGACACAAAAAAAAAAAAAAAAAAAAAAAGAAAAAACACCACAAAAAACAGAGAGAGGGAAAGAAAAAAAAAACTGCCCTGCCTTTTGCGCTGCAAGTCTCTGAGCAGGAGAGGGGGAGGGGTACGGAGTGAGCAGATGGGTCTAAAAAAAGCAACAGCAACGACCTGAGGAGGAACGGTTAATTTAGTATACCCAACAAAAATCACACAAACTGAGAGACAACACTGTACTCTGCAGTACTCTGGTAGAGCGCAGGGGAAGCACGCATGCTTTTCTCCATGGCCAAAACCGAGAGAAAGAAAAAAGCCTGTGACCCAGAAGGAGAGGGCCCTGGAGTCTGGCCAGGAGCTCCACCCCTCTTCCTCTGCCCCCACAACATTAACTCTTCAACACCCACTGTTCTATGTGATGCTCTGATATCACAGAACCACGACACTGCTTGAAGTCATCACAACTGTGAAGAGTTTGCTACAAAAAAGGCAGTTAATTCTACACTTTATGAAGCAGCTAAACACTTTGGAAACCAAAACCCAGACCAACAATTTCATGGTACAGGGAATTTATACCACAAATTTTGACTACTAGTGAGAGATCAATTTCTGTATTTACTCTTTCTGCATCCTGGCCACTGTGCAGAAAGAAGTGTTTCTTTGCGAAGCTACTTTATTCTCATTTACACCTCACTTGGGTGAGATACTTTTATTTTTCATGTAATCAGCTTACCAGTTTCTTTATAAGAGACTTCTTTTGGATCAATGCCCAGTGGTACAATTTCTTTGAATACTCCAACTCGAAGATCTGGGAAACAGTGAGCTCCTCCTGCACTACTCTAGGAAATAAAACATAGGAGTAATTGAATACAGTGTTCTAGATGTGAAGATCAAAAACATACACTTGAATTTGTACATACTGTCTCCCCTATGAAACTCAACTTTGGAGGTCATGGCAAACCCTCTCTGATAGGCAACTCTCAGCAGAGGACATGATATAAAAATTTATGTAGAAGCAACTCGCAAATACAGTTTAGAAACTATGGAACATACAAACACAGTAATGAAAGTGCAGCGCAGCACTATGCCAGCTCTCACAGAAATCAGTTTGCAGCAACTCTGAATATTTTCATAGCCACAGGCCCGACACTCGCTTGCTTGTTCCCACCTTCTTGGCATAGGAACTGGACACACTCACATGGGTATTCAGCATGCAGAGGAACCATGACACAGAAAATACCACCATGGACTAATGCACGAGTGCTGGTGCTTGGAGAGGTCATAAAAGACCACAGATTTTTCCTAGGTAAAATTCCACCTGTTACTGTGATATGCAGTTGCAAAAACAAAGTACAAGTCAGGTTTACCTGTCTTTCATACAAATGCAATACACAAAATGCTAAGACTGAATCAGCACTCCAGTTCTGTGTGGGATTTGAGTCACAAGTTTCACTAACACTTTTCAGTTGAGTTATTTATGGGAAATAAAACAGTACTACCTGCAAGTAAAACTGTGCGCAAAAGAAAACAGTCCTAAAAACAAAAGCAGCTTTTCTTCCCTGCAGAAAAACTACGTACAGGGAAGAGGTAGCAAAAGCCCTCCAGAAAGCCAGATGGTGCACACAGCTACCACCATCATCTTAAGACAGTAATCAGCGCATATATTCAGGCTCAGGTAGAGTTAGGCACTAAGAAGAGTAAGGAGAAAACTCTTGATGCTGCCCATATTTATTTATCGTAAAACACATCCAATTCATAGAACTGACAATGCACCTGTAAGGACAGCAAAGCCTGCACAACACCTAAACCAGTAGGTAAGGATGAGAATACTCTGCATGGATTGTGATGCCTAGGTTTTGACAGTCAAGTGAGAGCAAATGCTTGGTGAAGAACTGCAGAATAGAAGCATATTCCCTACCTCACCTGTGTGCAGACCACAAGACTTTACAACTGATGCTGTTTCTCACAGTAACTGCTATTGCTGCTTGCACCAGCAGATTTCTAAACGAAGTTTAGAAACACATTTCTTAGGTTAGCACAGAGGCAGCAGAACTGCTACTGAACAGTATGAGTACTGAGAGAAAAGAGGCTTGTGAACAAGGTGACCTTGCAAAATAGTTCCACAGAAGTTTGCATATTCCTTTCTGCTTGATGACTGTAATTATTTTGTTACCTTTCACCAAATACAGCTTAAGTTACAAAGGTTGATCGACAACCTGAACTTATGAACTTTGGACTTAAAGCACAGGCTTAATCAGCTAATTAGTATTACTTAATAAACTCTTCACCCCAGGTAGCATTAAGTTGGAGTTAATTACATATGCAATGCATGATACAAAGTGGGGGTTTACATATAGGGGAAACACTTACTTGGCAGACCAGCAAGTCTGTAGCCTCCAAGGACTTCAGCCAATGAGGAAAGGAAGAGGAACAATACAGGAGATAGGGATATTAAAGGAGGCAGTGCCTCTGACCCTTTGAGACCCTAAGGGGAAATGCCCCTAGTAGACTGTCCCTGTATATGAATAAAGAAAACTAAAGACTCTCCTCTGTGTATTTTTTGGGGGAAAAAAGAGAACTGAGCAAGCCTATTTGAGCAAAAATTTTCCCATCAAGTATACTATTAAGAACTAGTGTGCTCATTTCTTAAAAATTAAATGTGCTGCATTAACAATGTCTATGTAGAAAAGTCTTTCATACCTTGAAATCATCTCGACACAAAATGTCTTTGAAGAGAGGCTGAGCAAGCATAACTTCAATGTAGAGATTGGTAGCTACTTTGCTTCCACCAACTGTTCCATTAATTCCTTCTGAAGCAACTCGTACCTAGAAGGCAAGAGGAGAAGACAGGCCCACAGCTTAGTAACAGCAGAAACAGATCATGGTGAAAATGAGCAAACTATGACTCGGTGATGAAACACAGACACAGAGGCAGGTTTGGAAAAGAGACTACTGAGGCAGGGAAGGAGGCAAAGATGATTACAGTAAAGTTGAGCAGAAAATAAAAAACAACAGTAAAACAAAAACTGGAATTAAAAAAGCAGTAACCGCTTTAAGTTCTTCCAAAAGACTGACATGACAGGTAAGTTTGAACAATAAACAGAGAAATGATAACTGGTTAACAAGCATACTGCACCCAGCAGTAAAATTCCTACTGAAAGTCTGCTTCAGGAAGAGCAGTGGGATTGTGCTCAATGACTCAGATAGCTAAAAGGAAAATGTGATAATGTGTGACACAGCATGCAATACTAAATGTCAGCATGAGTCATTTTACCTACACCACTGGAAAAGTTCTGAGGTGGAGGCAAAATTAAAAAAAAAAAAAAAAGACTGAATATAAGAAAGGAAAAAAAAAAAAAGCATTTGAAAAGACAATTGCTGAACCAATCTGGAAAAGAAAAGAAAGAAAAAAGACACCTTGACACCTTTCTCCTCCCCTATCCAACCATCAGAAAAGATGCTGAGCAAAAAAAAGAAGGTGGTGGTCAGGACATTTCACACTCAAACTGTGCAGATGTAGAACAAGGAAGATGCCTTCTTTTCATTCCTTCAAACAAGGAATGCTGCGTCTGTAGAATGCAGAGCACTGAATCCATTCTGCTTTAAACAGAACCAGCTCTGAGAAACACGTTAGACTGGATGCAAATCTGTTAGCTGAGTTACAATACCCTGAGAAATTTCTGTTGCCCGAAATTAAAAACAACAACAACAAAAAAAGAACAAAAAGAAGAAAAATAAGAATACTATCTTTCAAAAGAAGATAATAAAAAAATAAGGTTTTGATGTTACAATCCATCCTGCACCACAGCATACAGACACTGTCCATACAGTAATTTCTTGTTTTGAAAAAAGGAAGATCCTGGTAATTATAGGCCAGTCAGCCTCACCTCTGTCCCTGGAAAGGTGATGGAACAGCTTGTTCTGCATGCCAACTCCAGACAATTGGAAGAAAAGGAGGTTATCAGGAGTAGCCAGCATGGGTTCACCAAGGGGAGGTCATGCTCGACCAACCTGGTGGCCTTCTGTGATGTTGTCACTGGCTGGGTGGATGGGGGGAGGGCGGTGGATGTAGTCTACCTTGATTTCAGCAAGGCATTTGATACTGTCCCCCATGACATCCTTATAACAAAGCTAAGGAAGTGTGGGATAGACAAGTGGACAGAGAAGTGGGTTGAGAACTGTCTGACTGGCAGAGCACAGAGGGTTGTCCATGGCAGTGCAGAGTCTGGTCGGAGGTCTGTAACCAGCGGTGTCCCTAAGGGGTCTGTGCTGGGTCCAGTCTTGTTAAACATCTTCATCAATGACCTTGATGAGTGGATAGATACTCAGCAAGTTTGCTGACGATACAAAGCTGGGAGGATTGGCTGACACTCCTGAAGGCTGTGCTGCCATTCAGTGAGACCTGGACGGGCTGGAGAGCTGGGCAGCCAGAAACAGTATGAAATTTAACAAGAGCAAGTGTAGAGTCTTGCACCTAGGGAGGAATAATTGCATGCACCAGTACAGGCTGGGGGATGACCTGCTGGAGAGGAGCTCTGGAGAGAGGGATCTGGGTGTCCTGGGGGATGACAGGTTGACCATGAGCCAGCAGTGTGTCCTCGTGGCCAACAGGGCCAATGGGATCCTGGGGCGCATTAAAAAGAGCGTGGCCAGCAGGTCAAGGGAGGTGATCCTCCCCCTCTACTCTGCCCTGGCAAGGCCTCATCTGGAGTACTGTGTGCAGTTCTGGGCTCCCCAGCATAAAAAAGTCTGGGATCTCTTGGAAAGAGTCCAGCACAGGGCCACAAAGATGGTGAAGGGCCTGGAGGATCTCCCCTATGAAGAAAGGCTAAGTGAACTGGGTCTCTTTAGCCTTGAGAAAAGAAGACTGAGAGGGGACCTGATCCAGGTTTGTAAATATCTGAGGTGTGGGGGACAAAGTGACAAGGCCAGACTCTTTTCAGCAGAGTGTGGAGACAGGACAAGGGGAAACGTCCGGAAACTGCAGCACAGGACGTTCTGCACAAATGTGCGCAAGAACTTCTTTAGGGTGAGGGTGATGGAGCACTGGCACAGGCTGCACAGAGAGGTGGTGGAATCTCCTTCTCTGAAGATATTCAAGACCCGCCTGGACACCTACCTGTGTGACCTGGTGTAGGGAACCTGCTTTGGCAGGGGGGTTGGACTCGATGATCTCTTGAGGTCCCTTCCAACCCCTATGATTCTATGATTCTACATAGCTAAGCCACAAAGAGCTCACATGAACGTTCAGAATTTAAAAGAGTCTTACCAGGAAGTAAAGGATTAAGAACAAGAAAACAAACACAAATAACACAGAAAATAATAGAAAATAATAAAAAATAAAAGCGTATGGTCAAAATGGAGTAACTCTTCATGCATGGGGAGGGCAACAGTATGCTGCACATACACTGGAGTCTTACTCAAAATGAAGCAATTAATGTTTCCCAGCATCCTAAAGGATGTAAAATCATCTGCAGTTTCTTTTTGCTTTAGCTCTAACAAATAATGTTCTAAATGATACTTGACAGAGCCAGAATGCCATTCTTAATGAAATGGTAACAGACCAGCACCTTGTGATGCAAAACACTTGCTGGCTCACAAGCCACATGATTCTGCAGTAAACAAAGAGTATGCTTTTCTGTAAGGAATACAACCGTTGCCTAAAACCTTACCTTGCCAGTGAGATGCAGATGCTGGCACAGAGCCTTTTGCCAAGCACAGAGTTTCTCTGGATCCTTCACCTCACAGTAGCAGTAATACAGAAGTACTTCTCCCACCTTGCTGCCCATAGCAAAGCAAAGATGAACAAACAGGAAAGGATATTAGAGTTAAAAGCACAAAAATACATTATTACCGTTCGCCCTTTAGAAAGCAGACTATTTTCTCCTGGTGGATGTGATGGAATAAAAAAAAAAAAAAAAACCCACAAAATTTTGGACAGGTTAGCACTGCTGAGTCTAACTAATTCAAAGAGAAAGGACAGAAACTAAGGGAAGTTTCAAATTCACTTCCTCCACGAAGTGAGGAATGGATGTCCAACCTTCGAGCTTGCCTGGGCCACACTGAGTGAAGAGGAATCATCTCTGGCCACATACATGAAGGTCATCCCAAAACTAATGCCTCCTTCCTAATTTCCACGGAAACTACAACCCATTCAAAGAGCAGTAACAGTAACAGAAAAAATTATTAGCTAGAAAACACTTTTTCAGCATTATCACTACCATTTGCTATACATTTCACCAGCAAGGAACAGAAGTCTGGATGCCAAGCTTGTAAAAATCTGCACCAGTCTAGGTGACCTACTGCTGCTGTTGCCACTGCTGAAACACACCACCCAGCACCTCACTGTTCTCACACGCACTGTCTGGTCTCCAGAAAAGTTCAACAAAAGTAGATGAATGTCACTGGGTGCCATTTTTTTCCACATGCAGAAATTCAATGACACACATTTACTTCATCCTCACTTCCATGCCCGTAGCCATTCAGTCAGACCACTCCTCTGCTGCCATCTGTCGCACGGCAACAAAGTGGAACAGAATACTGACAGGAAGATTCAACCCCTACTGCCATACCTCCAACATTTGCCTCTGACATTGTGGGTGAACACTGCAAAATAGAAGGCATCAATCTTGGAGCAGCCCTCAAAAAAACTGGTAATATAGTTAATGTACTTAAGTAACAAAGTTTACTCTGATTTTTAATATATATATTTTAAAACATAAAAAAGAGCAATAAAACATAAAACTAGTGGGATACTTGAGCTGCTTCTGCGAAACCAGCACATCAAGCTCATTCAGTGGCAGTGGCTGTAATTCCCAGTGAGCTCTCAAAGTGTGAGACATTTGATGAAAATATCTGTGCTTCCTCCTGTTCACAACTCTGCAAACTACCAAAAAGTGATGACGTGAAGAGAAGGATATTTCTCTGTGCTAAGCGGGGGCTCATAAACCTCTGGTAAGAGACACGATCAGGCTTTTGAGTTGAACATCTGATTGCAACTCCATACATTCCATTTGAAAACTTGCAAGCTGTATATTTATGTTGATTAAAAACAGGTTCACAAATATACCAAAAAAACTGAAGCTACGTGGAAATTCCTGCATGCGCAAGAGCACACACTCATACACACAGAGCAAACTGCACCGCTCTCCTTCCTCCTGCTGCCCTCCCTCACAGACTCCAGACGTCAGACAGCACAGAGCTGCTTTAGCAAGGCGCACCGCTCTGACAGCCTGCTCCTCCAGAGCTCCAGTCTTAAAAGGAAATGCAATTTTTCTTCACCATCGGGAACTTAAGTCTGGTTTCACACGGGATTCAAGAGGGCTCATCTGCAGTCTCCTGAAGCGACTCCCGCAGGCAGTCTACAGCCGCCGATTCGAGGAGACACCTGAAGAAGGCTCCTGGGCGCCACAAGGACTGACAGCTAACTTCCTGCCGGCGGAGCATCACCCCCACAGAAGCGCGGGGCCAGCAGATGCCCGGCGACGGCGGCCTTACCTGGTCAGCTCCTCAAGGCGGAGACCGCTGGTATCGGGGAGCGCCTCGCAGAGCTCTTCGCAGCCCCGTCCTCCCGCCCCCTCAGCGGACACCGCCCTGCCCGCGGATCCAGGCCCGGTCGCCTGCCGCTCGACGTCCCCGCCGTGCTGCGTGCCAACGTGCCGGTGGATGCTGCGGCGCTCGCGGAACGTCTGCCGGCAGCACCTCCACCACACGGCCGCCCCGCCGCCCGGGGACGCGGCCGGCACCTCTCTCGCCTTGACGAACAGGGAGAACGCCTGCAAGGCAGCCGGCCGTTACCGCAGGCGGCGGCAGCCCCGAGCGCCGCGTCCGCGCCCTACGTACCTTCCTGCGGGCGGAGGCGCGCTGCTTCCTGGCGGCGGCGGCGGCGGCGGCGGCGGCGGCGGCCGCCTGAGGCGCAGCGCTGCCCCGAGGCACCGTGCCCGCCCCGCGCCGCACCTCACCCGGCGCCATCTCCCGCCGCCAGCCCCGCCCCGGATGAGCTGCCCGACAGAAAGCGGAAGCGGAAGCGGAGGCGAGGCCGCCGGAAACGGGCGGGGAAGGAGCGCGGTCGCCTCAGTCCCGCGCGGCGCGGCTCGGTCCTCGCGTCTCGCCCGGCGCCATGTCGCGGCGGCGGCACAGCGACGATAGCGACGATAGCGATGGTGAGCGCCGGCCGTCCTCGCGCTTTTGCCTGTCCCGGCCCTGGGCGGGCGCGGGCTGCGGTGGGAGGCCGGGCGGGACGGGGGGGGGGCGGAAGATGAATGGCGGGCGGGCGGTAACGGTGTGCTCGGTGTGTCGGAGCAGGGCAGCCTCACAAGCGGCGGAGGACGTCGGAGCCATCGGAGATCGAGGAGAGGCTCGAGTCGCTCATTTGCAGAGTGGGGGAGAAGGTAGGGACGGCGACCGCGTGCTGGCGGGGCGGAAAGCGCCCGGCTCGGGGCTGGCACTGGGGCAGGCTTCGGCGGCAGCGGGATCCCCGGGAGCGGCCGCAGCGTCCGCCTCACGGACGGCTGTGTGGGTCCCGGGGGCTGGGGGTTCTCCGCGTGCGGGGCCGCGCCTGAAGCGCTGCCGTGAGGAGGATGGGACCTGGTGTTCCTCCCGCCAGGGGTCGCCTGCTCTGTGGGGAGCTGAGGGTTGAGCTGAGCGGCCGTTGAGCACGGGTTCACCTGGACGATGCTCTCAGTCTGTGTGGTTTCAGTGTCAAGACTTCATGTTTCCTGGTCGACTCTGAAATATTGTCTTTTTTTTTTTTTTTTTTTCTTTTTGCCTTCCTTAGAGTAATTCATCCCTGGAAAGCAACTTGGAGGGCCTAGCTGGTGTGCTGGAAGCTGATCTACCAAATTACAAAAGCAAGATACTAAGAATTCTGTGTACTGTGTACGTATGTGGAAGATCAAAGGGGTTGAGGGGTGCTTGATTTCTTTGTGTTGGGTGTGTAAGTTGAAGTGTTTATGGCAAATTGAGCGTCTGTGATGGTGTTTAGTTCTTGAATGCTGTTACTATGTTGAGTTGGCTTTCCTATAAGCAGAAGAAATAGAACTCACTGAGCGCTGGGTGTGATTTAAGGAAAATATTTCCTTACAGTAACTGGAAATGTATACAGGGCTTCAAGCAGAAGAAAATCAGTACGGCTCCCTAGCAGCAGCAAAAGTTCAGTGCTGCAAAACACTGTTCTTCCCAAAGAAACAGAGGTATTGAAGCTGTAGAGTGCCAATACCTACTGTCTGTGGTGCTTTCCTGTGGCCTGTTCCTCTGCTCTGACCATGTGGTGCTCCTGATTAATGAGCCCGTTCTTGGGAATGCAGGGGGTCAGTGGCAGTACTCCATTTGCTCCATAGTGAGCAACAGAAGCATATGAGCCCTGCATGGAGATGGACCTGTGGAAGGTACTGCCACAGTGTGTGAGAGCAGCACAAAAGAAGTGAAGAGGGAAAATTTTCTAGCAGTCAGTGTTATTGCATTGCATGTTTTAAGTCTGTTGTGCAGAAATGTTTGTTGATATAATAATGTCTTTTTTTCCTATAGTACTAAGATGTATTTGAAAACATAGAGTTAGTCTACAGATATTAAAAAGAAATTGAGGTAAACTAATTATTTAGAGTAGAATCCAGCATTTTCTGTTTCTTCCCTGTGCCTTCCCTAAATCAATTGCTTTGACTCAAACTTAACGGTGTAGAATGTGTAAATCTCATGTAGTCTTGCCGTTTACCTCTAAATTATGAATTATATTATGTTATTTGGCAAGGGCTCCAGGATACTTAGCAGTTAGATAGAAATGAAAAGCGGACGACTTAAATGTAGTTGCAAGTGATAACTGCTTTTCTAAATGTAATCACTCCAGCCCTCAAAAAAAGACTGTAGAGTATTAACCACAGGACACAACTAAAGATCATGCTAGCACTTTTTGTTACTTCCACACAAAACAAGTTTAACTTACTATAAGCAGGTTCTGAGCTGCTATGCTGTTGCCAGTTGGCGTACGATGAATAAGCTGCTAACACCGTGTTTCTTTTTCTGTGTCAGTGCACGTCTGTTACCAGAAAAGCTTACTGTTTACACAACACTAGTTGGGTTGCTGAATGCCAGGAACTACAACTTTGGTGGGGAATTTGTAGAAGCCATGATTCGTCAGCTTAAGGAGTGTCTGAAAGTCAATATGTACAATGAAGCTGTGCATTTAGTAAGTGTTTCTTTGTGCTAGACATTTTTCCTCACCTCCCTTTCACCTTTCTTATTCCACGAGAGCTTGGTCTTTATGTATGTGTTATGGTCTTTACAGAACGTCAGTGCGTGGCGTGGTGTTATGTAGATACGCTGAAATGAAATATGTTATGTGAGGAGTATGTCCTTCTCAGGGGGAGAAGAATAATATCACAGTTCCAAATGTTTATTTTCTCAGTTGGAAATTAACTTGCAGACACGGGAGGTCATTCTACCATCCCCAGCTTTTTCTGCAGCGAAATAAAAAACGTGGATGAAAGCCATGCTTTACTTGGTTATTTTGTATACGTTGCTCTTTTGGCTCTTTTTTGGGGGGGAAAAAAAGGCTCAGTCTTAACAGCAGTTTCATGACTGGACTGTGTTCTTTGTCCCCCAAAGAGGAGCAGTCACCAAGCAGACAGTTTTTAGTGCTTTCTCTGAAACCACTTGTTCAGCTCTCACTGCTTGTAAGTTGAAGTTTATAAAAAATTACTAAGGCTTTGGGGTCTCATAAGTAAGAAGTCCAGTTGCAAGCTACCCTGCTTGATTTAAACCCCATAGGTGAAAATGCATTTCTAGTTTATCAGTGCACCTTGTCAAGAGACTGCTGTTTTGCAGTGGGACCTGTGTGGTAATAACATTCTCATTATGCTGTTGAACGTGCTGTCCTTTGTTTTCAGCTTCACCTCTGGTTGTGCTCACTCACAAATGACTTGTGAGAAAACAACGATTAAGAGGGTGGCAGTGGAAGGCTATTCTCAGCTTTGTCAGAGTCATGTCAAAGACTATTATTTGTAATTAATACTAGGAGAGTAAAAATTGGATACTTCTCTCTGTTGCGGTTACTCTTTGAGCGCTGCACTGTGCTGCGCTCAGATTTATTTCTTCCTAATGATAGACCTTCATGAAAAAAACGCCCTTTGGTGTATTTTGCTGGAGTTGTTTTTTTTTAAGACTTCTGTGTGTGAGTTACCCTTTGGAAAAAATAAGCCTTAAAAAAAAAAGTGAGATTGTCATTGCTAGAATTTAATTGTTTCTTGAGATCATGGCAATACTATGAGTTACACCAAGACAGGATACAAAACAATCAAAAGATTGATAGTGGAGGAAAGAAGAGTAGAAGACAGTTCCCAGTGTAACTTGTAGCACTGCAGTACCCCACATTTTTTCTACTTGTCATTTATGTCAGTCTGGGTTTCTTGCTCGTATGCCACCAGATCAGTGTGTATTCTTGCCGTGGAGAATATTTTCTTTCCAAAGGCTGAATCCCAGCCTTTGTCACCTTTGTGGGACAATGCAGTCAGCTTTTGCACAGGCTCTCTCTGTGTAGCAGATCGCTGTTTTTAAGATCACTGTATTTAAGAACAAATCACTACAGAAATTTCTTGTGTCTGAGAGACTGTGTGGTATAAAGATTCACTTCTGCTATTTCTGGTGCACCTCTGGAATCAGGAAGAAACTGATCAATCCATCTTCATAATTTAAGAATGCTTTTTTTTTTTTTTTTTTGCCAATTCTGTAATTTTAGTGATCTTTGACCACATAGGGGAGAGACAATGTGATGGTGGTTGTTCTGTAGCATGTTTGCATGCCTTTAAATGCATGTTCCTCTGTCCCATTCTGCCACAATCAGGAATTGTAACTTTAAAATCATTGCAGATGTTACAGACATTACGGATCTTACGGACATCACAGTGAGCAAACTGTTCGACTGTGCTCATGTTACTTGTTTCTTGTGGTTGCCAGATGTGCCTGTCCAGCGTGCAGTATTTCTGCCTTCCTAATACTGAGTGATTACCCACATATTTGGTTGTGGATGTTCAAGTAATGCTTATCTTGGACAGCGAGCTAAAATACACTAATTGAAAACTCTTTGGACTTTTTTTTAGGTTCGTTTTCTGTCTGATCTTGTGAATTGTCACGTAATAGCTGCACCTTCGATGGTAGCTATGTTTGAGAACTTCGTGAGTGTGACACAGGAGGAAGATGTACCACAAGTAAGCCAGAGATCTGTAGGCTCCTCCGGGACTGTTTGCACAGGCACTGTTACTTTACCATTGCTTTTGTACTTCGGTTTGGTTTGGAAGGTTTTAGAGACAGTGACCTAAATGGACTGTTATCTGTGTGTTCCTTGAGATGAGTGAAAGTGGCTCCTGGCGGTTGGGAAATACTTGTGTACAGTAAGAAAGTGTGGGACTCTGTAGTGAGGTGTCTGCATTGAATTCATCTTACTTTACCTTGGCAGCTGCATAGAGCCTGTCTTGTTCCGCCAGGTTGGTTTACGCTCAAAATGTAAAGATAATCTGCAGAAAGACAGTGAAAGTAATTGTTTTCAAGTCTGATTGTCATAATTCAAGTTAAAAATTGTGCAATTCAAACAGTAATATGGTGTGTTTTTGTTTTTTTTTTTTTTCATGACTTGCCAGTCTGGTGTTTAACTGATCTTTGTGTCATCACAAAACAGTAGTTTAAATTAAAATGGAAGTCTGTGTGAAATCTTCTGGAGCTTAGTTGTATGCTTAAGTTTCAGAATATTTCTTTCCTTTAGGTACGGTGTGACTGGTATATGTTTGCATTTCTGTCATCTTTGCCTTGGGTTGGAAAGGAATTGTATGAGAAAAAGGACGCTGAGATGGATCGTCTCTTATCTCAGACAGAAAGTTATCTGAAGTAAGTTGTAAAATATTCTTTTAGATACTTACTCAGGATAACAACAGCTTTGATTAGCGTTCGTTTAAAAAATACGGGGGCCTAGGTCTGAGTCATTATGTTGGGGGTGAGGGGGGTGGGGGGAGAAGTAGAACCCTGAAAAAATGAAGAGATGCAGTGGTCTTCCTTTCTAATTTGAAAAGGTAATTTGCATTATCTAGTGCGAGGGTATGGTGACGGTCTTGTCCAGCTTGTGCTGGGAGAGCTGTAGCATTAACTGCTGTGAATACTGAAAGCTTGCTTTAGTACTCTGCAATGAGACTAGATTTTCTCTAGTTGATTCAAGTTAACATTGCTCTCAGGATATGATAACAGAGATTATAATTACAACTCTTCTTTTTTTTTTTTTTCTTTTGCACACTAGACTTCAACAACTGAAGAGATTAAGTAGTAGGGGACTTTTTTCTTTTTTTTTTTTTTTGTGACTGTACTAAAAATGCTGTTAAGGGTTAGGTTTTCTTTTCTGTGTAAACAGACGCCGCCAGAAGATTCATGTACCAATGTTACAAGTCTGGACTGCTGATAAACCACATCCACAGGAAGAGGTGAGTGGTGTCTGTATTATATTAACTGAGAAAGTTTGAAAAACTGTTGTCTGAACTGTGCTTTCATCAGAACTACAAAATTAAGAGGTACCTCTGAAAGTATTAGTGCTGTGAATTGTCTCCTGTTTGTCATTATTTCTAACGAGTTCTATTTAAGGAGTTCTTGTCTGCTTTGACCTAAATTGTAACGTTTTATGGGGTGAGTAGAAAAGCATTTCCTAGTTTGCCCACAAGTCCATGAGGAGATGTTATTAAATGAAGAATGGCTGTGAGCTGCAGCAACATTTTTGGAACTGCGAATACATGGCTTCATGCTACTTCTGTGAAAAGCAGAGTGTAATTTCTTACTCCATGATGTCTTCTCTTTGCTAGGAAGGGACCTTTCAAGTGGCTTTTCTTTCTCAGCACTGGAAGTGCCAAACAGATGTACAGAAACTGTACTCAGCAGCTTCTATGCCGTCTTTCACAATTAAAGTAAAAATACTACAGGGGAAAGGTGGCATCTGTCTAGCTTGGGGTAGAGTTTACCTTCTCTGATTGTTTTTATTTGCTTTTGTTTTTCTTCCCCCTCCCTCCGTTGTAAGAACAAACTTTTTGAGAAAGTGTGATTAAAAATTAAAGTGTTCTTCTGGGAATTTTTGGACTAGTAAGTTTTTGTACATTTCTGTTCTGATTAAGTTATATGACTGTTTTTAAATTCCTGGTCGTAACAACTGTCTTGTTAATCTCAATTTGAATAAATGGCATTTCTGATTATGTGTGATTCATCACTATGGGTATCCTCCCTGCTCAATACCTATTTTCTGACTTTTTCAGTAAAAAAGAGGCTAGTGGGGTGCATTTTATCTCTTGTGTTTTCCAGAGTACCTTAAATGGTACTTTCATGTCAGGTACTAGTTGTTATTATTTTTTTCCTCATTTCATAATGTGATGCAATGACTGCCATGTGGAGATATTTCATCAGTCGTACCTTGAAACTTGCATTCAGCAAGGCCACAGGCAGATAGCTAGAGTTTGTGGCCTCCAGGGTTCTTGAACCTGCTTTTAAAAGTAATAAACAAAGTAATCGTGTTGCTAGTTGTACAGGTAGGTGTTTGTGCCATTTCTAAGGAGCTTGCAATCAATTTGAAAATCATAGGAAAGGTATTTAACGTTTGGTACTATTGTATTTGTCTTGAATATGCAGCAGCTGGTAGTTCTGAGCATCATGGTGGTTTTCCAGGATGTCTCTTCACTTTTAGCATTGGTACTGCCTCTCTTTTAGTACCACTTGTGAGCACTGACTGGAATGACTGTAGTCTTGCTGACATGTTCAAAGGATGGCTGTCAAGACATACATTTCTGATTGCTCCACGAGCTGCAAGTTTTGTTACAAGATTTACCTGTTATCAGATGATGTTTCTTGTAACATTCTGTGTCTCACTGTTTCTCCCTTCAGTATTTAGACTGCCTCTGGTCTCAGATTCAGAAGTTGAAAAAAGACCGCTGGCAAGAACGACATATCCTGAGGCCCTACCTGGCTTTTGATAGCATTCTTTGTGAAGCGCTGCAACACAATCTGCCCCCGTTCACTCCTCCGCCTCACACTGAAGACTCAGTGTATCCTATGCCAAGGGTTATTTTTAGGATGTTTGACTACACTGATGACCCTGAGGTACGTGACCCCTGCAGGGAGGGTGAGCTGATTTTACAGCTAGTGTCATGGTACAGCCCAGGTCAAAATGTGATGTCCTTTCTCCCAGGATAGTGGTTTAATATCAGCAGTAATTATACTGTAGAATTGAACTGGATGATCAAGTTACTGCGCAAAGGAAGTCTATGAGGAGCAGAATTTAGGAAGTGAAATATTTCTGATGCTTTGATTCAGAATGACAGTGTTGAATAAATTCTCTTACGTGTCTAGTAACAACATTCACAGGAGCAGCATTGCTTTTTTTTAAAAGTTGGTGATTTTGATCTTTTTTTCTGACAAGGTATTTGTTGTGATGTTTATGAAGTACTGTGTACTTCTTAACAGCTAGATGATGCAAATAATGGGAGAAAAAAGTTGTGATTCATTGGTCTAGGTTGAAAGTCCATCTAGCCCACACAGACTACTTCCAGCACATCTGCAGCAAGTGTGTGTATAAAACTGTATAGAAATAGGAAAGAATATGTATTGCTTTCCCATGGTACTTTTGTAAATCCCTTTGCTTTCAATCTACTACCTTAATTTATTGCTCAGTGATTTTTGCAGTCAGTGAGATCATGACTTTGTTCTCTCCACTCTGGCCTTTTCTGTCATATCCTTACTCAAGAGTTTTTCTGAGCAGCATTTTAGTAGACTGCCTGATTTCTGTATAGACAAAAAGAGAAACTGGATGCTTTGTGAACTTGTAATTATTTTCTCTGATTTTGTTCTCCTCTGCAATGAATCCTTGTATTTGTTTTGTTTTAATACAGGTCTTGGGTGTGCATGGAACTGTGTCACACCAGCTTCTCGGTGGGATTGTTGAGAGCTCGCCATGTTTGTTCTGTAACACTGCAGTAGTTTTTCATAAGTCCTCACTTTTTTTTTTTTTTTTTTTTTCTTTAACTAGGGCCCTGTCATGCCTGGCAGCCACTCTGTTGAACGATTTGTAATAGAAGAGAACCTTCATTGCATCATCAAATCCCACTGGAAAGAGAGAAAGACTTGGTAGGAAGAGCTTTGCATTATGGAGCCCAAGCGCTTTTTATATAAGAACATGGCTTCAGTAGCATCAGGGATATGCAGAGTCCTGGTCTGGTTAAGCTAGAGCTTGAGATTAAACATTCCCTAGAGCATTTAATGAACTTGTTTCACTACCATTATCTGTTTTGAAACTGCTAGCTGGAGTACTGTGGAGCTGTAGTAGTGAGTCCATGTGATCCCAGGGTTGAAGTGACTGTGACCCCTTGACAAGGGAGTTTGTTGCTAATAAAGAACATGCTGCAAAAGTTGATGCAGGTGCGCCTAGCTCTTCACGCTCCCTATGGAAGAAGCCTTATGCAGAGTGTGGCTGTATGATGCTCCCTGGAATTTTAGAGAAGCTGATTTGTTGAGATGCAGTGAAAACCTTGAGTGAGTTTATCTGTAGCTGGTATTCGTGAATGTGCTTTTGCAACCTGCTCCTTGTTGCAGTCTTATTTTTGGAATTACATGGGAAGGATGACTCTGAGCAGTCGTCACAGGGCTAGCAAATTTCTTTTGTTTGAATTTAGAAGTGCTGGGAACCAGCAAGCCCTGTTTCTTCCTTTCTGCTTAGGGAAGGTTTGATGTGTGTCATCGATAACCAAGGTTGTTTGCCATGGGTGATAGTCTGTGTCGTACCTCTGTGTGAAACCACTACACTTGGTACAGTATGTAAAAACGGTTAGAACCAGTGTTTGATAGTATTTGGTGAAGTTATTTGCTTGATACTTTTTTATTCTCTTGAGTCAGGGTTTTTGCAGTTACTGGAGTAGTCTGTTATTCCTCTAACAAAGTAAAAGAAGAAGATTTGAAGTTTGCTAGAGGTAAAAATGAAATCAAGAAAGTATCAGTAGTTTGCTATGAAATGATAGACAATTAACTAGTTAAAAGAGTAGCCGTTTGAAGACTAAAAGTTTCTTATATAACCAGTTAGCTTTATTGTGCTTCTGAGTCTTTCTGAATGTCTGTTAAAGTTTGTTGTGTTTTTTCCCCTCTTCATATACATATCCCAAAATTGCAGATGATTGTGAAACTACATTGTT
Source organism: Oreortyx pictus (assembly GCA_036925125.1). Lineage (NCBI taxonomy): Eukaryota > Metazoa > Chordata > Aves > Galliformes > Odontophoridae > Oreortyx > Oreortyx pictus. The sequence continues at coordinate 60,046,891 of JAUPFR010000004.1, read as the reverse complement.
TAACAGTATAAAATTCAAAGAAAGAGAGGAAGAGAAAATATATCCTTACAGAACTTAAGTTTGGGCTGTGCTGGTGTGATCTTATGCTGAGTGTGTCTTGTGCAGTGAGGGGCAGTCTTTGGAAGGGCTGTTGATGTGTGATGATGTGATGTTGGTGTGTGCTGATTTTTTTTGTGTGGATTCCTGCCCAAAATTAAATATTTCCTTTAATTTTGTTAGCTAATCTTTACATTGCTTGCTCTGTTACACTGTGAACTAAATTTTCTCTGCTTTTGCAGTGCTGCCCAGCTGTTGAGCTATCCGGGAAATAACAAGATACCCTTGAACTATCACATAGTAGAGGTATGCATTTTATGTTATCTCCTGTGGCTCTTTTTTCGATAAAAAGAAGTTCCAGTTCGCTCATTGATAGTTCTATTAAATTAGTTTGATTTGGAAGTCAACCCAATGCTTTAATGGGCAAGTTAAGGTATATAGGAAACAATTAGTAGTTTTATTCTTTTTGTTGTTATTTGGTGGGGAGGGAGGAGTGGTGTTTGTTTTTCAAATTGATTATGTTGTCCTGGTCCTGAAAAAAGCTTGCGGTGAATTAGTGGCTTGCTTTCTTTAGAGCTCCTTTCATTTTAGAGGATGTTTCAGAATAACTATATGTATTTTCACTTGCTGCCTACTTTCAGGAGTCTTTTTTCAGGATGCAGGGCTGTTTAAAACTTCGCTCAACATCGTTCAGAGTTGAAAGGAATTAACAGATTTCAGCAACAGTGGCATTTTATCGTTGAAAGGCTTTATGAGGACCTAACTATAAGCAGGAATTTTGTAGTTAATTACAGCAGTGAATATCTTAGGTAGAAGATTTAGTAAGGATGGGATTGAGAATTCCTGCTGCCACCAAAATGACAAATATTCTAAATGCAATTATGTTACTTATGGTCAGGTTTCTCTTTTTGTAATTTTGATTTCATGAGAGAGAAATCTTAATACTGGCAGTAATTTTCTCTCTTAACATAAAAGTATCTTCAGTGGCCTTCTGTATCTTGAGGAACTGTGTGTGGCAGGGCTCTCACTTATATATTACTGTTGGCAGTTGCAGTTCCCAAATATATTAGTTAAACATCTTGGAAATTCACTGATTAGAAAAGTTGCAGGATATGAGAATAAAGAAGATCTGCATAGATAAAGTGCCTGCAGAGAAGTGCAAGATTGGTGTATGAATTGTATGACTGTAACTGTCACAGTATTCTTTTCTCTGCAATTTCCAGTTCTTTCAGAATTTTAACGTTATTACCTATGACCAGTATTTTAATGACATTCCAGATGTTTTAAGACTTAGCGTGCATTTTACAGACTTTTATACAACCTATTTGCCACTGGTCCTTTATAAGGTCTCTCTCAACAGTCAAGTTAGTATTATGTTACTTTCAACAACAGTCCAGCAAGAAATTTCTCACAACTTCTGTAGTACAGTGCAGAACAGTAGAAATAATGTAGTCTAACAAATACAGGAAAGGATTATTTAAGATTCTGAAAGTAGCAGACAGAAAAGTAAGAAAGAAAGACAGAAGTAAATGTATTCTGATGCTGCTCGGCACCTTCCCAAAACACCCTTATTTTTGAAGTCCATGACACTACCCATCGTGGTCTGTCGAGTCAAGTGTGGAATGCTCCATGCACAGTACTCTAAAATGTGTCACCTTTCTCTCTGTAGTTTCTTATTTTTTTGTTTCTGTGGGTAATACTGGCAGCTATGTGCAGAGGTTGTCTGCACGGCATCCCTAGGCTGTTGAACTAGTATGACCTGTAGTATTTGGAAAGGTTTTGGTACAACTTGGGCTTGACAGAGTTTATAATTCAGGTTGTCAGTGTCTTGACCCTTGTCACTCTGGTGTTTCCATGAAATATGCTAAGATACGACATGCTTTACATGAATATTTGATAAGGAGCATGTGATGAATATCAGAATTAACCATCTTAAGCAGTATCTCAAATAGATAATGACTGATCATCCAGTTGTTGCGATTTCCTGTTTTGAGAGCAGGAGCAGATCTGTACCTAACGTGTTCCCCTGTGCCCTTTTACTACAGGTGTCTTTAATAGTATAATAGAAGCGTAGAATGGCTTAGGATGGAAGGGACCTTAAAGCAAACCCACTTACACCCTCCCTGTTGTGGGTGGGATTGCCACCCACCAGCCGAGGCTGCCCAAGAGGCCCCATTCACCCCGGCTTTGAGCACCTCCAGGGATGGGGCATCCACAGCTTCTCTGGGCAGCTTTGCCAGGGCCTCAGCACCTTCTGAGGAAGAATTGCCTGCTTATATATAGCCTAAATGTCCTGTTTTAGTTTGAAACTGTTCCCCTTGTTCTGTCACTATCAGACCATGTTAAAAGTCTGTTTCTCTCCTGTTAATAAGCTTGCTTTAAGTACTGGAAGGCTGTATTGAGGTCTCCCTGGAGCCTTCTTTTCAAGGCTGAACAAGCCTAGTTCCTCAGCCTTTCTTCACAGGAAAGTTGCTCTACACCTCTGATCATTTTGAGTGAAGAGGGACAATCCCTCCCCTCTCCCTGCTGGCCCCCCCATTTTTGTTGCAGCCCTGGATACAGTTGGTCTTTGGGGCTGCAAGCACACAGTGCTGCATCATGTCCACCTTTTTGTCCACCCAAGCTCTCCTGTCCCTTTCCACAAAGCTACTCTAGGTAAGTTCCTGTCCCATCTGTATGCATATCTGGAATTGCCCTGACCTAGGTGCAACCCCTTCCTCCTGGCCTTGTGACTGTACAGGTTTCTTTGGATGGCATCACTTCTGCTGCATCACCTGCACCACTCAGCATATTTGCTGAGAGTGTGCTCAATCCCACTTTCTAGATCATTGGTAAAGATGTTGGAGAACACCAGTCCCATGGTGGACCCCTGGGGAACACCAGTCAGTCACCAGCCTCTACGTGGATGTGAAGCTGCTGAGCACAACCCTCTGTCTGCAATCATCTAACCACTTCTTTATCCACCCTTAAAATCTGTATCTCTCAGAGATAAGGATGTGGTGTTTTGTTGCGCCAGAGGAGGATCAGGTTGGATATTAAGAAAAATCTTTCCTGAGAAAGGATGGTTAGGCATCCGAACGAGCTGCTCAGAGAAGTGGTGGAGGCACCATCCCTGGAGGTTTTCAAGAAATGTATAGATGTGACATTGAGGGATGTCATTTAGTAGACGTGGTGGTTGGTTGATGATTGTATTGAGCATTTTAAGTCTTTTCCATCCTTAGTAATTCTATGAACGTGTCAGAGGCCTTGCAGAAGTCTAGGAAGGTAACATCACTTGCCTTCCCTTTGTCCACTGTTGCTGTCACTCCATTATAGAAGGTCACCAGATTGGTCAGGCACTGTCAGTCCTTGGTGAAACTGTGGTTTCTGTCTCAGATCATCTCCTTGTCTTTCAAGTGTCTTAACATTAGCTTCCAGGAGGATCTGTTCCTTGATTTTACAAGGCACAGAGGTGAGGCTTAACAGCCTGTAGTTTCACAGGTCTTCTGCCTTAAAAATAGGAGCAATGTTTCCCTTTCTCCAGTCACTGGGGACTCTCCCTGACAGCCATGACTTCTCAAACATGATGGAGAGCGGCATGGCAACACATCAACCAGTTCCTTTAGGACTCTGGGGTGTATGTTGTTCAGCCCTGCAGACTTGTGCACTTTCAGTCTCATAAGGTGGTCTCTAGATTTGCATTTTGCTTCCAGTGGGAGTGATTTTACTCCCGCAACCCTGTCTAGAGTTTCAGAGACTTCAGGGATGTGCGAAGTGTGACTGTCAGTGAACTTGCTGAGTACTACAGCCTTCCCCGTGTCTGTTGTTGGCAGTTCTCCCATCTCATTTATCAGTGAGTACACACTTTCTGGCCTGCCTCTTCTGAACAGCATACCTGTAGAATCCTTTCTTGTTCTTTTTCACCTCCCTCGCCAGGGGATCTGTGCCTGTTGTGCTTCAGCATTGCTGATCCTAGCATGTCTATATGGTGTCCGTGTGTTCTTCACAGACCACGCATCCCTGCTTCTACTGCCTGTGTGGAAGGTTCCTCCTCCTCCCTCAGTTTGACCAGCAGACCCTTAGAATTGTAGAATCATAGAATTACTCAAGTTAGCAAAGACCTACAGAGAGCTTGGACTAGATGATCTTTGGAGGTCCCTTCTAACTCCTACAATTCTGTGATCATCCAGTCCAACCTGAACCTAACTAACAGCCCACCGCTAATTCACATACCTGAGCACTACATCCAAATGGTTTTTAAACACGTTCAGGGATGGTGACTCAACCACCTCCCTGAGGAGCCTATTCCGGTGCTTAACAACCCTTTCTGTACTGAAGTCTTTCCTTATATCCAACCTAAACTTCCCCTGGTGCAACTTGAAGCCATTTCCGCTTGTCCTGTCACTGTCACCAGTGAGAAGAGACCAATCCCACTCCCATTGCAGTAAGGTCTCCTCTCAGCCTCCTTTTCCCCAGAACAAACAGCCTCAGCTCCTTCAGTCACTCCTCATAGGGCATATTCTCCAGGCCCTTCACAAGCCTTGTTGCCGTTCTTTGGAGCTGCTCCAGCACCTCAATGAACACAGTACTCAAGGTGGGGCCTCACCAGTGCTGAGTATAGAGGGAGGAATTCTTAGTAGTCCTGCTCAGCACACCATTCCTGATACTGGCAGTATGTCATTGGCCTTCTTGGCCACCTGGGCACACTGCTGGCTCATATTTAGCCAACTGTCCATTACCAGACCAAGGTCCCTTTCTGTCAGACAGCTTTCCAGCCACTCCTCCTCAAGTCTGTAGGGCTTCCTGGGTGTTGTTGTGACCAGGATGGAGGACCTGATATTTTGGCCCTATTGAAACTCATACAGTTTACCTTGGCCCATCGATCCAGTCTATCCGGGTCCCTCTGTAACTCTCAGGCAGATCAAGACTCCCTCCCAACTTGGTGTCATCTGCAAGACTTTAAAGAGTTGCCAGCTCCGTTGCCTTCCTTAGTCTATAACAACAGCTTTCTGGGGATCCCATCCAATAATTCTTTAAACGGATGAGATGTCACTCTCCTGAATTTCAGGGTCCTGACTTTGCTTTGTGCCAGGTCCATCTTCCTTAAAATCACAAACTTGACCAGGGCATGGTTTCTACAGCCCACACTGCCTCCAGTCATAACCTCTTCCATGATTTCATCTGCATTGGGAAGCACCAGGTTCAGTAATGCTTCATCCCCTGTTGGTATGTTTGGTCTGTCAGAGGCAGCGCTTTGATTTCTGTCCATTTCTTAACGTATAGAGCAGCTCCTCTGCCCCTCCTTTCTTGCCTGTGTCTTCTAAAAACCTTGTAGCCCTCAATCAAAGCGTTTCCATTGTTGTGACTTGTCTCACTACGTTCCTGTGATAGCAATTGCATCATAGCTTTCTGAGCACCATGGCATCCATCTTCTCCTGCTTATTTCTCATACTGCATGCATTGATGCAGAGGCACTTCATGCAGGCTTCTGGCCACGTTACCTTCTTGTAAGAGTCCTCTGAGACAAATCTGAGGTTTTTCTTTGCTGCTTCTTAAGTGATGGTGTTTTCTGGCTTTTCTCTGTCACTTAAAAGTACAAGCCTTTCCCCCATCAGATCTTATTTAAAGTTCTGTTAGTCAGCCCAGCCAGCTTTATTCTCATTAAATTGTTGCCCCATCCCAACAGTTGCATCCCATCCAGTGTCAGTCTGCCCAACCTCTTGAGTGTGTGTCTGGAATCATAGAACCCGTAACCCTAAGCGTGACGCCATCTGTGCAGTCATTCATTGAAGTGATCCTTTTGCTGCATCCTAAGTGGGTCCCAGTCTCCAGCAGAAAGAACCTGTATTACTGATATTCTGTATGTTCCTGATATTCCCATATCCCAAGGGAGAATCTCATAATTTTCTTCGTAATTTCCTTGTGGCTTCCTCATGTAACCTGTCTTGAAAGAGCAGGAGTGGATACTAGTCCTCTGTCTTTATCAGACCTGTCAGCTTTTTCCATGGAGAAGTTCCTCAGCTTCTTATATATGGTCTTGTTAGGACTGCAAGTCTGTCCTCAGAATATAGCATTTTCTAGTCAGTGTGTTTTCATGTGATGTTTGCGAAACCTATAAACAGACAATGGTTTCTTAAACTAGTAAGAATATCATCTACTGCTTACTAGTTTAAGTTTTAATTTTTCTGTGTTTATTCAGAAGTTTAAGGTTGTCATTGAGGAAAATTACCAACTGTAGTGAATAGTTCACGATTCCTGTGATGTAATTTAAACCTAGTTGAGACTGGCATGCAGACTAACCAGAAACTCAGATATGAATTTTGCACAGTGATGACTTCTTCATAACCTTTAAAGATAGAATACTACTATGAGCAAACTTGGGGGGGAAAAAAAAAAAATGAATGCTGGATGCAAGTTTTTAAGTTTTAAAAGGATCCTCAGCCAAGAGGGTACAGAGGATGCATTTTTGTCATGTGGAATGGTGGTTATTATTTTCTGCTGCAGGTCATGGCTTGATTCATTTATGATTTTGTGTAAGAGAAAAGAGAAGAGTATACCTAGAAAAAGTACAGTCTAATTTTCATGTAAAACGTCTTTCTTATGTTTAATTTTCACTTAATATGCTTATTGTTTAATGGAATCAGATTATTTCGGCTTTGTTTTGCCAACATCATTTGGTAGTGCTGCAGTAGGGCATAATATAGGTGTATTCACTTTCTTAGATGTCACAGCGTCAAAACATGTTACTGTGTTATGTGAGTACAAAATGATGAGGGTGGTTTTAGTATGTTTTAGCATGATGTAGAGTTATCACTGTCTTTATAAGCTTCACCTTTTTATCCTGGAACTTGTGCTTGACAGAATAATATCAGCCTGTTTGGGTATGTGCTTGTTTAAGATTGATGTTGCTGTTCTGAACCTGAGGGTTTTGTAGGACCTATCTAACTGTGCTTTGATTCTCTTCCTTCTGCTCCTACAGGTAATTTTTGCAGAGTTGTTTCAGCTTCCTTCTCCACCACACATCGAGGTCATGTACACAACGCTCCTAATTGAACTGTGCAAACTTCAGCCTGGTTCTTTACCACAAGTTGTATCCTTTCTTTGTTTCTGGCGAGCATTTTTTAAATGGAATCATTATGTCACTTGTTCTGTAGGTGAAGAAATAGCAACAAATACTGTCAGTAATCTATTTTACAGCCATATGAAGCTTTGTTTGTAATACTTGCATGAAAAAACAACACAACCCGTGTAGTAGGGGTCTAGTCTTTCTGGCTGGGCAAACCTTCTCAGATTTCTGGACACTGTTCTGGTACTCCCTCTCACATTCCAAAGAAATGCTGTTCTAGTGTCCTTTTAGGGCTGTGTAATGTGTGGCTTGATTGCATATTGAAGGCTGAGAAGAAAAGGACGGGACAAATGTAATCTGTGCTCCTAAGAACTGTGAGCCCAGAACTGGATGCATTACTCCAGATGTGGCCTCACCAGGGAAGGAAAGGGAAGGATCACCTCCCTCAGCATGCTAACCACACTTGTTTAAGTGCACCCCAAGATACCATTAGTCTTCTTGGCCGTAATGGCACACTGTTTGAAAATCATAATATCAGTGATCAGAGCTTGAAGTGTTCGTAGAATTGTGGGAATCTCTATGTAAAAGGCTTTTAACGTTAATACAGATGCTGTAAAAAGAATAAAGCCCTTGTTAGGTGAAGCCAGTGTAGACACAGGTCCTTGAGTTTCAGTGGTGATCAAAGGTTGTTTGTGAGTGAGTATCAACAGCGGCCTGTGGAGGTACAAGGAAGGTTACAGAAATACTTGCTTGTTACCTCTTCGTATCTGTGCAGTTTCCCTTGTGTGAGGAGAATTCTGACTTTCTCAAGGAGCCAGCAGTCTCACTGCAGTGGAAGAAAAATAACACTAGACACTTGTTAGCCTCTTGTTTTCCTTTTTTTTCCCCCCCACTATGGATTCACTGTGATTTCCCTGCAGCTGGAATGGACCAAGGGAGCTATCAGTTCTTGCTGTTCTATTCCAGAACTGAATGAAATTGCATTTGATTTATGCAGTGCTTTTCTGTTAACCTTAACAAGAAACTTCAGCTTGCACAAGCCACAGAAATGCTCTACATGCGTTTGGATACAATGAATACAACCTGTGTAGACAGGTAAATGTGTTTTAGAGAGATGGAAAATATTGTTTGTTTCCTATGTGTTGGGCATTAAGGAATCTATGGAAAGAATAATCCATAATCCTTGCTATAATTTCATGGCTGCTGTTCATAACAATTTTGGAGGGTTCTTGGTTTAATCAATCAAACTAGAACTTTGGGGGGCTTGTGCCTTTTCTTCCTAAAGCACTCCACTGAAGTGCTGTAAAGAACTTCTACAAGAACTTCTACACAGCCAAGTCTGGTACAAGTTACTCTGTCTTTTACTATGCATGTTTCTTAGTAGTCTGGGAAATAAAGTTGTGGTACTTTTGCCACCCAGAGGTGGAACAGAGAGGTGGTTTGAGTGAAGAAGTGCTGTTAATCACTCATCAAAAATGTGAAAGCTGCATATTAATAGTGAGTTTGTTTTAATTGTTAGCTTATTATGTCATCTGTTTATATGGAGCAGTAGAACATGACAGGCTGTGTATTGGCCAGAATATCTAGTTTCTGATTTTCTGAACTTAGTCTTTTGTATCCACCAACGTAAATGTAATGCTATACTGCCTTTGACATACAGAATATATTTACAAGAAAATCTCACATGAAAGTTTTTCTGCACATTGAATATTTAATAAAGCTTTTTTCCCCCTCTTATGATGAAGATTCATTAACTGGTTTTCTCACCACTTGAGCAACTTCCAGTTCCGTTGGAGCTGGGAAGACTGGTAAGTTTTCTCAATGTTAATCTGAATCTCATATTGCAAAGACCATAAGCTTTCAGACTTACCAGAAGGTGTCACAGTACGCTAGCCCTGTTAATTGCTTTCCTCCAGCTTTTCAGAGATGTATTTTTTTTGATGGCTCATCACCGTTGTAGATGTAGATTGTCCTGGTAATCCTTTCAGTCTCTCTGTATTGTCCGTGACTAATTTTGTGATAAATATCAAGCCGGTGCAAGTGTTCCCTGAAGAGTAGAAGTAGGAACACCATTCCTTTGTTTTATCCCATACTCCCTTGGTTGCTGGCAGACTTTCTGGAATGGCTCCCTAACTTTAGAGATTTGCCCTTGTTCTCTTGTGTATACTGTGCTCATTCTGTGATGTTACTTTCTGTCCCATGCCAAACCTTCAATTTTCACCTTTATCTGTGAGATCTTGGAATCAGTTTCCCTCCTGCAAAATCTTCATACCTGACTTTCCAGTAGGGCTGGCCCTGCAGTCCATTCTTATGCTAAATTTTGAACTTGCATTCCTGGCAAGAGCTCACTAGTCTCCAACAATGCCTAACCACAGGCTTCCACGGGATTTGTATTCTGGGCACTGTGCTGGCTGCCTGCTGCTGCCTTTCTGGTACTCCCTCTCCCACTAATGCTCTATTTAAATCCTTCATTCAGACCCAGCTTCTGTAGATTGCTACCGTATATACTCTCCACGACTGATCTTCCCAGCTCTCATGGAGAGGGGTTCAGTCTTTAAGATACATTAATTGTGGCATTACTTTAAGTTTCTTTTGTTGTCATCATAGAGCTGTGTGCATGCTGGTTAGTCTTAAGTGCAGGGTTGACTGACCCATTGGAGATCTTCAGAGAACCAGTTTTTAATTTGCATGGATGTTTCTTGATGGGAATGCTTACGTTCTTTTTCTTACAAGCTGCTGTTTTTCACAAGTCTTGTAATTATTTGAGATACTACATTTGGAATCAACCGGAAGCTCAGAAATTCCTGTGAGGGAGAAACAGACTAAAATCGCACAGTGTTCTCCTAGGGAAACAAGCACTTTTAATCTGTTGTGGAAAGGAGAGCTACTTAAATATATCACATAAAGATGACTTTTCAAGATTACTGATAGCAAGGAAATAGTGATGAGCTATCTCGCTGTCTTAACAATGTGGATACTGTAAAAGAGTGTCAAGCAGTCCAGCTCTGCTTACACCATAATTGTTTTATACGTATTAGACCAAGCCAAAAAGAGACTAAATCACAAACTCTTTCCTTAAAAGCCATCACCTTCTTTTCTTTGGTAGGTCAGATTGTCTTACTCAGGACCTTGAAAAGCCCAAACCCAAATTTGTGAGAGAGGTTTTGGAAAAATGCATGCGGTAAGTAAAATCTCTAAGTAGCTATACTCTGGGTAGAGTGAGCTTTGCTTCTGGGTGCTGCCAAACTCCTTGTAACTTGCTCTATATGTCTGTTAATAATTCCATTTCAGCTAAGACAAGTTTGTTGTTTCTATGAAGTTACTCTAATTCAGTTGTTGTAGAGCTCGACTTCTAGCAGACAGAGGAAAAAACAGGTGAAACATGTAGCAGTAAACCATCTCTTCTAGTTATTACTATATCTAGTTCATCTGTTTTTGGAGGGACATCCTTCACCATAGGCACAGAGAGAAAGAGGTCAGCCAATAGGCCTGAGAAGTATTTGGATTTAGTTATCTAGAAGCTAAAAGTGGAATTTTAATTCTTGTGAGTCTCTTTGGTGGCAGTAGTCAATTTAAAAAACAGCACTGAAGTAATGCAGAAGTAATGTTTTCTGTTTAATTATGTTGCCCAGACTGTTAGAGGCAGATGTTGATGGTATGGCAGCAGGGGTTGAGTCTCCCTGCCAATATTCCGTTCCATGTTGTGGCCGTGCAACAGATGGCAGCAGAGGGGCAGTCTGGCAGGATGGTGTGGAAGTGCATATGAAGCAAAGGCGAGGGATTTAATTCCTCCTTGGGGAAGAGTGGCACCCTTTATTATGTTGAGTATTCATGGACATCAGCCAGTGGATGTAAGCACAGTGAGGGGCGGATGGTGCATTTCAGCAGTGGTGACAGCGATCGAGGTCAACTCTGTTGGTGCAGATTTTAACAAGCGCTATCACAATTTCTGACATAAAGGGATAGGAGACATAGTAAAATGTTCATAAAGACAGCATTGTTCAGAATCTTAGGGATAAACAGTCTATTTTGGAGTGAGTTTAATACAGGCAAGTGCAATATTAACATGCTGCAGATCTAACCCAGGTTTTCTGAAGGCATTTAATATTTTTTTCTCCTTTGACTGACAATGTCGTAGTAGTTTTCTGAATAGTATCTTAAGCTTTTGCATGAAACATCCTAGCAAGCAGCCTCTAGGAAAGGCTTCGTGGTGTGAGGATGAAGTCCTATTATTAAGGTATTCAAGTAGCAAGCATGTATTAATAATTTACATAGATCTTACTCATGAGCACTTTATTTAATACAATTGTATTGTCTTAACATACATGAAACTTACGTACAAGGAAGCCCTTGTAAAGGAATGACTTTAGAATTAACCCATTTCAATTCTACTGCTGTTAAATTATTTGCAGACTCTCCTACCATCAGCGAATAATTGATATTGTTCCTGCAAGCTTTTCTGTCCTCAGTCCTGCAAATCCGGTGTGTATCTACAAGTATGGAGATGAAAGCAATAGTAAGTATTAAAGTCAAAGAGTCAAGTCAAAGCAAGGGAGCACACCACTATTTTGAATTCAATAGAACATTCCACTAGTATTGTTTTCACTAGTAAATGTTTCATCACCCAAGATAAAGTGAAGGGGAAAAAAAAAAAGAAAGTTAGTATTGTATTTTAGGAAGCTGAGGGAAGCTATTGTTAATGGCAACAGGGCCAACATGATGAGAAGATGTTAAGAAAGAAGAAAAGGGAATGCTCACCCATCTCTGAGGATTGAGGCTTGCAGTAAAAACTCTGCAAAGGAGGGATCTCCAACAAGAGATCCTGCTTGCATAGCTGGGAAATGTACTTGCTTCTTTGATAGGCAAGCTAGTATTAAAAGATAGTCAGTTCCTTTCTAAATTTTTTTTTACCTCTTTGCTTTTGTTTAGGGTCTCTTCCTGGATATACCGTGGCACTCTGTTTAACAATTGCAATTAAAAACAAGGCCAGTAATGATGAAATCTTCAGCATTTTAAAAGATGTGCCTAATCCAAACCAGGATGATGATGATGGTAAGGTATCTGCTGTTAGGTTTTGCAAGGCTCTAGTTAATGTGCAGTCCTTTTGCACTGTGTGTGCGCTGGTTAACCACATTTTGTGTTTTTCCTTCAAGTAGTTGGTTTGTATGTATTAGTATATTAAAATATTCTGTGAGAGTAGTGTGTAATTGTTAGGGTTTGTTGTAAACATGTTATATAAATGTTTTATATATAAATGTTGCACATTTACCTGTGCAACCTACTCTAGGGAGCCTACTTTGGCAGGGGGATGGACTAGATGATCTCTAGAGGTCCATTCCAACCCCTACAATTCTGTGACTCTGTGATATGCAGAAGCAAGCTTGTTTTTCTTAACAGAAGTAACTCAGTGTTTGGTTTGGGTTTTCTTGAGACTGTTGACAGAGACAATGTGATAGAATTTAGCATCTCCCTTGCCTTTACCAGCAGAATACAATTCATGCCATTTGTCTTACCTCTAGTAAATCATTGCCCTGAGAGCTGCCATCCTCTCAAAGCAGTCCCAGTGCAGATAAGATGCCTGAATCCTGGCTAATGATCCATAGAGGATTCTACTAAGATAGAAACTCAAAATGGGACTCCGCTTGAGTTCTTTTTAGATCTGTAGTCACAGACAGTATTGATTCCTAAAGCCTGCACATTTTAGGGAATGAAGAGTGCAAGAGTGAGAATTTAACTTTTAAGAAAATGAGAGAACTGATCTGCACAAGGAAGTTCCAGTATTTCCACAGTATAAGACGGTGCTCTGCTATGCAAGCAGAGGACAACAGTAACCTGTTTTCTGCTCTGGGATGCTCTGTTGGGTTTCCCAGTTTGCTTTAGTTTACTCAGTAATGCTCTTCAACCTGCTTGTCTTTAGATGTACAGGAGACTTAGCACCATTCACATCTACTACCTGTATTTGTTATGCATGCTCGCTGGACTTTTCTTCTATAGCAGAAAAAGCCATCTTCTGCATTCTAATTGTTCTTAGCAGTTGTTCACATCCACTCTCCTCTCCTCGTGGTCCACCGGGCCTTCATCTTGTTGTATACCTCTGCAACTTCCTTGGCTGTCCTCTGCTGCTGACCATGACTGCTGTTGTGTTATTGTACAGGTGCTGTGTCTCTGTTAGCTTTTTCACTGGCCTGGAATTCTTCCCATGTGTTTTCCCCACGATAAAACGGGAGTGTGATTATTTGCAACATAGATAGTGCTTAGCAAAAATAAATGTAAAATTGTTTGCCAGCTCTCTTCTCTGCCTTGCACAGCCATATTGCCAAAACCTTTTCATGAAATGAGTTAAAACCATTGATTATCTCTGCAGTTTTATGTAATGCTTAACAGTATCAACTTTAAATAATTTGCAGATGAAGGATTTACTTTCAATCCTTTGAAAATAGAAGTCTTTGTTCAGACTCTACTCCATCTAGCTGCAAAGTCTTTCAGCCACTCCTTCAGTGCCCTGGCAAAGTAAGTGTAATATGTGCATTATTTGAGGGTTGGCAGGGCTTTTTTTAGATGTAATAATGAGGTGGTACAAAAAAAAGAAAACAACAGTGATCTGCAAGCTTTAGCAGTGTTGTAAGTACTTCACAGTGCAGCAGGACTCTTGAGAGCTAATGACAGTCTTACTGAAGGAACGGAAGTGTTGTAAATGTAAACTTACACATGTGAATAGAGTTAACAGAAATGTATACATCACGTTGAGTTGAATACTTTGTGCTTCTGAGGTACTGAGTGTCTGTGATCCAGGAAAGCGGATGCACTTTAATGAATCGTTTTTCTGTTCCTCAGTAGAAGTATGTGGTTAATACAAAAATCTGTACCAGGAAGCATTTGGGAGGCTTGTGTACAATAAACCATAGGTAGTAACCTGCAGTCAGTAGTGTAAGAGGCAGGCTGAGGTGAGTATTTTCACTGCTGCACACCAGCACTCATGGCACTGAGATCGTGCTTTGTAGTTGCTCACAAAATGTTGAGTTATGCTGAATGCTACACAGCATTCGTAATTTTGTTAGAGGCTTTAGCAGCGTTTCCTTCAAAAGGGGCAGAGTGGGTAAGCATCTGAAATTATGGAAGCGTATGAAGGACTAAGGCTCTGAAAGCAGCACATTTTGCCTCAGCTGAGCGTAGGTAAGCATACAAAGTATTTTCGTGTGCTTCCTACTTCTAGGAAAATGAGAAACACAGTCCACCTTCCAGGAGAAGGTTTGCCACTGAGATTTAAGATTCTTTTAGGAGTATGTCATTTTTAGTTCAAATGATTGTATTTTCCTGTTAGTGGATATTCAGGGATTGCTGTATCAAGTCCCAAAACTTTCTTTTTTGGGCAGTCTAAACTACTTACCTCATAGCAGATACCCTTTTGTCCTGAGCACTGCTCCTTCACTGACTAATCTACATCTCTTAAAAGGTTTCATGAAGTCTTCAAAACACTTGCTGAAAGTGATGAGGGAAAACTCCATGTTCTGAGAGTTGTGTACGAGGTCTGGAAGAACCATCCTCAGGTAAGGGGCTGGAAATGTCAAGCATCACTGTGAATTTGAACTCTCAGAGGTCACATTAAATAAGGCATTACAGTTTACTTTTTATCTTGTAAAACTTTGTCCATTGTTGTCTTCTTTCACCTAAAGTTCAAATCGTATGGCAGTTTATTTCTCAGAGTTACTCGTGGGAGAGCAAAGGCAATGTCATTGTAACTTGGGTTTGTGCTGTTTGTTGTGCAGGAAAGCTTGTTTCTGTTCAAAACTGGAAAATGGTGTGGATGCGCAGAATTGAAATAAGATGTAGATGTCATAACAGTAGCAGGCCAGATTCTTGGAAATGAGGAAACCTGGTTTGTCTTTAGGCTTTTTTTCCATTTGCTATCAAAAGCTCTGCAGTTATTCCACAGAGATCAGGTTGAAGTCGCTGTTGCGACTGAGCAGAGCTGCAGTCAGTAACTGTTAAGAATGGAGCAGTGTGACAGAGGCATGATTACGTTTGATATTTGATTCAAAGAAATAGCACCCTGGAAGACCTATGGAAAACACCTCAGTCGTTTGGTTTATTCACAGCAGTTGTTTTCTCCCTCAGCTGTCATTCTCCTAGACATGGAAATAAAAAATGAGGAGCTCACAGTGAATTTGCCTGTGTTAATTATGTATTCTGTACTGATGTGCTTGAGTTCCATGTTACTGTATTTGAAAGAGGGCTGTACCTCACAGCTGCATTGTACAGACGTTCAGAAATGATTCCACTGTGAAGAGGGGATAATACTTGCATCTGCCATTAAACCTGTGGTCTCTTTTCCATGGTTGCTAAAGGAAATTTAGTGCCTAAAAAAAACGAGTAGCATCTTGTATAGGTATATTTTAAATACAGTTTTATATATGGATGTATGTGTGTGTGTGTGTATGTATATATATATATATATGTGTATATATATATATATATATATATATATTAAAAACACTACTAATATTATATTTCTTGCCCAAAATACTGACCTTGAAAATGTAATGATTACATTCTGACCTACATTTACTTTACTTGAACTGGATCAGAAGAAGTTACATTACTGCAGCCTAATGTCCATATCCTTTTCCTCTTTTTTCCTTTGTATTGCAGTATGACCAAGCTGAGATGGAGACTTCAAGCTCATACTGAACAGTTAGAATAGATTTTTATGAATAAATCAAAATTGCAATTAAAATATACCAAGTGATGATGTATTTTAGGCCTTGATCTTGGAACCGAAATTTCCTCCCCTGCATGTGCTGTGGTTGAGTCTTTTGCTTCTGCTCACATGCTTTCTTGTCTGTGTGTCCTCGTCTCTGGCACGTAGGTACTTGTAGAGCCAGTTTCCTTGCAGCTCACCCTACTCTGCTGTAAATGGGAACGTCTGTTGGTCGGATTTAAGTTACCAGTATTTTGAAGGCTCTGCTGCAGATGGTGTTTTTGGTAGTCACTGGACTAGTTTAGTGTGGTTGTGATGGTGACTTCATAAAGAGAAATTTTAACACAGAGATAAAGTGTTTTCCCAAAATCCTGAGCTTGCTCCCTGGAACATCAGGCGAAGTAATCAGAGATTGTTTTTGGCATTACAGGAAGACACACAGAGCATAGGATGCTATCCTGGGATGTGAAAGTTGAGTCCTGAGTCTTCTGTATGATTCATTTGGTTATTTTAATTTCCCTTCCTTAAAAGGAATTTTGTTACACTTCCTTATGTGACAAAAGGTGGTTGTGAGGGTAAATACACTGCAGACTGTGGTTCTTAGACGTTGTGACATTCAAGCACGTGCATAACTGAGATAAGCCTTTTTTTTTCCTGAATGGCTTGTAGCTGCTTTAGTCTGCAGTTGCTTTCTGGTTTACTTGCAGAGCTCCTGGAATCGTGGCACAGCCTGCAGCAAGCAAGCACTTTGCTGACTGGCCCTAAAATGTCTCTCCTAAAATGCAGTAGTAGCTGTAGGAAAGAGGTTACTGCTGTATTTGAAAACTGCTGCATTTCACTGAGAGTGTAGGCCAACAGCTGCTCTTCCTGTATGATGATGTGACAGTTATGTAGGCTCTGGTTTGAGTACCTTGACGTCATATACTTGGAGTTGTCTGTGCTGCTTCACTTCCAGCTTTAACGCTTGTAATTTTTGTTTTCAAAAGGAAGTATGTATGCTAGTGAAGAAGAATTCATTGCTTTCACAAGGAATAGAAGAAACTGTTAAAGAAAATAAGAATGCCTGCTTTATGCAGTTGATGCTGATACCTTAAATTAAGTAGTTTTAGGCTAGACCAACCAGATGTCATTTCTCGACAGCTACGGTTTTCTAAAGACTTTGAAATCACCTAGTTATAGTGCTGTTGAGTTCATCAAACCATTTCTGGCTTTAAGTGAGGCTGGAGTACTTATGTTGCCCAAGACCTTTTCGTATTTCGGTAGAAATGACTGTTCTGTCTTTCACAAAATACAGATGATTGCTGTGCTTGTGGACAAGATGATTCGGACACAGATTGTTGACTGTGCTGCAGTAGCAAACTGGATCTTCTCCTCAGAGCTTGCGCATGATTTTACTAGGTAACATGTGAACTTGTCTCTGAATTAGTATTTTAAGTGACCAATTTACAGCTGCAAGAAGAGGGTACACTTGTCCTTTAGTCTTTTCTACAGAATATGTACTTTATCATTTTTCTTTCTGAGGTGGGATTGTGTGTATATGTCAGGAATCTTTTGAGCGTGCCATTTTGCAGTTAGTCTCTGAACATATCAGGGTGGAAGAACACTGGAAAATATTGCTAGACAAAGGCTGTTAGCCTGTGTTGTGTATTCAGGTTTTACATCTGGGAGATCTTGCATTCCACGATTCGTAAGATGAATAAGCACGTTCTGAAGATTCACAAAGAACTGGAGGAGACTAAAGCAAGATTGGCCAGACAACACAAAAGAGTGAGTAATTTATTTGTCGTTTTTAATTATTCTAAGCGAAGTGAAGCAAACCTCAGTGCAGTCAAAATGTTGCATAGCTGCTTTTGGGGCAGGACAGAATAAATATGCTTACCAGGATGTGTGTGCGTGTGTATGTGTATACATACGGTCATTTATATATAAATGTGGTCATTTATTGTAGAAAGGCATCAAAACTGGATGCATATTCTCAATCCACATTTCTGAAGGTGGCCATAACCTAGGAATTTAGTAGAATCTTTAATTTGTACGTCTGTGCTTTGTCCAAGCTTTCTCGCAGAAGTTTCTTTTCCAAGTATTAGCATCTTTTCCATTTGCATTCCCGTATGGATTCCATTACCTAATTGGTTGACAGAAAGAACAGGTAAAAACTGCTTATGTATTTACAGTGAGTTTTGTTGAAGAGTATTCTTGTGGCTTCCATGCAGAAGTGCACGGAAACAGCTGTTTGCTATCGAATAGTTGGCTGTTACTGTTCTTCTGATGGAGGCTGCTGGATTCTGACACTGGCACCTGTTGTCTCCTCTTCCACGTTATTTTTCTGAGCAATTCTTGAGTGACCTAAGTTACTGTATGCCACAAACTGATGAGCAAGCCAATGTTGTGTTCTCTTGTCCCAGGTGGGATAGTAAAATGGTGTGAGAGTGTGTCTGTCTGGCAACTGCAGGGACAGTACTGTTGGCTGAGTGTAACATTTCTGTCAGTAACAGAAATCAGCTGATGGGCAAGTTTCCTAGCTAATACATGATCTTGGAATGCAATTGCTTGCACAGAGTCTTTAACTTGTTCAAAAAACTGATAGTTTTTGAAGAAATCCACACAAGTCATTACTTCTTTCAGAAGTTTTTGTGGAGAGTTCACTAACACCTTGCAGTCTGCCTCTGTCAGTTTGTCCCAGCCCTTTCGTCTTGTTCTCTTCTCTCCAAGCAACAGCTGTTACAGCTGTCTGCATCCTCAATTTACATTGATCAACAGTTAATAAATGCCAGTAATTATTGAAGGCCTGGCTACAGCCATGGATCATACTGCGAGGCAAAGAGCTTCTCTGGCATACTGAAACAAATACGTCAGTGTTTTTGTGTCTGTTCTCATCTCTTGCTGCAGCCCTTTATTACTGAATACTTCAAATGAGTATTTTGCCAGGAAGAAGCATTTGTATGCAGCAGTGAATGGTCCTGCAGGCTGGTGCTCTGCTGCATCATCGTTCCTTTTAGAGGAAGTAAACCATCAGATTTCGATGTTCCCAGCACAGAATGGATTGCCTTAACATGGAATGAGTCCAAAGCTTCTCTTAGGTTGCGTTCACCGTTTTAAGTTCAAGAATTCTTTGTAGATGAGGAGCAGAGGATGGAAGTGAGATCCTATAAAAAGGATACCAGGAAATTCCCATTGCTCTGGTCTTTCGATTTTTTTATGTTAGCTAGGAACTATCACTGTCTCCTGATAACTAGTTTCATTCGCTGTTCAATAGATAAGGCAAGGTACGTCCCTGTGCTTGTCACAAATTGTACGCATTTGGAGTCTTAACTGCTAATTTGTGGGTATTTTTACAAGGTAATGATCTTTTCAGGGGAAGCAACATCTGTATTTGAGTGTACCGTAATCTGTCAGACTGCATCCTGTATCCTGTTTGATCTTATGTGAGACCTTTCTGTGTGAGATCACAGGTTTGGTGCCGTGATCTTGTGGGTATTTTGTGTGTGTGTGTTTTATCTGCTTATTTTGTGAAGGGAGTTACTGCTTTTCTTTGGAGGAGTGGGGTGTTTTGGTTTGCAGGCAGCGAGAAAACCACGTGTTTTGACTTTCATCCTAGTAAGCATGTACGCTTCCTCTGGCTATTCTGATACCATTTTATCGGACCTCTCCCGTACTGGCGTTTTTATTCCAAATGGATTTTCTGGTCCTACTGAAAGTAAATGCCCCCCCCCCCACAAATACAAAGCGTGACGAGCTAAAAGGCAGCGTCAGTCTCTCTGCAGCATTATACCAGGTGGAATCAGGGCACTGACAGTGTCCACGTGTTGCTGCTACTTAGGCTTGCGTTGTCCCTTGCAGCGAGACAGCGACGATGATGACCGGAGCAGTGATCGGGAGGACGGACCTCTGGAGGAGCAGATAGAGCGGCTGCAGGAGAAGGTCGAGTCAGCGCAGAGCGAGCAGAAGAATCTCTTCCTTGTTATATTCCAGGTAATAGTGGGCAAGCTCTCCTCTCTTCCAGGCTTTTGAGGTTAACTGAATTTACAAGCTTCCAGTGTCAGTTTTAACTCAGGCATCTTGTAGGGATGAGGATATAGGAAAGAGCTGATGGGCTTGCTGTGGGCCAGAGATGATCCTTCATCCCACAGCAGACTGCAGCCAAGCAGGACGGAACTCAGAACTTCTTAGTTTTAAGTGCACGAGAATGGAGTTCTTTGACCACGTGGTTTCCTCGATGAAAATGCAACTTGATTTTTGTTTGTTGAATATAACCCAGTGTCTGTGAAGTGGAACCGTTATCCTCACGTTGTTATTTTAAGTTTCTGTTCTCTAGATGCACTTACCTGAGGTTAGGAACCTGCTTTCATTTGATGTCAGAGTAAATGTATTTTTTCTTTCCTCTTGAAGCGCTTCATTATGTTGTTAACTGAGCACTTAGTGCGCTGTGAAACTGGCGGAATTGATGTATTTACACCATGGTACAAGAGCTGCATAGAACGGCTGCAGCAGATCTTCCTGCAGGTGGGTGCCCTCTCTCTGCTCAGCTCGGGAGGTGTGGGCAGGTGCAGGAGGGCTGGTGGCTGCTGAGCCCAGCAGTTGTAATCTCTGTTAAATCACGGAATTAGGTGAAAGTTACAGTAATAGAAAATGGTACCTGTGTGAGCAGAAAGGGCATGGAAGGGTGGGCGACTGAAAGGAGCGGTGGTGTAATTCTCCCATGGGCTGGACCCTTATCTGGTGTGGCTTCAGATTAAAGCAAATGCCTTGCGGCTGTTAAAAGAGTGTCTCTGCAGTAGTCTCTGGGACACCCTGTGTGGTGTCTAGGGCTGGAAGTACCGTGTTTCCTGGTACCATGTAGCAGTGTCTGCTTTCCCTCTGCACCAGCTCTGCATTGAGCTTTTAGTCAGTGGTGCCACGTGTTGAGGAGATGCAGCGTGCATGGCAACTTTAATGACAACATTCACCAACACAGATGTTTTCTTATTTATCTGCCAGCATCACCAGATCATCCAGCAGTACATGGTGACCTTCGAGAACCTCCTGTTTACAGCGGAGTTGGACCATCACATACTGGCTGTCTTTCAGCAGTTCTGTGCTCTGCAGGCCTGAGGAGTATTCCTGGTTGAAGTCTTGTTTGCAGGACTGCAGTGATAATTTTATTATTATTTTTTTTTTAACTTGACATGGGGATGAAAAAAAAAAACTTTTTGACTAAAACTGGCTTTCATATGCTCCTATACGAAAGAATTCAATTCTCTAACCAACAGCAGACTGTAAGCATCCTAAGCCTTACTAGATACAGCTCATAGGGGATTGACGTGAAGCAAAGCGTGAATTCTTTTAATCTTCTTTTTATTTTGGTTTGACTCTTGACTTCATGATAGCATTTTTATTTCTCCCTCGTTTATATAAAAACATAAACTAGCCAAAACACAGTGTAGGATTTGTTACCTCTGCCTGGCCCTTAAATCAAAGAAATCGCAGAAATGTGAAACAGTTTGTAGTGTTTTGGTTTTTTTTTTTTTAAAGTGTGAAAGGGAATGCACTTTCTAAGTGAGCAGTGTGATAAACTCTCTAGTATGGCATAGGAAAAGTGTATTAATTTGGGGCATGTGAAAGAATGAGTTAAGTTTTTGAAGTAGTCTAGAGCATATGGATTGAGTATGTTTTTAAAATGTATTGTCCAGTGTCTTATTCCAGTAGCTATAAGCAATCAGTAGAGGAATTTGATGGATAAATTCTGAAAAATGCAATCTTTTTTTGCAGTCTGGTCAGAATTGCGAACCCTTCCTGGCAGTACCTTGTCCACTGGTAAATAGAAGCAGTAAGCAATACTTGGGGAGTGGGACAGATGTTCTGCTTTGGTGCTGCAGCCCTTACTGTGTTTCGCGAGATTCCAGCCCTGAACGCCAGGGGTGAGGGAGGGGCAGCGTTCAGCTTGCTCTTGAGGTCACACCTGTGACTGGTTGGGCTGCCGTGCTTGCACTGGACCAGACCTGCAGGCCTGCCGCGGTGCCAGAAATGCTTCTGTTACCCATGGTGGACAAAC
Source organism: Oreortyx pictus (assembly GCA_036925125.1). Lineage (NCBI taxonomy): Eukaryota > Metazoa > Chordata > Aves > Galliformes > Odontophoridae > Oreortyx > Oreortyx pictus. Next base: position 60,025,081 of record JAUPFR010000004.1, on the reverse strand, counting down.
CGGGTGCCACTCCTCGTCTGGCTTAGCAGCAGTTGCTTTGTGGTGGCTGTTATCTGCTACCCTTTCCCGCTTTAAAGTGTGACGGCAGCATGCAGCTCCCACATCACACCTTGAGAGCATTTTAATGCTAACTGAAGTGGTACCTTGCCAGGAGACTCAGACTGGGGAAACGCGTAACCTGAAAATAGAGTAGCCTTAGTTTTGAGTTATGCAAATAACATTACTTATATAAATGCCAAATCACAGTGGTCTGTGTTACGATAAGCAGTGATGAATGGCAAAGACACTGCCTTAGGTGCTCAGGTCTGTACTGTACAGCGTACTTCCAAGCTGTTTATGTTCTCTTTACTCTGCAGGTGAATGTTTTAAGAATTTCATACCCAATGCTACTCAGTTCGAGCTTGAAATTGATGAATTCTGAATAGTTTTCTTCGTGTACAAATTATTTTTTTTCAGTGTTATGCTTCGTAATGCAGTTCATCCCAACATTGATAAACTGACCTCCTAATAAAGTGAGGAGAGCGAAAAGGAAATTTTTCGAGTGTTGACGTAAGCTTGTATGTGGCTTGTAGCAGTTGGATTTGTCCTCATAGACTTCAGTTCGTTACTTCTGCTTTTACTGCTTACCCCCCCACCCCCCCCCTCTGGTTTGACTGATCCCTCTCTTCCTTTAGGGTATACTGTTATGTGCTATAGATTTGCTTCATGCAAGGGTTTTGTCAGTCATGCACAGTTCTGCTTCAAATCTTTCTGTTAATGTTCTTGAGCAATTAAAATAGTGTTTTTTAAAAGAAACATTTAGCATTGTAGAGGTTTTAATTGGCGTTTGGTTTTTTTTTTTTTTCGTCTGCTGTTTCAGATCAGTAAGGAGTTCTGATATGAACTAATGATGGGGATCAAATGACTGTAAATGTGATTTCTGTAAAGGTGACAACGCGCTTGCCATGTGCAAACCTGTAACTTGCTCTGAGCCTTGACAAATAGTGGTGCTGGGGATCCAGTTGCAAATACTGGCACGTGGACAGCGTAATCCTATGTTTTAAAACAAAATTTGCACTTTCACAATGGATTGAACTCCCATGATGAGCTTTGACATCTCCGTAGTCTGTTGGAAACCTTCCCCTTCTCAAGTCCAGTAGCATACACCTGTACTGACTTGGGAAACTGGGTCGGTCTATAGGAAGAATGAGTGATACCTGCACAGTGATACCAGCAGCTAGCTAACTTGAGGAACTTGGAACTGCTGCAGCATGGGGTGGTGGAGAGTGTAAAGGTGCTGTGGAAATGTGGTGTGGTTGGAAAAAAAAAAAAAAAAAAAAAGAAAATATATGCACAATGCTTAAAAATAAATGAAGGTGAAGCGGGTTACTGCTGTGTTTGTCCTACCTCTTTGTGCGGAGCTGCTGAAATAGAGCAGTCATTGCAGAGCTACGCTGCTGTCAGATGCAGATGGGTATGGAGCCCTTTTATTCCCCTGTACCACTGGTATGCTAACACACGCACCCGTGCTCTGTGTGCTGCGGGCTGTTAACAAACCGACCCCGTGTGCACAGCTAAGTGATGCACGTGTGCATGCTGCCTGGTGTCAGGAGCATGCTGATGCACAGGTTTTCCCGCTCCCTTGCCCCCACCTCTTTTCTGAGGGGTGCCGTTACCCGACTGCAGCAGGCAAAACAAGAGCAGGCCCCGGGTGTTTGCCGTGGGAGGCAAGTTGTTCAGCAGCCACTGCACAGCACCGTTCTGCCCTGAGCTGCAGGGGAGCTGGGGACCCGCAGCACGCGCAGCCCGATGGACCTGCTGCATTGAGGAGCCTCCAGCCACGACCTGAATGGCTGCCTCCAAGCCCTGCCCAACTGCCCTCCAGGTAACTCACTTCACACGCCCATTTTCTTGTCCTCCAAGGGGCCTCCGCCCTTGGTGGTGGGGAAGCAGGTCGCCGAGGTCTGCAGATCATGGGAGAGCTGCTGAGAAGTGAAGGTCAGCGGTACCGCCAGCCTTCCTCCCTGCCCCGTTTCAGTGCTGCACATCCACAGCGGTCCCAGCTCCCCATACGCCTCCGCAGGTTTCATGGTGAGCAAATACAGAACTCCTGAGAGAACACTGCTTCACGGTGACCGTTTTCACATGTGTTCCCTGGTCACTGTGTGTAAGAGCAGTGAAGATAAAAAAAAACAAAACAAAAAACTGAGGAATTTGAACTTGGACCAAAGTCCACCTCTAGTGCAAACAAACAACGTTTGGATCAGTTTAGATAGGTCTACCCTGGAATGCTGCTCCCCATTTGCCCACCAAAAGGTTTTTATCAGAAACCATTCACACACGCCGTACCGGTAAATGAAGGCATGCTTTTACTGTGACAGCCATCTTTTTTTGGTCCAAAACAGAAAAGAAACAGTACAGGATACTTAAGCCTTCACAGTACAAAACATGACAGCTACCTGTCTGAATCTTGTAGCACGCTACCTTTCTTTGAGAATTCTCCTGAAACTTGAAACCTCCCTCCATCAAGCTTGGAGGTCTCCATCTCCACGTGGAGGGAGAACAGCCTTGTGGCATGACCCTCTCATCACCCGAGCAGTGCTTTAGCAGCTGGCTGCCTGTGGCTAATAGCAGCAAAGCGACATCAGCTAATAGCAGGAGCAACTACGGAGACTTCTTTGTCCCCTGAAAGAAGGAAGACCAGAGGGAAAAATTTACCTCGTTCAAATTTCATCAGCGTGTAAAATGAACGTAACAATGCCAACATCTCATCACACCAGGCAACCATTTCCAACCTGTTAAAAATGTGCACGTTCTGCCCCAAGATCGAGCTGAAAAGCCTCACCTTCTTCTGTACAGACAGAACTGACTGCATTATTCATGGAGCTCGACAACAGCTTGTTCCCTGCTCTCATTTCTTTAATAAAGAATATGATTAAAAACGATACTAATGAAATTTCACCACCAGATTAACTTCACATCTTTTCGTAAGTTAATTCATGGCCACATACAGTACACGTCTTCTTGTATGTTTCTTCATCGATGCTTTCTTCTGGTCCGTATTCGTGTTCATGGATGCTAGCTGTCTTCTTCCACAAACTGCTCCTCACTGCACGGCGAAGTTCTGATGAGAAATTTCAGAAGATTTTTGGAAGGTTTTGAAGTGTTAATAATACTCAAGCCACCCACCTTTCCAAGGCCTACCATCTGGCAACCCGCTAGCTGACTGTCTTCCATGAATGTGAGGGCAAAGCTGGTACTGCAAGAACAAGTTCTGATCTGCCTTGCAGCCAACCTAACTTCACCTCGTTTGCATGATTTTAAAGGCGGGGTGCTACCATGAGAATATCTCACAGGAGTTTCCTATCCGGAGGGAGCACGTGTTGCCCACCGCCTCTTTATGGCTGCCCTTCAACCGGCATCTAGAAAGGTCGGCTGGAATGAGGAGGAAAAGGTTTCATTAAAAAAAAAAAAAAAAAAAAAAAGCTTTTATAAAGCCACCTCCTCGTTTCACAGGGCTGAGAAGTGCTTTTGATCCCAGCCCTGGTGTGCTCTCCAAGCGTTAACGCACCACAGCGTGAGCTGGGTGTGCAGCTGTGGCAGTCATGTTGCAACTGAGCAGGACGTGCTTCCGGACGCTGCAAGTGGGCAGCAAGAATAGTAAGCAGCAAAGGGTGGCGACGTTTTCAAACCAAGTCAGTCAGGGTGCAACCGCCGTCATGTCGAGGCCTGTTCTTGCCCTGCACTCCACCACCTCGGCTGCAGCCTGCTGCAATTCCTGTCTTTGCTCAATCCTACGTTCTGCCTCCTCTGGGCTCCATGAGTAAGAACCTGAACAGGCTGATGTGGGCAACACAGATGCCATGCGAAGCCACAGCCTTTGCTAAGAAACAAATGTGCACTCTTAAAAAAACAACTAGCAAGTCAGAGCTAAAAGCATCTGTCAGAATTACTCCGTCTGAAAAACTCTTCTGAAGGTTAATTTAGAATAGTAAGGATGTTAACGGCCGAGGACACGAGCTGGGAATATCTAAGGTACGCTCTGCATCATACCAGAGAACTTAAACAGCATTGTAATGCACCGTCCTAATTCCCTTCTGTCACTTCTGGTCAGCTCTGAGAGCAGACCAGACTGCTCCTGGCTCGCTCACACGGGCCACGATGAACCTCCATTTTGTCACACTGAAAACTGACAATTTTGAGCAGGTGCAGGAATGAGCTGACAGAGAACTGGTTTAGGTCCCGCATTATCCAAGCATGTTAAGTTAAGCTTAACCACTTACCTTTAACTTTCTTATCAAACTTCTTCTGTTTCATCTTCTCCCTGCTGTCACGGCGGAGCTCCTTTGCTTCTTGCAAGGATTCCTCATTCCCCCACACTTCCAGAGCACGTTTGACTACCTACAGGATGGACACAAATGCATCGTTTAGCCCCAAAACAACAGAAGTAAAGTATTCTAACTGGTCCGTATGCTCTATATGCGCATCGTTAACCTCGCCACAAATCCTGCCTCCGCCTCGAGAAGTCTGGCTCCCAAATTGGGACGTTCCTTCCACAGGTGGAATCCGGGGATTTGTTCTTGTTAACAGGAGGGCAAGCTCAGTGAATGCATTCACAACGCTCCCACACACGGATTTCTGTGTGGATGTGGACCGCACCCTTCTACTTCAGCCGCAGAGAGAACTGACACAGCTGATGCGAACGTGCCCACCCTCACCGCAGGGTTCAGAACCCCGAAATGAACGGACAGATTCAGGTTATCGGCAAAGTCATACAAAGGAAAATAAGAAGAGTCGTAAATGCCCCAGGATTTTTCTATACCTGCAGTTTTAGGTACAGCTTCATGTCACCCCACCGAGGATTATGGGGGTTTTTCTTCACAATGAATCTGAGCACCGGTTCCCTCTTGTCTAAGTCGCAGTCTTTAAGAAGATACTCTTCTTTCGCCTCAGTCCTCGTGATGAGCTTATGTTTATCTTCGGCATCTCTGGAAGAGGTAAAGTAACAATGAGAAAGCGACGCAGGAAAACCAAGCGTTATTGAGTCACTAAAGTTCCCATCGGGTCTGCCCGCATTCCTGAGATTCCAGCAGAGCAGCAGCCCCCATCCACGCGCTCCAACGCAACTAATGGTGAGCTCCGAGCTCCTACAGCTCGACTCCGGGACAGGCTTCCCGGGACCGCGTCCCATTTCGGCCGGCAGGCCGAGCCTCTTTTGTCTGAAACCCGCAGGCCTTTCTTCTCTCCGTTTTTAATTTTCCCACAAGGGAAGTAACCGAAACCCCACGGGATTACAAATGATTTCAGGCAGCTCGCCCAACGCGGCCGCGATTCGGAAGACAAAAGCACAGCCCCGACACACGGCCGGGAGATAACGCGTGACGTGGGGGGCAGCACCACGAGTCCCCGGCGGTTGGCGGGGCGGGCAGCACGGCGGCACTCGGAACGGGGGAAAAAAAAAAAAAAAAAAGAAAAAAGAAAGAAGAAGCCCTGACAGCACGGCCGGGCGCGGGCCCGCGTGCCCTGCAGGAAGCGCCGCAGCTCCGCACCGCTCACAGCCGGGACGCGGCACCGACGGCACCCCGCGCCCGGGCCGCCCTGCCCCGGCAGCCCGCCCTGCCCGGCTCCCGCCGCACGTGGCTACCTGCCCGCGGAGCTCCCGCAGCCATCTTTTATTCCCCACCCATTCATTGCTGAACCGGTGGTTGGCTGCGGCTCGCTGCCCCAGACGGCTCCGCGGCGTTTCCAGCATTTTCTCCGCGCTATGGGGTCGCGATGGCTGCGTCCCCCCCCCCCACGGGCTGTGTGTGTACCACCAACCCCCCTCCCACCCCGCCCCCCCGCCGGCCCTACTCCAGGCCTGCATTGCCGTACCATCCATCCTTCCCCCACCTCCCTGGGGCTTTGCTCCTGCCCCCCCCCCCCCCCGCCCTGCCCTCCGCGACCCCGCACCCCCGGGCACCACCTTCGCTCCGCCATGCGGCAGCCTTCCCTTCCCTTCCCTCCCCTCCCCCCGCAGAGCGGACGTTACGAAGCGATCCGTGCTCAGCCCCGGGCCGCGGTGCGGTGCCGCACCCCATCCCCCGCCCCGCACCCCCACCCCGCTTTCGCAACGCCGAGACTCAAAGGTCAGCGCTGCACCTAAGTTTTACGGTGACTGGCACAGCTCCGTGCTGACGGGGCTCCGAATCGGAGGCTACGCAACAACACGAGGGCTCGCCCACTGCAATACCTGCAATTATCGCACGTGGCCCAATCAAAGTGCTGCATTAGGTACGAGTCCATGAATTCTTTGCCACAGTCGCCACAGACGAGATAGTCGAACTCTAGCACGGGTGCTAATGGAAAGAAAAATCCGCCGTTTTTTTTTTTTTTTTTTTTTTTTTTTTTCCGCAGGCAACTACCGCGTTAAACACAACGTGAGCGAGTGGTACTGCAAAGCAGCTTTACTAACATTTAATTGTATTTCACACTAACCGTTACAGACCGGTTTCAGTTCTCTATATAAAACGTTTTCCAGGAAAATAAAAAGGTACAGTACAAATTGCAAAGCCAACCGCCGTGCGCCCGCACCCCGGCCGGCGCCGCTTCTACACCACTTGCTAGAACTTTCCCTGCACCAAGCGTCAGGTTTCAGCATCCAAAGCGCACGCGTCCTTTCCCACTTAACAATGGCTACGGCAGAAAAGAAAAAGGAGGATCCCCCCCCCTCCGCATCCCCCCCCCGCGCCCCTCCGAGCGCCGCGCGTCCGCTCCCACCGCTCCCTCCCCCCCGGCCGCACATCGCGTCCTCGCGGTGCGGGAGCCGTGCGGGGCCGGGAGGAGGGCCCGGAGAAGGGGACGGCCGAGAGGAGCGCGGCGGGGTCGGCGGGGACGGCGAGCTGGCTCCGCAACGGCCTCAGCTCGGCCGCCCGGCTCCCAACCCGTGCCTCTCCCCGACGGCGCGGCGGAGGCGGCGGACACGGGCTCCGTGTTCGGCCGGCAGCAGCGGGGGTGGATGGCCAGAGAGCTGCTAGGAGTGGAATGGGGATGGAGCTCCACTACAATCCTCTCCCCAAGCCCTCTCAGCACTGCTCCAAGCCCAGGCTCGTCCTGCGCCGGCCGGGTCGCTGTCGTCGCCGGGTGCTCAGCGCCGTCCGCTCGTGCTCCGCGTGACACCGACGGCCGACGCCGACAACCGCCGCTACGGGGAAGGCTCGTTTAAAACGGAAAGAAAGCGATCCTAGCCAAAACGAATGCCTTACACACTTCTCCTAGGCAGCGCTGCAACAGGGAAGAAGGTTAATAAAACCTGGAAAGAGAAAATTTAATTCACGGCGCGCCGCGTTCCTTCATCTCTAACAGCGCCCGCAGCGGGAGCGGATCGCGTCCGGCCGACATCTTATATCCGGCTCAGCCCTCCGCATGGCGTGCTCTTACATCACGCCTCGCAACGCACGGCAGCGCGCCCCAGCAGAAAGCCGCTTTTATTAGGACAATGACATCATGAATTGCTCAGCAGCAACCACCCGCAGCAGAGCCATCCCCGCATTCCCACACTTGGCTTTCGGGAAGGAAAAAAAAGAAAGGAAAAAAAAAAAAAATGGAAAAAAGGAGAAAAAAAAAAAAAAAAAAAAGGAAAGAGAATATTAAAAGGGAAAAAAAAAAAAAAAAGAAAAAAAAAAAAAAAGCCCGAAAACGAGGCGTTACAGACGCGGAGCTGCGGGCTGCTCGTTTCCTGAATGGAAGCCACCGCCATCCCGAACAAAGAGGGACACTGCACCACCGGCTCTGCGGCTGATCCAGCGCAGAACAAAGCGAGACAAAGGCATTCCCAGAAAAGAAAACTGCATCTATTTCGGGACCGCGACGCCTCCATTTGCTGCCGGGGAAGAAGATCGCGACGCAATATGTCGGCATCCGCCGCCCAGCACTGCGGCGCGGGGCTGCCGGCCACGCGGGCTGAGCTCCGCCGGCACCGCCGATCCCGCAGCGACGAATGAGAGCCGGCAATACGGCGCTTACCGGGACGGAGCAAGGCAGGGAAGGAGGGAGGGCAGCGCCGTGCCCCACTTTGCCGTTCCGCAGTGCCGGCAGGCGCGGGCGCGCACAGCCGTGCGCACGGCGCGGCGCGCCGGGAAGAATGGGGGGAGGGAGAACAAGGAGGGAACTAAAAAACCCGGGAAGGGGGAAAAAAAAAAAAAAAAAAAACCCGCGGAACCGCCCTGCCCGCGTGCCCCCGCCCCCGCCCCGCGCCGTTACCGGGGGGATGCACGATCCTCTCGGCGCCGCCGCGCTGCTGCTGCTCCTCCTCCTCCTCCTCCTCCTCCTCCAGGAAGAATCCCCCTCCCGTGTCCACGACCTTGGGGGGGCCCCGCACCCGCGCGCCGCCTGCGAAGACAAACCGCGCGCCGCGACGACTCAGCGCTCGCCGCCGCCGCCGCCGCCAGGGGGCGCCCGAGCGCGACTTTACCCCCCCCCCATCCCCCCCCGCGGTGCGGGGAGGCAAGGAGCGCGCGCGCGCGCGCGCGCCATTCCCCCTCCCCCACCGGGTGGGGGGAGGGGGGCCCTCGCGCGCGCCCCCCCATGGCCGCTTTTTCCCCCTCCACCCCCCCCCCCCCCCCCCGCCGTTTCCAACCGCCTCCCGCGCTCCCCCTCCCCCTCCCGCCGCCCCCGCCCGGCGCCCAACGGCTCCGCGGCTTCGACCCTCCCTCCCCTCCTCCCGCAGCCCCGTAACCCCGCAGCCCCGAAAGAAGGGCGCGGGGCTCCGCCCGCCGCCATCCGACCTGCGGCGGGGTAGGGCCGGGCCGCCAGCCGCGCCTGCCGCAGCGCCAGCGCCCGCAGCCGGTTCCGCTCCATCCGCGCCAGCGCCGCCGCCGAGATGGACGGCCGCTCGCCCGCCGGCCCCGCCGCGTCCTCATCCGGGCCGGGCGCCGCGCCCGCCATGCCGGCGGCGGAGCGGAGGAGCCGCGCCGGTCCCCCCCGCTCCGGAGCGCGGCTCGCCCTTCCCTCGCCGAGCCGCCGCCGCACTGCGCCTGCGCAGAGGAGGAGGCGGGGGAGGGAGCGAAAGGGGCGAGGCCCGCGCGCATGCGCGCTGCCTTCGCCCCGCCTCCCCGCACCGCCGCCGCGCTTGGGGCGCCGGGAAGAGCGGGGGAGGGGAAGGGTTGGGGGGAGGGGAAGGGGGGGATGGTGGGGGGGGGGAGGCCGGCCCTGCCGGGGCGGGGGCCGCGGCCTGCGTGGCGCCGGGCGCGGGGGCACCGCCCGGCCCGGGGGGCTCCGGCGGGTGGTGGGGGAGGGGAGCGCGTGGCCCGGCGATTTCCGCGCGACGTTCGAGCGCTTTCTGCCCCGCCGGAGCCAAATACATAAATGAGAAAGTGAAAAGAAGCGGTGGCGGCGCCGCGCGGCCCGCCGTGACCGCTTTGTCCTCGGCGCCGCGCGGCACCGCGCGTCCTGCGGGGAAAGGGCCGCGCGCTCCGCCCCGCGCACAAACCTCCTCCTCCCGATTAGGAAAATTAAGAATAATAAAAAAAAAAAAAAAGCTTTTTTTTTTTTTTTAAACCTCCCCTTTCTCAATTTAAAAAAAAAAAAAAAAAAAAAAAAAAAAAGGAAACCTCGGCATCCCGTTCCTGTGCCCACAACGCCCGCGCCTGCCCCGCTTCCGCCCCGGCCCCGCGCGCACCGCCGGCCCTTCCGAGCGGTGCCCCTCCGCGGGCCGGCTTTGTCATGCTAATGCGGCCGGAGCGCAGGGGATGAAGACATCAGCGCGGTGCCCGCCCGCCCAGCCCCGCGCGGCCGCCATTACCTGCGCGGCCCGGCCCGGCCCGGCACGTGCGCCCGGCTCCGCGCCGCGTCCCGCTTGCCCGGCAGCGGGGCGACGAGCCGCGTCCCGAGCGCCGACGTTTGGAGAGGCCGCGGGGCGGGCGGCCGCCGATGGCACGTCCGGGAACTTTGCCCTGAAAAAAAAAAAAAAAAAAAAAAAAAAAAGAAAAAAAAATGAATCGCCGAGTCATCGCCCGCCGCCCTGCAGGAAGCCGGAAAGTACCGCAATGGGCACGTCCCGGTGCCTCCCCGCCGGGCGGGCCGGGGCGGGGACGGCCTCGGTGGCGGAGCGCGTTTTAAATCGCGGCGCCGCCCCGCAGCGAACGGCTGTGGCGGCGCCGCCGTGCCCGCCGGGCGGCGGTACCCGCGGGGGGGGGGGGGGGCTGCAGGCCGACCGCCCCGCCTGAGCGCCGCGGTGCCCGAGAGATTCGGAAATGGAGCCCTTTGTTTGGAAAACACTTGGAGTGCTATCAGTCCCGTGTTTGAAAACACTTGGCATCCGTTTGGATTCTTTGCGGTATTCTTATCTTGTCAGGGTTCCTCCCGTCCCACCGCGGCGTAGGACCGGGGAGGAGCGGACTGCTGGAGCTGAAGCCCGCTTGCGGTGCCGTTAGAGGGTTTCGAGCATAGGAGGATATTGCCGTTATGCAACCAAATCGGAATTAGGATTAGAAGAATCCATAAACAAAAGCAAATTCAGAGGCGAGGCGCTTAAACAAAGTAGGCCGTGGGCCACAACGAGCCATGCAATGCAGCTGGCACTTGACCGAGGGTACGGTGGTAGAGGCGTGCTCTGTGGGTCTTTTCTGTTTCCTAGGATCATCCTGACTAGGCAATCTGAGCAGAATATCCTTCCCAACTGTCCTTCCTTCCAGAATGAGTCAAATATAGTGCTCCTGGTTTTCACGGTCAAAAGAAGGCAGGGTGCACCGCACTGCTCACACTCATACTATTAAATATGAGTGCCTTAATGTCTGCACGTGGGTTAACAATCTCAGAATCACAGAATCCTCTAAATTGGAAGAGACCTTTGACGGGCATCTCATATAGTCCAACTCCCCCCCCCCCCCCCCCTTCCCCAGTGAGCAGGGATGCCCACAGCTCCATCGGGTGCTCAGGGCCCCATCCCCTGGTTTTGAGTGTCTCCAGGGACAGGGCCCCACTGCCTCTAGACAACCTGTGCCAGTGTCTTTCCACCCTTATTGTAAAAATCTTCCTCTTTATATCCAATCTAAATCTCCCCTCTTTCGGTTTGATACCATTTCCCCTTGTCCTGTTGCAGCAGGCCCTGCTAAAGGCTCTGTTCCCTTCCTTCTTACAGCCATCCTTTAGATCCTAAAGGCCGCTCTCAGGTCTCCTGGAGCCTTCTCCTCTCTGTGCTGCACGACCCCAGCTCTCCCAGCCTGTCCTCATAGGGGAGGTAGCCGCGGAACCACAGAATATCCCAAGATGGAAGATACACTGTCTCCAGCTCCTGGCACGTCGCACAGGACCACCCAAAAATCAAACCAGAAATCAAAATCATCCGGTTGACCACGTTTAGGTAGTTCTTCAGGTGCAGTGTGCCGGGCAGCTCATGGCTGCAGTTACTCGGCTGCTGGTCACCAGTTGTGGCCATCGTTGCTCAACGAGGGTAGACCAGCATTAACTCATGGCCATGGAGTGGAGTGTCAGTGAGCAGCTGAGTGTGGGGAAGTGGCTTCACAAGCAGCACTTGACAACTCAGCATTTCTGCGGAGTAGATGAAGGATGAGCAGTAAGACAGCAGTGCCTGCTGGCAACACCACCACTGTTGAGTTGGCATTGCAACTCTTGTCTGCTGGCAGTACAAACCTTGTCAAGGATAAGAGTCATCTGTGAAGAACAGCAGGTGTCTAGGCAGTAAAAAATATATATATATTAAATTCAGGGTAAATAATTCTGGAGAAACCTTGTCCTAAATGTACATCAGTGGTGGTAGTGGTATCTGAAATGGTTGCTGGCTGTCAGGAGTGAGCATTTTGGTTTGTGCAGACTGCATAGCTGCCGTCTTCATATTCGGAAAAGCAAAGCAAATAGTACAGAAGGAGACTGAGAAAAAAAAAACAGGGAGTACAATGATGCTCGTACTGTGAGCACTGCATCCAGCTGGGTTTCCTGCTTCTCGGAAGAGGACATTGGAAGTGGGAAGGGAAACTGGAAAACATTTGTTGAGCTGCCTGGCACTGCCTCTCATGAGAAGCAGTTTGGTAGGTCTGGACCCTGCACCCTGAAAATAAGCTACTCAGAAAGGGTGTGCCTGAGGCCTATCTCATCCCGAGGATGCACCATCTGATGCGTGGTGGTAGGCAGCCACGTCGGAGGAGTCCCTCTTTGTGCAGTGCCTTGGGAGTGACGTACACCGCATCTCTGCACAGTGCATGGTGCAGACAGAAGGTGTGCAGGATTGGCCAAGCGCTGGGGAGAGGCTGTGTAGTCAGTGAACGAACACCCTCCCAAGATGCAGCAGTCCCCCTGTGCTGAAAATAGTTGGAGGCCGTGGGAGTGTTTCGGAGGAGGAAGCACGTACTTGCCTCATTTTTCATCTTCCCTTAATGTTTGCCTGTGGCCAGTGGAGGAAGCAGGACTGAGTAGACTTGCTGTCCCAGTCAGTGTGCCTCTTCCTCCTATTCTCTGAGTGCTGTTATTTACTATCTGGAGCCATGTGTGATGGGATCTTTCAAACCAGCCTCCATTCATGTGTGCTGGGAGTCACTTGCAGAGCAGCTGCTGTGCTGCGTATTTACGTTTTGCTTCACGATGCATTTGTTTCTGTGTCCAGAAAGTATTAATAGCAATCTGCATGCAGTTGCATATCTACAACAGAACCCTTTTTTTGCCCTTCAGTTACAAACATTTGCTCCACGAGCAAGAGATCCAATGTCATCTCGTTTTCCTTGGGCTGGCCTATTGAAGGGAGTGGCAATGCAGAGAAATCTCTCCCTCTGATGGCTCAGGTGGCCGCATGAATTTTAGCCGCATTTGAGTTGTGTAGTCAGCAGATGAGCGGCCAATACGCACAGGCTGATTAAGTGGCTGGCTGCTTCCTCCTAGCATGACTAAGGAATTGGACTTTGCCCAATGATTTCAAACGTTTCCATTGGAGAGAAGACATTTACTGCGCCCTCAGGGACGTGAGGCAAAAAATACTGTGCCCTTTAAGATTAGGCTTCCGGTGGGTTTTTAGTTCGATGCACCTATGTCTTGCCCTAAATAAAGAAACGGCAAAGCACTCCTAGCTTCTCGGTGAAAAAGAAGCATGAGACCTAGGGAAAATGAGGGGAGCGCACCTGCCGGGACGCCTGTCATCCCTGCCTCCGCTCACCACTGCCATAGCACCATGAGTCATCCCGGTGGACAGAGTGGAGGCACGCAGGGTAAATTGATGCCCATCTCTCTGCGAGATTTCCTCGTTTGTTCGCTAGCTGTAGGAGGGGATTTCCATAGTAATGTGACCTGTCTTCATGCTCCATTAATCGTCTCCCAATTGCTGTGGATCGTCTTGGTTGAACGGATAGATAATGGAGGAAAAGTGTTGAGTGTTCGAGCAAGGCATCTGAAAGGAACAGGTAGGCAAGAATTGAAGTGCAAATGTGTAAAGACAAAACCCGGCATTCCGCTCTGGCAGGAGGACATCTTCATGCAAGTTTACTGTTATTTTCTACTTAACAGAACAGGATGAGAAATTACAATGTAAATCTCTTTTATTTTCTAGTCTTGTACGTGACCTCTCTGTCTTACTACTTTTCCTGAACATCGCTCTAATGTGTTGACCCTTAATAGCAACAGTAACCACTGATTTCACGTCTGTGAGCAAGAAAATGCCGAGGCGTGATGAAAAACGTTGTTTTTTTACAGTGTCAGAGATCACCACAAAGCTAACCTCACACTTCTGTTGTTGGTTGGTAACCCAGAAAAAAAGAAAATGCACCTTCACGAATTTGCCAGGAAATCCATCTTCCGTCCACATAAAGAGTGGGAAAAAGTGGCGCAACAGCCTGTGATGCCATCTTCAATGCTAAGACTAATGAAAATAGTAGGAAAGTAGGAAAGAATACCTTTTTTTACCCTTTTTGTTTGTTTGTTTCTTTGTTTTCCCCGAAACTGAGGCACCGGGAGGTTTTTCTTATCTCACCCACGACCGGCAGACGCATTACAGAAATGGGCTTGAAAACCGTTCTTAACTGCCGTGAATTCTGTGAATTCCGACTTGAGCAATAAAGTTTAAAGGGGAAAAAAAAAAAAAAAGAGGGAGAAAAAAAAAAAAAAAAAAAAGCAAGACATCAGGCTGGAATTCCTTAACAGCAGCTAATGACCCTTTTGTCCTTAAAGCACCACTCAGCCTCTGCTTTTATATCCCGGCTTGTTTTGTTCTGCAGGAATATTCGCATATCACATGAAAGGGATGTGTGAACAGATGCACTTTTTTTTTTTTTCCCCCCTATCAATATTCCTGTTTTGTCAGTTATTTAATGCATGCAGGAACCTTTCCCATAGCAACACAGAAACCTTAAGAAACTTTGCCTAATTCTTTAATTACCCTTTTTTTTTTTTTTTCCTTTAAGAGCATCTCGGGCATTTCTGAGACAGAAAATCAATACTTCATCTATTGTATTAGTCTCAGGAATGGGAGATCTGGCTGTACTGATGGTGAAAGGCTGAGTGTTCTGGAATAAAGTGTAGACTTCTGATCGTACTGAAGTGTTTGAGGAGATTGAGAATATATTTATATAGAAACTTCAGATTTCTGCTTTACATTATTGGAAGTATTATGGTCTTTATTGTTTCTTTTTTTTGTTTGTTTTGGCAATACCATAAAGAGATTATGATTTCAGGTCAGCATAGTTGTTCTAATGCGCACAGTAGCTGGAAGAGAAAGCCAGACAACAGGTGATGGAGTTGTCTGCAGCAGGAATATCACATCTCAGTTTCCAGGACTTCAGAAAGTTGAGTCCGTTACATCCAATACCTGCAAATCTCTGCAAAACGGTTTGGTGCTGCTGTCTACAGGTTTGGTCAGATCTTGGTGATTTCCTCTTGTACATGCACTCCAGGGCCCAGTCCTGCTCTTCAGGCTGGATGCTGCCGAAAACGGTGGCTGATTCAGTGTGCTGAAGGAGAGAAGGGGGATGAGGAGTTGATCTTCCTAACTGGCCTGTGTATTTTAGATAATGTGTAATGTGTCACACATCTATTCTAGGCTCACAACAACTTAACTGTGAGAAAAATGTGGAACCAACATATGTCTTAAAGCTGCTAGCAATGCAGGGCTAGCAGGAGGTGCTTCTGAGGTGCTACACCATTCACAACGCTTGAATTTTGAATGTGATCTGAGTGTGTCCTCTGAGCGTGACCTGATAATAATTATTGATCAGGATCTTCAGTCGCTGCTTGGATTCTTCGGGTCAGTTGATCTTGTCGTCTTTGTTTTGCTTGCTTTCTTTTTGCCTGGAGGGAGGGAAAAGCACTGACCGTAGCACTTCAACGCGCAGCATTAGTGGATTTCATCCTTGGAACAAAAAAGTGGGTTTCCAAGGTTCTGATACTCCCCATTAAACCGAAACCCTTCTCAAGGGCAATTGGAAGAGTTACTGATGCTCCTGGCTCCTTTCTTACAGTTCTGAGACGCTGACGACATGACTTCATCTACATGGCCCTGACTGATGCTCGCCTTGCCCCGAGCAGAAGGGTGAAAGAGAGATCCTTGCATTTGTGGCGGAGATGGCTTCTTTCCTGCGTTGGCTTTCATTGCGGCCTAGGTACGCTTTTTCAGAAGGCTGTGGTATGTCCAGCGATTGCCCGGGGCTTGGGGCCATTTGGGGGAGGGAAGCGCTGGGGGAGGGGGAACCTTTGTCTTTCCACGGGCAGATTTGAGATCTTGCGAAACCGCACCGCTTTTGTTGCAGGAGACTACAGTTTCCCTCCGCCAAAAGTTTTAATTACATCAGGGGTCAAAGGCTCGCCGTTTTCAGCCCGCGGTTTGAATGCGGAGGCAATGGAACGGTTCGCCTTTGAGCGAAGGCATTCACACTTGCCCGCACATCTGTCCGCGCCGTGTCACACGCCGCTGCCCACCATTGTGCCGCGGCCCCACGCTGCGAGCAACTCTCCGTCTCTCTGCTTGGTGATAAACCTTCCTGCACCGCGCTCACAGCTTCCAGCCCGGCCCCGACAAAGTTTGTGTCTTCCCGAAAAAACTCTTTTTTTTTTTTTTTTCCCCTTTGTTTTCCTTCGCCTGTTTTGAAATTTGCAGGAGGTGTCCCGAATTTGGGGACCTTTTTCCGGCTTGTCAATTAAAGTACTGATGAGTTTCTCATTTATTTATTTACGGCTTTTCTGAGAAGCGGATGGTCCGAAGCGGAGATGATGAAGTGTTGGCAACGTGTAATGGATTCATTAGCCTCTCCGTGCCAGCCAGCACAGAAGGGCCTGCACAGATCGCCGCAGAGGTCCGTGGGCTGCAGCAGATATCTGCATTGCTCCCCCATCTTTTCACAAATGTATCTGTGATGTCATACACAGAATGCTGCACCCCTCTGTCATTATTTTCTGTGTCTGTGTCAGCGGGAGTGGTCTTCTTACTACAGAGCAGAGATGTAAGCTCGGCTTTACCCCTAACGCCCCAAGAACTTAAAAGCATGTCTTTTTTTTTTTTTTTATTTGTTTTCTGTCCATTTCGTCTACGCTCTTGGCACTGTGAAACTTGCTGGCTTACTCCTCTGAAGGACTCCTCTGCTCACCGACTGAACACTGGCAAATGTAAGCTAGTGTCAACGGTTTACCGGGCTGGATCGGCCCGGTTCCGTGACGATTGGTGTGGGGGGCCCACAGACCCACGCCCCAGGAAAGGGGAAGGGGGAAAAGGGAAAAGGAAAAAAGGGAGATGGGCCTAGAAACAAAACAGCGGCAACGATCTGAGGAGGAAAGCTAATTTACTAAATAAGATATCAGAAAGCAAAATAACACAATATAATACAATATAATTGGAATTGAAGCTAATGAATCAAATAAAATGAGCAAGAGAGAGTGTCCGATAAACCGAAGGCCTTACGCTAACGCTGAAGGCGATACGGCAGCGAGCACCCACTGCTGAGTCGATCCCGAAGGAAAGAGAGCGTCCCGTGACCGCAGAGGGTTTTTATCTTTTCCCTCTGAGTGGAAAATACGTAAAAATGCAAAGCATCGCAAAGTCTTCTGGGGAATATAGTTCTTCTCTTCTGAGACAGGTATACCCAGAAAATATCAACGATCTATGGAGTTGGAGTATTAACTCTTTAACTCTTAATGCACTACATGTTGTTATGATGTGGAATACCAATACCAAAAATCATAAAACCATGACAGCTAGGCATACAGAAACGCACATACATATGTAAAAGAGGTACGTGACACGTATGTGAACAGGTAAAAACCATCGGTCCGTGTAACACACAGTCACCCTCAGTATGCAGAGCGGCGGCTGCGGGGCCCATGGCACACAAGCCATGCTGACTCACGCGCTCACACGGGAAATCCCAGCATGCTTTCCATCCGCTTCCCATTCAAACGGTCCTTCCTGGTCCTCTGCCTTTGGGACGTGAGCCTCAGCCCGTGGCTCACACCCCGGCAGGCACTCTGATGTTGTAATTCCTGCTGAGCACAAAGCTGACCCGGCTAACTTGACCAGAGCTGCCTGTAAGTCACCTCCACGCAGCACTTGTAACTCCATTTTTGCATCTCACGGTTATCGCATGCTAACTTTTGTGTTACAGCAGATGCCGTACTCAGGCTGCTTTTAAAACGCACGGCTAAACAGCACACACGTTCCACAGTTCTTTCAGAGAACTCCGAGGCGACCTGTGGAGATCGGCAAACATGAGTCCTTCTACAAAAGCTACGTTGCTTTCTTCTCATCTCCGTGCAGATGTCCGCTGATTTCTGCTGCAGGTTCCAATAAGGCATCTGGCAGAGAGACAAAATGCTATTCTCTGTGTCTTTCTTGAGAAATTCCTTGAAAATTTTGAAAGTTGCAAATGAAAAATCTCTTTTGCCTGAACGACAAGTATTATTTCTAGTAAATCAACAGAGGTATTAGTGAATAAACGATATACAGAATTGTCGCTGCGCTGAGGAAGCAGGCACAGCATACGGCGCATGCGCATGCATATTCTGATGAGCTCTTTGAGCAGGCTGTCTTAAGAGCGCATCCATTAACCGTCTGCATTAATTAATATCCGCGTTAATGACCACTAGAGGGTGCTCTTGTCTCTGTTGGTGAGCGCTGCTGCCTCTCCGTCCTCTGAGGAAATGGGACCGCTGATTCCAGCACCGTAAAAATGGGAGTGGAGTCGAGCCCTATGAGGTATGTAACTCAGCCACAGCGCCTGGCTGCGTGCCTCCCATCCCACCCAGATGTGTTCTCCTCTGACTGGAGGCTGCCTGAACCAGGCAGAAGGCGCTTCTGCTCTGCAGCTTCACGGCCGTGCACTGTGGTTCCTTACATGAATGCAGCCATGACAGTAGCAAGGATTATAATTCAGCTGAGCTGCAAGTATTAGAGTTAAAAAGTACCTACTAAAATGCTTTGTATTCGATATGAAAGTCGATAATTCTCTCCCAGAAGTAAAAAGAATGTTCATGCTTGGTACAGCAAAGGCCGCACTCAGGGTTTTACAACCAGAGAACCTCCAGCAAAAAGGCTGAATTTTGCTTTCAGTCTTGCGTATTTCGGTTTTGTTTTCATGGGAGCTGGGCAAGCAGGCTGCTACCCCATTTTCAAAGCCCCAGAGTTCTCACTCGTGTTGGGTTGCTCTCTGCCGTGCCCTTTGCTGCAGTGGGTGTCTCTCGGCATCTTCACTGATTTCTGCGCAGTCTGAGCTGGGAATTCCACCTGCCGCGCAGCTGACGCCCCAAGCTGGTGGGAACATCTCCCTTCTGTTGGCCCGTGTGTAAAATCAGAGGATATCTATCTCGTTTTGAAAGTGACAGTGGGAATCATGACAGCACGTGGGTGTGCTGTCATCGCACCACGGCCCTCTTGGCCGCCCGACCGAGCAGCGCAGCTGGCTGTGGCTCAGTGTGCAGGTAAGCCGCTTGGCTGAGCTGTTCTCCATGTGATGCTAACGAGGCTGCCGATCTGCATGCACATCGACAGTGCTGAAACCGCAGCAACTTCCAAGCAGACCACCCCCTCTACCGCCCAAGAATGCATTTTACATATTTGGCAGACCTTTGCTTTGTTTCCTTTTATTATTAGTATTTTTCCTAAATCGTGTTCCTCCGAATGTCATTTATAGAACAATAGGTGCGAATGGTGGTTCAGGTTTATGTGCGTACGCACTCGATGACAAGAAACCATCAAAATTAGAGCAGAGAGTTTAGTCTCTGTAGATACCGAAGTGTATGAGATTACTGCTGCTGCGGCTCACAATGTGCAGTTCTGAATGAAGCAGCCAGATCCTGACTGAGCCTTTTTCTTCCTCACAGAATGAAAGGAGGTAGCCCTGAGAGACACAGCAACTGCAGTGAAAGCCGCCGTGCTCCTGAATTAGTCCTAACCACAGCTGTGTCATTCCGGAGCTGGGAGCCTGGGGCTTTCCTACGCAGCAGCGGCACTGGCATCCAACGAGACGGAGGGGTGAAGGCAGAGATATTCTTATGATGGGTCCTGGGACAGCACTGGGATGGTGCTGTCAGAAATATCCTTGTCTCTCCCAAGGGCTGGCAGTGCTGAGTTGCTCTGCCATGTTACAGCTGCTCTGGCAGACATAACGCACCAAAACGTGTGTTCCCTGTGGTTGGTGCTGTTTCTTCTTAACAGTTTAAATTCTGTTTGTTTGAAATGTGTTTTGTAGACTTTTCTAATTAGATATTTTCATTAAAAATACAGGTGTTTTAAGGCAAACAGTTTGGAAAAGTGCATAATTTTGGCACCTTTTGCAGGGCAAACAGGGTGCATTCCTCTGTATTTAATGTGATTTTCAGACAGCACTGCAAAGTTGCCCAAGCAGACTTGTGAGTCTCACCCTGGTGAGACTTCTCAGCAAGACCTGTATCGGGCAGTGCTGGTGGCAAGAGCTGCTGGCCAGTGTGTGCAAAAGTACTTTGATATGAGGATTGCAGTTCTGGTTAGCAGAACTTATTTGGACTCCCATGAGAAGCAAGGAACAAATTAACTGAACAAAGCCTGCTGCAGACTCAGGGGATCTTAAAGCATTTGGAATCCATACCTTAGTCATAAATCTTATATATGTACATTGCTCCGAAAGTAATCCTTCCTGTTTATTTACTTCCATTGAAACTACATCAGATACAAAGAGCACAGTAACACTATTTGATAGAGCAAATTGTCAGCTACAAAACATATTTTTTTCAACATAGTCATCACCGTTGAATTGAACAAGAGCCTGCATGCTGTACTCATTAAGGTTGCAGAAGTGGAGCTCACCCACTGTCTCTGTCACCAGTGCTGAAATGTGCCACGCCACCTGCCCCTCACCGTGTTCACATCTGCTTTCTGGTGTGCAGAAATGTTCACCGAGCATCAGTGGGTGTCAACAGGTGCCATCTTTTCCACGTGGATAATTCAGTGACACACCTGTTCTTCATCCGCACTTCGTGGTAGACGTCTTTCATTCAGACCACACCTCTGCTGTCGTCTCTTACACAGCAACAACACCGAATGGGATACTGGTGGGAAGGTGCAGCCCCTACTACCATACCACCAACATCATCCACTCTGATGTCGTCGGGCAATATCACAAAATAGGGGGCATTACTTTTGGAGCAGCCCCTGTGCAAAGTGGTTTGTGGGTGTGTTGTGATTCATCGCTTTTCTTTTTTCAGCCACTAGCCCTGCTGACTTGCAGCATGTAGTGCAGTTCTGTTCAGGTTGCTGGGGAGTGGAAGAAGAAAACAGCTCAGAATGAGCTACAGAAGTGTGCAGTTTCTTTACAGTTGAGACCTCGAGATCTGGGGAGTGATGCTAGAATCATGAATCCTCAGCAAGTCCTCCTTTTCCCATACATAAATTTTTCCAGTCCAAAGAACAAAATCTGGTGTTTTTTTACTTCTTTTCCCAGCATCTGTGGGTGTGTGGTAGTCTATTCAAAGAGTGTAACCTAGCAATAAGTATCTCAGAATGCACTGTCAGTATCCAGGAATCCTTAGTGGAGACCAAGGCATCTGTTTTTTATTTTTTAATATTTTTTTAACAACCAGTGGATCCAAAAGACCTGCGGGGTTTGAAGTCCTGGCCCATGACATCCATAGCCAGCCTTCGTGTGCTCAGACAGTCCTGGGTGTTCCAGGCACATCTGTAAAACTACTCCCTGAGTGGTCAATGTATGTACACAATGATTACCACACAACTGCTGCATGACATGTGTGCCTATATCTAGAATGTCATCTGGTAGAAATATGGGAGCCTCATGTAAGAATGTTACTGATTATTATGTCATTACATCAACCAAGACACTGACTTTGGATTAAAATCCTGTGCTGAATTTGTGTTTGAGGCAATTTTGTTTCATGCACAGTGTGTCGTGAATCTTTCACAAGATAATATTTGTCCACTGTTGTGAGGTTGATATGCATTGCTGGTCACAGAGAATCATAGAATCACCAGGGTTGGAAAAGACCTCTGATATCACTGAGTCCAACCATCCCTCTGCCCACTAAATTGCTCTCTGAAGCACGTCTCTCAGTACAGCATCTGAATGTTTCTTAAACACCTCCGGTGATGCTGGCACCACCAACTCCCTGGGCAGCTCTGTTCCAGCACTTCACCACTCCTTCTGAGATGACATTTTTTTCTAATATAAAACCCGAACCTCCCCTGGTGAAACTTGAAGGCATTCCCTCTTGTCCTATTGGTAGTTGCATGGGAGTGGAGCCTGACCCCCACCTCACCACAACCTCCCTTCAGGCAGTTGTAAAGAGCAGTGAGGTCTCCCCTGAGCGTCCTTTTCTCCAGACTGAACAATCCCAGCTCTGTCAGTTGCTCCCCATAAGACTTGTGCTCCAGACCCCTCAACGCTTCACTGCCCTTCTCTGGACATGCTCCAGGGCCTCAGTGTCTTTTCTGTAGTGAGGGGCCTAACGCTGAACACAGTACTTGAGTTGCAGCCTCACCAGGGCTGAGTACAAAGGAATGCTCAGCTCCCTGCTCCTGCTGGCTGCACTATTTCTGATACAAACCGGGATGCCATTGGCCTTTTTGGCCACCTGGGCACACTGCTGGCTCATGTTCAGCCGAGTGCTGACCAACACCCCCAGGTCCATTTCCAGTACACAGTCTTCCAGCCACTCTACACGAAGCCCTTGATGCGTCTTGGGGTGGTTGTGGCAGAAGTGCAGGACGTGGCACTTGGTCTTGTTGCACCTCATCCCATTGGCTTCAGCCCCGCTATCCAGCCTGTTCAGATCCCTGTAAAGGGTATCCTACCCCCAGGCAGATCAACACTTTCAGCCAACTTGGTGTCATCTGCAAAGTTACTGAGGGTGCACTCAGTGCTCTCACCCAGATCATCAATTAAGACGTTGAACAGGACAGGCCCCAGCACTGATCCCTGGGGAACACAACTGGTTGCTAGCTAGATTTAACTGTTTACCACCAGTCACCCCTGGTTGATTTCTGTCACTTCTGAGACCTCCAGGTGCATTAAAATGAGCAAATGAGAGGAGCTCCTTGGTTGCAACAGGGACAAGGCCAATGTACATTACAGTTGGGCTTCTCTTGAGGAGTTAGATCCAGGTCAACTGAGTGCATTCAGCTGCTAAATTATTCTGAATGTGATGAGTAAATACCTGAGATATGTCAGGAACTGGAGAAATGAGTGAGGCAAGAAGAGAAGTATGTTCTTTAAATGGCCTCCATTGCTATCTCAGCGGGCAGTAAGCAAGCACAAGGATAGGTCTCTCCAGGTTTGCAAAGTGCTCCCATACATGCTCAGCTTCATGAAGTTTTCTCTTAGTGAAGATGCTCTTCAGGGCTTGTTAGTCTTGCGACACTGCCTCCTTTCACTTCCTCCAGAAACAGCAAATTGCAGAAGTGAGACAGAGAGAAAAATAATGTTATTGCGGGGGGTGTGGAGATTTTAATGAAGAAATTCAGCTGAACTTGTCGGTCTGAGCTCTGTGTGCCTACTGTACTTCTTGTTCTAGTTCCAACAAGTGTGTCTTGCAGTGACGATTTTGCTCACCTCTTGTAGACATGAAAACATATGGTCTTCTCATCTAGAGCAGTCCTTTAAATTGTGCGTGATGTCAACCTTGGGGTGAGGGGAAACGCTACGGATTATTTGGCCTATGTGTTATAAGGGCTATAACCACAAGAGCTGCTCTGTGTCAGGGCCACAGGCAGTGTCACTGCCTCTTCCCACCTTTTCCATCTGAACAGGAATCCCTCACTGCAGTAGAGCTGGTGTTGCAGATCCTGGTGTACATCAGTGGGACACTTAGCTTGTAGTACAGCTGGAAGGAGATACCCTCACAGGGAGGGTGATTACAAGCGAGACATCGCTTTCCTTTTCTGTAAAATATCCCCTAGAGGGCACCACTTGAGGGCTACTGCCTGCAATTCCCAAGGATGATCGCCGGCAGCTTCCTTCCCATTTCCTGGTCAGCACACCCACGGTTATGTGGACGCTTTGTCTTACACTTAGCTCAGTGGGCATGAAGGATTGTCTACAACCAACTTGGGGCATGTTGTTTCAAGCAGACAGCCTCCAAAATGGTATGAAATACCAGTTTTCAGCTTAGCTATCATTTCTACCGGGGAAAAAGCAACACCTGCGAGACCTGTGGGAATCACTGTTGCAGATAATTCATTGTGCAGCAAGATGGTAGAGAAGTGGCTGAAGGTACTGCAGCATGTGTGCTAGATACAGCATCTCCCAAATCCTTTCCAGGACTGCAGGGCAGGCGGCAGTGCAGAGGTGCTTCATGACTCGTGGAGCTAAAGGCTGAGTGAACCACCAAAGAAGTTACGGGCTGATGTCTCAGCCACACGTGGAGGATGTCCTTCTGTCAAAAACACTCAACATATTTGATTGAATGTGGATTATCTGTCCTGGCTTGCAAGGATGGTCACACTGCATGGGGTATGATTCCAAGAATTAACATAGATTTATGTCCAAAGATGTCTCTGAAAGTTTACAGTCTAATACTGTGCTCACAGGGATCATCACAGGAAAACGCCAAGTAGTTCAGAGCCTCATCTTTCTGAGTGCTTGGTACTGCCAAGGACCAAAATCCCGCTTCCTGTGCCCAGGTTCTCCTCCCTGTCACTAGACACCTCTGGGGAAAGTTGGGCACTCATTTGCTCTGCAATGCTCTGTAATGCTCATAAGGACTATAATTAAATCACTCTCAGCTATCTCTTTTCCACACTAAGCAGACTCTTTATTTATTTTTTTTTTTTTGTACAAAGCATTATCTGTGTTTTGCAAAATGGCTTCTGCTGAGAACAGCAGACATGTTTGTCTCCAGACAGGAGCATGGAAGCAGCGCATGTCTTTAGATGACACAAGACAACCTGCTGCCTGCAGGTAAGGATGTCCAGCTTTAGGATAGGGGACAAAGGGGATGCGAGTGGAGTTTCACCACAATACATCAGCCCATGTTTTAGGTGATGCTGCATGAATGTGAGGCCTGGCAGTGAGCAGCTGCAGTTGTTTGACTGATTGCTGAGTCAGTGTATTCCTCCTGTCTATGGTAATGTTTGCTTTACAGATTTGGTGGCTTTTCTCTTCTACTCTGTCTTTATCCATAGACTTCTGTGAATTTGTCCTACAAGTTTTCTGAGCTAGGTAAAACTGACAGAGATAGAACATCTAAAAGTTATGGGTTACACGGTTTAGTTGTGTCTGGTAAGAAGAAGTGCCTCCTTGTGCTGAGGGTGAAGCTGCCGTGTGCTGGCTTCATTTACTGCCTATTTGTTCATAAACTTAGAGATGCGCGAGCAGATTCTGCCAGCTGATCTCTTTGTCTTTCATCGCTGGTGGGATCTGCCTTCCTATTTGTCATCTCTTTTTTTGCGTCAGCGTGTCTCCATATAGCTGACCGATTAAGAAACTTTTCTGACTTCTGATCATCCTTTAATATGTTTCTGTCCGTTTCCATTTCTTCCATCTCTTTTTGAGTTGAAGACATAGAGGTTAAAGGTTGCTCAGTGGCACTGAAAGGAGCACATGAATGAGAAGATATCAGAGGGAGCATTCAGATATGTTTAATAAGGAACAGAGAATTGATGAGTTGCTAATTGTTTACCTGGATGGCTGGAGTCTTCTCAGTGGTGTAGGCAAAAATGGTGACCTGTACAAGGTTTTCTCTTCATCACTGTCACCTCCTGTATCCGGGCCCTGGTCCCCTGGGCAGCTTTGGTAAAGGTCCCAGTGGTGCTGTAACCATTTGCATATTGCCTAATTCACTGCTTGCTAAGACGTGTCTGAAAACAGTCCCACCCCCCGCCCTGAGGATGAGACCAGCACAGAGTGCTTTTAAAGAAAAATGGCTCATTTTATTTCATCCCACATTTTTTCTCTCCTGCCCACAATGGTCAGATAGAGAGGTTAAATATTGCTCAGTGGCTAACATCATATGATAAATATTGTTTGCTTCAAGGTGGCATCTGAAAGCTCATTTTCACTCACAACCAAAACAGTTATACCAGGACTGGCATAATGTGGAGGTGTTTCTCTTACCCATTTCTGGGATCTTTTTAAGTATCCAGAGCAGTGCCATGTGTTGGAATGTCTTTGCTGTATCCAAGTGAAAAGACAGAGTACTTCAGCAATGGCATCTTTGGTAGGGACGTCCACATGAGCTGATCTAAATCAGGACCAAGAGGATAGTACGATAGAAGAGACTTGTCTGAGTTGGCGTGGGCCATGAGGTAAGGCTGGTGGAGGAACATCTGGCAGAATGAGGGGCAGTGAGGGGCACTCATGGGAGGCATAAAAGGGCCGAGAAAGCAGCAATTTACTAATAGGAATGATGTGCTAGTAAAATGTGCTCTGTTTCTTGCAATTATCATGCTATTGAAACATTTTGTCCTTCAAAGTCATTAAATACATTTGAAAAAAAAATAAAAAGACATTAAATACATTGAAAAATACTGCCCAGAGAGCAGTGAACAGCAGGTTTTTGAAAACCATTTTTTCAAACAGTCCTTCTGGGCCATCCGTGTGGTTCAAGGCATGATGGCAATACTTCAGACAAACATATAATGCTGTGCAGCTCTGTGCTGCCTTGAGAGTTGCACTACCTGTGTTAAGAAACGATGTGATGTGTGCCATTTTGGCCTTGAATCCCATGACAACTGTCCTTCCTTGCCCCCCAGTTCTGCTTCACAGCCCAGTTTTTTTCACCAGGATACGATACGTGTGCTTTCCTTTAACTTACACCAAATTCTGCAGGGATCTGGTATGCAGGAGAGTTTCCTCCTCTGGCTACACACCTGAGAAAGAGCATTAACAAAACTAAAAGATGGCCAGAGATTTTGTGTTCCTGATATTCCTTGTAGCAAATAGACATTCACTGGGTAAATCAGGTTTTCTTATCTCAGGAGCTGCTATAGATGAGCCTCCTTCAAATCCTCACTGGGATTGAGCAACTGCTGCTGGCAGCAATTAAAACACATGCCATGGAAGGAACTGTTGGAGTTATTTCAGTATTGGTGAAATGCTGCTCCCCACTGAGACCGTGCCCACCACCCACCACACCAGAACACAGCACAGTTCATCTTCCATCACTCTGGGGATCTGTGCAGCTTTCCCACTGCCAGGTCAGAACCAGTGCCTTGTCCTGGCTGAAGGCAGTGGTTATGAACAGCAAAACAGAGGAAAACAAACAGCAGAACTCCTCCCTGAAATGAAAACAGGCCTGGAAAGGCCCAGGAGAAACCAGAAGACAGCACACATTGATGGCAGTGCAATTTCTATCAGCTGAATATACATCAGGAGACCTCGACCATGTCCGTGATCAGCAGACCACCATACCACTCCACTGCCAGCAGCACCCACAGTCTGTGTGAGCTCTGCTTGGAGTTTAGAGCTTTGTCTGTGCAACAGTCGTTTATTTCTGTTTTCATCACTTAATGAGCAGCACAGATCCTGCTTGTGGTGCCGGGGAATGGCCTCTTGCAGGACTGGGGAGAACATGGATTGCTGCTGACCCTTCTCTTTGACTGCCTGGATGCACAGTGGAGTCAGTGAGCCCACTGATGAACTCTGCTGTGCTGTGCTGCAGGCTAGCTTGCAGCTGCAGCAGCAGACCAATCCTGTCCAGCCCAAATGTCACAGGTTTTGCATGATGATGCTCTTTACTGCCTTTTCTGTCCAGCACTGTGCTGGTGATGACCAACTCCCAACAAAGCCAGAGCTGCACGGGGTCGAGAATCTCCTGGTTCTGCCTGAAAAGTACCACCAGGACTTTGGGCAGAAGATCACGCAATACAGCCCTGGTCTCCAGCTCTGCATCCCTCTGCTCTGCTGCAAAAAGCAGAGAGGATGCTGCATTTCCACAGGGGTTCAGAGCAAAGTCTTCCTGGAAACCTACAGGTTCTGGCAGTCCCAGGTGTGAAACAGCGCACTCCAGGAAGTTATCATCTCTCTGTACAGACAACTTGATGATGTTCATGTCCAATCTGCAAAGTGGGCAGCCCACATCCAGCTTTGCCCACTCCAGTATAGGATGCAACCATGGCAGAACAGGTGTTCACAGACTTAAGGCATAGGTGATGCCCACTCAGATGTCATAGCAGATAGGATACACATCCCCTCTTGGTCTGTAGTGCTGGCTCACTGCAGTCAGCTGAGGAGTGTGGAGGATGTGCCTGATGCATTCCAGCCTTGTACCTGCTTCTCATGCCTTGCATCAGGGCAAATTGTTCCAGTTTGGGAAGGCTGAAGAAAGTGCCTTATCAATAGCCATGTATCTAGATTGAGTGGTGATGGTCTTCATGGGCAGACAATTCAGAGATGTAAAAAACTGACTGGATGAACAGACCAGTGATGATTTGGCTAATGGGTCATATCTGCTTGGACACAGGGGCCCCAGGGGATGCCACAGTGTCTCTCCTGGGTTCTGTCCTGTTTCCTACCTCCGAAGAAAACCTGTGAGAAGTGACAAAGCATCATCCACGTCTTTGTGCATCCAAAATAATTGCGGCTCTTTCCTCCTCCATTCAGTTCCCCTGTCTTGCCTCTTCTGAGACTTGAGTCAGCCTTCCAGTTTGGTTCTCCTGGACCCTCCTACTGCCAGCAGCTGCAGATCTGCTGCTCCAGGAGAACACAGCCTGCTGGGAGGTCCCCACAAACCTTCCTACAGCGGGGATGTCCCCAGGCTGGTGCTGGCTGGCTGCTCAAGTAGGCAGAGATGAAGCTGGGAGACAAAGATGGAGCCTAGGGCCAGCAAAGGAGGAGAGAGTAGTTATGTGTTTGGTATCCTGCTCTCTGCTCTCTGGTCCTGGTGAGAAAAGCATTCAAGGAGAGCCATTGTGCAGTACTGGTACACCAGGTCTTCGTCACGTTGTCCATGGAGAGAGCAGTAGACAATTCTCAACCTGCCTGATTGCTGCTGAGAGCATGGTTTGTACTTGCTTCACTTCTGCCTCTCTCATTGCTCCATGGTTCATTTGGCTGAGCTCTTCATACAGAATAGCGTGTTAGACAGGCTCTGTGCTGGGAGCGTTGCAGGAAGGCACTAGCTGTCCAGGGAGGGGATGGGCAAAGGGAAGTCTTCTTTCAGCATCCACACTGCCTACCACGCTATTGAGCTTGTTTGCTTTGTTAACCCATATAGAATAATAATAACATTTCAAGTCAAAGAAACACACCTATGAAACCAGCCTTTTCTGGCCAGTGATTGTGCCCCCAAGCTTCCCACAGCATGTCCAACCAGTGTGCTGCAATTCCTTGCTTTGTGGCTAACAAGGAAGAGTGAGAGTAGCACGTGCCTGACATTTGGTGATTTATTGATTGATATTATTCGGTATTGATATATATTCAGTGAATGTTGGCATGTTTGATAATATATTGGCATATTCCGTGATGAATGAGTGGAGGAGATACTTCCCTTCCAGAGCTCCATTTTCAATCCCTTTTTAGTAATGCTGCAAAACTGTTTATCTGGCTAAAAAAGCCTGTGGATCAACTTTTTTTTTTTTTTTCCTTTCTTTTTTTTTTTTTTTTGGAGAACAGGGCTGTAGGGATGCTCTGATTAAAATCACCAACAGGGCACTGCAATGCATGAATGAAGTTCGGGGGTAGGAAAGCGAAAGACCTAGGTGAAGGTACGGGCTGTGAAGATAAGAGAAGTGTGGTCTTGTTCTGTTAGCAGCACATTGGTTCCTTCTCCATGGAGAGGGGACTGGTGAGGGGCTGGGAGGGCTGGGGCACATCCAACCTGCCCCACTGCTGGCCTTGTGCAATGGGACATGCCAGGGTAAGAGGCAGCACAGGCACCTACGTCCCCTGGGCTGGCTTCGCCTGAAATTTACTTTCTGGTTCTGAAAGCTTCCTTGCAAACCGTGAAGGTTGATAGGTGGCTATGAAGACACCCTCAAACCCCTGCTGAGTGCACAGATGTGTATAAAATAAGGCATATTTCAATTACTGCTCAGAAACACTAAGGGCTTCCTTTGTCTCCAAGTCAAACAACTCTAAAATCCAAACCTGAGGGGCATAAAAATCCTGGATACATATATTATAAAAGGAACATACAGAGGTCATTGTGACTGGGTTCAGTAGCCATGTAGAAAGGGAGGTGGTAGCATGCCTTCCTTCACCACCTATGCCTGCAGCTGCCAGGGAGCACTGAGCTGAGCTAGGGCCAGTAGAGTACACTCATGAGCCTGGCCCAGAGCTCACGCTAGTGTCTGGGATGTTAAAGAAACCTGCACAGAACTCTGTCTGCTTTGTCTGCATTGTTGGCTCCATTTGCATCTGCTGTCT
This sequence comes from Oreortyx pictus, assembly GCA_036925125.1. Lineage (NCBI taxonomy): Eukaryota > Metazoa > Chordata > Aves > Galliformes > Odontophoridae > Oreortyx > Oreortyx pictus. Next base: position 59,995,352 of record JAUPFR010000004.1, on the reverse strand, counting down.
GACAGATCCACACATGAACCAGCACTGGTTTTAGAAATCCTCAGTGAGAGTACAGTACATCAGACATAATTCCACTCTGTTTGGAAGCATTGCTTACATGCTTCTTATTACTTCATGTTTACATCATTTCTCTCCATGTTTATGTTCTTGCAATTTCTAGTGGGCATATATTTGCAGAACAGAGTGCAAAAAGCACTTCTGACAGACACATGTAGTGACTGGTTGCAGAAAGATGGAGCAGGGCTTGTCTCACAGACTTAATTAGGAAGAGTTGTGGGGAGAAACAGCTGCACCTACATTTTTTTTCTGTTTCCCACTGCTTTTGGCTGCTGTTGTGCAGGATACAATTTTTTGTGCGCAAAGTGAAGTTCAACTGAGTCTACATCACATTGGTATGGCAGATGGAGACTGTTCCCAGCTGCCAGCTGGTCTGGTTGCCCTTGGTGCAGAGCACTGTGGGGCTGCAGATCACTGAATGGATAACCCTCAGCCAAAGCAACAGGTGCTGTGTCAGCGTTAGGGATTTTGTCTTCATCTGTGGCAGTGCAGATCTTCACATGGTTGTAGCTGCCCCTCTAGTCTACGCCTAGGGAAGGTGATCTTCCTTCTTCATGGTGTGCTGACAAACAGGTTGTCTTGCCTTTCCAAGAAACTTTTTCGCTGGTTTGATCTGGCTCCTGCAGCAGCACCAGTTAAGCCAGGAGACTTAGTTGTCTCTGAGAAGGGAGATCCTGCAGAAACGAAAGGTACAAAAAGGACCGTATCTCCTGTGCAGCCTTCCTGCTTAAGTCCCACCACGAGTGCTTCTTTTTTCTTTTTTTTTTTTTAATACAGAAAGCAATTTATTTTCTAAAAAAAAAAAAAAATGGCTGAGGGGTTTGATTCATCCTCCAAAACTATATGCTGCTTGTGTAAGCTGCTTGCTGACTAAATTCTGTAGACTGCTGTAAATCAAGTTCTGCATTTCCCCAGGGGTGACTGGAAGCAATCTTGTTGAGCTCTCCAGTATTAAGGGCACATTATTTCCTCCCATCCAAGGTATTTTCCAGGATTGCACAAAGCAAGTGGAGTTTGGGAAAAGCTATTTCATGTTTTGGAAATGATTGACTTCTGGGTTATTTTCAACCTTTTCAGTAGTCAGAATGGTTACATTACTCATCTGTTCTCATTAAAAAGAATTCAGGATCTGATTCAGCATCAAAAGGTGAATTCCAGATCTATGTATCCTCCCAGCTGAGTGACTGCTTATAGACAAAATAATTGCTTGTAGTTAAATTGGATATATCTATCTTCCATTTGTAATGGCACACGTACGCAGCCGTATCTGTTAGTGGCATTATGCTCATTATTGCCTTTTATGCAGCAAGAAGAAACTGAAGTGCAAGTCTTGCAGTAGTGAACTGGAAATAAATGATGAAAGCTAGGTTCCTTTCTCCCCAGATGATTTTGTTCAAGTGTCAGATACTATGAGGGCTATTGCTATTGTTCTAATTGGAAGCTGGGATCCTTATATAGTTATATACTTACAGGAGTGGGGTTTTGAGAAAAGTATGGAGCAATGCAGGACAGGGAAATTCAAGAGGGCTTGTGGCAGCACACATACACTCATAGGCTGGTTGCCACAGTGCTGCAACACATTTTGATTCTTAGAGGTACCCAGTTTGCTGCCTGGACAATCTCTGAAGCAATGTTTGCAGTCTGAAGAGGGTCCACGTATATCAAGAAGAGGCTACCAGGTCTGATAAAGGTGGAAGGCCACTATCCATTCCTTCTCCTTCAAGCTGGCTGATGTGAGCCAGCTAACCTAACTTGAGAAGCTAACCTAAGTCCCTTGGAAGGATGTAGAAGGCACCGGGAGTAGAGGTGGGGTTTGTAGTGTTCTCCTCGATCCTCCTTGTTGGTGACAGAGACCCAGAAAGAAGGAGGCAAATGGACCAGGTGAATGACTGGCGGTGTGATTGTGTTGTGCTCAGGGTTATGGGTACTATGATCCCGGACACATCTTTTAGACACCAGGCATATCGATGTTGGATGAAATGCAGCTGACCATGAGAGGCAAGAATTCTTGGCAGCATGCTGGCTGTGGTGATTAAGAGCTTCAAATTAGATTTGGTGGGAGAAGGGGGTGAGTGACCTATCTGGTGGTTTTCTATGACTAATGGCATCAGTGGACTGAAAAAGAGCAAGTAATGCCATCTGCTTGGAGATCTGGAATGCCTTTTATATGGTCCCACTCCACATTCTTAGGATTTGAAGAGTTGATTATTCAGTGAATAAAGGCTTGGTTGGATTTCCACAGCCAAAGGGCTCTATGTGCACATGGGATCTGGTGATGAATGGTGTCCTTCACAGGTCCGAACTGGTACCATTGTTATTCAGCATCTTTATTGATGACACAGACAGTGGACTGAGTGCACTCTCAGCAAGTTTTCTGATGAAACTGAATAGGTGGTGCAGCTTAAACAACAGAAGGAAGAGATGCTATTCAAAGGGACCTGGACAGTCTTCAGAAATGTGCCCAAGTGAAGCCAATGAGGTTCAACAAGGCCAAGTGTAAGGTGTTGCACTTGGGTCTGGGCAATCCCAGATGTGTACAGGCTGGGAGAACTTCTTGAGAGCAGCCCTGTGGAGAAGGACTTGGGGATCCTGGTGGATGAAAAGCTGGATGTGAGCCAGCGGTGTGCACTTGCAGTTCAGAAAGGCCAACAGTGTCCTGGGCTGCATCAAAAGATAGGCAACCAGCAGGATGAGAGAGGTGATTGTCCCCCTCTGTTCTGTCCTTGTGAGGCTCCAACTGGAGTGGCAACACTGCCCATAGCATTGAGGTTGGAACTAGATGATCTTTAGGATCTCTTCCAGTCCAACCCGTTCTCTGATTCTATAATTCTATGATTCTACAATCCTCTGCTAGAATGAATTTAGCCCCACTGAGAGTCCCTCAACTCATGAGAGGCATACCAGCACATGGTGACAAGGGAGGAGATACCTCTTGCTAGTCACTCTGTCTGCATCCAGGCTTAGATTGCCATCTTTAAGGTCATCTGTGTACTTTCCTTTGTACAGAATTTTCCTTGGGATGGAATGGATGTGCTTCTGGTCGCTACTGATGCACTGGTGCTCTTTGGTGCACAAAGTTCTCAGATGCACAGTGAGTTGACATGCAGCCCTTATCTGTTACTGAGACAATTGAATGTAAAAGGGAGAGGGAAGTCATGAACTGTTCTTTGACTCATCTTGCTTTGAGGGTTGTTTTTTTTTTTTTTTTCCTTCATGTCAAGAGAATGGAATGTACTCACCAGATCACTAAGATCCTTAAGTCTTTAGCTTAAAGTTAATGTTGGCTAAGGGATCAAGAAATTTCTTTTATCATGCCTTTCTGCTGTAGTGGTCTGATGATAATGCTCTAACAATAGTAATAGATCAAAGAAAGCAGAACCCTGTGTGCTCTTCAGATCCTGTTAGAAGTAGGAAAGGATTAGTTCTCACTCCGGGAATATTCCTGTGTCTTTGGGTCTCACACATCTGTCCAGCAACCTTGCAGCCATGTTTCAGGAAAACATTAACCATGGTTGTTTGTTTTTTTTTTTTGGTACTGCAGTTTGCCTGGGGTCAGAGAGGAAGGCAGTAGTTGGCTCAAACCTATAACTCTTCAGTAATTGCTACATGTTTGCAACTTTACCATCTCAGCTTAATCTCAAGGTTTTGGTTGTACTCATATCTACATACCTGAGGAGATAGATAGACAGGCAAAAGCTAAACTCTTCCTATTGGGTTAAGGGCATTGAGCTTCTGGAGTTGCTCACTGGTCCTTTTACACTGTGGTTCCAAAATTCAGGAAGGACAATCCCCTGGTTTTTAAGATCCTCAGCATGTATACACTGCAAACAGACTTTCCAGAAGTGCTGAGCAGTAAAACTGCTGCTCATTTTAAGGAATAGTGAATGTTGCACAGAAATAAAACGGTTCTCTGACAGAAAAAAAAAAAAAAAACCACGGAGGAATACAACTACTGGGCTTTCAAACCATGTTCGCAGTCCTAAGGACTACTAATGGGAAAACACAATTTCAGCTTGAACTTTGGAGTTTCTATTTGTAATGGGCTTAGTTACTCCCAGGTATGGGGGCTTTTTTGTTTGTTTGTTTGGGTTTTGTTTTTAAAGCATGTGTAACTTAAATAGCTCTCATTTTATGCTTTCTGCATCTCTAATTTAATAGGACAAGAGGGTTGTAGATACATAGTAAAGTTACCGACCCTGTCCATGAGTATTAATCCTATTACAGGGCACAATGGCTACCTGCTGCTCTGGACTCAACAGGAGTGCAGGCCAAACTCTCAGCTCTTGCCTATGTAATAACCTCTGTGCTAGTAATTTGATTGCTGTGTTCTGGGCTATTTTGTTTGTGACACATTTATAGTACTACAAACACAAAAGACTGTCAGGGGGAGATGTAAAATTGCTGTAGAATCACAGTCCTTCGGATTTATAATAGTTAATGTGACTGCTCATTGCTCTGGAAGTATTTTGGGTGTGATAAACCTTGATATACATATTCAAAGTGCATGTAAAATGTAGAATCTGAATGAGGAGAAAAGAGTGCAGCTTCCTCATTTTTGGCTTAGAGTGTCTAGGGCATCACAGCATACATGCAGGTATTTTATCTTGACTGGTTTCTTGTGAAGTTGAAACCCGGGCCTTTGAAGTGCATTCTTGAAAGGAGCTGGTTGCAAGAGTGTACCTGTCCAAGACACAGACAGCCAGCTTCTCTAGGAAATTGCTGTGGGAGATAATGTCAAAGGCTTTGCTGAAGTCCAGATAGACTACATCAACAGCCTTTCCCTCATCCACCAGATGGGTCACTAGATCATAGAAGGAAACCAGGTTGGTCAAGCAGGACCTGCCCTTCATGAACCCATGTTGTCTGGGCCTGGCCTTCCAGTTGTCCTGCACATGCTGAGTGATCTCCCTCAAGACAATCTGCTCCATAACCTTCCCTGGCATCAAGGTCAGGCTGACAGGCCTGTAGTTCTCCAGATCCTGCTTACAACCTTTCTTGTAGATGGGAAGCACATTGGCAAGCTTCCAGTCTTCTGGGACCTCACCAGTCAACGAGGAGTGCTGATAGATAACGGAAAGCAGCTCAGTTGCCACCTCAGCCTGTTCCCACAGCACTCTTGAGTGAATTTCTTCCAGCCCCATGGACTTGTGGCAGTCCAGTTGTAGTAGTAGGTCTCTGGTTCCTCCTGAATTGTGGGGGGGATTTATTCTGCTCACCAACCAAGACTTCCAGATTAGAGAGCGGGGTACCCTGAGGATAACTGCCCCGACTTTTAAAGACAGGCATAAAGAAGGCATTGAAAACCTCAGCCTTTTCTTCATCCTCAGTGTTCACATTCCCAGCCGCATCCAGTAAAGAATCGGAGATTCTCCTTGGTCCTTCCATTACTGTTGATATATATGTAAAAACGTTTGTTGTTCTCTTACAACGGTGGCGAAGTTGAGTTCAAGCTACGCTTTTGCCTTTCTGATTTTCTAGCAATTTCTTTGTAGGGCAGGATATGGCAACCCTTTGTTAAGCTGGGCATTTTACTGAGTGACCATAACATCATTATATGCTTCTGCTTTCAGAGTGGAGTTCAGTGTGTACCTTCTGATCGGTAAAGCCTCTGCATTCTGCCATCTCAGATGTGCTTGGTATGTACTCAAATGTGAGGTTCTCTGGTTTATCGGGGGTAAGCTGCTCGAGGTTGACCTCCTGAAGCAGACTCTTAACTTCACAGGCCTTCCACTTCCCTCGTCTGAACCAGTGGAGCTTCAATCTTTGACCCCAAAAGCGTGCTGCAAAGTTCTTGTACACTTGACATACATGTTTGAATGGAGAGGAAAGCAAGTAGGGAGACCAGTCCTGATGGCAAGTGCATTGTTTCTGCATTTTCATTTTCTCTGCAATGTTTTATACTGTGATAGCATACACATTTAATTAGTGATTTGGTAGTAACAGGGGTTCCACTGAAATATGAGCTGGAGCACTGCAGGAAATAATCTTTATTCTTCTGTCCTGTGCATGTGAGAAAGTAAACAATCCAAGCAAACCCAGTTCCTGGCATTGCAGACAGTGAAAAAAGCAGAGATCCAAGGTTGTCTCTGCACTAGAAATGCTTTATTCTGAGAGCAATTGCAGAACAGCTTTTCAGCAGCTGTTCCTACCCCATGAATTTGAAATTTACTATAGCCATGCAGTGACGGAGCCAATTGTTTAATTTTATTAGACTGTGAACACTTTTCCAAAATTAAAATGTGCTCCTTTCCTCAGAAGAAAGGATGATGTAACAGTGCGGTATCTGAGGTGGCATAGGGTAGAAAGTTCCCACAGGTAAGAGCTTATATTTGTTGTTTAGTTTGTAGTAGAGTCATTGTAAGTATGACTAAATATGTTCATCGTTTAAAATCCACAGCCTTTAGGTACCAGAAGACCTTCCTAGCTACTCACACAGTACTAGCAACTAGTAGAAATGAAAGTCAAGAGAAGTGGGAGACTTAGGAAAAGTAAAGGACCCATCCAGAAGGAAGGTGGTGCTGGGTTTCTTCGGGGTTTTCTGTGAAGGATTCTCTAAAACACCAACTGAGAGCATTCCCTGCCCAGTAAGCAGCAGAGTGAAGCTGACAAAGATGTACAGGAAGAAAGAGATCAACAATAGGAGTAATATTTCCTATAATGTAAAAACAAATTTTTCACATCTCAGAATCACAGAATGATTGAATTCAGAAGGGACCTCTGGAGGTTATCTGGTGCAATCTCCCTGCTCAAGCAGGGCCAGCTAGGGATAGTTGCCTCACACCATATCCTTTTGAAAATCTCCAAGCAGGGAGACTACACAGCATCCCTGAGCAATCTGTGCCAGTACTCAGGCACCCACACAATAAAGAAGTGCTTCCTAGTGATCAGAGAGAACCTCCTGTGTTCCAGTTTGTGCCCATTGTCTCTTTTCCTGGCTCTTGATGCCACTGGAAACAGCCTGGCTTCATCTCTGTTGCAGACTCATCCTAAGCCTTCTCTCCTGTAGGCTGAAAAGTTGGCATTTTCCTAGCTTTTCCTAATAGGAAAGGTGCTCCAGTTTCTTCATTATCTTGGTGGCCTTAACCTTTCCATTATGTCTGTGCCTCTCTTGCACTGGAGAGAGCACTAGAGCTGTGACGTGATAGGTGACCTGATAGGTGGCCTGATAGTGGCCTTCCATTACCTAAAGTGGAGCTATGAGAAAGAAGGGAGCAGACTGTTCAGCAAGATCTGCTGTGATAGGACAAGGGAAATGGTTTCAAACTAAAGGAGGGGAGATTTGGGCTGGGTATAAGGAAAAAGTCTTTTACAGTGAAGGTAGTCGTGGACTGGCATGAGTTGCCCAGAGATGTGGTGGATGCCCCATCCCTGGAGGCATTCAGGGTCAGGCTGGACCTGGCTCTGAGCAACATAATCCAGCTGTGGGTGTCCCTGCTTGTTGCAGGGGAGTTGGACTGGGTGATTTTTAAAGGTCCCTTCCAACTCTAAGAATTCTGTGAACTGGACACAGCACTCCAGGTGCAGCCTCACTAATGCTGAGAAAAGCTAAGTAGACCTGCTGGTGATACTTTACTAATGCAGCCAAGAATATCATTAGCCTTCTTAGTGGGCTGGGCATTTCACTGAGTTACATTCAACTTGGTGTCTGTCAGGACTCCTAGGTTCTTTTCTGTCAAGCTGCTTTCTCATTAGGGCAGCCCTCAGAGCATACTAGTGGCTGGAGTAGTTCCTCCCCAGGAACATGACTTTGCAGTTCTTGTTGAACTTAATGAGATTATTATAAACCCATTTTGCCAGTGCACTGAGGACCCTCTGGATGGCGGTATGACCCTCTGTTAACTACAGCCCTTCACAGGTTTCTTGTCACCTGTGAATACATTGAGGGCACACTCTGCCCTATCACCTTCATCACCAAAGAAGATATTAAGCAAGAGTGGACCTAGTGTTGACCTTTGGGTTACTTTACTCATTACTGACTTCCAACTGGACTTTGCACTATTGAGCACTGAACTCAGGGTCCAGCTGTTCAGCCAGTTTTCAATCCCTGTCACTGTCTGCCCATCTAGCCCATACATCAACAGCTTCCCTGTGAGGATCTTATGGGGAACAGCATAAAAGAATCATAGAATCACCAAGGCTTGAAAAGACCTCAAAGATCATCAGGTCCAATCATCCACATATCACCAGTATTTCCCACTAACCCATTTTTTCACCAAAGTTAAAAAAGATCCCTAAGGTCTGACTGAAGACCAGGTAGGCAATATGTATTGCCCTCCTTTCATCCATTAAGTTGGTCATTTCATAGAATCACAGAATAACTGAACATCCTGAGCTAGATCCCACAAGGATCATTGAGTGTAAGCCATGAGTTTGCACAGAACCACACAAAATTCAAACATCTTGTCCAGATTCTTCTTGAACTCTGTCAGCATGGTGACGTGACCACTTTTCTTGGAAGCCTGGTCCATGAAGAACCTGCTCCTAATATTGAACCTGAATCTCTACTAACACAGCCCTATTCTCTTGGGTGCTGTTGCTGTCCCAAGAGCAGAGCCCAGCGGTACCCTTGGCTCCCTGTGAGGAGCTGCAGCCTCCACAAGGCCTCCACCCAGCCATGTGCTCTGGGATGAGCTCACTAGGCTCTCCTCTGCTAGGTCTACACTCTCTGCACTAGAGGGAGTCAAGGGCTCCTCCTAATTCAGTACTGTCCACAAACTCAGCGCATACTCAACTCCTGTGTACATGTAATCAGTGGAAACACTGAAGAGGAACTGCCTTAAAACTGAATGCTGGGGAACCCCTGGTGACTGATTGCCAGTCTGATGCAACCTTGTTTATTATAACTCCTACTTCATCATTGAAATTTATCAGGTTGGTCAAGTATGATTTTCCTTTGGAGAATATACAGTGATTACTCCTGATGATTTTTGAGTCATACATGTACCTGGAAGACACTCCTGAGGTTAGCTGCTTCATCGTGTTCTGAGGTTTGAGCTGAGGTTGTCTGGGCCACAGTTGCTCAAGTCCTTTTCTTGTTTTTTGAGAAGACAGGAGTTACATTTGCTTTCCTCCAGTCTTTGGGTACTCCTCTCAGTTGCCACAGTCGACCAAAGCTTGTCGAGTTTCCCTGCCATCAGATCTGCCAGCCCTCTCACCACTAGAGGGTGCCTCCCATCCAGGCCCATGGAATTAGAAACGTCTGGTTTCCTTAAGTATGTACCTCGCTTTTGTGAGATGTACTGGAAAATGTATTCAAATGTATTGGAAAATGAGATTAAAATATTTTTTTCTTAGGGCCCAATAACTTAGAGTATTCACTAGTTATATAAGATATTAATGGATTTGTCAGTGTGCTTTTTCCTGAGAAAACAAGAAAGTACTGGATCTTAATGTTTTAGAGACAGATGTAGAGAGTGACTGTCTAAATTTCCTAGTTCTCCATCATGGCAAAATGAGCTTCAAAATGGATGTAAGGATGGAGTCATCTTGTAAAAGATGAGTCAGCTTTTTCGCTGAAACTCTAGAGTATATGTGTCCAACCTGTAAGTATTACGTTTTTGTTTCCATATTTTCTTTTTATTTAATATTTTACTTAAAATATATTTTAAAAGTTTTTTTTTTTTACTTATCACATATTACATCTTATATTGTATTATATTATATTTTTTACATGTGGCCCTTTATGTGCAGCCTGAGACAATTCCTTTTCACTCCATGAGGCCCAGGCAAGCCAGAAGGTTGAATGCACCTTTTCTACTGCATGCAGTGATTTGCAAGTGCCACGTGAGTTTAAGCATGTTAGCTTTCATACTAGAAATATAGCTAAACCAAAGGAAGACTGTATTTGTGTGTGTGTGAGCTCTACACCTGAAGTACTCTGAAAGGAAGCTCCCCACTGCAGCAGCCAGATGCTGCCGGCAATGCAGCGCCTTAAGGATTAGTATCCTGCTATTCATTTTGGTCTTTTCAGAGGGACAAACAGAGTAATACTTTAGCTGTAGAGCTTTGGCAGGCATACTGTGGGTATTACTCACCACACACCTTTGTCAGGATGTCAGATTAAAGCACACCCAACCTGTGGATAAATCCAGATTTCTTTGCAGCATGTAGCTCATTCCAGTAGTTCACGTTTTGTCCCAAGATAATAAAAGCGTCAGTACTCCTTTTTTGCTAATTAGTGAAGCTATGTTCACAAGGTACTGTCTGTCCCCTTCCTTCATATTATCTATTTTATTATCTCGTGAACAATATGTGAACTTTCTAACTCTACGATTTTACAAAAGATGGATTTCCCTACTCGTTTTCATACATGACAAAGACTTCTTGCTGGTGCCAGTCTGACATTAAGAGTGGGTGTTCTTTTTTTATAATGAAAAGATATTCATAACATCTGGCACTATAACAATAAACTTATTCTCAGGTTGAAAACTTATCCTCAGGTTGAGTCAACACCAAAGCATCACAAAAAGTGTGTCCAAAAAAGAAAAGTTTAGTTCTGAAATTGCTGATGTTTTATGAAGGGAAATAATTCTGCACAAGTTATTTTTGCATTTCACAAGCATTACTTTTGTAGCTAAACTGATGAAATACAGACCTCATAGGTTAACTGCAAATGTGGCTGGAAAACTGGACGGTCCAACAACTCCAAGGATGGTGCCCCATCATTCAGCTTCTGGTTGGCAACAGCTCACAAATGCTACTTTTCAGGAGTCAGTATCTGGCCAAGATTTTTCAACACCTCACCAACCGACTAGAAGAGGGGATGGAGGGCACTGGTGATGGTACCAGACTGGAGGAGGATTTCACGTGCTGGATGGGAACGCTGCCTTTCAGAGGGAATGCAGCAGACTAAAGAAATGGGCTTCTGGCAGCCACCTGGAGCTCAGCCCTGTGTTCTGCCCCTGGCTGGGGGGAGCCTGTAGCACACAGCCTGGAGAACAGCTCTGCAGCCCTGGTGGACAGCCAGCACGTGTTATCCAAGGACTCAGTGGCTGACCAGGGTCTGGATGATCCTGGCAAGATTACTGAGGCTTTCCCACTGCATCTTGATGCTCATCTGTCTGCTTGTAGAACTGAGCCCACTTTGGGAACCTCCAGTTTAAGAGAGATTTTCAGAAAATAGCGACAAATCTATCCAACAAGAGAAGTGTAAGTCTGGGAAAGATCCAGAGACTGTGGGATCTTCATCTTTAGAGATATTAAGTTCTCAGTAGGACCTCATCTATCTTTGTTGTGAGCCCTGTTTTAGTTAGGTCGGACAAGAGACCTGCAGTTGTGCTTTGCAGTCTAAATCATTCTCAGTTCCTTTGATTGCATTCTACAGGACTCTTGCAGAATGACTGAAATTGAGTCAGATAATTTGTATTAACTGGTCTCATCCTATTTCGATCAGCTTTAACAGCAGGAGACAGTATGTAGAGATACTCTGCACAGAGATCAAAAAGAGGTCAAAGAGGTAAAAGTTCATTTTTACAGCCTGGCAGATGTGAAATGAAATTGAAACAAATACTGTAGTTATACCTATACAGCCAAAAATGGCAGTTTAGGTTTGGCAAATGGCCTTTCTTCCTACTAGCAACACATAGATAATTGCCTGCCTGTTCGAATCTTTCTCCTAAACAGATACACAGAGTTGGAGAAGGTGCTGTATCAGAGCAACAGCTGAGGAAGTATAGTTGGAAATCTTGTGTGTCCACCCTCCAGATACCGTTGGAGGCTGAATGATAAACACTGGACTATTGAGTTATGCTTAGTTTTTCAATTAAGTGCAAGTCCTGCACTTGGAATTCATGCAAGTAAAACCCTGGGTTAAATTAATAATCATCAGAATTACTGTGAATTTCATTTGTAAGATATGATTGACACACGTCTGGGAGTTGCATGCTTTGCTCAAACAGAAACAGAAACCCTTTGCACCCCTGAGAGGATGCTGGTAACCACCTGCAAGGTGATGTACATCTGTAATTAGGTCTTAACCTGGAACATCTCCACTCCAGGCTGAAGAATACTGGTTCCTTCCATCTCTCTTCAAATGCATCCTGATCACCTCCATGGCCTTGCACTGAGCTCACTCCCGTTTGCCAGTGTTTGTCTCCATCCCTGATACAGGGATTGCAGCTTCTCTAGAAGACAAAGTCTCTTCTGGGAGGATATGTTAATGTTAAAATGGTTCCACCATGCTGTCAGAGCTGGCAAGGGTTGCTCCCTAGATAATGCTGTAACATGTCCTCTCTCATGTGAGACTAAAAGATAGAAAATTGTAAGACCACACAAGAATTAGGCCTGTTCCTTATGCAAGGTGTTAGGGCAAGAAAGAGTGGGCAGTGTGGGAGCTTGTGGTCAGCTGGTAAGTAAAGTTTGGGCCTTAACCAAGTCGAAAGGTCCTGAGACTTGGGCATCAGCTTCAGCTGGGAGACCAGGCTCTTTCCATGGCAGCTCTAAACCAATATATAAATAAAGCATGTTGTGTTTCTGTTTGACATGTCCTCTCCTTTTTTATCATCTTTGCTTTCCCTTTTCCTTCCTCCCTCCCTCCCTCCCCATTCCTTCCCCCCCCCAATTCCTTCCCTTTCCTTCCCATTCCTTCCCTTCCCTTCCCTTTTCCCTTCCCTACCCAGAAATCTGCCTGGCTGAGGGTAATGGCTTTCTGCTAGCAATGTTACCCCATATCTGAGGCTTCCCAGAATAGGCACAAGCTCCTTACAGCTGTTGGGAAATGCTGCAAAATCTGCAGGTTTGATCTCTACCAAGGGATACTCCTGCCACATAGACAGCATGGTCATATCAAATACAAATCTGCATTACCTTGCCTCTCTCTGCAGTTCCCTGATGGATGTTAATAAAGCCTAATACCTGTGGACTGAAATGTGAAGAGTCACTAAGAGAGAAAAGCAGAGCTGGTCTCATTGAGCTAAGGCTGCTTAGTACTAGAGAGTACAAACTTTTTTCTAGGCATTTGGGAAAGTGAACGCATACAGCATGCGTACATGCAAAGTAGAGCAAGGTAGTAATTCTGATGGGGTCAGCCTTTCCAATTTTGCTGTACCTGCCACGTGTTTGTGTAGCTCTTCATGCTACACAAACAGTGTTCTTGCATCTTGCAGGCTCACTGATGGGTACAGGTGGTTTTAACCAAACATGCCCATTTCAGCTTTCATCTCTTCTTGTTGTGGAGAGATGCACATGGAACTCACTGCTATGGTCTCTCAGAGGAGTGCAGCTTAATTTTGAGGGCCTGGACTAACGATTTCCATGGACAGTGCCCATTGTGGACGATCTGCTTGATGGCCTTGGGTCTAAAGAAAGTATTTGCAGTTGTAAAAAACAGAAGTCTGAAATGGGGAGTAAAAATAAGGTGCAGTAAGCATAAGAAGATATGCCAGTACTTCCGTTGTCAGTATGTTGCTGTGGAAGAAGTGCATGTGACTGGCTGACCTGGAGTTTGCAAGAAGCTTGCAGAAATGCGTGTCAGAAACCCATGGCTAGCAAGAGCAGAACACTAGGAATTCTCCAGCATTTGTTCCTCAGCTGTACTTGTTTAGACAAACCAGACAAAAAGTACCTGATTTAGTCTGAAGAGAGAAGCCAGAGTCCAAGGTAAACATGTATGGGCAGCACTTTTGAGTAGCTTGACTTTCAAGTTTCCTGAGAGCAGTCATGCCCATGGAGTCGGTAATGAGAAAGAATTTGTTTGCTGAAGGATTTCTGGGGCTCAGTGCTTCTTTTCCAGGTGGAGGCATTCAGACAACTGATGAATGAAGCATTTTCTGTCTGGGACAGTAAATATTTAACTGGAAAGTTAAGAAAGATCTGTGATTCTGAGTTTTCAAGGCCTCTTCAGAGAAAAAAAAAAAAAAAAAAAAAAGCAAAACCTTAAAAAAACACCTTTTCTGCAGGCACAAAACAAAAAGCACAGAAAGGAGAAAAGAGACTGGGAGACATCAGGAACTTAGAAAAGCTGTGCTCCTCTGCAGTATGCTGTGGTCCAGCATCATCTTCACAGCATGTGCAGTAAACCTGTTGCTGCCCAGTGTCTCAGGCCGCAGCGCCTCACACATCTGCAACACACTGCAGAGCATTTTTGTTTCCCTTTTCATATTATTCTACTACTCACAAAATCCCATTACATGAGATCCAATCATTGAGTGTTCAGTGTTTTCATTTCTGAGAAAATCAAACAACGCAAAAAGTGACCAGCTTAGAAATCCCAAAGTGATGAGATGATAGGATAATTTCCACTTGAAAATGTCTTTCTCAGGTTTTCCCTGGCCTGGCAAGGTTTGCACACAGGAGTGGGACCACCAAATGTGGCATTCAGCCTTAGCAGTGGCTGGGTTGCCAAGCCACCAGGACACGCTGGGATGGTGCACTGTAGTGTCTCAGTATGATGGGCTCTAAGGGCTTGGTCCAGGCGATATTGTGTTTCCAGTTATTTCAGTGGGAACTGGAGTTGCTCTCAAGAGAATGGTGTTGAAACCAGCAACATTCTCCCATTAAGTAACAAGGATTCATTTTCTGCTTTTTTTTTTTTCCTGCAACAGCAGCTCCAGACAAAGGCTGCTAACAGCTGTTCTTTGACTGAACCTTACTGCCTCAGAAGAGCTGTGTCTTTCATCGCTTTCTAAGATGATTGAGATAAGTACTGTGTGCACCTGAGGCCACAGCACATTTGGTAGTCAAGCACAGTGGAGAGCCCCCTGAGATCTGCACGCTCCACTGCTGCAACAAACTCAAGGGCCTTCTCCTTTCTGGCATGATGCACACTGTTGCTGGTGAAATGCCTGCTTAGCTGTACTCTCACAAGGAGGCTGGAATCCACACTTAACCACTTGAGGACTCATCCAAGTGAGGACTGGTGTCACGCTCCAATATAAAGGAGGGAGACAAGGTTCTTTGATTATGTGTATACCCGATGGTGAGATTAAGACACGACGGGTCAAATGTTAGCCCAACCAGTTTATTACAATTACTAGCTGCTTAGGGATATGGGGAAGGGAAGGTGAGCGTTAGAAGAGGGATAAAAAGCAAGGAGTCTTGATAGAAAGCAAGAGAGATATAGTCACCACCATGGGTCCAACGAGGTTCGTAGTCTCAGGAACTCATCTGGTCACCGCGGTGGATGGGAGATGGCAGCAAGCAGGCCTCAGGGTCCGTCTTCGGGAGTTCTCCTCAAAGATTTTCTCTTTGGGAGTTCTTCTCCAGGAATTCCTCTCTTCACCTCCCCTCCAAAATCCTTGGTTCAGTGAAGGCATTTTATCCCCCATTTCTCAGGTGTTTTTTCCTTTCTCTTGGTTTGTGTGACATGTCTGGCCTAACAGATAAGCCAGCAGCGGATGTTGCCTTCATTGCCATGCAGGAGAATTGTCTTTCTGTGGTGGTCAGCTTCTCCAAGCTGTACCCCCCCGGAAAAGACTATTTGCCCCTATTTCTGCTTATCTTTACAACCATAGGCAGAGACAATGAGGCACCATAACACCCATCTGGATAACTGGCAGTTATCAGTCAGAGTCTTGTCACCAGAAAAGGCCTTACGAAGCAAGCTTTGAGACAAAAGAAAGGAAAACAGTTTCTGTCTTCCACAATTGGGAAGAGAAGCATCTCAGGATGAGATGAACAAAGTGTTCTGGGGGAGATGATGCAGTCTGCTGCTCTGGAGAGCAGTGCACTTCTTCCAAAATAAGGATCGGCAAGAGGAGTGCTGGAAGGGCAGAATTGAAAAAGCAGAGATGAGACCTGTCAAGGAGATTAGATGGACTTGTTCTAGGCATGAGCATTCCTCTGGAGCAATTCTCTGTTAATCTTGATGGGTGGGTGCTGGCTGATTCTCCAGGCTGCTGCTGTAGGATGATTCACTTTCTTGTTGATGGTGGTCAGAAGTGGTCCTTTTGGGCTGCCAGTGTTGAGTAGTACGTGATGGAAGGTTCTTACTGAAGGAAGATACTTGGGAGAAAAATATACAAGGAAGTAGTAGGAGAAAAAAGAAGGCTTAGATGCAGTGGAGGGTATGCACAGCTGGGTAAGCTGTAAGAGGTGGAAGAAAAGGGTGTTGGGGTTATTTAGGCTGGAGAAAAGAAGGTCAAAGGGGGTACCAGCATGCTGCTTAATGGAGCTACAGAGAAGACAGGCAGATTAATCTCACAGGTTCACAGTTTTAGGGCAAGAGGCAAAGGGCACAGGTTACAGCAGGAAAAATTCTGGTTAGACACAGGGAAAAGATTCCTTCTCACAAGAGTGGTGCTGTTCTGGGACAGCCACTAGAGAAGTGGTGGGATCTCTGTCCTTGGTTACACTCTTGATTGACAGGGTAAGGCCCTGGGCAACATGATATAGCTTCAAGTGAGCCTTGCTTTGAGCAGAATGTCGAGGTGAAGACCATGAGACACAAACCTTTCTGTGATTCTTCGAGAAGTTCTACAGTGATCCTTCTGTGATCCAGTACAGAGAGGGAATGCACCCTAGTCTAAGGCCAGCATACGAGAACACTGGCTCCTGTGCATATAAACAAGTTACTACAGCTGGTGGCCCCCTGTGCTCCGTGAATGTAAGACTCATGGCTTGCTGCATAGGAGGTGTCACCCACTCCATGGTAGTGCACACAGACAAACCTCAGCTGACACATTCTGCTAGCTGATCTGAAACCAACAGGTCATTCTTCGGGCTGTGTAGGGAATGCATGGGCATGCAGAGCCAGACTACCTTTACATAGTTCTCAGCACTTCCAAGGACTTGCTAAGGGCTTGTCCTGTGGATAGGGACTCGCTGCTCTGTCAGCATGGCTGAGGCTTTCTGTGAGCCTCCAGTACAGCTAGCAGGATCCATCTTCCTCCACTGACGTGAAAATAATGTCATCAGCTTCAACAGCCATAAATTGCATGGGTGCTCAAGAAGAGAGAGCCAGAGCACAGGGGAAATGCACACTTATAGGTTTGCACATGGCTTGTACTGAGAAGAAAAGTTCACAACACAGTGTTTTTAAGGAAAAGCCTCCTCTTCTCTGTCCTTACCAGCTACCATCCTATGGCAACTCTTAGAGAGTTCTCAGAAAGCAGCTTATCATTCATAAAGGTGAACAGCTCTTCAGCTATGCCCATCAGCCATGTGTAAAAAAGATTATATCATCCATGCTAGTGGTGTTTGGTTCCTGTCATGCAATTGATCTTTGGAAGAACAGCCATGTCACTGCCAATAAGCTTTGGATGAGATGCCTGCTGGCAGCAATTTCTCCATGCTCTGCAGCAGGTGGGAAGTGGCATGCAGGATGTAGGGAAACAAGGGGACAGTCATGACAGAGCAGGAAAGACAATAGTAAAATTGTTGGAAGTGTCCATAGACTTTGGAAGGACTTGATGAGCTTACAGTG
The DNA here is from genome assembly GCA_036925125.1 of Oreortyx pictus. NCBI lineage: Eukaryota > Metazoa > Chordata > Aves > Galliformes > Odontophoridae > Oreortyx > Oreortyx pictus. Next base: position 59,977,936 of record JAUPFR010000004.1, on the reverse strand, counting down.
GGATACCATGTTGAGACCTGTGTGTGTGTGACAAGAAGGGAAAACGAGAATCAGGAAGCTTGGGCAACTCATTGCTGCACTGCAGAAGTAGCAATTGTTGTTAGAGCTAAGTGGATGAAGGGAAACCTTGTGATAGTCGTGAGCTTATGTTTCTCCATTGTCCGGAGTAGGCTTTGAGCCACCAACTGCTTACACTGAGGAAAGGAGCTGGCAGAAGAGACAGGCTTGCTCCACACTTTTGAAAAGTGGCTGTGTGCACTTCCCTTTCCTGTAATCACCCACAGGGACCTGTGGATGTGCAGGAGGTGAGGTGTTAGCAGCAGGCAGGCCAGTGATGTTGCTGCTGCACACCGCTGGAAGAATGGAGGGAAGTGGGTAGAAGAGGGGGACCTCCAAGCATGGCAAGGATGGTGTAGGTAGGATCTGGGGGGTTATGGTGGATGTTCAGCAGTAAACTACAGGGTGAATGGGTCTGCCACCGACAGTGACATTTAGCCTTGAAACTGGTCTCTCAAACAATGTTTTTTAAGAAATTCTGCATAAAATTTCTGAACTATTTTCCAAAAGCTTCTTCAAAAGTTTACATCTTTTCATAGAGTTCGCCACTTTTGAGAACTCCCCTCTTGCCTTCACCCTCAGCCTTCAGGACCTACCTGAATATGTGTCTCTCCCCTTTCCCTTGTGAGCCAGACAGAGCCCCAGGACATTCCACAAAAGTCAGTGTCCAGACCTCAGCCCTGTGGGGCAGGAACTGCAAGTAGTGTGGGACTATTCAGCAGTTTTCTGGGGGTGGCAAACAGGGCAGACACAAGAGAGCTGGGGTCTAGGTCACCCAGGCACACAGAGGGTGTCTAGAAGAAGCATCACTGGAGCACTGGAACTAGATGATCTTTGAGGTCACTTCCAAACCAAGCCATTCTGTGATTCCATGGTTCTATGATGAGACAAATCAAAAGGGCAGCAGAGGCACCACACAATAAACAACAAATCATCTCCCAGGGTTTGATAATGCCAGGTTCTACTTTGTTTTTCTTTGGAGCTGGATGCTCACAGTGCAGGGCTGCTGTGTCCCAGACTGGCTGCTCATCACAAATTTGCTGTTACAAAGAGTTCAGTGAAGAGAATGCTTTCCTTCTGTTATTTTTTGAGTTAAGGATTTTTGCACCCAAGGCAAAGATTAGGGTGGCAGTGCACCTAGAAGTACTCAATGCATCCACCTGGCTTGTACTTCTACATGTTATCACAAGCACAAGCTGCCTTTTACCTCTCAGTATTTCCCACCCCATAACAGATATGCCCCAGATAAGACAGTGACAAGCTAAATACACTGCATGCATTCAAGGCCTGCCCACCAGCAGGCCTTGAAGCTCATCGTAGGAGCTTTCAGGCTTCTCTCCTTTCAAAGCCCACAGAGCTTTGCTAGCACTCCTTATGTAAATGGAAAATTTATGCACACACACACCCATGCATGTGCAGTCATCCCTTCTGCTTGCTCTCTAAAAGGCTGTCAGACATTTCGTTTTATCCAGCTGAGGCCTCTCGTCCCAGTCACAAACTGCTGGACAAATGCTGGGATTTCATTTATCTGTCTATTAGATCCCAGTGGTGTTTGCCCCTCGGCTGCTCCCAAAAGCCTATGTCCGTGGATTTTAGGAACTGCCTCTCAGACTACGTCCCATTGCTGTACACTTGTATAATGCTGTCACGGTGGTAGCAGTGCCACTACATCGCTTTGCATTGACCTCCTCTTTCAAACTGCCCCATGTCCCAACATGAAGAAAATTGGAAGTCATTTCCATCCCATCACGCTGCCATATCACCTGATATCTCTGTCAGTGTGAAGTAACCCTATTAAGAAAACAGTACTTCATGTTTCTTAAAATGCACTGTACAACATTCTATTTCTGTAGACTGCAGCCAAGCGAGTGCTGCATGAGGCTGCCCCTGTAGCATGCTCTGCAGGGGAGCATGGGTTCTCTGAGTTTTATGGCATCTGGCACTGCTTGCTTTCCATTCCCCGTCCTTTGAAAAGGAACTGCAGAAACTGCAGTTTTCGTGCTGCAGCAAAGGTGGCCAGCAGATCAGATGTGACAACCTAACATAAGTGAAGCAAGAGCCACCTCGAGAATGCTGAAACACCTCAGCCATATAAAGCTGATTTATTGTTGGAGGAAGCAGCTCTAAGCTTTCTCCCCTTTCCGCCTGGCTTGCATTTGAAATCTGCGGAGGCCATGAAGGAAGCCGGCAAAATGTGACTCACGCTCACTTACACCCGTGAGTGATCCTGGATTCTCACCAGTCCTGCCCAAACTCCAGCTAAAGGCGCTGAGCAAACAGGAGGACGGCAATTATAGCCGTCAAATGGCTTTGCCAGCATCTTCAGCTTAATCTCATCTAAGTGACTAATTAGTATCCCTTGAAGATCTGTGATGTGCTTGTCACATGGATTATAAGGCAAGCTACCGATAAAAAAACTCAGCGTAAAGTCCTATTTCTGATGATTCCTGAAACAGATCCAGCAGGCATCTGTTCTCGGTACAGCACTCAGAGCAAACCAGCCTAAGGTCTATAGAAGACACTGCTGCTGATGAAGCGGAGGCATTGGCAGAGTGGCACAGTGCATGTCATACCTCTCATGCATTGAGGAAGCACAACTGTCAGCAAAAATCAGGGCACAGGGGCTTGCACATGGGGAGGGATGTCTTGGTGAGTTGTACTGGCAGCTACCTGAGCTGGGAGAGTGAGTCACAGAATTGTAGAATCATTAAGTCTGGAAAATACCACTAAGATCCCCAAAAGCAACCCAGCCCACCCCCACCATGGCCACTGATCACTGTTCCTCAGTGACACATCTCCATGGTTCTTGATCATCTCCAGAGAGATGGTGATTCCGCTGCTTCCATGGCAACCTGTTAATATTAATATAATAACATTAATAATATGCTAATAATATGTTAAACTTCACCACTTTTTCAGAGAATAAAATTTTCCTCATGTCCAACCAGAACCTCCCCTGGCACGACTTGAGGGCATTCCCTCTCACCCTATCACTAGTTATATCGGAGCAGAGGCTGACCCTCGCCTCACCACAGCCTCCTTTTTCAGGCAGCTGTACAGGGCAGTAAGCTCTCTCCCAAGCCTCCTCTTTTCCAGACTGAACAACCCCAGCTTCCTCAGCCATTCCTCACACACCAAAAGGGTACTTCAGTGACAATTTCGGTTTCCACCAAACAATCCTCCGCTGGACTGAGCAGTATAGCTGCAGAGCGGACCCTCCACGTCTGCACCTGCAGCGCTTTTCAGCACTACAGGGTGATTCTATATTACCACTGCAGGTAACATAATTGATACACAGTCACACATCACCAGCTGAATGGATGTTGGCTGCAAAATGCTACAGCTTTTAGTAGGTCTATTTGCTTCAGCTAGAGTAGGTCTTTAAAAAAGAAGCACTCTGAATTTTAATGCTGCATAATTAAACTGCTGATGAACCAGTAACCGAGACATCTATGCCCTGATTCCACTGACAGGCTTCTGTCTCAAAAATGTAAGAAATCACTCGGCAAAAAGTGCAGAGCTGTCATCAGATTTGGACGTGTAGAACTTTGCAAGACATCAGGAATTCCTCTGCTGGTGTGCAAAGGCTGTAACAAATCACCAAATCTGAGTGGAATTTACCAGAAAAACAAACAAACAAACAAGCAAACAAACAAACAAAACCAACCAACCAAACAAACAAACAAAAGCAAAGGTCTCACCAGCACTAGCATGGGTGTCTGGGGCTGCAGCTGCCCTCCCAGTTTGCCAGGCTGCTGGTATCCATGATCACACACTGCTGGGTCCTTCCAGGGCTCCTGCTGGGGACAATCAGTCCTCACTGGGTGCTGCCGGACTTACCTGAGTAACAAATAAGATTAGTGCTATAGGCATGACAGTAAGTAGGTTCTGAATGGGAATGTTGGAAAGCAGCAGCTCTGTTTTCCTGCTCAGTTTGTTTTATTTTATGCATTCAGCTCATATACATGGCATGCTGAAAATAATTTGTGAGTTACACACATTTCCTCAGAAGCTCAACTGAGCAGAGACACCTCAATCCAGAGGCTCAACACAGAGAGAAAGGTGGAACAAGCACAGGGCACAAGGAGCTGGGGAAAGGGAGAGCAGCACTGTCGTGCTGCTCACCCAGTGAGTCTGAATTGCTGTCTACGGGTTTTTACAAGTATTTGCAAAAGGAAAGCTTTAAAGAGGAATTAGGAGAATGATAGCATGTGAACAAAGCACCGAAAAAAAAAAAAAAAAAAAGGAGAGCATTGTGGAGCCAGTGTAACAGAAAGAGATGTGAAAAGTGTTTCCTTTGGTAAAGCATCTCTACTGTCAGGTAACCCTATTGCAGCTTAAAGCAGGCAGACATTTTAGAGCCTGAACAAGAAAATCTGCAGCAGGGAACATGTCTGCAGGAAGTTCCTGCAGGGTTGGATGTGTTGCTTTTAAGGGTTAGGACTTTGCTTTTATACTTAGTGAAAATCGTGATGACTGAAGCCAAATTTCACAGATGGGAGAGGAAAAATGACAGCAGCTTGTTCATGAGGAAGGATTACTCTGTCACGCAGGATACAATGGAGCCTTCCTCCTTTACCACTTTAACAAGTTTTATTTCATGCTGGAATTCCTGCTTTCAGAAAGACACTGTCATGGGAAACAGATTCCGCCTGCAGACCAAACATTGCTCAGGATATCCCTTCTACCTCTGCATGCTATTCAGTATCAAGGCAGCTCTAAGCAAAATTACGAAACTATTGAAATATCTTTCTTCATCTCTCCCTTCCTTTTTGGAAAGCGTGTAACAAGGATACAATTAACTGAAACCTCAGTGGTGGAGAGAACAGACTGAAGCCTTCAGACGTGCCTCAGTGATTTAGAAGCCTAGCCCTAAGTCTTGCAAAATAATTAACTGGAGGTCTCCCATTGTGTCGAGCTTCTCCGTGGGTCTTGAGATACTGCTGCAAAGGCACTGGAATGCCTCTAGCAGCAGATCTTTCTGCATGTCTTACCTATGATTATCCTGACTCTGGGACTGAAGAATAACCCTTAATAAACTGATGGATCACAAGCCTTTGAGCATATGTGGTTTGTGCTGGGTAGCTGCCCTTTTGATCAGCAGGAAATTGTTTCTTCATTAAAATGACTAAAGCTTTTGAAAGACAAAGATAAAGGTTTTTCTGATGAATCACCACAGGGCTGCATTTGAGGAACATAGATCCTTGTTACCCAGAAGTTACTTGTCAGCCTGCTGCTAGTGGAGCGTGAGCAGAGGGAGGACGTGCAGCCATTGATGAGTATATACAATCCCTGGTCAGAATCCAGTCCAACCCCCCAGAAAAGGCTTTTTTGTTTCCCCAAGCTGCTAGGTCACCTTGTGCTTCAGCTGACTGCTAGATTTTGTCTTTCTTGGAGTGAGTAACTGTGCACAGGGCCAGACTCTTCTGGGCCATAAGGAGCACTGGGAGTATGTATGCAGTGGACATACACATTCTCTCAGACCACCAGAGCCCCTCTCTTGGTGGCACCTTTGCTCTGCCTCCTAAACACAAAGTACTCTTTTCAAGCCCATCTCACTTCTCTCTCAGGGACAATACTCTCACTCCCTGGGCTACACACTGCCACAGGAGTGGGAGAGAATGGGGAGGAGACATGTGAGCCCCTTCTGCTGAGGCTCAGTCATTTAAAGGTCACTGGGCCAGAAAGGAGGCCCAGGGGCAGCAATACTTCTTCTGCTCAGAGAAGTGTTTGCGCATTTTACATGTCAGCAGTCTAATGGAGCAGCACTACAGAAGTCCTTGGAGCAGGACAGGCACAATGAACCCTTCCTGGCAGGAGCACCTGCCTGGTGACCCTCTCAGAGCCCTGTGCTGTTTCAGCTGGAGTACAGGGTCCCCCAGCCCTGGTGCAGCATACAGCACAGCTCATGGTGGGACAGCCCAGTTCTTGCTCCTCTGCAACACGTACCTGCTCGTGTTCAGGAAGATGATGCTGACGATCCAGGACAGGCACTGCTGTACTGCTGCAGCCTTTTAAGGGACATGGCATTTACTACCAATGCCAGTTTGGCCAGAGTGCCCAGAGCAGTGCCAGTTGCTGTCCCATCCCTGTTCACTGCTTGGAGGTACTTGTGCTGCTGGGCTCATCAGCGAGCACAGGGGAGCGTGTTCCCCAGTGCTTCTGCCAACCAAGTGACCTTCTCTCTGCTGTGGAAAGAGGCTGTATTGACCCCACAGTCCTACCCTGAGTACTGGGAGCTGAAGGTCTTTCCCAACTCAGCCCCAGCCATGGCAGCAGGGGTAAATTGACGTTCTTCTCCACAAGAGTTGCCTTACATGGTAGGACAGGAGCAGACCAGGAAAACTGGCTTGCCCATGAGCTCTAGGTGCCTCCACCACTGGGCCAAGAAAGGTGTTGTAGGCAGCAGACTTTGATTTCACGTCCTTTTGTACAGGAAAGCTTCTATTCTGACTCGGAATAGAACAAGAAATAAATACGTGTCTTACTGCTACCTCTCTCTCCAAGTGACCCCACCATACACAGTGAGCCTGAAAGCCTTCTAGGCTTTAAAACAACACCCCTCCTGCAAACAATAAAAATAAATAAATCAAAGAAATGGTACATGATGAGAACCATAACATGGAGAAGGACCTCAGGCACCATTTAGGAAAGGCGCAGACTCTTGCTCTGGCAGTGCCACCCATACTCCATGCCTAGAAGGCTGGGAAAGGTTCTGGGGAAGAAAAGACTGCTGCGCGGGAATGTTTTAAGGGCCTGAGTGGTAATGAGTCAGTGCTGAGGTTTGGATTCAGATGTTTCCTACCTAGCACCTGCCAAATGTGCCAGAACTTGATGGGGAAGGACATGGAATACCTTTATCCCTGGTTCACAGACAGGAAATGGGAGCTTAGCAGAGGGAATACTTGCCTAAGACAAAACTGGGAGTGGGATGAAAGCGTACAGGTTTCAGGCTCCCTGGGACATAAAATGCAGGAGTTGGAGGTCCACCATGCCCATCCTGTAGCCATTGCTGTTCTGTTGATGATGACACAAAGGAAGGCAGGAGGAAGAAAGGAGGATGAGTCCATGATTTTGGTACAGAACCATTTTCTACCATTCAAAGAATGAAGGCAGAGCAAAAGACCAATGCCCTGCCTTTGGGAGATCTGCCCTGAGTCAGTTCACACCTCCTGTCAGCCTCTCCATGCCCTAGTCATTATGAGCTCTGCTCTCCACATTGGTACCAGGCAGCCCTTGTTTCTCCCTGGTGGGGTTTAGCAGTCTTGGGGGCCACAGGTGGTGATTGAGATCCATCCACCACAGTCACCCAAGGCCACATGCAACGGTAGAGTGCTCCAAATTTGGACAGCTAGTGTTATCCTATTATATTGGGAAGGGAGAAAGACCATGTTGCCTCTCTTATCAGCTCCTGATGGAAATGGTGATCTTGGGTTGTGTGCTATGGCTTTTCTTCAGTGACACCAGACGGTGTGTGCGATAGGTAGTTCTACCTATGGTAGAACATGGCCATGTGCCTTTACACACCTCATGTGCTGCTGCAGAGATTGGGCAATAATCAGCAGGAGTTTGATCAGGAGTTCAATCCTCATTACCAAATATGTATTGCTTTGAGTTGGCATGTGGGTGCAAACCCCTTATGCTCTGTTTGCACTCGTTCTGGCACTGACTTCATGATGAGCTCACCGGAAAGCAGCTTTGTGCACAGCAGCCCTGCAAGATAGGTTTTTCTCCACACCCAAAGCTGGACCCAGTGTAGGAAGGGAGGCCCAGGAGGCCACAGCCTGCTGATATGCCAGCAGGGAGAGGTGACAGGACTGGCTGAAAGCTATGTGCTGAGCTGGGGGTGGGGGGCTTTGGATCAGGGACCTGCTGTGGCCCATCCAATGAGAAAACATTATGGGAAAGACTTTGGTGTGCTGAGCAGCGTGTGAAGTTAGGCTGAGCTCTGCGGAGGAAGAAGTTGGGATGAGCATCTTTTGGACTTCCTGACTGGGATCAGACCTTCAGTGGCAACATGAGCTGACATTGCTTTTCCCATCAGAGCAATGACCCTCATTCTCCAGAGGTTTTGTATGAAAGGGAACAGAACAGCACACACCTCTTGGCTACATGCTTATATGAATGAGATTGACTCCTGTGTTAGATCAGCTGTGTCGAGCAACTTGATGTACAAGGGAGGGCACGATCCCCAAAGGGTTGAAATTAAAACCCATTTTCCATCTTGTGCTGTAGCAGCATTAGGCTACAAAGCCACAAGCATTGTCAGAAAGTAGCAGGAGATGGATGCAAGTGGGCTGGCAGAGCCCTCACCCAGCACTGGAGTAGTCAGGAAGCATTCCAGACCTTGAAGGACAGCTGCTGATCATCACTCCAGTCATCTCCTCCAGGGTCTGAGTAGAGAATCACAGAATCACAGAACTGCTTGGGCTGGAAGGGGCCTTAAACATTATTTGATCCAACCCACCTGCCATGAGCTGATTGCTCCCCACCAGATGAGTCCCAGGGCCCCATCCAGACTGGCCTTGAACGCCTCCAGCCTGTGCCACTGTCTCAGGATCCTCATCGTGAAGAATTCCAACACAACACTGAGGGCTAAGGATCCATCCAGTTTTTCAGGCTGCAACACATTGTGGGTTTCAGGTTGCACTGGGAGGACATTCCTATGGCACTACACTCCCCACAGGGCTAATCCGCAGGGGAATGTGCCTGCAAGGTGGGGCCGCCCTGGGGCTGGCGGGCCTGAAGAAAGCAGTTGCAGCCTCTCTGCGTGCACATGCCAGCCTTGCCTGGCCTAAGCCTGGACAGACATTGGAGAAGGGTCCAGGTTAGATACTGGATAGTCTTACAGCTCCCACGTGTTGCTGCCTTTTGCAGCTGCCATGACAGCAACATGTGCTCCATGAAGTCTGTGTAGCTGGGGACAACACTGCTCTCTACAGAAGCCTGGACACGGGGACCCCAGCACTTGACTGCATGCCAAGCGTAAGCACCAAAAGGTCTATTAGGTCTCAGCTCACCCATACAGACCAATGGTGTTCCTCCCCTTGTGGCCTCTAGAACAGGACTCACACTGGCAGAAAGGCCACGGCATTGCTGTTAATCTTCTGGCCACTTCATCAATAAGCTCCCTTAAAACACCATAGTGCTTTATACTTCCCAGTGTCTCAGCAATACTTTTACCACCTCAAGTGAGGACAACCTTTCTGCAAGTGATGTATCTCTACTATAAGTGAGTATAAGAAAAGCCATTCAGAAAAACTTCGTGACATCATGGCGCCCCTGCATTTTGCTGTTACTGCAGCAACATTCTTATCCCAGAGAAGTTTTTAAAAAGTGGAAAAATGACCCTCTCCAATCCACATGCTAGAGATGGTTTCACTAGAGCTACTGCTCTGAAACTTGTTGAATAAAAGATTTAAAGTGAAGAAAGCAAACTGAAGTAGTTAACGGTCACAGAGGAGAATGATCTCTGTGTCTAGCATTGCTTCAGGAAACCCAACCTCCCTTCTCCCTGCCCAGGTACTTAGGCAGGAATTCTGCTTTCACCCTCACCTACCATGTTGTCCTTGCTGGAGAAATTTGGCTGCAAATAGCCCTAAGGTCTGTCAAAACTCCAGTGATGCCCTGTCTGAACTTGGCTGGTATAACCCCTGTTAAAAAATGCAGAAAATATTTCAAAGTTAAACTTTAAAGGGACAGCCATTGTTTTATTTGTGTTTAATTAAAAATAATAATAATTGTTTTCCAGTCCCGTGGTAATTAGCTGTCCAATCTACAGCTCCCATGGGAAAGAGCCTAGAACAAGTGAGCTTGCATACTGACTTGCTTTGTACATTACCACGGTGTTGAGTACAGCAATTTGTTGGGAGGGGGTTTCCAACTTGGACTCTGTAGCAGTTAAACTGTCATGCTCCAAACCACAGAGTTTTACTGTGGCCTCCATTTCCCTTTGTTTCACCTGAACTTCTCATCCCTCTCTGCAAATCCTATGCCAGAATGAGTCATTTCTGCAGGACTAGGTCTTATTTTTCAGCTCTTCTGTCAGTGTTGCCCAGACTAGTTCAGAGCAGAAAAAAAATTGACACTCCCCATTCAATAAAGCCGTGCAACAAGTGACTGAAAGAAATTACCTCCAGTGTTCAGCTATTTACACTGAACCAGAGGAACACCCTGTCTGCACGGTGCTGTGCGGCTGACAGCGTAGGGCTGGTAGCCTCCAGCACAAACCAGGGGCGAGCTCAGAGAAGGAGCAGGGATGCGGTGAGCTGCCTGTGGGATGTCTGCCACATTGCAGCATGGTGGTCAGTTCATAACTTGTGTCTGAGGACCTTAGTGGCATAGGCAAAACAACCAGTCAGCTGGGAAAAATGAGATCGGAGCACCTGGCATGAGGAGAAGTCATTTTGCTTCTGTCCATGGGTCATTTTCCTACATCGCTGGCAGGGTTTGAACTGACTTGACAGGACCTCTGTGGTTCAGCCTCACAGTGTCTCTCACGGTAATAGAGAGAACTGCAGAAATAATGAGATCTCTGTTCCAGCCCCATGCTGAAAGTGCAAGTGAGGCTGACACTCACCGTGCAACACCTGCTGGGCTTCACAAGGCACAAAGCATAGAAATTCCTGCTGTCCCTTGGGGAAGCCCACCCTCAGGCACAGCTATCACACGTGGCATACAGACTCACAATCGAACAATTAAGACCAGACTACCCAAGATGTAGGCAGATTTTTGGAACTCAGTGCTGTCAGTGCACAGACACACTGTAATGTTACAGTGTACGGCTTTAATTGCAGAACAAAACTGAAAAGCCTTTCCCTCTATCCAGATTAGCATGACATACATACTTCTGGAAATACACATGGCCTCAGGTAAACACTAAGGCCATACGTGAGGGAACAGATTCTCATCCTGTGTAAATCCTCATGGGCTTTGCAGCAGCACTGCAGCTATTCTCAGCCTTTATAGTATTGTGAAAGAATAGTTCTGAACCTAGAAACAGTTTCCTCATCTGGGACTATATAGTGTGCTACGAGCTCAGGAAAAACTCCAGGAAATTTCTCTAAGTGTTTGTGAGCAGGGCACTATTGCCATGGTTACCACCGTGGTGAAGGGTCAGAGATGTGATGAGAACAAAAAGGCCTACAGAAAAAAACCAAAAAAAAAAAAACCAAACCAAAACAAAAAAAAAACCAAAAACAACCCCCCCCTAAAGAAAACCTTTTTTCCTAAAGGAGTTCTGCGTAAAAGCATTTTGATTTTGTCCACCAGCATGAGTAAGCCCAGACTACCCTGTTTTACACTTTATTTTGGAAATAAAGGCTCTTTACATCTGTCACTCATGGAGTAAGAGCAGCAGTTCGTAGGGCTGTCTGCTCCCAGTCCATCATTAGTGCCTAGCACGTCTGAGTTCACTGACGACAGACAGCATTCATAGCTCTCTTCATAGCCAGGTATACCTTGCATTCTCTGCTGTTTTACACAGGATCCTGTGTGCTCATCAGCACAGACGTGGGTGCCATTTAAAGCACAATTTTCTTTGCTAAGTCTCAGCATGGTCTTCCCTGTAGAGGCAGTAGAAGTGTTGTTCAGAGACTGTAAGAACAGCAGAGCACAGCCCTCAGTGGAGTAGGGCTTCGCAGAGTAAGACCCAGCAGTTTACACTCCTTCATGTAGCTGTAAGCATGATTTATATATGACCATGGAAAAGTGTTTTGCCAGTGGATGGGGTCAGCACAAAGCTCACAGACACCAAGTTAAAGCAGTGCGTTTATGTAACTTTAAAGCAGTGAGATGCTAAGTGAAATGATACAGCAAGAGTAACACACAACAAGGCCATGCACCTAACCATTACAAGAGGACAGCAATAGTGATAACGATACATCATCAATTGCCCTCATATTTTACTGCCATCCAGATGGAGCCCCAGTTGCAGTGAGGATTTCAAGAGGCTTTCCCAGCCATTGGGAGGTCCTACACAGTGTGTCCACTTGTAGGTGAGGTCTCCAACTTAACTGCAAGAGGGTCCACCTTCTATATCATTGAATAAATAAGTTTATGTGACAATGAGGTGGAAACATCTGGTTTTGTTCTCCTTTTGGATTCCACCTCCAACCTCACTAAGGCTCCAGGAGGAACCAAGGAAGTTTGTGCACTTGCATTTCTTGACACTTCTGAACAAGGAAAGGTAAATACATTCTCGTAACACTTTATCTAAGCTATGTCTCTTGCTAATGAAATGTTTTGTCCAAGATACATATTTCTCTAATGATCATACATATTTTGCTAATGATTGGATGCTGATGATATATAACGCTGAGTTGTGGGATTCACCTAGAGGTCAGCTGTGCTTCGAGGCCTGCTGTCCAGGCCTTAGCACTTCAAAGAGGTGGCACTGTACTTCAGAGATTTGTCTGGCTGATACAGGAGTGCTATTCATGCCACAGGTCCACATGGATGATGGTCAACTTCCCCCATTTCAAAATCAGAAGGTCAGGTGCAGAGCTTCATGCCAACCTTTTCATTCTGATGGAGTTTCCAGAATTAAGCATCTCAGATTGGATTTGAGCATTAGTCAGCAATTTCCTTCCTCGGAACAAACTCTCAGCCCATCTACGAAGCTGGTGCCTGGCCTCTCCAGCCAGGTTGACAGGCCACCAGGAACAAGAACATGGGAAAGCTCAGAAGTGCACTCATCTGCACTTACAGTCCTTTCTCTTCATACTGCTCATCTTTCACTAACCTAAGTTCTGGAGCAAAGGAATGCTTCTTTTGTTGAAAAGCTTTGATTCACCCAAATAGTGGGCCTACCTTCTGCTTTGACCAAGCTAGGAAACGAATGACCTGGAGCCTAAGAGGGGTCTGTAACAAACATGACAAACAGAAGGTTACCCACCATTTTCTCATTATTAACTTTCCGAGATGAATAATGTTCAGTGATACTGTTTAATCAGTGATTTTCCTTGGTCTTAAAATTAAAATAAATAAATAAATAAATAAAAGAAGAAGAATATGAAGAACCCAACAGCCATCTCACAGGGCACCAACTTTTCCATGCTTCTTAAAGATCAGTTCTAAAAAGCTGTAACATTACTTCTCAATGTTTACTTGCTCAAACTGAACATGTGCTTTTAAACAGAAAGTCTTTGACTCCAAGCCAAGACATGGAGTAGAAAATGCTTAGGTGGGCATCACTTCTTTCAACCATCTCTTCAAGACCTTCTCCACAAAAGAGATAGCCCAGCCAGTTCTCCAGCAAAGGCTCTCATCTTCTTCCAGCTCCAGGCACAGCCCTTCCTTTCCTCTTCCATTCTCCTTCTCCTGCTCCTTCATGTGCTCTCACCCTTGCTCTATCTTTCTTATTTTCTTGCTCCTAACACCTGTTACTTCCTTCCTTGTCTGTGCTACTTTCCTGTGACCACAAGGAAACTGATGCTCATTTGCAAGGGCTTCAATGTAGAACATGTCAGGGACAGACTGATTAGAGGAAATTGTTTACTAAATCATAGGACAACTCTACTGCAATTTGTTAAAGACTTAATGGACAAATTTGAGTGGGGCAACAAGAACACTGCCACAAAGAACAGAACCAAGAATCTCTCCTGCCTGTGCTGGGAAATTAATCTCCTGTTTGTCTAGAATGACCCAGCACCTGCTAGAGAAAGATGATGTCCAGAGTAATGTTGTTCCATCTGCAATAAAGAAAAAGAAAGCAAATATTTCTTTCCAAATAACTTACTAAAATAAAGCGAGAAATTTGCAAGGACACTTTGCTCACATAAAGGCAAGTAATTAAATAATTATTCTTAAATAATACCTATCTTCCCAGGACAGCAATAAACTATTTTCTCCAAATTGCTGCATCCATTGCTATCATTGTCTATCAGGTGTCAGATTCCACCGCTAGCTGCAAAAAGGAAAGAGCCTGTGCTCCAGCAAGCAAAACCCAGTTTCACACAACACAGGCCTCAGGGTTTTGGAGGATCTATGGACCCCACAGCAGAGCAGATGGGTCCCACCAGGCCATCTGTGAAACATGGGTGTTCATCCTGCAGGATCTGAGTCACATCCACATCCTACATGCTTGGCCTCTCCCTGCCCAACCAAAATTAGTGGCATGCCTGTGACTCCACGTGCCTAAATCTGCACCCTCTGGCTGGTGTCCCTTTCCACGTTCCCTTGGGGGTGGCGGGGTGGAATTGGGAGAGGAAGGGAGTGCGTTTCTACAGGGAGTGTGAAAGCCAAAGACCTAAGCCACTGTGAGAGGGGATTAAACCTCCCCAAGCTGCTGAATGACTGGAGAAAACAGGGCATTTGGTAGGCAAAACAAGGGAACTTATTTCCATGCCAACAGCCTGATGGCTATTCAAAGATGCCATCTGGAAGATTTTCATGAGCTGCTGAAATGCACAGGCTTTAGAAGAGCAACAGCCATGCAAACCTCAGAGCACCTGCAAAAAAAAGCATAGCAAGTGGTTTTCTTCCTACAGTAGTGAGCCTGACTCTACTTTGCATGCTCTCAGAAAAATTCAGCTCCTCCTCTTACAGAATCTGGCAGATCTGCTCAGCTCCCAGTCATTTCTTGGAGGTACAGAGGCAAGAATGGGCAGCTCATTCACTTGCAAACCAGCCCTAAAAACTGCTTCAGCTGGAGGACAATATTTGGGAAAACACAACTGATGATCAACAACCAGGCTACTGATGCAACATGAAACCTGGCTTCCACTGGAGTGAGCATGTGAGCAACTCCTGATGCAAATATGCAAAGATCACTTCCCATTCACTGTTGCTTTCCAGCCTCTCTCCTGCCACATGTCCACAAACCAGCTGTACATCAATTCCCCTTGGACATTTCCCTTTGGTCTCCAAGCCAAGCTCCTGGTACACAGTGTTTCCATGTATCCATGCAGCCACCACTCTGCTTTCATCCTCCAGTGACTCCAGTCAGATACACAATGTCTTCAGCTCAGTGATTTTGGACTCTTCTTTGTGGAGACATGCTCTGGAAGTTAATGGGGTGCACATCACCTCTCTCATTCCAACAGACTCAGCCTGGTGGTCCCCTCCTGGACATTCACCACAGGCTGCAGGTAGGGGTCCTTTCTTGCTTTGTGCCATCAAGTACTCGGCTTTGGTGCTCCCAGGCCTTCAGCAGGGGAGTCCTGTGTCAAACAGAACCAACAGAGAACCAAAGCTGCCATCCCATCAGAGAGGCAGCTGTGCTTTGTGTGCTCGTTTCACTTGTGTTCAGCTGATCCAATCTGGTAACTTGGCTCCAGTGAAGACATGACTTGCAGCACATTAAATACAGCTCTGTGTTCTGGGGACATGGAGGCAAAACAAAACCTTTATCCATTCTGAGATGAGAAGCATTCTGATGTTGGAACCAAAGCTCTGAATGTGCAGCACCTGAAAGGGCTGTCTGCATGCTCTGTGCTTGCTTTGCTCTGGTTTGGTGGTGGAGTAACCCTTCAGGGCATGGGGCTCATGGGGAGCAGGGCTTCCCAGATTACTCCTGAGGTACTGCAAGGGTGTGGTTTGCAGTACAGGAATGGGGAATGAATGATGCCTAAAGGACTGGATTTTTTCCATGGTTGGAAATTGCCTTTGGAGATCCAAGTAGATGGGATTTTGGCTAGGATAATTCTCTGGCACCTACAGCTACTAACGCACTCCAGCACTGAGAGTCTGTGGCACAACGCTCTTGTGCAGGGCATCTCCTCCAGCACCTGGTCTCAGGAACAGTGAGCCCCTTCTGCATTTGAAGGCAGTAGGAGCTGGCCTTGGAAATTCAGACAGAAATACGCTGACAGTGCTGGTGTTGCCCAACACTTTGTCCCTGGCATCAAGAGAAAGGACAAACCACAGCTTTCATATGGCTAACACCCCTGGAGATATCATACATTTTCTATTGTATGACGAATGTTTAGCCAATGCGTAAGATTTTCCATGTTATTTGGTAAACCAGTAGTGGGTAAAAGACTACCCAGAGCATTTGATACTTTAATTACAAAAACCTCTATCCTTCCTACAGCATGGCTAAATCAAAAGAGAAGGAAAATGCTCATGAACAGGAAGGGGACCAACCCTCCTGGGCAGGGCTTTGATTTATAGGAGACGTAGAGTAGCAGTCCAAGATGCACCTGCGTGAATCCCACAGTCCCACTTCCCATCAGATGTGGGAATCAAAAGAGGTACCAGATGTACAGCTGCTCCCAGACTGGACAACTGGAAGTGCTTTTATGTAGGCAGATGACGACGTCACACTGAGGATGATCACCAGGACACCATCTTACATGAATGCTGCTCCACTCACAGAAGCAGCCTTTGCAGCTTGCCATGTATGATGAGGGCAGAAGGAACAGGAGCCAGCACATACTATTTTGGTATCCAGTTCACTTCGCTTACAGGCTGGGATCTGCCAAGGAAAGTACTTTCTTTGGAAAAGCATGTCCAACACAAGCAGGGAGGACAGAAGCAGTTTTAGCATGCCACCCCACCCTGCGCACAACTCTCCTTCCCCATCATCTACTGGTGAAGAGTAAAGCATGATCTGACTTTGCCCTCTGGAGGCATGGAATTGGCATGACGCAGAAAGGCATAGTCCCAGAGGGACTGAGCTGCTGAGCTGATCTTTGGACAATCGAATCAGAAAATTCCTGTAGGTCTCTGTGAGCCAGAGGGCACTGCAGGAGAGACGGCTCCACTGCTTTCATGCAAAGGGAGTGTGTTTCTGGGTTTCTCCAGAGCAACACTACCCCAGGGTTCTGCCTACTTCAACAAGAAGGGAGTCAGTGTGGGAGGATGCCTTTGAGCACGAAGGCTGCAACGTGCAAAATCAAATCCTGCCACATGTCTGCGTCCACCTTCCGGGGCTGCATCTCAGACAGAGACACTGCTTAGTTTCTTTCTACTAGAATCTATAGAAGTAGGCAGGTGGCCTGAGACTCTACATCATCTTATTTAGCTAAGAACCAGGGCTTTGGCTTGTTTGGTGCATGGAAATGGGTCCTCACACACACAGTTTTGCATCTATGTGAAGAAATGGCACTCTCAGACTGTTGTTTCACTAGGAGCATCTCCCACCTCTCCTTACTCACCTGAAGACCCTTTGTGTGACAGTCCAGAAGGAAGTGCTTTTCCACAGCTACAGGCTCAGCACGTTGCTGACATGAGTTTTGAGAGAAGGGACTGTGGGCACCAAGACATGGGCAGCACCAGCTGCACAGCCATACAGAACATCTGCGTGCACCTTCGGGTCCAGCTCTCTGCACACCCATTCCCTGCACGTCAGCCTCCCCGTGCACCCACTCCTCCACACCCATGGACATCACGTCCTGTGCCCAAGCATACTGCCACACTGCCACGTGCTTGCACACACACATGCATCCCAGTGCACACCCATGAGCTCCACGCACACCCTCAAGCCCAGATCAATGCCCCTGCACAGCTGCGTGCCTGTGCACATGCACCCATGAGTGCACCCGGGCACACAGACTCCTTCCATCCCAGCTCAACAAGTCCCACACTGGACTACTCACGGGTCCTGAGCTCCACACCCCAGTGGCCGAGAGCTGTGCTGTTCCAGTGCTGATGCAAGGGTACCGATCTAAGTAAGCACTTACCAGCTGGCCGCGCTGGTGTCACTCAGCTGTGGATCTACTCCTAAGACCTCAGTAACAGGCAGGAGGGGGCTGCGGAGGGGCCCGGAGCGGGGCGATGCTCCTGCCCCTGCCCCTGCCCCTACCCCTGCCCGAGGCGGCGGCGGCGCGGCACGCCCGGCCCTGCCCGCGCCTCTCGGGGTGCGGGGCGTTGCAGGGGGAGTGCCGGCCGCCGGGGCGCGGAGCCGCCGGACACCTCCGCATAAAAGCCGCGGCGGCGGTGCCGCGCCGCGCTCCTCGTCCCGGCCCGCGCCGGGGCCGCCCCGACGGCCGCATGACCGCCGAGAGGCGGCTGCCACCGGGCCCGCCGCCGCCGCCGCCAACGCTGAAGGCGGACCCGGCGCCGCACGGGGAGGAGGCGGAGGCGGCGGCGGCGGCGGCGGCGGCGGGGGCTCAGGGCGGGCGGCGGCGGCGTAAGCGTCCGGCGGAGCGGGGCAAGCCGCCCTACAGCTACATCGCGCTCATCGCCATGGCCATCGGGCAGGCGCCCGAGCGGCGGCTCACGCTGGGCGGCATCTACCGCTTCATCACCGAGCGCTTCCCCTTCTACCGCGACAGCCCGCGCAAGTGGCAGAACAGCATCCGCCACAACCTCACCCTCAACGACTGCTTCGTCAAGGTGCCGCGGGAGCCCGGCCGCCCCGGCAAGGGCAACTACTGGACGCTCGACCCGCACGCCCGCGACATGTTCGAGAGCGGCAGCTTCCTTCGCCGCAGGAAGCGTTTCAAGCGCAGCGACCTCTCCACCTACCCGGCCTTCCTCGCCGAGCGCCCCGCCGCGCCCTGCCGTCTGTTCCCGCCGCCCGCCGAGCTGGCCCCGGCCCCCCCCGCCCCGTCCTGCGCCTTCGCCGCCGCCTGCCCGGCGCAGGGCTGCTCCGCCGCCGCGCTGCCCCACGGCTACGGACCGCTGCCCGCCGCCCCCGGGCCCTACGCGCCGCCGGGCGCGGGGCCTCTGTACGCGCCCCCGGGGCGCTTCGTGCTGCCCGCCTCGCCGCCCGGCCCCGCCGGGCTGTACGGCCGCCGCTCCCCCGCGCCCTACGCGCCTCTGCCCCACGCCTACGGCGCCGGCGGGCAGGTGGGCGCCGCCGAGCCCGGGCTCCGGCAGGGCTCTTTCCCCGGCGGCCCCGACAGGTTCGTCCCCGCGCTCTGACCCGGAGCCCTGCCCGACGGCGCGCACCGGGCGGAGGCGGAGGACGCCGCGCCCGGAGCCGCGGGAGCCCCGCCGCCGTCGGGCTGGGTGAAGGAGCCCTCGGAGCCGCCGGGTGCTGCCCGCTTTCCCGGAGCAAGTGCGCAGAGCTCCGCGCCGCCTCTCCCGCTCCCTCCCGGTGCTGTCGCCTGGGACGCTGGGAAGATGCCGCTGTGAAGAAACTCCGCCGTTCGTGACTTCGTTCGCGGAGTGAGACGCCTGCTGGGCTCGGGCAGGAGGGAGGCACCGTGCCCTCCTCGGGCCCGTCGATCCGGAGACGTGCGAGGGAGGTGCGTGGTGCTGACCGTGGCGCGTCCCTGATGGCACGCTATGTCAGTGCTGTGTCCCACACCAGCGACACAGACGGGACTAAGAAAGGTTCAGGGGTGCAGCTGAGCCCAGTGGCGTGCTGTGAGCTGCGGGAGGTGGGGAGGACTCTGGGACTCAAAGGGGGAAATTCTGCCGTCGGCCCCTGGAAGTGAGACAGACACAGGGAGGCTGTGGGGTCTCTGCCCTCGGAGGTCTCTCTGACTCGATCGAGCAAAGCCCAGGGATCCTCACCTGGCTTTAAAGTGGGATCCAGCACTGAATTTGGACCGTGGTGGTCTGGGCCAGAGATCTACAGGAGGTGTTCTCCCATCCTCAATTACTCGGAACCTAGGGTAAGCCCAGCTCTGCCCGTAGCCTAGGGAGGGAAGCATCTCCAGAAGTGGGAGGGGCAGGGCAGGTCTTCTGATCTTTGGTCGCACATCTTTCGTTTCAAACTCTCCTAAGGACAGGAAACAAACAAACAAACAAACAATCAAACAAACAAAACGAGAAGAAAACACGGAGCGGGGCTTTTGAATCCATCCATGAGAGGCAAAGGCTTATAAAACAGATCCATGGAGAAACCCAAGCAGATCCCTCCGGACAGATCACACTGCCTCTGGAAGGGGCCCGGGAAGCCCAAAAAACGAGCAAGATTCATTCAGGGGCTGTGAGCAGGGGGGAAGCAGATGTAGCCCTGCTACTGCCAAGGGTCCCACACAGCTCCCTTGTCCTGTGGAGGTGGGGGGCTGTGTGACTGGGTCACAAGAAGAAGGCTGTTCTGTGGGTTGTTCAAATCAGTGGAGCTCTGAGTGGGGAGAGGTAGGTGGGAAGAGCAGCGGGAGCCGCAGCAGGAGTGAGGTTGCACATAAGTCTCAGCATAAATGATGCAGACTGCAGTGAGACTCAGGTGTCAGGCTGGAAGTTGGGAAGTTTCTGTTCCAACTTCGTGCTCAGAGCAGTCAGAACAGTAGAGAGGCCGTGTTCTCAGGGCTCTCCGGCAAAGCCTAGACAATGTCTGTAGCTGGAGACAGCAGTCTTTGGGCAACTTGACTGTCCTCTGGGGGGAGTTTCCCGTGCACATTCAGCACCTCTCTGGTTTTGCTTCGTGCCTCTCTCTGGTCTTGCTGCAGCCCTCCATGAAGACTGAAGACAAGCTCCAGACATGGGGCATGCTTCCCTCAGAGGGTGGGCCATGGTGGGTGAGCCACCTGCGGGCCGGCCCAGAGCTGCTGTCCTGGCCTGGGAGCTCTGTGAGCCTGCCATTGCCTGCCTGCACCTTTGTTCCTGAGGAGCAGCACTGTCTTTCCTTGTCCTTCCCGGTCCCAGTGCACCCAGGGTCTGCTGCCATCACAGAAGGTGGGGTCCTGCTGCAGCTGCAGAGCTCCCAGCCAACCCCCTCCCAACTGCAGGAGGATCCTGCAGGCTGCCCAGGGCTACTTGGAGAGATGTGCTGCTTGGGCCTGCAGGGTCTGAGCTGGCTCCCTTTGCTCACCAGCTGGTGTTTCCTGGGCTTCGAGCCTCGGTTCCGAGGGAGCTGCGGCTGAGCTGTGTGCCTTGGCTCTCAGTGTGCCTGTGCTGGCCTGCGGGTGCGTGGCTGTGCACACATGTGCACAGGTGTGAGTGCTGAGGGGTGGGTGCAAGCATGCCTGTGTGCACTGCTGCTTGTGTCTGCTTGCACTGGTGAGCACAACTCACTGAGGAACGCACCTTCTGCACAGAGTGCCTTTCTAGCATCAATGCTTTGCGCTGGTGCTGAGCAGGGACAGAAGAAAGTTCTAGGCTTGCCAGTCCTCAGCCACCTCATCCTGGCCTAGCTGGAGGCACAGGGACATTTTTGTTAGTGTGAGGTTTCTTTTTGTTTTATTGTTAGTGGGTATTTTTTGATGGGAAGCTGTCTCCTCGGCCTCCCTCTGGCAGCAGCTGCCTTCAGTTGCCCTTACTGCCTGCTGCTTCTCCTCTTGCCAGGGGATGAGGACTACACCTGAGAGCATTTTGCCTTGCATACGCTCCTTCTGATCTCAGGTAGCACCTAACCCAGGTTCAGGAGCAAAACCCGGTGTCTAGAGGACATGCATGATAGACCTTTATTGGGTAGGTTCAGCTGCACACTGCTTGCTGATAAGATCTAGATAGCTTGTTCTTTTTTCTTTTTTTTTTCCTCTCCAAATCGTTTCTGCCCACAAATGAGGGAAATCAGACACCTGGGAAGCATACTTCCTGCAGCAAGTGTGGTTAACATTGCAGCAGGGGCCTGGGCAGGATCTGTGCTCACTGAGGAGCTACACGGACCCTGTGTGGGATTCTGGGCTGTGAGGAAATGGGGATATGCCACATCTGTGGGGAAATGGGGATATGCCACATCTGTGGGGAAATGGGGATACACTGCGTTGGACCACAGGATGTCAGTGCCTGTTTATCTGACACTTTGCTTTTAATTCTCAGAATAAGGAAGCCTTTTATTTCCGGAAACTCGACTGTAAATACTGGAGGACTTTCCCTGCAGCAAAGTTAGCCTAAGACTCAAAGTAGCCTTTGATATTTGGGAGATGAGTGAGGTGGTTGTGGTGAGCACTTGCAGAAGGACAGAGCAGTGCAGTGCCTGCTCAGCGTGGGTTTTGGGGCAGGCACGCCTCGCCTTGCCTTCAGGAAAGTGGTTGATAAGCGCAGGAGAAAAACTTAAGTATGTATTAGAGATATTTTTTGTATTTACTCTTCTACTTCGCTAGTAATGAAAATAAATCTCTGCCCTTTTGTTTGTAATGAAGTGTTGCTGAGTCCTTCAAGCCTTTCCTGCACTTCCAGCACCAGCAGAGCTGTGGTACAGAGGAAGACAGGTGCCATGCTCTGCTATGTGCGTGTTTGGCACGGGAGGAGGGATGGAGGCTTATAGCAGTTGCCACCATCCTCGCACCATCAACAGGCAGAACGTGATGTGCATGGTGAGGCTTCCTCCTTTTCATCAGCAAGATGATTTCTTCCTTCTCTGCCTCAAAGCCCATTTCTGTATTGTTTTCTTCACATAATCTGCCAGTACAATGAGATTTTCGGTGGTTCCCTCCCCTCCCCTTCTTCCTCCTCTAGTTCTCTACTTTTCTCTGTAACTACTTATATTTGAATAGCGTGTTAGTGACTGTGGTGACCAGCTTGGATGCCGCCGCCACCCTGGAGTCACAGGCAGCTCAAGCCACACAGAATAAGTACTCATTATAAGTATGAATGAAAACAAGTGTAGAATCAAGAGATCTGACCACGGATGGGGGCTGTGGCCCAGCTGCATTTAAGGCCACCACAACTATGAGGCCCCACATCAGTGGGCTGGTGAGGACTGTCTCTTGGGATGTGCAGCGTGCATTTGTTCCTGCTGTGTGCCTCTGGGCTCTACACCTCATTTCTTCCACTAAGTGGAACTCAGTAAATGTAAATTTGAGAACAGCCAACAGCGCAGGAGGAATTAAGCTCTCGAGCAAAATTGCATTTTAGCCAATGTAGCACTGCGGATCGATTGAAAAAATAATCCTAGCATCAGCTGAAAGAGCTCCTAGCCTTGGCCCTCAGGGAGCTCTGAAGTGGATGCAGTTTGGCCGGGCAAAACAAAAGCAGACTGTGTCCCAGGAGAATCCCCCATCTCTTCCAGATCTCGCGGGGCTCCGTGTGAGCACCACCCCCACAGCACGGCTTCACCTTCACCCCCAGGCAGGAGAAGAAAGCGCTGAGTTGTCTGCAGCCGCCTGGTGAGCGGTCCCACTCCGTGCCGCGACACGAGGGGCCGCAGCTGCAGCGTCGGCGCGGATGCTGGCGGCTTTACCCACGGAGGACGCGCGGGAGCGCGCCGCGCGCGACCGCTCCTCCGAGCGCGGCGCTGCCGCCAGGGGGCGCCATAGCCCGCGGAGAAGGGGACGCGAACGGGGAGCGCGCCTGCAGCCTGAGGCGGGTTACAGGCCAGGCGGGGGGCTCGGGGTTTCTCAGCATTTGCCGTGATGGAACATGACGCGACCGGGGAAATTCTGGCCGAGAGTAAGGAATAGCCCTCCCGTGAGGCTGCTGGGAACAATCTCTGGTCTTGGAGACTCACTTATTTGGATAAAGTCCTGAGCAGGCTGGCCAGAGTCAGCCACGCTCTCCGCGTGGGACGTAGTGTCTCCAGTGATCTCTTCCCCCTTCTGTTTCCTACGGATACGTGGATTCCTGGTGACACGGGAGAGCCAGTGCAGCCAGCTGTGCTAGAGGTGTATTTATTTAAATGGAGGGATCAGAGCTAACGTTTTCTCAGTAAGAAATAGTGACCAAGGAGGGAGTGTGTGTTTGCAGTTACCAGGATTTATTACTTAAAGTCAATATTGGTTAATCAACAAGAATGTATTCCTTACTTGACCAGACCAGGATCTGGCAGGGTGGAATGGCCTTTCAGTGGCCTCTGCTGGCCACCTTCCTTCCGCCCTGGCTCGGCTTTGACTTTGCTTCTGCTAACCAGCAGAAAGCCCTCCTGGCTCAAAATGTCACCTGTGTGCAGCAGCCTGACACAGATCTCCCCCGACTGTCTGCAAATACGGGGTACCTCATTTCTCAAGAGCGGTTCAACAAGCACAAAGTGGTGAGCCATGGTGAACTAATTAAACGTCATCTCCCACGTCTGCTCTGAGTGCAGTTACCCGTGGGGCCGAAGCAGGGATCTGGCAGGTTGGGGGGCCGTCGTGGGGCTGGAGATCCTGCAGGAAACTCCCTGAGCAGCCCCCTGGGTGGCTGTAGGCCAGTGGGGGGATATGTGTGTCTGTGTCCTGACAGCTTGCACCTGGAGTACTGTGTTCAGTGTGGGGCCCCTCACTGCGGAAAAGACAAAGCCCTGGAGCATATCCAGAGAAGGGCAGCGAAGCTGTGAGAGGTCTGGAGCAGAAGTCTTACGGGGATCAGCTGAGGGAACAGGAATTGTTCAGTCTGGAGAAGAGGAGGCTCAGGGGAGACCTTACTGCGCTCTAAAACTGCCTGAAGAGAGGTTGTGGTGAGGCGGGGGTCGGCCTCTGCTCCCATGGAATTAGTGATAGGATGAGAGGGAATGGCCTCCAGTTGCACCAGGGGAGGTTCAAGCTGCCCAAGGAGGTGGTGGCGTCACTGTACCTGTAAGTGTTCAAGAAATATGTAGATATAGTACTAAAAAACATGTTTCATTGGGCAGTAATGGAGGAGGTCGGACAGTTAGACTAGATGATCTTAGAGGTCTTTTCCAGCCTTAATGATACTATTATTCCTTGAGAACAAAGCACATCATTTAAAAGCTGTCCCTGTCTCGTGCAGTCCTGGGACATGGAACCATGGGGGTTTTTTTAGCCCTGGCTGACGTACTGCCTGGTACAGTCCTGCTGTCATTAGGAGACTCAACCAGAGATAACTTTTCCCAGCTCATGACTTGTGACTAAAATTGGTAGCAGACCTTTCTTCCTTCACAGTAGGAAGCAAAGTCTTCCTTTTCCAGTCACATACAGTCAGGACACAGCTAACTGTAAACTCATAAAATCGTGCCTGATCAGTTCCAGGCAGATGCCAACAGGTGAGATTCTGCTTCTAGGTGGGAGTGGCCCTCAAGAAACCTTTGTCTCCCACTGCAGAGCAACCTTTGCTCCTGCAAAGCCAGCTCAGAAGTTTGCTGTCAGGATGCAATATTTTCTTTCTTGTTGCTTGTAACAGTTATTGGAAGGAGGGTGTCTGCTCGTCTAAGCACATCTGGTAAAGGTCTTTTTCCAGTGCCACAAGGGATTTGTAAGGGAGGAAACTGTAAATAAGAGCACACAGGAACACTGAACTGAAAAGCAAATGATAAGAGTGGTAGGAAGATCAAACTAGACTCTGCAGCTGGTGAGAGTTTGAACCAGCGTAGGGAACATCAGTGGGGCAACAGGAGAAAAAAGCTCGGGGAGCAGGCAGAGGAAAGGAGGCAGAATGAAGGGGCCAATCCTGTGTAAAAAGGGTACTCTGCTCACCTGTCTGGATTAGCCTTGTTCCTTCTTGCCTGTCTGTCCTGTCTTCTTAAATTTTCTTAATAAGCCTCTTCTTAATTCTCTCTCTGCACATTTGCACCCTTCATCTTACACATCTGCATGTGCTGCAAGGATGCCTCAGTCTGCAGGGCTCAGGCAGCAGGGGAGGGTGTCCTGTGGGAACCTCAGCCCTCACCAGCACAGCACAGCACTGCAAGGGGAGGACCCCTGCACTCACCCCATAACTCAGAAGCCATCTCCCAGCAGCCACTACCCTCCCTGCATCACCAAGAAGCTTCCTGACCTCCCCCAGCATTCTTCTTTGTGTCAGATCCAGACCCTCTGAAAGTGGAAATCTTTCCTTGCTACTCTAACAGACTCCAGGCAAAGACACCTCTATGGGGCTCAGGAAGGAGGGGAGGAAGGGAGAAGCAGATGCATTATATCTGGAGAACAGCAGCCTCTCTTGCTTAGATGCAACAGCTTTTGCTTGCCCGTCCTCTGCTCCGTTAGGGCAGTAGGACTCACCTGGGAGGTGCCCGTGGACCACTGTGTGGCCACCTTTGCACCTGAACCCATGGGAAATTTGCACAAGCAAGGAGCTCCGTTACCTGTCTTCCTGACAGAGAAAAAAAAAAAAAGACTGTGGTGTGCAAGTGAAAGTGCTGATAAAGAAGGCTTTATCTTTCTCTGGGTCATTGTGCAATAAAATTTACTACCTGCAGACACACCTTTCTCACAGGCTGCCAAAGAAGCCAGCTGGTGTGAGAGTTCTGGTGCAGGTGCACTGTTGCTGAGATGACTCCAGGACCCCGAGGTCACCAAGGTCAAATGCCTCGGGAAAAGGGCTGCTTTCTATGGGCTGCCCTGGTTCCTGCAACCCCCCTCCCACCAGGAGCTCCCCAGGCACAGCCACACAGTATGGCACTTCTGCCCACCCCGTGCTTCAGCAAGGATTGCTGCCCTATGTTCACGGAAACCCTGCCAGGCTCTCACCACTTCCCATATGGCATAGTTTTGACAGCACTGGGACAGGACACACATCATTGTTTAGTGCATCCTTGACTGAGGAGGGCTGGGACAAATGCAA
This sequence comes from Oreortyx pictus, assembly GCA_036925125.1. Classification (NCBI taxonomy): domain Eukaryota; kingdom Metazoa; phylum Chordata; class Aves; order Galliformes; family Odontophoridae; genus Oreortyx; species Oreortyx pictus. Next base: position 59,951,662 of record JAUPFR010000004.1, on the reverse strand, counting down.
GGTTTGTTGCTTCTCTCGAGCTCCTAAAGAACAGTGGGATCCAGGTGAGCCTAAGCCTCTGTGTGTATGGAGGTGGATGTCAGGGTGGGTTCCCTTCCCTGAGGGTTCTGAGGAGGGATGGGGAGCTGGAAGCAGCTGCCAGCTGTTGCTGCTACTTGCAGCATGGGGCTCTGCAGACGGGAGTGTCCTACAGCCGAGCTGCTTTGCAACATAGTGTGGACACTATGCTTGCAAGAGTGCTCTGGCACTGCTCTTGTGATAGTGCTCATCTGTGAGTTTCTCCATTGGCACCCTGGAGATGTTTTACTGCTTCTGGCACCGTAAGAGCGGAGGGTTTCAGTCAGTGCTCATGAGCACTTATTATCCCTCACACAAAGGCCCCAGGGACCAAAGTGGAGTGGGTGTCAGTGGTGTAGGTCCTGTCACTGGTGAGGTGTCAGATCCACTGAGATGTGCAGCCTGCAGGGCTCTGGCCCAGCATCGGGGATATCTCTGGAGTGATCCTGTGCTCCTGGGAGACAGCCTTCTGCTAAGTCAGATGGTGGCCGTGAAGACGTTCCTCATCCCAACAAAAGAAAATCTGTGTTAAGATGTTACAGCAATGTAAAAAACCCAGCCCCAGTGCACAGAAGAGAATATCCCAAGCCCCAGATTTCACAAAAATGTCTGAGTACAAAGCATAGGCATCTGCTTCTTTCAAGTCTTGGCCTGAAAGCTGGCTGTGGAGCAGGGAACACCGCACCTGTATAGACTGGCCTCATGCTTTTGCTCCAGATTGAATTTTTCTGACAAAAGTGCGCAGTACAGCTGACTTTCAGTCTGATACACTCAACTGTTTTCAGCCAGCCCCCGTTTGCCTAATGGAGTTCAGCAAGGTCAGAGTGAAATTGCTGGCAAGACAAAAACAACACACTTCCCAGGCCTGAGGAGAGCAAGCTGATAACTGGGGAGGAAAGCAGCCCATGAGAAAGGCCTTCAGGCTGCAGATAACAGCACAGGGGATTGTAGGGTTCATCACATGCTGAAAAAAAGCTCAAGCCACTGCACCCCTGTCCACTGAAAGATGGGGTAGGGTTCAGCTTTGTAAAGGGACTCATGTTTCTGCTGGACACACTGGGGGAACATTTTGGGGGTGAGGATGAGCATGGGGCTCATGAGCTGCACTCACAGCTCCTGTGGGGGCTCGATGAAGGAGCAGCATCACCCCCCACCACAGCCCGAAAGCAGCACAGGAAGCACAGTGTAGAGAGAGTCAGTTTTTTATTGTTCCTGCGGAACAACTTTAAGTCTCTCTGCAAGGCTTTTCAGTATTTCTTAGTGATAAAAGTTAGAAGAATATACATTTTTTAAAAACAAAACTTTAGAATAGGCTTGATGAGTACATGTCATTATCCGAATCGTTCCTTTCCAGCGAAGTATTCAATACCTCTTGTATTTCATCTGCCAGTTTCAGCATATCCTCTTCACCTGCAAAAGACACAAGAGACAGGTCATTGCTGCCAGGGGGTTCTGCTGGCTGAGCTGTGGGGTGCCTGTGATGTGAAGTACCTCCTGCTGGCCTGCATGGCTTCCAGAGGACATGCTGGTCCCCTGGATTCTGGGATTCAATGGGTTTAATGGCAGAAGGCAAATAAATGCAGCCCTGATTCTTGCCATTTCAGGGTCTCAGGTCTGGGGGCTGGACCTGGTGCAGGATGGTGGTGGCACAAGAGTATCAGAAGCCCTGTGGTATGCTGTGAGGAAGGGCTGTTGTTCTGGCCAGCCTCACCATTGCATCACTCCTGGTTCCAGCTGTCCCTTGCCCTCCCCACCACGCTGGGATCAGTGGGATGCAGGCAGAGAGTGGCCAGCACTCCCTGGCCTGCTCTGGGTTCAGGAGGTTACCTCTTCTTTTCAGAGTACCTCTGCCCTGGCCTGGATGTTGGCAGAGGAGTGGGGAGCATGGTGACCCACCACTGTGGTTAATTAACCACTACCCTGCTGGCCAGCTGTGGCCCTCTGGTCACTTTAGTTTCAGACAGAAGAGGACCGGAGGCGGACACTCATCTGTGAAGCAGCAGTTTTGCAGTTGTGTGCAGTGTTTCTCTTGCTGATCTGTTCTCCAGGGGAAGTGCGTCAGGACACAGCTACATCTTCCCCACGCAGAGAAGCCTGCACAGAAATTCTTAGGACAAGAAGCTCTATATAGGACCAGGGGCTGCAGACCAGTGTGCCAATGACTCTACTGACAGCAGTGGGCTTTCTACCCCACCCCGTGACTCAGAGAGTGGGATCTGTCCCTGTAGCCCCAACCTGCAGCCCCCAGGATCCCATGGGGATGGCAGCTTTCCAGGGCTCACCCAAGAGACTCTGGCTCTCAGAGCCCAGTATCCCTTCCAGATCTGCCAGCTGCACCCCAGCGAACAGGTCCTGCTCATCCATCTGGGGAGACTCGGCTTGCTGCATCACCATGGAGGACGTTGTCTCAGCTTCCTCCTCCTTCGGGGGCTGAGAGTTTGGCTGTGGTGCAGGCTGTGGTTCAGGCTCCACTACATGCTCATGGCCCTTTCCTCGCCTGGCACCTTGGCCTTTCCTCTGCCGCTTGCTCCTCTCATGCTCCCTGCAGGGGGATTTCACGTAGCAAAGGGTTAGGTGCCAAGGGTCGCACAGTCCCTCCTTGTCTGGCAAGTGCTCTCTTGCCAAGAGACTTTTGCCAGCACTCAGGCTGTGAGTAGCACCCGGTTCAGCCCTGCAGAAACTGCAGTTCTCTGTATGGGGGCTTCACGTGGCCAGATGAGGCTGCATTGGTCTGGACACCACTTTTCCCCTGCCACCAGCCCACCTTATGTGAGACCCCCTGCTAGCTTTCTCCTCCTCAGGGCCAGTGCAGCCCTTTAGCAGGCAGATTGCTGCCTGCACCAGTCAGGACCTCTCCTCACAGAAGGCACAGGGGCACCCAGCTGGGCTCTGTCATCATGCAATATCTGTGCCTTGGCTCAGTTTGCATTCACTGAGAATGGACTGCACAGCATAAGGAAGCTTTACCCCAGAGCCCACTGAACTGAATCCTTCTCCTCGGCTTCTGCCTTTCTCTTCCGGAGCAGCTCCCGGTCTCTCAAGCGGCGGGACGTGGTGGCACCTAGAGCACAAACCAAGTTAACATGACCTCTTGACCACGGGAGAAGCTGATCCCTCCCTGTCTGGTGATAGGGTACTGATGCAAGTGGTCTCAGCCTTTTTATCATGAAGCAGGTCTTGATAGAAAATTAAGTAAGGCACTGTACCTACCAAGCAGCGTCAGCAGGTAGGATCTGATGACGTACCACACAGATCTTCTGTGCTATCAATTATTCTAAATTTGGAGTTGCAGTTTTACTCCTTTTACTGCAGCCTTTGGGTGATGCTTGTCCAAGTGACACACCACGGGGGCTAGCTGAAAACACAGGACAGGGCCTGTCCTGTGGGGACACCCCGAAATCACTCAGGCACACCTCATTAATGACTGCAAAGTAATTATTTGGTTTTGCTCCGTTAATATGCATTTCCCCAGTTGCAGTTGCCTAGTACTGCTCATCCAGATGGGACAGATCACAAATGCCATTCCTGTGGCAGCACGAGCATACAGGGAATACAGGGGGGTGTTTCTGTGCCCCTATACTGGTGGAAATACCAGTGGGAGTACCACTTGCCTGGCGCATGGACGGAGCTTCCCACACATGCACTGAGGAATTCACACAAGCACTTGATTTCATAGTTTCAACAAATGCCATGTGCGGAAGAAGCAACCAAACAGTGATCTGCTCCTTGCAGTTGCAATTGTATCCAGCTTCTCCTATGAAAAGACTCAACTCATGTTGAAGTAGGAGGTCAAATGAGTGAAAAGTGGTCGTTCTGACATTCTCTTGCCCAGATGGGATAACTGACAAGGTGAGAAGGGGTTCTGAGACTAACCTGGCACTGCAGCTCTCGGATCTCAAGTGCCTGAGAAAAGCCATGGTCTGGGACAGATTTAAAACAACCACGACAACAAAGCAGAACAAACAAAGCAAAGAAACAAAAAACGTAAGAGCAGTGGCCAACCCCTGCTCAAATTAGATCTGATCTTCTGATAATTTTTCCTGTTCTTTTACTGATGCTTTTTGTACATTAGTTCCAGAAACCTCCAGTGGAGACCTGCAGAAGGCAGATCCCCACCCTGAAACCTCTCATCCTATCTGGACCATAGAGAAAGGAAGCAGATGGGTGCATAGACAGCGTGAGGATGGCAGAGGCATCTCAGCATGGACAGAGATGGTGTCAGTGATGGGCAGCCTCTGAGATGAAACTGCACCTGGGCCATACAGTGTGCAGCTGTGCCAGGCAGGCAGTCTGTGTGCACTCCCCAGGTGCCAAGCAGCATCGGGGCAGCAGGGCTCTGACAGCTTCAGAGACCAAAGGCAGCCAGGGGAAATGGAGCTGCGAGTAGCAGTCGTGGGATCTTTACTGTGCTCCAGCTTGACTGCCGAAGTGCACATCCCTTTGCAGCTGCCAGGCTAACTTTCTTTCTCTTTCAAAGTACCTTCTGAGCCATAAAAGCACTTCTTGTTGCTTTCCATCTGTCTTCTTCCCAATCTGTCCTAAGCAAATTGCTCTGCACAGGCAGAAAATATCCCTCATTCATTTCTATCTGATCCAGCAGAGCAGTCCAGGGCTGCTCCAAAGCTGTGCTACCTGCTGCAGTAGGCAGGAAGAATCTCTCCAAGACACCTGCATCCCATTGAGAGATTACACAGCAGAGAACACAAACATACAGAAATGAAATGAAAAAATCCCTCCAGCTAAAAGAACAATGAGACCCAATCTGCAAAGAGACAGTGTATTGAAACTGCCAGAGAAACTTTGACTTGAGAAGCCATTATAGGCGCTGTATAGGTGCCTTTGTGGCCTGAAACACAGCTTGGAAAGAACCGCATGCATTTACAATTAAACGTGCCTCCCCCATCCTCTAACCACACACTGGTAAATTCTCACCCCCTTCCTTGAAAGTATTAGTGACAAAAAGACCATTCTTACTTCTTCCAATAAAAATTAGTAGTGCAGCATTACCTGGCTCAGTGTTCTCATGGGCTGCAGAGGAAGGCAGAGCGGCGTTGTAATAATCGTGGTCTTTTTCTAAACTGTCCATTGCTCTTTGCAGTTTCAAATAAGAAGCGGCGGATTTCCCTGGGAATGGAATCTGGAGTTACTGATGAAGCAGAATGAGAGCTTGAAAGAAATGCAGACTGTCCTCCGCAAACAACTTATCTGACCAGGCCACCAGTAGGGTAATAATATTCTCCTTATCACAGTTCAGAGGTGTGTGAGTGTCTGCCCAGGACCTGCTATGTGGACTGCAAAACACGCTGGTGTTTCTGTACAACAGTTCCGCTTCAGATAGGAAACTCATGCTCTCTGCTGCCAAACTGTGACTCAGATGCCCTCCTTCAGAGCAGAGAGGAGATGCATGGCCCAGCAGGATGCTGCATGGCTTCGCTGCTCATTTCCAGAATGAGATGCATGGAGGAGTTATTGTGCTCCATATGAGATTCTGGAATGGGATGTGAACTGTTAGAAAAGTGTCTGCAGAGGGCTGTCACAGTGCTTGTGGGAAGGGACCTCCACCCTTCACAGAGGTCTGCTTGCAGCACCAGGTCACGGCACACTTAGGAGACCCCCAGGAATGGAAGTAGCCAAATACAGTGAATTCCAAGTAGCTCAAGCAGTGGTAGAAGAACTCTACAAGGTGGCTACTCCCAAGCCCTCTTGGAATAGCTCACCTGCCAAGGCACGGGTGAACCCAACTGATTTGCCCTGTATCAGAACGGGTCCTGGGGGTGACCACCTGCATGCAGCCTTTGCTCTCAGCAGGCTTTCAGTAAGTCCCTGACAGCTCCAGACCGAGTTAGAAATTTCATGCCTGGGGGTTTCCTAAGGTGGAACCTGGGGGGGACGTGGTCATCTTTGCTGCCTTCCTGCTTATCCCCCCCAGTTACCACTTCCCCTTGGGGCTCCTCCCCTGTGTCCTTTACAGATTACGTGGAACCTCCAGAGAGGGGGGCAAGTTTAAAAGGCCCAAAAGAATGAGCAGGGTGGTGGCACCTGAGCAATATGGGAAGGGTCTGATATGTGAGGGAAGGCTCTCATATGTGAGGCAGGCAAGGAGTGTGAGTGGCATCCTGAGATGGGGGGCTTCAGAGCTACTTGTGTGAGTTTCTTCCATCTCAGTCACAAGTGAAGGCCAGATGTGTTGTGCTGGTGAGGCTGTGTGACCCTGCACAACTTCAAGTCACTCTGACTCATGCATCCTGAAATTACCCTGTGTGGGGAAGAGGAAAGCACAGGCCTGGTCACAGTGGACAGCATATCTGGAAGTGCTCAGAAAGAGCTGTTCTGGGATCCCTGGGTTGCTGGCAGGTGGTAGGAAATGCGGGAGAAAGGATGGGCACCTCTGGGTGTTGCAGAACCACTAGAGCAAGCTGCGGAGAGTTTGCTTATGAGTTGAGACCCCCACAAGGATTCCATGCCTGTGGAGATACAGGGGTCTGCCAGCCTTGACGCTGCAGCTCCCTTTGCCCAGGCTGGGCAAAACTCGGCTTCTCACCCACACGTCTCCTGACGGGCAGAAGCACTCGGTCGCTCCAAAGCCTGCTGAGGTCTGATAAATCTCTCTTGACTCAGCAAAACATTGCCATTGGACAGAGCGGAGATGGCGTGAAGGTTGACTCTGTTCCACCCATTTTCCAATTGGAAACACAATAAATTCATAAAAATTGTTCATAAGTGAAACAGCTTCTGAGCCCTCAGCATCTTTAAGAGGTACTTAGCGGGGCTGATGGGCCTTAATATCTTAGTGAGCCTGCACTTGCACCTCTTGGGACCTAGATCCCTGTGAAGGTTTGGTTCCTGTGCATGAATTACTCCAAATCCCAAGCAAATGAACTTGTGATCCTGTGGGAAGGTTTGGTGATGGACAACAGTGTGGAAATTACAGACCCCACTACCCAGCTTCAAACTGTCCCTGCTCTGAAGTGAGGGTCGCATAGCGGAGACAGTTTTGGAGCCTGCAGTGCCCTCCTATTCCATGCTAGTGCTGCAGCACAAAAGAACCTTGCAGCAGATGTAGCCCAAACTTTGTCCTTTCTGCTGCAGGTTGAACTTTCTGGCCAGTTTCAGATGAGTGAACCAGTGTAGCTGGATACTTCACAGAGAGACAGGCACTGCTTCCCCACATTCACGTATTGTTTCCTTTGGCCCCGGGCCACCTTCACGCATGCGTTCAGCTTCCCTGATGGGGCCTGGATGAGACTCACCAGAGTTCATCTGTTTTCCCCCATCTGGCAGTGCTACTGAGAGGCAGTGTCCAGAGAATGCCTCTCCCTTATTCAGCCACAGACTGGACAGCATGGGCAGCCATGCTGCTGTGACTCTAGCAGTGGTCAGGGCACCAGCTTCCAGTTTTGTCCTGTGGAACAGTGACCTGATTTGGGGCAGGGTGGGGCGAAAACCTCAGTCAAGTCTGTCCTTAAGGTGCACTGGTCACAGCCTGCAGCTCCTCATGCGCTCTGTCAATGCAGACCAGCCTCTAGCCTCTCCCACTCCATCTGAGGGCTAGAAGGGGCAAACATGCTGCTGGTTGTTTGTGAGAGTCCTAGGGGACAGGTGGGAACCTGCGGAGATGCAGAAGCCTGAAGTGGGTGAGTGGTGCAGCAACGGAATTGCAGAACAAGCTGCATGCAGTTGCGGTCCCCACCCCTGCAGAAGTGGAGAAAGCCCAGAGCAGGGCAGGAGGGATGTTGAGCCCTCTGGACAGCTGTGAGCAACTAGCCAGGCAGAGTGCAAAGCCTGTGAAAAGGCAGTGACAGGGAGACAATGGCAGTATGCCTCTCTCAACTCACAGCCAGGCCCTGTAGGTAGGTAGCGAGGAGGTGAGTCTCAGCAGAGACAGCTGCTGCTTTCTCAGCACACAGATGCCACTGTTCTGTCCTTGTGATAATCACTGATAGCTGATAGGTTTCAGACGGTAACAAGGCTAGGGCCAGGAAGAATTTCTAATGACAACAGCTGCCTCCAGACGAAACAAAGATTGCAATCCCAAGGCTCCGTCCCTTCCCAATTACCCTGCATCCTCCTGCAGGTGTTCGCTATTGTTCATTGTCCTCTGTCTTGGTGCTGGGGACTCCAAGCCAGAAGGATCTCTGTGATTGACCAATCATGATTATTTTATGCTTCCCAACGTTATTTTCAGTGGCAGCATTAAATCTATCACCAACTGCTGTGGGTCTGAATGTGGGGGATAAACCATGCAACCGGCCAGCCAGGTACAGCAGCCATGACGCGGGCACAGGTCCCAGACTCACAGTGTTGTTGCTGACTTCAGGGAGCTCTCTTTACTTTATGATGCAATTGGACCCTTCCTCCAGTAACTACAAATGAGTCATGTGAGTGTAGTAGCAAGACAGAGCAGCATGATGCCTTGAGAGTGAGCACAAGTTTCACTTAACAGCGGAGCTCTTCTCAAAGCAGAGCGAAGCTTTGTTGAAGCTGAGCAGAAATCATAATTAGTCATTCTCTAGAAACATGACATGTGAAGCAGAACTGAATGGACTTCAGGAGAAAAACCTCATATTAGACAGATCTCTGTGAGCAAAGGGACCCCTTGCATACTCAGACTGTGCAACTTGATTGCATGTATTAGTGAAAGGTGATTCATGTCCCAGCTGCTGCGGTAGTAGAGCAAAAGAGCAGAGGGATCCCACAGACAGCTGATGCATGCTGACCATTAACCAGCTTGGACCAAGCCCCACCGTAGCACCAAGGGTTGCCCTAGCACAAGGAGCAACCTGGACATGATGCTGAACAGCAAGGTGGAGTGTTCTATTCCCCAAGAGCAGGCAGGGGGGTCAGTTTTGTTTTGAGAAGACTCCCCAGAGTCTCAGGCTCTCTGGAATTCAGTATCTCCACTCTGCTCTTCTATTGCTGCTGTGGGTTATCTGTGCTGATTTCTTTATGGAGCAATTTCACATGAAAAGCTAAATGATACGAGAAGCACAGATGTTGCTGTTTTCTGTTAGTGTCAGTTCTGGATGTGAAGGCAGTTTCTAGGGAGCTGGAGAGAAGGCCATCACCTCCCATGCCAGAGATACCTTACCTTCCCATTGCTGTATCACCTCCTTCAGAAAAGCTGTGTTTGTATAGCACCTCCTTCACCAGCAGAGCCTACGTGATACAGACTGGAAATGAGAGTTTTGACTACACTCTTTTAGTAGCTCTTTGTGGAAACTGGCTTGTGTTGTTTTTCCTTTAGCCTGGCATAAAATAATGCTCTTAAAATAAGATTGTGTATGCAGTTTTATTATTTACCGTCACCGATTGAAATGTGCAATGCACGTGGAGCATTCAGCATCAATCAATCACCTATTTGCTGGCTCAAGAAAGCCACCAGAAGACTCAGATATCTTGACACTCCCCATCATTCAAAATCTGGATATCTTGCTTGGTTTTCCTAGGAAAATGAAGGAAAACAGAATAAAGAACTCCAAAAAATTAAAAATTAAAAAAAAAAAAAAGAGTTCCCTGACTCACTCTTGGCCTCATCTGACCCATGGAAGGGAGCTGACCTTTCTAAAACAGTTTGCTCATTGTCCTGTTGAAAGGAGGTGAGATGACTGCAAGGCACGCTGGCCTGCAGGGTTCTCTTCCCTGTGTGTGGTGCAGGACCCTCCATCACTAGTGACGTCTTCAGCCAAGCTGGCTTGCAGTATGAAGCTTTGCCCAAGATCTTTCCACCTCCCAGTGATGAAGACCACTTCCTCCCTGATTAATCACCCTCCTGGGAAAGGAAGGGCTGTCCCCCACGTCCCACCTGAGTCATTCCAGGGCTGTGTTTGTAGCTGTTGCCCTGGGTTGTATCAGTGTCTGCCAACAAGAAGGGCACGACTCCACCCGTCCCCTTTGTTGCCGTAGGCTGCCACTGGATCCCCTCAGCCTCAAACTCCAGGAGCCAACAGAGTCTGGACATAGCTCCTCCACACCTCCTCACTGGGCCAGGCCTGCAGCTGCTTGCTGCTCCTCTGCAGTTTCCCCACATCCCAGGAGACACGTACCACAATGGCACACAGCAGCCCCGGTGCCCAGCACCCTGCAAAGGTAGCAGCAGCTTATCTTGCAAGCTGGTTGTCCCTATCCTCTGGGAAGGCACTACAGCTCGTGTTCTTTGCAATGCAAGCACTTGCTGGCCTGCATTCAGCCTGGGTCCTTCCTAGCAGAAAACCCCTGCTCAGCTCATCCCTTCCCGGCCTGCACAAAATCACAGGGTGCTCCTGCCCCGAAGCAACCCTCATGCTTTTCCTTTCTGAACATCGTGTTGTCCCTGTTGCCCTACTCCTCAAACTTATGGTGGTCCTGTTGTCATGAAGTTCTGCCAAAGGAGCCATGATGTGCATAACTGGGCATCTGCACTTGAGCTCCCCTGTGAGGATTTACTGGTGCTATTTGCCTGCCCAAACTAATCACCTAGTGCACCTTCCTAAACATCTGCATCCAAATCTCCCTTCTCCAGCATGGGAAAAGCATGGGCATGTTAGAGTGGGTCCAGAGAGGGCTACAATGATGATCACAGAGCTGGAGTACCCATCTTATGAAGATACAATGAGTGAACTGGGATTGTTGAGCCTGCAGAAGGCTCTGGGAGACTTTACTGTGGTCTTCCAGTACATAAAGGAGGCCTATGGGAAAGATGGAGAGATACTCTTCATCAGGGAGTAGAGCAACCAAGACAAGGGGTAACTAAAAGAGGGGAGATTTAGGTTAGATGTTAGGAAATAATTCTTTACTCAGAGGGTGGTGAGGCACTAGCACAGCTGCTTGGAGGAACTGTGGATGCCCCATTCCTGGAGGTATTTAAGGTCAGGGGCTTTGAGCGACCTTGTCTAGGTACAGGCATTCCTGACCAAGGCAGGTGTTTGGAAGTGGATGATCTTTGAGGTCCCTACCAATCTGAATCACTCCATGGTTCTGGGTTTATTCAGTCACAGGCAGTACAGACTGGGCAACTTCTCTCATCCTCTGTGGAGCACCTGCTTTGTTGCCAGCTTGTTCTTACGTTGACGGGTCTTTTAGCTGTGACTCTTGACCCCACATGGTTTCATTGTTTATCAAGCTGATCTAATGGATAAATACTGCTCTCTTTTGTGGGATCAGTACTCTGCCAACACAGCGAATGAATACTAAGTTTGCAGCCGCACAGCCCCTAAACGTGGTGCCAAGGAAGGAGCTGGCACCTGCAAGGGCTGGGGACATTCCCATGCCTGTTCTTGGGCACTGCCATCATGGGGAGGTGAAGCTGAGGGCTGCAAAGCCGGGCTCAGAGAATGCCAAAAGCCCTCTTCCCCCTTGCAGTCAGGATCTTGTGTACTTCCCATGGGCTGTGGATTTCCCACGGTGTTTGACAAGCACCTGCATTTAGACAGCTAAAATTAGACCCCTGGAGGCCTCTGCCCAGGTGTGAGCTTACATTTTCTGCACACAGAGCAAGCACTCGTTGGCATAGGTATTCCCATCGCTCCCACAGACAGGCAAGTACAGCAGGGGGCAGGCCTGCAGCTCAGCCATCTCTCCGCATGTCAGCTGGAAAGGAGAAACCACCGTGAATGCTTCAGTGCCGTAAACTCCCACCTTCCTCCCACCTTCCTCCTGTGGTGTCCGGGCAGCAGCAAGTCTGGCTAGAGCTCACTGCACAGTGGCTCAGGGGATCCCACTGCCTGTTAGGGCAGGCTCATGGACAGCAGGGAGAGGCAATGTGCCCCTTGGCAGGACTCGCCGTGCGGAGTTGGTACTGGGCTGAAAGTGCTGAGACCCTCAAAGCTGGGTCAGTTTCTGGGAACAGCCTTTCTCCCAGTTGTGCCAGGCTCTGAGGCAGCCCAATAGGAACTGAAGCCATGAACAAGAGTAAATGGAAATTTCTTACCTTTCTCAGGCCATTCTCTTCCTCCAGCTCTGCCCCTAAAACAGAGCAGAGTCCAAGAGTTCCAGGGGGGGAATTAAGAGCGACCAGCCTTTCCAGAAAGAGCTGGTGGCAAAATCTTGAGGTAGCGATAGAGAGACAAAGACTGTAATACCTGTACTTGTCACTGAGCCCCTTCCCATAGCCATCTCTCTGGACACTGGACCAGGAGCTCCACTGAGCATCGCAGGCACATCCCAAAAAGTGTGGGATATGTGTGCTCCTGTCCTTCTCTGTACCCCACCATGCTGCTGCTGTGCTGCCTTACAGGTAACCCTCACCTCCTCTCCATAACAGAGATCCTGTGTCTTTCTGCCCTCCTTCCCATACTCAGGCCCTCCACACCTCCCAGCCCACCACCGGCAGCCCCACGGAGCAGACTTACCACCAGCAGCAATGAGAGCTACCAGAATCAGTGCCAGCAGCTCCCTTGTGGGCATGGCTGGCCTGGGAGCACGCACTCATACGCCTCACTCCACTCACAGTGGCCTTTATAGCAGAGAGCAGCAGCTAATCTTGGTGGTGGGAAAAGCAGCACTTTGAGCAGTTCGATCTGCTCTGGGGACAGACTGTGCACCCAGCAGGACGCCTTGGGTGCGCTCACACAGCTGATAAATGACAGCCTGCCAGCTCCAGGTGCAGGCACTAGAGGCTGCTATAAAATCCCTTTGATCCGTACTGCAGGCTGAGCAATGCTGCCCTCCTCTCCAAACCAGCCAGACTCCCTCTGGGCACATTTCCCTCAGGCCAGCCCTCCAACTTTGCAGCTGCCATTCCTCATTTTCTGGTGACAGTGACAGAACTCAAGGGAACAGCACAGAGCTGCATCAGGGGAGGGTCAGATGGGGGTGAGGGAAAGGCTGGGCCTCTGAGGGCAGTGCTGCTGGAGCTCAAAGAGAGTTTGAAGAATGCTCTCAGACACACAGTTTGGATTTTGGGTGGTTCTCTGTGGAACTAGGAGCTGGACTCCGTGATCCCTGCATGTCCCGTACAAACTTTGGATATTCTATGGTTCTGCGATTGCTACACCACTGGGATCTCCATTTAGATTGGGATACTTCGTGTGTAAAATGCAAAAAAATTGGGGCTGATCCGGAAGGCTGTGCCTTTTCAGCAAGGACTCCCATTTCAGAAGGCCTTCGTGTTTCATCTATGAGAACGATGCCCAACGTTGGTCTTTCCATGTCTTCCTGCCTCTGAGAAGACAGCTTACTGCATCCATCAACATTTTCCTCAGTGGAATCAAGATCAAAGGCTGAAGGGTGAAGGATGGAAAAGAATCACTGGACAGAAAGTCAGCATCATATCTGAAAAGCAGTTTTGACTGAAACTTCTCTGGGATCAACATGGCCAGTTTAAGGATAGGACAGAAATGAGAGGGGGTCTCCTTAACCCTGGCATTGGGAAGGAGGTGCTGTTTGTGCAAGGGCCAGTGTCCTACAGAAACCACCAGCAGGGTGGAAGAGGTCCAGACACACACAGCATGCAAATGGGCAATTGCTGAAGAGACAGACACAACCATGTTCAGGACCTTTCTTTCCCACAGTCTTGCATGACTTTCAGCATGGTTCTTGCTGGCCCTGGACAGCAGAGGTGAGCAGGAGGGACTCAGAGAATGTCCGTCATGGTCAGAGAGGCAAGGCTCAGGATGAATGGGCAGGAACTTTGGGATTCCCCTTACAGAACACACCTCTGCTCTGCTTAGGTGGCTGGGCACATGGATTACATTCCCTGTTTACACGGTTCAGTAACCTTTGGTGTTCATTATTATTCTGCTTTGAAAATCCTACAAGTAAAGTAAATATTTAACTACATTAGCAGTTGTTCCCAAGGCATAGGTGTGCTAGAGGGGTGGTTTAGTCCAGTAAAGGGGAGATCTGCCTGCAGCCTATGACTAAGAGAAGTACTCTTAACTACGTTGGTGGAGCTAATGTCCTCTTGGTTGCTGAAGATGACACAATGAAAGACACAGGCACAAACTCCTGATCAGATAAGTTCACTCTGGGTGTCAAGAAGCAGGCTTTTCCAGGAGCAACTTGACCAGCAGGAAGGTAGGGGACCTCTGTCCTTGGTGATTCATGTACAAAGCAATGGTCACTGTGACAAGCAATGGGCACAGCCCTGATGTGTGCATGGCAGCACAGCAAGGCCCCGGGGTGCTCTTTCACCAGCACAGGTGGGTCTCACAAAACCAGAAGCTCTCACATTCTGGCACATGATGGTTTATCTTCTCAGATCCCATCTGGGCAACCTGCTCCCAGCCAACACTCAACTAGAAGATGACTATGTACTGTGTCCTATGCGCTGCTCCCACTCAGCAAAGCCCTGCACAGGGTCTGTCAGGGGCCTGCATAGTCTTCTCCAATATATTTACTGACAAAAAAAAAAAAAAACCTTGACTTTGACCCTGAAGTCTCTATCAGTCTCTCTGCCTGTGTGCTGCATTGTTGGTCTCAAGCATGGCCTGGCTCCTGAGGTTGTGCTGTGAGCAGCACAGGAACGATGGGTTGGCTGTGCAGCTCTGGTGTGATGTCTTCTCTGCCTCACTCTCCTCGTGGAATAGGCATCCACATTCCTCTTGTGCCAATAGCAGCAGGTCCTTCACGGCTGTTGGCCAGTGTGAGGCTTGATCTTTCTCTGTCTGGTTTCTCAGCAGTGTTCAGATACTGCAATCTTCACAGAGTGAGCTAAAATGACATCTAGAGGTGTGACAAAGGGGAAAGCACCATCATGGGTTCCCAGAGGAAACCGCCTCTCAGGGGACTCTCATGCCTCTTTCAGTTTTACTTTCAAGTGCAGGCTTGAGGCCTCTGACAAAAGTCCCACCAACTGTCCCCTCAAGTAAAAGAGGGGAAGTCCTTCCTTTAGGTGGCCAGGACATTCCCATTGGTTGCACTGGACACACAGCTCCAGTTACATGGACAGTCACGCATTTAAGCCTGGCCCTTCCTCCTCTGTGATGCAGGTATTTTAGTGGAATCCTCTTCTGCTGTCCCCAGCTTTGCCACAGAGCATCAGTCATGGAGTTGTGACTCCATATCACACCTCACTTTCCTGAGGGATCACAGTTCAGCTTTCAGATCTGTCTTCTTGCGGGGAATGGGTGACAAAGCTGGATTGCATCGTGTCACTCCTGCTCCACATGTGGGCAGTGGTTTTATTGACACAGTGACCTTGGTGCTATCACCAGTGTTGTCACTGCTCTGTCCAGCACCTGCCAGTTCCTTTCTGTTATCTGTCGTCTTCACACCTGCTCTCGCATTCTGCTCTGCTGCACTCACACAGTATTTTAAATCCTGTGCTGCTACTCCCTCTAGTGCTTTTGCACACCCTAACCTAATTGGGCCCACCAGCACCAAAGTGTCAGGGCCTGGGGACTGAGGGCTGCCCTGTTCCTGTAGCCCATGCAGGAGTACGCAGCACATCCACCCATCAGACCAGGAAGAAAGTGAGAAAGAAGAAAGAGAGCACCTCAGTCACCTTCATCTTTAGGATTCCCATGAAGCATGGTGTCATGGTTTTATGATTTTTGTTATCGGTATTCCACATCGTAACATCATGGAGTGCACTGGGAGTTGAAGAGTTAATGCTCCAGCTCCATGGATCATTGATAGCTCCGAGTACGTCTGTCTCAGAAGAGAACTACGTACCCCAGAGGACTTCGCATTGCTTTGCATTTTTCCATTTTCTGTTCAGAGGGAAAGATAAAAACTGTTTGCTTATCATGAGACACAGACTTTCCCCTTTGGGATCGATCCAACAGCGGCTTCTCGTTAGCTGTCTCGCCTTCAGTGTTAGCGTAAGGCCTTTGGTTTATTGGGCACTCCCTCTTGCTCATTTTATTTATTAGCTTCAATTCCAATTATATTGCATTATAGTGTGTTATTTTGCATTCCGATATCTTATTTAGTAAATCAGCTTTCCTCCTCAGATCGTTGCCACTGTTTTGTTTCTAGGCCCATCTCCCTTTTCCCTTTCCCTTTCCCCCTTCCCCTTTCCCAGGGCGTGGGTACCCCGCCCCCACCATCATGGAACTGATGTAAATCGTTGACACCTGGCCATGCCCTGGACCTCAGAGGCACAGGAGCGGGGAATAGGCAGGATGGGGACAGCATCTATTCCTGAATCTTTTCCTCTGCTTCGACTGCTCACCAAAATCACCACAGCTGGTCAGAAGAGGCTGTGGCTCCCGTCCAAGCTGAGGACACTGCTCTTGGTCCTGCTTCCCTGGGATACCTCTGTGGCAAGGAACAGCTGACCAAGGGGCCGGATTTGCCCAGGGGATTTGTAGCTTTCCTGCAGTTCCTCGGCAGCTTAGAGATGGTGTTGACCTTCCTTTTCCCCATGATCCTGCATGAGGGATGTGTGTCCAAATCCTTGGGTATGTACCCACAAACACCCAGAGGCAGCCACATCACATGGCATCAATCAGAAAGGCACTGCCACCCACAGTGAAAGCCATTCTGTTTTTTCCAGTCATTTCTGCAGCTTTTGGTTTCTATTCCTCTAAAGAGATGCAGAATGAACTTCTCTGCTTGCATTCTGTTATGCTGAGACAGCAACATTGTCAGTTGATTCCTGCCTTTTTTAATTACTGTCTTCACACTACAGACATCTACGCCCATACTGATGGATCAGAGCAGGACAGGAAGTGCTGCAAACAGCTTATTTTTGAGGATCCAGATGTAGATATAACATTTTTCCTTTGCAAAACCACCAGTCAATATGTAGCCAACAGCGTAACCGGATTTCACCTTCATGCATAACCCAGATCCCACATTTTTCTGCTCCAGAAAATATGGCACCTGATGGTATGCTCAGGTCCTAGCACCTCTGGACAATGATCCACTTGCTGCTGTCTGTCACAGAAGCCAATGAATTGGATAAACAAGAAATGTCACAGTGAAAATGACAAGTATCCTTGTTCAGACTGATATAACATGCCCTTGTTCAGACTGCTGTAACATGCAATTGGAATTGTGTCCTGTAGCACGTAGTACAGCAGCAGCCATCCGAAACAGAAGATGAGCCTGATGTGGAGCTGAGCAAGTGCAGCAGTGACCCTACCTGGGCTGGATTTGCAGCCAGGCTCTCATGAGCCCTGTTTAACATATTTTGGTTGCATCAGACTCAGACACCATAAGCCAGATAAAGGAACCATCCAGCTTAATAATGCAAGAGACTGCAATTAATCATGAATGATGGGTGACAAGGCAGGCCCTGGTATGACTTTTTTGGGCTTCCAGCAAAGGGCAGCAGGATGTTGCTTTCCATACCTCTGCACCTTGTCCCTTTGCTGTCTGTTTTGCCTGCTTGCTGGACAGCCTAGAACAGCTCTTCCCAGCC
The DNA here is from genome assembly GCA_036925125.1 of Oreortyx pictus. Classification (NCBI taxonomy): domain Eukaryota; kingdom Metazoa; phylum Chordata; class Aves; order Galliformes; family Odontophoridae; genus Oreortyx; species Oreortyx pictus. The sequence goes on along the minus strand of JAUPFR010000004.1, from coordinate 59,934,318 downwards.
TCCTCTCACTCAGCAGGGCACCTCTGCAGCCCACACAGCTGCAGAAGAGACGGTGAGCAGTGGGGTCACAGCAGCAGGACTCCATGCTGGTGGACCCAAGGTGCACCCAGACATGCTCTGCCAAGCTGTGCCCTGGGGAAATATGCAAACTGACTCCTGCAGCTGCAGCAGTGGGAGTACAAAGGAAGGTGCCAGTATTTTAAATCCAACCATCAACCTGACCTACTAAATCCCATCATTGTAATCTCCCTGTTGTAATCTCCCTCCTCCTTCTTCTCACAATTTGCTTCCCACCTGCAAACATATTTCAGTGAACTTTCACTCTGTGGCATCCTAGTGGCTAGCTTCAGCACTCGTTTTGGATGTCTACAATGCCTTCCAACTGCCAACTTCAGTTAAAATCAAACTTACAATTCATGAGGCATGGTAGACTTGCAGGTGTGTTAATGTGCAGCAGTGTAGCTACACAACAGTTATTTGTAGAGGGAAAAAAGGCTAAAAATTACTTTCACCAGGAAAGAGCATCAGCACTACGGTGAAGCCGGGAAGCTAGAAGCTGATTCAATGGCACAGTGAGAGCTCTGAGGAATTTTATTAGGCTGGGCTGAGGTAGAGACAGCTGGAGAAGGTCAAAATGCAGTGTGGTGTGCAGGAGCGCCAAAGGGTGTGTGTGCAAGCACACGTTTTTCCTGTAAAGCATGCATTTCTATTTCCTTATGATCCGGTTCATAAGAACATCTTATCTCTGTGCTAAAAAAAAAAAAAAAAAAGGTGTGCCATTACATACTTACCTATATATACACTCATATTTACTCATACGCTTATGAGGACACGCCTGCATCTATGCATAATAGAAATGATCTCTGGCTGTTAACCCTTGCCTGCTTCCAAAGCCATATTCAGTAAGAACAAGACGGTCATCTTGTGGAAAAAACAGCACTGGTGTTACAGCACACTCACAAAACACAGCAGGCATTCAGTTGTAGGCTACTGCAGCAGAAATATGTGGAAACGTGTGTCAGACACTGCCTAACTTCGTGACATTTGTACCCAGCAGCATGCCGTGACTTCTTTTCCTTCACTTGCTAAACTTAAAGCGTGGCATATTTAAAACACTGTGGGAAATCAAATCAGCTCTGCCTTGAATCTCAGTTGAGGTCTGTCATTGCACCACGGGAACATTCCCTACAAGTACCCGTGTCAAACAGGAAAGAAATGAAAGACAAATTTTACTAGCAGCATTCGCTGTGTGGCCTTGGTGCTGTCACCAGTGTTGTATTCAGGGCATTTGCTGACAGCAGTGGAGCGTGGAAACTCTGAACTGATCCACAAGTCCTGAGAAACGGTTTCTCTGCTGAGTTAAGTTGTCAGGGATGCCTTTTGCTGGTCTGCAAGAGGTGTCCAGAAGGCCTGTAAGGCTTTATAAGCCTGACTTGCTCATTTGAGAAGGTGATTTGTGAGATGGTGCTTGGTTGAATGACAGCTGTGAATATCAGCAGTGACAGCATTAGTGTCGTAGGCAATTGCCTCATCATCTTGGTGTTGACAACACCAGGTTCAAACAAACCGAATGGTAATTATCAGATTGACTTCCAGAAGGTATGAGGAAGAAAGAGAAGTGTGTAAGAAAATAGAGGAGGCAGAAGTCACTGGTGAAGCACCTCAGCTGTTTCTCCGTGAGTTTCCCATGGCGCAAGCGAAGAGGCACTTTCAAGCAGTGACTGAGAGCCACTCGGAAAGAGCAAGGAGGCACCACGACCTGAGCTCATTGTTGTGTCAGGGAAACAGAGCTCGTCTGTCCCAAGCAAGGTAGGCTGAACGTGTTCAAGGCTGCTCCTGGGGACCGCACACCATTTCACGTGTTAAAGATGGGCGCAGCCTGCACAGTGATTCACTGACTGTCGCAGGCACTCTCTTCCTGTTTCTCCTGTGTCAGCACAGCATCGCTGCGATCACGTCCTTCTGCTTTTCATAGAGTCACTGAACCACGACTCCGACCACGGAGCCCAGCTCCAGCCCGCCGCACCGCATCCCCGCGCGGCCCGTGGCCGCTCTTCGGGACTTTTTCCCAGTGTCCGACCGGAACGTCCCCTGGCGCAACCTAAGGCGGCTCGCTCTATCCCCGCCGCCGTTACCCGGCAGAAGCCACGCGCGCCCGGCGCAGCGGCGCGGGACCGTCTCCCTCCCGGCGACGCCGCCCCCCGCGGGGCGGGGGGATGCGCGGGGCGGAGGCCGCGGGTGGGGCGCGGGGCCCGGGGCCGCCCCCGGCGGGCGGAGCCGCCGCCGCTCCCGCCCCGACCCCCATCCCGTCCCCGGCGACGGCGCGGGGCGCGCGGCGGTCCCCGTTAGCACGGCGGCATGAAGGAGCCGGCGCTGCCCGGCACCTCGCTGCAGCGGGCCTGCCGCCTCCTGGTCGCCTTCTGCGCGCTGCACCTCTCGGCCACGCTGCTCTACTACCTGGCGGGCAGCTCCCTGACTCCGCCGCGCAGCCCCGAGCCGCCGCCGCGCCGCTCGCCGCCCGCCAACCTCTCTCTGCCGCCCTCCCGCCCGCCGCCGCCCGCCGCCCGGCCCCGGCCCGTCTCGGCACTTCCCCGCACCCGCCCGGACTCCGCGCCGCCGGGACTCTGCCCCGACCCGTCCCCGCTGCTCGGTGAGTGCCGCGCCCCGCGGGCCGTGACAGCGGAGCCCGCGGAGCACCTCCGGAGGGCGGGCGGGGGCGGCCCGGGCCGCCGCACCGCTTCCTGAACCCGATTCCCGCCCCCCTCCCCCGGGCGCTGCTGAGCCGCGGCTGCGTTGCGCATCCTCCGCTTTCCCCGCCGCGGGCAGCGCTCGGTTATCGGAGCGAGCGGACGGGGTCCGCGCGGTGGGAGCCGCGCGGTGCGGCGTTCCGATACGTGGCGTCGCGGTCCGCGTGTCTGTGCACCAGGAGGGTGGGCGCCGGGCGCTTACGGGCGCCGCCGTTGCCGCGGATCGCAAGCGGGTGGGAGAGACTTTCGAGAAGTTCCCTGTGGTTTTCTGTTAGCGAAACCGACGCTGAAATTCGTAGTTTCACTCGGTGCCCGCTGGTCAGCTGGATCGATGCATCTGAATGGCAAATGACGGGGTTGTTATTTCGGGAAGGCGGTTTTGAGGTCGCTAAAAGGGACTGTGTTGTTGTTTGCTTTTTTTTTTTCTTTCTTTCTTTCTTCTTTTTTTTTTTTTTTTTTTTTTCTTCAGCTCATTTTGATTCGCGTCTTTCACTTTTCTCCTTCAGTCGCTTTGTGCCGTGGAGTCAGGCCGCACACGGGGATGTGCAGCCCCCTCGAAGCGAGGCTTTGCTCCTCCTGGGCGCTCTGAAGTGCTGGGAGAGCCCCTGTGCCCAGGGCTCAGGGTGTTGTCCGATCAGTGCCTGGATGGTCAGAGGAAAGTACAGGGTTGCTGTTGCAGAAATGTGGAGATGTGGCTCTGAAGGACGTGATTAGTGGGCACGGTGCTGATGGGTCAGTGGTTACGCTTGATGGTCTTAAAGGTCTCCAACCTCCGTGATTCTACACCATCTCTGTATCCCTCTCAGTGCAACACATGCACCATACGGAAGGCCAGGCAAGGCTGTGGGCAGCAGTTGCAGTTGCTCAGAGCTGGAGGGTTTCTCGTGGTGTAAGATCCGATGGTTTCCAGCAGCCCCTGTTTCAGGGGTGTGATCAGGTGCAGGCGTGACACTCGTGTGGCTCTCAGGTCTTGCAGCCAGGTTTTCATTGAGGAACCCAACTGCTCTGCAGTATTGCATTTATGATTACCTCTTTCAGGTTCTGGCAGCAGACCGCGTTTGTAAAAGTGCCCTCCTCTGCCTCATGTTGGTCAGAGATCTTCTCGTGTCTCTGCGATCAGCACAGCACTGGAGAAGTGTCCTATTCACAGGCATTTCTCATCACCTTGGCACCCCCATCTTCCCGAAGTCATATGGCACTGCTCTGACATAAGGAGGTGGCTCTGTGGCCCCGTTTCCACAGCACCTCTTATTTGGACTTCCTTTTCTTTTCCTTTCCTGCCACACTGGAAGGCATGTGATGAATCATGCAGGGTAAGTGTGACTGAGCTGCTCAGCCTTTCTGAGCAGCCAGACGCAGACACTGCTGCCAGCAGCCCCAAGGTTTCTCTCTGGTGATGCTCAGAGTGAGAACCCAACAGTCTCCGCTGTCTGGCTACTGGGCAAATGCATGACCTGAAAGAAGTTTAATCTCTGAGAGATCATAGTGAATTTTATACGCTCTTACGGTTCGCTTCTCATTATTTGTAACTTGAAAGCATAGATCACGGCTGGGAAAATAAGTAAGTCAAATTTGGATTAAAAGTTCTTCACGTCTGTGAAATTCAGCAAAAAAATCATTTTGGATTCATGCTGCCATTGAGAGCCTCCTTTGAGAAACCTGAACGACAGAAGGAAGTCCATCTGTGTTTTAGAGGTGACCGTTACCCAAACCGGTGCGCTCTTTGAGAATGTTCTTTATCCAGATTAACGTTATTTGAAGGAGAACATGAATGTTGCTCAGTAGGACCCATCTGTGTTGGCTTTCATGCCTTCAAAAAAGTTAAATGATTTCTCAAAGGCCTTTAGGGCCTTTGTTTTGGTGATGGTGCTGTTGTTGTTTAGGAAGGAGCGAGGAAGGGGCCAGCTTCTTTGGCAGCAGCGTCACCTCACAGAAGAGCTCATCCAAAAGTCATGCTTATCGTTTACTGCCAGATGCCTGCAGAGCAGAATCTTGCGGACAGGCCTCTCTGTGTCTCTGAGATGCCGTTTTCAAGTCCTGCCTGGCCTGGAGCACGTGTTGTTTGTGGAGCTATTTTAGCCCACAGCTGTCACCTGGGCTCTTTCTGACCATGGTTAGATACCAGGTGTGGTTGGCAGAGGGGTGGCAGGCGAAGAAGTGTCACTTGCAGCCCTGGGTGCAAGGACAACCCAAGGTCCCTGAGCAAGCCATGACACAGAGTGATGTCTTGCTGTATGGCTTTCTGCCCCAGATGTAAGTTTGTAAGACGTGGCAGTACCATACTGATGTAATTACGCAATATTGACAGCAGAGAAGCAAAAATTCCATCTGTTTCTCCCAGCAGTCAGAATCCTGGGCAGAAGAGGATGCTTTCCTCCATCAGCAGGGCAGCTCAGCAGCCTGTGGCATGGCCTGCTGCTGCAAGCAGTGCGACAGGCCCATGGCTGTGGGCGATGCAGATGGAGGACGCCAGCAGAAATGTGCCACAGTGTGATTCAGGTTGCGTGTGGAAGCTTGTGGATGGATGTTCTGCATCCCTAGGTGCTGGCAGTGCCACTTGCTGTGCAGCAGGGCCTGGCTGGGCTCCGTCTGTCGCTCACCGAGGTCTGGCTCCCGCCCTGCTGGGCATTGAAGGCAGCCACGGGAGCTCTGTGTGGAGCAGGACTGTGCTTCTCTGCCGGCACAGAGTAGTGGACATCTCTAGCCCAGTACTGCCTTTGAGGAACAGTTTGGATTGCGCCTTAGGCTGGAAAGGCTTCTGAAGGGTACAGTGCGTTCCTGGGAAGGATAGTCTCCCTTGCTTTGCGGATGTGGTGCAGCAAATGGGGTGCGCAGGCGAGACAGGGAGATTTTCCATTTTATGCATCCCGTGTTTTGTAACGTGTTCATTTCCCTGCCAGCTCAGATCTGGGGCAAGAGTAAGTTTTCTTGGAAATTGGGCCAAGTTATGCTTGGAAAGAGGCAGAGACTTGCAGCTTCCCAGGCTACGTTTGGATGCAAGCTCGCCTGAGCCCTCAGTCCCTGGCCCAGCCTGGAGCTCTGAGGCCTGGCTCTGTGGGATGGAGGGGCTTTATGGCCCTCCAGGCCTCCACTTTCTCCTCAGTGCAGTAAGATGTGGCCTCTGGACTTGCAGCAACCTTTCCAGCTGCCTCCCAGTGAGCAGTGCTTGTTCTTGAGAACCCAGGGCAGCCCCAGACCCTGCAGATGTCTGCTCCTCTCACCTCTCCTTGCTCTGCCATTCTCCCACCCTCCCTCCACAGGGTTCCAGCTGCAGTCAGAATGGAGGGCACAGGACAGGGCCATGGGGATGGGGCAGGAGTTGCTGCTGCCCCTGTGTGTCAGGGTGGTCTCCGTCTGTCTGTCTGTCTGTCTGTCTGCACGTCTTGTGGCAGGGTGGGGTTTTCCTGGCGGAGGCGGATCAGCTTTTTTCTGATTGAGGCAGCCAGGGAAGTCTCTCTGCTTGTTTGTTTAGAGTTTGCAGTTCAAGGGCCTGGAATTTAATTTTGTAGTGGCAGCCCACAGCGAGTGCCAGCGTGAGTGAGGCCGCTCGCGTGCAGACTGCCCTGCACAGGGGAGGGGGTGCAGAGCCACTTCCCGGAGTGTACACTGGGTTGTGGTCATCACTGAGGGCTTTGCTTCTTTCCCCAAAATACTTTCTGGAGGAAAAGACAATATTTTTTGTTATTTAAAATCACTGTATACTAGTGTGAGACTTGTGTCGGAGTAGATGTTGTTTTGGGCTGGGTTCATAACTTTTGCTTCGAGTGACTGTTACACGGTTGATCCTATAAACTTGCTGTTGTTGCGCACCAGCTGCTGCCAGCGTGTGTGGCAATCCCTCCTATTTTTCAGCCCGTTTCCTCCTGGGGCACGTAGGGATGGATGAGTGAGTGCATGCACTGAGGTTCCAGGCTCAGGCCTTGCACCAGGAGAGCTGACTTCTGGGAGGACTCTGTGAACAGAAACTGGCTGAAGGAAGCAAATCCTGCAAGTTGGGAAGCTGTTTCCACCCCCCTCCCCCCCCACCCCCCTCCCCAGGATATCTGCAGCCAGATTTGATGCTGTCCTTGGCAGAAGGAGCAGGCTTCCACCCATCCATGGCCTGCTTCCCTGTGTTGTGCCTCAGAGCCAGAACCTGCCCTGAGGCTGCCATGGGTCTGGGGTCTGCAACGTCCTCTGCTCGCCAGCCTGTGGCCAATGCTTGGCCCTGCTTTCCGGGGTGGGACTCGTTTTGTTTTTCCCAGGAAGGAATGGGTTGGCGCATTCAGCAGCTCTTCCCTTTTCTGCTCAGGCCCTGCGAAGAGGCTTTTTTGTTTCTCTGTGCGAGCGCTGCTTCCTTTTTCCAGCTTTCCTCCTGTACAGCCTCGCCTGCCCTGGCACCATGCATGCATGTGGCTCAGCAGCACCAGAGCACGCGCTGCTTTCTACTGGGGTGACAGAAACCTTCTCGCCCACCCACTGTGGGGAGCACATTTCAAGCCTTCCCACTAGGAACTTCTCTTTCCATTGTCTCTGAACTAAGCATCTGAGATCTGTGCCCACCCTGAATCACATGGGTGAGCTATAATGGTTTTTCCAGAGGAGCTATTCAGCACCGTCTCCAGGCTGCTGGGCTGCAGCAGCACCATGCCCACCCCACTGCGCCCTGAGCCCCTTCGGCTTGCCCCTTCCTGCAGTCACAAGGGCAGCTCTACACAGCTGCTCCAGTTTTCCCCACATTTCTGGCATTTGTGGCCCATGGAGGCTAAGGCAGCTGTTAGACTGACAACAGCACTAAGTTGAGCAGGTCCCGGTCTTTTGGTCCAAGGGTCCTGTGGCAGCCTTGTGGGTATGCAGAGTGAGTGCTGCTGAGGAGTTGTGCTGGTAGCCTGTATAGCGGGAGTTTTGGTTATTGTGGCAAACGTGGCCAAGTAGTAGTGGGGAATATGAAGGTCACTGGGGATACATTGTGTTGTTGAGGTGCAACTTGACCACTTTGTTCCCTGCAGCTTTTTGCAAGCCTCACCTTTTGCTTCATTTGAAAACCTGTTTCCTGTTTGTACGAACCACATTGGCCCCTCTGGTGTCGGTGACTGTGCCTGTGCAGAGCTTTTCCTGTGCACCTTTTGTCTGAAGCCAAGCAGAAATGTTTCAGTGAGAGATATTGCTGGGGTGGGGGGGGGGAAATGGAGGAGGGACGGGATATTGACGTAGCTGATTTCTTTCTTTCTTTTTTTTTTTTTTTTTTTTAATCTCCCTCTTACCCAGCCATAGCCACTTAAATCCTTCAGCAGTGACTGAGGTGTTTTGATGCTAGGTGGTGCTTTTGCATCTTCTGCCAACTTCTGGCAGTTGCTTATTCGTGTTTTCTAGTTGCTCTTTAGCTAGAAAATGTACAATAATGCTCATGAAGTTGCTGTGGCTGACAGTGCAACTGCGAACCCCAGAGAAGCCAGCCTACAAACCCTGGGCCATACATCTTCTGGGGTTGCATGTCCACTCTGCTCTGTCGCATGTGTGTGCCTTTGGCTGGGGATCAACACGCAGCAGTAGCTCCATTGTTAGGCAGGTATCTGGAGGAGAGCAGAGGAGAATGAAGGAAGAGAACCGGGCTGGAAAGTTGACATGGTGAGCACAGACAAGGGATGGGACAGCACTGTAGCAAACTTTGCATGTTTTCCTGGTATGGTTCTTGTCCTGGGTCAGAGTCATTGGGCAACAGTGGCCTTGGGGCTGCTCACTGCCCAGGTGGCCAAAGTGCAGCCGAAATGGTTTGAAACAAGACTGAAACAGGGCTTTGCTCACCCCTGGAGATGCAGTGAGCACACCTTTGGTTTAATACTTGTCCCAACAGAAAAGGAATGGAAAGCATCAGTTTGTGTGGGTGGGCATTTTGCTGTTGCTCACTGTCAAAGTGTGTCCCTGTGAGTTCCAGGCCTGTTGGTTACAACATTTCTGTATTTGAAGGTAACTGACGCAGACTTTCATATTTTGCTGTTCCTACTGATGCCAGTGAAGTGTATTGGCTGGGTGCTTTGCATCCAGCTGATCTGAGAAGCAGCTGCCTCACTGCTAGAACAGCAAAACCAGTACTTGAGGAGTGCTCACTGCCTTGGTTGTTGGGGCAGTGTTGGCCGGAACATGTACTACATTTAAAACTGTTTTCATTAAGGGGAGGAAGGGAGTATTGCTCGTAATTTCTCATCAGCCTCCTTTCCAGCCTCCAAGCCTGTTAACTTTGTCTTCTGCATCTAGCACTCATCATGACTGTGTTTTATTGCCTGTCCTTTCCTTTCTCCAGCCTGTTGGATGAGGCGAGGAAAGGCCCTCCTGCTCCAGGTGAGCTGAAGGGAGATCTCGTGCAAGTCAGGCAGTCTTTGTCCCCCTGTTGCAGCCACCCTGGGCACAGCTGCTGTATGCTTGGCTGGGGGACATACTGCTGCAGGTGAGACCACTGCTGCTCTGCAGGAGGTGCAATGCCTTGTAACCCGTGTCCCTCCTGCCCATGTTCCTCCCAGTGCTGTGTCTGCCACTGCTGCAGGGTCACCATTGGTAAATTTCCTTTTCATGGAGGGCAGTGTGTTGCGGGGCTATTGGAGTTGTGCGTTGCTTGGACCAGGAGTTTCTCCACTGCTCTAGGAGCTCATGCATCCCAGGAGCTTCTGTCTGTGTGCTGCGAGCAGTCCTCAGTTGTGCATGCTTGCTTTGGCACAAGTTGATCTGATGGTTTCAGAACTGCCACTGTTGAAACTGAGTGTGGGAACTGCCAACCTGCATGCAAATTTGGGTATGTTTTTAATTTTATTTTTAACAAGGCATAAGTAATGGGCACGCTGGCAGAACACTGAAAGTATCTGTAAGGAATAAACAATAAAAGGGGGTTTTGTTGGTGGTGCACATGGCCAGCCTCAGTGCAGTCTGCTCTGTTGGCATGAGTGCAAGGCTGTGTCCCAAGTGCCCAGCTTTTGCACTGCATGATTTGAGGGCACCACAGAGAGAGCATTCCACCCCCCACCCTCCCCAGGCTACTGCTAGAGAGAGCATGGCTGCAGTGGGAACCGGAGGATTTTTGGGAGCCGCTGAGCTTCAGTGGGTCCATTGGGGTTTGGCACTGTAGGACTGAGCATTTCCAGGCTTGCCCTGAGTGCTGGGGTGTGGTTGCTCCAGACACAGTGGGCCCCAGCTTTCACACCTCCATGCATTGCTGGGATTGCCTTTGGATCCAAACTTGTTTTTGAAAGCAGTAATGAATGCCTGCCCATTAAGAATGTGTGCCCAGAGAAATAAATGGTGCGTGGCCATCAGGATGTGCTAACTGGCTTTGTGCTGTGCCTTCCTTCTAGTTGGACCGCTGCACGTGGAGTTCTCCCAGCCTGTGAATCTGGAGGAGGTGGCAAGCACAAACCCTGAGGTCAGGGAAGGAGGTCGTTTTGCTCCAAAGGACTGCAAGGCGCTGCAGAAAGTAGCAATCATCATCCCATTCCGAAACCGAGAGGAGCATCTGAAGTACTGGCTCTATTACATGCACCCAATTCTTCAAAGGCAGCAGCTGGATTATGGAGTGTATGTCATCAATCAGGTAAGATGCTGAGGACACGAAGCTTTTAACGTTTGTGGCAGTGCCCCCCTAGAGCAGTGGAGCAGCTGCTCTATCCTGAGCGTCAGTGGGCTGACGGGCAGGGATAGAGATGCTTTAAAAAAGAAGCTGAACAAATAGAATGAGTTATTTTGACGGTTTTGATGGAAAACGTGGGGTATTCTCCTCCCATTCAGCCTGGCTTACCCTGAAGAGATTCCAGTTGGTCGGGAGGAAAAGAATTCCTAGCAGTGCAACCCAAGTGAAGTAGTCCTTTCTCACAGTTGCTGCAGGAATTGCATGCAGAAATCTTTAAGGTGACCAGGCAGCATTAATACCTAATCCTGGGAATGGCGTGGAGGCATAGGATTTCACTCAGTACTTTAAACGGCTTTTGTTCACGTTAGTAATAGCACACACAGTGTCAGGATGGACAAAGCAAAGGTGCAGCAGTGCAGCAGGTAAGTGGTCACCTCGGGGGAAACAGAGCAGAAAAGGAACAAGCAGTGGAGTTGTGGGCAGTTGTCTGGGCTGTGGTGTGGCAGGACAGCATGGCTCTGTTGGTCTGCTGAGCCCACGAGATGGGCAACTCCCAGCACAATTTCTCTCTCCAGTAGCAATTCCTGCCCTGTTTGAGCGCAGTTTCACAGTACTGAGAAGCAGTGTGCTTCCCTGTATATACCTCCTGCAATTTTTGGATCAGCCAGTGTGTTTGGGTGCATTGGCCATCTCAGTACCCTTGCACAGGCACTGGTGTGGCAGGTCTGCCCAGGTCACGGTACTGCTTGGCCATGAGGCTGCGCTGGGATGGCAGTCCCTGCAGCAGCCATCCCAGTGAGCCAGAGGCTGACGGCAGCTTCCCTGGAGCACCGGGAGGAGCTGCTGATGGCCTGGGGCCAGCTGCTCAAAGGGAGCTGCTGGCATGGCTGGGCCTTGGAGAGCACAGAGAGTGGGGGGCTGCATCCCACAGCACTGTTCTGGTGTCGTGGGGTTGGGCACTGCCCTGGCCCAGCCCCAGCTGCTGCTCTGTGTGAGCACGCAGCTTGCACTGCTCTGCCTTTTGGTGCCGTGAAGCAAACCCTTCCAGAGTGGGTTTAAGCAAATGTTCTTTTCAAATTCATCCCTTGGGCAAAGCTGAAGTGGGAGTAACTTCTAGCACACTGGATATGTGAGTTCTGGGCACATCTGTGGTCAGATGCAGGTTAGCAAGTAAGGCTGCTGGATTTGCTAAGTAAACACACTCCTTCTACATGCCTCTAAATAGTCATTCATGTCTGGGAGAGGCAGTGCAGTCAGTAGTACTAAAAGTGCTGGATGTGTCTCTCAAGGGTGAGTGGGAACATGGAGTGGTGAGGTTTGCAGAAAATGGGTTAATTCTGCCAGAATTACGGTAGGAAAATAATCTTATTTCTCTGCTGTCTTGACAATTGCTTTTCTCTTTTTCTTGTCTGTCCTTCCCTTTGCATCTGCCCTCCTTTGTGTTTTTTTTTTTTTTTTTATTTTTCCTTCTAGTGGGGAAATATTACCTTTACTTGTTAATCCTGTCTATAGCAAAGCAATCACTGAAGCAAGGAGAATTACTGTGTGATCTGATTCTTACACGCTGCCTACGTGCTCTTCTGTCCTCTGCATCTCATAAAAAGAAAGAGGAGCGCTTGAGCCCTGCTACTGCTGCACTGGTAATGTCAAACTTCTTCCTTTCGGAGCAATGCGTTTCTGTCTTGAGCCCGTTTTGTCTCTGCCACACTGGTCCTGTGTGCCTGAATGTGTCAGAGTAGGGCTTGGCTGAAGCCAGATCAATGTTTCTGAGGTGCCCAGTGCGTAACAGGAGCCAGTGGAAAATGTGCATTATGCAACCACAGCAAAATCCAAACCTGACACGTGGGCTCGCAGCTGTAGGGTCCTTTGGATAAGTTTGAGATGGAAGATAGATGGGTGCACTCTTGGCGGCATCCATCTGTTGATGCACAAACTCGACTTCATCACAGGTGAAGAATTTGTGAAGTGTTCTATAGTCCCACTTGCTCCTGCAGTCACCTGTGGACTTCCTTGTGCATTCACAGGACTGTGAGCTTGCTGTAGCTGTGCTGTTGCAGTTTCCTGGTGTGTGCTGCTGCTGCTGCACACGTCCAGGCGTCTGCGTGTTCATGTTTCAAAATGAGATTTATCACTGTGGCTCAGCCTGTGCAAATGCCTATCCAGTGGCAAGCCTGTACCTCAAGCTGAAGTTTGTGAGCAAGGAGAGTCAGCAAATTCCCTAAAAGCTCTAGTTGTCCAACCATTTTGCACTGGCCTCCGGCGTTACCTGCAGCATCCTTGGTAGCAGTTTTCCAGAGAGTGTGCGTGTGTGTGCGTGTCTCTGTGTGTTGGGGGCATCGTGCTCATCCACATCAATCTGTGGGGTGCACCAGAGCTCCCCAGGTGTGGAGCATAGAGGGAGCAGTGCTTGGCCATCCGTGGTGGTGGGTGCAGCAGGTTTTCCTGCAGCTGCTCTCTTCTTGCTCAGTAGAGGGTTGCAGGAGGCTGCCTTTCCCGTAAGCAGCGGCGCAGGGCAGAGGTTGACCATGCTGCTGTGGGAAGAGTGCATAGCACTTCAGAATACCCCAAAAGGGAAACAGCAAGGGTTTTCCTGTGTCTCCCTCTGGCTCTGGATATCATGCTCAAAGAAGACTGGAGCATGCATGTCTGCATGGACGTCATGAATGTGGATCAGATTGGCTTGGAGGATCCCTGACTTGGCTGACAGTCTCCTGTTGAGGGTGATGGCTTTCTCCTAGCCACCCAGAAGCATAGCATGCGTCCTTGCCATTACCTGTCTTAGACCCATCAGGTTTGGAATTCCACTGCAGCCCCAGTTCCTCTGCACTGCTTTGCATCTGGAGCAGGTATCACAGAGCTGTGTCCAACCTCAAAGCGCAGAAAAGGATGAAACTGAGGTGAAACCACCATTCAAATGGCACCTGGCTGTTTTGGAAGCCTGTTAGCACAAGTGGCAGCTCTGTACACCCCAGCTGATGTGACTGATACTGAAACAAGGCAGTGTCCTTAGGCGAGTTTAACTGAGCAGACTAGGTCCAGCGAAGTTGAGCAATGGAAGTAGCTAAGTCTGGCTGCTGTTCTCCCAGGGCTGATCTTCTGCACATGTGAGCAGCATTTGGTGCCAGTCTGTGAGGCAGAGGCAGCTGATCTCATGGATTGGTGACTGAGGACAGGCTTGTACATGCTGGCAGTGCCACCAGTGCTGGGCACTAGTCATGCCTTCTGAATGAAGGTTGAGTTCTGAGACGAGTGAACACAGGGAGAAAATTTGTCAAGGAAAAAGTTAGCAAAAATGTGTTTGCAGTGCATCTTTTCTTGTTGAAAGCCCAGGAAATAAGTGCAGAGGCTGGGCCTGGAGCCTGTCTGCGGTGTTGGAGCAGCAGTCCTCCATCTGCTTGCTCTCCTGTCACCAGTGGTGCCACGTTCTACACCACCTGCGTGGAGCAGCTGCCTAGAAAAGTCCCCCGTCACAAAGCTGGGAGTTGGTCAGCGGTGGAAGCCTGCAAAACTGTTCAGAGTTTGGAGAGATTTGAATCCCATATACTGCAGTGATGCTGATGCTTCTGAATTGTCTGGGTTACAAAACAGCTTTCTTCAAAAAAGCAAAACCTCTTGGGGGTTTTAAGAGATTTGAAAATGAGGCTTCTGGTAGAATTATTAATCCCTGTGTATTCTCTGGGTGAGTAAGATGCCACCTGAAGGCATCAGTTAAATAAGGCTGAGCCTCTGTAGATCTCAAAACCAATGTGGAACACTCTCTTTGCCTTGAAATGGTGTGATGAGGAGAGCAGTGAAAGGGGATGAAATAAGCAAGCGCAGCTCCTGGTGCAGGAGAGCCCCTGAGCATTGCTTCTGAGGCCTGACTTCTGGCGGGGCTCAAAACGTTCCTGGGGGGTCAGCTCTTCTGGCTACCCTGGCTGTGCCAGCACGGTGAGCTTCAGCTGCAGGGCTGGGTGTGCATGGACTCTGCAACTCCTTTGCCCACAGACCAAAGCCCTCTGTTCCCACAGCTGCAGCTGCTCCCTCTCCCAGTCCCCTTTGTTCAGCTTTCCTTTGCCTTCTGTGCTCAAGTTTTCACAGCTCTTGCTTATGCATGATGGTGATCAGCTTCCCACCACCTTGGTTAAGGCATGAAGCCTTTTATTTCAGGTGAGGGTGCTGAGAACTGGCTCAGATCCTCCTCCGCTAAAGCTCACTCCTCTCTGTGAAGTCATTTAGGCCCCAGGCAAGCACTGAAAGCTTTTGAAAGCTGTGGTTTGACACTTGCATGTTAAATCCTTCATTTGAAAGATAGTTGTGGCTGTTTCATGGTTAAATTGTTGACTTTCAGGCTGCGGAGCCATTAACCAGTTTGGATTAATCAGTTTCCAAACAGATTATTTATTAACCAAGCAGAGTCATTCAGGAGAGGAGGTAAATGTGATGCTTGAGGCTGCTCTCTGAATTTTATCTGTCCTTGATTTGTGTCCTGCGCCAGACTCATAGCAGGGCGGGGAGCCGATTTGCACACTTGCATGCATGCATGCACATGCTGCTGGAGCCAGGCATGGCAGGCAGTCCTTGGCTTGACACTGCTTGAAACTGTGAAGAGGGGGGAAGTTGGATGTGGTAGACCAGGGAGGGGTTGGCAGTTTGGGTTTTGGCAAAAAGCTCCAGCCCCTTTCACCATTGCCCTGTGCTGCTCCCTGCAGAGGGCTTGGGCTTGGTGCTGCTGCTGGGGCCTGTGCTGGGTGACACAGTCCTGGACCACTGCTGTCCCTGGGCACATGGGCACAGCCGCACTGCTGGACCTGAGAGCACCCCAGTGACCTGCTGGCCACACTTGTGTTGTACTGCAGGCGCTGCAAAATGCCTCTGTGCAGAAGGCCTAGCCCACTTCTCTGACCATCTGGCTGCTCTGCAGCTGGGACCAGCTCGGTGCTACCTCCTGGTGATGCCGAAGGCCCACAAACCCTGCATGGTGCTACGGCTGTCTGGCAACAGGTAGGAGACTGCTGGTTTCCACTGCTTAATTCAGTGTTTATTTGTTTTAAATCAGGATGGAGAAGAAGAATTTAACCGTGCTAAACTGCTGAATGTAGGATTCATGGAGGCTTTGAAGGAGTATGACTATGACTGCTTTGTGTTTAGTGATGTAGACCTGATCCCAATGGATGACAGGAACACCTACAAGTGCTACAGCCAGCCGAGGCACCTCTCTGTCTCCATGGATAAATTCGGATTTCGGTGAGATGCCTTTTGGAGGAACATTTCCTTCATAACACTGCCATGAGCATTATAGGCTAGGTGCAGCATTGCACATCCCCACCCACCAACAAAAGCCTGATATGTTTTATATATGGAAGTTTCTGCCGTGGCACGTGCATCCCTGCAGGGAATGGGTGGCTTGGAGTGGAGAGTGGAGAGCAGAGCAGAGCCATCTGCTGCCATGCACAGTGGCTGAGCAGCCAGATGCAGGGCTGGGAGGAATGCAGAGACTGATATACTGCAGGTGCCCACATCCCTTCTTGTATTTCAGGGTGTCAGTTGGCTCTTGTTTCTGCCCAGCCTGGAAAGCGAGTGAAGACCATTCATGATGCTAGAAAAGGCTGTCAAGTATTATTTTGAGAGCAAAATGATGTATTTTTGGCTGTTCCTTTTCAGACCACAAAGGGACCCGCCTTGGTGTCTGGGGGCAGCACCACACTGAGTGCCTGCCGGCACACGTGTTCCTCTGGCTTCTGCCAACACAGCTGGGGCTTGTCTTTCCTTTCTTTTTTCTGTGCCAGGTCTCCACATGGGAGTGTAAAAACTCATCTGTTAAGTGAGCACTGGGTTTGGCCCTGCATGGCCAGCGCTGCCTATCTCCACCCTGACCCAAGCCCTGCCCAGAGCAGAATTGTCAGCGGCCCTGGGTCGGGGACTGCTCGCAGTCAGGTGAAGCTTAGAGCAGAAAGGCCCCAGGAAGTTCTGCTTGCTGAAACAGAGCCAAGATCTGAGTCCCAGTGGGTCTTGCTGGTGGGTTGGTGGCTGGGCCGTCGGCTGGGGCAAAGGGCACTGCAACCTTTAATGCTGTGTTCTTCCTAATTCCAGGTTACCCTACAATCAGTATTTCGGTGGTGTGTCTGCCTTGAGCAAAGAGCAATTCACAAAGATTAATGGGTTCCCAAACAATTACTGGGGCTGGGGCGGCGAAGATGATGACATCTACAACAGGTAAAGTGTACGCACCGTGCAGCTGGATCACCTCCGTGCATCAGGACCTGCTTTCAGGAGGCTTGAGGTGCACAGTGGGAGTGGGAGGAGAAGACCTTCACCCACAGAGCCCATCGCAGGGCTTTGCGGGTGGCAGCCTGGCAGTGCATCCTTTTGTGCCCTGGAGGGATTTGTCTGTTAGGTTCTAAGGACCTCTAAGCAGCACTCCATGCCCTTGCTTCTCATCTGGAGGAAGACTGAGCAGGAGAAGGTTCTTAGTGCAGGCTGGCTGGGCCTAGGTCTGCCTGAAGATGAGGGCAGGGGATGTCTGTGGGGTTGTTATCTTCATGTTCCAGGGAAGATGGGGGAATCACTTTGAGAAGTAATCATGGGAACTCAGATTTGAGAAACTCTTGACTGCAAAATACACCGTGTGCTCTTTTTTCTGGTCTTTTCAAACACTGCTGAGCTTCAGGGAGGGCTTCCTTAGACAGCTGCAGTCCTGTTTAATAAATGAAGAAAGGAGGTAGTCCCGTCTTTTGGGGCACTTGGCTTTGGAGGGATAGGAAGTGCTATACAAAAAAATGCAGAGAGAGATGCAGAAAGAGGTCGAGTACATTCCCAGCATCGGCATCCATGACCTGCACGTGCCTTGCAGAGAGCACGCCGGTGCGATGGGCTGCCCCCTCCCCATGTGGTTTCACTGCTGCTCAGTTCAGTTTCTACCAGCACAGCGCGTCTTGAAAAATGAATGCTCATTTGGCCGCTGTCCAGATGGTTAAAAAAAAAAAAAAACCTGGATGCCTCACATTCAAATTCCAGGCTAAAGCACGAGCAAGGTCAGCGTTGATGCTGGCAGAGCTACCTGGGGTGGGGTGGGTTAGCAGGTGCCTGCTGCTGGTGTGGGTGGGGTGTCCCCATTCCCAATGCAGATGCACTTGTGTGCTTGCAAGCTGCGAGCACGCAGCTCAGCCCTCAACAGCAGTGAACAGCAGGTAGCGGTTGTTACTGGGAGGTGAAGTTGTTACTGGAGGAGACGGAGAAGGTGGGACAGCGCATCTCTGTCTCTTGTCACCTAACGTCATTGCTTTTGGCAGGCTGGTGTTCAAAGGCATGGGCATATCTCGGCCAGATGCCGTCATTGGGAAATGCAGAATGATTCGCCACTCACGTGATCGGAAGAATGAGCCCAACCCTGAGAGGTGCGTGTCTGCTGCCCGAGCCCCATTCCGTGCCCTGCACCCTGCGGCACTCCCCTCTGTGAGCTCTAGGCATCCCACGGACATCAGAGCAAGCTGCGAGCATTGGCTGCGGCACGGCTGGGGAAGCAGCCCTTGCTTTCCTGCAGAGAGAGCGTAGTGACTTTGCCCTTGGGTTGACAAGTGAGGGGGTTGATGGAACCCACGCTGACACCCACTGCGGCTGCACGGAGCGGGATCTGCCCGAAGGCATAAAGAACTGGGGGCTGGGGTGCTGAAAGGCTTTTGTTTGCTTTTCCCCTTCGCAGGTTTGACCGAATTGCTCACACCAGGGAGACAATGAGCTCTGACGGCTTGAACTCGCTCTCCTACGAGGTGCTAAGGACTGACAGGTTCCCTCTGTACACGAGGATCACAGTGGCTATCGGCTCGCCCGGCAGCTGACACAGCTTGGCACGGCGGAGACCTCGGGATGGTGCCCCGGACGCTGGTCTCGCGGATTCTTTGTGTCATCGGGTTTTGTAATGGTTGTGATGAACAGCAAGGAGGTCTCTCTGCATGTCAAAGCCTCTCCCAGCGGGCTGGACAACTGCTTTTCCCGTTGGTTGTTTTTATAACTTCACCTCCAGCTCTCCATTGTTTTGTAAGTTCAGAGGCTGTACATAACAGTTGTAAATGTTTCCTTTTGCCAGAAAATGTTGAATCTGATCTGCTACAGTGCTCCCCATGTCCAGTCATTGCTGGTCCCAGATTAGTTTACCAGCTACAGCTGTGCTGCATCAGCAATTACTGCCCATGATATATATATATATATATATATTTTTTTTTTTTTTAATTGGGTGTACGAAAACATTCCTTTTAATTCATTCCTTGGTTTTATTTTATGAAGGACTGTAAAACGCTGCTAAAATTTGTACAAGTTTACTCATTTCATTAGATTGTTTTTAACAGGGACAAAATTATGTGGTTTTTTTTTTTTTTTTTTTTTTTTCCTAATAGTGACCAAAGCGAACAGTTTTCTCTGCGTGCAGAGCACACGTTGAATAACCAAGTGCGGATTCAGTGAATGTCACTGGTTTTTTTCAGTAGCAAAAGAGACTTCTGAGTGAGCTGAGCCAGAACATGCCCTCAGTGAGCTCTCTGATGGGCTGGGAGCTGCACAGATGTGCCTGCCTGCTGGGTGTGACTTTTTGCCTGAGCAGAGCAAGACACCTGGGAGATATCTTCGGTTGGTCGACAGGAGGGTTGGGTTTATTTTTCCCTGAAAGAGTGGATGGGTTTAATTGCACAAGGAATTGATAGCCTTAAAAATTTACAGACACTTTTAACAGTGGTAGAAAGTTGCCACGCTATTTAAACATGGTCTGAAGGTTCTTAAGAACAACATTCTGCTTACAAGGTCATGTGTAAAACTTGAATTCACTTATTACTTTTATTGTCGTTGTAACTTTTTGATAACTTTTTAAAGAAATTTGTATATCGTAAGTGGTATATTTAATGCCAGATTAAAGCAGGGTGCAGCATAATGGCATACGCTTCAAGGCCTCCTTTATCTTCAGGCTTGTAGGCTCTCTGTGTCGCAACATAAGAGACGTGCTGAATTTGCTCTGGTGTTTGCCCACGGGCCCCCATGGTGCTGAGGTGCTGGCAGGACACGTGGCATGCGTGCTCTGAAGCCTGCTGAGAGGTCGCTGCACCAGGATGCTGTGCAGCACTGCAGGGCACTGCCTTCTGCTGGGCACCACTGCTCTCATCCACAGCCCTGGGAAAGCTTCAGGCACCGATGCCTCAGAGATGCTGCTGCAAGTGGTGTAAAGCCCCTCAGCCAAAGCAGGAAACACAGTTCTTTCTGGTGAGTTCTGCCCGCCAGCTCTGATCACAGCAATTTGCACTTCCTTGGCCAGTGCTGAAGGCTGTTGAAATCAGGAACACATGTATTGGGGATCATCTTCAGCACTGCCTTTTCTTTTTTATAAATTTCCTTTTGATTTTTTTTTTTCTTTCCTTCTATTTTTTATTTTTTTGGGGGGGATTTAGGACCTGAAGGTTTTGCTGAACCCTTGCACTACAGGGATGGGATCCTGCAGGGCAAGGGGTGATGCCTTGCTCTATTGTCTTGATGTTTCTTCCCTGCCAGCAGTGGCTCCAGGGATGCACAGACCACACTCACAGGGAGGTACCCAGCTGCCCTCCCAGTCTCGCTTTGGAAACGTGCTAACCCCGTGTGGTTGCTGGCTGGAGGTGCTGCACTGGCTATGCTTGGCATGGCATAAGGGTGGGCTTGCAGAGCACGTTGAAGGAATGACCTTTTGTCTGGTCAGGCTCTGGTGCATGCAGATACATGGGAGTGCAAGAGCAGGATGTGTTACAGAAGCCAGGCCAGATACCCATCTGCAGAACCTTGGCATAGCCGCAGACTGCACCACTAACTGAGATACAGGCAAGGGTAGTAGTGGCTTTGTTTTTAAGTTTTCTCAGTGGTGCCTTGCAGGCAGGGCCCCATTCCCACAGGGCAGCTCAGCACCAAACCCCACTGAGCCCCCACTGGCAATCCTGGGTCTCAGAGAGAGCACCTCGGTTTAGTCCTGAGCCTCTGTGCTCTGGGAAGCTGTAACCTGGGTGTGGTGGTACATGCCTGCACACTGGCTATGCAAAGCACCCACCTTCTGTATCTGAGTGTTCTGTTGTTTCTTTTGCTTGTTTGTTTTTGCTCCATCATTATCTGGAGATTAGAAGAAGTTAGTGTAATGACTTGTTGTTTTGCTGTATGCTGGAATCACGGAACAACATGCAGGTGGTCTGAGCACTTGCTTCTGGCTGTTGCAATTGAAGCTGTCTACAGATGTGCTTTGAAAGAGTAGACACATGGGAACTGGAAAACTAGGAAACCTGAAAACTAGCAGACAGGCCAGACACTGGAAGAGCGGGAAGCTGCTGCCTCGTTTCCAACACAAATGCTATCTCAAAGCTGGGGCTGTTTCTTGTTCGTTTCGCTGTTCGGGGCCAACCTGTGATATCCATCTCTTGTCCCTGCATAAGCTGCGCTCCTTGTGTTGGTGAAATGCTTTTGGCTCAGCCTGGCCCCGAAATTGTCCCTAGGGGCCTTATCCACAAGCACTCATTTACACAGAACTCAGTTTTCACCCATACCAGGTGGTTCTTCTCCCGCAGCAACACTCAAAGTAGTGCTACACAGAGTGGTGGACACCTGCAAGAAATCACTGCACTGGAAACGCTGGGTTTCCCTTGGTGTTGCTGTTTGCTTGCAGGGATGAGGGAGGGTCCCAGCATGCAGCTTTTCCCTTGATGTTACTTATGTACCAGACTGTTCACGGGTCTCCCGCAGATGGTTTTGCTTTTGCATTTTTATCATTTATATGCCAACGGATGTATAGTCCATTGTTCCTCTTTTACTGCTGGTGTCAAATAAAGTATTTTCAGTTATGATGTTTGGCAGCGTTACTCTGATAAATGGGCTCCTCCAGGTGCTCTCGCTGTCTGGGTGGGCTCAGGATTGATGCAGGGTTGGGGAAGCTGCTGTGTGAGGCCTCACCTTGCTGCCTCAGGCATCAATATAGCAAAGGCAAGAAGTGGAGGGGAAACAAGTCCAACAAAATGGCTGTGTTTTACCCATTTCAAGCATAAGATGTTGACTTTCCCCTTGCATCCACACAACCCACCCCTTCACCTGGCTGCTGGAGATGCACACCGTGCATTTTTTCCCAGATCTGGGGCTGTTTTCCAGAGTTTGGTCTGAGCAGAAAGCTGAGGGGACAAGCTGGATGAAAGGGGAGGTGAGAGCTTCATCCTCACCCAGACAAAGCCCTGAGGGGCATGGCTTGGCTCCCAGTACTTAAAAAAAAAAAAAAAAGCTTATGAACAGAAGGGAGAATTTTTATGTGGTCTGATAGTGGTAGAACAAAGGGAAACAGTTTTAAAGTAAAAGAGGGAAGATTTAGTTTAGATGTTAAGAAGAAATTCTTCACTCAGAGGATTGTGGGGAACCAGCACAGCTGCCTGGAGAAGTGTGGGTGCCCCATCCCTGGAGGTGCTCAAAGCTGGTTTGGATGGGGCCCTGAGCAGCCTGGTCTGAGGCGGTGACCAGCCCACCTCAGGGGGCTGGAGTTTGGTGGGCTTTAAGGTCCCTTCCAGGCTCTTCTCTCCAGCTCTCAGCAAGGTACTTCTGCACATAAACATTGCGGAACACCAAGTACACTGCTGCTGAACCCCTTGCCAAAGGAGCTCCTGTTTTTGGGGTGGTCTGGAGGGCAGCAGGGACCCTGGAATGTGCTGGGGTTCTACTGCAGTCCCTTGCAGAGAAGGGAAGCTGGCCGTGTGCCTCCAGCACCAAGGTAAAGGAAGTGTGATCCAGGGAGCAGCTGTCCACTAATCCAATCACCAGACCGACATCCAAGTCAGCAAGGAGGCTGAAATGCTGCTGGAATCAGCGGTGAGGCACGGTATTGTCAGACTTGTTTTCCTTCCTTTTAGAGAAAAACAAGATGGGATTACCGCCTTAATCAAATAAAGGGAACGGTGTTCCTGTTACATAATCAGCTTCCCTCTGCATATTTTTGATTTAATATCACCTGATGGCTTGGTAAGACCAAGAAACAAGGAACAGGGCTGACAAAGTGGTTTGGTGACCTTTTGAAAAGCAGCTGTTGCAGAACCTGCGTGCAGGTTGCAGGTGGCAGAGAGGTGGTGGCACAGCCAATAACGGGTCCCTGTTACAGGAATGCTCCAGACCTGAATAAATCATTGCAGCCTGATGAAATTAACTTTAATAAATAAATGACAGAAGTGCAGCCGGGGGCCAATAACACCAGATGTGAGCTCTCCCCTTGAGAGCAGAGACTGAAGTGCATCTGTGGGCAGCACCAAGAGCCCTTTGTGCTGCAGCTGATGGGGACAAGGCAACCCCAGATGCCTGCAAGAGGGGAACACACTGCAGACAGAGGGATCTTGCTTCTGCACATACCCAGCTGCCATAAACCGAGGGCAGAAGCAGCCAAACCGGGTGCAGACATCTGGTTTTTGCAAACCAGTTCTTCCTGAACTCCCAGCCCCAAGCTGCTCTGCTCCTTCCCTTGCGCTGGGAGGAAGGGAGCAGACCTCAGGCCTCAGGCATTTTTTCACAGGAACACACATCAGAGCAGTGCCACGTGGCTGCAGGGATGCTGATCAGAACCGACCCCGGGGAGAGGGTCCCCCAGCAGCCCGGGGCAGGGGGGAACAGTGAAGCAGCTTCTCTGTGCTGCTGCTTCCCCAACCTGTCCCTCACCTCTGGCTCCAGGAGATTCTTGTCCCAGACCAGCCCAAACCAGAGCTGATGCAGCTGTCAGGTCCTTATCTCTGTTGTGATTATTTCTTCCCCACCCCTGGCCCCCGCATTCTTCAAATAGCAGCATTTGTTTTGGAAATTCCTCTTCTGAGCAGTTTCAGGCCTGAAATCTGGAAGGATGCCGGCGTGGGACAGGCAGGGAAGTTGCACTCTCCCTGCGCTCATGGTTGCAGCATCTGGGGTGCAACACTGGAACATATGGTGACAGAGGAACTGGAGCTGGGACAGCTCCTAGGCCACCTCCACATCTGCCTCACTTCTCTGGAAACTGAGAGGCTTACGAAATACTGCTGGACAGGGGACACGAATCTGGGAACGAGCAGGGTGCAATGCCACGAGGGACGATGCGGAGTGGGTGTGCGATCCTTAGGGCTGGCTCCAGCCATGCGTCCAGAGGAAGAATCAGACCTCAGGAAAGGTTCACGCCTCAAGCGCTGCTTCCTCCCAGCACACTGTATTTACACAGCACTTAGAGAAGCACTCAGGGATTTCCCCATGTCCAGTAGTGTCATTTGTCACCCAGAACTGCTGACAAGGTGGGAGCAAGGACAAGGGAGATTCGGTGCTGTTCAGACAGCCTTTAGGTGGGGATCAAAATGCATGAATATGCTTCGTCTCAGGCGAAAATATATTCTGCTGCACATGCAGCTTGTCCTTAGAACTGCAGTCTGTTCTGAATGCAGAGGGGCTGAATGAGTTCACAGTGTGAATGAGCTCACACTGCTGTGGCATACCCAGGAGGGCTCCCTGCTCTATGAGCCCAGGCACAGTGCATTGCACAACCCCAGCCATCACGAGGCAAAAACGTCAGCAGATGGTGCAGAAATGCATGGAGGATGCTAAGAGGAGCTCAGCCCTGAGGTGAGCCTTACCCAAGCGGCCTCCATTCTGCAGAAAGGGATCCCCATGTTCGACTGATTTAATTCCCTCTGCTAACACCTCTCTGCTCTCAGACACCCAGCACTGCACATGCCATGACTGGTGCAGAGCTGCTGGGTGGGGGTCTGTGTGCTCCCAGGCATCAGGGCCATGCTGACTCATGCCCGCAGGTTGCTGTGGAAACTGCAGCCAACATCACTGACATCACATTGCCACATGCTTACTTCTGCAAACTGCACTCTGCCAGACCTGCCTGGAAAAATCAGCCTTGAACAGAGCTCCTTGGTGGGAGACAAGTGCTTGTCCCACAGCAGAGCCGCGTTCTGCTGTCTGTGCAAGGTGGTAAGAAAGCCCCATTCCCACTGCCATGCTCCCTCTTGGCCCCACAGACCTGATCTGATGAGCCCCAGAGCAACCAGGTCTGACCTGGGAGTTAGATGTGTTGATCAGGGAATGCACTGGGGCTTCTGAGCTCCTTTCTGATTTGTGTGTTTCTACAGTTTGCTGACAGTATGACGCCAGAAGTTGCCTAGGTCTCACAGAGCACATGAGGGGCTCCTGGGAAAAGACCCCATCCTCTGCAATCAGGACAGTGACTTGCCCAGCTGAGTCATGCCTCCTACTGAAGCACGATGGTGAATAAAAGTAGTGTGTACACAGGCAGTATGTCACTTGAGTTGCTTCCCTGAGGGGCAGGGCATGTCCAGCAAGTGGCTGTTTTCTGTTCACTCCTGTACATGCCAGTCACAGCAAACCTACCAGGACAGAGGACCTCAGAGGACCTTGGTTTAGCCTGGTGGCCCTCCCCAGGGAGACAAATGGCAGGCAACAGTTGATCTCAGATGAGAGAACGTTTCACTCTAAGGGGACATGACCAAGAAAGAGAAGTGGCTCATACTGGCTACATCAGCCCAGCTCAAAGGGTCACCCAGCTTTAGGTCCTCAGCATCTGTGGAGTGGGTGGATAACAACAGATCAATTTGCTCCTGGCTGCCTCTGATCCATGCGTATGTCAAATGATCTACAAAGGTAATGGTGGAGGGAGAGAGGAAAGGCCACAAAACTTCACTCCCACGGGTGAAAGAAGAGGGAAAGTCATGCAGCACAACAGAGATGGAAAGAAGTGTGCCACCACGTATGACAGCAGTGGGGACTCTAGTGATCCCTTCAGTTTTGGAGGTGCAAAGGAGAAAGGCTAGGACAAGTTGTCCAGCTCATGGGCAGCAGCATGAACCAGAGCTCATCCCACCTTTGTATCACTCCTGCCTGAAAACACTGGAGATGGCAGAGGCCCTTTCATGTCCCGTTTCCAGGACAGTCACTGATGAGTGCTCTGGCCACAGCAGGGCTGGCCCTTCACCCTGGGGTGGCCCACGTTAGCACGCCCCACGTTGGTCTGATGTCACCATGCTGCAGAGAGGGTGGCCAGCCCTACGCATCCATGGGAGCACCTCCCACATTTCCCTTTGCTCTCCCATACCATTGTTTCGACTCTATCAGGAGACTTCCTCTGCCCTTCTGTACCCCACCATAGCCCCACCTCTCCCTACCAGGGCCAGAGGCGCAGCCCAGACCCCGCGGTGCCCTCTGGATCCACTTAGTTACCATGCAGAGCAACATTACTTCTCCTAGCCACCTTTCTGTGCTCCAGCTGAGCTCAGAAGCAGCCACTGTGCCCTGACTTTTCAGAGCTTCCTTCCCCAGTGGATCAGACCTGCTCTGCATAAATAACAATTTATTTGAGCAAGGCTAACAGGGATGCGGGAGCAGGCCATGTGCTTCCAGCTGTCTGCCTAAAATCTTCCCCTGAAAAAATGGAGTTTCTGACAGAGGCCCAGCTGAACCCACCACCCTGCCCCTACCCAGTTTTCTTCTTCCTGGGAATCATGGCTTAGCCCTGCTCCATTCTTGTGCTGCTGCCAGAGCGGATGGTAAGGTGTGGTGTAAGTCATTGCTTGTGTTGGTATTCCTGACGTATTCCCGGGTGAAAGAAGTGCCTGCAAGCAAACACCCATCCGTGTTCGCTTTTAACACACCAGTATTTTTCAGACCAGCTGTTAATGACAGCTACTGGTGTGCATTTGGGAGGAGAAGAGGAAAATAGGAGAAAAGTGGAGGTGGTCCTTGAGCAGGAAAATCTTTTTGCCACAAAACACCCATACAGCTTTTGGCTCTGTGAGCAGAGGACTCAGATGCTGCTGGTGCTCTGCTGTTTAAGCTGCTGGTCCAAAATTTGTGTCTGGACCTGATTAAACTGAAATCCTCTTCTTACATCTTCTCCGAAGTATTCCATCTATGGTCATGTGAATGCAGTGAACAAATGAGACCAAAGAAGAAAAATCTTCCCCTTCTGGCATTTCTGGTTGAGGAAAAGCTACCTAGAGGAAAAATTCAGGATGAGGTCCTTATCCTAAGACCAGCATCCCATATCTTCCATGCCCCCTTGTCCCTGGCTGCTGTTGACAGCAAACACAGAAGCCAAAACAAAGGGAGATATTTAATTAGTTTGTTTTGGGAATGTTAGTTGGAAAAATAAAACCGAATGGAGTTCTTTTGTTAGCACAGGCTGCGCCTTCTCCTGTGAGCAGCTTCCATGTGGTTGCTGGTTGCACGTGAGTAAGTGATTATCCTGTTCCAGCCAACATCCCGGAAACCAAAAAAAAAAAACCACCAGACGTAAGGGCACTGCTGTAACAAATCAAATTTCTAACCCCTGCTGTCGGAGTTTCAGCATTGCTGGGGCAGCACACCAAACGGGCAGAACTGTAACGATCTGCCTTCAAGGGAAAGAAGTAACTCCTGCTGATGTTTAACTCCGCAGGTGGCCACTGCACCAGGAAGGCTGCTCTAGCACTGCAGCTGCTCTGCTCTGCCCAAGCCAGAGCGGAGTTGATGCCAAGCAGCTCCCATGTCAGCTGAGGAAAGAGGAGGTTGTGTTGTCCATGCCACCCTGATGCTGGTCATGCACATGTGAGGGGAGCAACGGTCCCTCAAGGAAGCAGGAGAGGTGGTGCAGTCAGCACTGTGCACCTCATGGTCCTTGGCAGAGGAGGGATTTGATTAAAAGCAATAGAGGCAGAAATCTTCAGATCCAGTGCAGAAAAGTGGATGGGAGTCAGAATTTTCATATCTGTAGGCCCCTTGTGATGCTCATAAATAATCATTTCCGTGATGAGTCACACTTGCAACAGCAGCATTTGCTGAGACCTATGCTGCCAGCAGCTCAGGCAAGGAACTGAAAAGCAACAAGCCTAAGTTTTTGAGAAATGTTATGAAGTCATTCTTCATAGGAATGTCATAGTCATTCTGCATAGGAAGTTCCACACAAACGTGTGTGGGAACTTCTTGACAGTGCAGTGATGGAGCACTGGCACAGGCTGCCCAGAGAGGTGGTGGAGTCTCCTCTGGAGACGTTCAAGACCCACCTGGGTGAGGGAGCTGCTTTGGCAGGGGGTTGGACTCGATGATCCCTTCCAAACCCTACAATTCTGTGATTCTGTGATTCATGTATTTGCTATCACAAACCCTGAAGCCAGCCTGTAACTGATAAATAAAATCACTGCATGCTTCCTAGACTCTCCTTGGTACACATGTCACGCTGGAGGCACAGAAGTGTTCCTTGGAAAGCAGCAGTGGTTCTTGAGGACCATCTCCAGGCCCTGTGCTGGCCCATGGATGATGGAGGTAAAGCTGTGACCACAGACCCAGCCACCGAGCCCAGGTGATGCACAGTGATTGAGATCTGGCAGCGGCCCAGACTATTCTTGGGATGCCATCAGCACCAACTGGTCTGCTGAAGAGCATGGCCTTGCAGGCTGGTATCCGAACGTCCTGCAGGCAGAGGGACAGGGCCCTCTCGTCCCAGGTACCAAAGAGAACATCACACATGAGATCCCTGCCACCCTACATCCAGAGATCTTCAGGCCAAAGAGATGCAGACACAGCACTTTCTCACACCTTGTCCACTCTAACCAGCCTGATCCTATATTCCAGCTGCACTGTATGGGCACTGGCAGCTGAGTCCATGGTGCTGGAGAGTCTGTGGAGCCTGATGGCACTGCGGGGGCCCTGACTGCAAGGCCCAGGCTGTGACAGCAGGACCCAGCAGCAGGTCTGTAATTGTAACAGCTCTCAGGCTTTGGCAAATCTCTGAGATTTGTTCTCAGCAAATACTTGCTTACAGATCTGAGAACAAAAGACAAGAAATCCTGCAGAATCACTGGAAAATTCAGGTTGAAAGGGACCTCTGCTGGTGTCTGTCTCCAAACTCTGCTCACAGCAAGGGTGCCTTTGACAGCCTTCTAGGTCTGCAGCAAGGTTTGCTTCTTGGCAGGGTAAATACCAGACCCATGGTCAGTGCTCCTGCACAGTGCACCTCAGGGGGCATCCTCTGCGGGGACAGGTGGTGTAGACATACCACATGTCCACTGTTAGGAGAAATCTGTCACCTGAGCTAACACAATTGGCAAGAGGATGCTTTCAGTGAGGACCAGGACCTTGCATGACTGTTGGTGATCGTAAGTCAGAGATGCTAAAGGTGACAGCATATCAGAGGCTGGAGAAAGCACCTGAAATAGCATCTGGTCTGTAGTTCCAAAGTTCAAGAGGGGCATGGGGAAACGGGAGAGGAGCAGGCAAACATCTGCCAGGGCAGGAAGAACCCTGTGAAGAGACAGGGAGGGTCTGCACCTGGTTCCTCTGGGGAGGGGGAGGAATGGCAGGGGATTTAGCATCAGTTGGATGGGCCTCTGCCAGTGGTGAAACATTTCCTAGTTGTGCCAGCTGATGTAACAGGGAGCAGCATCCTCAAAGTGCACACCTGGAAGGCTTATTGTGGGAGTCAGGGCAGCCTTCCCAAAGAGAGTGCAGCAGGGAGGGAGGAGGTCTCCATCCCAGAGGGGTGTTTCTAGACACAGTTTTACAGAGCCACAGCCAAACTGACCTGCTGCTGCAGAGAGACCTGCTGTAAGTGAGGGCTAGAGACCTTCAAAGGGCTCCGCTGGGTCCTTTGAGACCTTGCACACCTCTATGGGCTCAGACTGTATGGGTAAAGTGACCTGGTCTCACACAGCAGTGGCTGATCAGAGATCCTTTAGTGTGTTACTCAAGTGTAAAACATGGTCTGTGGCTCACAGCTGCGAAATCTGACCACTGAGCAATGCCTACAGCTTCTCAGGTTGTAGCAAATACCTGACAAACCTTTTTTACATGACACGGGGGTGAAAGCTGACCTTGGCAATCAGGGTTTGGCTTAGGGTTCTTCTGCAGAGCAAGGAGACAGCTCAGAGGCAGCTTTGCCTTTTCTGAATATCCTCCTGGTTTTTCTCCCTTTGTCAGGAAGATCTGGGCTTCTCCACACTGAGCTTGAGGCCTGGCTAAAGGCACAGCAAGGGGAGGGTCCCAGTGGAGTCTTCTCTCTACCCAGGCTCTGGTCATCCTGCAGCCACACAGCGCTGGAGAAAGGCTGCCACCTGGCCAGGCACCAGCTTCGCTTCACGTCACCTGCCCCTCCTCAGCCATTCCTCGTTATCACACCTTGCTCCACTTGTAAAGGCATCCGGGAGCCCAGCCCAGGACTGCAACTGGAACATACGGCAAAGCCTGCAAATAATCAATGTGACGTCACTAGTGAGTGTCGATGTTATTTGTCTCTGAGTGCGCAGAAATTAATCTCACAATTCTGCCCTGCATGCAGTCCTTAAAAATGAAACACACGTGTCAGGTCAAACTGGGAATAAAAGCTCCATCAGCCCGATTTCTAATTTTGCTTCTAACTTTGAAGCAGCTTTGTCATGAGTTACACGGTAAAGTCACCCTACCTCGCGGCAAGGTCCAGCCTTGGAAACAGCTGTGAGGTAGGCTTCCCCTCCAAATGCTTCACAGTGAGATGTGACTGCCCACCTACGTCATGCCATGCCCAGCTTTTACACGGCCTCCTCTGCTCTGTGCATGCTCTGTAAACACCTGGCCATTGGTATGCCACAAATCAATCAGGACTTCAGAAGTCACGAAGTTAAGGAGCATAGCGGGCATCTCCACAAAACCTGCGCAGGGGTTCCTGAGGCTCTGCTGGCTCTCTGCATCCCAGTGCCCCAGACTGTTGGACAACTGCATACATAGCTTCTGCAAATGCTTTTTTTTTTCAGAAGGAAACATTTTCCATGTGAAGGCAAGTCTGGATCTTTGGGAGCAGATGCATGCACCAGCACCAGCACCAGCACGGTCAGCTGTCCCTGGCACACAGAAATGCTGTGCAGGCCAGAGGTGCCCACACCCAGTGTTCACCTCATCTGGAACTCACACCTTACTCTGGCAAGTCTTGGGCGTCATCCCTATAAATCTCAACTTCATCTGAAAGAGGATGTGAAACACTTCAAGGTTTGCAGGTGGTCTAGTACTGACGTAGCTGCAGAAAATCTCTGACCACACTTGTGCTGTCCTTTCACCTCCCCAGAGCAGAAGTAAGAGTGGCTCCAGCTCTGACCGCACGCTGTAAGCTGCCTTCCAGGGAACCAGCAGATCTCGCAGCAATCTAGCAGTGCCCAGCAGGTGCGGAGGAGATGCTGGGCAGTTCTCAGGACAGTGTGCCCAGCCTCTGCCACACAGCCAGGTGCAACTGGCACAGGTTCCAAACTTTCCCAGCAGATGTCTAACTGTGAGAGCAGCTGCTGCATTCTGGGAGAACAGACTGCCACTCAGCCTGATCTCAGCAGGGCTAGAGAAACACGCCAGATGCAAACTCATGAACGAGTTTGCAACTGAGGCAAAAGCAAAGGCTTGTCTCTGGGATAGAAGAGGCTGCAGTGCAGGGTGTACAAATAGAGGACTACCCAGAGGTCCTCACCGCAACCATGCACTGCCTGAACGGTGGTTACAGCAGAGGCAGCACCAGAGTTTTCTCAGAGCTGCAGTAGGAAAGGGCGTGCTGGAGTAACAGGAGCATGCTGCAGCAAGAGAAATTCCAGTTGGGTGTGACAAAGCTCTTCCCTTAGAGGACAGTGCACCACAGAGCGCAGATCTCCCTCCTTGGAGATACCCAAAAGCCAGCTGGAAGGAGTCCAGCACAACCAGACCCAGCCTGGGAGCGGGGAGTTGGACTACAGGCCTCCAGAGATCCTAGCTAGGTCTTTCCACAGCCCAGTGTTACAGTGGGAAACAGGGAGAGAGGGGGACAGCTGCCTCCCTCTGATGCTTTCAGCTGCGCTCATTTAGAACTCCCCTGGTGCCCGGGACAGACCCAAGATGCTATGTGCCTCCTCCACCACCCCTGCTCTCCTGCTGGCATACAGGAGGGTGGGTGGTAGGTGTGGTTGCTCCATGGCTTGGCAAATGCAGGAAGCTATGCATCCCAGCAGGCTTGTCTGGAAGAAAAGTCTGAAAATGCAGAGCAGAGCTGGAATTGTCCTCCTTACACTGCACAGCACTACGGAGCAAGGACTTGACATCATCTTCTTCCCAGCCAGATCAGGAATTAATACTGCTGCTGCAACTCAGAGTCCCCTAATGCTCTCTTTGAGATTTTCTCTGCTGCCTCTTAAAGTACCATTTCTGACTGCACAGACATGGTTTTATTGATGCAGAGCAGCGACTGAGCAGGCAGAGAAACAAAACAAAGGAGGAAAATGACTGCAGGCGTGTACTAAAGCATTCAGCTTGTCCAGCTGAAAGAGATTTCTGTCAAACAATTTTATAAGGAATGAGGCATTCTACAGGAAAAGCAGGGCCTCTGCTCTCATTTCCTTTCCCTTCTTTTCCATGAACTTCAAAGAAAAGAGGGGTCAAAACAGAGGCCAGGCAACTGGAATGGAGTTCCTGAGCCCTACTGCCTAATTAGTCCAAGCTACATATTATTGGCTTTCTCTCAGTGATAGGCCTGGATTATAAATCCTCCCTGACATGTCACCAAGGTTCAGATAAAGCCAGAATGTAACCCACAGCACGCACCATCCTGTCGGCGCTGACAGAGGTTCCCTTAGCACCAGACCAGGGTGGCCATGGCTTTGCACGGCTGTGGCTCAAGCCCTATCCATGGGACAGAGACCATCACTGTCCCACCAAGACCTCATCCCAGGGCTGCCCACCGAAACCTGAGCCTGCCAGTGCTGTGCTGCAGCCTGCTGTCCCCGTGGCATGGGCTGGGGTTACCAAACAGCGTTTAGCCACTGGCTGCTGCCCTCTAGGGATTTCTAGGCTGCTTTCAAGCCCTTCTAGCCAGGCTACCCACAGCCCTTCCTGTCCTGTAGCTGCCCACTGGCCCTCTCCAGCCTTCCCACATCCAGCCCCAGTACCCAGCAAAGGGGACAATTACACCCCTCCTCACAGAGTCCAGCATGCAGTTTGCCTTACTAGCAATGAGCTTGTTTTTGTACAAATGTAAGGAGTCCTTAAAACTGCTTGACAATTTTAAGACACGTCTCTCCCTGAAAGATGCAGCAGTCAGGA
This sequence comes from Oreortyx pictus, assembly GCA_036925125.1. Taxonomy (NCBI): domain Eukaryota; kingdom Metazoa; phylum Chordata; class Aves; order Galliformes; family Odontophoridae; genus Oreortyx; species Oreortyx pictus. Next base: position 59,901,939 of record JAUPFR010000004.1, on the reverse strand, counting down.
GTTTCTTTTTCAGGACTTACTAAAAATATTCTCAAGAGCAGAGAGACAGAAATGACACAGCCTATTTCTCCTGCACAGTTCCTCTCATGCTGCTGGCCTTGGAGAGGAGCATCTTATTTTCAGACTGCAATAACTGTGCTTTGGTGGAAGGACTCATTTTTGACCTTGTGGCCTGAGAAAGGCAAACCCCCCACTAGACCAGGACCTGAAAAGCAGAAAAAGGACGTTCTTGTCACCATAAGTTTATGGGGCCTCCTGATGCTCCTGAACATGGGAAGCAAAGCCTTGCAGCTTGCGGGGTAGGAGCTCACAAACAAGATATCTGGCTGCTGGGAAAGTTAGGTCCTCAGATGCAGACAGATGTGGGTCACTGCATCACAGCAGGCTCCTTGCCCTACTCCCCAGCCACCACAGACCAGCGGCCAGTGTTAAGGCTCAGTCCACAAACTGCTCTGCGAGGAGAGAAGGGATGCAGCAGGGACTGCACAGGGGTGTAAATGCATAGTGGCACCATCAAACGCCACAGCTTACATGACTTCCAAGCTACCCCGCATTTGTCAAAGCTGTGGATTACAGGTTAACCGTGAGTGAACCCTTACTTGCTGAAGAAAACCGGTTACTTTTGAGTCAGAAGAAATCTATGCACTGTTTTATTAAACCTACAGCCAGGAGAAGAGGTAAAGTTCTTCCTGTAATAATTTTGATTCCAAATCACGTGCTCAGCTCTCACTTAAACGAGCCATTCTGACGAGGTCTGACTTTACCTTACAGTTACACTGGGAATCATTTGCATGGCCTAGCTGCAGCAAGATTGTTCAGTTTCCTTCACATGTTTCTCAAGTCACACAATAAATCCTGATTTTTCCCTTTTCTCCTGTAACACGCTGCAAAAGCTGGCACCCTGTGTGCGTTGGCTGCAAGGACCTCTGGAGGTCTGGACAGATGTTTCTTAGGGTAGGCCTGCTGCCAGCTCCAGACTGGGCTGGATGCAGATGTGTCTAGCCACAGAGCCAAAGTCTGCTTCCAATGTGCATGTGCAGCCTGAGGCACATTGGGACCCCCTCCTCAGCTGAAGTTACTGAGAGTTCTGACCTGCCCCACAGAAAGGTTTAGCTCGGGTGTCCATTCCCTCCTGCTGCTGAGAGCCACGTGGCATACACACCACCATCATCCACCTGGTCTGATCATCTTCCTGTGCTGCTTCACCTTTCAGAAAAATGTCAGCCTGAGGACACAGCAGTTGTGGGTTAGGCAAGCTTTCTGCTTGGCTTTCTCTGCTACATGGCAGTAACACACGAAGGGGAGGGAAAGAAAGGATCAGCCATTCAGATGAATTCACCTACAGAGTTGAGTCAGACTCCCATGTGCTGCCAGCACGAAAATAGCTGCCATCTTTGGATTTCACAGCTTCACGTAATTCAGCCTGGCTAAAACAGCTTTGCTTTGTTACCAAGCGGATTGGAGTTGTTCTCAAAACAGCCTTCAGCAGACATCTATACACCTGTATCTGAAAAGAGATATGCCTGGCACAATAGACTGATACTCCCCCCACAATAATTCCCACACCTCTCTAACAGCAGTCAGGACAAAGGAGCTGGGATCACTGAGAGGAAACAACAGCATGCCAAACATTTACTCTGTGCCTTGCTCACTATTTCTTCAACTTTACGTTACTGGATTACTTTCTTAAGCACTCAGGGGACAGAGACAGCAAAGAACAGCTTTCCTTGGCAAAGGCAGGCAGTTTCTCACACTCCACTGTTTTCCATGGCTCATCCAGCAAATTGTACACCAAGCCTAAACAAACAGCAAGGAACAAGCCTATCCAAGAGAGGCTGACTGCAGCAAATTTCACAAGCTCTGGTGCTGGCAGCCCAGCACTGGTGTCAGACACTTGCGGGTAGGAAGTGCCACAGACCAGGGAGATAACAGTGCTGAGACCCTTGGTGTGATCAGCAACCCATGCAAGGATCTTGCTTCCTGGCAGCTCCACCCGAGCCTACATGCAGCGAGAACGGACAGTAAGCTTTATTTGACTTTTAGCATTAACCAGGGCTTGCAGACTTTTGGACTTGGTCACGGTCCAGCAATACAGATGGTCTCCCGGTCCCCCTTTGTGTGCTTAGCGGTGTTGTCTCACTGTTCTTCGTCACTGGAAAGCTCCGTAAAACGGCATCATTTTTCATCTCTTACTAGAAGCAAACCACTCACAATATGCTAATATCTTCCTTGCTAATTAAACACTGCCTTGCGGAGTACCACTCCCTGATGCGCGGCCACATCCACGTTCTCACTGGGTTGATTCCAGGCCTGCAAACAGTGAGTAAGATCCCTTGTTTGACATCCGCAAACCCACACACGCAAGAGGAGCAGGCAGGCCAGATGTCCCACATCCTCAGCAACCCTGACGGCTCCGCAAAGCGCTACACCCAAAGGGCGCATCAGTCAAGCAGGGCTCGCGGCGAAGGTGCGGGCAATGCCGGCAAGGCTGCTGGCAGAGCGTCAGCTCAGGCTAACCTACATGAAGTGGCCAGCTCTGAGGGGCAATTAAGAGGAACCCCTGTTAGCTCCGGGAGCTGCAGCACCCAACCCTCCTGCTGCCCGTCCTAAGGCCAATACCACGCCGGGCTGCTGCCGTGGCACATGACTCGCAGGAAGGAAGCCTTCCTGCCCCGATGGAGGACGAGCTGTGGCCTCGTGCTCGGCCACAAGCGCTGCTTCAGGCCTCCACACGCAGCCCGCAGCTCTGCGCTGCTTCCCTGCCGCACGCAGCCTCCCCTCGGAGCCACCAGCCCGGCCCGCTCTGCTGACGCGCACCACCGCCAGAGGGCGCCGCCTCCCCTCCCCTCCCCCCCCCCCCCACCCTTCCCGCCTGCGGAGTGCCGCACTGCGCACGCGCGCCGCTCCAGGCCCACCCTCCGCCACGTGAGCCGGGCGCGTCTCCGCTCCGTCCCTCGTCACGTGGGGAAGGCGGCGCGGCTCTAAGCGGAAGTGGCCTCTCGGGAGGCCGGAAGCGGCGCGGAGTTCCGGCGCGTCTCAAGATGTCGATCGAGATCGAGTCCTCCGAGTACGTGCGGGGCCGGGGCGGAGGGGCCGGGGCGGAGGGGCCGGGGCGTGCTGCTGTGCGGGGTGGGAGGCGGCCGCCGGGCGAGGCCGCGCCGCGCTGTGACCCGGTGTGTGCTCGGCAGTGTGATCCGGCTGATCATGCAGTACCTGAAGGAGAACAGCCTGCACCGGGCCCTCGCCACCCTGCAGGAGGAGACGACCGTGTCCCTCAACACCGTGGACAGCATCGAGAGCTTCGTGGCCGACATCAACAGCGGGCACTGGGACACGGTGCTGCAGGCCATACAGTCGCTGAAGCTGCCCGACAAGACCCTCATCGACCTGTACGAGCAGGTGCGTAGCATGAGAAGTGTGTGGCCTTCTGTGGGCCTCTTCTGCCTTACGTGTGGTTTTTCATTGAGCCTCTGAGTGGGAGGGGGGCTTGCAGACACCGCTGAGTCCGACCTCTGGCTGCACACAGAACCACCTGAAAAACAGACTCTGTCTGAGCATTGTGCGGATGCTCCTTCAGTTCCAGCAGCTTGTGGCTGTGCCTGCTGCCCTGGGGAGCTTGTGCCATTCTCGGCGACCTCTGATGGAGAACATTTTCCTAACCTCCGACTTGACCCCTCCCTCGTAGTTCATCTCTGCTGATGCAAAATGCTGATTCCTTTGTCGCAGGTTGTGCTGGAGCTGATTGAGCTCCGGGAGCTGGGTGCTGCTAGGTCCCTCCTCAGGCAGACAGATCCCATGATCATGCTAAAGCAGACTCAGCCGGAGCGATACATCCACCTTGAAAACCTTCTGGCCAGATCTTACTTTGATCCTCGAGAGGTAGGTTCTGCTCTTCCCAGAACTCTGCAATGCTCATCTGTCTTGCTTGACTCCTGGTGTTGGTCCAAATTGTTACAGGTTTCCGGCATCTTTTCTTTTCCATTCTGGGAGCAAAAATCATGCAGGTTCACAATTTCAGATGTTTTATGGAATGTTTGGAGCTGATTTGTAATTCTTGATCACAGGACAGCAGCATGGTCGTTCTGAAATATTTTCCTGAGTTCAGGATTTGTTCTGCTGTCCTGCAGGATGATGCTGTGTGTTCATCATTTGATACCTGCCTTATCTTATAGATGTAAGAGAACATTTTTTCGAAAATGGAACTGTTGTTGCATTGTAATAATAGCAGTAGGAAGGAGTGATGTCTGATTATGTGAATCTGACATTCTTAGTGATAGCACACCTCAAATATTTGAAGGACTGGAAATAAAGAGAAGGGGCTGTTTTGAAGTGCCTGCCAGGAAACGAAAGCATATTCAGTGTGGACCAATTAAAACTTGGAGGAATCCCTTCATAAGGATACCGTTTCTCTTTAGGCATATCCTGATGGAAGTAGCAAAGAAAAGCGGAGAGCTGCTATTGCACAAGCTTTAGCTGGAGAGGTCAGCGTGGTGCCTCCATCTCGTCTTATGGCATTGTTGGGGCAGGTAATTCTTGGAGCAAAAAAATCACTGTCTGTGTCAGTTTCTGTAGATGTTCGTCTTAAATTTAAATATGATATAGTTCAAGTCAGTGAAAGCAGAGTTTAAGTGTTGCATGTTTGTGTAGTATAGTTGAAAATGATCTTTTCTCCAAGGATGTAGGTGTTAGCCCTCTCAATCTATCTAGTAGATTTCTCCCCATAGAGTAAATACTCAGTGTGTAGAGATTATTTTCAAATTAAGCATTAAAACATACTGTTTTTGCAGTTGTGCTTAGGATACTTTCTGATTCTCAAATTATTCTTGCTCATGCAAACAATTTTTCATGTTTTTTTTTTTTTTTGTGTGGCTTATCTCTTAATTTCTTTGTTATACTTCTGAGCTTAAAAAGTATCTTTGCATAATTAATGTGGCATGACTTTTGGTTTTACTATGAGCTATTTTAGGCAAAAGAACAGTAGGTCAGGTAGTTTACACTAATGCAAGGCCAAACTCATCACACCACACTCTGCACATACTGTGTCTTTAAGAGGGTGGACATAAAGTCATTCGTGCTATGTCTTTCTTATTGTGGTTATAATTTAGGAATTGTAATCTAAATCCTATTTGCTCTCAAATTGAACTCGCTGTTAAATAAGTAAATAAAGCATTGAGAAGAAACTTGTGAACTGATAAACTGAAAGTATTGCTTTCAACTCCTGAAAAGGCACTGAAGTGGCAACAGCATCAGGGCCTGCTTCCTCCTGGGATGACAATTGATTTGTTCAGAGGCAAAGCAGCTGTGAAAGATGTAGAAGAAGAAAAGTTCCCCACACAGCTAAGCAGACATATTAAGGTGATGTTGAGTTTACTGTGTGTATCTGCTACCACTCCTTGTTCCTTCTTGTGCTTTATGTTAGGAGCTGCAGGTAAATTCTCTGAATTCGTATGTTCTTTTTTTTTTTTTGCAAGTAATCTCTCTTCTTTTTCTCTCTCCCTGTCCTCTGTGCCTTGTTTCATCAAAGAAGCAAAGACTTCTGTTAAGAGCCTGAAATAAGGTGCATTAACAAGATTAGGTGCTCATGGTACTTGTGAATATTGTTGAAGCGTTTAATAATTCCTAGACTTCACTGTGTGGAATCTTTAAGAAGCGATTTTCTTAGTCCTCTTCCTCATTTCTGTATGGAAATACCACTATTTTAAGCTGATAGGTGTGCACGACGTTTCTGAGAACCACAGAAATTTTGATTGTGGACTTGTCACCTAATGTAATTAGTATCTATTTTTTAAGGATTTTGCCGTCTAGATTCCAAAAGAGAAAGAAAACTGTGCTGTAATGGTCCTGCAGCACTTGCAGTGTGGAACATGCAGTTTTCTTCCATGAAGGTTCTTGAAATCCACTTAACGTTTCTTTTCGGTAGAGTAGCTGTGCTAGTTTCCACAGAAGGAAGAAGATGCAGTTTTTCAGAACGGTGATTTTATGAAATTAATTTGTTGTGTTCAATGGCACTTTGGTAATGCGTTTCCAGTACTGATCTTGGATTTATGCATTCAGTAGAGAAAACATTTTCTTATACTTAGTTATCATCACTTACAATGTCATTTTTTTACTGAAAAACAACAAAAATATCAAATGCTCTGTGAAAATTTCACTGGAGAAACTACGATTCCATGTGATGCAACTTGCACTCGGTCAAGATTTCTGCAATTTGCTGATACGTACTAAGTATTGGGGAGGTGTTTGTTAACAGTTCACTGAAGAAAAGCTAACGAGAACTACTGCTTCTGTAAGCATGAAGTGCTTGGCCTAAGCTTGGTGGACAATACCAGATGAATATCTGGTATTTACATATATATAATATAAAAACGCCTCGGGCCTTAGTATTAGATACGTGACTGTATGTCTGCATATCTCTAGGGAACAGTGGATCTTTACTGCCAAAAGGAGGTTGCAGTTTTGTTTTAACGTGGATTGCTTGTTTTCATTTGGGTTGCTTATTAGGCTTAATTTATGTTCTTCTGTAAAACAGTTTGGGCAGAAGTCCCATGTGGAGTGCGCTCGGTTCTCACCTGATGGTCAGTATCTGGTCACTGGCTCTGTGGATGGTTTCATTGAAGTATGGAACTTCACTACTGGAAAGATTCGGAAGGTACGTTTGTTCTTGGCTGGCAGGTCAGCTCGTTGTCTAGAGCAGGTAGCCTCTATACTTGTGTTTGTTTCTGTGAGGCTGTGGTGGACGTCTGCCTGGTGCTTTGTGTTCTGGTCTGGAGTCCAGACCTTGATTTAATACTCTCGTCACTAATTTCCTTCTGTGCTTTTTTCCCCTTTCCAGGTCTTTGCTGTTGCCTCTAATATGGTGACAAAGCAGTTTCTGGTCTTTATAAGACTGTGATGTCTGTTTGATGATAAGCTATAGAGTGTAGCTGAAGTTGAAACTTAACACTTTGGTGTAAAGTTACATTTTGCTTAATTTGCTATTGATTGGTGGATTTTCTGCTTTCATTTAGGATCTGAAGTACCAGGCGCAAGATAATTTTATGATGATGGATGATGCGGTGTTGTGCATGTGCTTCAGCAGAGATACAGAAATGCTAGCAACTGGAGCACAAGATGGAAAGATCAAGGTAGGAATCCTTCCTGAAGTAGGTCATCAGGGGTGGTGCCCAGATCCATTTGCTGCAATGAAATAATTTTGCAGTTATGCATGAAAACAGAAGCTGCTTAGCATGACCCAGGAACAGAGGCAGCCCTGATGTATGGGATTGGCTGACCTCAGTACGAAGTAACTACTCTTGTTTCATTTGCTCTTTTCTTTGCAGGTGTGGAAAATCCAGAGTGGCCAGTGCCTGCGAAGGTTCGAGCGAGCCCACAGTAAGGGTGTTACATGCCTCAGTTTTTCTAAGGACAGCAGCCAGATTCTTAGTGCTTCTTTTGACCAGACAATCAGGTAAATTGCGAAAACATGAGTTATAATGCAGGAGAAAAGAAAATAATGTTCTCGTTGGTTAAGCTTTGATCTGTATTTCATAGTTGTTTTGATACTAGTAGGAGAGCTTACTTCTGGGAATTGGAGAGGGACAGTTTGGAAGTGTGGTCTTTCACCATGTTTCATTCGAGCCACAGGGGCACAGTGCTTCCTATTCTCTGTTGCTGCTTAGGTCAACTTCTAATATACTTTTTTCCTCGTGAGATTCCCAACTGAAGAGACTGACGTCTTCCTTCTAAAGTAACTTTTTCTGTAACGAAGTGTTACAGTGTAGCTTGGAGAACGTAAGAAACAGTGTAGCTTGGAGAACGGAAGAAGGATACAAATCTAATAGGATAGAATGTTTTATGAAATGGCCTTAAACGACCTGATTGCAAACGCTAACTGCCTTCGGAAGATGAAGGGGCAATAGCTGATAGCATCTAGTATGTTTTTTTTGCAGCAGGAAAAATGGTATCTTCTTTTCGTGCTATCCATTATAAATTCTCTGTGTGCATTAAGATTTTTGCTGCATCTTCTCTGCTTCTCTGATAGTTGCTGAGTGCGGTTGAACTTTTCCCAAGTTCAGGCCCCTTGATCCATCCCTCTGTTTCTCTTGGAGATCGTTCATAGAGGGAACAAGAAGTAGAAGGACCCAGAGAGCGTGTTTTCTGGGCATCTGTTCTTCCCAGCATTCTGACAGGAAACACCAGAGATCCAGTGTTCTAAGTCAGCCAGGTTGACACACTTGGAGAACTTCAAGGACAGGACTTGCCATCTGTGTCAGGAAGTGTCAGTACAGCTGGCCTCTCTGGTGCTTTAGGGTGCTAATTTTTGATCTGATTGTCTCTTCAAATGCATATAACATACAAGGACAGGCTGAAAGCTGGATCTGATCGACCTGCAAAACAGAAAAATGAAAGTGGTGCCTCGCTTGTTTGTGTGGAACTTGTCACGGGTGGGATGGCATCAGACTTCTGTCAAAAGTGAGTGGCTCTTAGGAAGAACAAGTTCCAGAAGAGGGAGTTCTGACTGCAGAGTGAGTTAGATAATGTTGAGGGGCTTCAACATTTGAAGGCTTTCAAACCGAAATTGGATGTGAATGACCTAACTGGATTTGGAAACTGTTGTTGCTTTGAGGAGAGCATTGTAGTATACGTTATATCAGGTTCATCCCAACCTAAGTTGCCCCATGGTTCTCTGACATAACACAGCTATCTTGGACTTTCTATTAAAGGAAAACCACGTGGCCAGATAGTTTGTATGTTGGTGACAGCAAGATAATAAAGCTTTCTTCAGTGCTGAAAGTAGACAGACAGGATCTTTCACTACAGAAAGTGATTTCTGTTTCTTTGGGATGTCTTTGCAGTTCTGCTGTTGTGTGTGGGAGGTCTTTATTTCTCACACAAAGCATCCCTTTCTGTGTAGCACCAGCAGTATGGCAGGACCTGGATTTTGTATAAGTGTTGTATCAGTCTGTGTAGTTCTGTTTCCCATTGCTTGTGGCATTTCTTTTGGGCAGAAAAAACTGTTTATGAAGATAAAAGCCCACAGGCTGAGATTCTGGAAATTCTGCTGGCTTTTAGTTTGTTCTTCGTGAGGACTGCCTGGTCCTTTTTTCAGGACTTCTGCCACCAGTTAGTTCTTGTTTGATTCTGAAGCATGAGGTTGTTCTGCGCTTTGCATTTATCAGTTCTCACCATCATAGTTTTTCACACCCCATCTGTCCAGCTTGCCAAGGGTTCCAACTTTCTTATCTGTACCTTTCAAAACTGAGTTACAGGGTGTGTGATTGATCCGGTGCTTAACAGTTCATATGATTATTCTTAGTTGAATTGGATTACATAACACTTAGTGGCCTTAGCCTCTTTCGTCTGCTGCAAACAGTAACGGTACTGTTGTTGATGGAAATGAGGGTATTGTTAGAGATCTGGAAGCAACTGCACAGTGAACAGGCATTACAAAATACCTTAATGAGAGCTATTAGTCCATTTAAGTTACAGTGTAGATGAACCATAGCATAAGCAGGCAAATAATGAAGTTGCACAGCAAAAAAAGATAGGAGATTATGGGAAGAGATTTTAAATGAAAATGCTGCTATAATGAGAGACTTTTCACAGGAAGGTTTGGGGTTCTTTTATGTTATTTTCTGTATCAGTGCCTCCCTTGGTGGCACAGTTTTTGTTTGTCAACTTCATAATTTCTTTTTTTTTATACTCTTGTCGTCTAGTGCATTTAGAGTGTAATGTATGTGTGCTTGAAGCTGAAAAGCAATGGCTTTTCTCTGAGTTCTTTGCTGGAGCACACAGTGTCTTTGAAAGGGATTTGTGGTAAAGAGGCACAATTTGGAGGTTTTCAGCACTTCTTACTGCTACCTGTCAAATGTAGCTCAGATTTACAATACAGTGAAGCCAGATGGTGGTTCAGACTACTTCGGTGGCTCACTCATATCTGACTTTTGTGTGACAGGATTCATGGCTTAAAATCTGGCAAAACTTTGAAAGAATTCCGTGGTCATTCTTCCTTCGTCAATGAAGCTACTTTTACCCAGGATGGTCACTATATTATCAGTGCATCCTCTGATGGCACAGTGAAGGTAAGATAGTGCTCGCTCTTTTTAAATAACACACCTTTGCTGTAGACTGCTGTACAACAGAACTGGTAATGGTTTGCAGTCTCTGCAGTCCCCTTTCCATGTGTTTGTGAAAGTGGAGTGTCACTGCATAGTCACCTGTTGGTTCCTGCTTTTTCTGGAAGCAGAATTGGCTGTGATGCTTCTCATCCTCAAACATGGGGAATTCTTTGTCTGAAACTGTCATTTTCTTGCTCTCTGTGTTGGACACCTGCTTATTTCCTGATGCTTATTTCCTTTGCTGTATGAGCTGTGTAGCCTCATGTTAATTACACTGATGGCAGAAATGGTAGCTTTGGCTTTTGGTCCCAGCGAAGAGTGGAACAGTTGTAATAGTCATAAGCAATAAAGCACTACTGCGTACACTGTCCTACTGACTGAAGGGGGTTTGGGGGGGGGCGGGGAAAGAAAGAATATAGAAGCAGCTACTCTGTGGGGGACCTTGGTGCAGTTGTGAGGGTAAGGAAATAGAGATGGTTTATAGAAGGGGCTGGGAGGAAGGAGAATGTGATGGTTCTTGTTTGTGTTCAGTGGAGCATTAACTTCAAACTTGCACTGTTTGCCAGACTTGCCTTTAATAATGGGAATACTGTAAGAAGATGCTGTCTTCCATTTCAGTTACACTAGCACGTAAGCTATGTATGTATTCCATAGCTGGTTAGTTAAATTTTATTTTAAATGTTAAGCAGTTTTACTTCCTGTTTATAAATGGCAGGAAAAGCCTGCTGTAGTGTGTGAGGCAGCTCTCATGCGACATCACTCACAGTGCCATTGGAGAGGCTTTGCTTTTTCATCATTTTTGTGTGTTCAGAAGCCACGTGTGCATTTGCAGGTGCTAGCTAAAACCAGAAAGCAAGTGTGGACTCACTTGTAAGGGCAGAGTCCTTAACAAAAGGGATCTGGGCTGAATTTGGACAGTAGAAATTCACTTTCAGGTCAGTCATAGTGAAACTATTCATGTTGTCCACACTTTAGATTTAGTAATTCTTACTGTTTTACAAGATACATCTATTCATAGTTCCCTTCAGCAGCATTAAAAAAGACTGCATCTGGTACCTTGAGTCAGCTCCAAAAAAACAACTTTTGTCTACTTTTCTTCAAAGGTAATTAATTTCAATTTTCATGCTAGGTTTGGAATGTGAAGACGACAGAGTGCTCGAACACTTTCAAGTCTCTTGGCAGCACAGCGGGGACAGACATTACTGTCAACAGTGTCATTCTGCTGCCTAAAAACCCAGAACACTTTGTTGTTTGCAACAGATCCAATACAGTCGTCATTATGAACATGCAGGGTCAGGTATGTGATCTTACTGGTGTCCTTTCAAGTCTTCCAGTCATTTTAAGTGCCAGAAGCCTAGGTGGGGTTTGAACCTGATTTTTTTCCATTTCACTTTTATGGCAAATTGCTCTGTACGCAGTTCAGAGAATATCTCGACTTGCAGGAAGTGATAACTGATATGGAGAGAGAGATTTTCTAAGTGGACCTAGTACTGCCTAAATGTTTTTACCTTGAAGGTAGTAATAGTGTGCCCCAGTTTAATCTTGTGAAATGTTTTTTTGGGGGTGTATCTTTACAGATTGTAAGAAGCTTTAGCTCTGGTAAGAGAGAAGGTGGTGACTTTGTCTGCTGTGCGCTGTCTCCTCGTGGTGAATGGATCTACTGTGTTGGTGAAGATTTTGTGCTCTATTGCTTCAGCACAGTGACTGGCAAGCTGGAGAGGACACTGACAGTAAGTCCGTGGCTTGATCTTCTGCGGAGTTGGTAATCTAAGTGCTTGTTACCTGCAAGGTACCAATGTACCATGTACCAATGAATCTTCTATCCACCACTCCTGGTAGCAACTGCACTCCAGAAGGCTGGACTGTGGAATGTGTTTAAGCTTTGTTGTTTAGAACAAAGTTCTGAAAATGTTTCACACTGGGACAAGAATTAATTGGTTGAAAGTGTTAAATAAACTAAGAGCAAATCTTAATTTGGGCTCGAGCTTGTAGAGAATCTGACCAAGCTGCTAGAGTTAAAGCTGTCAGGCTTAAATTTGTCTTGGATTACACTAAACATAGGTGCCAGCTTGAATGTCAGCATTCAATGGGGAATGTTTCAATGTAGTGGATTCCAGTAGGTGAAGGAAGTGAAACTGTCCCTCTCCAAACAAAAAAGTAACTGCTGTGACACAGAAGCTGGAACTTAATGTTGGCAAGGTTATATTCATATGCTTTTACTGTATACACAAACTGTCCTGTCCCCCAGTCCAGTTTTCCTCTGGTCTCTAGTTTGAAAATATCTGGCTTGAGTTACTGCTAAAGGAAGGTTCTTGAAGCTTCTTTTCTGCTTGTTCTCTAGGTTCATGAAAAAGATGTCATTGGCATTGCTCATCACCCTCACCAGAACCTGATTGCCACTTACAGCGAAGATGGGCTCCTCAAGCTCTGGAAGCCCTAAATTCATTTTACAATAAGCTATGAAGTGTGCCTGTTGTTTGCAGGGTGTTAATGTTTGTGCTTCTACAAGGTCTGAATGCACAGAGCATGATGGTTGCTCAGTTTTAAGTTCAGTTTTACAGACAATTCCTTTTCTATTTCTTGATCAAAAGTTCGCTAGATTTATGCTAGATACAGCATCAGTTAATTTCAGATACTCCTATTTTTACCAGATTAGCCAAAGCAACTTCTGCGGGAATGATTGCTCTGTCTCCTCAAGTGTGCACTCTTGCTCTTCGTAAAGGTGAATGAGCTAGGAACTGAACATACAGCAGGTTACCAGGATACAGTGCAGTACTTTTTTTGAGAAAATGATATGGGGATAAGAGGGATTTAAATGATATGGGGATAAGAAAGCTTTCTACTTTCCATGGCTGAAATGAAGGCCGTTTTTCTGGTATGTAGATAAAACTATTCTGTCCTCAGTCTGAAGGCAGAAGCTTTTCTAGTCTGCTGTGTTCTGCTGCGTTTCATTTTCATTATGCATAGTCACATAGCTTCCTCAGAGTGAAACAGTTTTTCTTCCCCGTTTCGTAGGACGTCCCTTTATAAAACTGCCTAACGTGGCACTGAAATGTTTTTTTTTTTTTTCTACTTTGTTTTTGTCATTTGTTTTCATTTGCTTCCAGGCTAGAAGGAATTACCTGGGTGTATGATATCTTTAGACCAGCTTTGATCAAAACAGGCCTCAGGATCAGCATTTTGAAACACGCCTGTTTTACACAAAGTCCCCAGTGCTGTGGTGATGCACGTACAGCAATACCTTGGATTTTAGCTTACCTTCCTGTTTTGAAAGGGCGTGGCATACTAAAGGGGGCCTGGTTAATGGTAACAGTGGTGCTTAGGATCCACACTAAGGTAAAATTATCCCAAGCTCTTCCATTTGGAACGGATGATTGAGATCCTGACTAGTGCAAACCATTACAAACGTTCACCAGTGTCTTCTAAAATCTGACAATGGCTTTTCTAGGATGCAGCTAAAATAAACGTTTTGTATGTAACGATTGGACAAATGCATGTAGATCTGAATCTGCTGCACTTCCTGTTTTTTGTCTCTTGTAGAATGCTTTCTTTCAAACAGTAAGAAGTTTTTGTGACTTAATGAGTGAGTTCCAGGCTAACCTCACAATCTTTCTCAGCTGATGGGCATGACCCCAGTGCAAGTGTTGATTGTCAGCCAGGGACTAGCCCCTGTCAGCACTGACCCGTGTGTGTGATTTGGTCTAAAGAAAAGCAAAGCAATTTTAGCATAACTTCTCATCCAGTATTGCTTATTCGCTGCAAATCTAGATTTACTTCTATGTTAGCTGTAATGTTTTATTTCCTAGACTGTTTTTTACTCCCTTAGATATAGCAATAAAGTTATTTTTTAGATAGCAAATGGTGATTATATTTTTCTGCTTGAAAATGCACCCGTGTATTGGAAACATTTGACAATATTTTTATTATCTAAGTTGTTGCTTGCTTCCTTTTCAGGTTACATGGAACTGGTAATCCTCAAATGATTAAATGATATCTTACACTGTTGTAAGAAAAGTCGTTGTATTAGATAGAACTGTCCTTCCAAATCCTGAACTTTTAAATATTTTAAGTACATTTTTAGAGGAAATTTGTCCTTTCTTATGGTCTCTGTGTAGAAGTTTCACAGTTTATTGCCTCAACTACTCAGCATAGAAACAGGAAATAGTACATAGTGATGTTTGTGAAAGGACTCTGGTAATACTTACCTCCCTGGCTGGGGCTGTAACTTGTAAAATTACTGGCATGGGGCATGAAAGCATAATGGTAATCTTGAAAATACTCTTAATTGTTTTTGAGTATAGTCTTGGAAGAGATTTTATCTCTGGAGAATTAGCCAGGTGCTAAGTGTTTTTATCTGAAAATAAGATTTGAACAAGACAACCTTGAATGCTTTAATTAGTGTTAAAGAAAGCATTGTTCACTTGTTCACCCATGGGCCTTGGGTTCTTGAATTGTTTTGCTTGGAACTAGCTAGTTCTGTGATACAGATGAATGAGTGCAGTGCTTTTGGCTCTGGGCGTACTATGAAATTAAGTTTCATAGGTCAACTCGGTTCTGGTAAATCATAGTGGTCTCATCTTTCTGAAGTGGAGAACAAGGAATTTCAGCCTTGCTTGTGTGGAATTTCTGCTTTCCACACGCACTTAAGAGAATATATGGTGAAGAGCTGCAGCATCTCAGCAAAGTTTAAGCAAATGTGGGTTCCTTTGGAATTCTGCAAGTGTGGGTGTAACATTTTTTAATGTTATTGTGTTTGTCCAAATGATATACGCATCTGTACTTATCTACCAGGCACAGTCCTGTGTTGGTGCCACTGCTGACTTGCCTGCTGCAGAGAAAAATCAGTCCCTCCCTTGACTTTTTAGTAAGACTTAGTCCAGTTGAGAACTGAAGAGTTGGTCTCTTCTGTAGAAAGTTTTCTCAGAAGAAAGATACCCTTTGAATGATTTACACAGCAGCTCAATTCTCCTCAGTTCAGAGAGGCTAAATAGTCTTCAGAGGTGGCTGCTGGCCTCTGTGAATCTGTAATTCTGCGTATTCGAGAGGATTCTGAACAATGAACTTGGGTGAGGTGGCCTGACTGTGATTCTGGGCAGCTTGGTAACACCTGCATTCAGTCAGAAATAGGACAAAAAAAAAAAAAAAAGCTGCTTTGCAGAGACTTAAAGGAAAGCTGTTGTTAAAAATCAGCAGTGAGGTACTGTGTTTTCCTTTTTGCCTTGTGTCTGTATGGATTTAAGGAGTCCTTTTTGAGTGTAATTACTTCAGCTCCAGTTCCTGTTGGTGAAACTGCTAATTGGATAGCTGTAAGTAGACCCTGTCACCAGAGTTGTGGCAGCTATGGAAGACGGGACAAGAGAACTCAGATTTGAATGTCCAGGGGAAAAAGTCTAGGCTCAGGTGAACCACAAGAACAAAAATGGCTAGATACAGTTTCATGAGCTGAGCAAGTTTCCTGCACTGCTGCTGGATAACAGGGAGACAGCACAGAGGACAGTTACAGTCCTGAAAACAGGCAGAGACAAGAATGATTGCAGACTGCTAAAAGATGCTGCAGGGACAATTCCCAGTTTACCAGAAAAACTATGTACGAGTGGAAATATGCTAGATTCCTGGGGGAGGAAAATAAGTTCTCTACCTGTCTGATGCGCACAGAAAGAATCACTATCATGGACCATAAACTTGGCTGTGAATTTGGTGTTCTTAAATCTGAAACACTCCGAGCTGATTGTAAATGTCAACTTAGTTTATGAGATGCTGGATCACTATGCAGGGTAGTCATGGAAGCAGCTATTCTGTACTGCTCTGTCTTCAGTTTTCTCAGTTGTCTATCCTACATAATACAGTAAATAGTCAGAAAAAACCTGTTTCATTTTTGTGTGACACAGAATGTTTTGCTGCTTGCTGTATGTGTATTGTGTATCACTGCAGAACAGTGAATCTCGGAAGAAGCCTCAGTTTACTCACATCACGCTTGAAAACCTTAGGGGTTGGGTCCTTCTTGCTGGATGTTGGTTTCACTTGGCAATGTTTTTTGGTGAAGCCTTGCATCTCGTGTATTTCTTCACCTCCTTAGAACATTTTCTTCATGCTGTACGTTTCCTGCCATCAGAACAATTTTATGCATGTTTCACCTTCGGTCTCTCTTACCAGTGAAATGAGTTGAGGAGTGCTGGACCTCCTCTGTTACCACCCTGGGCTTTGTAGTCA
The DNA here is from genome assembly GCA_036925125.1 of Oreortyx pictus. Taxonomy (NCBI): domain Eukaryota; kingdom Metazoa; phylum Chordata; class Aves; order Galliformes; family Odontophoridae; genus Oreortyx; species Oreortyx pictus. The sequence continues at coordinate 59,885,632 of JAUPFR010000004.1, read as the reverse complement.
GGTGTCGTGAAGGAGCAACCACTGCCTACTGTCCCATAATCTTAAGCAGTGCTCCAGGAGGACAATGTCCTTGAGGGCTGTACCACACCTCTCCTATCAGGGGCGTGGCGCGGAGGCTGCAGGCACACAGCAGTGTAGGCAGTCTTGTCACTGCTGCTACCAGAACTGACTGAGGCTCTGAGTGCTAGGCAAGCAGGCTTCAGCCTTCCTGAGTCTGATCTGCTGAGAAGTGTTCCTGTAGCAGCAGGTGGGCCAAGCAGATAGCACAAGTGAGGGACACACCAAGGCTTGTGTGTTCCGTCTGCGTTCTCCAAGCAGTAAAACATGTTCTCTGGTGGCAGGGAGCCAGCAGGCTCACCACGCTGTTACTTATTAGCTTTCGTTCCCTTGAGGCAGACAACCACAAACAGATGTCTTCGTGGTAGTTGCCTAAAGGACATGGCAGTGAGGGCGTTCCATTCTTCCTCACAACCCTATTGATGAGAACAGAGAAGTACTTTCTAGTGGGTGATGTGGCCTATGCTGGTCTCAAGCTGGTTTCAAAATGGAGTATTTAAACCATGCGTACTTCTGCTGCCCTTCCTGCATTGGCAGCAGGACCTTTTCCTGGGCTGCTCTGCCAAGGCTCACAAAGTATTCCCCTCTCAGAATCTAGGCCTGGCTCTTCTCTATACTAGCAGCGATGCTCTCACAAAGCATGAATTGGCCACCAGGGTCTTCAAAATATGTCAAGGTCAGAAACTTTACCTCCACTGCATTGATGCTGCTGATGGAAAGCTACACTCCCCAGGAATAAAAAAATCGGGGAATGTTTTGATACAGTTCACAGGCAACAGTCCCCTGTGATCCTCACTATGCTGCACTGAATGTGACAGTCCTTAGGCGTGCTGCTGGTGACTGACACAAGGGAAAAAACTAGGAACAATGGCGGTACGTGGCAGCAGTTCAGGCCTGAAGCAGCTCTGCAGCAGCAGGATTATGTTCTGTTTCTCCCCCTGATGCAGCAAACACACCTACTGGTAACATGTATAACTGACTACTGAGCTCACCTGAGAGGAATTCAAAGAAAGTGATTCCTGCTGAGACAGAGAATGAAAAAGATGGAGGCAAAACAGACAGAACCTCTGCTCTGTAGGTACCAGAAAAGGAAATGTAGCTGAGGCTCAAGAACTACACCACCAGATCTCTTTTATAAAATGAAGTCTGTACCAAAAGAGAAGTTTCACAAGCTGCTTCCAGCAACACAACCAAGATACCAGCCCCATAACAGCCATTGCGTGAAGGAAGAACTCCTCACTACACTACTTCAGCATGGTATAGAAAGCCAAGCTGTGTCCTAAACCAGATGGCAGACGAAGACCACACCGGAGGTTACATCTGGACCTGTCTTCTCAGCACATTTCACGAAACGAGTTTTTTGCTAGGATTTTTCTGTGAATAGCTGCCTAAAATGAGGGGTGTGATATCTTTAAACCAACAGCTGCTCTAAGAAAAGAGGCAATGAACAATTTTGCAATTATATTGGAAACGCTTCATCTACATAATTAGAACATTCATACAGAATTTTCAAGAGTCAGCTTAAAATAATGCACACAATACATTAAATTCAGAACATCCTAGACGTGTCACTTGGGATACTTGCTGACAATAAATTTCTCACTCCTGCAGGCTTGCAAACGCCCACAAGTCCAGTGAGTAGCACTCCCCATGATGTAGCACTGTAGGGTATCTAATTTCTGCAATTAAGAGGAAAAATCAAGCTTCACATGCTGGTAGGCAGGTAACCTCCACACAGCACGTGTGCCAATGAGAGTTTTGCACTTGTGCTTGGTAGCAAAGGAAGCTCCTGCAGCAGCCAAGCTACTACTGGCTCTAAACACAGCACTGTGCAGAACATAAAAAAAGCAGTCAGCAACAACCTGAACAAAGCTTCACATCCAGCTCCAAAGTCGTTAACAGAGCTCGCAAAGAACAGTGTTTGACCTTAAGTGCAGAAACTTGGGAACTCACGGGTCACGTGATTTTAACAGGTTTATGAAGACTGACCACATCCTCGTTAGCTTCACATACTATGTGGCTGTGCCAAGAGCCAGTCCCTACTTGACAAACACCAGCACAAACCTCAAATGTTAACATTATCCTAACTGGTACAAAACGTAGTAACTACATCTTACCGTGACTTATATGTACTTGTGCATACTCTGAAGTGTAAGACTTAGAATACACAAAAAGACCACCACAGAAGCTTAGTCTAAGCCTCAGCAATTGCACACATACAGGAATTACAAGGCTTGGAAGAACAGCGGGTGAGGGAGTTGTCTCATATCATCAGGCAGGGCTGAAGTGCAATTTGATCTGAGCTTGCATCCTGGAGCTTTAAACAAGTTGCAGAGTCAGTTTCATTAGTTTATTTTTTCTTTAGGCTTTTAGAAACAACTATGGCTGGTTATAACAACAAATAGCAGTAAGTGACAGTAAACTGCTTGTAGTCCTTCACTCATCCCCTAATGCATACAAAACAAGCATCACAAGTTACTGATGGCCCTTCTACGATGTCTGACATTGAACACCACCTCTAGGGTGGTGCTCATCATCTTCATAGACTTCCCCATTATAGATATGTTTTCTTTTCTGAGATGGATCAAAGTCCACTAAATTCACTTGCTCCATCTCCTCAGTTTCTTCTATTTCCTGTCTCGCAGGTAGCAGTTTTTCAAGTAACAACAGCTTATCTGAGGAAAGGAAGCCACTCTCCGGGAAGTTAACCTGAAAACATCAAGAGAAAGAATTGAGCGTACTTGAACTTACCTTCTTCCATCCAATTACAGGTCAGCTTTTATCATCACAGGTGACTTAAGCCCAGTACTTAAGAAATATCTGACATCAGGTATGTTGAAACTCCTCCATCTCAAAGAGCTTGCTGCCACAGCTCCAGCCATCAGCTTTTCTCCAGAGAAAAAGCAAGTTTCTGGGCGGATATGAGGAGCTGAACTGTGCTCTGGAATTGAGCTGACTGACTTACCCTGAACTCTATGATGAGACGTCCTTTCTCATATGGTCTGCGATAAATTGGCATGCCTTCATTTAAAACACACTTAATAGCCCCGTGCTTGACAACCTGGCCTGAAAACAAAAAGCAGAGAAGGAGCACAAGGAGGAAGCAGAAGCACACCTAGTCCCCCTTCAGTATTTATGCAGCTTTCTACACTGTGTACAGACAACCACACTGATACACAGCAGTCTGACAGGGACTCGATGCCTGCAGACTTCCAAGTCGGAAAGTCAGCTGACATCTACGTTACACTCTTGGAACCTTGTGCTTCCCAAGGAAGCACACTTACAAGTATGCTAAGGGCTCCATCAGTTCCAGGGTTGAAAAAGTGGTTTGCAGAGACACATGGCCTTCAAGTGTCCATGAGGGAAGGTCTGTTACTACATCATGCAAATAAATAATTACTACTGACTGCTATCCAACAATCCCTTCTTGTTTCAAGGTTCTACTGCAAAGCCTAGGCAGAAAAAGCCCAGTACTCATGTAGACCCCTTGCACAACAACAGGGATTGCTTCTGCTCCTTTATGCTTACAGCTTACACACGCATGTGCTTTCAGCAGAAAGCAAGCCAACGCTTACCAGGATGGGAGGTAATAATGATAGTCCTATTGTCCAGTGTTGTGATAGGCTTTTGAAAGCCACACAGTGCTTCAACCAGTCGTATATCCATAGACAGAAGAAGGTCTTCATCTCGTCTACAATAGTACCAAGAACAGCAAACGGGTGGAATCAAGAACAGTGACAGAAAAGGGGAAGCAACAAAAGTGTCAAGCCCACCTTCATTAGCTGACTTACTAAGGAAAATACTTAGAGAGAAACTTGGACAATTAAAGTAGCACTGAGTATTGAAGCAAAAGCTAACGCATTATGGGAGCACCATCCATGCTCAAAAATGCTACTAGTAACTTAAAACACAAACATTCACTAGAAAGAAATAGTTGCACTAAGGCTCAACTGTGTTCAGTTTTTACTTCAGCACTATTTTTCCATTCTAGAAAAGAGTTTCTCTCTCAGCCTAAGAACTGCACCTGGGACAGTTAAGTCCTTTTTCTGTGGATTAAGACTCCTGGGTGCATCAGCCAGCTCTACACCATTCTCTTATGCGCAACTTCTGAAGATCGGATACTGGGGAAGTGTAAGCAGGTTGTGTCCACTCCAGGCTTTCATGAAAGACCAAGAACAAACCACAAAACTATCCGGATGTTATAGCTGTTTTAGTTGCCTATTTTAACCTCAGTAAGGCAGCACAGGCAATGTCTCTGCGTGCACTGCATGTCCAAGAGCTAAGAAATCTTCAAGCCTATTAAAAGAACTCGGTTATTTCACTCATCCTATTTTAAAGGTCCCTGGAATGAGACTTGCCTGAAAAGTTAATTTTAGACTGTGAAGGGAGAAGAGGAACATTCCAGTTGTCCCAGAAGCAGCATGACCTCAGCACAACACTAGATTACCGTTAATATCAAGGGTTACCTAAGGACACCAGCATCGAAGGCAGTGGGATGGAAGGTGGACAAAAATAAGCAGTTACAAATTCAAGACCCAGGTAGCTGTGCAAACAGCTTGTCCAAGCTGTTCCTCAACATAACTGACTGAGCATCAGCATCTGGTTTCACTGGAAGTCAGAAAAACAAGCTGACTAATGTTACCCAACATGAACAGCACTGATTCTTAACCTGCAAGCACAGACTCCTTTTGGCATAGACTTCAACAACACAGAGGACAGTCATGCAGACCAGCTGTTGGTTTCCTACAAACCTTTTCTCATCATTACTGTTCACAAGTACAATGCCAATGGTGGGTTTAAGGAGATAAATTTCCACCTACATTCACTGGCTTCTTCCTTAATGCTCCCAACAGAAGCAGTGAAACACCAAGTGCAACACAAGATGTTTCTTTAAAGTTGACCAGAGCTGCTTAAGTCTAAAAGGTACCTGACAACCTCATTCCATAAACAGTAACTTGAAACAAAGACACCTGCAACACCAAGCAGGACAATCAGTAATAAAGCACTTTAAACATCCTCAGTGCTTCTTACGTACTTTGTGTTCACGTAGAAATAAAAGAATGATTACACTGCCAGTTTCCCTGACTTCTCCTGCCTAAGTGTACTGCTTTTGGTCAGAAAGGTGTATGCTACACTCAGCAAGTTTGTTACAGACAAATGACGAAAAATGAAAATACTGCAACTTCTCCCTTGTGCCTTAGAGCCAAGAGGGCAATAAATAGCTACTTACACTAAACCATGATCTTCTAACATAAGGGACTGAACTACCCTAGAAAGAGCAAGGAAATATTCAGATATTCCACTTCCAAATCTCACACAAATATCCAGTGCTGTTCAGACTACAGATGGCTTTAAATAAAAAGAAAACAGGATCTCTGCACACATCAGTACTCATGGGTAACTTCTAGCCACATGATCTTACCTACTCATCTTCTCAGGGGAAAAAAAAGTCCTTTGTAACGATGGAAGCACGTGAACAAGTATCTCAAGAGTTAATACAAAGGTCTAATGAAATTTTTACCTTGTAAACACAGAGTGGTCTTTTTGATCCAAGACAATAATAATATCCCCTGGTTCTAGTCCTGGCTCTTGGTCCCCTTCACCGTGGAATGTTATTTTCTGACCATCCTTCATTCCTATTGAAGAATAGGAAAAACTTTTTCAGCAGCAAGAAATAATTTTAAATGCATAAGACAGCACCAGGAGACAACTGAACCTTCAGATTCATGATATCAGGAACTTCTTCCCTTGGAAGTCTTGCTCACTCCCCCTCACATCCACTCAATTCCAACAGACGTTAATGCTGCCAAACAGAGATATAGCTCAAAAACATTAAGATTAATTAGAGCTTGAAATTGCTACTTGTCAAGATAAAAATCTTTAAGGGCATCAGTGCAAGTATGGTAAGAAAAACACTACATACCATTCATTTTGAGAAGTAACAAATCAACATAACCTTTAGAACTATATGTGGCAGAGTCATATGAAACTTGATTTCAGTGACTACACATGGTGCAAGAATTCCTTTTCCTGGGACTGTACCTTTCATACAGGAAATACACTTCACCTGTGCAGAAGTAACTGTACGTAAAACTGCCTCATGCTAACTCAGTTTTTTCAACTATGGAAGAAGTAAAAAGGACAGCTTTTCTAAATTATCTCCTTTAAAAAAAAACGTTTTGCCCACTAAAAACAAACCTAGGCACTAAGTAATGTGTGATTACATACGAATGTAAAATAGCTCCAGAAAATACTCAGTACTAAATCAGTACAAGTTATTTCCTTGCTACTGTGGTTTGTCTTCAAAGCTGCACTATGCCCAAGATATCTCCATTCAACTTTTGGAGATCCCAAAGGGAAAAGTATTTGTCACACTCAACACACTGCGTTCTCCCACCAGTGTGAGGGCTCACATATCAAATTGCATTTTGCCAGGCAAAGATCAACTATGTCGAGCAGCACTGTAGGGACTGCATTGCAAACAGTTCTAAGCATTACAGGCTTAGCACCATCTTTGCACCCAATTACTGTAGCAGACCTGGTTCCCCTTCACACTGAAGCACAGTAGAAGTGATCGGAGTCTGCGTAACTTCCCTACATACAGAAAACTCACTGGGAAAGCTGAACCAACATGGTTACCCGATCATGACTTGCATTACAGAACTGCACTAGATAATAACAATCCACTGCTGACAATACTGCCCATTTATCCATCTCTTCTTGGATTTTTGCACCAAAATTAACACAGAATAAGCCTTCCCTAAAACCCAGTCCACTTCTGAAGACAGCAAGTGGCTACTTCATTGTTTATGTTGTCAATCTGGTGCGTGGCACTGTTAAAACTATGTATTTGTTAATGTTTCAGAGCTGCAAAGGCAGTGTCAGCACAACCAGGGTCAACCCTATATCCTTACCAAGATTCCTCACCTTTGTCAATGTGCACTTCTAGTATTTTCTTCTCTCTAACAATTTTTCTGCCATTGCAGCTCTTGCAGCGGTCCTTGGGGCTGATGCGCTCCCCATGCCCCTGGCACTCCATGCACACAGACTGGATTTGCTGCACCATGCCCGGCCCAATCTGGTGAATTCTTATCTGCATGCCTGTCCCTCTGCAGTTTGGGCAGCATTCTACAGCACCCTTCTTACCACCACGACCTGAAGAGAGAAACAGAAATGAATAATTGCACTTTCCTGTTGCGTGTGGCAATGCATGAATTAATTCTGCATCTCTGGAGAGAAAGAATTACAGTTTGTTTCACAGTTACCTTCACATTTGTCACAGATAACATTCTTCTGCAGCGCAAGTTTTCTAGTTGCACCATTGTACATATCCTCTAAACTTACTGATAATTGGTGGACCACATTTTTGCCTGTGAAAGAAAACATTTACTTAAGTTTGCATGTCTAGACTCAAAGTAACAGTACATTTTACATACCACAATGAAACAAGCCTCTATAGGCTTTAACATCTTACCTCAACACAGCTCTCTCAGATTAACTGTATGTATTTAATATTACTCGTGTATACATAATAACAGTTCCCCAGTTGTGTTGTAGTTAAGTAAAGGCTCTAGCGGCATCATCACTTCTATATTAGAAGACATCTGACTCATCCCTGAGAGCACAAGCAGTATATGTAACAAAGGCGTGAAAGTTCTAGATACAAAACTTGGCTTTTAACTGTATTTCCAATACAAGTCAGCTACAAGGAAGCGGGAGGAGCTGTCTAAAGCCAGATAGGCTTTTTCCCCCTATCATGAGGGGACTTCTGGAAACAAAACTGAGCTAAATGTGAGTAATGAGGTTTCTACAACCAGGAATTAATTAGAATTTTAGGAACAAAGGAACCCTCCTAGCAAGTTCCAGCTTACTAGGAATAGTGTGATACAGACTTCTTAATCCCCCTTGTCTTCTAGGAAGAGAAGTGCTGTGGCCAGTGCTGCTTTTAAGCAGTTTAATTAGCATCAGCCTTTCCTTGTGCTACCTCTAGATTTTAACTTTTGAGCAGCCCTCTACCGCAGCTTCCGTCAATCCAATTCAACTGAATATCATAGGAGAGCCAGGTGGTTTCACAAACCCCAAGCAACTTGGTTATCTTATTTAGATCTAACTACTTGCAATTAAAGATCAAATTCTGTTCTGATGTTATGGCACCTTACTTGCACTTATTTTCAAGCTCGTTATTGTTACGCTTCCCAGTCAGCGTACTGAAAGCCGGGCTCACACTCACTCAAAGCTTTCCGGGCACAAAGCCTGGTTAGAGGTTAACATGAGGCACGGCTACACAGACTGCACCGCCACTGCACGACCCAAGTTCGCCCTGGGAGATAAGGGTAGGGGAGAGCACTCCAGCCAACTTTCGCAGCGTCTAGGATTCCTAAGGCCGTGAACGCCACACGGTCAGCCTCCCCCCACCCCGCCCGCTCACCACATCCCTCGGCACTACATCCACGCGTTCCCGGAGCTGCTCGGACGGTGCGGCCCCGTACCTCGCCTCTCCCTCTGCATCCTCCCGCCGCCACCGAAGAACATGTCGAAGATGTCCATAGGGGACCCGAAGCCGCCTCCTGAGCCGCCCTCCTTGATGGCTTGCTCGCCGCCCTTGTCGTACAGCTCCCTCTTCTTGGGGTCGGACAGCACCTCGTACGCCTGGGAGATCTGCTTGAACTGCGGGAGGAACGCACGCACCTCAGAGACCCCGCGGCCCCGCCGCCCACACCCGCCGCCCGCCGCCCACCTTCTCGCCCTCATTGGGGTTCTTGTCGGGGTGGTACTTCAGCGCCAGCTTGCGGTACGCCTTCTTCAGCTCCTCGGCCGAGGCCTCGGGCTCCACGCCCAGCACGTCGTAGTAGGTGGTCTCCTTCACCATGGTTGCGGCGGGCAGCCCCGCGCCGTGCCGGCTGTGCTCCCGCGGCTCCGGACTTTTCTGGAAAGTTCGCCGCCGGTGCCGTATCCGCCGCTTTTGAGGCGGCGCCGCCCCGCCCCGGAAGTCTGGTTAGCGGAGGAGAGGGGGTGGAGGGGGGGAGGAAGATCCAATAGGAGCGGGAGGCGGAGCGCGACGAGCCAATCAGCGCCGCCGGCCTCGGCCTCGGCTCGGCCCCGCCCACCGCCCGGCCTTCCCCTCCGATTCGAGCCCGCGGCCGAGGCGCTCGGGACGGGAGCGCGCGTGCCTTGGTGTCACGTGACGCAGCTCAGCGGAGCTCATTGGCGCGTTGCGCTGTGGCGAGCCGTGGACTCGCGCGCGGTAAGGCCGCGTTGCCATGGGGACGGAGCCCGCCCTGCGCGGGGTAGGCCCGGGGGCCGGGAGCGGCGCGTCCCGGTAACGCGCCGTGTCCCGGTAACGCGCCGTCCGTTTGTCCCCGCAGCGCGGCGATGCGTGTGTGCTGGCTGCTGGGGACGGAGGAGCGCGGCCTGCGCGTGCCGCTGCCGCACCAGGCCGCCGTGGTGCTGGGCCGCGGGCCGCGCACCCGCATCACCGACAGGAGGTGTTCGCGGCAGCAAGGTAAGGCCGCGCCTCGCGCCTCACGCTTCCCGCCTCACGCCTCCCGCCCCGGTGTGCGGTGCGCGGGGAGGATGCCCGTGCTCTGCAAAGCGCTTTTCTGCCCGCCTTCGTCTTTCTTCCCTTCTGGGCTCCGTCCTGCTCCGTACTTTGCTGTTGTAGGGGACCCCGTGGCACAGTGAGAGCGCGGAGGGGATTTCCGTGATTTCAGCTCGCTTCCTGTGTTTTGCTGCTTGGAGTAAGCGGACGCGATTCGTCTGCGTGGGTTAGTTCCACGTCAGCGTTGGTGGTGTAAATGGTGATGGGACGAGGCAGGACTTTCTGTGCGCTCACAGCCTCTTTCCACAAGGCAGCTGAAGCTGAAAGCGCACAAGTGGTTCTCCACGGGGAGGGCGGAGATTCAGCCTTTCTCTTCTTATTGTTTCATAACTATTCCTTCTTTCTTTTCAGTTGTCTTGAAGGCAGACTGTAACAAGGGGTATGTCACAGTTAAGCAGGTATGCTTTTCAGCAGTTTTTCAGTGTTTTGGGTACTTATTGGTATGTTCCGCTTGAAGTCCACAAGTACTGCAAAAGTCAGTTCTCATTCCAGGTTATGGAGGTCCTGGAGCTGTTTTGTAGCCATCAGCAGCTCACCAGATCTGTTTTCGCCTGTGTGTCTCAGTGTGGGAGCGTACAGCCCCCAGTCATACTGCCAACTTACAGCAACAGTGAGCAGCTCTGTGAATCCTCACCATATGCTTTTTTCAGGCTCTGTGCTATGGAGATGTTCATGTTCTTCTCCTTAACTGCCTGACCTTCCTTTTGAACTTATATTTCTAAAGTTAATGCGGCCCTTCATTTAAAGTCACAGTGGTTCTGTACTGAAGGGACTGGGCTGGTGTTTGCTTTGATGACTGATAGAGCCAAAGACCTTTTCAATTCTAGGGAGGGATGGGACATGAGGCAGCACAGAAGGCATTCGCATATTATTATCAGGATAGATGTTGGCCTGCTGTCTCTTACTGATGATGACCAGTATCCCCAAGATAACGTGAAGGGAAAATGTTCTGGCCTCTGGTGCAGGGGCTCGTGGAAGACCCCACAGCGCCAGCTGTAACACAGCAGCGTGTTTTGTCATCTGATCTTCCATCAAAATGTCTGCCCAACACTCAGTGAGTGCTGAGCCCCCACTGATCTCTGGTAAATCCTGCAGAAACCTCACCATTTCACCAAAAACGGTCTTTATCACAATTTGAGTGCAGTGTTACTGCTATTTCAGAGCCGTAAGTACTTTCTGGCAGTGGGTGTTAGTGTGCTTGCAGTGCCAGCGCTTGAGTTCTTTCCCAGTATGGGTTTCTAACAATCAGTGGCTAAACAGGACATTGGGCAGAGATGTGGAATGTGCTCTGTTTGAGTGAAACTGTGACACTATAGGATGATGAGATTGAGGCTGGGGTCAAGCAGGTGCTCCGTCAGATGGAACGTGAGGTAATGAGATGCATGGTGTCATCTTGTGAAACAAGCAGGTATCCAACAGAGTTAAGCAAACACAAAGGACTTTATCAATCAGAAGCAAGAGCTCGTTTTCTAAAACTTCTTTTATATATAAACGTGAACCAGAAGCATTTAGCTGAAGGCAGGGATTCCTTTCCTAGAGTCATCTGCATTATCAGACAAAATCTGTTTGGTCGGTCCGTGTAAGTTGCCCATGCTACTTTGTATTATTGGGTAAAACTGAGGCAGAGGAAAAAGCCCTGCTTTTCCATTACCAGCTACATTTCAGTAGCTCCAGTAGTAGGTGGAAAATCATTTTAAAGTTGCATAGGTCCATAAAATGATGAAACGAGAAGGGAAAACTAGTTCTGACCGTGCTGGCCTGAGTTTCTGCTATTAAAAAGTCAGCAGAAAATTTTAATTTCGCTTGTTTTTTGCAAACGTGGCATGCAAAATTAAAAGCATGAAGATGTACATCAGCCTGTACATACTATATATACTTGGCACAAGCTGAGGTGGGCAGAGAGGTTTAGTGTCACTCCGAGGAACAGGCAGGTGTTCTCACTGGCTGTGTTTGAGCATGTGTACTGGACAGTGGTTATCACACCTGGCCTGGGAAAACAAGGACAGGGGCTGGGAGCTGTTCCCTATGCAGTGGTGTCCTCCGTGGAGCTCCGGTAAACTTATTTCCTAGTTTATCTTTCTTTTTGTTGCAAGTGTTAGCAGTATGCTGTGGCTAGAGAGCCAGCTGCTATGAGCCCTAACACCCATGTGTTGAAATGAGCCTACAGGACGTGACTTATGCATTTGAAGGTAGATGTACTGATGGGACAGCATTGCCTAGGTGCTGGATAGAAAACAAAACGTAGTAAAAAAGATAAGAGAAGAAATAGAAAATAATTTGAATTCAGGAAGGTTCCTGGGGATTTTTGGATTGAAATAATTTGTGAAAACTGCTGGGTTTTTTGTTGTTTGTTTGTTTTCTCAGAAATAATTGCTGTTAAAGCTGTGGCTCGTGCCCTAATAGCTGCAGTCACAAGACTGGTTGTTGCCAGGTGCTGCCAATCTTTAACTTCCCAGGATGGGACAGGGGTGGAGTGAAAACCAAACACATTAGCTTTACAGCAAGGTGATACTCCAGGGCAGCTGACCAGTAGCTGCTGGTGATTTCAGTTACAACATCAGCTTTTTTTATTACCTTTCTCTCTACCAAAGATAGGAGTCAACCCAACTAGTGTTGACTTAGTGGATGTTGGCAAGGATGAAGAGGTGAAAATGAGGCCAGGCCAAGTTCTGCATATTGTGAATAAACTTTACCCCTTCGTGGTGCAATTTGGTGAAGAGTCAGGGGAAACAGTTATGGAAACAGAAGAGAAAATACAAACTGAAAAGAGGCCACGTGAGGACTCCTGTGCCAATGAGGATATAGAAAATGTGCCCAGAAAGGCAAAGAAGATGGAGGTGGTGGATACACAAGGCAGTTCTGCAGACCTCAGGCCAAGCGAGAGCGGTGTATCTCCTCGTGAAGGGACACTGAACAAAAAGGCAAGTGTGTTGGTCTCAGTACTTCTGCTTTTCATCCTGGAGTTGTCTCCTCCATTGCTGGGCTTTCATTTTTACTTCTATAGGTGCTAGCTATGGGGAACTTCTCAGGTGAATCTGGGTCCTAGCACTTCACATTCAGAATGTGAGTTGGCACATGCAGAGGCAAAGGTCTGCTCCTCATGGCACACAGATCCTGAGAACATGACCCGGTTGTCATGTTAACCTCAGGTGGGGAGTGCTAAAGTAATGAGCTTACTTCAGCAAGTGAGGTCTTAATCTCTGGTTCCTGCTACAGTTTCAGCTAGAAGAGCAGAGCTCCACTGAGCTCTGCTTAGCTGGAGCTGCATGGTATGCGGGCTCTTGAGATGCCATCTGCTCTCTTACGAGTAGATCAGTGGTTATTTAAAAAGCTCACACACAGAGAGTGGAACATGTTGACCTTTTTTCTTTTTTCCTTTTTATTTATTTATTTTTCCCCTGCTGTTCAGGTCATTCCTTAAGGTAGAACCATATCTATGTTCATGTTTGCCAGCCAGAATCTTTTGAAAGGAAATTTTTAGCCCTGCTGACATGGGTGAAGTGCATAAGGACATTTAGTGCCTCTGGAACAGCAAGAGTGCAGGACCAAATTTCAGTCTCAAATTCTGATGCGCTGACCACTCACATCAGTAATGACCTCACCTTATTGTATTAGGGTCGGATTTGGGGTGCTATGATCAGAGAGATTGCTATTCACTGTTTCCCTGTCAGTACTGGAATAATGTTTGAGTGTCTTGCTCTGTAAGAAGGCGATTAGGATCATCAGCGGCAATGCCTGTGAAGTGATCTGAATAGATAGAATATTATGTATTTCTAAAATGTGCGCCCTAAGCATCTTCTGCTGGGAGTTGTATAACAAAATTAAGAGATAATCTGCTAATTCTGGCTTGATTCTCCAGTACTGCTGTTGTTTGCTCTCCAAGACACTTTGTCTTGCACGGTATTGAAAGATAAATATTCCAAGAGTAGGGCCAAGCACCACAATGCTTCTTTGTTCTGTGCAGAGCAGCATGTGATGAGACAGTAAATGGTGATCCTCGTACCTCCTCTGGCCCTTGTGATGCATGAGGCAGCAGGTCTTGTAGTAAAATGGCCTGTCATCATTAGTAATCAAGGTCTGTGCTGTGACGTATGCATGTGAGTTAATAAATCCAAGCAGATCTGGAGCTCTCTGTTGTTAAATTTCCAGCTTTGACTCTTAACAGCACCTGGTTAAAATGTTCAAAAGTAGCTTTTTGGGTCAGATAGATGGAGGGCTGTGTTGATGTTCACAGAAAGGAAATGATTCAGCAGTCAATCAGGTGTTATCACTATAGTTCCAATGAAAGTAGGTAACAAAATGTTTTAAAATACATAATTAGATTCTTAATTCTCTTATAAAATTGTGTTGGTTTTTTTTGTCTTCCTTCTGTGTTTTAGGAACATTTAGGACACTGGAGTCAAGGTCTAAAGAGCTCCATGCAAGATCCAAAAGTGCAGGTGAGAACTATGCACTTGTATTTCACTGTACTTCTTGTCTAAGAAAGTGAACATTCTTCTTTCCTTCAGCAGTTTACATTAATAATGTGATTAACTGGGGGAGTACTGCACAAGTGCTGCATCTGATAGTAGAGACTCCCAGATTCTAATTTTCTGCAGTGTTGGAACTTCCTTGTCTTGGAGCTCTCTGCACTGTCAGATTTGTCCAATGTTTTAAAAAGGTTGCAGGGAGACCAGGTGAGCGATGAGGTCACGTAGGAATGGAAACCAATTAAAACAAGGCTGAGATTCCTATTTTCTGTCAGTCAGTGCTGTTGTATTTCCAAGCATGGTGCAGCTTCTTCATTTCCAGTAAAAACTGTGCGGCACCTGGGCAGCAGTAGTCTCTTACAGATGTGACCTCTGGCTTCTTCTCTACCCTGTTTCCTTGTGACCACAAGAGTTTCCTAGGTGCCTTCTGTTAACCTTCTATAGATGCTGCAGATGCTTCACTTTTCTTCTGCTTCCCTGTGACTGCCTCATGCTTTCCCTTGAGCTTTGGGGCCAGCCTGATCACCTGGGCCTTTGTCTGTTTGAGTTGAGGTGGTCTCCAAAGGCAAAAACTCCACAGCCACAACAGGCCCCTCCAGAAGATAATCACCCTTAGACTGAAAATAATTTCATTACCCATCAGAATGTCCCTTTTACGTATTTTTTGTTAATAATGCAGGTGTCAGTCAGCAGTTTCAGATGAGTTCACCAGGAATGCTAAAGCTATCTTGCTTACCTTTTAAACCCAAAGCTCAATCTTTACTCTTTAAGTAGAGGTTCCATAGCACTTACGAGGGCAGTGTTTTCTTGGCTCAAAAGACACCTTGTTCTTAAAGATGTTATTGGGGTGTTAGAATGCAGTAGCTGTGACCTTTGTGAGTTGTGATTCAGAATTAAATATATAGACAACAGACGTCCCCCCCTTAAACATACCTTAAAGAAATGACAAATACCTTTTTCTGGAAGCACCTGCTCACAGTTGTCCTGATCCATTTTCCACTGCCTGCGTATGCGGAGACCAAAGTGCGTGAAAATATGAGATGGACTAGACTTGCTGCTGAAAGACAGTGTAATGATTTGTGCGCTGGTGAAATCTTTCCTGTAGAGCAAGACTGATCAGCTCTGCATATAAACATAGAAAAAGAATTAGCAAAGATGACAAAGGCATCATCCCTCTCTCGCCACCAGACCTGCTGCTAGCAGAGCAAAGAGGGCGCGCAGTTCCTGCCCCAAAAGCTGACAGATTTTTGTTGCCACGGGCGGGCTGTGCTCTCCCTGCTCTCCACTTTGCTTTATTACTGTTTCTCTTGATTTGCTGCATATAGTTGACCTCCAGGGCAAAAAAAAAAATAAAAAAAAAATCAAGAGGAAGGAGGGCTTAGAGAGGCAGAAGCCCTTGCTGCACCTCTGAGGCTTGTGTTTCACCACAGAGCATAGGGAGCCCGCTCGTACACGCTCTGCATTGGTGCAGTCCCATCACTGTCATTGCAGTGCCCCCCAAGCTTGGATGTAGCACTGGAGCACCTCCCTGAAGCTGCTGGGTGCTTGGTGTGGCTGAGGGGCACTAGCCAAAGTCATGAAGGGAAACACCCCACTGCTCAGCATTTCTCCTGTGTAGTGATTTTTCCTGGCTTTTTTTCCTGGCAGTCACAGTTCCACTAGCAACACGTGCATGTGTTCAAGGGCTCCTGCAGCCATGGTGGGATGTGCAGGGCGTCTGGCACCTCAGAGCTCACGAGGTACAGTGCTTATAGGGACAGGACATTTAACTTCAGTAAATAATCAAGTTTCTTGTTTTGCTAGGTTTATAAGGATGAGAAGACTGTCGTCATCAAGGATAAATATCCCAAGGCACGTTACCACTGGCTGATTTTACCATGGGACTCCATTTCGAGCCTCAAATCAGTCACCAGAGAGCATCTTGGACTCCTGGAACACATGCACACAGTTGGGCAGAAAATGATACAGCAGTGCCCCGATAAAGAAAGCCTGGAGTTCCGTCTGGGTTACCATGCCATTCCCAGTATGAGGTGAGCCCTAGAGGACCCATCGGTGCTTTCGTGGGCGTGGGCACAGGGTCACGGGGCGGCACAGCCTCGCCCCGTCCCGCACGCTGCCGGCTTCGGTTCCAGGTCCCGTGGGTGCGGCTGAGCCGCCGCCGTGCACGCGTGTGCTGGCTCCAGTGGCGCAATCGGTTAGCGCGCGGTACTTATACAGCAGTACTGAAACCGAGCAATGCCGAGGTTGTGAGTTCGAGCCTCACCTGGAGCACGGCGCTTTTGCCGTGCCCACCGCTGAGGGGTTTGTGGGTAGGGGACGTTCCTGCCGCACCAAGCTGCTCTGTGATAGCAGTGGGCGCCGTGGGCTTTTTGGATCAGCTGGGAAGTGCCTGTAGGGCTCTCCGGAGAGTTGTGCTAGCTGGGGATGCAGCGTGCCTGCAGAGTCGGTGAGTGCCGGCTCCTACGTGTTGGCACACTCTGCCCCACCGCGGTGTTTATCTGGGATCAGAGGAACCCTTAAGCCCGCACAGTCCAGCCTGAGACTGAGCAAGGATTTTAATGTAGTGTGTAAAAAATTCTAGACATTACAGTGCCCAGATGACTGCAGAGGATTTGGCTGTCAGTGTTCCTGAGTTGTCACAGAGCGTGCTTTGAGTTGCTGATGAGGTGTCCTGTTCAGATGCTTTACAAAGTTTAATCCTTATGTTTATTAAAACCACTGTCTCTGCTTTTCTGGAAACTAGCAGGTGTGCAGACTGTAATTAGGAGCGAACAGAATGTGGAGGGTAGTGATGTTAGCTATGGAAGTGAAAACACTTAACACGCTGAAGTACCTTGAAAACACAGACCGTGTTTTTTCTGTGTCAGGACTGTGGGTCACAGGACTGACCCTTAAGACTGATTCATAAGACTGGCAGTCTGACCCTTTCCAGTCACGTCTGCAACTGATACTACTGCAAAAGAACTTCACTCATTAATGCCTTTTTTTTTTTTCTGTCTTATCTGCATGATCTGTTTTAGTCAGCTGCATTTGCATGTAATCAGCCAAGATTTTGATTCCCCCGCTCTGAAAACCAAAAAGCACTGGAACTCTTTTACTACAGAATACTTCTTAAACTCTGAAGGTAATTATTAGAAAAGGTATTTTCATAATATAATCGTGTTTTTGGATTTTGACTTTGGAGCTTTTTTTCCCTAGAAAAAGTGTAAGCCTTACATTCTGTTACAGTAAGGGAAAGGTTTTATGTTGATTTCAGGTGCTGAGGAACAGCACTAAGTAGAAGTCAGCCGAACTGTGGGGATGGTTTAAATAAAAATGCAGTAATGACATGTGATGTGTGCTGAGCAGTGTGCGGATTCGGTAGTGCCACACCTCTCACAGTGTGTCACGGTCCCAGTACGTCTTGTCTGATTTCATTTCAGATGTGATAGAGATGGTAAGAAGCAAGGGAAAAGTAACGGTTAAAGATAACGCCTCTGAACTTCTCAAATTGCCCCTCAGATGCCATCTCTGCAAACAACAGCTAACCACTATCCCACAGCTCAAGGAACATCTCAAGAAACACTGGACAAAATGACTGCAAAAAATCATCTGGCAACCCACGTGCTCAGATTTCAGGTTAACACAAAGGCCTCAAGGTGTGAGGGGACATGCACATGTTTTGTTTACTGGAATGAGAAACATAATATGGGAAAACGTATTAACAGTAGCAAATTTACATTGTCAGAGCTTAGACAAAAATAATGAAATAAAATTACTTCGGAAATCCAAGTTTTTTGCAGCTTTGTTGTGACACTGCCTCAGTGTTCTGTGTGAGAATGGAAGTCTGGAAGAAGTGCTTAGTTTGGATGAATTTTAATTCATTTTAATTCAGAGGTTGTGCACCCAGATGGAGGTTTCAGCAGAGAGGGGAAGAGGCAGTGTAATTCAGAGTGCTTCCTTTTGATGTATCCTGCTTACCACTGAGGATTCTGGAGAAAGGATGGAGAGGTTAGTGCCACTGACAACAAAACTGCAGTCAGGATGTGCTTAGAAAACGTGGGAACAGAAGTATTGTCCACAGCATCTCAAACACATGGTACACTGTGATCAGCCTTGCTTCCCCCTCCCTCCCCACCTTCCCGTAGAGTAGTGATCTGTCAAGGTTTTCGATTGCTTGAGCACGGTACAGATGTGGTAGTGTGGTCCAGTGCTGCCGTGGGTTTTGGTGAATCTTTATCCTTGGTATGAATTCCCAGACCAGCAGCAGGTCATCAGAAATAGAAATCTGTTCCTGGACCAGAACCAATCAGTGGGATTGGAGATCTTTCTCAGCCGAGCTTTGATTTGTTAATGATGCCCTCTGGGTGAAAAGCCTTTCAGTAAAAGCCTCTTCTTTATACAAGGAGAATGCTTTTTTTGCAAATCTTGATAATGTATTTCTCTGGGAGAGGGTTTTCCTTGCTGTTGTGTCTGTGTTCGGCACTGTTACTGCATACACTGGTGGGCCCACGTGTGACCCCTTTGCTGCTGGAAGGAAACAGGGACCTTCCTGTAGTGACATGGGGGACAGTAAGGGTGAGGGTATTTCTTAAATTAATTGTCTTTTCCCTGTAATTATTTCAACTGCATCTGTTTGTAAGAGCCTCTGGGGAGAAAATTCAGTGCACCTGTAAAGATGGTAGTGTATTTCAAATTGAGATGCACTGCAAAGAAAGCAAAAGAAGCATCAATGGAGAAGTGCAGGGGAGGGAAACTCCTGGTGGCTGATGAAGTTCAGACACGGAAAAAGCAGGATGCAGGACTTCCCCTCTGCAGGCTTGCTGGCAGCAGGCACTGGCTCCAGCTGTTCCCCCTTTGTCTGTTCTCACTCAGGACAGATGAGGGAGAGAGAAACAAGAATGAATATTTCCTTGTAATATCCCGTGTTCGTTTCCTTTCAGTTTAAAACTGTTGCCTGTTGTCCCGCTGCTCTCAGACCACGTACCAAGTTGGTGTTCCTCTTGTTTCTAAGTGCCCTTCAAGTACTGGAAGGCTACACTGAGATTGTTTCCGTGTATTATTTCGGACTAGGTTTGTCTACCAAGTCTGAAACCCAGATCCATCAGAAAACCTGCTATCTGCTGCAGCCTTTCATGTGATTTGCTATCTTTAGACTTCATGCTTGGAGAACTTCTCTCCAGCCTCATCACAACACTTGAAAGCAGGCTAAAGCCACAGACCTCTAGACAGCTAAGAATAAGATCACTCTTGTGCTTCACGCAGCGCTGACGAAGGACTGCTCCGCTACTGCCCCCCAGCAAACCCAGGCCGGTGTACAGTGCGAGCTTTCAAGGCCACCCTGGCACAACGGGGCTCTTGCACCAAAAAAACAACAACCTGCAGCACCAGGTGTGCTAATGTCATGCAGCAAGAATACAGCCCACTGCTCAGAGACAGCAAGTACCTTGCTGCAGCTGGCGCTGTTTCAGCAGCACCTAACCAAGAGGCTTTCATCAGACAGAACAGCTGTCAGCCCAAGGGGAAGGAAGGGCAGGGGAGCTTCCTCCTGAAGCAGTATCCAGTCTTGCCTGCTGAGCTTATCTCCTTCCTCTGCTCTTAGGATTGCTGCTGTTACTTCTCAGACTGTCAGACTGCAGAACTATTCAGTAAAAACAAATTCTCAGGCATAGATTTACACCAGTTTTGCAGTAACACGCAGAATAAGCATGGCACAGCTACTGATCTGCCAGTGCCATCAAGCAGCAACAAATTCAGATATTTAGGACAGTGTTACCCAGCTACATGCAGTGCTGACAACCACCCCCACTGTTACGCACGTCCTCGTGTACCCAGATCTCCCTGCTGCAAGATCATTGGAACAGTGATGGCTGCTACTGCTACAGCGTACACTCTGATGCAGCAAAATGATTCTAATGAAGATCTCGCATTACCAGCAACCAGTTTCAGCACAGAAAACTTATTTGTTTAGCTACAGCTGTTTGCTATTAGCAAAGACTTACTGGTGATGTAACTAAATCAGAATGAACAGCGCAAAATATGACCTGCCTTCATCATCCACAGGAGGAAGCGATGGCAGAGAACAAAACCCACAAAGCACTGGGGGATTTGCTTCATCCAGAAGTGAGGGAACAGTAGTGGCAGAAGTTATACTTAGCCAGCAGTGCTCAAAGCCACGCAGCTTTATTCCCCAGCCTCACAAACTAGGGGTCAGAGTAACAGCCGCATCAGCTGGTGGAAGGATCATTCACTTGCACAGCCACGTGAGCAACACAACAGAATGCTAGGACAACCATGTTTTCATAACGGTGTAATGAAACAGTTCAGAGTCCATGAGGATTCCTTGACTTCTTATTACTGGAAAAGATGCAGTTTCCACTGTAGGTTTTTGTTGAGCTTCGGTGCAATGAGTAATTCTGGATCTGAAAGGCAAAGATGACACATGTCAGAACAGAAGGCAGCGGCAGTGTGGTTTCCTCGGGACCTGTCATCTGATCAGCTTGCTTTCTTTTCCACCAGCGAACACCGAGAAGTCTCAGACAGCATCACCTTTCGGTGACTGAGCACCAGTCCACGCTGACTGCCCAGCAGAACTGCATGCAGAAATGGATCCCTTTGACAAATCAAGTCCCATCTCTGGTAAGTGATATCATTTGGAATGAAGAGCAAAAACTTGTGGCAGAAAGCAGGACTCAGTTCATTCGTCAGCAGCTGAGACACCCCTGCTGTGCTGCCACACACAACAGCCAGCCAGGCCTGTGGGCTGCGTCTAACAGGCACAGAGTTTCCTCTGGAGCCAGCCCGGCCAAGCAGCAGTGGGTGGATCACATCTAATGAGGTTTGTTAGAAGATTTTTTTTTCTGGCAGTTCCAGTACTAGGAAAGAGGGCAGCTCTCTCAGCCTTTAAAACTGTATCAGCTGCGAGGGCTTCAAGGTGACGCAGTCCCGTGGACTCACCTGCTCCAGAACCTGGCCTAGGTGCCAACATCAGACAAGAAGATAAATTCAGAAAGTACCAGCAGAATTATCTGACACACCTCTGTGAAAAGAGACTTCCAGTTCTCTCACAACATACAGAGGATAAACACGCAGGAAACCAGGAGCAGCGCAACTCAGGCAGTAGCTTTAATGAGGTACTTCACAGCAAGCAAAACCTTATTAAGGCTGCTCACTTGCCAAAAGGAAGATGACACCGTAACAGAAAGCAATAAACTCCTACAGAGGAAGAACACTGCAATGCCTGAAGGGCCCCAAAGCTCTCTGGCCACAGTGATGCTTCACACCCACACCTAACCATGAGCCTGAACTGACCTTGTACAGCAGGAGCCACCATTCTCTTCTGCTGATAGGCAGCCATAATGCTGTTTGCAGTTGAATTGGGTCCCAGGACCTGTGAAGAAGCAATACCCATGTTCAAACCTGCACAAAGTAAGGCACAGAGTAAGATGCCTACACAGAAAACCGTTGACAAGAGTGGAAGCAACTAGCTGCGGGACATCTCACAGTTTAAAACAATCAGAAATATGGGATCAAAGCTCAGTAACGTCTCAGAAAAAACAAAGAAGCAGAAAAACAGAGCTGCTTTCAGGCAGCCTCTCAAGACACGGAATCTCCATCTCAGCATTTCCTTACTATGCTTATGTGTCACGAATTGGCAGAACTGCTTTCATTACAGTACCAGCAACATTTAAAGTTCACTGGGGAGCCTCAGCATCCTATCACATTCAGCAGATTTAATCCGCCTTTAAATGGTGAGATTAAACTACAGTTAAAGAGAAGATACTGGGGAATATTTTGTGTTCACCTCAAATGCTTAAAAACGATGTGGGATATTCTACTTTGCAATGGAACTAGTACTGTCCTCACGATTTTCTAATTATGTGTAAAGCTGAAGCCCAGAGGCACGATGTAACCCATTTACTTGCAATATACTCCTCATGATACTCTGGTTCAGACTACACCAACCAATCTGTTAGCTGTCCATCTCATGACAGTAAGGGGGGACAACCATTATTCCATTACATAAAAGCTATGCTAAAATTCAACCACTTGGGCTAGAAAACATGACAGTATTCCTCTGTTCCATAGGAAGCTCTATCTGTCATACATTCCTTTACTGCGTACTGATTTGAAGGTGCAGTGCCCCTACAATACGCAGCACAGAGTATTTGCTTAAACTCTGCAGAGAAGGGCAGATTTAGAAAGCTAGGGAAATATTCTGCACTCTTTACTGGAGAACACAGAACACTGCCAATTGCTTGACACTGTACAGCAGACATTACAGGTAATGAGGACAAGCACAGACCGGGTTGAGAGAACTCTGCTGCAAGGCTGGAGTCCAGATTTCTGGGATTGAGGTCTCCATCAGCTGCAGAACTTCTTCCAGGACTTGCTGCAGTCCCTCGGCCTGCTCATCAAAACCAAACAGCACAAGCTGCTTCAGAAGGATGTGTACATCTCCTGCAGAAGGAACAGAAACATAAGCAATGGCACTTCCAAGAGGCGTGCTAAATAAAGAGCAGTGCTGTTCTGGTATCAAGGCGTAGGAAAGAGCTGCAAAGCAGAACCCGTTCTCTGCTCCTACCCAGACATTACAGTGCCTGAGTACAACTGTGAGCCAATCCTATCTTGACACTGAGAAGTCCTAATTTCTCTGCTCCCAAACTTCCAAATGAGGAGAGCTCACACTTGTAGATGCTCCTCCCAGCAGGGGCAGATAAACCAAATCACAGCCCACCACAGACAGCTCATGCACCACGAAGCTCTTCTCCCCAGCATACCCATTAAGAACAAGAGGGAGCACACTGCCTCAGCCAGCTGTGCTCTGAAGTTAAAGAGCAGATTAAAATCACCATATCATACCCCTCACGGAATCAACAGCACGGACATTTTCTCCCAGGACTTCCAGAAGGGCCATATCTTCAAAAGGACTGCCCTCTTTCAAGCTGTATCTTTTGCGCTCAGCCTTGCGACGGTTCTTTGAGGATCGCCTGGAAAAGGAGGACGTTTAATTTCACAGCAGGATTAGCTGTAACAGGTAAGTGTGTGAAGGGAAGTCAACAACGCTCGTGCAACTTCTTACTCAGTTCCTTACACTCTTCTTAAGAAGAGGTTGCTTGTAGGGTGACATATCTGTGTCAGTGTTTTCAGTAATACACCACCAATATACTTTGTGGTCTGAAACACAAGTCAGCAGCTGGGCTGGGAAGCTCTACAGTCTCATCTCCTCTGCATTCCAGCAAGGTCAGAGCATCACTCCAAGTACAAAGTAGGATAAAATGCTTGTCACTAGCAGTTGAACTTCACTTACAACAAGCTGGTGTCAGAGCCTGCACCTGCCTTTGCACATTTTTGTTTCTGCTGTCTCCTCAATTTGTGTTCAGCTCCTGATCCATTATCACAGCAATGGATCTAATCACAAGTCAGTAACTTAATGTCCCAATGTGATCATCTCACTCTGATACAAATATGTTGACTATTAAGGTTGCATTTTCTTCTCCATTTAATCTGAGCCACAGACAGTGCCGCAGAAAAGCCCTCACTTTTTCCACAACCGCATCTTTTCCACTGTTCAGACAGGTAATTCAGAAGTGGAACCACAAACTTCATCAGCCTTTAATGCACCTACCTGATACCGCAGCTGGTATTAAAAACACTCAAAAGCAACAAAGAAGCCCACCATGGAAAGAGAATAGTTACTGAATTTAATAACAACCCCCAATTAGGGTGATGAAGTACTGGCACAGGCTGTCCAGAGAAGCTGTGGGTGCCCCATCACTGGAGGTGTTCAAGGCCAGACAGCCTGGGCAGCCTGAGCTGGTGGGAAGCAACTCTGTGCATGGCAAGGGGGTGGAACCGGGTGGGCTTTAAGGTTCCTTCCAACTCAAACCATTCTATAATTCTATTAGCTAATAAAAATGCAAAACTTAAGACAAAGATAATAAGCCCTTTCTTTGCACAAGCTGTTAATGTTTGAGAAACGGCCCATTTCCTGTGCCAAGCCTCCTACAGGCAGCTATTCTGGCAACATGCCTGCTGCCTACAGAGACAGCTCCTGCAGAATCTGCTCACAGCTCCTCTGCTGGTCGTTCTGTTCCTACCGTACCACTAGCTTCTGGCATTTTCTGCTCTCTCTCTCCCAGTAAATAGTTAACATAACCAAGAACTGCCTGTAATTAAAGCAGCTTCAAGACACATACAGCTGCTAAGAGGAGCAAGCCAAACATGAGTAAGCCACCCTCAAACAAAGGCTGATGCCACGCCAGCCACCATCTAATTTAAAGGCAGATACCTACGCTGATATTCTTGAATTGCTGTGTGAATATCTGCTGCTCATGTCGCTGGGTGTCACAACACTGCTGGTTTCAGACAAAAGGTCAAATTCTGGGCAATTTGGCATTTCATAATCTGAAAAACATATTAACAACTGTCACAGTATGGGAAAAGGTCACAGTTATTTCAAGCTTTCTCTCTGTGTAATCTATGTACTCTCTGGAAAAGCAGCCTTGCAGATTCATTCTACCTGCTGGCACACTGGAGCCTTGCAGACAGAGCCAACTCAGCCCACAAGAAGAAACAGAAATTGTGAGAACACTGCTCCACTGCCCTGGCAGGGATTGTGATTACCGAACAGCACTGTCAGAGGAATGACAATCTCACAGAAAGAAATCTAAACCAGAACAGAACATTCTGCTTTTAGAAAATTTCCCCAAGCCTGTGTGAGCTGGCAGGTGAATATGCATAGTAGACTGTCAGCACAC
The DNA here is from genome assembly GCA_036925125.1 of Oreortyx pictus. Lineage (NCBI taxonomy): Eukaryota > Metazoa > Chordata > Aves > Galliformes > Odontophoridae > Oreortyx > Oreortyx pictus. The sequence goes on along the minus strand of JAUPFR010000004.1, from coordinate 59,860,769 downwards.
AGGATGTGCTGAGCACTACCTGACCCAGGTAAGCTGGCACTACAGAGACAACGCCGTCTTGTTCTGAAGAGCACAACTGCACAAGGGTACATAGGAACCACGAAAAACAATCAAAGGATAGACGATCACATTTACTTATGCAGGAGAAAGCCATGTGCATTTCAATACCAACCCTGCAGGCTCTCACAGGCCTTCTCCTTCTGTTCTCGGACCACGTGCAAGCGACTCTTGTGATGAAGAAATGCTGTTTTCTGAGAATCTAGGAACATCAGCTGACTCTTCTGAGCTGCTCAATAAAAATAAAGAAAAAACAAGTCCGAAATAAGAACAGACCTGAACAAGGGAATCAGAAGAGCATTTTTACACAAGGAGCTTGAAGGAGCACAATCCTTCAAGAACCTTGGGAATCAGCATAATCGAGTGGAAAAAATGTGAAGGTTGTAGCACTGGAGGTCATCAAACTTAGATGCGTCTGTGTATGGAATGGGCATACTTGCCAGACAAGCATCTTTGGAACAAGACTGTTTCTGGCCACATCTTCACATTAATTAGGCTCAAGCTAAAGAAAAATATTCCTCAATTCCTAGAACTCACTGCACATAGCATAAGAAATCAATGAATAATCCTTTAGGGACTGAAGAGAGAATATAAAATCATTGTTTCAGCTATCTGGCCAGTATCAGTCAGGTAGAATCAAAGCTATCCAAAGCATAGCTCCCAGTATTATGTGCTTTGGCATTTCACAAACCCAGTAAAGACCTTCTTTCACCATCAAAACACAAGTAAGTCTCAGATTATTGCACATATTCACCTTCTACTATGGCAGGTTTGAAGTTGGTCTCCAAAATATCCAGTCTATCATACTTGTGAATCTGGATCAGGAAAAGGAAAAAAAGGTATTACTTAAAGATACACCGCAGATGCCATCGCTGTTCCTGCACTCTAAAATTAAAGTATTTCTACTTCTTGCAATCCACTTCTTACAATCCAAACAATTATTTCTGGTTCTTGAGATACGAAATGCCTTACCAGTCGTAAAGCCTCTTCCCAAAAAGCCCCTTCTAAGAGTAGGATAACAGCTTCTTCATAGTCCTACAAAGAAAGAACAACCATGTGCTGCTACTGGTGCGAGTAGCACACGTTCAGGTAGCACCTACCAGCATGCACCTCTACTCAGCAGTACTGGTCAGGACAGCAGTGCTGCGGCAGGAACTCTGAAGCACTAAAACTACAACGTCAGGCCAAGATTAAAACAGGAAATCCCTCTGCATCTAAGTCGTCTTTGTTCCAGTGCTCATGCTTCAGACCTCTGAACCATAAGCTCTTCATACCAAAGCAGAGGCAACTTCATGAGTAGAAAACCTGGCAACAGAGCATTCAACCGTCTGCTCACTGTATCACCTGAATCTGCTCTGCTCCCAGTGGCATGGACTGTTCTACTATCAGCACACGGAGAACAGAGGAAGTGGGGTACAGACAAGAGGTTAATTACATTACCTCAGTGTACTGCTCCAGAAGCATGGCTGCCTCTGCATGCTTCCTCTGTTCAACCAGTTTTCCTACAAGAAAAGGTGGAGTTCAGTTCAGGTGCAGCTGAATTTTCTACTACAAAACAATGAGGTAGAGGAATATTACGCTCACTGTAGCACTTTTCACTTGCTTACATGGTCACTTAATTTTCCTGATAAAATAAGGCCTGTGTGATGCCACATCATCTGCTGTTGCTTGTTCCTCACTGCCACTTGTACAACTTCTCCCCTACAGTGTGAGTTAGAAAGCTCCTAAGAGGAGGGAGGCAGGATGTAAACAGGAAATCTCTCTTGAGAGCTTCAGTGTATCACATAAGACTAGCTATGTGCTGGGAGAAGACTGACTCCCACAATCTGAGGCACAGACAGGAAGCAGCAAATCCGTGAGGCTCTGGATTTCCAGTCCCCTGAAAGTCAGCACCAACTTTGCTACTGACTTATGTGCTACGGTGTAAGGGAGAGAGATACACAGAGCCAGAAAAATTAATTACCTGGAAGACCACTTCCAGGACCCACATTTCCACTGTTTAAGGGATGTTTCATAAGCTCTGCCTCTGAGTAAGCTAAAATCAGGATGATGCTCCACCGATCTTGCTGAAATTTATGTTAGGCCCACAACACATCCAGTCACACAGTGTGATGTTTCCTAGTGGGCATAAACACTAAGACAACCTTTTTTTTTTTTTTTTTTTTCCCTGCAGTAGCAACACAGATTGCTTCTTCACATTAACAGCTGATCCTGGCTACCAGCAGGAATCAAGGAGCAAACATGAAATTGCAGAACGGAATTATCCAACAGCCTTTAAGTAATGTGATCACACGGTATTTGTGTCAATGGTATCTAGAGGCCTCAGTCATACCTGACACTTTAAGGAAATCTCCATTTACTGAGGTTAACCAAGGAAAAGGTTTTGTTTCAGAAACTGGTTGCAAGGAGAGTGCAAGACCCAGTCAGCCTGGGGCAACCAAAGCCACACCTAGCTTAGCAATTCCTAGGTGCCCAGCAACTCAGCTTCAGCATTTTTTGGTTCCAGTGAGAAACCAAGGCAACGTGCAACCATGCAAACCTTTGGGAATCATGAAGAATTTAAGAAAAACACTGCTGAAGACCGAGGTTTTCACTGATTTTTTAGCAAAAATCATAACGAAACAGAAATAAGAACAGTTAGTCTTGGTCTGCATGCTTCCATCTTCTCAAGGCCTACCTGCCATGGACCGTGCCAGGTTGGACAGCTTATCCTTTGTGTAACCTAGCCGAGAGGCCATGCACAGCGCTTGCTGCCAGCTGCCACTGTTCAGAAAGGCATCCAGTGCTTTTGCAAAGATGCCAGCCCGAGCAAGTATCAGTGCAGCCTGTTCATACAGCTGCTTCTGAATCAGATATTCCCCATATGCACTGCTGATATCCTGAAAGACACGGACAAATGCAAAGTAAGAAATTAGCTGTAGAGTCAGCAGCAGTCCTCTGCCACTGAGAATTATGAGGCCATTTCACCAAAGTGCTTTTCCACCCTCCCCTGAGGAACCTCCAGGCACAATGTTCCTACTTTTCAAACTTTGTATCAGCATATGCAGAAATTTCACACAGAATTAAAGCAAGAGACCCGAGGAGGTATCTAACTGTCCAAGCTGGTTAAACTGCAGACTGCAGAAAATCAGACCCTTCTTTCCTACTCAGATGAGTAACGTTTGTGAGAAGGTCTGCCTGAACTATGTCACTCCAGGAGTGGAAAACAAGGGAGACCCTGAAACTCTGTCGGCACAGGTTGCTGGGGATCAACACATGGAGCTTCTCTGGTCTTCTCCAACCTCACAATCTCTACCAAGAAGGGGGTGATGGATTTGACTGGAAGAATACAGAAGGAATAAAGAAAGCCCCCATTAGTCCAAGGCCACTGGAGCCATCCTCAACAGGAGAATCTTTTCCACACTCGTCTTGATGCAAATAGACAGTTTCTGCATCTCCCCTCTCTTCATCAACTTCTTCTAAAAAGGCTTGCTTGTTCTGTGGTTACATAATCTACATGAAATTAAATGCATTCATATATATTATACCTTAGCTCTGAGTGAGCTACAGTTCTTCAACTGCACTGAAATCAACAACGGACCCTACAGTCTATCTAGAAGAACTACAAGCTCCTAAACACTCCAGAAATGTCTACACACAACAAAATGTCTCTGTACAACCTGAAGTGCCACAAAAAAATCTTGTATCAGAAACACCAAGACTAGCACACCACAAGACAGCGTAGCAAACATCAGACTCCCAGGTGCTCTCCTGGTCATGGGATCACAGAAATAACAGTCATCCTCTTGATGCCCAGACCTTGCAGGCTCAGTGCTGAGGGTAATTCCTACATTATGCTGAAGAAAGGTCTCAGATAACACTGAAACAGCAAACGCCCTGCAGAACTTGAAGGCAAGCAGCTGTTGTCTTATTTCTGCTCTCACTCAAGGTGCTGGAGATACATGTGAACACAACTGAGAGAATTAAAAACTTGCACACTACAGCGTCACATGCACACACACCTTGTACTCCTGGGTGTTGGAGGGATACAGCTTCAAGGCTTCACAATATAGATTCTGATCCTTCACTAAGTTCAGAAATTCAGAGAAGTGTTCAGGACCTGTAGAAATATTTTAATTCTCATAGCAACAAAACAGAAAGCAGTGCCTCTCATAGCTCCAAAGGCAGTTTGGGTTTACTGCAATAACAAGCAACTAGAGGTGCCTGGGTAGGAGAGCACAAATACACTTCTTCTACCACTGAAAACCCAAGGAATTCACTTCTTTAATGTCTGCTTCACTCTTTCCAGCAGTATCAACTGGGGAAACGTCACCTACAGCCAGAAGAAAACAAGACTCGTGCTTCATGGTTAAAGGGCAATAAACACTTTTCTCTCTGCCTTAAGTTACACTACAGAAACCACAGAGTATAACTGAGTTATACCATGAATTACCAGGAGAGGGGATGACCTGCTGCAATCCTTCTCTTTCTTCCCCACAACAGGTTCTCCAAAATCAAAATGCTACACTGCAGAATTTCTCCTTAAATACGCTGCAAGTGCAGAACACCTACCACATTTGCTGAGATGTCCAAGAGCTTTGGTGTATCTCTTCAAGTGTTTGTCTATTGTGTATCGCTGATAATTGGTTTCCATTTTCCGGAGAGTATTTAAGAAGGGTAAGTATTCTTTTGGGTCCTGCAAAGAATAAAAACTGATTTAGTTAAGCGCGCTAAGATCCTCACCCACCCCAATCCTCATTCCCATAATTGAAATTATGTGATAATACACCAGAAAAGGCTTTTTCTTCAAAGGTAAACTATGTTAAAGAATTAATTCTGTATATGTATTCTTGTCGGGAATTAGTAATCTTCCAAGCTCTTTGGCAAGTATCCAAAGACTGTTGCCATTTAAAATTCAAGTCTGTCTATGTGGTATGTATCACATCAAATATCGTTTACTGTTACCCATTACCATGTATTAAATTTATAGTTGTAAAATAGAGTGGTATCTTCCATTCCAGAAGTCACAGAAATTACATTTCCGTTAACATGAGCAGTGTGTTTTAGCTGCCGGGTAACGGGCTCTGTAGGAACCTCAGAAAACTCTGTGAAGACCTTTTGAAAAAGATTTCAGTCTATGCACACTGCAAGATACATTTGGTTATTGTAGCCACTGCCAACTAAGTAAAAACTGAACAGGCACAGAACTGGGAACATACTGCATGCAGCCACAACACTTCAGATCCCAGCTTTCCCTGGCTGAGCTGTGCTGCTCTAAAAGAGCCCTATTTCACCTTGAGTATGAGCAAATTCCCTAAACTGTGCTCAAAGTGATAATGGAGGCAAGGGTATGCCACGTTCCTAGCATCATCCCAAACACACACAGGACTTCTGAATGACTGAGATCCTGCCAGCAGAGAGCTACAACTAACAAAACGTGTGGGCCAACTCTCAGGCTACGAGGGACCTTTGGGAATGTGGAAAAACGATTCACTGGAACTATAAACCAAGACCTTTTGAGACTTTTCAGCCACCATGACGACTAAATCAAAGTCATATGTGCCCAGGGAATAATCATACAATTCATTGACATCCACAAGGAAAAGCAGGTACTTTAGTGCTTCCTCTGCACTCACAGCTGCAGCATTTGGAGAAATGTTCTCTGTAATAAGAGAAAGAAGTGTAAGATTACATGATTATCCTGGTCTGAGGGAGGGATGCAATGAACAGCATGTACCTAACACGACATAAAGACCATCAAATTAATGGCTCATTCTGTCCTGCAGGAGAGGGATACTTGGTTGTTTGCAGAGGTTTCCCCAGACAATTTCAAGGACTCACCCAAACATGGTAACTTTTGAAATGTGCAATAGTGACAACTCAGAACTAACAGCAAAGACTGAAACGTAAAGTTTGCCGGTTTGAGGTAGCAGGACCCAGAACAGGAAACACCAACTTCATGCTGGGAGAAATGGAGTTCTGAACTGGAGAACAGCTCCAGCTCTGAGCAATTTGCTGGCATTCCTAGATGAAAGGGTTAGCCAAGGGCAAATAAACATTTTCAGCTGACAAAATTCTGTTCCACTAACAGCAGTTTCGGAAACATTTGTTTTCTGACAGCCTTCACAAAAAGACATGTTAAAATATTTTTCAGGGTAAATTATGCTAACAATGAAAGCTCCTGCAAACTCCACGTGTTTTCAGCACTTGGGTTCTTGACACAATACCTCGAAGATCGTGAACCTTCTGGAGAGCAGTTTCCAATTCTGGAGGATTTTTCTTTACGTGTGCTGTCAGTATTGACAGGCAATATCTGAAGAAAACAGAAGTAGTAAATGAAAAAGAGGGAAAGTGGAAAAACTGCTTATTCCTACTTTAGCGTATACTATGTATGGCCTAGTTTACATTGAAGTAGAAGGTTAGACTGAGTTTCAAGCATCTGGATCCAGTGAAAGATGCCCCTGCCCAATGGCAGGAGGGTTGGATCAGATAATCTTTACAGAGGATATTTTGATACTGTTTGACATAAACTGTTGAAACGTTCAGGGTTCAGCAGCAACTCACTGTCTTTACTCCTCTGTCCACTGTTTTGTGTACAAACTACCTGTAACTTAACACTTTCCTTCACTAACCACCACTATGATCCTATTTTCCCACCCTCAGTCTAGACTTGATTCATCCAAGAAGAGTGGTGACAGAAAGGTGACAATTCAGAAATACAGCTGGAGATGAACAAAAATAGTTCAGTCAGAACAACTGAGATTTTTCAGAAAGGCCATCTGCTCCTTAAAGCAAAGGTGGTCACGGAAAGGGCAGGTTTGTTGTTTAGGGAAATTACTTTGTGGGCAACAGTAGTGGTAGGTGGATGGCTGAACTAGATGAACTTAGAGGTCTTTTCCAACCTTAATGATTCTACAATTCTATGATGTCCCTGCGATGACAATGCTGCCCATACCTCTTATCCTTTGTGCTACGCAGTGTGTTCCTACATTGGGTTTGTTTTTAAAACCCTTGTAGGTTTCCTGCTTCTACTACTTGAATACTTATGAGAAAGAGTGTTTTACTATCTGATGAATTTACTGTACGTAGTGCTTTTCAAGAGATCATCCTTGGAAGATAAAAGGTATGGCGACATAAGTTTTGCAGAGCACAAGTTCCCTTCAGGGGATCCAAAGCGAAATAACTGATAGTAAGGACATCTTCCCTTTCCTGTAAATGACTTAAAAGAAGTCTCTCTAATTGTTCCCTCACCCACAATAAGAAAACACTCACTTTTCAGGGTCGATGCATTCCATGGCAGCTCTCATCACATCGCATATAAGGTTTACTTTTTTCTGTTCAGGTTGATGACGTGGTTGATCATTACTGGTACTGTACAGAGACGGGTACATAGTCTTTGTGAAATCTTCGTCCCTAAATAAAAAACATACACGGTTTACCATACAGCTCAGCACAAAGACAGTAATATTAAAACATGCAGAAAATAACCACTCAACAAAATAGCTTGCAAGTCATTCAGTACAGACACAATATGCCACACTATTACAAAGCTCTCCAACATTTTTCATGCATCTCAACTGAGTCTCAATCACAAGATGTACTAAAAAACAACTGTTCAAAACGACTGTAGTTTACAAAACTCAAAAGGCCTTCTGAGTATTCTACTAAATACACTGTGGAGATGCTGAGCGCAGAGCGCTTTTGAAAATTAAGCCATCTGCTTTTACTTCTAGGCAATGATTTAAGGTCAGGTCAAAACTGAAAATAAAATTGAGCAGCTGAGTGATAGCTCCAGCTCCCAAACAATTATGCACTTCAACAAGCCTGAAAAGCCCTGAAGCTATGACTGCTGTGAAGCCCACTTGTCTTGACAGTAAGGCTGTCTTGCCCTTCTTTATGAAGGCACAAAGCATTCACTATTCACATTTACACTGGTAGAGCAAACCACAAGACAAGCCAAAGCCATCAGATGGTGTCCCGATCTACTACTGGAAAAATCTAATGACAGCCTGCAAGTATGAATTCTCAAAAAGATACAGTGAAACTATTCAGCTTACTTGTGTTTTTATGACCCAACTCGCCAGACTTCAGGCTGAGTCATTCCACTCAGACTGAAAAGCTGCCAATATTTTGGTGAAATAATCCACCACCGATTACTTGTTTGCTTCCATTTGCAGAATTATACTCACTTCAGTTCTGTGAAAAACAAGTTGATATAGTTCACCGAATCTATCTGCTTGATAAAGGTTTCTACATTTTCCAGAAATACCTGAAAATGAACATGAATATCATTACTGTTACTCTGAAAAAGTACATTACTTATAGGAACGTGTTCAAAGACCTTATCTGAATGTACAGTATTAAAGAATCCCACCAGTCTGGATGGATATGAAAAAGGACACCACAGAACTAGGAATACTTGCCTTAGGATTGTGGTCATAGAGAAGATTGAGGTTGATTCTCAGCTTCCTCATACACTGAAATGCTTCCCTGAACATAAGCCTAAGGGGAAGAGTCAAGCAGGAGAGTTGCACGTTCCGGATAGGTACAATACCCACAGATAGAGGTAACTGACTAGAGGCTACCACAGAGACAACTGGAGGGCAATAATAACCTAGGCAGTAAGATATGTTAATTGCTCTCCAGAAAAAACATGCAAAGTTAATTCCACTCTTTGACAGCCACTGCAGTGAAAGAGACCAGCTGGTCACACTGGGAAAATGAGACAGGCATTGGTTTCGTATTCCTCCCTTAGAAAAGTGGATTTGAATCTCATGGACCAAATTCTCTTCCAGAAAACTTGAATGTAAAATGATTAAATAAATACAATATGAAAAACAGCAAGCTAAATCATGAAACAATAAAGATATCTGGAGAAAGATACAAACCAAGATCTTTCCCACCCACACAGGCTCAGCAAACAAGCGCCTCAGTGTAAGGCAGTACTGCTGAAAACCAGACTGGTAGCTGGCGAAGTTGTTTCACTCCTAGTGATGAAGACAGTTAATTTCAGTCTAGCCTCCCACCCACATACAGCACAGGACCATCCAGCTAGCTGCTCAACATCTCCGAATGGGTTGGGGAAGACCAGAGAACACTGGTGCCATTTACCTGTCTAGCCACTTTCGAATCTGGGCAAGAACCAGAGCTCGGTGGTGAACAGTCTCCAGATTTCCTCTTGGCATCTACAGCAAAAGATCCACACAATTATTTATTCGTAGCTAACCTGTCTACATCTAAGGCAAAGTGAAGACAGGCCTGCTGCTACTTGCAGGTGACATGGGCCTACTTTTCCACTTCAAAGGACAGTTGAAATGAACCTGGAAAAATACCTGAAAATTGTTTCAGCTCAAAAGCATTGCTTCCTCAGAGGACGAAACCCAGAGTAATCTGATCCTAACTTTCACATGAGCGGTGCATTAAAGAAGATGCCAAACTGCAGACCTCTAGAGATGCATTTCAAACGAAATCCTTCTCTGTGAGTTTGTGCTGGTACTCATGAGTGAGCACAGCTCTCCAAATTTTGGACAAACTCAGTTCCAAGTCTAATGCAGAGTTGCTACCACACACAGTAAGTATTTAAGAACTGGGTCTGAGATTCACAGGAGAGGTCATAACATATATAATTACACTACCTTAGCCACAGGAATCTGAACAGTCCTCCTCACTTCACTACACACTCAGTTGCCTATGCTGAATCTAGCTCCCAGAGCCACACTCAGAATCCATTCCTTATCTAGCCAGGCAGCTGGAGATCAAAGTCACTGAGCTGGAGAAGGACAGGAGAGCAGCTATGTACTATCTGCAGACTGACCAGCTACCTACTGAGACAACGCTTCACACCCCGACAGCAGTCCTCAACAGACATGAGTCGAGCGCTGACCTGTAGCACAACCTTTGTGTCCTGAGGTACAACAGTGATGATACGCGATCCTCTCTCCACCTTGCGCAAGGTTTCGCTGTTGGGGGCTGCAACACTGCTCAGGGCAACCTGAAGATCTAAAGATAGCACAGTTATCAGCATCCACGCAGACCACAGCACAGTGCCACTCAGTCAGGCTTTCACACATAGCTCTGCCATGTTGTACCAGCTCAGTCAACAGTATCCTGAACGGCTGCTGGCAGGCTGAGTGCCTTTCAGCGCTAAGCACTTCTGTACAAAGTAGAGAAATGTCCTCTGTTTACCAGGATTAATGCTTACTGCATCAGAGGAGAGAAACGGGAAGAAGTGTATAACACCAAGAAGATGCCATCGTACCTTTCCTGAGGTCTTCACCTCTTTCATAATTAGATACTACCAGAAACTTCCTACTGGGACCTGTTCTCTACCACACGCCTTTGAAGAACAGGGAACTTTTTCTTTTTTTGGATCTGAAGGGGAGGGAGGGAACAAAGGGACAACTGTAGGACAAAACCTGCTCCCTGGGGGGAGTGCATGAGTTTTAACATCCCCTGTGCTCCTTGCTGCCTGACAGACTTTTAAAAATAGCTCTCTACCTCTGCCTGTTAAGTAGCTGCTCTGAGTGCCCAAATACAGCAGGTTTGGATGTGAAAAATGGGGATGTTTAACAGTTCCAAGAAAATGGCCATGAGCTGGCAGGAGCAGGCAGGCAGAACTGGCATTTACCTTTCACTGACATGTTCTTCAAACAGAAGCACTGACAGGTGTGGGAGTTGGTCGTCACCAGCAAAAACTCATTGTATGTTGCAAACGAGGTGATGTTGGAAGCAACCTGCAGAAAAATGACTACTTTTATTGCTGTACGAAGCAGAACAGGACAAATCTTTGCCAGAGGAAAAGGGGACAGAATGAGGGGTGAACATGCTGGTACCTCAGTATCATTAACAAAAAACCGACATCGATCTGTGAGGCCCAAGATCATCTCCTGTAAACAAAAAGGATGACAAGCATAAGCTATCGGTGTCACAATTTCCATTTTCCCCACACTGACTGCCAATGGATTCAAGTACCTTTTGGTTTACTATCAAGAACCTCACGTGAATTACTTAGAGGAACTGACAGGAAATCATGCAACCTCTGCACATGGAACTTACTTAAGTGTTTTTATACGTGCTTAGATGGAAACCCAGCTTGGTTTATCCTGTCACATAAACAGCACAGTAACAAAAGAGATGCAGAAGCCACACTAGAATATTCAGTTTGTGGATTTTTTTTCTGCTGCTTTTGGTCCAAAATTAGAGAGTACAGAAGAAGAGGATAAAGCCACTCTATACAGCCTTCACCTGGATACTCACTGTAGGAAAGAAAACCTGGAGATAACAGCAAACTAACCAGCGACAACATTTTAAAGAATGTCTTCAAGAAATTATCACTAACAGGAAACAACAGTAGTATGACATCTGCAGTAAAACAGTGCAAACACATTTGCTAATACAACTGTGTCAGATAAGAGATAGCAAAATGCTATCTTCACTGAAAGCATGGCAGTGAATGCTGGAAATCTTAAAAATGAAATTTCTTGTTCTTAAATTACATTGTTCTTTATATTAACAGAAAGAGAAGTTTCACTTTTAACAGCAAACCATCAGAAATGCTCTAAAAATAAAGGAAATACGTGCTCTGCTGTGCGTAGCATCTTGTAAAGAACACGGTTGAGAAGTATCATTGGGTCATTGGCAGAGTGGTGCACATCTGATGCAGACAGCAAATGTCTTAGGAATTCAGACTGCTCAGTCTTACTTACTTCACCACCAATTCTTGTGATAGAAGTCTGCATGCAAAGGTGAGGGAATCGGACAGCACAGCCACTGCTAGTCTGCCATGGCTCAAGAACTGGAGTAGAAGCCTCTAGAGATCAAAGATCAGTCAGTTTTCCATTCAAAGATCCAGGCATTAAAACCACATAACATAAGTCTCAAGAAAACCACATCTGGGAATAAGCTACAGTATCTAACAGCAAGAAGAGGAATGCTGATATAAATCCATGATAATGGCAGAAACAAAGGTGATAATTTCTAGGGCTCTGCAGCAGCTTTATTCCACTACATATCATGAAAGAGGCAATGGTGTGGCTGTCAGTCATCAATTGTGGAGGCTCAAAAACAGTCATGTGCTTTTCAAATCACAAAGTCAGCTAACACTGTTAACAACAGTTAAGTACTTAAAAAAAAAATCACTAATTTTAATCAATTTCTATGAGCAGAGGGAACATGAAATGCTGCATCAACTATCAGCGTGAGTCATCCATGGTCACAGCAAGTCAAACTGTCATTAAACCTTTCAATAAATTTGTAACAACTATACCTCAGTCCAGGAACCTTAACAGAGTTCAGCTTACCCCAGAGGTACTTCAGGATCCATCCATCAGCCAGCTGCAGAGCTACAGTTTTTGTCACTGTGCTGCAGCACAGACTGATCACTTCTCCATCTACTGGCAGAGACAACCTGGAAGAGGATATAGAAGACAAAAAACATCAGAGCAATTGGAGGGTGCACATGGAATCACTGAACAATTTAAATTAAAAGGGGCATTAAAGATCACCCATTTCCAACCCCCTGCCTACAGGCTGAGTTGCCAGCCACCAACTCAGGATGCCCAAGGCTCCATCCAACCTGGCCTTCAATGCCTCCAGAGATGGGGCATCCACAGCTTCCCTAGACAACCTGTTCCATGGCCTCACTACCTTCTGAGAAAAAAAACAAATAAACTTTATCCTAATATCTAATCAAATCTTTATTCTTTTAGTTTAAAACTGTTTCCCCTTGCCCTATCACTATCTGCACACGTAAGATGTCAGCATCCTTCCTATTTATAAGCTGGAAGTACTGGAAGACTGTAATGAAGTCTCCCTGGAGCCTTCCATTCTCCAGGCTGAATACGCCCAGATCCCTGAGCCTCTCTATGTAGGAGAGGTGCTCCAGCCCTCTGATCATCTTCATGGTCCTTCTCTGGACTTGCTCAAACAGTTACACATCTTTCTTGTGCTGGGGACCTCAGGTCTGGATACAGTAATGCAGGCAGAGCTTTCACGAGGTCACACTAACGGTGGGGTCAACCACCTCTTTGGCCCTACTGGCCACCTCTCTTCTGATGGAGCTTAGAACACTCTTCCAGTACTGCAAGCATGCACTGTCAAGCTTTTTACCCACCAGGACCTCCCAGGTCCTTCCCTGAAGGGCTGCTCTCAATTACTTCTTCTCACATCTCAGACTGCCCTGAGCCAGGTGCAACACCTTGCACTTGGCCTTGCTGAGCCTCAGGTTCATGTGGTCCCACGGTTCAACGTTACACAGGTCCCTCTGGGTGGCATCCCTTCCTCCTATTGTATCACATGCACCACTCAGCTTAGAGTTGCCAGCAAACTTGCTGAAGGTGCACTCAATCTCACTCTCCAGGTCACTGATGCTGAAGAGCAATTCCTTCTTCACTGAAGGGTCAACTCTTTAAGTTCATCTCTCCAACGTGTAGATAAGGATGTGGTGAGGGACCATGTCAAAGGCCTTGCAGAAGTCCAGGTAGATGATATCACCAGTTTCTCTTCCTTTGTCCACTCCATCACAAGCCACCAGAATCAATCAGGCAGATTGTGCTGGCTGTCTTGCATGTGCTGTCTCCTCTACGTCTTGCATGTGCCTTAACATAGCTTCTAGGAGGATCTGTCCCATTATCCTCCAAGTCACAGATGCAAGGCTCACCGGTCTGTAGTTTCTTGGGCCATCCTCCCTACTTTTCTTAAAACTCACAATGACGTTTCCCTTTTTCCTGTCACTGGGGACTCCAGCCAGGACTTTCTGAACATGACGGAGAGTGGCTTGGCAACTACATCCCCAGGTTCCTTCAAGAACCCGGAATGCATGTTGCCTGGTTCCATAGACTTGTACATGTTCAGACACATCATGTGTTCTCAGACACGCTCTGTTCTTACATTGAGAGTGCGTCTTATGATTTTTGTTATTGGTATTCCACATCATGTGGTGCACTGGGAGTTAAAGAGTTAATGCTCCAGCTCTGTGGATCATCAACAGCTCTGGGTACATCTGTCTCAGAAGAAGAACTATATACCCCAGAGGACTTTGTGTTGCTTTGCATTTTTCCGTTTTCTGCTCAGAGGGAAAGATAAAACTGTTCGTGTGTCATGAGAACTCAGGCTCCTTCCCTTTTGGATCGACCCAGCAGCAGGTGCTCCCTAGCCATCTCCCTTCAGCATTTAGCGTGAGGCCCTTGATTTTTCAGACATTCTCTCATTTTATTTGATTTATTAGCTTCAATTCAAATTCTATTGTATTATATTGTGTTATTTTGCATTCTGGTATCTTATTTAGTAGATTAGCTTTCCTCCTCAGATTGTTGCCACTGCTTTGTTTTTAGGCCCACCTCCCTTTGCCTTTTCCCCTTTTCCCCTTTCCCAGGTTGTGGGTCTGGGTCCCCCCATCCGAATCGTCATGGAACCGGGCCCAATCACCCTGTGAACCACTGACAGACTGATTTTTTGCCCCCATCCCCATCACAGAGGTTCAGGGACATGAGATGTGGGAAGCTTGACTTCCAGTGAAGACTGAGGCAAAGAATTTGCCTCCACTGCTACTGTTGCCAGTTCTCCCTTCTCATTTATCAGATGGAGTATGCTCTTCCTGGCCTTTCTCTTCCGACCGATGTCAGTGAGGGATCCCTTCTCATTTTCACACCCCTTGCCATGTTCTGTACCATCTGTGCCTTAGCTTTCCAGATACCACCTCTACAAATCTGGATGGCATCCTTGCATTCTTTCCTAACCACGCATCTGCACTTCCACTGCCTGTGCATTTCCTTCTTATTCTTCAGTTTGACCAATAGGTCCTTGCTCTGCCATGTCAGTTCCTTCTTCTTCTGCTTTATTTCATACACTAGGGGATGGAGACCACTAGCGCTCTCACTAAGGTGTCCAGGAAGAATTGCTGGCTCAGTTCCTTTCCTGTCCTGAAAGACAGCTTACCAGTGAATGGCATCTCAAAGTTCAGTCCTGACTTTGCTCTTTGCTAGGCCCATCTTCCTGGAGATCAAAGCTCAACCAGGGCACAGACACTACTGCCCACAGTGTCTTCAATCTTAACCTCTTTAAAAAGCTCATCTGCACCGGTGAACACCAGGTCCAGTAACACTTCACCCCCTTTTAGTCTACCAGGACTAGAAAGTTAACTCAATAAACTCCAGGAGTCTTGCTGGATTGCTTACAATGTCTTGTTTTCCCAGGAGAAAATCCAGGTGGTTGAGATCCACCAAGAGGATGAGATCCTGCGAATGCAATGCTTTTTGTAGATGAAGCAAGTAGGCCTCATCATCAGGCTCCCCTTGATCAGACAGCCTGTAGTGAACCATGACCACCACTGTCCTTTATCAGTCTGGTCCCAGATTTTTACCCACAAGGTCATAACCCGCTCATGGCTGCATTTCAGAAAGAGCTCTTTGCAGTCTATTTCTTCACACACAGGACAACTGCTCTGCCCCTCCCTCCCTGCCTGTCTCTGCTAAAAAGCTTGTAGTGTTTTACATCCAGATTTCCAGCATGGATCTGCACCTTATTCATATAAATCTTTTCATCCTCCTTCTTTACTCTTTTCACTCCAGTGTCAGATGAGATTGACAAAAAATCGCACCAACAACTTGAGCCAACAGGCATTTGCCTAGCAGTGCTAACCGCTGTCTGCATACTTACAGCGTTTTTATATGCAAATTACCCTGCTTTTGCTGTGTGAGTGCTAAAAAAGGGACTCTCAAGACCTCAGTCCATTTGATTTTCTGCTCTGACTGCACAAAGCCCAGCAGCAGAGGACAGGAACAATAAGGGTGACCAGCACTCTCTGGACTTGGTAATAGCAAATAAAGGGTAGAAAGGAGAAATTCAGTCTCAGAGTTCAGAGGCCTGGCCTTCAGACAAAGGAGCAGAGGTATCCTGTTACTGACACAGGCATGTTAGCACACCACATCTCATCAAGATGGCTGTGGGCATTGGGACTGCATGCATAATAGGCAGTTTCATAAGCTGTTTTTTTCCTCCTGCGGGAAGATAGACAAATCCACCCCACAGCCTCCTGGACACATGAGAGACTTAATTTTCTCTAAACTCTGTTCAGAGTCACTCTCAGACCTCACCCATAACTGACAGATCTCTAGTACCGTAAACTGAGTTGCTCTTCTTCAGCTCCAGTTATGTGAGGTGCTGCAGTGAGATGGTGAAGGACAGACCGGGCAGCATGCTGATCCTGACCAACCACCAAGAAGCTGTCATCTGGCAGCCAGGTAAGAAAACGGAGCCTCAGAGGATTCATCATCTCATCAGTGTTGCTGCCTAAGTCAACTCTGTCATGAAATAGAAGAGATGGGAAAGCAAGAAGAATCTGATTTCAGTAGGCCACATCAAAAATCACACTGCGTAAGGCCAAGGTCTTACAACAGAATAAAAATTACACTAGAATAATATAGTTCAGTTAGAAGAGACTGACAAATATCATTTTGTCTGAGTGTCTGAAGATTTCTGAACTATCCAAAAACTGAAGCGGGAGTGCATTGAACAGCCTGTGTTGCAAGTGATCTTAAAGATCATCCAGTTACAAACCCCCCGCCACGAGGATTACCTAAAGGCCTTTTGAGTAGTGACTGGCACGGGGCATTGACCACGTGTGTAGGAAGCTTTTCCAAGTGTTTTGACCACTCTAATGCTAACAAAATTTTTCACGATGTTCAGCCTGATCCCTGTGCCACTTTCTGCACCATGTCTCTGTGTCTTTCTCAACCCAGCATTTCTGACTATATCCCTCTATCCAATTGGCTGCCCCTTCTTCCACTCTGTATTCACCTGACCTGCTTTCCAGCCATACTTTTCCTTGCTCCATTTCTCACTCCTCCTGCCCATCACTGAACATAATTTCTTTCTCCATCTCTGCCCCAAACTTGATCTTTCTCTGTCTCAATCCCTTCATGCTCATCCCTGTCATTACCCCTTCTACAACAGCGTTGCTTTTCTTGGGCCTTTCTTTGTCCATCTGTCCTGCTTCCCGTCCTTCTTCTGGTTTTATCTCAGTACTACAGCTGAACACTGCTCTCTCCTGCAACTTGTAACCTCACAATACTTTTCTCCTGACCCCTGTTTCTGTTTTCCTCTCTTTCTATTTCTGAAGGTTCAAATCCCGCCCTCGGTTTTACCCAAATCATCTACCAGCATTCTTCAGGACTAGTTTTTGTGTTTCATCTTCTTTTCCCACTCCCCATCCTTTTCTTTCTACGTGAGCCCCAGTGGTGCTCATCCTTGTTTTTCTTCAGCATGGATGCAGACCACCCCTTTGGAACAGGGCCCTCCGCACCATGTCCTCCTAGGCACAGATCAGCTATACAGACACAAGGCACAGCTAAGAGGACTCCAGTGCACAAAACAACAGTCAATGAAAGCGTGAATCCTGCCACAGGCAGAGACTGGAGAGGAAGAATAAGAATTAGGGAGACCCATTTCTTTTCCCTAGGTAGTGATGTTTCCATGCCAGTCAAGTATAGGATGAAATGCAGAATATATATGTTATTTGTTTCTCTGTTTGCTTTTGCTTTCTTTTTGACTTTGTCCTAGCCCTGTCATGCAAGCAGTTTGGTTGTTCTGTATTGCTTCATAGGCCTGTACACTGCACAGCCACTCATTTGGCTCTGGGAACAGGAGAACAAAGTGAAGCACCACAACATCAAGACCACCAGGCACAGGAAAAGCCATCTCAGTGCTGTAACTAGTAGCCACAGCTTCCACTAGACCAAGACCTCAGCCAAAGGACTGAGGATAAAATAACAACTGCAACATGTAATCCTTAGCACTAACTGAAGCCAAAGCCTCAGTACAGTGAAGCCATGTCACCAAACAAGCTCTTCAAAAGCTTCAGACAGTGGTCACAGCTGTGATCTCCAAAATCAGCCAGCCAGACACTACCTTATTCTCTCTAATCCTGTTGCACTACTTACATATTACCTGTATGTTTTATCCAGGTGTGGTATTTCCACATTTGCTTTAAATCCATTTCCACCTGTAGCTCCTAACCTCACGGTGGGGTCCTTCACTGTGCTCTGACCTAGTAAGCAGAGAATGAAGCAGAGTTTATACAATTTGACAACTGAGTTGCTCCCATCTTCACTCTTACGAAGAAAAACAGAAGTTGCAGGAAGTTACGAAAGTCAAAATACATCACACCTATATACACAACCACCACCTACTCCTCATTAACAATTTATTAACAATTATCCTGAGGACCACAATTTCCTTACAATGTTACAATACAAAACTCAGAGATAACAGCAACTGTCTCTTGTCTCATAGAACATCAAATATCACTGTTAAGGAGAGATGGTTTCCTTTAAAAAAACAGTGCAACACATTCTCACCATATCTGTACAGGAAGATCTTGTTATCAGCATCCAGGATAGCCATGTCTCCACTACATCTGGGATCTGTGTGAAATGCAATCTGATTAACTGCCTGTTTGAGCTGCAGCTCATAGGTGCACATGGGTGGAGGCACTACTGCATGCTGGAATGCTGTGACAAGTACTTTAGCTGTGGAAGAAAAGAGAAAGAAATCAAGCTGTAATACAGCTCAAATGTTATTGAGGTTCTCTTCTGAATACAGACGCAATGCTAGAGGACAGGCTGAGATGTACTAACAATGCTACAATGACAGACTGAGATAGCTGAGGCTCTTCAGCCTGGAGAAGAGAAGGCTCCAGGGGCCCACAGCGGCCTTCCAGTACCTGAGGGGGGCCTACAGAAAAGCTAGGAAGGGGCTTTTTACAAGGGTACATAGCGACAGGATGAGGGGAAATGGTTTTAAACAGGAAGAGTGCAGATTTAGAGTAGATACTAAGAAGAAATTCTTCACTGTGAGGGTGGGGAGACACTGCAACAGGTTGCCCAGAAAGGCTGAGGATGCTCCCACTTTGGAGGCATTCAAAGGCAAGGCAGGATGGGGGCTGTGAGCAACCTGGTCTAGTAAGAGATGCCCCTGCCTATAGCAGGGAGGTTGGAACCAGGTCACCTTAAGGTCCCTTCCAACCCAAACCATTCTATGATTCTATGAAAACACAGTTGCTGTACCCTTTGCAGATAATCCCATTAAACCACCTCTGAAACTCCACCCAGTATCACACGTTCCCCTCAGTAAAATGTGCTGCATAGAAGGTAGCAGTACTACCATAATCCCCAGCAGTTTGCATTCAAAGGGCTATGGCATTTCCTTGAGCTGCGAAGCAGTCCCACTGCTTACCTCCATCTATGACAGCCACATTTGCTATGTGCAGGCTGTTCTCTCCCATTCCATGATCTGTAGTCCAGTGCCAGTCATAGGAGAGGTAATGCCAACCCTGGCAGAGTATGTGCAATCTGTATGGAAGTACTGAGTCCCACAGCAGCGACACCAACTTATTCTTCTCCAAGCTGCCAAAATGCAGACTTTGCTTCAGGTACCAGTGGTAGTTCCCTGTAGTCCACAGCTGGACTATAGATACAGAAAGAGTTACCAGAGACTACTACTTTAAACCCACCCCAAATCCTAGTATGCTTTTGTGCAGCTGGAAAAAACTGCAGCAAAAATAACAGTTTTACTGTTCGGCCCACATGCTTTGTCATACAACACCCAGAAAATGAAAACGTTAACCACAGATTTTGCTAAAAAGAATCAATCTTAGAATTCCTCGATCTCCTCATTGTGAGAGGGCACCTATGGTTTTAGGAAGGTATCAGAAACATTTCATTTAATATCACTTCCAGATACAGCAACCTGGAAAGTGCTTCAAGCTCAAGCTGAACTGACATTTCCTCCTGAGCTGTAGAGGGATCTCAAAGCTTTCAGTTAGCCTCTGCAAAGTCTCCAGTCCTGTACAGCAATATCCACTGCCGACCAAGTTCACGGTCGAGTGTAAAATCTGGAGCTTGACAGAGTCCTCTCACCATAACTGTTTGGGTTGGAATTCAAAGTCTCCAGCTCTTCCAGCCATATAGCCAGGACCGTGGAATCTGCATTCCAAATCAGTTCATTAACCTGCAGAAACAAGCACTGCTTTTACTGGGTATCTGGAGTGTACAATCCAGACTGATTTGCAAGACCACCAGTTACTTCTCCTTTTCAACAGCGTGCAAGGTGCAAGTGTTAATGTACTAACATAGTACTCATGAAGTTTCTGGCAGTAGAGGAGCAAAGCTCCCCGAAGCAGAACCCATCACAGCAGTTCTACACAGCTAAAGAGATGAAACAACCCCAAACATGAACACAGAGTTCTCTTCACTGTTCTTGACATTAAGAAATAATCAGCCAAAAGACTCCTCAGAATCCAAAGCCAAAATCTAGAAGTCAATTTACACTTAATTTATTTGGGATGCGTATTTTACCTCACTCCTAAATGAGCTGAAATCCTGAAGAGCACTTCCGAAGCATTTGCCTGATAGAAAGTGTACAGACATCAGAAAAGTGTCAAGGGTACTTGACACCCCAGTTTGTGGCCTGCAGAGGACTTAGTAATCTTTACTGTTCTATTTTCAGGCCTAAACGCAAAGATTGCCCTTTTCAATTAGGATCAGCACTAAGAGCGAGGTTAAAAACTTCCTCCAAGAATACTGAAAAAGATATAGTTCTCCCTTTCACTACAGACTTAATTAAGCTTCCTTAATTAAGGAAGCTCAGACAGAGCACTTACTTTGACCTGCCCTTTCTGGAATGGGAGGGTGAACTCTCCATGTAGAAGTCCATTCTTCTCCAAGAAAACCACATCGTACCTGTTGGGTTTTTCTTGTGTGGATGCTATCAAGTTTCCAGAGGGCCTTAAAAAATTAAGAGAGTAAAATAAAAATCAGTTGCTCACATAATCAATAGCTGTCACTTTAAACATCACCTTCTCCAGAGACAAAATTTTCACACAAGACATCAAGAAAAGGGCATCAGAGCATCTTTTTTTCCACAGCTCTGTTCAGACAAAACCATAGGTGCAGCTCAGGCATTTCATTAGGGTTCCTGACATCTTCAGGAGAGCAGGTAAATGTCAGCATAGGTAAAGGCATCTATAATATTCCTGTTTATACAGTTCAATCCCAAAACATCTGACACTGAGACATTCAGAAAAATGCAAGTAATGCAAGTATTAGCTTTTCCAGGGCTTAAGAGATGTTCTGATCCACATGCTGGATCAAGCTTTATTCAAGTTTTAGGAAAATTAACTTAGGAAAATTAAATAAATGCTAAGCAAAGACTGTGAGCAGAGAATAAAAATAAGGACTCCACTGCCTACACACAGACATCCTGCTACTCACTTCCAGGCCAGTGCTTGTTCTAATCCTGAGACAGGCTCACTTGTCGACTGCAGCATGAGCTCTCTGTTCCACACTCGAACCTTTCGAGCACCTACAGATTGAGAAGGTGGGGAGGAAAGGGTGTAAGAAATCAATACTCTACTCAAGTAAGTATGAATTATGTCTGATGTAGCTTAGTGGTAGCCATTTCACTCTCCAACTCTCTCAGAAAAAATATTAAATTTGTCCCATGTTTGATAAATCTGCCTAATCTGAAGTACTGAGGGTGAAAACCCAAACTATGGAAGAGCAGGTCTTTTTGTACAGTTCAATATGCCAAACAAATCCCTTTAAACTTCTCAGTAATAACGGCAGATAACAACTATGGTCTTACAAAGAAAGTATGTCCTTGTAATCTCTTTGACTTTATGGCAAAACCAATGGAAAAACATTACCAGTAATTAAACAAAAGTGTGCAAGGCTGAAATCTTACTATAAGTAACTTTGCGTACCACAACAACCAAAAAGACCCATATGGCACTTGCAGCCCGTTACATATTAGAACTTGAGCAAGGACTTAAAAAAAAAAAAAAAAAGCAGTTCAGGTTGTAACTGCTCAGTACTAACTTCTCCCGGCCTCTCACTGGACTGGAAATCAAACTGCTAAAAAAGTTTTCAAAAGATCATGTATATAAAATGCCTGTTCTGTACCTTTGAGATCAAAACAGAGGAAGGAACAATTCATTAGCACAAACGGATTTTTAGTGGCCTAGAGATCATGAACATTAGCTGGTCCTTGCCTTGTCACATTTCCACTTATAAAGCCTTCTAAACAGGTTGGTATTACAATGAAACTTGGTTCCATACCTGTCTCTGGACAAACAGCACTCACTGCAACAAACTGACCATCTCCTCTCCACGTCACCCGAGGTTTGCCATCATCCCAGGATGAAGCAGGTGATACTTCCTGAAGTTACACAAAAGCTTAGGAAGGCACCTGCTGGCTTTGCCTACTTAAGACATCACTGCCAAGCCTGTTCTTTCAAGAGCCCTGACATGAAGTCACCCCATTAAACAATCATAAAACTGCAAAGTTAAGAATTCATTACTCAACAACCTTAGGAAGCCTCAGACCAAGGGAGCAAAGACCTAAAACCTGTAGGCATAAGGAATCGTTTCACATGACTGGTAACGTTCAGTAGCCCAAATCCTTAAATTCTTGACTTCACGAGGAAAAAAAACATCATCAGTTCTCCTCTGCTGAACTACTGTTACAGATTTTGGTCATACGAACATTTTGACACAAATATATCAAAAGTCAGAAACATCTATCATGAGGTTTTACTTCTGAAAGCACTAACTTATAAATCTTGCTTTGACCTCTATATGAACCAGTCTTATGTATCCCAGTTGGTATTCTCATTTATGAGGAGGATAAAAATGCTGAACTCCAGATAACAGAAACAAACAGAAGGAGCCCACAATGACAGCTACCTGGGAGGGTAACAGGGATATCAGAAACTCTTCTTACACACATCCCTTCAAAGAGCACGAGCATAACACAAGAAAAATAGCATAGTACCGTTTGCTTACGCTGTGCTGCCTGTTTTCCTTCTGAGCCGTGGAACTGTGTCTCCTTTTTGCCCCAGCCAACAGTAATAAACTTTCCTGAAGAAGAAAAAATCATTGCAGAAGAAGATTTACAGTTAATTTGCAGAGAGTGATAAATAACAACACCGTGTCACTTACTCAAGCCATCCAAGTTTAATTCTAAAAAAACTGCTTGAATTTCCACTGACAAGTTCATACAGACAACCCCTTTCAGCTCCTCAACCCCTCTACAGTGTGGAATGCCATGCTGGCTCTAGTTAGCACTCCACTCCCACTCCTTATATATGCTTACAACTGACCAACGCAACCAGTCCCAGCAACTTTATTTCATGCATCTCTTACCTTCCCCAAACTCATCCTGGTGAATTTGCTTCTCAGTAATTGGTTCAAAATCTCTTGTCATCATGATGAGTGTTTGCTGACCTGCAGGAGAGATATTAAATACAATACTGGTAATAAAATCTTCAGCAGATTTTAAAAAAAGGATCTCAACTATCTTGTTATTATGTGATAGACTTGAACATAGAAACACTTCTAATGGTAATTTCATACAAACAGAACACATCCTTCAAAAATGAAAATTTCAAACTGGAAAAGCGTACCTTGAAGTCTCTGTATTCAGAAACATACTTCCTAGACTACCCTTAAAAAGTTCTTTCCACTTTCAAAATAAGTACCCAGCACTTCTTAAACATTTTTACTTAAGATAGGAAGAAGGAAATGAGCAATCAGTATGGATTTAGGAAGGTGAACTCATGTGACTGGCTTCTGGATATGGGGAGGTTAGGTGAAGTCATTTATCTTGACTCTTCTGAGCCTTCTGACACTGTCTCCCATAACATTACATAAAAACTCAAGGAAGATGGCACAGATTGGTTATTAGAGAACATGGGCTGAACTGCCAGGTCCAGAAGCTTGTTATGACTGCCAAAAATCCAGCTTGAGGCCCATCACCCATGGCACATCACGACTGCTGGACCTTGGGCAGTTTAACATCCTAATTAATGTCCTGAACGACTAGATTCTTGGACAAGTTTGCAAGTGGCACAAAACTGGGAGAAGTGACAGATAAAGCAAGAGGCTGAGCATTCAGATGCATGTGGAAGGGAGTCTGACAGGAATCACCTGAAGTTTAAGAGGGAGAAAAGCCAAGTACTGTACGTCAGGAACTATGACAGATGTGGGGACTAAGTGGCAGAAAACTGCATGGATGCTGTGGGGCATGAGCAGGAATCATCAACATACACCTACTGCACAGGCAGTAGGTTTAGGGAGGTGATCCTTTGTTTTTACTCAGCACTGGTGACAGTTTTGGAGCACTGGCTCCAGTTCTGGGCTCACCAGTACAAGGCAAGTAATGTCGAAGAGGAATAGGTCCAGAAAACAGTCACACAGATTATTAAAGTCTTGGAGAATCAGACAGATGGGGAGAGGGTGATAAAAACCAGGATGCTCTGAAGAGAAGGCTCTGAGGGAATCACTGGTGTGCATCAACATCTTATGGGGAAGGAAAGGAATGGGAGGTGGAGCACAGAAAAGAAACGACAAACTACTAGCGGTACCCATAGACAATGAAATTAAAAAAAAAAATCTATTCAAATGCAAGAAAATGTGGTGGGTTCTTTTGTTTGTTTGTCATCGAAGACTGGGTTAGTCTTGAATAGAAGATCTCCAGGGTCCCTTTCCAACCTCAAGTACTGTGATTCTTTTTGCATGAAACTTACTACAGAGCTTTGTCTCCTTGTCAATAAAGTTAAGCTTTTAATTCAGATATTTCTTCCCAAAGGACAAGAAAGTTTTTGTTATTAAGCAATCAACAGGACTTTAGAACATAGTCTTTACAATTTAATGGAAAATAAACCTCCCTGGAGGACCTGAAAGATAAATGCCATACTGTTCTCTATAAAGCTCGGCTTTTTGGACTTGGAACAGCTTCTGCTTGGATCACCAAAGCGCCTCTGAAGTAAATAAAACCTAACGTATAGAATCAGGTGATGTTTCTTCTCTTCTTTACACCTTAGTTCCTATTTTGTAATTTTATACCTTGTTTTTCATACCTTAAAATCACCTTATTTTACATTTTGATCACAGATTTTCACTCCAAAGGCCAGAAAGCTTACTAGCTGTTACTACCTGTCACAAGCAAAACAAGCTCCTGGTCAGGACTCCAACTCATGGCACTCAGGCCACTGTCCACACATCCAACACATTCCACCTGTAGGAAAGAATTAAGATCACAGATGAGCAAGAAGACCAGTGTAGCACCATCACAGCACAAAAGCCATCAGTCACTGAGAGAAAACCTCTCATACTTAGAAAAGTCAGAAGACATATTTCACTTCCTGTGCTGAAAGAAACATGAGAAACATTTCTAATCAAAGATGATTCCATAATGCTTATATGTAACAGCCCAGAAAACCTATGGATCAGTATTTTCTCCCTCAACGTTTTTCCAACAGATTTATTTTGCAGCTCTCAGTATTACACTATCATGCTACAGACCTAACAGCAATATTGCCTGACTGGGTCTGTGGTTCCACTGGCATACGTAACACATATAACTGTTCTTGACAGCAAAATTCCACTGAGCAGTTAGAAGAGGCCCTGTATCCATTAAAAATCTGATCTCAAAAAGCTGACTGTGGATACTGAATGTGACAAGTACAGATAGCTGTACAAGCTTTAAAGAAGTTTACAAAAAACTAGGACAAAATAACCCTACAATTCAGAAGAAATTCACCCCAGGAGAGGTAAAACGGGAAACTGTATCCTGGGAATACTGCCAAACTAATTTTTCTGAATTGACAAAGTGTGATGAGTATAAATTTTCAAATAACTCTAAGAGCTAGGGAAGGAGTTAAGTCTATTTAAATTCTTTCATGGAAAACCACACGCTACAAATTTGACTGAATAATGTGATGAGATACATCTGATCAGTTGGTGATCTGTAACTTACTGAACTGTCTTTTGCAAGAGTTTCTACTCCCCTCTGTAGATAGATGTAATTAAGAAATCCAGTATCCTTGGATGTGCCTGCACAGAGTGAAGCACACGGGGCCAAGAATTTTATAGAGGTGTCCAGTGACAAGACAAGGGGACAAAAAGAACAAACTGAAACACAGGCAGTTCAATCTGAAGATGAGGAAAAACTTCTATTTTGAGGGTTGCAGAGCACTGGAACAAGCTGCCCAGAGGGACTGCGGAGTCTCCTTCTCCAGAGATATTCAGATGTTGCCTGCCTGGACACCTTCTAGTACCTCCATCCTACTGCAGAGAAATTGCTTTAGCAGGGGGGTTGGATTAGATGACCTCTAGAGGTCCTTTACAAACCCATCAGTGATTCTGTGAGCTATTAAGGGTATATAAACAACAGTGTGACAGAAGATCTCTGTCCACTTCACTATCATCCTGGCTTGCAAAAAGCTGTGAAACAGAACAATTATTACGTATAGCAAGATAATTCTATTCAAGAAATTAAACCTGGGTAGCACTTTTTTTTCAGAGTATGGACACATACAGAGTACCCACCATCCACATGCAAAAGGTTTCAGAACAAGAAGAGCAATTTAAAAAGGACTTGAAAGAAGGCATCCAAAGTTAAATATGTACTCTAACACACAGTGCCAGAAAAGTTACATTTCACATCTTTCATTTTCATTCTTTAATGATGTTTATTGAATTGCAATGCAGAACACATTTTTCAGATACAGTTGGTTTTACATTTCAGTACTATTTGCAAATTAAACTCCAGCAGAAAGCAAAATAAGTGAGCTGCAAGTAACTAGCAGCCAGTCCACACATGACGCTGTCATTGCAAGTCTCCTTCCACCTGGCTCACACTTTTAGGCTGACACTATAGGAAGTGATGCTAATTTCAGAGGATGCTCTTGTAGTGTTTTAGTGAAGATGGTATAAACTGGACAATGAGAACAGAAAGCAAGCATCTCAGTTTCTACCCTATTTACTCATCTGGGATTTATTAGTTTCCCTTCAGTGTTTTCTAGTTCTATTTTACTGCAGGTAATCTTCATATCACAATATAACAATAGTTTCTTATCTCTTCATTTAAGTCATGTCAGCATAATGTTCTTTACTGACTGATAAATAAATAAAAAAAAGTTAACAAACCTGTGAGATATCAAAGAACAATTTAGGTTAACAGGGACATAAAAGATCATCCATTTCCAAACCACTACCCATGGGCAGGATTGCCAGCTACAAGATGAGGTAGCTCAGGGCTCCCATCCAAGCTGGCCTTGAATGCCTCCAGGGACAGAGCAACCACAGCTTCTACGGGCAGTCTGTGCAAACACCTCACTGCCCTGCAAGTGAGGAATTTTCTCCTAATATCTAACCCATATCTACATTATTTTAGTTTAAAACTGCTTCCCCTTGCCACTAGCAAACTTTGTAAAGTCTGTCTTCCTCCTCTAAGTACTGGAAAGCCACAGTGAGGTCTTCCTGCAGCCTTCTCTTCTTCAGGCTGAACAGCTCCCTCAGGCTTTCGTCACAGCAGAGGTCTGTATGTAGTTTCAGAAATATTTTATTGCTGAGAGACTGTTTGTCAAATGAATCCAGTGTAAAAGACTTACCAAATGTTTTTCTGACTTTATGGAGTGTGCACTGTAAGTCTCAAACACTTGCAATGCAAGGCTATCATCATGGCAGCCAGTAGAAGGCTGCTCTCAGAGAGCGTGATATTCTGTTATCTCAGTGGGATAAGAACTACATTTCCTAGAAGTTTTGGCTACAAACTTTTTTTTTTTTTTTTTTTTTTTTTTTTTTTTACAAACTTCCTATTGCAAATTTGCTTATTTACAGCCTTGGGACACTGCACCTGCAAACTGAGCAGGCATAAAAAAGATGTCTAGGAAGGATTCTGTGGATTTGCCTTCTTTGTGGTCATCGTAGCTGTTCTCTGGTTCAAGACCACGACTTCCAGATGTCCACACTCGCCCCCATCCCTCTTCTGCAGTGCTGCAGGTTAACACTGGAACTCCATGAAACAGACCTCCAAAATAGGCTAGTGATCAAACTCTTTTCCAGTCCATTTTTCTGATTCGCGTTCTTTCTCCATTTTCCTCATTTTTTTCTTTTCATTCTTTTTCTCTCATAAAATCATTAAATAATTGCAAGATCTATTCTGGTTTCTTAAAAGCCGTATCTCTCAAACAGCTGTTAAGTAACTACAAGACTTACTTTGGTTCCTTAAGGTTATGTAGTTTAGCTGGATAGTTTAAGAAAGAATCTAAATATTAGAATGCCAATATTTTGGGGATAACTGTAGTATACAGAATCTGACTACAACTGATGATTGTGTGTAAATCTCTGCTTATTGTATTACTCTAATCTAAGTATTTGTGAATCTGGTCATCCCTCCCTTTATGGGCAGGGTGTGACATTCAGTACCAACTGTATGTCAAGAGCCCCCTGAGCAAGCATGCAGGACTAGGACTACGTACATGCAAATTACAGTTTGGATTCTGTTTCATTTCTGCACTGTATACCCTTCACTTGATTATGCCTAAAGATCCAGCTCACGTGCCTAGAAAACTGAGACTACCTGAAGCATGGTATGGAATAAATACAAAACCGGCCCATTAGCTTTCAGCTTGCCTTCACAATCCCTCAGTACTGCCGTCTTTTCTGCCACGTTACCTGCTTTGTGCTGAGATTGCACAGAAGGATGTCTCCAGCTCTTTTCTGCCACGTTACCTGCTTTGTGTTGAGATTGCACAGAAGGATGTCTCCAGCTGCCGTAGCAAGACACACGCACTCATGCTCTGGAAGATACTCGAGACCAATGATGCAGCCACTTCCATCTTCTGGCATAAAACCCTCCGCAGCCAAAGAAAGTTCTCTCACCACCTTGACAAGAGAAGACCAACAGCTGAATCACCGCACACCATCTCACTTGAAGAAAATATGTCAGAATAACAACTGCGCACCTATTCCAACTACTGCAATTACACAAAGCACTGCACCTCAGAAGCTGGCACGCGGATGGCACTGAGAAACAGCTGACGTACAAGTACTTCGCTACTCATCTACACGCACGTTTCGCACATCGAAACACCAAGGGGAAAACAAGCAACGCAAACAAACAGAAAAAAAAAAAAAAAAAACAATCAGGTAAATACTACAAGACTCAACAGAGCCCAAGAAGCCCGCCAGCAGCCCTAGCAGGGCCGAAGGGCCTCCCCACAGCCGCCTCCAGCAGCAGCTGACCGCCGCCTCACCGACTGCGCGGCGCAGTCCAGCTCCACGAGGCAGCTCTGGCAGCCCACGAACACCGTGCCGGGATCGACGCCGAGGCAGAAGCGCTGCGGGCTGCCGGGGGCGGCAGCGGGGCGGCAACCGCCGGTCCGCAGCAGCCGCAGGTTCCTCATGGCGGCGGTGATCAGCGGGACGCACGCCGCTCACACAGCGCCGACATCTTTCCCTCAGCTGGCGCAGGCGCAGAGCGCGCACCGCCCGCCGGAGGCGCGGGCGCGGTAGGCGGTGCGCGCGGTGCGCAGGCGCGGCGCCCCCTCAGCGGGGCGCCCGTCGTTCCCGTCGCCTTCTGAGGCGTTTTGAGGCAGCGCTGTGGATCCCGGCCCCGCGCTCCGCCTTGCCATGGCTCCGAGCTCCACCTCCTGTGCTGATTTATTTGTGTCTGCTCGCTCAGCCGCTCCCCGCCCTGCCGCGCAGGAAGCGCGGGGCGGTGACAGCTCGCGGCCTCAAGACGCGCCCTTCGGCGTCCTCCCCCCCCCCCCCCCTCCCCGCTCTGCCCCGTGCCTGCCCCCGCTCCCGGGCGGGCACTTTGGGTCCCCTTCCCCCCCCCCCCCCCCCGCCCCGTTCCAGGCGGTGCAGCCTGGTGCCAGGCGCTGCTGTGCCCCGGCGGGGATGCAGCTGGGCTGGGAGGCTCTGGGGAGGGCGGGGGGAGCTGCGTGATGTGCCTGCAGCTCCAGAAACGGCTGCGCTGGGCTCACCCTGATCTTCCCTTTTCGTCGGTGAGTCAGTGCCAGAGCCGCGTTCAGCTGAGCGACTCTTTTAGGCAGCGGCTGCACAGAGGGAGGCTTGAAACAGAGGGCTCCTGTAATTGTCGGATCTGTTCTGGAGGCTGTAGTTCCCCGGCTTGGGGTGCCTGCAGCTCTACAGCAGCAGACTGTGGCTCCCAGGGGGCATCTCTCCAGTTCCTGCAAGTAGGTGAGACTTTTTCTCTAGAGTCCTTGGTAATGCAGATCTGACTCTTCTAACGAGGGTCTTGAACCTGTGTGGTGGACCCGTGGAGCATTGCTGTGGCCAGAGGTAGAAGCGTATTGGAGTCTTTGGACTTTGTACAGGAAGTCCTCGTGCCGGTAGGGAAGCTCCTTCCTCATAGTGGTTGCCTTGTATCAGGCAAAGTCAGCATGGCAGTTAAGCTCCTGAGGTGGCACCTGCTTGTTTCTGGCGTTTGTGTTTTCGGCAGTAGGAGTGTGGAATAAAAGAAGTTCAAGAAAAAGCCATTATCTGTACTTTTCTGAAAAGCAAATGAGTGAATAGGAATAAGCATTAAAATGATGGAGCCTGAACAGCACTGATGTGTGTAAGCATGTATCAGTAAGAAGGATATTGTTCCTAAAGGCGTGAGCTTGGCCAGTGTCTCTTTGTACTCCTTTGTGTTATCCCTGTTGACCTGTTGTCATCACTCCCCTGGTTCAGTGTTCAGTGGTTTTGAGGCTGCAGTTGGATTTCCACTAACTCAACCCTACAAGAATTTATTTGCTTATATATTTGTTTCTGAAACTGCAATGTCTGAACTGGAGCCTCTGGCAGACTTTTCGTTATTTGAGCTTTAAAATAGGTTTTTACTTAAGAAAAAATAATAAACCCTACCAAATTATCAATAGGTGTTATTCAGGGGTGTTGTTATTTATGCAAGGACAGTTGGCCATTGTTTGCAGCTGTGTGCAAAAAAGTCTTTCCTTCCTAATTTGCCCAGAAATGTGGTAGGTTTGCCATCCTAGCGTGAATTCAGAATTAATGTGGATGTGAGTCCGAGTAGTCAGGTTCAGCTTTGAAATTGGTCCCTTCTCTGAGGGGAGGACAGGGATAATAATCTACCTGAATCCCTTCCAGCCTTATTTTTTATGTTTCTGTTTTTCTTCTGCACGTTGCATTCGTCTCAGAAACCCAGATGGGTGCTTTAGGCAATGGAATAACCAGGTCTATTTAGTAGGAATCACAGAATCTTTTTCTCTGTTGCATAATCCATCGTATGAGGCCTGCTGGATAAGACCTAGCACATGGTATGCAGGCTTTGTAACAGCAGTCTTCACCTGACGTAAGTGAAGCATAAGGATGAGTTTTTCTTCAGGTACTGTGGTTTAAAATATTAACTGAGCATGCAGTGGTAAGCTTGCCTGAAAGTGGTTGACCTGAATAAGCATCCCTCAGAGCTTGTTACCTTGTTTTTTTTTTTTTTTTTTGCAGCTAATACTTAATACTCTTGTCTGTGACTTCAAATGCCCTGTTTGTTGCTATTGACTTGAAATGCTCACAGGATATACTCATTTTTTTACACTTGAAAGATTGTAGCACTGTTTCTTTGCTGCTAGTGGAGACTGTTTAGGAATTGTAGACAGAAAACTGAGATGTTGAGGTCTTTAGAGCCCAAGAAGGGAAGGAATGATAACCAAAAGCAGACACTGGGTAATTTGAATGCTAGGAAATTTTTGTTGTTGTTTTTTTTCTTGTGTGAGACTTAAGTATATTCCTCATTTTTGTCTTCTGCAGGTTGCACAATAATGTTGATGTAGTTGGTATCTGCTGTACCTCATTTACCTGGAGATTTTCCTGTTTCAATTTGATTCTGAGTGTATTTCCTGAAAGAGATGAAGAAAGGACCAGGAAGTGGTTCGTCTCCTGTTTCTGGAGTTCCAGACAGGAAAACAGAGCCAAACTCAGATGACTGTAGTAGCAATGGAGCCTCAGCAAAAGAGAAAGATGTGCTTCCCTCTCCTGGAGAACTGGAAAATATACAGCTGAAACCCAGCAGAGAAACACACAGAAAAAAACTCTGTGGCTATCTGAATAAGCTAGGCATCAGGGGTCCAATCAAGACTTGGAAGTCTCGATGGTTCTTTTATGATGAATATAAATGTCACTTACTATACTACAGGACTGCACAAGACATTAACCCTTTGGGCTCTATTGATCTCTCCAGTGCCAGCTTTGACTGCAAAGTGGAAAATGATGAAGGGGTTTTTGAGATCAGAACACCAAACAGAGTTTTTACTTTAAAGGTAAGAGGCAGCACCTTCACTTACAAAACATTTCCCGTTAGGACAGATACATCTCTGCTAATGCACCTCAGCTTGAGTTTTGTATTAATCCTCTCAGCCTGGACTGTAAACTTGTAGACCTAGGTTTCTTTCACTGTTTTTGCAAAACTGGGCTTCCATTACTGAGGTGGCTTTTCTTGAACAGAATATGAGTAAAAGACAAACCCGGTGCTGAACCTGAAGTAATTTAGTAGCCCTGTGCCCATGCATAACTTACTGAACAGAAATGAATTCTCCTGTATGAAATGGTTCCTGAAGTAGGAAGCTGAGTTAGTTTCATATCTCTCTGAATGTTTCTGTTCATGATTCCCACTTGAAGTAATCATGACGTTTCTGCTTAAGTCTTGGAACACAGTAAACCGGGAACAGTTAAAATTTGGTCAGCTGTCTACTAAGGTTCTGTTGCTAAAGCCGTGCTGAAGATTTACGTTGTCTTTCCAAATCAAGATTTGGGGCTGGAGAATGTAGCTTAAGTATGACTCACGTGGCTTTTAGTTTTGCTAATATGGGCAGAGAGGTGGTAATCTGTAGAGCCCTACAGATTGTCTTGTGCTGATAAGATTGCCCGCTTCTTCCTGTTTTCTGTTATTTTAGGCAATCAGCAAACAGGCAATGATGTACTGGCTGCAGCAGCTACAAATGAGACGCTGGGAATTTTGCAGTGCTCAGAGCAGATTTCCCGTGGGCAACTCCCAGCTTGTAGATGAACCTCTAGTTGGCAGAACAAGTAAGTGTCATGTACGCTGGCCCTTCATTTGCTTTTAGCCTCCCAGTGCTCCTCATCTCTAAGTGGGTGGAGGCATTGCCTAGCTATTGAAAACCGTGTGCCAACTATCAAGGCCTAGATTGATATTTGGAGGTTGTGGCCTCACAGGAGATGAACATGAATGCACTGTCTCCTGGCCCACCACAGCATGTGTTAGGCAGTATTCGGGTATCTTATGGTTGTGAATCCTCCCTTGTTTTTCCTCATGCATGTGAAGCCTGCATATTTGGTGACGTCCCTTTCCACTGTGAAGTCTGTAGGAAACAAGTCTTGTAGTGGTGGTGGAATAAAGATGCATGTTCCTTGCAGTTTGAGTATGGTGGCCAGTGGCGAATAGAGGCAGAGCATCCACATATTTAGCTATGACTAGATGCTCTAGATGTTTTATTTAAAACAACCAACCTGCTCCCTGCTGCATGTCTGCCTTTAAATATCTCGGCATTTCACTATGATAAGCAGCAGTATTACAACAAAACTATTTGTGAACTGTTACCTACAAATTAAGAAGCACTGTGACTGGGGTAGGGAACAGCAGTAACTCTGTTCTTTATTTGTTTAGGGGGTCAAATTTTGATTTCTTAATGTTAGTCTTTCTCACGTACGAGTGCTTGAAGTCACTTGGTAGTCCCTGAGCAGGTAATTTATTTCTACATGGAACCTTCTGTAATTTGATCTTATATAAGGGAAACCTGCTCTGCTGCTTTTGTTCCTAACGTGTTGCACACAGAATGCCTACATGTAAGAAAATGTTGTGGTTCTTAAGTTACGCTAAGGAGTCAAAGTCTAATGAAAGACTGC
The DNA here is from genome assembly GCA_036925125.1 of Oreortyx pictus. Classification (NCBI taxonomy): domain Eukaryota; kingdom Metazoa; phylum Chordata; class Aves; order Galliformes; family Odontophoridae; genus Oreortyx; species Oreortyx pictus. The sequence continues at coordinate 59,827,008 of JAUPFR010000004.1, read as the reverse complement.
TCTGGATACTTGCCTTTCGTGTTCTGCTTTGTTTCTACACAGATGTTGTTGACGATGAGGGCTTTCTGCCTCCTGTCAAAACGCCGACAGAAGTGGTGGGTTTACAGGCAGCCTCTTTGCCTGCACCCCAAACAGCTACCACTTTGCAGAACATCTCCCTCAAGCACCCTTGGACAGAGATACAGTAAGTGTATAAGGAGAGTTGCAGTGCAGCTCACATGCTTGCCTGCCCATTTCTGTGTTACCCGCTTATTCTATTGTTGTTTGAATTGAGACTCTTTTCTAGGTAGATAAACCACAAAGCAGTTTTATGAAGAAACAAACTTTCTGTTGGAACTCTTTTGGCATTCCCTTGTTCTAATGCATTTCACAAAACCTAGCTGTCTTGCAAAAGATCCTAAAGACAGACTTAAAGCGTGATTAAGCTTTCCTAGGTGCAGCTGGTGGTTTGCTTACCTTCTGTGGTGCATCTGAACATTGTCCTTGGAATGACTCTTGGGCAGGTTGAACTGTACTCTGTAGGTTAGTAACAAAAGCCCTTTCCAGTGGCTTGAAAGGACCTGAAATACTTTGCAGAGCAGGTACTTCAAGCACAAGGCATTTGAACCTGTAATAAGGCCCTAACATCACACGGCTTGCTGTCTCTTGGCTGGGTTTCAGGCATGTGAATAGTCCCCCAGCCTGTACTGATTTCATGTTTGTGATGGCAAGATGTGGGTTTACACATTACAAACCTTGAGCAGTTACTGTTGCTCAAAGACAATCTGCATTAGAGTGTCCTTAAGCATATCCTCATCACTTATTTACACGTATAGCCATCAGCATGCAGTGGTCATTGGTGCAGTAGGTAGCCTGGAACTTGCCAAACGTTTTTGATGGGGAGGGAGGTTGGCTGTAGTTTTGTACTGCTGCTGCTCTGGGTACAGTCTGATACTGGTAGGTAGAGAGACCACCTATGGTACCAAACAGTAGTAATCTCAAGTTTGCAAGGTAGGCATTCTTTCCTCTGCACTTTGAGCAAAAATACTATAATCACAACTCCTCCCCAGCCTTGTTTTTGCTAGCTTGAGTAATAATTGCTTCTTTTCATTCTCAGATCAAATTTTTACCTTGGTTCTGTGAACATTTCTGCAGGCTCTGTTGTGTAGTGTCTGCTTTCAGCTAAGTTCATCAGATTCCTGAGTTGTTCTGGTTTCATGGGGAAAACAGCGTAGCATGAGATAAAGAAAAGCAGGAAAACCACATCAGATGAATGCCCACTGCAGCCTACAGGGAATGGAGGTCTGCTGATCTCTTCTGCCAATACATTTCCTGAGGTCAGAAATTTCTGCTCTTTTGCTCTAGAGCCTCACAGTAAAAAGGCAAAAAGAATAGTATCTAAGTCCCATCTTCATTAACAGTAAAGAAGTAGCTAACATGAAGTCTTCTGTAAGTGTCAGAACAAGAGGCTTATTTTCTTTCAGCTGATGGGAAGGGAGAAGACTTACATAGAAATAGGCAGTTTTCTCACTTTCTTCTATAGGTTTTACAAAAAACACTGCCTTTTTGCTGGGTCTTCATAATCCTGTGGAGTCATCTTTCAGTTCTCCTGGCAGTGTCTGAAAGCAACGATGTCAACAGTCTGTGATGGACTCCTTCTAGATCTGATTGCAGTTTCATTCCAGAATCTCTTTACTGTATCAAAGCTTATCAAATTAGTTGTGGAAAGGTTATTAAATGTGGTTCAGAAGCTGATTGTTGTTGGAGTTTTGGCTGTGCTGTAGAGAGCTAAGCTTTTGTTTCTATCTGAGGGCTTCTGCATTGAAGTGAGCAAAGGGAGGAAGAGGAGAGGGAGAGAAGGAAGAAAGAAAGGAAGGAATGACTGTGGTTGATCTGTTGTTGCTTTCTGTCCAGGCCTTATGTAAAGGGCTGTAGAATACGTGGAAAATCACTTTTTCTCAAATTCACTTGGCTATGCTGGTAGCCATTTTGTGGCATCTTCCTAATACAAAGTTTCAAATTTACTCCCCTTGTATCCACCAGTGCCATGAATGGTTCATTATTTATTTATTTATTTTTAATCAAATGGTGAAGGCAGGTTCTGGGAAGAGGGATGAAATGTGAGGAAGCATGATAAACAAGGAAAAGTGTGTCACTGGGTAATTTGAATATGCACTGGCTGCAGTGTTCATGACTACTTCTATTCACTAGTCTGTTTTGATCTCTTCTTGTTACAGAAACACCGTCTACAATATCTGTGGCTCCAAGCAACTCTGGGGGAATGATGGGAATGTGTTTAACTTCAGTAAATTCCAGGAGCACCCTGAACAAGAGGCAGAAGTGGAAGCACAGAGTACAGGTGCCTGTTACTGAGATGTGTAGGGGTATGATATTATTTACCAGTGAGTCAGACTTAGCAGGAAAGTGAAGGAGAGAGTGGCAAACAGTTCTGGGAAGGTTGACCAGGTTGTCTCACTTCTTCCTGAACGTTGCTGGCGCAAGAAAGACCCATTTTGCTCTGCTTGGGCTAGATCTGTCTGTCTTTTACCTGTAGAATATTTTCCAGAGGCAAAAATAGAATCCATATTGCTAGACCATCCTATTTCTTTGAGTTGTAAGTTAAACTGCTGCACAGTCTCATTCTCCTAAACCCTTTCTTCCCAAATGTAGGGTGGAGGTGCTGAGTTTAGCTTGTGCTTTTCACAAATGCTAACTTCAGTTTGCTGCGGGCAAGACAGGTACCATAAAACATCATAATTTATGTATTCTGGAGGTACCAGTGGTTCTGATACCTGCTATTTGTGAATCCCAACAGGTTAATGTTTTATCCCGTGTTTCAGTCTTCTAGTTGGAGCTGTTGTGAATTCCCTCATAGCAAGACATAGCAGTCTACAGCAAGAAACTCAGTTCTGTGTAGATTAACTCTATTTCCTTTTAGTGAAGGAGACCCCAGAGGATGGGAGGATGGAGCCTAGGTTGAACTTGTTTAGGAAAGCCAAGTGGATGAACAGTAGCTTGGCAGAAGAGCAGCCCCGAGAGAGGAACTCAATGGATAAAGTGAGCGTCCTACAGCAACAGATGCTGACACTCACAGAAGAGGTCAAGTCACAGAAGGTGAGTGTGGTGAAGAATCTGCTGCTTCTAAGGGCAGGACCCCGAAAGTGGTCACAGGGACTCCCTTGACCTTGGTGTTAGGCTGAGCACACACTCTGCTGAAGCTCCTAGTTTCACCCTTGTGTACATAACCTGATGGTGCCTATCACAAGGGAAACATGGATGTCTGTCAGCTATTGCTAGGAAACACATCTAGCAGACAGGTTGGAAAAGAGGGGTTAAAAAAATTCAGGTTTGTTCTGTAGTTGTCATGCTGCTGTATGTTGCTTAACAGATATATGAAGTACAGTCCTGGATAGATAGGTATTGTGGTACTGGCAGCAGCTGCGAGGCTGAGTTGTGTCATGCTTTTTTTTTTTTTTGAACAATGGTCCACCATTAAGATGTGATATGACTGCAGAAGCCCAGTGCATGAGTCACTGGAAGGCTTCTCCTGAATGACACTGTTCTCCAAAAGCCTGGAGGGGTGCTGGTATATCTTCCAGCAAAAGAGCCAAGAGAGCCAGGCCTCATGTTGAGTTCCACCCTTGATTTGCTTCCTTAAATGTCTGAGACAGCAAAGCATGAATCAGCAGCACAGTGCTTGGGCAAACTTTTGTACCTTCGTTTGGCTTGGAGTGAGGGAGGACTTTTGCAGTGGGAAAGCTGAAATGAATAGAGCAATTTCTATTCAGTTTTCCTTTGGAGAGGAGTCAGTATTGTGATGCTGAGGTTCTTTAGCTGTTCGCTTGTTACAAGGCATGTCTGTAGTGTCTGTTAATGCCAGTGCCCTGGGCTGCACTGTGATGTCATGAGTTTGCTTTTTCTTTCCAGGAACTGGTTAAGCTTCTCCACAAAGCCCTGGAGGCAGCCCAGCAGGAGAAGCGAGTATCTAGCATGTATCTCACTGCAGCAGAAGATAAGGACAGGCTGGAGTTAGTGCGCCACAAAGTGAGACAAATTGCAGATCTCACCAGTCGACTGGAAGCTCTTGAGCAGGAAAAGAAGGAACTTGAGCAGATACTTGCTCTGAGAGACAGCCATATCCAGGAACTCAAAGATCACGTGCAGCTTCTGATGGAGAAGAACCATGCCAAACAGCAAGTCATCGTGGCCTTGACAGAACAGAGGGCCCGAGAACTCTCTGACTCCCTGCAAGAAGCAAACAGTATCACAGCAGACACCTTGTATAAACAACAGGAGGAGATTGAGCACCTGAAGGTGTGTGGAGGTGGCACAGTTTATTTGTGAGCTCCCATTCCTCTATCCTCTGGTTCAGTGGGAGGTTGTTTCTAGTGGAAAGTACGGAATGTGTTTCTAGTTTTGTGTACTAGAGATAGGGAGGGAGGGCCCCACCTGCTACTGATAGGGTTCTCAAAAGCTCAGCTTCGGCCTGGAAGAAAAAATACTGTTTTGCTCTAGTTCCCGACAACACTGAGTGCCTGCCTCTTTGTTCAATCTCCTGTTTCACTTAACTGCAGTCTAAACTGCTGCTTTACTGGCCTTGTTGGTGTGTGTTTCCCTCTTGCAAACGGTTTCCCAACACATCCTTAGTTCTTTCAGATCTAGCCAATTTACTGTTATCATATGCACTGCTGTAATAAACTGTTAGCACAGGGTGGAGAATTGCCAAAAGAGCCACTTTGTTGTAGGGAGTGTTTTCTTTTTTCCTGCCAGCTGTGGGGCTGTAATTGCATCTGTTTCTTAAAAAATAGAAAAAAAAAAAAAAAAAAGAAAAAAAAAAACTCACTTAGCTGTTCCCATAGCTTTCTGTCATCCAACTGTCTCCACATTTTATAAGTGCATACGTTTTCTAAGTCCAGATAGCATTTTCCAAGTATCTTCTCTATGCATGACACTTCTATTTAATACAGTGCCTTCATTTTCTTTGTAGACAGTATTTGTCCTGGAAAGTCCTGTCTTGTCTCCAGAACATGATGTTTTTTGAGATATTTTCTTGTCCTTAACTCATTCCATACTGGAAGTCTGTCTGGGGACCCTCAAAAACTCTTTCTTGGTGTCTGTTTTGTTTTGTGGCAGGATGATATTGATGCATATAAAATCCAGAATCAGTTTCTCAACTCGGAGATCCACCAGGTTACTCGACTCTGGACAAGAGTTACTGAGAATGAAAAAGCCCTTCTGATGAAGGTGAGGCAAAATAATTCCTTTTCCCTGGGGGCAGCTGTTACGAAGTTCTTTCCAAAGTGGGTACTCACATTTTTATACGAAACACACCAGAAAGAAGTTTGCTTCCTATTTTTTTTTATTATTATTTTTAGTTTAACATTTACTTGCTTTGCGTTGTTCTCGGATTATATATGATTGTTTTATTTCCTCCAGTTAAAGCAAAATGCTTTTAAAGTTCAGTCTTATGGATCGTAGAATCATTAACATTGGAAAAGGCTTCTAAATCATCTGGTCCAACCATCTACCTACCACCAGTGTTGCCCACTAAACCTTGTCCCTTAGTACAACTTCTAAATGTTTCTTGAACACCTCCAGGGATGGTGACTAAACCACCTCCCTGGGCAGCCTGTTCCAGCACCTCACCACTCTTTTGGAAAAGTTTTTCCCTAATATCCAATCTGAACCTCCTCTGGTGCAGCATGAGACCATTCCCTCTTGTCCTATTACTGTTACCTGGCATAAGAGGCTGACCCCCACCTCTCAACAACCTCCTTCATGGAGTTATAGAGAGTGATGAGGTTTCCCCTGAGCATTTTCTTCTCAGACTAAACAATCCCAGCACCTTCAGCCATTCCTTGTAAGACTTGTGCTCCAGGTCTCGCACAGCTTTGTTGTCTTTCTCTGGACACGCTCCAGGGCCTCAATGTCCTTCTATAGCTTCAGCTATACTTTTGGATACAAATAAAGAAATTTCTATGCTTAGAGAATGAGAAAAGTTTCTTGAGACTTGGCAGGCTAAGTCATGGCTTCATCTAGTTTTGATTTCTGCACAAGGCCTGTTGCTGTCAGATAGCTATTCTCTCAGATCCTGAAGCTAGTTCTGAGTTCATTTCTTTTTTTTTTTTTTTTTTAAGGCTCTGGTTTTATTTCTTGTGTTGTAAGTCTGCATAACCTAGTTATTCTCAGACTTATCTTTCTTGTCCTAAACCACTAGTCTAGGCTGGCATTTGTTCTCTATTTTTTTCCTGGGTTTTCCGTACTAGGTTTCAAGGAATGTCTCCATAGCCCTGTATTCTGGAACAGGGCAAACAGCTGCTTCTAAGCTGTTACTGTCATTCTTTTTTGCTTCCCAGTCTTTTGAAACCCTATCCACCTCAGCTTACTACCCTTCTCTGATCATGCAACTGCTGTCACCTTGAGAATGGAAGTAATCAGACTGACATGCTCTACTTGAGGCAAAATGCTGATTAAAGTGGTAATGTGATAGTGTCCTGTATCCTATTCTTTCTGTGATTTCTGTTTTGTTGTTCATTGCTGTGTCCCACTGAGCAGGTATCTTCATTGTGCTTCCTGTGAAACACTGACTGGGTGAGTCTTGTCACCTGTATGGCCTCAGTTGTGAATTGTGGAGTGATGATTTCTTTCTTCCTTTCTTTCTCTCTCCTTTTTCTTTTCCAATTTTTCTTTGTGCATGCCTTGGAATGTGGTAGTTTTGCTCTCTTTGAACTCAGTTGAGCTTCCTGTGCTTGAGAAATGTTGTGTGAAAATACGATGGTACTGAGGCTGCTCAGGAGCATGTTTGCTTTGTGATACTGCTGTGTATCCTGAAGTTGTCGGGGTTCCAGCTCAGTCCCTTGAGCGGTGTGTATTTTCAGGATACTGCTCAGTCTGCATTAGAGAACTTGTCTAAGCAGCAGGGAAAAACCCTGAGGAGAGCTCAGATGCAGTGGTGGCTCTGAACTGAGCTACCTGGGATATGTCCACCCGTTAATGCAGTGCAGGAGGTGAGCAGGTGATGCTGTCTTAAGTCTCCCATTCAGAAAACAACTTCTGTTGTGTACTCGTGAAATTTATGTTCGTTTATTGTCAGTGGTGGTTCATTCATGTCTGAACTTCACATGGCTGTAGAAAACTGTTGGATGTGTTTTCTGGGGTCTTGCCATTCAGTAGCCTTTATTGTGGGCCAGGATAGTAGAGTGCAGTGGCAATACAGCAAGAACTGTCAATGAGCTAACTCATTCCTTCTTGTTTTCCCATCAGTGTGCCTACCTGCAAGCCCAAAACTGCCAGATGGAGAGCAAATACCTGACAGTCTTGCGGAAGCTGCAGGAGACTGTCTGTGGCCTCCCCAGCTCCCATGCTGAGTTGGTGAGGAACCTCATCCAGGAAGCACTCCAGTGGAATGTGAAGGAAGGAGCAGAAGATCTGAACCTGAATCCTGTGAGGTAATATACCTGGGGATATTCACACCTTTGCAGGAGTCTGTCAGTGGAGGGGAATCTGCAGGCAAGAAAGATCTGAGACAGGTCTATGGCAGAGAATTGGAGACGTGACCTTACAAGGAGAGGTAGAGGAAACATGATAACGTGGAAACCATGCACTGCTGATAGTGGCTATCACTGCAGGAAGGGGAGTTAAAAATGATATAAGCCCTATCTCTAGTCCCATGGGAGAAGAGGCTGATTCCCACCTCGCTACAGCTTCTTTCCAGGTGGCTGTAGAGAGTGGTAAGACCTCCTGTGAGCCTCCTCTTCTCCAGACTAAACAATCCCTGCACTCTCAACTGTTCCCTTTACGTTCCAATCCTATCACCAGCTTTGTTGTGCTTCTTTGGAGACGCTCCAGTGCCTCAGTGGCTTTTCTTGTAGCGAGGGGCCCCAAACTGAACACAGTACCTGAGGTGCAGCCTCACCAGAGCAGAATACAGAGATACAGGAGAGGTAGAGAATATTTATTCCTTTGAGTTTTCTTGACGTAGTCATACAAAACCATGACTGCCCTGTTTCTAACTCTGTGTTGGTGTTGCTGTAATGAGTGGGGTTGGACTGCAGACCTCCAGAGTGCTCTGCTACCAGTGCTGCTGAGAACCTTGCACTTGTGTTTATGCTTTTCTACATAGTTACTGCCCTAGTTTCATAGCGGATTCTGTTACATCTGGTTGATCAGACTCAGATTCTCCCCTGAGACTCTGAGGCCTGTTGTGGTCTCTGGCAATTGACTTGGGCATGCTATGGATGTGGGTGTATGGCTCTTGCTCTGCCTTGCCATCAGGAAGTATTACAGTAGAGGTGAGCTGTAATCCCTTTACCTCCCGATGTTAGCTGAAATTAATACTGTATTAATTGGAAATTTCTAACATATACCTATCATATTTATTAAAGATAAAGCAAGCATGAACATGGACTGACTTGTTTCCTGTGCAGCCTATGGAAGCACATAGCAGGGGGTTAGACTTGATGATTCCCAGTGATCCCTTCCAGCCCATGTGATTGTGTGAGATACTTAACAAGTAGCCTGGTCTGTGGACTGAGGATACACAAACCCTCAACAAGCACTACTATCATTGTTCCTGGAGTTTTCTGACTAGAAAGAGACTTGCACTGTGCAGGGGAAACACCTGAAGGGACTGTTAGCCTCTGTTCTTTGTTCTGATGCTCTGAAGCTTTTGTAGTCCCTTCCTGCAGAACTATCTCTGTGCTAGGACATGGCAGGGAGGGCATATACAAGTTGAGCGAAATGCTACCTTGTGAGTAGGAGAACAGACAGAGTAAGAGAAAAGGTCTGCTGTGGTCAGACTGGAGGTCAGAGCAGGGCTGCATGTGAGTTCGTGTGTCTGTCTATGCCATTGATGCAGGCTACCATTTGTCTTGATGATTCTTTGACAACAGACGTGGCAGGCTTATGCACGTGGCTGCCAGAGAAGCAGAGAAGTACCTGTGCTCTGGCATGGGTGACAGGAATATGGCAGTGTCCCTTGACACGGGGACCAGAACTGACCTTTGAATTAACCTCTGCCTCGTGCCTTCCAGTGAGTATGATGAGTATGGGTTTATGACTGTGCCTGACTATGAAGTTGAGGACTGGAAACTTCTGGCCAAAATTCAAGCCCTGGAGATGAAATCCAACAACCTGCGGAGTCAGGAGGTAGTGGAGAAGCCCCTTCGTGACAGGTGGAATAGCATTGGAGAACTGAGTCCCTCTGCAGAGCTGAAAAGCCTCATTCGAAGTGGCATTCCCGTGGAGCATCGGCAGTGGGTGTGGAAGTGGGTTATCAGCCGGCACTGCAGCTACCTGCCTGACCACTACCAGCGGCTGTTAAGACAGAGCAAGAGCACTGAGCACCCTGCCTGTCGGCAGATTGAGCTTGACCTGCCCCGGACGCTGACCAACAACAAACATTTTTCATCGCCCACTTCCCAGCTCATCCCCAAGCTCCGAAGGGTGCTTCTGGCATTCTCCTGGCACAATCCTGCCATTGGATACTGCCAGGGACTGAACAGGTGAGGAACCAGGTGTGCTGCTTCTTCACAGGATGGCACTGAGACAGTGTAGATACTTTCTCCAGGCTGTGATTCAAACAGTCCCAGGCTCCTGTCTCTCTCTCTAGATCTGTACCAGCTCTAGGTATTTTCCTGCAGCATTCTGCATTTGTTCTCTTTTTTCCACCCATTGTTATTGCTGTGTTGTAGCAAGCAACAGAATGCACTTTTGCCTTTTTCATAAGTCACAAAATAGGAAGGATATAGGAGATGGAGTGATACAGTCTCAGATTAATGTCACGAGATATAGGCTGAATCTGTGAGTCATAATGTGCTCAGGAGAACACCGTAGTGATTGCTTTTGTCTGGTAATGGAGGAAATGTTAGGAAGTGTTAGGAGTTGGGGCAGATGATGCATGAGGAGAAGCTGAGGAAATTGATCTTGTTGTATCTGAAGAAGAATTACAGAATCGTTTGAGTTGAAAAGGACCCTTAAAGGTCATCCAGTCCATCTCCCCTGCAATGAACATGGACACCTACAGCTAGATCAGGGTGCCCAGAGCCCTGTCCAGCCTGATCCTGAATGTCTCCAGGGACAAGGCATACACCAGCTCTCTGGGCAACCTGTGCCAGTGCCTCACCACTCTTACTGTAAAAAAAAAAAGCCCTCCTTACTTATATCCAATCTAAGTATCTCCTCTTTTAGTGTGAAACCATTTCCTCTTGTCGTATCACAGCAACTTCTGATAAAGAGTCTGTCCCCTTTTTTTCATTTAGCCTTTGGATGCTGGAAGGCCACCACCAGGTCTCTTGGAAATTTCTCCCCTCCAGACTGAACAGCAGCAGCTCTATCAGTCTGTGAGGCTCAGGGAATCTAAAAGCTTCTTTCACTTTCTGAATTTTGGCTACAGAAAAGATAAAAACAGACTTAGAAGTGGATAGCCTGTGAAAAGAGGCACCATCACTAGCTGCAAGAAGGGAGTTTCTGGCCATGCATTTTCATGTGAGGAAAATCTGTGTAAGCTACTCCTATTGCTCTTTGGATGGTTTTCAGAAAGACGTTTTCCATTCTAGAAATCCCTTGATATTAGATGTTATAGAATCATAACATTGATCAGATTGAGAGGGACCTTTAAAGATAATCTAGTTCCAACCTGTCCTGCCTCCCTGGTACACCTTCCAATAGATCACACTGCTGAAAGCCCAATCCAGCCTCTGTCTGCTTCCCCAGCCTTGAACTCTTCCCATCCTGATAAAGACAGATAAGTCAGAGCTAAAGGGAGTAAGGGTGGATGGATGGGAGGATGAAGTGAGCCACATCATATAATGTGTAATGTCTCTGAGTGAGCTGTTTCCCACAGTGAAATAGCCATAATCAGCACACTTTGCTAAAAGCAAGTACCTCTGCAGAACATTCCATTAGGTTGGGAGCCTGGTTTTGATGCGGAAGCTCTGTTTTTCATGCTTCCTCTTTGCTTACAGAGGCACACAGGAAAGGAAAGCATAGACCCTGGGTTCCTTAGGAAACCTGCAGAACAGATTATTCTCTGACCAGCTGTGCTCCCTCACAGAGCTAGAGACAGGCCAGTAAGAATGTTGGATTCTCCTGTTCCTGTGTTGAACTGTCTCTCATCCTACAGTGTGGTATTGCCTTGCTTTGTCTTGTTCATCACAGATTGGCAGCTGTTGCCCTGCTGGTCCTGAAAGATGAAGAAAGTGCTTTCTGGTGTCTAGTCCATATTGTGGAAAACTTGATGCCAGCAGACTACTATAGTGACACCCTGATAACATCACAGGTGGGCTGGAACTCTCACTTCTGCTTGTACTCTGATGTGATGATTTACAGTAAGGGTTTCAAAACAATTGGTCAGCTTGCAATGTGTGTGACTTCTGACAGTTGATATCACTTCGTAGTTCTTTCCATTACAGTTACAAAGTTGTTTAAGAAATGGGGCACCACTCCTGAATAATCACTTAGATATCAGGTTAGTCACGGGAGAGGTGCCCATTGACTGTGCAGTTACTTATTGTAAGGAGGACCCAGTAAAAATGAAGTGGCTAACTCTGACATAGAACCAAATATGAATGAAGTGCCTTTCTAGAGCTGATGTTACTTTGGAAACTGCTCTCCATTTTTGGAGTGCCCTGTGCAGATGGAGAAATTTTTATATTCATTGTGCTTCAGTTTGTGAACAAATGCAGTTTAATTTTGGCTTTGGAGCTCCCTGCAGATCAGAACACCCTGTGGCCATTTTATATAAAATGTTGTTTTACCCTCCTGTTTGAAGTCAATGGATTTCAAAGTTTAAGACATGTTATTTAGTATCAGGTCTAAGATGTCCCTCGGGATGGACAAAGAACCAAGATACATTCCGTGTAGTTGAATGATGTGACTGCAGCACTCACACCCAGCAGCACCCAGTCTGGTGTGCCTGCCCATGACCTTGGTGTCTTGTTGTACGTGATCATCTCGCAGAGAAAAGGGTTACTGTTGTGGGCCCACAATAAAGGCTACAATCATCAGTTGCAGAGGGTGACTGATTGCGATGCTGTTGTTTGACTGGTGTTTACTGGGACAGGGCCACGCTGTTGCCCTGTCTGTGGGAAAAGGCCAGCCCATGGAGACTTGGGAAGCAGCCAAATTATTATGCAGACAGCAAAATGTCTATGGTGTAGTGATCTGGAGCTGGTAGTGTTGACAGTGAAATTTGACAGACTGCAGTCAATACTTGACAAGTAGTGACTGCTGGGGAAAAAAAATACAGGTGGCTCTCCTATGTTTGTTGAGAAATGACCATCAGTGAGCCTTTTTTGGAAAGACTTCCTGCCCTCTTGTTTGGCCTCTGAAAATCTAGTCAAGATACAAAAAAAGAGTTAGGTCTAGAGCCTTTCTGGGTTGGCTTGATAAAGTGAAAGTTGGCTGAGAATGTTAAGGTTTAGTTCCTGCGGACTTGAAAGACCGAAGCTTATCACTTTGACTGGTTTGTACTGCAGGGCCAAAGGTGAGTAGGCTCACAGAACTGGTATGGTAATATGATATGGTGTAGGGAAAGACCTAACCCTGGTCTTGCTCTGTATACTTCCTCTCACAAAACCACAGTTTCCTTAAGATGAAACCTTTGTAAACTTGATTAAAGGATCTCACCAGCTGCATTTTTGTGTCTAGGTTCGTGCAGCTACACGCAAAGCACAGACAGCACTGAAGTGAAGTGAGAAGATTAGCTCTTTCTTGTGAAGACAGAGAGGGGTCTTATATATTTAGTCTGCTAGGCCATATGCAGTCATTCAGTCCTGGGCATGCTTCTAGTCCCTGCTGGTTGCTGATGACATCACAGAATAGGACTATAAAAGTAATGTGGAAAGACGTTTCAGTGTTTTCCTTTGTGACTTTGTGGTTGAGAACTCTTCTCGCTGTGTGAGCAGAGCACATTTCTGCACATCTCAGCCCTGCTTCAGCTCCACACCTTTCACTTGGTACCACACAGAAGTCTACTGCTCAGTAATTCAGAAGAGCTGAGAGTCAGTGAGATGCTGTGCTCCTCCTGGGATGTATTTAGGCTAGAAGGCAGCACCAGTGGCATGCATAGGCAACTGTTCTGCTGCACTGTTCCTCTCCTTCATCTCCAGGATGATTTTTGCTTGCTGATTAATTTTTTTTTTTTCTTTTTGGTCAAGTTTAGGTAGATCAGAGAGTCTTCAAAGACTTCCTGGCAGAGAAGCTGCCTCGCCTCATGGCTCATCTTGACCAGTATCAGATTGATGTCTCACTCATCACCTTCAACTGGTTTCTGGTGGCCTTTGTGGACAGCTTGGTCAGTGACATCCTCCTGCGAGTGTGGGATGCCTTCTTGTATGAAGGAACTAAGGTGAAACCCTTAATCTTGGCCTTCCTTCCATCTGCATCACATCTGACATAACAGCACACAGCCCTTTTGTAAAACAGTTCTATGAAAAGTCATGGTGTTCTCTGCTCTACAACCCAGACACAGCTGAGTGTGGGCAGATACAGGGATCAGAAGATGGGCAGAGATTTAATATTCCTGCAAATAATTATGAGCTTTGCACTGTCCCTCTGCATAGGGAGAACTGGAAAACCCTTGTGAGATTAGTTTTAGGGTACTTTTGGAGGCTCTGGTATGCTCTAGAGTTGTAAATTAGCTTATGGAGGGTTGTTCTCTTGGGTTTGTTCTTTTGGGTTTAGCTGTGTGCTGCTTTAGGACCATCCTAAAGCAGCCTGCGGAGTACAGGAGGAGCCCAGCAACCGCATGTACTGTAGTGTATATCCCTTACCCCATGTTATAAGCCAAGAGAGCCTGATCCCTCAACTACCTCAGACTTTGTCAACTGAATTGCCTTTCAACCTTTCAGGTGATTTTCCGCTATGCTCTTGCAATTTTTAAATACAACGAGGAAGAAATCCTAAGAATTCATGACAGTGTGGAGATCTACCAGTACCTACGTTTTTTCACAAGGATGATCATGGATGGCAGGTAGGTGGGGTGTTGTCAATCTCCTATCTTAGGTCTGTACTTGTTCATCTGTTACATCAACCTAAAAAGAGATGTGACTAGCCTATTAACAGAGATGCATACATTAGCAGGTCAATGGGACATAGAACAAAGTGCCTCTTTTCTGACTTTACCTGCATGGTATTACTTAAGGCCTGTTTGGCTTGGACAAAGTCATTCTACAACAGGCCTGGTCAGAAAATCTGGGCCAGCCCTCTTCTTTCAGCAGCTGGAACTTGTAAGTCCTACCTGCTGGGTTTCTTACAGCTGAAGTGATGTGGGTATTTGGGAACACAGCGCTGCTTGTGGCCTTTAATAGCACCAGGTTGTATAATCAGAAGAGCCAAGCATAGGCACTGTTGCTCCTCCATGGAAGATGAGTCATCAGAGTTGGTTTTGGATAGCCCATCTCCTCGCTGCATGCTGCATACCTTAAAAGTGTACTTTAAAAGGTTCCCTTAGGTCGTTTGTGTAAGAAGCAATTGCCTGTGATTCCTTTATGACTCTGCTGCTTGGTGACTGTTGAGTGCAGAGAGCTGAACTACTCTCTGCAGCATCCTAGGGTAGTATATGACAAGCTGCACCAGGTAGGGTTGGTCTGGGAAATCCCACTCTCCTACAAACACTTGGGTATCTGCTACCATTTCAACCAGTGAATGGGTTCACCGGGCCTCTTTTCCATTGTAGGAAGCTGATGAACATTGCCTTCAATGATTTAAACCCCTTCCCCATGAAACTGCTGAGGAACCGGAGGAGAATTCACAGGGAAGAGCTGGAGACAGAGCTCTGTGAGCTGGAACAGATCAAAGCAGCCTATGTAAAAGGGAGAGCAGAGCAGGGGTCTCGGGACTTGGAGGAAATCATTAGTGAAGAGGAAGAAGAGACATAGCAAAGATGGAACTCATCACTCTTTCACCTTGTGGAAGATCTCCAGGAACAATTTTCTGCATGTGACAGAGATAGAGAACAGATTTTTGTGAGGAGTTCATCTGCCTCTGGAGGCAAGGCTGTAGATGTAGGACCATTTGGAGATTTAGCCAGGCTTTGGGAAGGTGTCAGGAATTTTAGCCATCCCATCCACCCTGTGCTGTGCAACTGAGGGATGCAGCTAAAGTTCTACAGGAAAAAAATGTTTGTGGTACCACGATGTGATGCAAATGATCCAACCAGGCAGGGCTTTTCTTGAAGAGACTTGAAAGAGATTTTTTGGTGCGTGTAAACTCACAAAAATAAACAGATTTATGAACCAAGAGCATTTCCTCACTGGTACCTAAGCTTCTTAACTGGTTAGGTGGGGAACCTAACCAGTTCCCCATGGTGCCTTCAGTGTCTCACTTGCCAGAAGAGCATACACTTAAGTCTGGCAGCTGCTGAGTCACACTGCTCCCTCCAGGTTGGGTCTGAAGACCTGGAAGCTGGAGGATATCTTGCTATGGGGCTCGGGCTGGGACAAGTGAAATGAGATGTGGGAAGGTGGAGTTGTCTCTCCAGTTTATGTAGCTTTCTGTTGGAGTCCATAGGGGTACAAGGCGTGTCTCTTGCCTGAAAATGCCGTGAACTACTCTTTTGTTTAGCTTTGAGCAGAGCTGTCTGTGGTTGACCGGACCCTTGATGGCACAGAGTTTGCACCAGAGAGGAGGTCTGATCTTGGTATGGAGCCAGCTGGCTGTGGGTGTGGCGTGGCAGCTTGGTCTGCTGGGGACAGCTGAGTCTTTTGACTCACAGACATCCATGTATCTGCCGCCTCCTGAAAATCCACGTGATTACGTCCTTTCTTGATTTCTGTGAGGTTTTAAAGGGAATCTATCTTTTCTCTTTGCTGAACCCAAGTTTCCGGTGTGGATGGTGCTTTGACCCATGGGATATGACACTGTAGTGTTGGAACCATTTGGACTAGTTCCCACACACAAAAACTTTATTATTTCCTATATTAGCTGCTGGCTTCCATGAACCTAGTGCACAGAAGTGCCTTTCCTGCCTCTAGTGAATGGGATCTGAAAACATTCTTTTCTGCCCTGGGCCTGCCCTGTCCCTTGGGCCTGCAGGTCAGTCCTCCATAGACACAGAGTGAATCAAGTGCTTCAGTGAAATGCAGCTTTTTTTTTTTTTTTTTTTTTTTTTGTACCCCGATTCTGCTGCCCTGCTTTCCTGCTGAGTGGTGCTTCAGCCCAGGTGTGCCTGCAGTGCAGGCACTCGCAGCATGCAGCAGGCCCTGCTGTAAGGGAAGACATCTGCTCTACATTTTTAGACTGAGCCCACTCAGCAAATTATACCTCCTCTAAACCTAATGCGTATTAAGTCATCTGTGCCTGCAGAGAAAAGGGAAAAGGAGCACTCACAGCCCGTGTTGCTCTCAGCCAACTGGGTGTCAGCCAAAGCCACAGAGTGATGTGCAGCCATGGTGAGTGCAGCGTGGGCCTCTGTTCACCTGAGATATGTTGCATGTCCCAGCTCTACCAGAGACACAAAGATGCCAATCGTACAGTTTGGAAAAACGACAGAAATCGGAGCTGGCAGAGCCCACTAGAGCGGCCGACACACAGGATGAATTTACATTCAAAGTGGAGCTGAGGTTTTGGGAAAGAGTGGAAGAGGGCAGATAGATGGGCAACAGTGAAACAGATCCACTGCATGTCAGTAAAAGCTGTGCACGTTGACAGCGTGTGGTGAGAAGGAAGTGTTACTAGTGTCTTACCGTGCTATCTTGAAAAAAAACAAACAAACAACAACCATCAGTTTTAATAGGATGCCATACAACTAGAGAAGCTCCAAAGGCAAAGGATTCTTTACCATCGCTAACCTAGTTGACTCATACATGCGTGCACACACATACAGACTGCTGCTACTCCTGGCTTTTGGAAGGCATTCTCTTTTAAATCCTGACACGGAAACTAGAAGTATACCTACAGTTCTAGTTTAAGTTCTTGGTTTTGCTCCACGTGTATGTTTACTGGCATTCCTTTGACCACTAATCACCAATTCTTGGTGTGCAACCAGTACTTCCTTCCTAAACTGTGGTGGAAATGGCAATAAGTCCAAGGTCTCTGCCATGCTCTCACAGGCCCTGCTCCGATTCCCTTCTGCTCTGCAAATTCTGAAGCTCCAGAGCAATGCTGGACTGACAAACTGAACTGGTGTCACAGGATGTGAGCCGGGCCCGGAGTTTTAACTCAGCCGTGTGCTGGTCCTGCTGGTCTCTGCAAGACCTGCACTGTCTGTTCTGAACAGAGGTTATCTCTGCATGAAATTCATGAGGACACTCTGTGCTGCCACAGCCAGCTGTTGTGTTTGGAAAATAAGACTTTAAGATGGAGCATTTACCATTAAAACTCCATTTACCTTTACCTTACCTTACCATTGTCCAGTAGTTCCACCTGCCTGCACTGGCACTTGTAAACTATGCAGAGCTCCTCTGCTGGCTCAGCAGTCCCCTGTGCTGACAACAGTTAGGTACAGGAAGCTTCAGTCTGCTCTGGCCCTGGGTAGTGGTGGGCTAGAAGGGTCTTTGGTCTGAACCACATTACCTTCATACACTTTAGCTAAACTTCTGCTTGCCAAAGAGCCAGCGTGCAGCAGAGCAACTCGATCCACTCCTGTACCCTGGCGTGCTGCCCTGGACAGAGCCAGGAAGAGGATTTTTTTTTTTTTTTTCCTGACTTGGGTTAATTTTTATCCCGAGCTTGTGCTTCTCTTCCAGGTAGAATGACAGAGCAGGGGCTGAAGGCCTTGCCATGAGAGGGGAGTGACAAGGGCCCGTCACAGGTACTGTCTGCAGGGCTCGTGCTGCTCCATCTTGCAGGCCAGACTGCTTCTGCCAGCGTTGCAAACTGCCAGAGAATCTCTTTACTCCTTAAGTAAAGTTCGTGGTCCCTTGGGAAAAAATGACAGCACAATTTCAGAGCTCTTGCTGAAAAAAAAATACATTGTTTTTTTTTTTTTTTTCTTTTTATTCTTCCAGTACTAAAGTGTATTGCGATTTTTTGTGGGAGAAGCTCCAAAAGCAAATTTAAATGAGCAGATATATTTTGCTTAATCCTCTGATAACGTTTTCAAGACAATAAAATCTCTTGCACACTGAAGCTCTGAAAAGCCCACCAGTTTTGACGAGGCTGATGTGTAGGCCAATGCCTGCAGTCCAGGCTGTGCCTCCATACCATCTGCCACCATGTGCGTGCCACAGCCAGTGACGTTCAGCTTTGCAGGGCTGAAAATAATTACAGCGGGACAGGTGGGAACTAGGCAGGCCCTTGTAAAGTACAATGCTAATTGGGTGTAGCTAATGAAAGGGTTCCTCCATGGAAACCTACTGCAGGCCAGTTGTGCCCCTTGTCCTCTGCAGAGTGGGATGGAGCTGAGCTTACACCAGCTCAGGCTGCCTGGGGCCCCATCCAGCCTGGCGCCTGGAAGACCTCCAGGGATGGGCACCTACAGCTTCTCTGGGCAGCTGTGCCATCAGCTCAACCATTTTTTTTTTTTTTTTTTTTTTCTTATCATCTAACCCTAAATATCCCCTCTTTAAGTTTAAGGCCATTCCCCCTTGTCCCGTCGCTATCTGAGTGTGCAAAAAGTTGTTCTCCCTCCTGTTTCTGAGCTCCCCGCCAAGTACTGGAAGGCCACAGTGAGGTCTCCCTGGGGCCTTCTGTTCTCCAAAGCCCAGCTTCTTCAGCCTTTCTCCATAGGCGAGGTGCTCAGCCCTTTGATCCTCACTGCGGCCTTCCGTAGGGCCCTCTCCAGCAGCTCCGCATCCTTCCTGTGCTGGGTTGCTTCTGAAGACCCAGAAGGACTTTCGGAGGCACGGGCAGATTTGCACAGCACCGCAAAGCAGTGTGGGGGACACCCGAACCCTGGAGGGCACGGTCCTGCAGCTCTGTCGGCGCCGGCTCAGCTCAAAGCCGCCAGGACCGACTGACGGGTGGGACGTGGGCACGGGACGGGCACACCCACCGTGCAGCGGCGGCGGCGGCGCCGCGACGGAGGGCGGACGACGACAAGGCGTTTCTCCGAGAAACGCACCCCAAACCGCACCGCAGCTCATGGTCGACGTCGGGCGAGAGCGCGCGGCCGCCGGGGAAGGGCGAGGCGCCGGAGCGACGAGGCGCCCGCGGACACCTCCCGCCTCAGGGCGCGGCATGGGGGCGGGCCGGGGCGGGGAGCGGGCCGGGCCGGCGCTGCGCGGCTCCCATGTGCACGCCCTGCGGGACGCCGGACCCCCGCGGCCAGCAGCGAGGTAAACAGCGGGACGGCGCGGGGCCGGGACGCGCGTGGGGAATTAAGGCCGGGGCACCTGCCGCCGCCGGGAGCGGGACAGCCGATGGCGGACGGCAGGCTCCCGCAGCCGCCGCCGTGCGGGGAAGCCGGAGGCGGTGCCGGTGCGGAGCTGCGGGGCTCCCGCGGCCCCACCTCGCTTTGTGCGAAGCGGCCGCCGCCATCCGCAGGCGCGGGGACGCGGCGGGGACGCGGCGGGGCGCCGGTGTCCGGCCGGCGGGGGCTGCGTTCCCCGGGCGCGGTGCTCGCCTCCTGACACCGCCGTGTGGCCGCGGCGGTCCTGCGCGGTGCCCGCCGCTGCGACGGGGCTCCCTCGGGTCGAGGCGGCGTTGCCCCGCCCGCACGGCACCTGCGCGTCGTGCTGGTCGCCCTGCCTGGCCCTGCAGCGGTTGGGCATCCGTCAGCTTTGCCCGCGATCCCGAGAGCAGCCCCCAGGGATGTGCGTGCGGCAGGTTGGACGCGGAGCCTTTGTTCTGGAGTCTTGGAAGTGTGCGGTGAGGGATGTCGGCGGGGGGGGGGGGGGGGGGGGGGTCCGTCCGTGCTGGCGGCAGACAGGTCCCCGTGGCTGGGTGCCGTGTCCCATCCGCGCTGGGATGGAGGGTGACCGGCTTCACCAATCGCCTTGGTTAGATTAAGGCAAAAGGTCCTCCAGGTCCAAACGTAACGAGTTTTAGTGAGAATCTCTGTACTAGAATGATTTTAGAAGTATTGTCACTCTCACACCTAATCTGTGTGGCTAAACTGTGTGAGTTCATCAGAAATCGCAATAAACCTTGCGTTACTTAACAACTTTAAGAGGGAAAAAATAAAGAAAGAGTCAGAGAGAGGAACTGAGAAGGTGACCACCCGTCAGGGTTCTGGTACTGGTCCAGCCCACGGGGTCTTCATTTTGTGAGAGCTTTCCTCTAGAAGTCCCCAGATCCCACCCCAGCTTCTCACAGGCATCCTACACCTGCAGGGTCTGCACATCTGCAGCCACTCCCACATTGTCTGACAGTCGCTGTGTCCTCCCTTGGAAGGGATGTTTTGGCCAGAGCAAGGCCATCCTATTCCCACAGGGCCCCCTCCCTCCCTCCCTCCCTCTTCGAGCTGTCTGCTGCCACAGCGCTGCTCTTACCTTGCACATGTGTGAGGCACGCTGCAGATAAAGCATTTCTCATGGGTTCGCTGCACGGGGGCGGGGGGGGGGGGGGCTAGCAATGTGTGTGCCTCGCTGAGCATCCACAGTGCCCTGCAGGAGGTGGTACCCGCCTGCTTCCTGGCAGCGGTCTCCCTGCTATCTGTTATCTGGACTCGTGATGGCTCTCTGACTGTGTGCCCATATTTTCTTCCTTGAACGCGCTGGTTAGTCCCCTGGGAAACATTTCAGTGAACGGATAACATCTTGAACTTTTCCGTGTCTGGTAATGTTATTAGAAACTGGAAATGAGTGGATTTGGGGATGTCTGGCTCTGTGCTGGATTTGCGGCAGTTCTCCTGGCACCACGCATGCTGCTGGTCCCTGGACCTGTCTTCTGGTGCCCGCACGAGGACCATTTTTCACTTGCTTATGGGACATCTTTCCTGACAGCTGCAGATGCCGAGGTGTTTTGGTGGTGCAGATGTAGGGAGGGCACTGGAGGCATCTGTAAACGCCCAGAAAGGAAAACTTTGTCCTGGAGAAGGACATGGATGCCTCAAAGGCAAGCTAAGGGAGGTTTTGTGCTCCGCATGACCATGTGGGCTCAAGTTGTGGTCCTCTAATATATTTGTATTGCTTGGCCAACAGCGGCTTCTGTAGAAGCCTTCATCCCAGCCCACTGGGCCCTAGTTTCTAGAGTGAGGATCTCATAGAGGATCTATCTGAGAGTGACAGGGCATAAGAGATCTTCTGTGAAGGAGCAGGTTGGAGGGAGAGCACCCCAGAATAGTTCTTTGTAGCTGCTCTGGGTTGGTGCAAGACTGGTCTGCATAGTCCATACTCTGTCCTCCACTCTTCTCCAATAACGTCTGGTGTTTTTGCACTCCTTCTCTGCCCTCTCCCCCTTCTTCACCCTCCTCCCTCTCCCCCCCTCCTCCCCCATTAGCTCAGTGTTCCTGTCTTCCACTTCTAAACAGGAGTAGTATTTTTTGGCAAGGATGCTGCAGCCAGCATTGCCGAGGATGTGTGTCTGATGCCTTGCTGTGCAGGAGCTGAGTTGGTTGGATGAGGCTGGCCTCCTCCAGGTGCAGGCAGGGCCGCCAGCAGCCTGATCTGCTGCACGGCATGGACAGGTGCCCCTAGCTTCCCACAGGTGCAAGCAGAGCTGCTCCTGCAGCACACAGCTGGCTGAGGCAATCTGCTGGTGGCCAGCGGCAATTACACTGGCGCGCCTTCTGCCTCCTCGCAGACTTTGGGATCATCCAGGAGGCTCTGTGGGCCAAGGGGGTTTGACACGCACAGGGTGATGCTGGCTGGCAAGAGGAGCCAACCTGGCCTGGTATTTCCAGGGATTTCCCCTTTGCGGTATTACAGGCTAGCCAGCAATTCTCCATTTTGAAAATACGCCCTGCAGGGCTGTGCTAGGGTAATGCTGACGCTTGCTCTTCCTTAGGCACTCTGACATTCATAAATAGGACTTCTCAACCCTCAGCCAAGCAAAGCTGTTTCTGAAACTCAGGGACATGCCACTGCCCATGGCAGGACCACTGACAGCATGCGGCTCTGAGCCCATTCCCTCTTTCCTTCTTGACAGTGTCCCCACTTTATTTCACACAGCACTGCGCACTGTGGTGCACAGCCAGTCTGGCTTCTCAGTCCCTCTCTCTTTGGAGCACCCCTCTGGGATGCACAGGTGGTTGTTCTTGGGCTTCCCTCTGGTAAGGAGGGGAAAGGATGCTCACTCCTTAAGGGGGGGGGGGGGTGTGGAGTTTGGTATTCTGCACCTGTCTGCACTGCCTCTCTGTCACTGCAGGGCAAAGTTACCAAGGAGGACAATAAGGAAGACAAAGCAGCAGAAACTCACAGTGCCTATGGTATTTTTATGACTGAATTTGAGGCAAAGTCCATAGAACCTGATTAAATAACTTACAGGAAAGCGAGGGGGTGGGGGGGGGTGGGCTAAGGAGCTCCATCTTGTTCTTCCTCCCACAGCCCCAGGAGCTGTGATTGAATGGGGAGAGCAATGGCGAGGACAGGGAGGCTCATCAGGGCTGCTGGGTCACGATAACACAAGCTCTTAGAAAAGCGTAACTGCCGTTGTGCCTCAGTTGCTGGTAAAGCTGCAGTGCTCCTCTCTGAGGAACCTCATACTGACTTTGTTGAGAACGCTGTCTGATGACATGAAAGATGCCAGGAAGGACCAATCTTTGTGATCCTCTGGTTTCTTCCATTCAGTCTGGTCTGCAAAAAGAGCCTGTGCTGGCAAAGAAACAGTAGGATATTAGGCACAGAAAAGCCAGACAGCTCTTTAATTGCAGGAGACAAAGACAAGAAGTCAAAGATTGTCTTGCTACCATCTACTTAAATGTAATTAGTTTACATTATTTTTCTCTGCCATTTTCTCTAATTTAATTTGAATACAGTACACGGTAGAACAAAAAATGAGAACAGCATTGCTTCAAGTTCATGTTCTCATTAGTTCCAGCTCCTCCTGTGTACAGAGGCTTTTTTCCTTAGAGTCAGGGAGGATCAGAGCCTCTTGTCTGACACCTCCCATTCACGGCCAAAGAGGTGGCTCATGTTTCTCTTCGATTTTACAAAGGTCTTCATGTTGGTAACTGATGCCTGAAGTCTTAATTGAAAAGACTGATTTTGCTAATGATAGCTTGGCTTCTGACATCTTCCACAGAAATCAATTGCAGTTTAGAGCCTGGCAGTCTTAAAAGTCATGGCACGTGTCAAAAGGTTTAGCTAGGGATTTGAAATGCTCAGTGGTCTTGATGGTCCTCACTTCATGGCCCATGGTGTCTGCTTGAGACCCATGCCCTCCACTGTACACTAGGTCCTGTGCAACAGCTATGGGTGTGATGCATTCTGTCAAGCAAACAAGTTCTTGAAGCAAGCAAACACAACACTTCACTGAGCTCTTGTAAGTAAATGCTCAAGTGGAAGTGTGACACTTTCATCTTCATTGGTGTTTGGGTTGTCTTCTGGGGAGCTCTTGGCTCCTGTGGTGTTTAAAACATCAGGAATCTCATATATCCTTTTAGATTAATGAAAAGTCATCCACTGCAGAGTAGCACTCTCTTGAAGCTTCTTTCAGCCCACCAGCAGCTGCCTGGTATCCTGCAGAGTCTTATCTCCCCATTGGGAGAAGTCCATCACTCCCAAAGCATCTCCCCAGCAGGACAGCTGCCTTTCCTGATTCCTGTTTTATGGTCACTGTGAGGGATGATGTTTTGGAGGCAGGAGTCCTCTGAACCACTTTGGACATTTAGTGTCCAGTGGAGGTGGGCAGCACTGGCTGTGAGCTGGAGGCCTGGAGCTGGACCAGGGGCCTTGTCTGCACGCAGGCTGTGCACTGCGTGTAGGGCCAGGACCCAGCACTGTGGCCACTGTGTGCTGACTGCACACTGAGGAGCATCTGGCTGGGGCCTTATCAGGATGGTTTGCTTCCTTGTAGCATCCCCCACCACTGGGGACTTTCAGAACTCATCTCATGGCCCAACCTGACCTGATACAGGGACTTCAAACAGAAGTTGGGGTTAGGGGCCCTACAAAGTCCCTAGAAGCCTAAAGTTTGTAATGGCAGTAAAAGGGGAAACCTGGTTATGCGGTCTTTTTATGTGTAAAGTGGAAACCAAAGTGACAGTTCTTTACCTTCATTTTCTTCCCATTTTGAAAAAACAGAGAAACCAACGTAATTATCTCATGCACAGTGTTGTGTAGTTCAGAAGAGTTTTCAGGTGTCCTGTCTATCCTTCCTTCCCTGACAGCATGACTTACAACAGGAATTGCCTTTGTGGTTACCAGACAGCTTGTAATTTCTGTATTAAAAACAAACAAACAACAAAAAAAGATGAATGGCACAGAGATCTTATGTGGCACTGCCATGTGGCTCTGTTGTTGCTGCTGCCACTGGCAATACAGGCAGACGTTTGCATGGTGTCTTTCAGTACGCTGTCTTGAACTCCTGCAAGAAGAATCTTTGCATCTTTGTTTGCAGCTCTTTCTGAAATCCTTTAACTTCCTTTACTCCCATGTCTGCCTGTGCCATTGCTTGCTCTCATTCCTGCACCTGGAGTTGGGAGGGCACAGAACCAGACAGCTGACATAAACTGGCCAGAGGGATATTCCATACCATATGATGTCATGCAGGAAAAAGCTTGAAAATAGTTATCAGTTGGTCAGGTGGGCAGCCACTGCTCGGGGACTGGGGGGCAGCGATCATCAGGTAGTGAGCAATTACTTGTGCATCACTTGTTTTGTAAATGTATGTATATTATTACTCTTATTTCTCTGTCTTTTCTGACTTACTATTATCTGGAGTTCTGTGAGTACTACTTTTTTTTCCCCAGTTGTCTCCCCCGTCCCACTGGGAGAGGCTGTGTGGTATTTAGCTGCTTGCCAGGTTAAACCACAACCATAGTGCAGCAGAAAAGGCAGAGAGGGACAACTGTTCAGCTTGGAAAAACTGCCTGAGAGAGGATATGGCATATGGCCTTTGAAATATGGTAGGATGATGGGATGGAGGGTTCAGATAGGGAGTGATTGTTCCTCTGTTTGTCACTGTCCAAGAATTACAGGATACAGATAAACTCATTGACACAGGATGTTGAGGCTGTGGTTCAAGAAAGGCCATTAGACAGATCTGCAGGCAGAAAATCCATTAGGGCTAGTTAAACAGACAGATAAGCCCTTGGCTGAAGAAGTGCCCAGTGCACAGATGCCCAGAGCTGACTCAAAGACAGAGAAAAGATTGTTGCTCTGGATATCTGCTAAGGTGGAGAAACAGTCTGGTTTGGAAACTGGCAGCCACAGAGGGAGGGATGGGGAGCTTGGAGAGTGGGACTCAGCTGGGACATGGAAATTGAGCTGGAAGGGATGGAGTAAGAGGGATTGTGGAGGGATGTAATTCTGATAGGTCTGGTACTGGAGGAGATGTGCAAAGAGACAGGAACAGGCAGGAATGAAGCATGTAGGAAATTAACTGCTGTATGGGAAGAGAGGCTGATCTTCATTGCTGAAAGACAGGCATGTGAAGAGGGGGACTGGTCACAGAGAAGAGCAGTGGCTGTGGGATGATACTAAAGAAAATGATCCTAGATGGAGGTGCATCCATAAGCAGTGTCAAAAAGAGCAATACTTGGGGGGGAGGAAGTCATTGTAAAGATGGGCAAGGGTGAAGAGCAGAGAAGGATGTCTGGAAAGGCATGCAATGACTGACCTCACCTAGGTCACCTCTGTGTTAAGTACACCCGCATCTACAATGCCAGAGAGGTAGACCTGTGGTTTAAACAAGTGTTTCCTAGACTTCATATCCAGGGGCATTTGGGAAGTTTTAATTTGACCCAGCCAATCCCATTAGCAGAAGGATTTGTGGAGCACCTCTAATTTCATTTGAAGTGAATACTGTCTGCATGTTCCAAAACTGCTTTGCAATGCGAGCTGGAGTGCAGTAAATAAGATTTGCTTCAAACGTGTGCTCACAGCCTGAACCAAACACCAGTCCTGCACCTGCTCTGATGGATTAAGTTCAGAAAAGTACTACTGTTTTCCCAGGCACTGTGCATTTGCCAAGCCCAGTGTGTGAATGAATGGGCACAGAGTCTTCTCTGGCAGGGAATGCAGCAGTAGTCCTTCCACTTAGCCAGTATAAATCGAAGCTAGAGAACTGAAAGGAGCAAAAAGTGAACTGGCTATCCTTTCTCTAGATGGCAAGTTGATTTTCAGGCTTGTGATGTGGTAGTAGAGAGCAGTGGCCTTTGCCTCTGCTACAGCTGCGTTTGCCACATACTCTTGCTAGCTTGTCATGCCTCAGATAAATGGGACCTACTATTAGAAAGCTCAAAAGTGAGTTAGGAATTTTCCAGAGAGCGGGGAGATGTCAATTTTGACTGAATCAGCAAGTCAAAGAGAAAAGCCTCAGCTGGAATTATAAAGCATTTCCACAGGCAGCGCATGTGTGTGGGAGACTTCCCCCCACTCCCATTTCTGTGGACCCCTACATGTTTTTCTATGTAGATGATGCTGTAGGGGAGGGGGGAAGGACTCTGTACTTCAGAGAAGATCTCTGATGCTGCTGACTGCCTTTCAGTGAACGAGGTCCTGCTGTCACCAATCCCAGTGAGGCGTGGGATGTTATCCATTGCTGCTGGCTGCAGCTGGCAGCAAGCTGCTGCATGACTAGGAAAAACCCATGGCAGGTTCTTCTAAATTCCATGGCAGTATGTAGGTACCTGTATCTGTTGCTACCACACTGATGAACCAATAGCAGCATACAGCTCCTGGGAGGGCAGTTAACATAGCCAAACTTGTGGCACTGACAACATAACAAGGGGAAAGGATGCTGTCTGCAGATGGAGAGAAGCAGGTAGGCAAGGGAGAAGGCTTCTTTCCTGGGATGGTGGTGCAGCACTGGGGTCGGGCAGTTGGGAGCCTTCACCCATGGGCTTCTAAAGGTTTCACAGCTACCCTAGTTTAGAGCTATGGACAGGTTTGCTGTGAGGCTGGACTGGAGACCTGCAGATTGTCCACTTGCACCTGTGCTTGTGCTTTCCTGACCGGACAGTCTGGTCAGTGCCCCAGTTCTGTAACAGTTGCTATTTCACCTGGCCAGTCATGCTCTTGGTTTCTTCAGGTAGCTTTGGAGATGAGATCCTTAGAAGCCAGGCTTGGTCTTGCAGGCCAGAATCTCATCATGTCCTGCAAACATCCCAGGTTAGATTGTGGTTCCATTAGCTCATATGACATTTAAGGGCTGTACCTTCAGACATTCACATGAAATGTGAGTTCCAGCCCCCATGGAGAGAGACCGAGAGACTGGGAAGGTCTTTAGCCAGCACAGTTGAGCTCTACGTGGATTCCTTAAGGAGACTAATGAATGTCTTGTGGTTCCCTGAAGGTGACCAAATGCCCCAAACCAGTGATAGCTTTGCTGCAGAGAAAGCCCCCTGTGCTTTAGCATACTGTCGTGGTTTAACCCAGCAGACAGCTCAGCACCACACAGCTGCTGGCTCTTTCCCCCTCAGTGATGCAGTTGGAAAAAAAAAAAAAAGGTAAAACCCATGGACTGAGGTAAAGACAGTTAAATAGGGCAGACAAGGAAGAAATAATAATCATAAAGACTATACAGAACAAATGATGTGCAAGCAATTGGTCACTACCTGCTGAACAGTGCCTAGCTGGTCTCCAAGCAGCTGTGCTCCAGGCCAGCTCCCCCCGTGTTCATTGCTCAGCATAATGCTGTATGGTGTGGGACATCCCTCTGACCATTGTGGGTCAGCTGCCCTGCTTCTGTGCCCTCCCAGCTCCTTGTGCTCCAGCCCCCTTTACAGGCAGGGCAGGGTGAGAATGCCTTTAGTGCAGCACTGCTCAGCAACAACTAACCCATAGGTGTGTTAGCAACATTGCTGTCACCCTAAATCCAAAGCACAGCACCATACCAGATACAGGTGAGAAATTTAACTCCATCCCAGCTGACACACCAGAGGTACCCATGTGCTGTAGAAGTCTTCGAGCATGCTTAGACCTCCCACTAGAGCAGTGGGATCAGCTGTCCTAACCTTGTCATACAAGATGGCAGGCTGCTGGGATGCAGCTGCATATTTTCAATGGGGAACTAAGCTTTGGTTCCTGAAACTCACAGGTTATCTTGGGCTGGGTCAGAAGGAAGCTTCTTCCTGCGACGTGTGAGAGTTCTGGTCTCGGGAAGGGCTGCTGAGCGTGCAGCTCAGATGATGAGTTTTTCAAGGTTGCATTCTGACAATAAATGTGGCAATGTCTCTTAAAGTTTGTGCATTTCACCACTTCCTTTTTATGCTGAGTTTCTGTGGGGGTGAAGGGGCTTTGAGTTTTTACTGCTCTTCAAAACAGGATTGCTGTTATTTGCTTTTCTTGTGTAACAGAGCAGGTTCTTGCCAGGGTAGAAAAGCTCTGCGAGTTGGATTTTGCCCTCTCATTGAATTCAGAGGCACATTAGTACTCACAAGGACGCTGATAAGCAATAATATTTTCTTTGCTGCCCAAGTAACCAGCAAAGTGAAAGAGGGTATTGTCTCTGGGGAATGCGAGCAGAGTCAGTTTTATCTTTCTGCTAGAGTACACAGGCTATCTTGGAAAGCTGGAGCTGAACCCATGGAAGCAGGGGCTTGCTCTCAAAGAGTCAGGGCTGGCTCCTGCCCTTCCTGGGAGCTCTGATAAGTACGATGGAAATAAGTTGAGTTTCATGGTCATTTTAGTTCTCAAAGAACACACTGTCTTGTGTAGTTTGTGCCCTCAACACCTGATCTTTCTGTCAAGATTTTCAGACTAGGGGCAGGAGTGCAACAGACATGGGCACTGTGGGGAAGTGAACCACCAGAAAAAGGTGTCGTCGCTGAGTGTGGAGTCATCCCTAGAGGATTCTCCATCCCCTCTGGTAGGCACAAACTGACTGCATCAACTGAGCAAAACTGCCCTCACACTCTTCCAAGGGTTGGCCCTGTTCTCCCTGCTTGATTTTGGATTGTCAGAGGTTTAAAAATAGTCATGAGACAACTTTTCTGTGGTCTGGGAGAGTTCACGTACAGCAAGGTGATGTTTCGCTCCCCGTGCCTCACTTCAGGATGTTTACAAGATTTTAGGAGCTCCAGGCTCTGCTGGCAGCAGAGTGGCAGTGATGATGCCCCAGATGCCTCAGAGCCCTTTGCTCCAGGGTTACTCATTTCTGCTACTCAAGGGAAAAGCAGTGCTTATCTGCAGCCTTTGCAGGGAAGTGCAAGATTTGGCAGTGGATCTCTACGGGAAATTCCCATCCTCTGGGCTTTCAAAGCAACCCTTCCTGGGTTGGGCAGCCTGCTTTATGCTTTGTGGCCTTCAGAGAAACACAGCCCTTCATAACCTTCAGTGAAGGTAAATGTCTTCTGCGTCTGATTTGGAGCAACACTGATAAAGGCTGGGGCCAACTGGCAAAAGAGCAGCTCTTTAGTGAAGGCCAGGTGGCTCTGTTGGGCAACAAGTTCAGCCAGTCACCTGGGTACCACTGCCAGCCCAGGAGGGAGACAGGCTTCCCTAGGAGGCTGTGCGATGTCCATCCATGACCAGCATCTCCATGTTGCTCTGCCAGACTAGGCTGGACACTTTCCTGCATAGGCAGCCTTGCCAGAGGCAGGACACATGATGTTCAGAAGTGCCACTTGGCTGGATTTTTTCCTGTGTTTCTGCATGCTTTATTGCTGTTGCTTTATTTTTGCTTCTCCTGCTTAACAGGGGAGGCAAGTACAGGTTTAATGTAAGACTTGGAAGTGGTCCCAGCAGAGCAATAAGGAACTAGCAATCAGCTTTTCTTGATATGGCTTCTCTTCTGGGGGATCCTACCCACATGCAGCCTTGGGGTCCTCATCAGGTCCTGTGGCCTTTGTCCGGCCGCCCTGGGGGCCCCTCACTGGAAGGATGCTGAGAGGGGATGTGGCACCAGCTGGTGGCTCTTTGTGGTGTGTGGGGCTGCAGTATGCTGCTGTTCAGTAAGGGACGAGCCTCCGTGACAATTACTGCCTTCTTTGGCTCAAGCAGGTATTTTTTTCAGGGGGCAGGCAAAGTGTTGGAACCCCCTTCTGCTTGTGGACCTACACAGTGGTGTCTTCTGTCAGCAGGGGAGTTCCTGTCTCAGCTCTCCATGTCACCTAGTAGGTCCGTGTGTGCTTTGGGCTGCTGCTGGCACGGAGGAGGACTGGATGAGCCTCCTGCCAGGTGTCCTGGTCTGTGTGCACTGAAAATGTGGGGCAGTGGGTCTTCTCCCGAGCACAGTCAGGAGGGCTCAGACCTCACTGTTTCATGAATGAGGAAATAACTCGTTTTCTTCTTGAGTAATTCCTTCACCTTCCAGTTCATGCCCTCCTTGCGCAATGTTGATACTCCAGGCAGAAGTGTTATTCACAGCCACGTTTCCATGCTCTATGTTCAAGTATTTTCGCAACAACTGAGAACTGCTGCTATTGTGCAGCGTAATTTACAGCCGAATTTTCTGATGAAAGACATGCATCCCTGGAACACAGCCTCCTCCGGGATCTCGCCAGGACAGTCCCTTTGTCCCACCACCACCACCACCACGTCTGCATACCCTCATCCAGCAGTAATCCTCCAACCTCTAGCCTGCGGGCTGGGCTGCTGATGGGAGGCAACAGAAGCAAGCCCCGGGGCTCCTGGTCTGAACGTGGCTGGGAGGAGGCCCGTCTTTCTCCAGCAGCCGGGAAAGGGACGGTCTACAGCAGTGGTAGAGGTGCTGAGCCGAGGGGGCATCCGATCTCTGTGGGCTGGAGGGGAAGCTCAGGCAGGCTGCAG
Organism: Oreortyx pictus; assembly: GCA_036925125.1. Classification (NCBI taxonomy): domain Eukaryota; kingdom Metazoa; phylum Chordata; class Aves; order Galliformes; family Odontophoridae; genus Oreortyx; species Oreortyx pictus. Next base: position 59,796,334 of record JAUPFR010000004.1, on the reverse strand, counting down.
CCGGAGAGCCGCTGGGCTTTGAGGCAGTGAGACTGGGGGGGGGGGGGGGGGGGGGGCGGCACGTGTCGTGTTCCAGAAGTGCACCCAGCCCTTAATCCGAGCCCCTTAGCGCTGGGTGTGCATCTTTAGGAACAAAAGGCAAAGAAAGGCGGTTGATAAAATCAGGGCCCGTCGCGGGACGGCTGATTTAATGGCTGGTTCCCAGCTGGCTGATCTGAAAGGCTTCCAGCCAGGGTGGCAGATAGGGTTGTTTTTTCCTAGAACATGCCTCTGAGCAGCTGTGAAAGGGTCCTACTGCCGGGCAGAGAGGCGTGCTGAAAGGTTTTTATTTGCTACTGCGGATTGTTTGGAGTACAGATGCTCTGGAGGACGTTCTGCATTATTCATGTGGTAGATACCTTCGCTAAAAGCTAATGCACAGCCTCGAGGCTGTGGGAAGCCGCGCGGTCCTTTGTGCGGTTTTGTTGATTCACTGGAAAGCCTGGACTACCCTTAAGCCTTTTTTTTCTTTTTTCTCTTTTTTTTTTTTTTTTTTGGATGAAAACAGAGATTGATAAAGGAAATTGAAGAATGCGACGTCACTTAGCTAATGGCTCTCCTCATCAGATCTTGTTGACAAACAGTGATCTGCCGATTTTTTAATTTTAATTATTTTGGAGCGCGTTGTTTGTATAAAAGCTGTTAGCCAGACTGGTCCTGTCCACGAGACTTCACCTGTAGTTTAGTTTTCCCGTGGCAGAGCTGCTCCCCTGAAGAGGCTCAAGTGTCTTGAGGTGAGGTATGCATGCCAAGGCAGGCTGTGAAAACTGAGCATTTGCGGTAATGGAGCCCTGCGCAGGGCTCCACAAATGCATATGCATTAGTTTTATCTGTGCAAATTCCCACTAGTGAGCGTGGATGCTGGGGCACCCACGTCCAGCAGCAGCAGAGCCACAGGAGATGGCATCTGCCTTTCTGCTGTGCATTGGGGGACCTCAGCAGGGCCACGCTGCAGGACCCAGGTCCCCTTCTTGTGGAAAGGGGTACAACTGCAGCATTCATGCGTGTGCCTGGGGCCCCTTCTGAGCTGCAGGTAGCACGTGCCTCTTTCAGGAGGAGCACTGCACTGCACTGCAAGCCTAGGAGTCAGAGCTTTTAAACGTAGCGCTTTTGCTGCTCACACCTGCTGCGGGGCAGACCCTGCAGCAGTCAGCAAGGTGGGTTTGGTTCCCAGCTGTGGGTGCTTGACAGCAGCTGCTCTGGTCTGTGGGCTGAACGCATGGAAAGCCATGCCGGGAACGCCGCTCTTCCTGTAGCTCTGTGTCATTTACCTCCTGGCTGCCAAGTGACAGCCCCAGACCGCACTGATCCCTGCCAAGCCAAGGTGTGCTGCTCTGGGCTCCCACCTGGGGACTCCCAGAGGACAGACAGACCCCATCTACAGGGCAATGTCCGTACAGGCAGGGCTACGGGAAAGGAAACTACCCCTCCTTGCCTTGTGTCGGGGGAGCTGAGCTGTGAACCGGGAAGTGTGAACTATTTTATCTGTGCTGCTTATTGCTCTCATGACAGTAAATCTGTAGCCCCTAGGTTTCTAGTGGTGTTTAAAATGACACGTGCGGATAGCATTTAGGGCTTCAGATTGCCGCATGATTGACTTGGGATCGAAAGTAACTTCTTCCAGATACTTGCTGGGGCAGGGCAGAGACTGACAAAGGGCAGCAGTCACACGCACGGGACCTACATGGTGGACGGCTGCTTACTTGGAAAAGCAGTACATTCATCGGGAGTGCTTGGATTTTCTGTGTTGGAAGAGAGTCTGCTCTGATAGCTGTTACCATCATTCCTTTCTTGTGCAGGAAAAGACAGTTTCTAGTTTGAAATTAAAAGGGGAAGAATGGAACTAATAGGGGATTGTCTTATCTGTTGAGATGCAAAGTGTGATTTGTGGTGGCTTTCTGGATGTCTAGAGCTTTCTGTGAACTGCAAGGCACGTTCAGCTGTTACCTCTTTTACAGTAAAACCTGAAGCATGTACTTTAATAAACCCCACTGGTGTTAGTGGTCAGGTTAGACTCCATCCTGTCATCCAGAAACTAATCCAGAAGTGGTTCTTCTTAGAGTGCGGAAGGAGAAGAAACTTTTCAGATACTTTTTGCATGTAGACATCTATGTCTGCACAGGGACATTTGCTTGTTTGTGTGTTAGGGAAGACCCAGCGCCGACACAGGTATAATGGAGCCTCTCCTGCACATCATTGCAGCCTTGACTTTCTGTGGTGGGAGCAGCAAGATTTTTGTAGTACTGAGAAGACATGATATGGCAGGAGTCCTGGCTCACTGTTTTGTAATCTGAACTCCTGGGAGTTGCTCTAGATCTTCAGACACAGACAAGGCTAGAGCTCTCCCCCTGCAGCAGACAAGATTGATCTGCTCTTGTGAAACTGCTGATAACACAGATGTTTGGTGTGTTGGACCTGGAGCTCAGTCTCATGTGTTAGAAAAGAAAAAGTTTCCGAAGACCCATAAGAAAAAAAAGCATAGAAGTAGTGGAGAACTTGCACCTTTCTCTGTCACACTTCCATGAACAGCAAGCACTTCGCTGTCCCACATGCAGTTCAGTCCATCTGCTGGTTGCTCAGCTAGTGAATTGCCACCCATCAGCTCTGGCTTTCCCTGCTATTACTACATCAGCTTAGTTCTGGCTGGCATGGCTCACAGCTGCTGACAATATTGGCTTCTTGGAGGGGCAAACACAGAACCCACCCAAACCTGGCTAAATTCCTCTGCAACAGGAGGGGAATAGGAAGGGAAAAGTTGGAATTTGGGCTCCAATGTTAGGCTGTGTTCAGGGCTAGTGTGCTGGGACCCTCTTCACTGTGGCCTGCAGGGTCCAGACCAGGAACAGGATGTCTGAGGACATTAGAGAGAGCAGAGGAGAGACCCTAGCTCTAGACAAAGGGGATTGTAAGCCTTTCCATAGCAAGAAAGTCAGAACAACATGAAAAAGTGGGATACCTGGGAGGGGCAGTGAACAGAAGAAGCAGAATGAGCATGGCAATCTAATGATGCCAGACCACTTTGATTTCCTCTCATGAAGGGTGATCTGCCCAGTGGACAGTGTAAAGACGGGTAGGTAATTTATCTTGGCTTTAGACCAACATTAAGTGCTGCTGCACGTAAACAAGATGAACAGGAAAGAATCTGGTAAATTATAAAGAAAGCACATACTCATCCATGTTAGTAAAACAGAAATATGTTAGCTTTAGCTGCAACTGCTCTGGAAAAATACAGATCAGCTGGGAGAAAGTAGAAGCAATGGAGAGAGAATGAGGTACATCCGAAGAAGTCCAAAAATGTGTGTCAGAGGCATAGGAAAACTTGCTGCATGAAGGACAGATTTTTTTTTTCCTGTGAGGTAACTGAATAGGATAAGAAACAATCACACGATTGCACGAAGGGAGATTTAGCTTTGAAAGCTGTGTAATATTAAAGTCAGCTGAGACTGGTAAGTTTTATAGGAAGCTGCTGCTCTGTCTGTCACTGGAGGATTTTAGAAAAAGATTTTCAGGGAAGGATGTAAAGAAATGAATGAAAAGAATAATGAAAAATTGTGTTCCCAGGACCTGTGTGGCTCTGCCTGTTTTCCATAAATTTATCCTTCCCGGGAGACATGCAGGTGTATATCGAGGGTGGTGAGAGTCTACTCTGAACTTGAGCCTGCAGTGCTCAAAAAGTAGGAACTTCCCATTTTTCACAAATCCTATCAATTTAAGGACCTTCTGTCTAACCTCATGCTTCTTGGTTGTTCCGGTGTGGAACTGTACTCATTATTGGAAACCTGAAGACACATAGATTTTGGTGTTTGGTGGCACAGTTTGGCATGTGAGGCCTGGCTAGAATTTAAAAAAGCTATGCTTACTCTGCCTCACTTTTTTCCACCAACTTTGTTCTCTATACTTCTTTGATCTAATTTTCCTTTTCCCAGCCTTCCCTGAAAGCCTAACATTGCTTTCCTTTTTATTTCATGAAACTGGATTTAAATGAGGACATACTGCAGTTCAGCTATTTTTGTTGCGTTCAGTCACCTGGTTGAGTTGTTGCCTCTCATTTTCCTTCTCCTGAGTGCTGCTGGTCTGTTGAATCCCTTCCTGACAGTGTCCTGTAACAGGAACTTCTCCCATTTTCTTTACAGTGAATGCACTCAGAAATTTCTGGTCTACTTTCAGTCTGTCTTCCTTGAGATACAGAGTTGCAGTATGACCAGAGAGAGAGATACCTGCTCAGACTGCCAGGGCTGCCAGCAGCATGATGCTCAGGACATGGTATGACTGGGTTTTGAGGCTGGGGTGCAAACTCCATGGCCTCTTTGTGCAACCAGTTCAACTGCTGGGCAGCTCCCACAGAAAGAAGGTCTTGTGTGCTGAAAGTCAGGCTGAAGGACCTGTGCTTCCCTGGATCCTTCTTCATCTCCTTCTTGAAAGTAGGAATATTTCCCTTCTTCAGTCCTCTGGGACATCTCCAGGTTGCAATGACTTTCTAAGACGACCAGAGCTAACTTTGAAATGACAAGGCTGGCTCCCTCTGCTCCTGTGGGTTCGTCCCGTTAGGCCCTTGAGCATGTCCAGTGTGTTTAATTGTTACCCAACCCGCTCTTCCTCCGCTGAGGGCAAATCTTCCTTGCTTCTGACATACTCAGTAGTCTCAAGGGCCTTGGGATTGCTGAAGACTAGTTTTACCAGTGTAGTCTGGGACAAATGCATTTGATACCTCAGCCTTTTTTGGGGTTTGTTCTCACCAAGTTGTCACTGCCATTCCTCAGCAGGCTCACATTTTCCACAGTTATCCTTCTGACTGATGGTGTCTGTAGAAACCTTGTTGCCCTACACATCCCTCACCAAATTCACCTTCAGATGGGCCTGTGGCTTTCCTAAGCCAAGTCCTATGTGTTTAGACATTATCAGTGTATTTCTCCCAGGTTAGTGCTTCCACTTCCTTTGTGGATCCTTTTTTATGGCTGAGATTTGTGAGGAAGTTCTTGTTCATAATGCAAGTCTAATGCTCTTATCTTGCATTTTCTGACAGACCATTCCTGAACTCGGAGAAACTGACCTTTGAAAATCCCACTTTGGTTGTACTGGAGAAAGAATTCAGTAGTTCTTGTGCCACCTAGAAATTGTTCCTTACCTCTCTTGTTGGCCTTTTGTGTATCAAATCTGCCTAAATTTACAAGCCCCCTTATATTTTCTTCATTGCACTATAACTTCCTTTGCTTCCAGTACTGTGTTCTATAATACTTTCTTGCCACCTGCAACGGCTTAACAGTTGTACCTACCTTGCTTCTTGCTCCTGCGCAGCAAGCTTTGTCATTTGTGCTTAGATCTATTTTCTGAGCAAAAGCAGAGTAGCAGTTAATGTTTGGACTTTCTGTCCTCTTTGGACAAAATAAAATATTTGCATTGACTTTTAAGAGGGGAGTTGAAATGCAGGTGATCTGCCATGGCACCTGCACAACTCTGTTGCATCAGAGAGTAGTCTCCTCGGTACCAGAGGAATGGAAGATACAGAGGTACTCACGCAGTGCCTCTGGCTGCTGTTGCTGGGGAGAAAGATAACATGTTAAACTTGTAGTCGGTTCTTAGCAGTACTTCTTCCGTACTGACAACCGCACATCACACAGCTTCATGCAGAGCCTTTTGCACCTGAAAATAAGGAGCGCTTGAAGTGCAAAGGGAAAATGTGATCCTTTGAGCACAATGTCTGGGTGGGTGCATGAGGACTTTGCTTTGATTTAATAATGTACAATTTCTTGGAAAGAGCCTGTTATAAATGAAGTGTAACTGACAGGAGAAGGGTGCATTCACATTTATGATAGAGAACTTTATCCTGGGGAAGAAATAGCTGCTAGTGGAATGCGATGAGTGGTCCAGAGTCAATGGAGCAGAGTTCTTTTGCAAAGCCCTCTCCTGCTCTTGCAACAGTCTGACAGCACAATAGCTTCCTTGGTATTTTGAAGGGTTTTCTCAAGTTCTCTTGCAGCTTACAAACCAGAGACTGTCCCTTCACCTGCCTGGTGGCACACAGGATGTATTTATGAGCAGGTCTGTATCTTTAGTGACCCTTTCACTAAGTGACTTACAAGCACAACCCAGCAGGCTTTCCCCAGGCTCCTGTTGCTTGTCTGTGAGGCCTGGAGGTGAGTGGTTCTGGAATAACTCTCTGCCCTGCCTGTTCTCACGCCATGTATGAAGAGCAGAAAGCAGAAGACTGAAGGTCTCGCGTGCATGGGGGAGTCACTTAGTAGCAGGTGGTACAGGGCCCCAGGAGAGGGAGTGGTCTCGCTCCTTCCCTCCAGCAAGGCAGTGATGGAGAAAGCCATGGCTGTGCTGTCGCTGGGGTCAGCTTTACTTGGAGCAGGGGAGCTCTTCACTAACATTTGTGACAGTGCTGTCCCTGTTGCTGCTGTTCATGGAAGGAGAGAATGGAGGCTGACAGCGTGGTGAGCTGTGCAGAGCTGACCACTCTGGTGAGATCACCCGAGAACAAGCAAAGGGTAGGATTAATGGTGGCTGGGCTGCTCATGATCCAGGAGGCTGACTGCTCGTGCCTGAGCCTGGTGTGTTTGCATGAGAGATGCTGTCCTGTCTTCCAAAACCCTTCAGGGAGGTGTGTGTGTTATTGGCAGAAAACTTCCAACAGTGCTTGATTTAACAACAGGGGCATGTTTTCCCACTTCCTTTTCTGCTGGAACACTTTTGTCATGAAAGCTAGTGGCAAAGAAGGACACAAAAGACTGAAAACTGAAACCCAGCACTGTTCCTAGACATTGGCACTCCAGACTTGCACAGGCAGACACCTTTCCTGCTGCTTGCTTGCTTAGTCATTGCTGCACTCCTTCCTGCCAGGTTTGCAGCCAACAGCCATTAGTTTGCTTAGGGCTAGAAGAAGAGGTGAGAAATACATGAAGACTAGTGTTGGATTGAAGGTTGTAAAGCCATCAGAAAATAAGAAGTTCCTCTACACACTGTTTCTCCAGTATGTCACTTGGAGTTCTGCTGCGTGACAGCAGGGGCAGGGTCCGCTGGAACACGTGTGCTGCAGAGATCTTTGCTCTGTGGGAGAAGCGCTGGTAATGTTATTCAGAGTAAATATAATGCCCTGATGTTTGTACAATCCTTCTCTTTCTTTTGAGGAAACAATTGCAGCATAGCTGGGTGAACCTGCGACTTGGTTAGCTTGTTTGGTTATTCTAGGTATCTCCTGAAAGGCTTCTGAGTTTTGCTGGAGTGCAGCACCCTGGGGAGAGATGTTTTCTGTGGGTGGTGCAAGAAACGCTGTCCCTGCTGACCCCAGATCTGTGGGGCTGTACCTGGCTGTGCCCTGATAGCACAGTGACAGCAGGGAGCCCAGCAGCAGGCAGTCCTTGGTCCCTCCAGAGCCGTGGCACCTGCAGGGGAGCTCAGAGCAGGGGTCAGCACCCCTTCATTTGAGGCCGCTGAGACCCAGACCTTGTGTGTGAGCAAGGACCGCATGGGAGCAGGAAGATTTCTGGCTTCAGCCTAAACCTGCTGGGGGACAGTGCAGGGAGTGGAAGGTGAGTACCTCTGTGGAGCTGGTCTGTACAGCCTGCTTGTTACAGTCACATCATGAAATTTACAGTGCATGTAGCTGGCTCTCAGGCAGAAAACCAGCAGCGTTCCATGATATATTAATGACTGTACTTAAAGTCATGTATTTAACTGCTTCCTTTCTCCAAGCCCTGGCATATTACGAGTGGCTGCATCCCTCCTGTGTCCCATACTCAGCATGATATGCAGTGTGGGGCACGTGAAGCTGATTTCATGCATGTCCTGGCTTTGTCATCTGTCCCTGTGTGTTAGCAAACTGCCATTATTTGACTAGCCTTGGCAGAGCAAGGGGGCTTTTTTTTGTGTCTCCCAGCTTGACACCTCTTGTCTTTTGGCAGCAAGTTACGTAATTAATTTTTTGGATGGGGAGGGGCAAATGCAAAGATAACAGGAGAGGGAGGAGAGAGGATTTGGCAGAAGGCTAAGCAGAATGAAAATGAGCTGAAGGCAGAAGGAAAGAAGCGAGAGAAGACCATAGACCTACGCAGATTTGGGGAAGCCTGGTGATTTCTTGCTTTGTTTGGTTTTGTTACCTGAAGCTGAATGCATGTAAAGGTTTTGTTTTATGGATGGCTGAAACAGGGCTGAAAAGTGGATGAACCTCTTCTCTGGAGACGTTTAGCCATCAGTCCTTTTGTCAGTTTCAGTCTGTTTATTTGCATGCAGCTGGAAGCCTGATTCTCTCGTGGCACTCTCCTTGGGTACTTGTGAACAGTGTTCTCAAGAGGCCTGCAAAGCTGCTCTAAGATTTACTTTTTGGCTATGGAACCATTCCCCAAAAATGATGAGGTTGAAAGGGATAAGACATTACCAATGCCAAGCAAGTTTAGCGTTCTGAAAGAGAAAAGGGAAATGAAAAGTTTCCATGGCATTGCACATTGAAATATTCCCGGTAGCTTTCAAAATCTCCTCTTACCAGCAATTGCATTCCTTTATTTGTCCCTGTTTTATCTCTTTTTGAACCTGCTGGCAAGAGAAGGAACAAATAATAGATTTATTTTTTTCTGTTGTTTTTCTGCTTTTCAAATTATTGATAACATTCAGATTAGGACCTCAGAAAAATAATTCAGAACTGTAAATTCTTCTGACAGGAGGAAAGAGTGTCCAACTTGTCAGGCTGGATTACCTGGGCATCGGGTGCTTTTCAGAGTGGATAATGAGGGAAAGGTAGAGCTTGGAAATCTGCCTAGGAACAAAAGGAAACGGCACTTAAAAGCGTTGTGGGATACTGTCACACCTCGTGCTTTCCCAAGGGGTGCTGTGGAGTGGGGTCTCTGGAGGCTAACCCTAATTTCAGCCATGCTGTCCTTGTGCCAGGGCAGCTCTGTTGCTGGAGTGCAGCATGGGCTGTGCTTAGCACAGGTCTCGTGAAAAGGGAAGGCTTGTTGAGGTGAAACTGCAGAGAGTGAAGGAAAGATAATCATTAATCTTAGATGTCATTCGTAGCTATTTGTATTGTTCAGCCCAAGAAAAAAGGAAACAGTTATTTGACAATGGGGTTGTACCATCCATACTGAACATGATGGGCTGGAATGCTCTCAGCCCAGGTGTGTCGTGTGCTTAGAGGTGTGAGGATTTCCATACGTGCTTGAATGGGGAGAGGATGCAAGTCTTGTTTATCTGGTGCTGCTGCTCTGAGATCAGCCCAGAGATCAGTGGCAGAACAGGGAAGACTGTTCTCCCTTTGCTTTCCTGAAAGTAGGTGGGACTGGACAGCATTCTGTTAGACCTCACAAGCTGCGATCCAGCCTTGAAAGTCAGCACAGGCTGAAATGAGTGCTGCTTCTGCAGTTCACACAGCCTTCACGTGCCCTGCTTCAGCACCAGGACTCCCACACAGTCTTGTGAGGGACTTCAGATCTAATGTGACGCTCCTCAGGTAGTAAAGAACAGGATGAAGTGGTGAGGAAGGCTCAAATAGCCAGTGTTGTTTTGACGACAGCAGTAAAACAAAGTCTGCATGCCTTCTCCTGGCAGTGACACAGTGCTTTGCGACTGGGTAGGCACACTGGAGATAGCATAAGGTTATCAGCAGCAACACCCTTCACCAGCTCTGTGTCTCACCCCATTCAGGAAAAGCCTTTTTGTGCCTGGAGGCCCTGGAATGCACCCCCAGAGAATTTTTGTGCCAAGCTGCACTGAAACATTTTCTGTGCCCGCTGGCTTCAGGCTGTTTTGGGGCAGCTTGAAGCCAGGCTTCCCTGAAAAAAAATGCCCACGTCAGTTATGTTGTGGCCAGCTGCCCTCAGCTCACAAGCGGTCTCAGTCTGATTAGCTTGAAAATATTTCAATGCCTGGGGGCCTCCTAGAATTTACATTGGCAGAGACCCAGGTGGTCCAAGCAAAATGAGATGTTTTTCTGCCCTCTGGACTTGTGCATCCATCTGCTATGAGTTCTCTGGATGCCATCTTCTGACGCTTTAAGGGCACCTCTGTCTCCTTCCTTTCTTTTCCACAGTATTTTGTAACCTCTGCTTCTGAAGGTCTGATCCCATGAGACTCATTTCTCCCACATTCAGCTCTACACCCAGGCTGTGCCTTCCTTCTGTGCATTTGTTTTGCAGTTCCATGCAGCTTTCAATCTAAGGGAAATAGAGCCTGTGTGTTTTCATGGGGACACTGCAAAAGGCTTAAACTCAGATGCTGCATCAGCCAAACAAGTACAAACTGCTAGCAATCAAAACTGTTGCTGACACTTTGATGGGTCAAGGTGGATGGCAGAAGAAAGTCCCAGTTCCAGAAGCAGACCTGCATGCTTAGCCCTTGGTTGTGGTGGGTGGGTCCTGGAAGCTGACAGGCACCTGGCAGTCAAAAAATGAAGGTCCTGTCTGGCAGCCAGTACATGAGTAAATGGAGGTCCTGGCTCACGTGCCTTCTGGTGTCATCCCTCCTCCCCAGTGTGAAGATCTGGTGTTACATGTTGTGTGTGTGATGTGATAGAGTTGTGGGGCAGCAGATGGCATACGCTTTGGAGTTTGCTAGTCCCTTGGGGCTGGGGAAGAGCAGAAGGCTGGCAAGCCTGGAGTGTGTCATGCCAGAGCTGGGCATGCTAAGCAGGATTTCCTGCCCCTGAACATCCTGCTTAGGTTACAGACCCATCTCACATCTGGCCTTTACACAGTCTGAACTCCGTGAAGCAGCATGGTGGAGCACAGCTTGCAGTGGCACTCACAGCCCATACTGGAGACGTGTGTGCTTACAGCAGAGGAGACAAAGGTCTGGTTCGCAGCTCCTCCCGCTCCCTGCAGTGCAGGCTGATTGGTGGCACAGTGCCCGGGTGAGCGGAGGGAATCCCTGCATCATTCCCTCTGCATCCTGCTGTGATGTGACCACCATCCATTTGTGTTCCATTTCTCCCAACACCACATGCTTTTTATGATCTAGTTCTGCTCAAGTCCGTTCTCCCATCCCCACCCCTCTCCTCATCTTTTTCCTCACTGTATTAATTTTCTCCTTTAGAGAAAGAGAAGGGACTGGCTGAAGATGCCAGCACATAAAAAGAGACCCGGAGTATGTGCTAGAAATCAGCTGGTGGCAGTGTGTAGAGCCTGGTATTTCCAGGAGACAAGGTGCCCACAGTCTTCCTTCCAGGCTTTACCAGAGTCTGAGGAAAATAAACTTCGTGATCTGTAATACCTCTGGCTGCTGGCACTGTCTGCGGTGTACACCAAGATCATAAAAAACGGTGTGAGGTCAAAATAAGCTTCTGCCGATCTTGTGAGTTTGAGGACCATCTTGTGAGTTAGCAGCCAGCACTGCTGCTGTGACATAACACGAAGCACCAGAGGAGAAGGTGCTCTCAGTTTGGTTTAGGTTTGGGCTAGGCTGTTACAATATCTGTGTTTCCTCAAACACAGGTCTCTTTTTTTTATCATGTGCCTATTTTGTTCAGGGGCAAGAGAAATTCACCCAGAATTCACAGATTTTGTGCATGGTGCAGGCGAAAGTGGTTTGAGTGGGATACAGCAGGGTGAGTGGGAACGTGTTGGCTACAGTGAAGCACACGTCCATTCAGTCAGACGTTCATACACCGATTTATTCGGCATTTCCCAGGGGGTAGAATAGGTCTTCCAAGACTGCTACTGGGTATTCCAGACATCTTTAGACTTCACAGCCCTTGTGAGGAACTCACACCTTCAGCAAGGATCTTGGGCATTTCCAGTCACATTTCACATGTGAGCCTCATAAAGGATTCAGAGCTAAAGCAGAGGAAAGTCCATTCAGTGTTGCTGAATTCTGTTTTTGAGGGCAGGTGGTGGACATATGTACACTTTCTTTAACCATCATTTCTCTAGAAGTTATGCAAATCTTTCCACATTTTTGTCTAGCCAACACAGAAGGGTGAAGGAGGATGTGTTTGAGGCTATCAGTGCACTCCCGTGGTTTTCTGAGCAGCTTTTTGATTGGAAAAGGAGTGTCATTCTTTATGGCCACTGCCAAGAATTGCTTCTGCTTCTTTAGCTTCTGTTAAAACATCAGACCCAAGAGGGGCAAAGGACAATATGACTGCATCTTTAACAGAAGGTCTTGTGAAACAGCAGACTTACTTAGAGATGAATGCTAGGTTGTGCCTGAGCCATTGTTGACTGTGCTTGCTCCATCTGTGACTCAACCTGTGCGTACCCAGAAACAGTAGGGCTATGCGCAGACCCATTTTTTCACTAAAGCCTGCACTCTGTGCTACACGTGCAGATACTTTTTCTGTCTGCCTTGGGTCTCTATTGTTCTGGGCCCCTGGTCCCAATCCCTACTGCTTGCAAAGGGTTGAACCAGAGAAAGCTTTCACAGTCATGCCCCCAGCTCTTAGCAGATGTGAGGAGTTGCAAGTATGACCTCCCTTTATCTGCCTCCTGCTGCATTTTGGAGCCTGGTTAAGAGGTGAGGATCTTCTTACACTTGCATGAGAGCTCCTTTGCTCTGCAGTTAAGGGTCTTCACATAATCAGATCTTTATCCACATTGTGTCCTTCTGCTTTCACCTCCAGAATCCAGGAATGCCTGTTGTGAAGGGGCTTCAGGGAGCCTTTAATGACTGGCTATGCGTCCTTGCAATATCTCCTTCAGTCTCCTTCGTTATCCTTCATGCATAGACAGAGGAACTGCTTTCTCTGTTTATGCCAGCAGTAAGGAACCATGAGGCAAATAAATGTATTTTACTTTGTTTCAAGTAAAGCACAGCATATTCTTTAATGAGATGAGAATGCTTCCAGTGGTAGGGCTGTTCAGCTCAGTGGGCAAAAGCTATCTGGAAAATATTTTTCAGCCTTGAAAAGCTTGCTTTGACTGACTGCTAAAATCAGTGCTGAGCTGAGACCTTGGGAAAGCTCACAGAGAGCTCTGTATCCCATTCTGGTATCTTTCGGGAGCTTCAAATGAAAACCTCCCTAAATGCTCTTTGTTGGAAGAGGGAGGAGTGACATACAGGCTCCTAAGTCTTGGTCTTTGAAAGCTGGGTGAGAAGAGAATGTAATTCTCTAAACATTCTTTGCCATCAGCCATGTGGTTAGAAATATATGCACACTGGTACAGTCTGTAGTTTCTCCCTCCATCCCAGTTTCTCCTTCTTCGCAGGAAGTGACCAGTGACAAGTGACCAGTGACACTGGCAGTTAGGTTAGCCTGGTAAGGAGTAGGGAGGGAGGGAGGGATAGTGATTCTTGGATTGCAATGGCTGTGTTGCCTTCCTCCTGCCTCCAGGATGTGAAGGGTCCTGTCCTGTTCTGCACAGGACTCATGGTCCCTTCTCCACTCTTTTTTTCATCCTTTCATGCATTCAGCCTCAGCTGCTGTCTGAGATTGCTGCTTTAGACTGAGCCACAATGTGTGGGGATCTTCTACCTCAGATGAGGGAGAACTCAGCTCCAGATTCTTCTCAGATTAGGGATATGCTACCTGTGGGTTCCATGAAACAGAAGGGACTTGAGAAGTTTTGCAGTCAAGGAGCAAACAGGACCCAAAGGTAGAATTTTACTGAAGTCATGATTATGAGACCCCCACCTCCATTAAGGAAATGAGTGACCTTGTTCTTCTCTGGAGTTGAAGTTTGGTTGTGTAAAAGCAGGGATTCAATGAACTGAGGCCCACTGGGAAAAATCTAACACCATTAATTCCCCAAAACATTAAAGGGGAAATGTACTGTTATGGGATTGTGAAAAAACTTTTAACTCTCTCTTTAAAATGCACAAATAACAGTTTGCTTTTTGAAGGGAGGGGTGTGAGTTTTTGAGATTAAAAAAAAAAAAATCTGCCCTGTTGACAAAATGTTAGAGTATCTTCCTCCATTTTCTCTCCATCATCCCTTGTACTAGTTGCTGTTTGCTGCCTTGACACAGTTTTGAAAATGACTGTCTCTCCAAAAAGCAGTTTACATGAAACAGGGGAGAAGTGTATTGTTTCTACTCCCCGTTGGAGGAGCAGTCCAAAAAGCCAGGACTGGATGACAAACTTCAGGTTTTTGGGGCTCAAAGTCCACACACAGGAGCATACGTCTTGGTGTACTGCCAGAGGCGTTTTCAGTACAACACACACAGAGGACCTAAAGTTAAAGAATCACAGAACAGGTGAGGTTGGAAGAGACCTGGTCCAGTCTCCCTAGGCAAACAGGATCAGCTGAAATGGGCTGCCCAGGACCATGTTCCAGGTGGGTTCTAAGCAGCCCCACAAACTTTCTTGGGGAACCTGTGCCAATTCTCTGTCACCTGCACAAGAAGTTGTTTCCTGATACTCAGAGGGAACCTCTTGTGTTTCTGTTTTTGCCTACTGCCTCTTTTTTTGGCACTGGGCAGCACTGAAAACAGCCTGGCTCTGTCTTCTTTGCGGTCTCCTTTCAGGTATTTATTGACACTGATGATATTGCCCCTGAACCTTCTCTTCTCCAGGCTGTCACAGCCCACTCAGGCTTTTTCATAGGAGAGGTGCTCCAGCCCCTCTGTAATGTTTTTGTGCTCTCTGTTTACTGAATTGGTGCATGAGGGTCATCTGGGAGCTCAAAAACCCTCATGCAGAAGGTGGGGGCTGGTCTGTTGCAGGACTCGCCCAAAACAGGAGACAATTCATGGTGGGCTTTCCCACTGTTTCCCAGTTTTGGGAAGTAGTGCTGGTGGCCTTACTGGCTGGGAAGGTGCTTCTGTTCTGTGAGGTGGAGAGCAAAAGAGGAAAGGCCAGTTGTCTGTATGGTGTGTGAGTGGAGCAGGCAACTTGGTGTTGTTCTTTCAAAGCAGATGCTTGAGGTCATCAGCTACTGTATAGACTGCCCTGCAGAGCAGTGGTCTGCCCAGCCCAGCTCTTCCCAGTTTCTGTATCTGGGCTACTGCTCACTTGTGCATTTGGTATTAGTCCATTATTTATATAGCATTTAGGGTTGTTGAGAGTTGTCATTGCTGCAGAGACCAGCTATGAGGCAAGTAAGACTGCACTGGGCAAGGGATCTAAAGTAAAGAAGTCCCACTAAAAAGCTCGTTTTTAGGACTTTTTTTGAAGCCAGCAAAAGCGCTGTGCCTGTGCGGGCACTGGCAGCTTGTGGTCAGGCTGCTAGGAGGGTGGAGATGACACTGACCACCTCTTGATCTTAACCCCTAGCTGCTAGGCTAAAAGCAGCCCTATGGAGGGTTGAAGTTAGCTTCCTTTCACACAGCACACCAGGTTAGAAAAGGGTGTTGCTGCCCACTGTCAGCAGGGAGGAGAAAAAAGTGTGAGTGCAGCCCACACTGTCCACACAGTACTTGCAGCAGCAGATGTGGGAGGTGGGTCGAGCAGCACGGTGTATAAGTGATGTCCCTCTTTGTTCAGCAGAGCAGCTCTCTTATTGGTAGTCTCTGAGACTGTGGGTTTAACCATGGTTTCCACCAGACAGCGGGCTTGCCCCGGTATGCCTGTGGTGACTGAGATGGAGGGACTGCCCAGAAATGTGTCTGTTCAGTATGAGCAGTGACCAGAGCTGTTTCAAGAGAATTGAACTTCTCAGCAGTGTGTGGTGACAGGATGGGAGGAAATGGCCACAAACTGAAGCATAAGAAGTTCAGCACAAATGTGCGTGGGATCTTCTTCACAGTGCAGTGACGGAGCACTGGCACAGGCTGCACAGAGAGGTGGTGGAGTCTCCTTCTCTGGAGATGTTCAAGACCCATCTGGACGCCTACCTGTGCAACCTGGGCTAGGGAGCTGCTTTGGCAGGGGGTTGGACTCGGTGATTTCTAGAAATCCCTTCCTGCCCCTGCAGTTCTGTGATTCTGTGTGAGAGCTCCAACAGAGAACTAGGAACGCTGACCTGATTTCTCTGCAAGGATCTTTGTGTAGGCTCCATAGGTTGCACTGTCTTAATAGCTGAGATCTGTCAGCTATGAATAGCTGTGCTGTTCTTGTTAGAGCCAACTGCAAGATCATTTCTTGCTGAAAAACTACATCTTGTCCACCTGTGTGCACAAGGGCTGGGACGCTGTTGAAAACTTTGCATGGATTTGGGACAGTTTCTGTACACGCAACTGCTTGATGGTGAGGAGGCTGTTCAGATACAGGAGAACCTATTGCATGGGTTGTGACTCATAAGTCAATGACTAATTTCACAGCCTCGTGTTGCCCTAGAATAATCTCAAGCCACCAAAGCAAAATAATTTTTTTCAACCTTCCGCTGTGTTCACGTCAGCTCTGGCTGTTTATTTCCCACATCAACTTGCTTCTGAGCAGTACCTCTTGGATTTTGGCCCATTCCTATGTTAATGTGGGGCCTTATGGGTAATTCTGGAACTCCGCTTGAATTTACAGGCCATCCTATTGACCTGGATAGGATAGTGCAGAGAGTCTGGAGCTTTTGTTTTTCCACTGCTCCTTCCCTCACATCATCCACTGAGGAGCACCCATGGCAGACTCTTCCTAAGGTTTTTCATTGGCCTGTGTTTCAAAGCCTTTTCATTTTCCCAAAAACCTGAACTTTCAGAGTCATTCAGAACACTGTATTATTTCATGAGCTACAGGGTATAAACTTTCTGTATGTTGGAATTTCACTCATTTGGTCTGCTGATAAATCATCCAAGTTTCCTGCTGATGGAGCCACATCATTCATTAAGTAATTTGTTAAAGGATTTTGCAAAGGGTCACATTGATTACAGATCTTCCTGTCCAGGTAAATTGTCCAACAGATCCCCAGGCACTGGTGTGTGTGCCTAGATGCTGAGATGATTTTTTTCAGGCAGTCTCCTGTTCTTGGAGAGGCTCCTTGCAGCACGCTCATTTTTTCTGTATTTCTTTTTAATCTGTTCACCTGATTTTCACTTGAGCATCGTCATTTTATCCTTATTTTGACTCTTCTCTGAATCCTAGGACTGCTGTTAGAAAGAACACTCTAAAGATCTCTATTGCAGGCAGTAGGGTTTAAATATGGTTTACTAGCCCTTGATTTTCTCCGGTCCAGCCTTCTGTTCAGGACTGTTACCCACGGTATAGGAGGACAGAACCTTTTCTCAACAGGTTGTGACAGAATTTCCAAGGATGGAGACCTCCATCACCACTTGAGTGACCTGCTGCAGAGCATTTCCACACAGTCCTCCCAGACAAGTTTTCCCTGTCATTCACCAATTTTCTTAGCTGGGGATCTGCTTCTCCTACTGTTCTAACCTGCTGTTGCTGCACCTTCTCAGGCTGTTTTTTCCCCCATGTCTATCTCCTAATGATGATCTTTTGTTGTTATAATGGTGTCATGAGGATCATGGTTCCACTAGGACCATCACTGCTAGTCTTCTGTTATTCCCACCCATACCTTGCCCTTCTGTTCCTTGGGAAAATTGTAGGTGCTGCGAAGTCCGTTTCAGTGGCAGCCAAGTTTTAGATCTATAAACTGGAATAGCAGAGGGCTGTTTTCTGTGTTTCTTAAGCACAGGCTGAATTTGGGGATTTAATTCCTTTTTTCCTTTATTCCTTGTTTGCTGTAAAAAACTAGCAGGTAGACTTTACAATGACATCAGTATCTTGCTGTGTATTCTTCTTCCTGTAGGAATGACAACCTAACAGTGAACTCTCTCTTTTCTTGGTGATTTATTTCTGAGTTGAGATTGTTGCTGTTGAGAAGTGTAGGGTCTCCTCATCATAAAACCTCTTCCATCTCAGGAGTAGTTTAGATAGAAGTTCCCTGGAGCCTGGTAATAACTTCCTTTTGGAGAGCTAACTTTCCTGCTGTAAGGAGGACTTGCTGCATCCAGACAACAAGGTGATGTTTTGTTTTGTTTTGTTTTTTTTCCCCAGTAAAGATAAAGTCAACCTGTCTGTAACAAATGCAAAGTTGTTTGATAACAGTGCTCCTCCGGGGCTGTTCAGGGGCCCAGCACGTTATCCCTTAGCTGTCCTTTTGCCTGTGAAAATCTGTTCTTCCAAGACTAGTTTCCCAGTATCAGTGATTTCTTTATCAGGTAATTTGCATTCCTTTGGTTTGTTTGGGGAAGGTGGCCACACAGTATTGGAGATCTGTTGCACCTGATGTTTTCTGCGCAAGACATTTAATTAGCTAAAAATAAAGGTAGAACATTCTGTGTTGAAAGTGAGGAACAGAAGGGACTGTAGGAGCTAATTTTTGACCTGTCAGGATTGAATTTTTACAGGTGTGAGTATTTGTTGAGGGTGGGGCTGGCTCTGAGCTGTGCTGGTGGATGAGAGGAGGGCAGAGACTGGGACAGAAGTGGTGTCATACTGCAATTTGCAGACCAGATGTTGGTGTGTAATGTGGGATGCATGTGCTCTGGATCTTTGTGTTGATGGGTACTTGTAAAATCTCAGTTTGTCTGTCCAGGGTCAAGCAACAGGTTGCTAGCATTTAACAGCTTTTCTGTGAGGGTGCCAGTTTGCAGTATCATGCTAGGTGCAAAGACGCTTTAAAGTTTCTTGGACCCCCTGTTGTCAAGTGGTGATGATGCGTCTGACTTCCCAGCGCTGAGTGCATGCTTTCCTGACAGTGCTTACCTATGAGTGAGTGGTAAGAGCTTACAGCTCTTGCTGTAACTCGGAAGCTGCTTGACTGGGACCCCCCTCAGTCTGCAGTATCACTGCTTCAGCATCACTCATTAACTGTGCCAGTGCACAGCAAACACGAGGACAGAATCCTGTCCCAGCCTTTGGCCATACTTCCAGTTGCTTGCATGGAACTCTTTCAGCTACAACTCGTTTGCCTGGACTGCGTTTGTTTTCCTTCTCCTTTCTGTCCCCTCCACATGCCCCTTACTGCGTGGCTCTTGTGGAAAGAGGAGTTAGTAGCCAGGATTGCTTTCTGTACTGCACTGGTAGCTTCCTGTTTTGAATCAGTTTTTTCTGTTCCATAAAGCCGCACTGCTTTGTAGGGAGGTAATTCTTCTGTTTAGCATGCTTCAATTTTAATATCATTTAAAATGCTGTCTGCTGGAGGGCTGTGGTGCAGCTATAAACCAGACACACAGAATATCTTTGTCAGTGGGAAAAGAAACAAACAGGTGCCTGCCACACCTCTTGTGATCTGTCAAATCTAATTTTCCCCTTCATGCAAGCAAAATGTTGACTTCTTTTTGGTCTTAAACCACCAGAGAGCTAACTGAAGTATGAACCCAGGCTGGCTCGTTCACTCTCCATCTCTCAATCTTTCCTCATCCAGGATGTTTGAACATCACTGCTTCGTGAGTGCTGTGCTACCCAGAGTCATGTGCGCTGAGCCTGTGCCCTGCTCTGTGCCAGCAGAGAAGAGACTGCTGGTGCTGGCTGGGACTGGCTGGTGAGGCTGGGGAGGGAGAACTGCTTCTCTCTGGAGCTCCCCTCTTGCCAGCAGAGACAAAAGGGGAAGATGTGGCTGGGTGTGCCTGCCAGCTATGCTGGCGGGGCCTGTCTTCACGTCGTGGTGCTGTGTGTTTCTCCCCACAGATGTCGTGGCACTCGCAGTACCGCAGCTCCAAGTTTCGCCATGTGTACGGAAAGGCTGCCACTAAGGAGAAGTGCTACGACTGTGTGCCCATCACCCACAGTGTCCATGACAACCAATTCTGTGCTGTGAACCCGCACTTCATCGCGGTGGTGACCGAGTGTGCAGGTGGAGGAGCCTTCCTCGTCATTCCCATCCACCAGGTGAGCTCCATCGAAGCAGGCTGGCCTTTGTGAGGGCTGGAAGTGAGCTGGGCTTGCAGGGAGGTGGATCTTTCAGAACATATTCCATTAGTGCTGTTTGCTGAGCTGGAGAAAGCATAGATAGGGGCCCAGGTTCCCTGGCAGGTGATCTGTACCTAGCATGTCTTATGTAGCTGCTTGCAGGTTTCCAAGACTTCACTTCATGTAGTATCTCTGTTGCCTTGTGTAATTAGCAGGAACTGTGGTGCTCGAATGTTTGTCTCCTAGGAGAAACTGCAAATCAAAAAGCAATTAGTAGATATGAAGGGCAAAATCTGAATGGTGCTTTAGTAGCACGGCTTCAGCTGTCACCAAAGGAGAGCATGATATATTTCATTATAACTGCTTTCTCCCTCACAAAGGAATGCAGGCATGGCTATGAGACAATGAAGCTCTTGAGTTCAAGCACTGATGCTTGAAAAACTTCCCTTTCAGAAGCAAATCCCATGTTTGTGGGTTTTGATGACTTAGAGATCTGATGAGAGGGAAAAGCTGGCTGTCTGACATTTATTGCTTCAGAAGAAGTAAGCATGCACTAATGTGGATTACCTTCAGTATGAGATTATGAGCTCTCTGGAATTAGACCAGAACAGATGAAAGACAGAAGTTCAGCCTTTAATTAAAAGTTAATTGATGGTGTTATTGTAATGCCACTTTTTCAATATGCATTTACTAAGGATGAAAGTGATCTGGCTGTGCTTTAAGAACCTAGTACAGTTCCTGGTCCTTCTAGACTTTGTTTATTCAGTGCATTCACGACTTGTACTGTTCAGAGACAGTCCTAAGATGAACCACTGCCCTGTTTTTCTTGACTGAGTCTCTTCTGCCCCCTTGACCATGATCTGCTGAGGCTGAGGAGCTCATCTTCATCACAAAGCTGCATCTGTGAGCAGGCAGCTGGTGACCGTGGGATGTGGTATGGGACCCAGCTCTCAAAGTGTTGATAAAATGAGCTGAAGATGCTTGCATTGTTTACTGTTAACTCTTCTGTATTCTCACCTCTTCTCAGCTCAGCTTATCTTTAACAGCAATTCTTCCCTTCTCGACACCTGCTTAAATACTCCACCCAGCTATGAAATATTGTTTGCAGCAGTCAAAAGCAAAGCAGAACTAGAAAAGGTAACTAGAAAAGGATAATTAAAGCACATCAATGAAAATGTGAAATGGCTTTCTTATGAGGAAAGACTTTGTAGCTTAGGCCTTGATCAATCTGGGTTTAAAAAAGAAAAAGACAAATAAGACAGATGAAAAAGTAAGTAGGGTGGGGAAGAGGTCTGGTGAGTAATTCTTAATTTGAGTAGTGAAGGGGACGTGGTGATCAGGGAGGTGGCAGGGAGACGCAAACACTTTTGCAGTTCAGATGTGGAGCTTGCAGCCCAGGATGCTGACAAGCCTGGAAGAATTAAGGAGTTCAAAATGGGACTGGTGTATGGAGAGAGCTGTGCTGTGAACTGTTTATTCAGAGGCAGTTTCCCTAGTTCAGGAAGTCCCCTGAGGGTAAAGCTTTGGCAGTGGATCAGGGAAAGCCTATGTACCTGCTGTGCTTCTTACTGTATTCAGCTGTACTCTGAATACCTTTTCCTAACCCATGTTGTGGGAGAGGGCTACTTCAGCTGCCATCAGAAAGGGGTTCCCTGAGCCTGTGAGTTGTCTTGCCAGTTACCTTTTTCATGGTAAGCTTCCAAACAGGTGCCAGCTGGTGAAAAGTGGCAGCTTTAGACTTGTATTCCTTGAGGTGGTCTTTGTGACAGCAGCCCCCCTGGGCTCCTAGCTTGCTCCCATGAGGCCAAGGGTAGCCTGGTGGGTCTGGGGCAGTGCCGTCCCCTCAAGGCTGACAGCTGATCCGTGGCTATTTTTGACTGGATGCACAGGGAGCAGACACAGCCCTCACATGCCACAGTGTGGAGGAAGAGCATAAGTGCCAGGATGTTGCCTTTGTCTGAAGAGGGAAATGGTATCCAGACAGCCAGGGCTGTGTATGCTTTTCAGGGAGGATGAGCAGGCTGTGTGGGGAGCTGCTCTCATCCTGGTCTGTCCCTTCCTTGCAGTTCATTCTGCGTCTGCATGCAGAAAGGCTGCTCGCCTCTGGATGTGCTCAAATGCAGACTCAGCCTTGATAGATTTAACAGTGTTCCTCATGCTGAGTCATGGAAACTGAGTGCTCATTCCTCCTTCAAGAAAAAGCACTTCTTGCTTTCTATGGCACTCCTCCCCTCTCTCATGCAGCTTGTGAACAAGGTGGAGGTGGGAAGCAGCTCCTGAAAAAGAGCCCTTAGTTGTACATACCCCATTCACCAGGCCTAGAAGCACGTACTTATGCCTTCAAGCAGAAGAAGTTGCATTTTTTGCCACCATTTGGAAAACAGTCTTCTGCTGCATGGTTTCTTGGTAAGGCTCTCATGAGGATATGCAACTGAAGCCAACTGGGTGGAAAAGCAATGCATTTAACCAGGGAGGTGGCTGTGGGCACAAGGGCAGTCTGGTGCCCAGCACTGACCAAGTGCTTTTGTAAATCTTGCGAGTTTCAGGACACACAGACAGAGTGAGCAAAACTGGCAGCTGAACTGTTGTCTGGCAGCATGGCCAGCATGTTTGGTTGGCATTTGACACAGATGTACTGTGGAAGTGTGAGTCAAGAAACCTTTTGACTCAGATGCCAGTTTTGTGTTCTTCCTCTGCAAGTAAAAAAATCTTCCTTTTTTCTTCTCCCATGACCAGACTCGGTTGGGACTGCAGCATAAGACAGAGAGTTACCAAAATGAAAACAAAATCCAGAGGGACAGGGAAATGTTTGTATCCAGGTATCTGGAGTCTGCAGACCTTGAATCTACCAGCATAAGATGTGAAACAGGACAGCTTTGGCTTTGTAGACCTCCTAAACACAAGCTCTGATTTGTTCTCTAGAATGACAAAGCTACGAAATGAAAGCTACAATGACCCCAGAGGTTTTCACCAACTGGAGCCAAAGGGATGCTGCACCATGGTGTAATGGGAAGGTGTGCTTATGCCATCTGAACAACACCTGAGAGCTGGGGATGACCAATCTCATGGTCATCTACCTGTGCAAATCTACTGGGCGAACTTCAGCAGTTGTTCTGTTGGATTTGTGTTCTTGTCAAGAAGCCAATCTGGCTACAGTGTCTCACACTTTTCAGAAATGCTGGGAGTTGTAAAGCAAATGGTTGAAAAAAACTAAACTAATTTTCAGTTTCTGCAGATGAGGAAGTCAGGTGACTCTGCATGGATGACAACACATCTAGTTAGTAAGGTAGTGCTTGGTCTATGGAATTAAATTTCCCAGCATATGAAAATCTTCCACATGCAGCAGTTTGACACCAACGGTATGTTTGCTTGATACCTACCCTTTGTGCTTGTTGGCAGCTTATCATGTGCTGTGGACTGTGCTGAGTGCCAGAGCTGAGGAATTGCCTCAGGGTAGGTGGGACCCGTGCAAGCAGAGAAGGGCTCCTTTTCTGGGATCAGCTGAGCAGGTAGCAGTAGCTTGAAGATTATGGCAGGCAGTGTGGTCTCAGTGTGACATGATGGCTTGGCTGGGTAGCTTGGAAGTCTCTCAGGAGGAGCCTGGAGCCGGCAAGACATAAAGCTGTGGGAGTTCTCATAGGGATCAAGGAATCCCTGTGATGCTGGGTGTGCAGCCTACTGGGTTGCCTGCTTGAAACCAAGCCCTGAATCCTGTGAAAGGATGCTCTGGGCAGGAAAATGCTGCTCACTGAAGTCCTTTTATCTCTTGTCTTTTCCCGTCCTGAGTCGCTTGTTATTGTTCCTATTATAAAAATGCTTTGTTTTAGACTGTAGTCTGTAAGAGCACAGTATTTTGCATTTCAAAGCCCTCTGGGTGTTCTGTTTGAAGCAGGTTAGTCCCAGTCTATGCAACAAACTTTCCAGTGAAGCCAGAATAATTTTACATTGCATCCGGTTCTACACCAGAAGCAGCCCATCTGCAGATGGTTGAGGCTGGCAAAATGACATGATCACCACATCCTGGCTAGTGTTACCACCAATGCCCCTCTGCTGCACGCCCTGATGGCCTGCCTCTGGGGAGGTGTTGGGAGCAAATTCCTGCACTGTCTGCTTTCCAGAAGAGCAAACGTTTGCGTTCACTTCTGTTTATGATTCTTCCAGCTGGGATAAAAGAGGGCAGGTAAGGCGTGACCAGCTTGGCACCATCTCTCAAGGTGCAATGCAGGCTGACCTGTACTCTTGGCAGAGGGGTCCTGGAGCTCCTCTTGCTCTCCTTCTCCCTACAGTGAGAAGCCAGTGCTACTCCAGCCTTAATCAAATCCTCAACAATCCTTGTAGCACAGAAGGTTGAGATGGCTTTGTAGCAGAGGCTTTTTGGATTACGTGTTATCCTGATGCAGCACAGCCCCCATGTGGCACAAGATCCTCAGTGAGTTTCACTGTGGATGGTGTTTAGCAGTGAGCCTACTGCCTAAATGTGGTTTATTTCTAGAAGGTCCTGAATGCTGATTTAATGTGATGAATTTTTGGATTTGAAAACCACCAGAGAAAAATGGATAGCTTGTTGAAAGAAAAACTGGGTTAGTAATTTGTGTTTGAGTGTACTTGCTTAAAAAAATGAATACATTAAATAAATTCTACTTGAGGGAGATAAAAAAGGCAAGCTAAATAATTTTTCTTGCTTTTAAGAAAGGTAACCTCAAGAAATATGAGATTTTCCAGTCCTCCTAAACCTCTGAAAAGAATTGTGAGATTCGGTTCATTCCCTTTTCCCCTGTAAAATTATTTGACATCTGAACCAAGTAAGAACATCTATAATCTCAGCTTTCTTGACTGCTGTATGTGTACTGTTTTCTTGGTAGCAGTGTGTACTAAGGAAGGCCTGAGCAGCAGCACTTCCCTTCCTGTCCGTGGTATCATCGAGGCTTGCCTTGCAGGAACAGCAAAACCCCACTCTCAGCAGAGACCACATGGGGTATTTGGATCATAACAACAGGAGGGGGTTTCTCACTGGAGCTGGCTCAGGTCTCTCTTGAAAACAGTCAGTAATTCTATGGCTCACCTTGATATTTTGTTTTTTTCCAGACAGGGAAGCTTGACCCACATTATCCCAGAATATGCGGGCACAAAGGGAACGTTCTGGACATCAAGTGGAACCCATTCAATGACTTTGTAATAGCTTCGTGTTCGGAAGATGCCACTGTAAGTTTCCTAGCTTATACTCTGTGCTATTACGTGGCCAGTGTGCATTTTGGGGGAGAGAAATTATTAAATAATTGGAAGACCCAGGGATGATATGTTAAACTACATATATAAAAGCTCGGTAAAAGAGCAGAATCTCTGTGTTTCTCTTGGGATCAGGCCGATGTGATACCTTCTAGGTGATGTTAATCAAATCATTATTGAAAAGTATCTGTTTTGTTTTTGGTGCCTTCCATCTGTTTGGCTATGTTTATGTGAGGAAGATTGTGAATTTAAAATTGTTTCAAGGTCAGTCACTACAAAACTCCTCCTTTGGTACAAAACAAAAGCTTCACACAACAGTCTGCAAGAATTGTTTCAGATTATTTCCCTGCATAGCGTCTATGAGCTTGCTCCTGTCCTGAATTTCTATAAAGTCATGCTGGAGTAGCTAAGGAGTTTGTGTCATAACTTTATTGTGCCCCAGGCATCAAAGAAAGCATTTTCCTACTGAAAACACAGAAAACTTCAAAAATGCAAACATTAATGCTAATGCAAACCAATTAATATACAGCAAATAGCACATGTCAGGTTTACTTTACTTCAGAGCAGATGCAGTTTAGTTATCAGGAACAGAAAGATGCAATTTGTGTTCGTTAGGCATTTTAGTTCATACCTACCCACTGGGAGGTTGTTTTCTGTGCAGTCAGCAGTGTGGTTTGGTGTCTGACAGTGAAAAGCCTGACTAACCACTGTGCTTTTTATTCAGAGATCCCAGGTGAGTGTCCTCCTGTTGTGTCTATTTACCTACTGCCACACAGAGTGAGGGAGGTTTCCCTTGTTATTTCCTCCAGCCTTGGCTTGCTGGATGTCCTCTGCCATTTCAGATCCTCCAGGAATCTCTCTTGAACTAGGAATCCATGACCTTTGAATTTTCCTTCGTGTTTAGTGACTTTGCTTTCTTTAGGATCTTCATGTCTTTTTTTCCTCACAACTTCTTTCTGGCTGCCTATGGGTGTTGCATTTTATCTTACAGATGGTATGCCAGGTGCTTATGCCATCTCAGAAAGGACTTGGGGCACAAAGGCATCACCATGACCTCTCTTTTGAGCCTCAGATAAGGAGTAAGCGCAAGCTTTGAAGTTGCATGCTGCAATTGAAGAATATATTAAGTAAATGCAATTCAAATTTAAAGGGAGCTTGAGAAGCCTCTGGCCCCACCTACTGCTCCAGCCTGTAGAGCTGAGTCTCAAAAACCTCCAAGGATGCAGATTTCACCACCTTTCTGGGCAACCTGTTGCTGTTCTTCACTCCTCTATGGGGAACTTCTTCATTATGTGCAGTTAGAACCTTCCCAATGTAGTTAGTGACCACTGTATCCCATCCTCCCACTCTGCACTTCAGTAACAAGCATTGCACTAATTTCTCAGTAATCTTATAAAAGATTTAGGCTAAAAGATAAGGCTTTTTTCATATTTCTCTGAAGATATCTCTTCTGCACTCTGAACAAGTTCATTTCCCTCAGCTTCTTCTCATAGAGGAAGAATATCCTTGTGGTCTCAGCTGGACTCACATAAGTGTATCAGCATTTATCTCGCACTGGGAAGTGTGGGACTGGATGCAATATTCCAGTGGTTGTTTAATGGTTGATGAGAAAAATGAAAAGTCAGTTCATTTGATCTAGTAGCTATCTTTCTGTTTTTGCAGATTTGGATGTTGTTAGTTTTCATCTCTGCCTGGGTGTGCTGCCTGGTCATACTCATTCAGTTTAGCAGAATCTCAGTGCCTATGCAGAAGAGCTGCTCTGTGCTAGTTTTTTTTTTTTCCTGGTTTTCTACTAAAACAGTTGGCACTGGATCATTCTCCAGGATGAGGAGTTGAAACACTCAGGTGACCACGGATCTTAGTAGCAAAAGTTGCTCTTAAAAACTTGCTGCACTGAGACTCTACTCTCCTTTTCAATACCCATCATCATCTGGGCACCACAAAATGGGATCCCAGGGGACCTGTTGCAGTTTCACAGTTTAGAGACAGCTTTTCCTTCCCCACTGAGTAGTGAGGACAGCATACATGTCCAACCCATCCATGGCAGTGTAGCTGATAGCTGGAAACATGGCAATTACCTAGTCTAAGCACTGTGTACAACAGGCTTTCTGGATCAGACTGCTCCTGGCCTTGCCCAGCTGAGTCAGGAAGATTTCCAAAGCTGGAGACACCATATCCTCACTGGACTGATCTTCTTTGGACCGTTCTGGGTAAAATAGTGCTCCTCTGATCTCAAGGGAGTGCCATTACTGCCATTTGTGTCCATTGCTTTGTGCGTCTCAAAGAGTCCGGCTCCATCTTCTCTGTACCTTCCGGCAATGTAGATGAAGAGTCATCAGAATTACTCCTCTTCATCTTCTCACTGTTGGTATGAAGAAAGTCTTTTCTCTCCACATTTTCTGTGCTCCAGTGTCAATGGTTTTATGGACCAGTTTGGCCAAGTTCCATGACTAATAGGGCGGGGAACCCTTCTCATCTCAGTGACTACTGCCAACTCATTCCACAGGCTCAATGTCTGTCTTTCTTGTCCTGTCCTGTCCTGTCCTGTCCTGAAGAGCTCAGGCTGGACAATTGTTGAGACACCACTACAGCAGAACTTACTCTGTCCTGAGCCTGTAAGTATGAGGAGGTTTTAGGGTCCCAGGATGTCCAGTACTTCCACTAGAGTGGACCTTTGAGCCAAACCCTTCTTCCCTGTTAAGGCCTGGTGACCCCTGCTATTTAGCAGTACCAGCATGAGGCACTTGTTGTGGTTTGTGTGCATGGATGTATCTGATTGTTCCCACTGCACTGTTTTTCCCTGAAAATATTGAGGTCCACAAGTTTGTGAAGGTGGAATACATTTCTCACCATCCATATTCCTAAGAAGCTTCTTGGCCGTTAACCCCCCTTTCTGCAGTTTGCTGTTGTGGCCTGTGGCTGCAGCATGCAGAGAAGTGTTTTAGGGTATGGAAAGGAGTGGAGTGTCTCTGTAAACAACAGCCACTGCTGTTCCCAGTTTCTACTGCTCCTTTGGGCAGGCTTTGGACAGAGGACAAGACAAGAGGCCTGGGGCTGAGAGCTTGAAAAGCTTGAGGAGAGAGATCATCCTCTTACCCCTTCTCTTCTGGCAAATCATCAGTCATATGTAAATTCAGCTTTCTGAAGATCTTTTTCTCGGCTGGAGTGGCAACTCATGTTTTTCGCTTTGCTTTGTCAGATTTTCTTCAAAATGCAATGGGTCAGATTTCTGGTGAGCTGGGTTTCTCCTGCTTGGCCTTGGTAGGTTTGGTTCCAAGACCTGCTTCTTCTGCCCATTAAGCCCTAATAATTTCTGTCACTTCATGAATCCTTAAATTCCAGCTAGGGTAATATCTGTGCTTTTAGCATGAACTATTTCATAGCATGGAGAGTGTGTTGTTCATCCTAATCAGTTTTTTACAGTTCCCCTTCCCTTCTTTCTCAGCCCCTTTCACTTAGTGTTAGCTGTTAAAACTGTAGGTTATGATGCATTCTCTTACTGTTGAGGAATTTCATCTAGAGCCTACTGGACTCCACAGTTCTTAGGGTTTCCAATGGACTTGATTCTGCAAAGTGATGAACACTGGTGAGCAGGGTGGTTGTGATCCTTCCTAGCAGGTCCTTGAATTTGTGCTGTTGTTTCTTTTGTGTAGAATGTTGTGATCCTCATCAGCCAAACAGTGGGAGACCTGGGCAGCTGTTGCTAATTTCCACTGACTGTATGATTCAAAGAACATTTCCATCTTATAGGATCTTGCTTCAGGTTAAGTCTTAGAGAATTTACCACAAGTAGAGTCATTTTCATTGAACCAAAGTGTAAATCTTCTGTTAGCGTCCTAAATGCTTGTGCTTATAGGGTTAATGTGAGAAAACCTTTTTTCTTTTACCTGCACAGTTTTTAAAGGTCACTTTTACTGTCTCCTTCCACACAAGTGGGGCAGTGTTTATTTCTGTTTTCATGTAGCATCCTTCCACATGAAGCAGAGCTGTTATGAGACTGTAGACTCCCAGTGTGTGCTGCTGCCCAGTCTTTCTGATCAAGATGTCTGCCATGCTAAGTAGACTTCTGTGTACTTTAACCAGTGTTGTGGTCAAAGTGTTGTACTGTTTGCGAAACGTTTTGCATTTGTGCAGTTTTAATGGGACAAACATTGCTGTAAGTTGTTATTTTTCCAAAAACATTTTCAGTACTACCTGTTAGTGTTGACTGGAGGATTGCTTGGATCTGTCAATGCTGTACTATCTTGTAGGACCCTCTGATGAAGTTTGTTTCATATTTGCCCATTCCTGCTCAAAATCTGGTAGGAGTCAAGGTGGAAAACTGCAGGTGATGTGGTCTCATGTCTGTAAGATCTGTGGGTTACTTCTTACCCTGGAACATAGTTTTTCGTAAATGTGCTGATGGCATTGCTGAGTGTAAGAATTTGCCAATTTAAAACAAAATGGTGAAATTGCTGCCTACAATCGGAGAATTAGAACCACTAAAAATGAAGTTATAGATTTGAATGACTGGTAGCCAATAAAGGCAGGAGATATACCAACAAAATAACCCAGTATGATGAGAAATTTGTAAATTCCTAACCAGCACCTTACTCACTGATCTCAATAAGACTCATCTTATTTCTTTCAGGTTAAAATCTGGGACATCCCCAAGCACCTGCTAACAAAAAACATCACCACTCCGAAGAAGGAACTTGTTGGCCATTCTCGAAGGGTTGGCCTCGTTGAATGGCATCCCACTGCCAATAACATCCTCTTCAGCTCCGGCCACGATTACAAGGTGGGTCTGTTCTCTGCAAAGCCCTCCCCTTGGGATGCTGTGTTTATCAGGTCATTTTGAAATTTGTAAGCTGTAAGTTAATGACAGAGAGTTCAGAAATTATTCTGAGAGGGAAATTCCATACTGACCCCAAAGACACAATAAATCATTGTCATGGGCTTCAAAAAGCCTGGCTCATTTTCCATTCTTCTGATGAACATCAGCCTTCTCTGTCCTCCTTTCCTGTAGCAATATCCAATGCCATGTACCTTTGACTTTATTCTTGTTCTAGTGCAAATATCTGAACTGATGCTGGCCATTTTTTGTTATGTAAACCATGATCTGCCTTATGTACCAGGAATTATTGTAAATTCTTTTAAATTCATGATGGTAAGACCTATACATTTGAAGAAGAGAGAAAGATGTGAAGAGGGTGCATATACAAAGTCCCAGCTTGGCCAGGCAGCAAACAGCTGACTTGCTGTTCTTTTGCCTCAGATAATGATCTGGAACCTTGATACCTCGGAAGATGTCCTGTCAGATCCAGTGAAGGTCCTTGATGCTCACAAAGATGTGGTCCTCTCCATGTCATTCAACACAGATGGCAGCCTCCTTGCCACAGCCAGCAGAGATAGAAAGATCCGTCTGATAGACCCTCGTGCCAGAGCAGTCCTACAGGTAGGTTGACTTCAGAGGTTTTAGATCCAGCTGATGTCACCTGTGGAGCATTTTCTCTCCTGGGTAGATTCAGTGCCATTAAAAAAGACATATCTGCACTCAGTATTCTTCCAGCCATTTAATGACAGTATTGCCTTCTATTTTTCATGAAATAATTGCTGCCACTGTTGAGAACAGGGTTTCTGTATCTTCCTACAAAGCTCTTTGCTCTCTGACACACTTTGTGAAGCGTTAATAGCTTCCTTCTGAAGTCCTCTGGGATTCCTTGCTATGGCTGACAGAGGTCATGTGGCCAGCTGGATGCAACTGTACCTTTGTCTGTACTTTGTGTCTCTTGGTAAGGTGATGCTGACTGCCTTTTGGAGGTATTTGCACATGTCTGTGTGCACAGTCCAACAGTACAACTTCTAGGGTCTGCTCTCATGTGAATATGTGAATCGCAGATCAGAGAGCTCAACTGGGTTTTTGAGAATGCACCTGAAGAGTTTAAGCCACCTTTCTCAAATCTCTATGAAATCCTGCTCACTGTAGTTTCAGCCCAGGTGGGCAGATCTTTCCAATGTGACCAACTTCCCCGTGTAAGAATTTGGAGGTAAATATTCTGAGAGGTGCTTTCATTCTTAACTGTGCGTGGTTTCTTGGACTAGAAGTCTCAGATGAAATGAATTGGAGATGAACTGGTGTGCCTTAGCTCACCCAGGTAAGTTTCATGGGCAGTGGAATGTGGTTTCTTGCCATGATGTGTTTTCTCATTAAATTTTTTACAGCAAGGAAAGGTCTCTTACTCAGACAATGGGGTTTCTCTTCCTTTAGGAAGCCAGCTACACGCCTCACAGAGCAAATAAGGTCTTGTTTCTTGGAAACATGAAAAAGCTGCTCTCTACTGGAACATCCCGGTGGAATAACAGGCAAATTGCATTATGGGATCAAGTGAGTTGAACCAGCAATTCTAATCATGTCTTCATTTTTCTCTCTTTTATTGTCAGTTTAACTTTTCTACCTGCTCAAGAATTAGTTTGTAACAGCAATTCAGAAGCAGTCTGTTAAAGTCTTAATGTGTGATAGGCCTTACTTTTAGGATAGTATTAGTTGAGTATGAATTTCTGAAGATGCTCTCAACTCTGTGTGCAAAGAATCCACCAGAACAAAGATATGCTGTGCCCTCTGCAGGAAAAAGTAATTGAGGAAAGCTTTGGTTGGTCACTATAGTTCCTAGTTAAAAGCACCTCTTAGCAGTCTAACTGTCAAAATTATTATGGGTACTGAAAGTTAAATGAATTCTATATAAAAATACTCAAGCAAAGGCCTGAAGGGAGGAAAAGATGTCTTTCATTTATTTATTTCGATTGATTTATGATGATTCCTTACATTAGGTAGTATTTGTTACTTTCAAGACATGCTCCCATGATGTCTTCTGGCCTTATGAAGGTCTCCTCTGTCCCCTCATGTGCAGCAAGACACTTTTCCTCTGTTCACCACATCTCTGTAACCCTCTGCATCAGCTAACCTTGCAGGACAGTCTTCTGCCTGTCATCCTTTGTAGCAGACAAAGCTGGTATACCAGCTCTCTGATGATCCATGTGGCTGTGTTTGGACATGGCTTCTCTGTGCATGACAGAGAACTGTGCTGCCATTCAGATGGCTTCCCACAAAACTGAGTTGTGCTGAGATGTACTAGTGTCATTACAGAGTTGCTGTCATCTGTCACTCTAAGGTGGGATTCATGTAAGGTGTTCCTGACTAGAGGTAGCTGCCAGGTGACTCCAGCTGTTTGCTTTTCCTGTGTCCTACCCAGAATGACCTTTCTGTGCCTTTACTGGAGGAGGATCTAGATGGCTCTTCAGGGCTCCTGTTTCCTTTCTACGATTCAGACACAAACATGGTTTATATTGTGGGAAAGGTAAGTGCTTTCTCTGCTAGCAAATGCTGTCTGATTCTTCTGTTAGTGTTGTGTCATCCACATTGCTGAGGCTGAAGTTATAGGTGCTCCTAAGTCACATTAACCTAGGGATATAAACCAACGTTTTGTCATGGTTTTATGATTTTTGTTACTGGTATTCCACATCATAACATCATGTGGTGCATTGGGAATAAAAGAGTTAATTCTTCAGCTCTGTGGATCATTGATAGTTCTGGGTATACCTGTCTCAGAAGAGAAAAACTACATTCCCCAGAGCACTGTGTGATGCTTTGTATTTTTACGTGTTTCCACTCGGAGGGAGAGATAAAAACTGTCTGCGTGTCACGAGACATTTTCTTTCCTTTGAGATGGACCCAGCAGTGGGTGCTCGCTGCCACCTCGTCTTCAGCGTTAGCATAAAGCCTTCAGTTTATCGGACACTCTCTCTTGCTCATTTTATTTGATTTATTAGCTTCAATTCCAGTTATATTTATTATATTGTGTTATTTTGCTTTCTGATATTTTATTTAGTAAATTAGCTTTCCTCCTCAGATCATTGACACTGTTTTGTGTCTAGGCCCATCTCCCTTTTCCCTTTCCCAGGGCGTGGGTCTGTGTGTCCCCCACACCATTTGTCACGGAACTGGGCCAAACCAGCCCATAAAACCACTGACACAGTGGGATGGGGTCTGAGAATGCTGGAGAATCAGGCCATGTTTTCTATTGCAAAAATGTCAGTTTTACTGTAGGGTTGTGGTACATTCCTAGCTTCCCTGCATATAGTTCAAATATGTTGGTAGGAGGTGCTTACATTCTTGACCTTGCACAGCATTTGGGGCCATGCATTCTTCTCAGACTGTCATGCTGGACAGCAGAGCCTTGCTTATGTTCATTTTCTTTGCATTTAGGGTGATGGAAATATACGGTACTATGAGATCAGCCCTGAGAAACCGTACCTGAACTACCTGACAGAATATCGCTCTCATTTACCACAGAAGGGAATAGGTGAGTGACAGTGTGTTTGTCTAATGTTACAAGAGGGAGGTGACTTCCTATCTTAGAGGCTGTTGAAGTCCAAAATATCATTTAATGTGTAGAAAAGAGAGAGGGTTAATTCCAGTCTCCATACTGGAACAGTGGTTGGCTTGGCCCTGATCACCTATCTATCTCAGGTGATACCATGGTCACAGCTTGGAGAGGTCTCTTTTAACCAGCAAAATATGAACTGAGGAACTTTACTAGTGTCTGCTGCATTCTTTTCAGCAGTGTGTGGAGACAGGACAAGGGGGAACGGACAGAAACTGCAGCGCGGGAGGTTCTGCACGAATGTGCACAAGAACTTCTTTACAGTGAGGGTGACGGAGCACTGGCACAGGCTGCCCAGGGGATTGTGGAATCTCCTTCTCTGGAGATATTCAAGACCCACCTGGACGCCTACCTGTGTGACCTGGTGTAGGGAACCTGCTTTGGCAGGGGGGTTGGACTCGATGATCTCTTGAGGTCCCTTCCAACCCCTTCGATTCTGTGATCCCCTCCACATATCTGGTCAAAACGGAACAGATTGTAGTCTGAATTCAGAGAAGTGGAGGGTGTTCCTTGCTCTTCAAGACTTTGCCTCAAGATTTCCAGCTCTGAACTCTTAACATTGTTTTTGCTGTGGGATTTCTTTGCTGATAATGAGTGCCACACACTGCCTTTGCTCTTTCCACTTGCCTACCTTTTTCTGTAATGGCATTTCCCATTAGAGGTAGTCCTCCTGCAACTAGGTCACCCCTCTTCTATTCAAGACCCTTGCTTATTAATCTGTGCCCATGTTAGTCCATTGTTTGATTCATTTAATTTATAGAATTTGTGTTTCAGCTCTCAGATCTCAGTTGTAGCCCTTTTTTGAACATTTTCTAGTCTGTCCTTTAGACCAAGTTTCCTAACAGAGGCAAATGAGTTTTTAGGACCATTTGCCACCCCTACATACTACCTGTGGACACTTACTTCTATTCTTCCTGGACGTTGGTACAAATACTTAGCAGTGCTGGATTTTGTGCCTGCAGGTCTTCTACAGGAAACTGTTGTCAGAAAAGAAGAAATAATTTATACTGAGCTGGAAGATCCCTCTGTTACTCAGTTTTTTTCTCACTGTAGCTACCTGAGCACATCTTATGTGTCTCAGCCAATCCATGAAACACTCACGACACCAGCTGAAAAATTAGATGTTCATACACTAATACTCCATTCTAGTTTGGGATAGTGTTGGGGGGATGATACCAAGGGTTTGTGGTCTGACCCATCCAGCTATTCTGGTAGTGTTTGTGAGGTTCTGAACTCCATTCCTACTGATTATGATAATTAAATCCCGTAGCATCACCTGCTAGGTCTGTTCATTGCTGGTCAATCTATTTGCAGTTCATGAGAATGAATTAAAAAACAAAAGGCTTAGCTCATAACTGCATGTAACCTTGTAGTCTGGATGGGGAAAAAAAAAATTTTACTTGTTATTTGGAATATTGAGCCTGTTTTGTGTCAAGATTTTAGACCATGCTGCTATTGAGCTGGCAGTCTGACTCATGTTTGTTGGCCCTTTTTCCATGATGGATGACGTTAGTTCTCCTAGGAAGATTTATGTCCTGTTACTTTTATGCTTTCCCAACAGGAATAATGCCAAAAAGAGGCCTTGAAGTGTCAGCTTGTGAGATTTTCCGTTTTTACAAACTGATCCCAACCAAAAACCTGATTGAGCCTGTCTCCATGATTGTCCCTCGACGGGTAAGTTAGCCTCAGGTCACATGTTTATCTGGGATAAATATCAATGAGTAACGGGGCAGAGCCTCCTCTCTGTGACTGCTGGATGGCAGGCAAGCAGGAAGAACAAGAGATTTTCCTTCTCCAAGGAACATAGTCAGCTAGTGGGGTATCCCTGCCACCAAATCCTGGGCTGGGTAACTCAGAGTTAGATCTTCCCTTCAAAAGACATGCTCACCAGTCTGTTCTGTTTGTGTGTAACAAAGGGTCCCTCTGATTATCAGCTCAACTAGCTGGCTGTAAACTTCAAGTTTACATATTTAAGGAATTTGGCTTCATAGGGTTAGTTAGTTAGAAAGGGCTTTCCTGGCAGGAATTACAATAGGCCTTCAGATGCTCTCCTTCTCAGCTGGGACAAGGAGGAGAAAGCCTCAGGTCAGGTGAGAAGACTATAAGGTCATGCTAGTGACATACTCTGCTCTGAGGTGGAATGAGCTCCTTTCCCCACTACATTCCAGTACGGACAGTCAAAGCCCAAACTTCTCTGATGTTGTGACTGTTTTGTTTGCTTGCAGTCAGAGTCGTACCAGGAAGACATCTACCCCTTGACCACTGGAGGACAGCCAGCAATGACTGCACAAGAGTGGCTGCGCGGATTAAACAAAGGTCAGCATATGGATAGCTTCCCCAGCCCTTCAGCTCCCCAAGGCTTGGGTTAGCTGCTGCTGGCTCTCTGGCCTGAGAAATATGAATGGAGGTAAAGGAAAGATGTAACAAATGTAGCTGTCAACTATAATAATTTAGTGGCTGAAGTGCTCACTGCTGTGAACTCCAGAGACCTCTCTTGTCAAGTGTCTCCATGTCTATCCCTTCATGTTGTTTGAATGAATTGCTTACTGCTGATTTCTGAGTATGGTATGTGAGTGCTAACCAGTCACCTGCCTCCTTCCCTAGGGCCTCTGTTAGTATCCTTGAGACCTGGCTCTGGTCCTGTGAATTCCTCACCGCAGCTTCTTAAGTCAGAACCACGTGTGAAAAGTCCTGACCTCACCCAGTACCAGGGTCAGGGAGGAAGAATGCTGCTGGAGGTGCAGAACAGTGAGATCAAAGACAGCAGAAACAAGCCGACAGTGGAGGAGAGGTTGCCAAAGAACGAGCACACGCATCTCTCCAATGGCTTTGATGTATTCGAGTGCCCACCACCAAAAACTGAAAATGAGGTGTGAAGGTGCAGGGTGAAGGGTGGGGCCGTGGGGGAGGCCCAGAATCAGCTGGCAAAAAGATGCAGTTCACAAGGTGATGGAATCTGGAGAGGATTTATTTTGCAGAGTTTGGGACAGTGTGAGGTCTTTGTGACAAGTGGGAAGGCCGCTGGCAGCTCAGAGGCATTTTTGAGGATGTGCAGGTTGTTTGCATTTATGCACCCTGGAAGGTTTTCATTCCCCGTAGTCATGCTTAGTCTGTCTTGGTTAGGCGAGGCTTTGGCATCTAAGCTTGACAGGGCAGAAATCTACCAAGCTCAATTTTCCAGTGGTGTGAAGAAGGATATTCTTCTTCATGTTTCTGAGCCTGCCCCATGAGGTTACAGAAGCATCCCTTTCAGAACTGGGTCATCTGCTGTGAGCACAGTGAGAAATCATTCTAGTCCAAACCAGAGAGTAAAGAGCATGATCAGAGGAAATAAAGAAGGAAAAATGAAAATTCCCTAAGTAGGACAGTAGGGGATCCAGGAATCTAGAATCCAAATACTCTCCTCAGCTTGGGCCATCGGGAGGAAAGTTATATTATTGTTGAATTAAGCAGATGTAGCATTACTGACAAAAACCTAGTTTCGCAGCGTAGGTGATTGCTGCTGCTGGTCATTTTGTTAGCTGACAGCCCTCTCTTTAGGTTCTGTATCTCTCAAAAGTTTACAAGATTGGTGGTGTTTGATAGGGTAAGTCTGTATTTCCTCACTGTAAGTGAAATAAAATGTGACTTTTTCTTACAGCTTCTGCGTATGTTTTACCGACAACAGGAAGAAATCCGTAGGCTACGAGAGCTGGTAAATCAGAGAGATATCAGAATTAAACAGCTGGAACTGGAGCTCAGAAACATCTTCATGAACAGAGATGGATATTGAACGTGCTGGCCTGTGGCTCTTTGCACCTTCGGCAGCTGCAGCAGACTCTGTTTCTTGCAGAAGACTCTCTATTTCTTTTTTTTTTTTTTTGCTGGGGAAAAATACTATGCTTCAGGCAGCATGGATTTCCCTGGCCTGTGGTGGTAACATTTCTCTAATTGTCACCAGACAGACACTGATGGATTTGCTGTGCTTTCAGTCTTCTCTTGCTTGCCAAGTCACTTGTGTCTTAAGCTCCTGCATTAATGGTAGTGAGAAACTTTCAAAAATTTTACTCTTGTTCTGGAGAAGCCACCTGTCAAGCTCTAGGACCAAAACCTGTTTTCCTGCCCCTCCACATTACACGATGAGAGAGTAAAGGCAGCTTCTTGCTGCTTTTCCCATCTCTGACACCAAAGTGATCCTCATGCCACCTCCTGCCTCACGACTCAGCCCTGCATCAGGGTGCTTGACAATACTGCAACTGCCCTCCCTTTAGTGCTGGGGATAGTCCTGCTCCATGCAGGATATTGCACTGGGGCTGCCAATGCTCAGCACTTTGGCAGTCAGTGAAGGAGGGCTGCTTTGTTTGGAGATGCCATGCAAAAGGGGCAGTGACGCTGGCTGGTTCCCACCAGAGAAGCTGCAGGTGCAACAGAGGTCTCTGGGTCTTCTGAGTCAGGGGCTT
This sequence comes from Oreortyx pictus, assembly GCA_036925125.1. Taxonomy (NCBI): domain Eukaryota; kingdom Metazoa; phylum Chordata; class Aves; order Galliformes; family Odontophoridae; genus Oreortyx; species Oreortyx pictus. The sequence continues at coordinate 59,758,553 of JAUPFR010000004.1, read as the reverse complement.
CTTTCCTTCCTTCTACCAAAGACTCCCATCCCGCTGCTGACTTTTCAGCAACGGTGCTAGAAAAGCAATCTCAGACACAGGTGAATCATGAGACCGTGGCTGGCCACAAAGTAGCCCTTCCTGTTCTTATGCTCACAGTTGCTGCCTTCTTAATTCCCAGGTGGCAATGCCTTTTCCTGTTCCTGCTGGACTCCTCTGTCCTGGCTGTGCTGCCCCATCTGCTGCATGTTCCAGCAGGCTGACCTATCACCCCATTTCCAACATTTTTCTCATCTGTACTTGGTGGCGCCAGCTTGCTGCAGTCACTTTGTATAGGGTGAGAGCAGCTGCAGGCTTTGGGCCTCATCCTTGTTTTCAGGCTGGCACCAGTGACCATCTCTGTGCAGGTGCTGTCCCTGACATACAGAACTGGGCCAGCACATGGGAGTATATGGACTCTCAAGCCTGGTTGGTGTCTGGGAAGTTTTACTTGCTCCGTAGAGATGTGAGCTGAGTCATGGCATGAAGATAAGGGGGCTGTCAGCAGTCCAGGGACCTGAATGCAGCAGCAGCTGCAAGATTAAAGAGGGGAGTAGTTGTGAAGTTTTTCAGGAAAAGCCCTTACCATCCATCACTTATTCATAGAGTATCCTGAGTTGGAGGAGTCTGCTAAGTTTCATCAAATCCAACTCCTCTTTAACACCACTCTTTTTGTGAAAAAAAAAAAAAAAAGAAAAGGATAAATATTATGTTAAAGCAACTTTGTTGAACCAGACTTTCAGTCTGGAATGGGCTTTCATGCACACTGGACATACTCTGGAGTATGCAGTTATATGCAAAAGCAGCACACCACAGATAACACAGCTTTAAACCAAACATGTTCATCTTATGACAGAAGTGGTCAGGCTTCCTCAGCAAGGAGAACAGCTAAATAAGAGAGCTGGAAGCCCACAGTTCTCCAGCCATGCCAAGAGAACCTGACAGCTTTCAGGCTTCAAAGCCATTTTCACAGCGGAGTCCCAGGAATATGGTATTTTGGTTTATTTGGTGTTATTATCAGAAGGGCAAGTGCTTGATAGAATTTAGTCCACATGACAGGACATCTGTCCTGTCACTGTATGTGTTTTATTTGCTAGATTTTTTTTCTTATTTTTCCTACAGAATAAATTATTTAAATTATTTCCTAGACAAAATAATTTTTCCAGAGAATTTGTACTTTCTCTTGAGGACTGTTTCTTCATCATGCTATGACCGGATAGCATAGAAAGTTGTCAGCCACTGTGGTACTTATCTTAGGGTTGTCTTGATTTCAGCATTTCCAAAAAAAAAAAAAAAAAAAATCCCTTTCATTTAGGCTTTGCTGGCAGCCTTTGATAAGGCAAGACTATTTAATCAAAACTGCTCTTTTAACAGTATGCCCATAAAAGTGTAGAAAAATACTTCAATTTGGAGCTCAAATTCAACCATTAATCTTTCATATAGAGAAAAAAAAAAAAAAAAAAAAAGGAGGGAATGTAGTTATGGGCTAATGAACTGTGCCTAAATTGACTTCAGTGATCATTTTAACAGTTTCTAAAACTCCTACCCGCTTTGTAAAAAAAATGTAAAACGTGGGGATAAAAAACAAATTTGTGCAATGAAGAGCAAATATAAATGAAAAAAAAAATAAATATATTGAGAATTTTTTGATACATACGAGGTTGTTGGCTTCTTATTCTGTTTTTAAATGACTTAAAAATTAGGCTGATGACCTGAAGAGGCTCAGAAAGGAGCATCACTTGTTGTCTCTTTTGCTTGTGTGAGGGTGTGGCCTTAGCTTTCCCATCCATCCCTGAAATTTCTGCTGCACAGTGAGGTGTTCCCTGACTGTGTGCTCTGACCAGATGTTATGCTCAAGGAGTGTTTAGTATATTAATACCAAATTTACTTAATTGAAGATGGTTGACATTACATGGGATTTTGACTTAACAGAGTGATGCAGCAATTTTCTGTGTCACGGTATAACAATTGCAGTGTACAGTTGCATCACAGTGCAAATGAAATTCACTATATGTCAGTGTTCACTGTATGTTCACTACCATGGCTCTGGGTGTTCCCAGTTACCAGGAGGGGATATGTGGGTTGAAGGCAACTCTCTTCAAAGTTCAGATTGTTGGTTGCTCAGTGTTTGGAATTCATGTTTGGTTGAATGCCACGCTGGCCCATCTGGCTCAGGAAGACTTTTACACCTTCTGATTAATTCAGGGAAAGCCATTCACCATACAACCAGTTGATAAGTGATATAGATAGTAATCTAAAATAAAGGATACCTTCAGTCCTCTTTAAACTGGTATAAGTTCAGAGAATCACAGAATTGTAGGGGTTGGAAGGGACCTCCAGAGATCATTGAGTCCAACCTCCTGCCAAAGCAGCTCCCTAGCCCAGGTTGCACAGGTAGGCATCCAGGTGGGTCTGGAACATCTCCAGAGAAGGAGACTCCACCACCTCTCTGTGCAGCCTGTGCCAGTGCTCCGTCGCTGCACTGTCAAGAAGTTCCCATGCACATTTGTGTGGCACTTCCTATCCTTCAGTTTGTGGCCATTTCCTCTCATCCTGTCACCACACACTGCTGAGAAGCTCAGTTCTCTTAAAACAGCTCTGGTCACTCAGAACTCTTCCAAGAGTCAGGAGAGCACTGCCAGTGCATATCTGCAGCCTCCTTCAAATTGGTTGCCAGTTGGTCACAGTTCTAGTCACAGAAACATTTGTGGCTGCATTCAGGCATTCTGTTTGATAAAGTATAGTGTAGACCAGAGTCAGGAAACCAAAACTGGGAGAGATCAGAGGAGAAGGTCTCCTGGGTCCCTTGGGCTCTGTCCAGGATGTAGGGTGAATAACCCAAAAGAGCAGTACTCAGAAAGAATAGTGAAAAAGATGGTATATTTTGTCAGGCTAATATGGATGGTGCACAGACAACTGGTGAATAAAGAGAGGCTCACTGATAACTCCACAGGGGAGGAATCTCCAACTGGAGGGTGGTCAGCCCTTACATGGGGTCTGGGAGAGGTGGAGCCACACTCCACCCCTTCCAGTCACACAGGTACATTACCTTCACCTGCGCCCCTGCGGCTGACTCAGTGCTTGTCTCAGTTGACCAATCAGTGGTTCAGGCCGTGATTCAGCAGTTCGCATACACCAGACCAGGACCCTTCATCATCCCTAAGGGTGGGGGAGAGTGGCTGGGCAGGTGCTGCTGTTGGCCAGGCCCAGGGCATTGCAGCCTTACGTCTGGCCCTGACACTGACTCACTGATGCGAGCAAAGCTGAGACGTAAAGGCAGCAACAGGAAGGGAAAGCAGAGGAATAGCCTCTAGCACTTTGTGTATGGATGCCGAACCATAACTAGTGAGAAAAAAACACAGCCCTGCAGCACTGTTTGTCTTCTGGCTCTATAGCCACAATACATCGTGTTTTTATACTCTGCCACAGACAGAACTGCCTCTGTGCTAGAAAATTGGTGATCCCTGCCCATCTGGCAGACCTTGGACTTTGAACTCCTGCCTCCACATCTGTCTCTCCTGGCTGCAGCCACAGTGGGAGCTGCATTTGGGCAGGCTCTGCTGGAATGTCTCAGCATGGCCTACTCATGGCTTGCTCAGACAGAGCTCAGGTAGAGGTATGCGGAGGATGAGAAGACTATGTAGGACTATAATAGAAGATATGACCATTGGGGTTGGATGAAGATCAGGAGATATTCGGCAAGACAGCAGGTGGTACTGCGGAGTCTGGAGATGAGTGGAGTAGGACCAATGAGAAGGAACAACAAAGAGTGAAGCAACAAATCACAAGTAGCCACTTGCTTGATGTGGCCCAATCTGAAGTTGATTGTCACGGGAGTTGTCTATGTATACTGTTGATGTTTGGAATAAAGTGTCTTCCTATTATATCATTTGTGGAGTCATTGTGGAGTCTGTTGATTTCCTCCTGCAGAGGTGAGGCCGGACAATGGGCAATGGCACATCTCTCTTCCTTGTTTTTACAAAGGCAAAAAGGACAGGTGCACAAAGGCCATCAGGTTTCTCATAGAGAGCACATTCTGCAACTGCTTCCCGAAGGAATTTGCTTGGACATTCACGAAGCAAAGCTTTCAGTGAAGCAACTATTCCAAACTAAATGTACACCACAAGATATATTGATACATTCCCCCCTCAGAGAACTGGAGATGGCACAGGAGCACTAAAAAGACTCCTCAGCCAGGCCAGCTCCCAGCTGCAAATTAACTTGAGTCATGTCAACACAAAGTATTCCTCATCCTCCTTTTGTTCTCCACCCTGTGGGTCTGTAGGGCTAGGGTGGTCAAGGAACTGTGAACAGAGATGAATATGGAGGATGTCCCCTTGTTCATTGTGCAGGGAGATAACAGGCTTTTCTTGCTGGTGATGAACTGGCCCCATGTTGTCCCTGGATTCAGGGGGAGGTACAGGAGGGCACCAGAGCAGAGCCTCAGCACCTGGCATTGCCTCTTGGGTGCGATGCAGCAGCAGCATTTTGGAGCAGGGTTTCCGTGCATGTACTGGATGGACTCCAGTATGTCTGCAACATATTTGCTCTGGGGAGCCCAGAACTGGAGCCACCACAACACGTGCAACCTCATCGCAAGTGAGGAAGTACAACCCTCCTCCACCTGCTGCGGATACTCTTGTCAATACAACTCAGATACTGTTGGCCTTTTTAGCAGCGAGATAGCACTGCTGGCTCAAGGTCTGCTGGTTATTCACCAGGACCTTAAGGGACTTCTCAACAAAGCTGCTTCTCTCTCCAGTGAGTGCTGGTCACAACATCATGGAATCATGGAAGAAGGGACCTCTGGAGATCATCTAGTCAAAAACCCCCAGTCAACCAGTGTCCCCTTCAGTACATTACTGAAGATTGTGTCCAGATGGTTTTTGAATATCTCCAGAGAAGGAGACTCCGTAACATCTCAGGCCAGCCTGTTTCAGTGTCACCTTCACAGTAAAGCTCATATTCAGTCAGAAATTCCTGTGTTCCAAATTGTGCTCGTTGCCTCTAGTCCTACTTCTGAGTGCCAGTGAGAAGAGTCTGGCTTCATCTTCTTGACGCTCTCTCTTCAGGTATTTAAACAGTGATCACATCCATTCTCTTTTCAAGGATGAACGTGCTCAGCTCCATCAACCTGTCCTTGAATGAGAGGTGCAACAGCCCCTAAAAATTTTTAGTAATCCTTTATTGGACTCTCTCCAGAGGCTTCATGTACTGAAGAGCCCAGAAATGCAAACTGTACTCCAGACATGGACTCACCCTGGCTATGTAGTGGGGGAAGATCACCCCCTTTGACCTGCTGGTCTTTGTTTAATGTACCTCAGGATATCAGTGGCCACAAGGGCACACTGCTGTCTTGTGGCCAGCCTGTTGTCCACCAGGGCACCCTGATATGTCTGATTATTCCTCCCCTGGTGTAGGACTCGACACTTGCCCTTGTGGAGTCTCCTAAGATTCCTCCCTGCCCAAGTCTCCAGGCTGTCCAGTCTCACTGAATGGCAGCATAGCCTTCTGGTGTGTCACCCACTCCTCCCAGCTTTCTATAACCAAACTTGGTGAGGGTACCCTCTATCCCTTCATTCAGGTCACTGATGAAGATGTTGAACAAGTCGGTACCCACTAACAACCCCTGGAGAATGAAATTCAATTAATCTCCCTTATGCTGAGTGTTTTGCCCATGAGTGAGTGATCTCCCTGTCCTTAGCTCCACCTAGGAGTTTTTCATCAGATGTTCTCCCAGTTGCTGGTCCCTGGGCACAGGAGCCCCTCAGGAGCCCACAGCTCTATTCCAGTTGCTGGTACAGGCAGGCACCAGTCCCAATCCAGCTGGGACACCCCAGCTCCCAGGGGCCTGGCTGTGCCCCACATCAGTGCTCTCACACCAGGGCTGCCCTTACAGGGCCTCTCAGCCCATTCCTCACAGGCCACCTCACACACTCACCAGCTCATAAAGCTCGCTTGTTACTTGCCAGAAATCACATTCAGTCATTGGCACCACAGACACAGGGATTGTCAGCCCCATGCTCTGACGCTATCAGCTGCACTCAGAGCCCAAACACACATGGGTGCACTCATCAGACAGCCTCAGCCAGGACAGAATTAAGAAAAGACTTATTCAGGACAACCCATCCTCAGGCTGGGAGCTCCTTTCCACAGGAGCTGCCTGCTGCTGGCAGCCTTGTGCCTCTCTGTCTCATGGCTCTCACTGTCCTATAATGCAGCTGCAGGTGAAAGCCTTGAGCAGTGCCTGAAGCGCCGTCCTAACAAGGGTGGACACACTATCTGCTGCCTGCTCTGCTGCCAGGGAATGTGATGTTGATGGCCTTTCAGAATCTCTGGTGCACTCCTGAGCACTGGGATCTGGCCATATCTGATCCATGAGACCGTTTTCCACTTTTGGGAAGCACCTGGGCTGTTTGTGCTGGTGCTCCCACAGTGCTGGTGGGTGCACACTGGCTTGGACCTGCTGGTTTCTGGCAGGGTCCTGTTCTTGTGACTACAGGACATCTTTGCTATGCCAGACAGAGAGACTTGGGTGTGGCATACGCAGGTTTGGGATGGGCTGCAAGGTCATGCAGGGTTGGCCCACAGGTTGGCAGAAGCTGTCTCCGAGAGACAGTGCTGTGGGTCAATGCATTCCTGAGCTCCAGCTTGTGCACCTGCAAGAGAAGAGGAGGAGGAATGCTATGTTAGTGGGTTCTCTTCCCCTCACATCTCAAGCGTTCCTGATAGAATTGCTCTGCAAAGCCCTGCAGGGAGCTATGAGGGCAGCACTAAGCTCCATGATCACTGCAGCCCTAGAGCAAAGTTGTCAGACATTTGCACCCTGTGTGGCACTCTCATGCCCCAGCAGTCCCCTGTAGCAGACCCTGACACACCGCAGCAGCCCTCTGGCCGCAGCAGGGCTCAGTCTGCCAGACTGCTGTGAACGGTTTACCGGGCTGGATCGGCCCGGTTCCGTGACGATTGGTGTGGGGGACCCGCAGACCCACACCCCAAGAAAGGGGAAGGGGGAAAGGGAAAAGGGAGATGGGCCTAGAAACAAAACAGCGGCAACGATCTGAGGAGGAAAGCTAATTTACTAAATAAGATATCAGAAAGCAAAATAACACAATATAATACAATATAATTGGAATTGAAGCTAATAAATCAAATAAAATGAGCAAGAGAGAGAGTGTCCGATAAACCGAAGGCCTTACGCTAACGCTGAAGGCGATACGGCAGTGAACACCCACTGCTGAGTCGATCCCGAAGGAAAGAGAGCGTCCCGTGACCGTGGAGGGTTTTTATCTTTTCCCTCTGAGCGGAAAATACGTAAAAATGCAAAGCATCGCAAAGTCTTCTGGGGAATATAGTTCTTCTCTTCTGAGACAGGTATACCCGGAAAATATCAATGATCTATGGAGTTGGAGTATTAACTCTTTAACTCTTAATGCACTACATGTTGTTATGATGTGGAATACCAATACCAAAAATCATAAAACCATGACAACTGCACTCCAGTGTGCTCACTCTGGATCACTCCTGACTTTGCCTCCATTTCGTGCCTGATCTGAAGAAAGAAAAGAGCTGGGGGGGGAGGAGGGGGGCAACGCAAACGAAAGCTTGCTATGGTCATCAACTGTCTTGCCCTGCTTACTGGCACTGCTCAGAGCAAGGCAGGTGCAGGCAGTGCACCTGACTCCCCTCCCTCCTTCCCTCCTTTCCTTCCTTCCCTCCTTTCCTTCCTTCCCTCCTTTCCTTCCTTCCCTCCTTTCCTTCCTTCCCTTCCTTCCTGCCTTCCCTCCTTCCTCCCTCCCTCCCTCCCTCCTTTCCTTCCTTCCCTCCTTTCCTTCCTTCCCTTCCTTCCTTCCTTCCCTCCTTCCTCCCTCCCTCCCTCCCTCCCTCCCTCCCTCCGTCCCTCCCTCCCTCCGTCCCTCCCTCCCTCCTTTCCTTCCTTCCCTTCTTTCCTTCCTTCCTTCCATCCTTCCTTCCCTCCTTCCTCCCTCCCTCCCTCCCAGTCTAAATTAGGCTGCCTGAAACTTTTTGGTGATAAATGGTCCAAGAACCCTGGGAAAGTCAAGAGCAGTGCTACGCAGACTGCACAGAACCCTTTGACATGGTTGTATGATTTTTGTTATCGGTATTTCGTATCTTGACATCATGTAAGGCACTGGGAGTTAAGGAGTTAATGCTCAAGTTCCATGGACTGCCAAATTTCTGCGTACCTGTTTCTCAGAAGAGAAAACTACATACCCTGGAGGACTTCATGTTCCTGTTTTCTGCTCAGACGGAAAGACAACAACTGTGCACCAGCCCCAAAACTGCCTGTTTTTGCTACTCATCTCAACAGTGCGTGCCCCTTAGCTGTCTGCCTTCAGCTTTAGGGTAAGGCCTTTGGTTTTGGACTCTTTCTCTCTCATTTTGTATGATTTATTAACCTCAGTTCCAACTGTATTATATTCTATTGTGTGATCTTGCATTCTGATATCATATTTAATAGATATGCTTTCCTTCTCAGATCACTGCTGGTGTTTGCTTTTAGACCCATCTACCCATCCTTCCTCTCTTTTCCCCTTTCCCTTTTCCTGGGGTGTAGGTCTGTGGTTCCCCCCAGCGCATTATTAGTCACAAAACGGGGACGAACTGGCCTGTAAACTGTTGACACTCCACCCCTTTTTTGCTGGAAACTGAAGAATGTTAGAAGAGACTTAGTATCCCTTGGAAAGATGTTGAAGGGATCAGGGGTGCAGAATCATGAGAATACTGTGAGAACAAAAGGACAGGAGGCATGTGTAAATGAAAGCTCAATAACAAAATGTGGAGGCTGCAAAACTTGTTGTCAAGTGAAGATAAGAAAGTAGAATAGATGTCCTGTTTTTGAAGATAAAATGGCAAAACAGGTGCCTCAGCTGAACATAACATCAGTGGGAACCAATTTGTGCTATTCCCCTCTTAAGGCTGGAAATTTACAGCAAAAAGGACTCTTAGCTTTAACCGCATGACCACCAGAGATGTCAATCATTTTTGGAATTTCTGTCCATGACCTTGAAATGTGATGAATAGACATGTGCTATGCCTTTAAATACGTAGTTGTTTCTCTTTTTGGGGTGCATGTTTGGTGAGCGATCCCCATGTACCCCGTGCTGTAATAAAGGGAATACCTGCTTGACATAACTCAGTGGCATGTCAAGTTACTCTGTCATTTCTCAGCTTCAAGGCAATGTTCTCTTCCATCCTCCTGATGGATGGAAAGAAGGAGGAGAACATGTCAGGTAAATGACCAGCTAAGGGGTTGATATCTTGACGTCTGATGAACGGAGCAAGTGTTCTGGGGAGCAAGCTGTCTGGACTGATTACCAGGGCTTCAAACTGTGTTTGAGGGGGGAAGGAAGGGGAGTAGGATGCAACAGAGAAGGGCTGGTGGGTGTTATCTCTGTTGTTGGAGACTGTAAGGAAAAACCTCTGAGTTGTTCCATGGGATCGTGCAAGGGCTTCTCAGGGAACTGCGTGTTGTCAATTCCCCATCCAAAATCTTTTTGTGTCCATCTAGGGGTAACTGCATCTGCTGCTTCCCTGAAGTTCCTGTGTGTGCAGCATGGGAAATAAACTGGATGAGCTGGAGATCTGTATACAGCAGCAGGGTTATGATCCCATTGCAATCACAGAAATGCAGTGGGACAGGTTGCTCAACTGGGTTGCTGTCATGGAGAGCTATGTCTGGGGACATAAGCTGGGGAAGCAAGGTGGAGGAGTTGATCTTTATGTGAGAGAGCAACCAGAATGTATCAAAGGGAAGAATAAGGACTATGAAATATGGAAAAAGGGCGTGTGTTCTTGGGTGGAGTATAGGAGGGCTGTCAGAGCCTGCAGGGATGTGAAAAGGAAGGCCAGGAAAGCCAGTGGGAACCTGGGGTCTATTAAAAGGAGTATGGCCTGCAGGTCATGGGAGGTGATCCTCCCCCTCTACCCTGCCCTAGTCAGGTCTCACCTAGAGTGTTGTATCCAGTTCTTGCCTCCCCCATACAAAAAAGGACAGGGATCTCTTCGGAAGAGTCCAGCAGAAGGCTTATGGAGATGATAAAGGCCCTGGAACACTTCTCTTATAAGGAAAGGCTGAGAGACCTGGGTCTGTTCAGCTTTGAGAAAAGAAGACTCGGAGGTGATCTTTTTAATGTTTATAAATATTTTATGTATGGGAGACATAGGGAAAGAGCCAACCTTTTTTCAGCCGTCTGTGAGGACAGGATAAGGGGAAATGGCCATAAAACAGAGCATAATATGTTCTGCACCAATGTGCAAAAGAACTCCTTCAGTGCGAGAGTCATGCAGAACTGGAACAGGCAGCCCAGAGAGGTTGTGGAGTTTCCTTCTCTGGAGATATTCAAGACCCACCTGGATGCCTTCCTGTGTATTCCTGGAGGGAGTCCGCTTTTGCAAGGGGGTCAGACCTCATGACTTCTCAAAGTCCCTTCCAAACTGCTACAATTCTGTGATTCTGTTGTTCTGGCAAACCAGTATGTTTCACAACCAAGAAGACATTCAAGAACTCTGAAGCAGAGTTCATTGGTTAGTATCTCCCCATCGCTACTCTACAGAGGGTACTGAGAAGCAATCAGTTACATCTCATGAAGATAACAAAACAGAGCAATGACTGCAATGTAGAATGAGAGATCTCATGAGACCAAACTAACTGAAAATTAATCTACCTATGATGACAGAAACCCCTTTTTAAGATGGTCTGAATTAATAGATGCAGCTATTTGGGTTTATTAGTAGTTAAAACTAGAGCAGTGATTAATAGCATGGCATCTAAATATTGTCTGTTCAAGGGGGACTATGACAAATTAATCTAGTCAGCTATGTTAAGAAACAGTAGGTGAAGAGCTTACTAAATTCAGAGGGAAGTCAAGAATTCTGCTTGCTCCCATGAGGTGACACATCTACTTTAACAAAAAATTTCTATTTGATCTCGATATAGATACCAAAGAGAATTAAATTTCAAGAGCTTGCCTATCTTTGATTAACATTCTCATATGCAAAATGAAATGGGCGTTAATGAATGTGGGTCTATGTAAGTTAGTGATAGTATCTTCAACATCTGACGTTTGTCATAGCATGTATCTTAGTATAATCTCAGATCAAGAATCAGACCTGAGAAGTACTTTTGTAATTAATGATATTTGTGGTATGGTGTTGGTTTGATTGGCCCATAAAGAGTACTAACACCAAATCAGCACAAGCTACAGAGTAAATCAGAGTAAATGGCATTCGTGAGGCCATTCTACATCTGCTGGGAAAGACACTAGTCAGTTGGCATGAGCATCACAAATGACAGACAATTTATCTGAGCCCTTGAGAGTATTGCTCAGAACATCTGTTTTCTGTTTTTTCTTTTATGCTTTCTCATGATTATGTTGTAAACAGATTACAAAAATACAAAGGATTGGATACAGTACTCCAAATAAGCACTTTTGTGATGTAAAGAATTGAGATCAAGCTGCTAATTATCATTTTGTAAGAGTCATAAACCAGGATTCAGACCATTCTTGTTATGTTTTCCTAACTTCATACATTTTCACAATTCATTACATTAGGAAAGCATCTAAACCCACATTAACCTAAATCACCAGTACAACCTACATGAGTAACTGCACTGTACTTGCAGCAGCTGCAACTAGAGGCCACCAAATTAGGGACAACTGTTGACATCTCCTCAAAATCATAAAGCAAAAAATGAGCAAGTTGTGGGAACTACATTATGGACTCATTTGTGTCCAAAGAAGTGGATCCCCAGAAAAGCATTGTACTTTCCTGAAGTGGAATTGCCACATCACAGCCTGAACCAATGGTTAAGCACTGGATGAGACAATGTAGCTAATCCAGGAAGCTCAGATGCAACCAATGCACTTGAGTGACTGGAGGGGGTGGAGACCGGATCCAGCCCTCCTCGCCCCTCATTTAACAGTTAGCAGCTAAGGGAGTAGCGTCTCTCTGGACAGAGATCATGCTCCTCTTGAGCTGTTACCTGTTACTGAAAGGAGGTTTTTTTTTCTTTCTCTTTCACCTGCTATTGCTCTGTGAGGTTTGTATCCCGCTAGAAGGCACTGTCATTGCCTTCTTTAGCCATGTGTTTCCAAACCTGTGATCTCAAGCAATTAAATTGAGTATGTTTCGCAAGATGTATTTTTCTGAAAAACATCATAGTGACTCTGACACTTGGAATGCACCAAATGATGTTTGTTTACAAGAGATTGCAGACATGGACTAGAGATGTCTGCTATGTGTAAGACTCTTACCACTGTTGGAGTTGAAAGCATGGAAGAGACTGAAGGAAACTGGGTCTCCAACCTGCTTATTTCCTCATCCAATTGGCAGATCCAGCTACATGGCTGGATCTGATATCCATTAATCCTTATCATACACCCTTGGCCATTGTCTCCTCAAAATCTTAATGCAGTTCAATCCTATCCTGAGAACTTTGCAATAGACACTTCTGCAAGATTCCTCAGGTTTGTCCCTTGTCCCTGTGAAGAAGGCTCTGCATATTGGGAAAATTGCACAAGTCTATACATCCAGGGGTGAGAAGACTTACTTTTTAGGATGTGCTGTAAGTTAGGGGGAAATGCAAAATCATTAAATAAAAGAGGTAGGACCCCATCAGATTCATTCCCAGCTCTTGATTATGCACTATTTGCAGCTTACTTCTTTGCTGAGCCTGGATTTTAAGATTTAATGGCATTGACAGGCCACTTTGACTTACTACTGTCCATAAACATTCCTTCTGTCTGAAGTAGTCTTGAATTTCTGACTCATTAGAAGTTTATTTTTCTTTCAGAACTAGGTTTTATCTCTTCTTCATTCTGTGTATTGTCTTGCTGCTTTCAGAAAAACTCTTCTAATTACAAATACCACAACAATGACACCCCTGGAAACCCTCCTTTCTCCAGAGATTAAAATGGTGTTGATGGTGGTGATGATGATAATAATAAAAATCTAGTTTATTATAAAAGAGTAATGGAGATAGAGGAGTAGACTACAATAGTAATTAATGTCTATAAAATAACTATTCTTTACAACAAAAGACTCGACAAACTGGTAGAAGACTCAAAAATCCCAATCATTAGAATTTAAATGACTGGAAGTAAGTGATATAAAAACCCTCCGATGCACATAGCTGGTGCTTTCACTCATGCATTCGTTCATCCTGTAACAGTATTTAACTTCCAGGACAATCCAGTAAACTGTGCATATTACTGGGGAGTAACATGAATTGTACCGTACCTGCTTTGCTATGTAAAATGAAAACAAAAATGTACAAAGACATTTCCAGTGCAGATAAGTCAATGGTGATGATGAGGTCCTGGTATGATACAGCTTATTGCACCCTGTAAGGATGGAGGGAGTACATTGAGGAGCGTCCCAGCCAAACTGAAGTCAAAGGTGAAGCTCTATGGAAGGCTTATAAAGAACAGAGGTCATATTTGTTTAGCTAGTGTCTGACAAGAGAAAATAAAATATATTTTTCTTGGTAAATCATTAACAGAGGCTTGTTGTTTGCTCTGCACTTTCTTTCCATGCTCCAGGATCTCAGGAGCCATTGCAGAAAAACTTGTTTTAATTGGCTTATCATTATTTTGTTATTGATCTTTGTTTAAAGTTGTGGATTGTATTAACTCTTCTGCATTAAACATATACTTAAATGTCATGACACATGCAGCTTTTCAGACTGGAGAGGTTCTATTTCAAGTGCTCTTGAACTCATTCATTATCTTGTCTGCTAAGCTAAGGAGTGAGATAGTGGCAGGTGTGGAACAGGGCTGAGTATTGGTAGCAAATATGTCTTTTATGACTAGGAGACCTGTTTTCACTTTCCACTTGGCTATAAGAGAGAGCTCAAAGTTAAGAAAGCAGTGAATGCTTCTGTCTGCTTTCTTGCAGTGATCTTGATTGCAGGAGGCCTTTACCTTGACTTATTAATAACAATTCACATGTTTCCAAATGGTAAGGGAATGTATGATATTTCATTCTGGTATAATGAGGACATCCAGAGGAATGAATTTCACAGATCCAGACTGCACCAGTAAGCAAATTAAGGAGTAAACTCTTGACATCAGGATTCAGACACACATCTTTATTGTAAATTTTCTTCACCAGTGGCAAGATTATCAGAGGTAAATGATGGATGCTGATAACTGATAGAGTTAGTACTTAAGTAAGTTTGGACATGAGATAGCAGGGTGTCACTTTTGACAGATTTGTGAGAAAGAACAGAACTTCACTTTTTTCTGTACTTTGAAAGAGAGCTGCCAAATGTAGAAAGGACATAATCATCTGAATTGGAGGTCTGTCAGACAGCAAGCAAAGAGTCACCAACAAAATGAGGCCACGTTCACCTACATCAGCAGTGGATGTACCATTCTGTAAGTCTGTGAATCCTCATACACTCAGCAAAATGAGTTTGTATCCTAGGAGGTTGTTCTCCCCTCTATGACCAACATCCTTCTTTGTTCTGTCTGTTACACCCAAGTCTTGGCTCAGGACTAGTAACACTGTCCTGCTAAACGTTATGATTGAGTCATTCATTTAATCCAACAAAGAGTGAGCAGCTCAAGACTTGCTTTAGCTTGAATTCTCATAGCAAGACTGTGTGTGACCTCCCAGATTCCTTCTAAATACTCTGAAGCTTAATTGACTACAATCGTTTAAAAATGGCTTAAGAGAGAAGGAACGTGGGGAAAAATACTATTGCAGACAAGCTGGGAGGACAGTGTTTGATTTTGGGACCAGTTAAAAAGCTAATCCCCTCTTCCCCCAACCCCACAGGGGCACCTGCTAGGTTAGATTCACACATTTGATTATACTGAGTGATCCCTGTGGGAAGCTTAGAAATCTCTATTGAGTTATTCCATGACTCATAGAATGGCTCGGGTTGGAAGGGACCTCTAATATCATCCAGCTTCAAATTCCCTGCCACAGGCAGGGCTGCTGGCTGCTAGATGAAGTACTGTATTAGATTGCCCAGGGCCCCATCTAACTTGGAATTAAACACCTCCAGTACTGACCATGGGGAACTGGTCAATGCTGGTTCAATCTGAACACAAGCCAGTAGCTTGCCCAGGCGACTAAGAAGGCCAATGGCATCCTGGCTTTTATCAGAAATAGTGTTGCCAGCAGGAGAAGGGAAGTGAACGTCCCTCTGTACTCAGCACTGGTGAGGCCACACCTCGAGCACTGTGTTCAGTTTTGGGCCCCTCACTGCCTATCACTACACTGAGGACCTGGACCATGTTCCAAGAAGGGCAATGAAGCTGGTGAGGGATTTGGAACACAAGACTTAGGAGAAGCAGCTGAGGGAGCTGGGATTGTTCAGCCTGGAGAAGTGGCAACTCAGGGGAGACCTGATTGTTCTCTATGACTGCCTGAAGGGAGATTGTAGTGAGCCGGTGGTTGGCCTCTTTGCTCTTGTAACTACTGACAGGACTAGAGGGAATGGCTTTGAGTTGCACCAGGGGAGATTCAGACTGGATGTTAGGAAATACTATTTTTCCAAAAGAGTGATCAGCCACTGTCTGACCCTGGAGGAATGTTTAGATGATGTGTTGATGGACAGTGTTTGCAGAGAACTATTGGTGATAGGCAGGTGGTTGGACTGGATGAACTTGTCTTTTCCAACCTTGGTGATTCCATGATTCTGTGATTCAATTCTGCACTTTTGATTCATTTATAGTTCCACATCAGATGCCATGCTGTCAGCCTGCCCCTCTGCTGCCATCTGTTGCACATTAACAGAATGTAAGAGAACGCTGGTCACGATCATAATGCCAACATCCACCTCTGGCACTGTGGCCAGCGTAATAAAATAGGAGGCATTATTTTAAGAGGAACCACTGTGGTCATTAAGAGACAGTTTAGAAACAACTTATGTAGTTGTCCTTCAGATAAGCAACTTCATTAAATCTTCATCTATGGTAGCAATGCGGCAGTGGCAGAAGAAACAGTTCTTCTAATGCTTCACTGTAATTCAAAAGACAAAGCAAAGTGTTGTTACACACACAAAAAAGAATAGAGGTAAGTATCAGTTTTTGTTCCTTTTAGCAGTTACTTTCACAAAGCAGTGACCATGATAGCATCAAGTCCTGATGCACAGAAGTAAGGTGATGTTTATAAAGTCTCTTTTGCCCATTGATCTGAAATTAGAGAGAATTTTTCAGTGCCAACAGAATGGCAAACTCAGTTTGTGAAAGGAATAGTTTTATAAACTAAGAATCTTTATGGGAGTATCTTTATGAACATCTAGGAATAAACAATTCACAGAGAATACTTTTCCTAAACAACACCTTATTACTCTCACATAAAATCATACACCAAATAAAACACACGTATTTAGATATAATTATCTTTGTAATTGCATAGGTATAGTTGGGACTGTGCAAATTTTTTGTTGTTTCTGGCTTTCAGGTCCCACTCTTGCATGTGGGAGCTTAGCTCTCAGAACTGTTCTGAAAAATAAACCCCACATTTCTATGCAGAATCTGGGATGTTACAGGCAATCTTTATTAGGATTTTCTTGTTCAACCACACTATAGATGAACCTGACTCAATTAGGGACAATGAATACACCTGGGCAAGTGGGATTGCTTGGGAAGGAATCTACTAGGGTTTGTGTGCCTTCTGAATACACTGCTTTAGTTATATGAACCAACATAGAATAATTCAGCTCTCTGCGGAGAGAGTCCTCTGGTGCAGCTTGATAAAAAAGCAGGCACAGGCTGTAGCAAAACTCTGCTATCTAATGAGCAAAAGTGTAATCAATACAGTACTAAAATGCACTGCCAGGATAGCCTTTAAAAACCTCTCTATAAAAACAAGTTGGGAAGTATAATAAACTGCCATTCTATTATGCAATACATAAATACTTCTTTTTAATAAGATATTGGGCATTCATCCTTCTGGAAGAGGTCAGTAATGATCACTACTGCTCAGATTCCATATAAGCTCTTTAGCATGTCTATCAGAAAATTGCTTATCTTGTTAAACTGCAGCACAGCCACAGACAGAATCCCACAGATCTGGCCATACTTCCTACAGTCAGTGCCAATAAGAAGACAATGAGGTTGAAATAAATCATGCAAGTGAAAAGAAATGAGAAGAAAGAGAACATTGCATTCATCTGGCAGTATTCATAGAATCA
This sequence comes from Oreortyx pictus, assembly GCA_036925125.1. NCBI lineage: Eukaryota > Metazoa > Chordata > Aves > Galliformes > Odontophoridae > Oreortyx > Oreortyx pictus. The sequence goes on along the minus strand of JAUPFR010000004.1, from coordinate 59,741,362 downwards.
CAGAATGGCCTGGGTTGAAAAGGACCTCAAAGACCATCTTGTTGCAACCTCCCTTGCTGTGGGCAGGTTTGCCAACCACTAGGCCAGGCTGCCCAGAGCCACATCCAGCCTTACCTTGAATGCCTCCAGGGATGGGGCATCCACAACCTCTTTGGGCAACCCGTTCCAGTGTGTCACTGCCCTCTGAGTAAAAAACTTGCTCCTAACATCTAATCTAAATCTCCCCTTTCTTAATTTTAACCATTCCCCCTTGTCCTATCACTATCCACCCATGTAAACAGCCATTTTTCTTCCTGTTTATATGCTCCCTTCAAGTACTGGAAGGCCACAATGAGGTGTCCCCAGAGCCATCTCTTCTCCAAGGTAAACAAGCCCAGTTCCCTTGACCTTTCCTCATAGGAGAGGTGTTCCAGCCCTCTGATCATTTCAGTGGTCCTCCTCTGGACCACTTCCAAGAGCCCCACATCTTTACTGTGCCTGGATGCAGTACTCCACATGGGGCCTCACAAACGCTGAGTAGAGAGGGACAAGCCCCTCCGTCTCCCTACTGGCCACCAACTTTCTTAATGCGGCCCAGGATATAGTTGGCTCTCTGGGCTGCAAGCGCACACTACTGATTTGATCCAGCTTCTCATCCCAAGGACCCCCAAGTCCTTCTCTGCAGCACTGCTCTCCAGAAGTTCTTCCCTCAGTCTGTGTAAACACCTGGCATTGCCCCGGGCCAAGTGCAGCACCTTGCACTTGGCCTTGTTGAACCTCAGTAGGTTCGCACGGGCCCACTTCTCCAGCCTGTCCAGGTCCCTCTGGATGGATTCCCTTACCTTCAGTGCATTGAGTGCACTGCTCTGCTTGGTGTTGTCTGCAAACTTGCTGAGGGTGCACTCGATTCCGTCATCTGTGTCACTGATAAGATGTTGAAGAGCACCGGTCCCAAAACTGACCCTTGAGGAACACCACTCATGACCAGTCTCCATCTAGACACAGAGCTGTTGATCACAACCCTTTGGCTGCAACCAGACAGTTCCTAATCCATCAGACAGTCCATCCTTCAAGTCTATACCTCTCCAATTCAGACAGAAGGATATGGTGAGGGACCGTGTCAAAGTCTTTGCAGAAGTCCAGGTAGATGACATCGGTCACTCTTCCCCAGTCCACCAATGCCATCACTCCACCATACAAGGCCACCAGATTGGTCGGGCAAGATCTGCCCCTGGTGAAGCCATGCTGGCTGTCTCAGATCACCTCTTTGTCTCATATATGCCTTAATGTGGTACCCAGTAGGATCTGCTCCACGATCTTCCCAGACACAGAGGCGAGGCTCACCATCCTGTAGTTCCCTGGGTCATCCTTGCTTCCTTTCTTAAAAACAGGAGTAATGTTTCCCTTTTTCCAGTCACTGGGGATTTCACCCAGCAGCCATGATTTTTCAGACATGATGGAAAGCAGATCAGCAAACACATCGTCCATCTCTCCCAGAACCCTGGGAAGCATATCATCTGGCCCCATGGACTTACATACACTGAATTTCATGAGGGGGTCTTGGACTTTTTCCACTGTCATAGTGGGATGGAATTTGTTCCTCACCCACACCTAGAAGTTCAGGGTCCTGGCAGATATATGGAGCCTGACCACCAGTGAAGGCTGAAGCAAAGAATTTACTGAGCACCTCAGCTTTTTCCATGTCTGAGGAAGCCAGTCCTCATTTATCAGAGAGGTAACACTTTCCTTGGTCTGTCTCTTTCTGCCTATGTACCTGTAGAACCCCTTGTTATTTTTCACATTCCTCACCAAATTCAGATCCATCTGTGCCTTGGCTTTACTGATCTTGCCTCTGCACATGCGGACAAACACCCCTGAATTCTTCCCAGGCTACACAACCCTGCTTCTGCTTCCTAAACATTTATCTCTTTTCCCTCAGTTTAAGCTGCAGGTCCTTGCTCAGCCATGCAAGTTGGCTGCCTCCTCTGCTTGATTCTTTTGCTGGGGGTGGGATAGCTCTTGCACTTGTGGAAGGGTGTCCTTAAACTGCTGCCAGCTCTGTTCTGTTCTTATGTCCTTCAGGACAATTTCCCAGAGTATCCCATCCAGCAGTTCCTTGAGCAGCTGGAATTTTGCTCTCCTGAAGTTCAGGGTCCTGAAAACTTTTTGCTGGGCCTAAGTTCCTCCACCAAACTCCACCAGGGCATGATCACAACAGCCCAGTCTGCCTCCAATCTTAACCACTCTAGTGCTTTCTTCTGCATTGGTGAGCACCAGGTCCAGTAAGGCTTCACCTCAGGTTGGTCCATCTAGTACCTGGACCAGGAAGTTATCCTGCTGTAGCTATGAAATCTCTAGTATGTCATTGTGCATCACATTTACTTAATGCAGCTTCATTGCCAAGAGTTTACCCATCTCCCATTGCATGTTGCTCATTCTGAACCATATAAAATGAGTCACCATCCTTTAAAATAAACATACTGGGGGTGGGAGTAATGGTCAGTTGCTGGAGGTGGTGTAACCAGAAACACCTACCACCAGCTCTGTGGCTGAAAAATCTCAACAGGAGCTGCACTGTTGTTCTCTAGAACAAATACGACTTAGCAGCCTTGACCTAATATATGGATCCCTTTTTCACTTATTCACATCACAGTGCTGACAGCACAGTCTTTAAAAGACACAGGTGCTCCAAAGAAATGAGCATGTGTCAGAAAGGAAGAGATGACTATGACAGCCTGAAGGTCTCTCTTCTAAAATTTCCTTGAGATCATGAACTTGACCAGTGCATGGTCACTGCAGGCCAGGCTGCTTCTGATCTTGACATATTCCATGATCACGATCTCTTCCATGTTGGCGAGCACCAGGTCCAGCAACACTTCATCTCGGGTGGGTCTGTCCAATACCTGAACCAGAAAGTTGTTGTCAATGGATTCCAGGAATCTCCTGGACTTGTAGCCTGCTGTCTTGTATTCCCGATGGATATCTGTGATTGAAATGCCCTATCAGAATGAGAGCCTGTGAGAATGGTGCCTCTTGCAGCTGAATCGAGAAAGCCTCACCGGCTGGATCCCCTTGATCAGGTGCCCTGTAGAAGATCCTGGCCACCAAATGCCCTTTATTGGTCCAGCCCCTAATTTTAACCCAAAAGCTATCATCTTGCTCATGTTTCTCAGGGGCAGTTGTTCACAGACTATCCACTTCTTAACATAGAGGGCAATTCCTCCACCTCTCCTACCTCACCCATCTCTTCCAAAAATCTCACAGCCCTCAATCATGGTATTCCAGTTATGTATCATCCCACCCTGTTTCTATGATATCAATAACATCAAATTTTTCCAATTGCACCATGGCTTCTAATTCCTCCTGCTTATTTTCCATGCTACAGAGGCACTTCAGCTGGGTTTTTGGTCACATTACCTTCTTGGAGGATTCCTTCCTCTGATTTCCTCTGAGAAAAATCTGAGGTCTTCCCCTGCTGCTTCCTAAAGAGATAGCCTTCCCTGACTCTTCTCTGTTACTCAGCAGTACATCCCCTTCCCCCATCAAGTTTAAGCCTTGGTGATGAGCTCTGCCAGCTTGCTGCCCCTCACACTCATCATAAGATGCAGCAGGTTGAGGGCCCCTGCTAGCACCTTGTCTGTCTAACTTAGCTATGCTGCCCCAAACACTTTGTCGTGGGCAGGCTTTCTGCCACCCCTTTCAGATCTTTGGCTAGAATTCTTTTCCCCTTATGACTTAGGTGGACCCCATCACCAGCCTCAGACGTACCAAGTAAACCACCCTGTGGTTGAAAAAGCCAAAATTCCTGTGGTGGCACTGGCCTCTCAGCAACATATTTAGCAGATGGGTTTGCCTGGATCTCTAATATACTTCACTGCCACTGAAGAGATAAACACCACCTGTACTCCCACTAAATTATAATATAAATTAAATTACAAATATATACATATACATACATACATATACATATATATACGTATATATATACTATATGTATATACGTATATATATATATACACATTAAATTACAGTCATAGTGCAGTTCTCTTTTTTAAGAAGGATTGTTAGACTCCTGTACCATGATTTGCACAACACCTTTTCATTTGAGATAGGCATCAGGGGTCGCCTAGAGAAGGAAGCTGTGAATGCCCCATCCCTGGAAATCTTCAAGGCCACACTGAATGGGGCTAAGAGCAACTTAAGTGTAAAGGAAGGTGTTCCTGCCCATAGCAGGGGAGTTGATGTGGGGTCTTTAAGATCCTTTGCAACCCTAGCCATTCTAGGATTCTGTGAGTCTATCATAATTTAAATCAGCTAGCCATATACAGTCTTCTTTGTTATTCCACATACAAAAAACTGTTTGGAAGCTGGTCACAGTGGGTTACCGACACCAGAAATAGCCATTTCTGAAAAATATTCCCACTCACTCGGGGTTGGACTCGATGATCTCTTGAGGTCTCTTCCAACCCCTATGATTCTATGATTCTCATGCTGTGGGTTTTATGCTTTTAGCAGCACTAGTAGGAAATCCATCTGCATACCCCGATTGACCATCTGTGTAGAATACTCCATCCCTGAGGAAAAATATACTCATTTTTCATCTCCTCCAAATCCTTTAACTGTATGAAAGTTTTCTGACTACATAGGGCAGTTTCTTCCCATTTCCTTCTCCAGGGTCTAAGGATAGCTCTGTATTTTTTTTTTCCTACTTTCCACATCAGTTGCACTGCATGGAGGAGCAGAGACTGCTGCTGTAACTGTTTCCAACTCTTGAGTGCAAAACCCAGTAAGTGAATCCAGCCTAAGACACTGTGGTTGCAATGGAGTGGGAAAAATGGGGGTCAGAATTTAATGTACAGGAAGGAAAAGAAAAAAGTAGAGAAAAAACATTCTCTTAAACAATTTCAGCCACTCATTTCTTTCATACAATGGTCATATGGGAAAAAGGACAGCAGAAACGAAAGGGTTAAGAACAAGGACTAAGCCTGTAAAACCAGGCAGGCCAGCTAAAACAAACAGACCCTTTCATACTACGTTGAATTTGCCCAGTGCAATATTTATAGTTGGGCAATAAATACACAAAAAGCCTTATTATTTTGCCAATGAACTAAAAATATCCTTCAGGCCAAGTCAAAGCCCCTTCTTTCTAATTTGAGATTCCAGTGCAAAGTGGAGTTCTCGCTCATGCAGATGTAGTTTGTTTTTCAGAACCTTAAAAATAAGTTTTCAGAAAGCTGTTGCTGAGTAAGTGCTGAGCCCCAAACCAAGCACCATCTTAGTCTACCACTCAGGCCATGCATTTCAGGAAGGGCTGGCAAACTGCATTCATAACGCTGTGACTCCAAGAATATTCTTCAGCCCAAGTCTTTCTTCAAGCTTCCTCATCCACCCTTCTTGTCTTTACCGTGTCAGTTTTGCTCAGCTTAAAGCAATGAACCAACCTGTCACTTATACCTTAGAACAACACACCTGAGGACAGTTGTCATACCAGAAAGCTGGGAAAAGTCAGTAGAATACTGCATTTTATTTTCAGTACTCCTGCTACCTCAGCAGTGTGATAAGAGCCTTTCACAGACATACACACACAAGCAGTGCTTTTATTCCCCGAATTCACCAGTTTCCATCCATTAAAAAAAAAAAAAAAACACACAACACATTATTTCAACTGGTGTACTTCAGAGATGGGAAGTAACAATGCAAACAACAAAGCTACTGTTTTCTAGCTTTTATTTAGAAAAAAAAAACTGACATCACATTTACATTTCAGAGTATTTTTAAATAAGGCCTTTTTGTTAAAGCTTTAGATATTTAAGGAGGGTCTACATGATTCACACCTGAATGGAGCTTTGCAAATCACACAGTAGTCACCAGACAGCTATATTGCACAAAGATCCACACAATATCACACCACTCTTAGCTTAGTCCACATCATAAAGTGCTGTTTTGTAGGAAGAAAACTGTTCTGGAAAAGTAAGTGTCAGTGTAGGCATGTACTACTGAACTGTAACTCTGACAGGTGAAAAATATCATTTGCCTCTAAGTTTCTATTTTATAAACTGGAGCAAGCGCCATACAGTACTGCAATGAACACATCCAAACTATTCTACACCAAAAGTCATATCAATTTTAAAATGCTGAACGAGATACATACAAACTGAGACATCAAAAGGCAGGTAAATGTTTAAAGTAGTACCAGCCTGTGTACAGTAGAATAAGTAATTGCATAGCAGAGCATATCTTAAATGAATGTTAGGCAAAGAGAAAGTAGAAAAAAAAAAACGAATTCTTATTCTCTTACTTCTGTATTCTTAAACCACTACCTTTTTTTTTTTTTAATGAGCATGTCTGATGGACTACCTTCACTTTTAAGATGCTGTACCGATTTTATGACTATTTTCATAAAGTAATGAAATTGTAAAGCCTGGTTGTATTGGTCCAGATGCTTCTAAAGATATGAGTGTGGAACTATGGAGTGCTAACTGAGACATAAACCTGCAAATGAGAACAACTTCTGAAACAAAATAATTAAAAATAATATGAGATATTTACCTGTGAGAAGAGATCTGATCTGGGAACAAGAGAATGGGAAATCTAACCCTACAATCTGTATCTTTAAACTGATACTACATTTGGTAGATAAATGGAAGAATGAAAATAACATGTGGGGATAAGTCGTATCTAAAGAAAAGGGAATCTTGAATTCTGAGTATGATTGATAACTTGAGTTTGCATGCACAAAGAACACTTGTCATTGAGTCAACAAAGCATACAAAAATGTAAGGGTTTTCAGTGGCTGAATAACAAATAATTATCTAATATATTGAAGGAACAGTACGTTTTTAACAGTGGAGACAAAACTGCTCTGTCTCCCTATAACCTAAGCTGCTGCAAGACTTGGAAAAGGTTTGTGTTCACTATAAAATAAATGAAAACAATCAAGAGATGGGAGAGCTGCAGGAAGCCCTCAGTAAGATGGTAGAAAAGACTCAGTCTTACTAAATGCAAAATAATACACTGGATGGGGAAGCCTTGTATGCACGCAGCTTGTTCAGAGCTAACCATTAGGATCATGTGGAAAATTGTACAGAAGAAAATCTGTACTTATCTGTATCTGGTATGGACCAAAAAGGCAAGTTTTAAGACTACAGAATGAAGCAAATGCCAGATCTTTCATCATCCTTCATTGCTCGAGAGACAGTCTCACAAGATGAGAGAATCACAGAATCATAACATTTGGAAAAGACCTTAAAGATCAAGAGTGCCTATTAAATCATGTCATGAACTATCACATCCACATGTTTCTTGAAGACCTCTAGGGATGGTGACTCAGCTTCTCCCCTGTGCAGCCTGTCTCAGTGCCTGACTACCCTCACAGACAATTTTTTTTTAATATCCAATCTGAACCTCACCTGGAAGAACTTGAGGCCATTCCCTCTAATCCTATCATTAGTTACACAGTAGAAAAGTCTAACTCCCACCTTGACACAGCTTCCTTTCATGTAGTTGTAGAGGGCAATAAGGAATCTCCTGATCCTAATCTTCTCCACATGAGACAATCTCAGTTCCCTCCGCTGCTCCTCAGAAGACTTGTGCTCCAGACCCCTCACAGCCTCATTACCCATCTTGGGACATGGTCCAGGTTCTCAATCACAGAATTGCAGGGGTTGGAAGGGACCTTTAGAGACCATTGAGTCCAACCCCCTGACAAAGCAGCTCCCTAGCCCAGGTTGCACAGGCAGGCATCCAGGCAGGTCTTGAACGTCTCCAGAGAAGGAGACTCCACCACCTCTCTGTGCAGCCTGTGCCAGTGCTCCGTCACTGCACTGTGAAGAAGTTCCCATGCACATATTTGTGCGGAACTTCCTATGCTTCACTTTGTGGCCATTATCCCTCATCACCACACACTGCTGAGAAGAATCCAGCCTCTTCCCCTTGTCTCACATTCCTTAGGTACTTAGAGACGTGGATCAGATCCCCCCTGAATCTTCTTTTTTCAAGGCTGAACAGACCCAGGTGTCTCAGCCTTTCCTCATAAGGGAGATGCTCCAGGCCCTTTATCACCTTGCTAAAATCAAGGTAGACAACATCCACTGCTCTCCCCCCATCCACCCAGACAGTAATTACATTATTGAAGGCTATCAAGTTGCATGAGCATGAACTCCCACTGCTGAACCCATGCTAACTACTCCCGATAACCTTCTCTTCCAATTGCCTGGAGATGGCACCCAGAACAAGCTGTTCCATCACCTTTCCAGGGACGGAGGCGAGGCTGACTGGCCTGTAGTTCCCCAGATCCTCCTTCTTCCCCATTTTGAAGACTGGAGTGACACTGGCTATCCTCCAGTCTTCAGGCACCTCTCCTGTTCTCCAAGACCTGTCAAAGATGATAGAAAATGGTTCAGTATTCAACTCTGCCAGCTCCTTCATCATACATGGATCTTTCTGAACGTCATTCTTGTAATGAGCAGCCCAAAACAGCCTTTGTGGCCACTTGGGCACACTGCTGGATCATGTTTAGCCATGCTTCAATACCCCCAAATCCATTTCTTCCAGCCACTATGCCCCAGGAGTGTAGCATTGCCTGGGGTTGTTGTGACCAAGGTGCAGGACCTGGCATTTGGTCTTGCTGAACCTCATCCCATTGGCCTTGGCCTAGTGATCCAGCCTGTCCTGACTTGAAGGCCTTTCTACCATGAAGAACATCAACACTTCCTCCCAACTTGGTATCATCTTCAAACTTACTAGAAGTGTACTCAACTGCTTCATACAGATCATCAGTAAAGGTACCAAACAGGACAGGCCCATGAGGAACACCACTCATGACCTGTTACCAGCTCGATTTAGCTCCATTCACCAACACTCTCAGCCTGGCCATCCAGCCAGTTCTTTAACCAGCAAAGGGTGTATCTGTCCAAGTCATGGGGTGCCAGCTCATCCAGGAGAATACTTTGAGAGACCACGTCAAAGGCTTTATCAGGTCTGGACAGACTACATCCACAGCCTTTCCCTCACCCACTAGGTGGGTCACATAGTCACAGAAGATCAGGTTGGTCAAGCCGGACCTGCCTTTCATGATCCCATGCTGGCTAGGCCTGATCCCCTGGCTGTCCCATATAAGCTTACAATCAAGATGATCTGCTCTATAAACTTCAAGACTACAGTTGTCTTGCTTGCCTTTTGCCAGCTATCTTTTCTGCCAGTTTCTTCTTACATGGATCAGCAGTTGGGGGCTTAGTAGGGCAGATTCCAAATCTCATCAGTACAACAGTTCAGACAGCAAAGCATAGCTAAGGTTCTGCATTATGACCTACATTCATTTAAGTGTACAGCAATTTTCAGGTCACAGTTCATTGCTCTACAGCTATATACAAGTACTTAGTAAACATAATTCACATTCATCAAGATGCAACATTATATCCCCAAATTCACACAGAATTGAGTGTATTTTAGAAATGTCCTTCAGATCCTTATTTTTCCATAATTAATGGTAGAAATACTCAAACGTTTGATTTCTGTTCATGTAAACTTCTTCCAAACAGATACAAGCACTACTACATGATACAGTTTTTAACATGAGAGGAACAGAAATCTGAACAGAGACGCCTTTTAAGGCAGAAATTGTGTCTCAAAACTGAATCAGTGCATTTCATCATTCTTAATAAAAAGCCAGTTCATTTAAATAATTAACTTAGAAAAACATGTATTAACAGAAATACATGAATTTTTAAAAGTTTATAAGTTATTAGTCATGTCAAGTACTCATTTACTTTTGCCTAAAACCAGGTTCTACTACTCACACATGCAAAAACTTCTCATATCAGACTTGGAAGTCTGACATTTAGGGTCCAATTGCACTTTATATATTTTAAGTCTATGCTAAAACCTGGACTAGTACAGGAACTTACAATAATACCATCAACTATATATCAGGTGTTAGAACTAGTTTTCAGCTTACAGTTACATTACCCTTAGATAAAATTAAGTTTCTAGTTTAACCTCCTCCTTCCAAATACAGCCTAAATGTTCACCTTCAGTTTTCATTTCTCACTGCTTCTTATTCTATTAGTGCAATTTTGATCTTCCAGATGCATTAAGACAGGTATCTCAAAGAATAATGGCAATCATATGCTGTCAGTTTGGTTTGTTAAACACAAAACTGACTACATAAGGATTTATGTTACATAAGAGGCAGATTTCTATCCCTGAAGAGTAATTTTGGTTGTTAGTCAAACTTCCTCCCCGCCTTCCCTAGGAGGAAAGTCTGTGGAGATCAGCATCATACAGATCACAAGAAAGGCAGGAGAGTTCCTGGAAGAACATTTCCTTTTGTTGGAAGTGTCTGGACTGTTCATTTAAACAAACAAACAAAAAAAGCAATATAGAAGTGTGACCCAAAGGCTTGTGTGCAGCACTTAGGTATATTATATTTGAATCAGGACTGAAAAATGCTTCTGCTCTTATTTTTAATTTCAGAACAGCAACAGGAGATCAGTAGTACAGGTCATCTTCATATTTCAAGTACTCTGCTGTGATGGCTTCCTGGAGATGAACTGCAGCACCACCCATTAAGGCAAATGTTGGGTACATTATGCCTGAGCATTCCACCTCACACTCATACAGGCATTTCATGTGGCTGGCATCATAAAAGCCCACTTTGCCATTGTCATAATCGAGGCAGATCCCCATGCAAGAGGGCAGGGGAAGGACTCTATTTGCTGCGTCCTTGGTGTCATCAGCTGCCTTTGGGTCAGCAGCTACCTTGGGGATGCAAAACTTCTTCATGCCCAAAGTGACCAGTGTGAAAGGCTGTGATGAATCCAAACAGGCATCTTCGCTCCCACTATCATGACCACTGTCTTGTTCAGATCTAGAACAGAAAAACAACCATTTGCTCTTGTCAGATTCAGAAATACCGTCTGCGATGTGAACTACAGATAACATTTCTGTAAGACAGGTAACACTATACAGAACACAAAAGCTCGTGGCGTAAATGTACACCTGGAAGGGTAGATGCATTTCATAAGTGAACAGCCACTTGGGCCACTTGAAACAACTGACAGGAGCTGAACACTAATGAGGGTGAGACAGCAGAAGGTTTTGCTAAGGAGCTATTAAGTTCCAGGTTTATCTAAATCTACTTATGCTAGGCAATCATTAATGAACGTACCAGGTACAGTAAATTAAGTAACCTGAGAGGTAGTTCTTCAAATACGATTACAGGCAGGATATGTTTAACTTTATTTACATTACTTTAAATAACACCAATAAACATATGTAACGTTACTCTTGCTCCATGAGTTTTCCATGCAACTGCAATATTAAACTGCCTTTGAAATTCAGAACACAGTAATTAATATCTTAAGTTTTAAATAAAAATGTGCTCTACCTAGAAACTTCCTGGAACTTCTGTTTCCCAGAATTGCAGCTGGCAGAAATTTTTTTAGCTAGATCTACACAATATTCCTGTTTTCCCCTGAATGCTGTCACCAGATGAAGAAAGACCACAGAAGCACAAGAATCATCATCATGCAGACAAGTCCTACCTAAGTGTTCATTTTTGGTTTTTGGAGGTTTATTTTGGTTCTGTTTTGTTAGTTTGTTTCTTTGGACATGCATGAGAGGAAGACTTCCAGATATTCTTCTGTTCAAAGATAAAAAGGAATCTGGAAATAAGGATCTGATTTCTCACTTTGCAAAAAGGCTCCACCTCTGACTAAGCAACTCGAGACATGAGCATTTTTTTCTGTTTCAATATTTTGTGTAGGAAGAAGCCAATAAATCTGCTAGATCTGAAGCTATAGTCTCCAGACAGCACCTTTCCAGCCATCCATTTTCAGATACATCCGAGTTTACTACAACTGTAATTGAGAACTGGAAACCTTTGTGCTGGTTTGCTCACTCTATTCTGACTTGTGCTCAGCAGCAATCTAAAAACCATACGCAAGCAACTTGGAAACTACCATGATGCAAGCTACTGCACAGACAGACAGATAACACCATGAACGTTGTACCTCTGAACAGCTGCTGAATCCATCATGCTAATGGTCTAGCTAATGACAAGCAAGAATTGCTTAAGTCTTGCAGCTGATGGATTTCTTTCCAAAAAAGAAAGATACCAGGACCCTGAGTAATTAGAACAGCTTTCTACTGAAAGGAGAGAACAAGAGAGGACAACCTGCATATATCATACTGCTTCAAGCTACTTTCCACTGGTTAGGTTCAATTTTATTAACTGAGACGGCATTTGCTTTTAAATCATTACAAAGAAAAATTAAAATAAAATAAACACAACCACCTCTTTGTTTAAAACATGCTTCATGTACATGCCTGGAATTTACCTTGGGCTGGTCACATCATGTGTACTGTGGAAAAATTTCTGTAGCTTCGTGCTAGAAACAACTCCCACTTTCACCAGGTAAGAATAGGCTTTCACATGAAAAGCCCAGAAGTGCTTCCCTTTGGCAATACCAGTGTCACCAATGATGTAATTCAGGGCTGTGTAGCATCCAAAATGCATGCGTTCAGCTCTTAGCAGTAAAGGAAATCCAGCCCTGCTTTCCACAGTGGTTCTTTCTGAGTTCAGCAGGAGATGTTCACTGTTGTATCCACATTTGTCATCAAAAAGAAAGCTAAGAACTGAAAAATAGTATTCCAAGAATTTTCTGTTAGTTAGATATATATATTTTTTGCTTTCTATGCTCATAAACTGCATCTTAACATACACTGGCATTAGAAATTCTCATTACGAAAAGCTACTGGGATTGTCATGCAAGCTAATAATCTCGATATGCTAATTAACTTTTCATTATAGTGCTTCTATACATATATATACAACCAACAATGGGAGAGAAGTCTGGGAACTGTAGGTGGTTTCCAGTGCAGGTGGACACAAGAAAACTCAGTACCTGGAGCGGGAGGTGTACGCAAAATAACTTCTTTGCTCCAAGAGCTACAGGTGGACCCTTTATATCCTCGAACTCTAAAGGTGTAGCTACTGTCATCATCCAGATCAGATATGACTTTGCTCTTGCTGGAAACTTTAACTTCCTTCCAAATCATGCTCTCCTCTTCTGTATCATTCTTACGATATTGAAGAACATACATATCAGCTGGGTCTGTTTTCCCAGAAGATTCCCAACTGATCACAGCTTTGTTGTACATTCTGCATTGTTTTTCATTGATTTCTGGTATTTCCAGACCTGGAAGGACAGAAATTAAGAAGAAAAAACCCAGAAGTTTAGATACACACTGTTCTAGAGTGATCTACACCAGCCCTTTTTCAGCAGCTTAGCAGAGTGGAAGAAAACATGACTTGCACAGTTAAAGAGTACAGGTGGTGATGCCCATGTTCCTGCACTCAAATGAATCCCTTAGTTTCTGTTTTCAACTTGAAAACTGTGCTATTAATTTGTGCAAGTGGCTGAAAAAAACAACAGCAATAAAAAAAAAAAGCCCTTTATTTTTTATGCACTCAACAACAAGCTTTCAGTAAGACTTAATTAAGTGTCACTTAACTACAGTATTTTGGAAGCCAATGTAAACTGGAACAGAAGTTGATGACACCTCAGCTTGCCTGCCAAAGCTGAAGCCATTGCTGCTGAAAGGTAATGCTGTGCGGGTCACAAAGGCAGATGAAACAATGCAAGTCAGGGTACCTCACTGAGGTCTGCAACTGCAGCCCTGCACAAATTATCACCCTTTTAGAGAAGCTCTTAAAACTGTAACTCAAGGAAGACTTCATGTTCTCACAATTTACCATTGGAACGGAAAGTTATGTCATCAAGGATCTCTTCTTGCTTGGTTGTGTTGACCACAAAATCTTCAAAAGAACTTCCAGCAGCTGGCTGGAAACTCTTCAGAGATTCAGTAGCTTTTTGGATTCTGAAAGCACAGGAGTAGAGAGATGCCAGACAAAAGAAAAGGGAATGTATAAATGTGCATTTCTAAAAACAAAAATGGCTAGGTTTCACTTAAAAAAAAAAAAAGTTCTGCTTTCATGTACTTAGTGATCATGTACTGAGAATCTCAATTCAGACATAATTTAAATGCAAAGATTAAAATCCTTACGCACAGGAAGGTAAGGACAGCAAATGGGTTACAAATAGCAGAGTATCTTTAACAGCTTTTTGCATCTGGTTCAAAGAACAAAATAGATGTGAAGTGTTAATGGAGAACAACTATTAAGATCAGAAGTGTAAAGCCGGAAGAGACCTGTTAGATTAACTTGCAAATAGATGATACGATCACTGCGCAAAGGAACCTGACAGTGAGCTATATGGACTTCCCTTCCAATGCTGTTCTGCTAAACAGGGCTACATGCTGTAGGAGAACAGAATCCCTTCGGGGTGCTATTTCTTAACACGCTCTGCAACACAGTAATCTCTTCTGAACTACACCTGGACTAGTTATGAGGCTCTGCAATTAAAGGTACTACACTCAGAACCCTACTAGCAAGTGTTAAGGTAACTTACTTGAACAGATATCCTGCAAAAGAACGTGCACCTAACCCAGACGATAACCAAGATACCTGACGTGAAGTTGTTTCGCTGTTTGAACAAAACAGGACTGATCAGTTTCTTTAAGCACTTCTTGAGCATATCCTACAAGGCCATTATTTTCCAGGAGACCTTGATATTCTTCTGCTTGGTTCTGCAACTTGTCCACCCTTAAATTCTTAGACACTTCAATTGCCTGAAGAGCTGCAGACTTCTTCTCCTCCAGAATATTAATTAATTTCTCAAAACTCTGAGATGCCTCTTCTTTAGCTTTTTCTGCATTGCACTAAGAAAGAACAGATTACATTTTAAACCAACCTCATAGCTCTGTGTCTGTGTAAAAAAACACACAGTTTTTTACAAACTATAATAGCAATACAGTCATCTGTTTGAAAGACAAGACTTACGGCTTTGTTATACTGTTAAATAACAGAAAATACTAGCAACACTGCACCCAAGCTAGCATATATATCTTAACGCTGCAAATGAAGAGCAGGAAAATATTTCTCAGGTTATGCTTTGAATAATACAGGACATTTATCTGCCTAAACAGCTCATGAAAAAGCACTACAAAAGGAGGTCAGTCTGAAGCCCCCATGCCCAAAAGAGGCTGAGCAGCAAATGGGTTAATGTCCTAAATACCTGGCAGAAGAGTAAAAGGAGATCACTGAGACAAGGAGCTCTTGGAGGAGGGGACCTTACAAAGGCAAAACAGTATTTCTCCAGGTGGATTTCCTTATCTTGTGAGACTATGAAGACCTGTTCAGCAACACCAGAATGACTTAGTGGGGGAGGGAGAGATCTCAACAAATATGCCTGCACGTCAGTGATGCTCAACAAGAAGTCTTTTGGGCAGGGGGAGAGCGAGACAATCCACTGACCAATTTCCAGAGTATTCTAAACTTCAAACTGCATTTGAGCAGGAGTAGAGTAGTATCTCAGTCACAACTTCATGGTGAGCCTGACAACCACTTGAGACCCCAGCTCATTTCTGGGACACTCTGAAGAAGGACTTGTACATCCTCAGTGGAACTGCACAGCTAGTGACTTGAGCTCCCCTTTAGTGGGGGAACTGTGAGCACATAAAAGGCAAAAGACAGCCAGTTCAGGGACATGTGCTTAGCACCAGAGAAACAACCCTTACCACTGTGACACTGCTGGATCCAAGAGTAGTAACGCAAGGCATATCATCATGGCTCACAGCCACTAAGGTATAGACATATAAATCTAAGTATCATAGTGGGATCCAAGCAAACATTTAACTGATTGTTTGGCATTGTTTCATCTTAATTTACCACAAAGGGATCTCAAACTTCGTGACCTCTGTACATTACCCAGGGTAACCCAGTGTCAGGCCACATCTCCCGACTCCCTTGGAGCAGCAGGACCACTCTTGCCTACTGTCTCAGATATAAGGGCAGATCTAGTCTGCACCCAGGAAAGGGCAGGGCCAGGAGCTCCTGCAATTTCTGTCAGAGTTTTGCATCTTGCATGCAAAGAATACTCTCACCTCTGCCTCTCCTATGCAGATATTTTTTATCTTAATTCTGACTCTACTGTAACATCCTCAAAATAATTAAAAAGCATAAGCCGTGCATTTTCATTAATACAGAGAGCTTTAAGTCTAACTCATCTTTCTTTGATTAAAGTATCAAATAAGCCTTAATTTAAATTTACACGGGAAACCAAAACTTCCCCTTCCCCTGTACATTGCCTAAATTTCCCACACTATCAGAATGGTTTTACTGTAGAGAAGTGAGAAGACTAACACAACTATTATAGAAATTGTTTCCAATTAACCCTCCACTCCTCAATATAGCCTAAGAAACACTGTGCTGGAAACAGCTCCAGCTCTTGTTGTGTCCCTTCAGGATCCCTTCACAAATGAAAAATCAATATTACCTCTGTTTCTTTCAGCAGCAGACCCAGATGTGAGATGTGAGCTTTTACTTGGCTTTCCTTACTGATGAGGTACTCTATATCTTTTGAAAGCTTTTCCTATTAAAATAAAACAGCAAACTGTCAGATCAAGGATTTCCACCCCAAATTAAACAAGAGCAGAAAAAAAAATCACTCAGTAAATGCTCAGCTTGCCAGCAGCCTACTATCAGTTCTGAAAGTTATAGAATCAGAGAATCTCTAAGGATGGAAAAAACTTTACCTAGTCCAACCATCCACCAAATAACAATGTTTCCCACTTCAGCATACCCCTCAGTACACCATATAAACGTTTCTTGAACACCGTCAGGGATGGTGACTCCACCACCTCCCTGGGCAGCCCATTCCAGCACCTCACCGCTCTGAAGTAGAAGTAGTACCTCCTAACATCCAATCTGAATCTTCCCTGGCATGACTTGAGGTCATTCCCCCTCATCCAATTGCTAGTTATCAAGGAGAAGAGGCTTACTCCCATCTTGCCACCACCCCCTTTCAGGTAGTTGTGGAGGGCAGTAGGAAATCTCCTGAGCCTCCTCTTCTCCAGACTGAACAGTCCCAGTTCCCACAGATGATCCTCAGATCTTCCCTGCAGTTTTCCAGTCACTCTGACCCAAGCCTGCAGCGTTGCCTGGGGTTGCTGTGGCCAAAGTGCACGACCTGGCACTTGGTCTTGTTGAACTTTATCC
The DNA here is from genome assembly GCA_036925125.1 of Oreortyx pictus. Lineage (NCBI taxonomy): Eukaryota > Metazoa > Chordata > Aves > Galliformes > Odontophoridae > Oreortyx > Oreortyx pictus. The sequence continues at coordinate 59,724,264 of JAUPFR010000004.1, read as the reverse complement.
CATTGGCCTCAGCTCAGCTATTCAGCCTGTCCAGATTCTTCTGTAGGGCCTCACTGCCCCCATGCAGCCCAACACTTCCAGCCAACTTGGTGTCATCTGCAAACTTCCTGAGGGACTACCCTCATCCAGGTCATCAGTAAAGATACTGAAGGGGACAGGCCTCAGTGCCAACTCCTGGGGAACACCAGTCATGACTGATTGCCAGCTGGATTTAACACCACCACTCTCTGGGCCCAGCCATCCAGCCAGTTCTTAACCGAGCAAGACTGTACTTGTCCAAGCTGTGGCCTGCCAGCTTCTGGGCAGGGGAATACTATGGGACACAGTGTTAAAGCCTTTGTAAACAAACACTGTAAAGAAGCGCTGAGTGTCCCAAACTGACCACACTGACCTATTCTTTTCAGCAAGCAACATGAAGCAACTTAAGAATGCTCATCCCTCCTAGAGAAGTCATCCTTTCTTCAGCTGAGGAACCTGAGGCCTAAGAACATGATTACAACTTACAGAGAAGCCTTGCCAGCTATTAATTCATTCCTAATACGACTGCTGGAGAAATGAGTGGTCTGAAGTGCAGTTTATGAGTGTCTCTGCACTTCCCTATTTTCAGGAGTTAACATCAGTACAGGAACAGCCTCGTAAATAAGCAAGGAGGCCAAAGAGCAAAAAGGAAAAATATTTGTCTTTTTTTTTTTTCCTTTTTGTGGGCAAGAGCTAGAGAAGAAGAAAAAGGCAAAGGTAGCAGCAGTCATTCTCTAGTAACAAAACAATGTTTGCAAGTCTTCTTTACAGTACTGTGCTTAGGAAATTAACAGCTACACTGCTTCAGAAACATGCCGGTCAAATGAGACACTTCAGTTTCAGATTTTTTGACATGCCTTGAAAGTGTCAGTTCATCCAAGACACAAGGGAATCAACCTGAAAACATTCAGTGGTACAAGCTAGACTGCAAATTATTAATGCCTTAAACTTTCTGAAAGGGTCATTATTACAGCACAGATGGCTAAATTAAGGTGGAGGCACTTTTAAGTGGTTAAGTTTTAAACATCATAGGAAACTATTATTTTCTCAGATGTGCTAAGTCACATTAATATGTACTCTAACAGATGTTGCACAACACAACACCATGCTTCATGACCACTGTCCTCCAAAAATGTGTGCAGGCTTCCTGCCAGAGAGAGTCTGCCCTTACAACAGAAACTCAGTGTTCTTCCTTTTCTCAAGTTCAGGTCAAACAACATTTACCTTAAGAGTTTTATAGGCAACGCTCATCATTGTAACCCTATGGTTTGCATGAGATCCACCCAGTTTACAAAGATGACAGACAGGCCTTCTGCAAATTTCACAGTACATATTTATTCTTTCCATTTCATGTTCTGGGCACATCAAAATCTAAAAAAAAGAAAAGAGTGAAAGAGTATTTCCAAAAACAGACCATCAAAACAAACAGCTGCCCCAAGACAGTATGTGATTCCTACAACTGATTTTTGTTATATTGAACTTATCTGTCATATAATTTATGTTTGTTCACAATTTTTTGTCGGCCTCAGGTAGCCTCCATACTGCAGTTAATTATCTTGCTAACCCCTGAAGTTGCTCACATTCTGTAAGATATCTCTAGTCAGGTCCAGAGCTGCAAATGCAATATATACAACACACCCCACGCTCTCGCGTTCTACTGGCCCCAGGTCAGCCCCTCAATTCTCTCCCAGAAAAGCTGTGACTTGTTTCTTAAAGCAAGAGCTGGCATAATAACAGTAGCGATTTAAATCTAAACTAGGCTCAGAACAGCTACACAGCTATTGCTCTTGGAGTGAAATACAGCCTCTACCACCAATCACAGTCTGTTTAAAGGTCAAAGGTTCTGTTTCATTTATTTTTCCTCACCTGATTCTAATTACAAGTTGTTCACACTGAGCGCTAATTCAAGTATCAGCTTCAATATTCTGAAAAGCCTGGTGCTCACTATCAAACGTCTTTCAAAAACTGAACATGTATGTTGGAATAACTGCTAAATGAGGGAGAAAAATGTGCAACTCAACTCCAACAAATATACATGCCAGAAAAGGAGGTGGGTAGAAAAACAAAGGAACCAAAAAGAAAAAGTAATCCAGTAGCATGAATATAGATACACTAACTGAAATCTAAAGATCATCCCTGAAACCCATATTTTATGGTGAAAAGGCCAAAGACGCTAGTCTCACTAGCATCTTGGTACATAATATTATCATTAAGCAAAACACATGATAAGCTATCCAACTGTCACTGTCTAGTTGATTTGATTAAAAAAAAAAAAAGAAGAAACTTTTAGCAAAATCAACTGTGGAAAAAGGTAACTCCAAAGAGCTGCAATAATCTCTTAACCCACAGAAATCACTTTTCCACAGCACTGTCTAGCCACACTTAACAGAAAACCAAATATTTTTATTTACCCCTTGCGTAAATCGAATGCACAGCCTGCAAAGTAGAGATAGAAAAAGCAGATTATCTTGTCTAGCTCCCTTGAAATTCAAGAACAATCAGTCTACTGTGTGCTTCTAACATCCCCACCACACGCATTACAAAGTGCTCTGCAGTCTAGTTTTAAATTAATGCTACGACCGGGAACATTGTTTAGGAGATTAACAAATACTCTTTCATTAAGTTCTGGTCTTAACAATGTACCATAATTAAAAATGCACTTTTCTTCCCTTACACTAAACTCAGTCCGCAAAACAATAATGACCAATTTATTATTGATAACACTTAAAACCTTCCCCTGTGCTTTATCTCTTCTGTACAAGGGACAGAAGCAGCACAGAAGAAATCAATGCTTAGTAGGGCAACTTTTAATCAAGTTTTCTCCCACACCCTGCCCCAAAATACACACATGGAGCTCCTCACCATGATACCACCTGCATGGGATCAAAACCTAGAAACATGTAAGCACATCTACAGCATTTCACTAAGTGCTTGCTTTGAGCACTGCTGCAACTAAGAAATTCATAAAAGTCAGCCCAGAGCACAATTCTTGTCACTAAACACAGGTGTGGAGCAAATGCTGGGACACTAAGACTTACTGTGGTCTTTTGCTAGAGAGAGGGCAGTTGTGACAATTCCTCCCGTTGTGAAACTTGAATCTAATTAGGTACATCCATGTCCTGCATTACACTCAGTGAGAGAAACAAAAGCAACAGCAGTTTGCAGGCACTGTGTTTTGTCTGAATGTAGCAGTGTGTAAGGTAGAAAAACTGCAACTTCATTATTGCCTTTTGCTACAGGGAAGGATTAGAAGGGTGCACCTAATATCAGCAGAGACCTGAGCTCTCACCTACTCAATGCACAGAGGAATAAGACAGAGAAGATGCTTTGCATTGGATTAAGTTCAGGCTCAAGACATCCAAAGGGAACTAGCTTCAAGAAGGGTTTTTTGTTTGGTTGTTTTCTGTTGGTTTGTTTTTTGTTGTTTACCATACACAGGCACCCGCCTTTACATGATATTAAGAGTCGCTGCCTATACCGAGACCAACTCCTGCCGTCACACAGGACCACCTAAAATCCAAACCCTATATCAGAGATTTGGTCAAACGCTCCTTGAACTCGGGCAGCTTGGGGCCATGCCTGCTGCCCTGGGGAGCCTGTTCCATGTCCACCACGCTCTGGGGAAGAATCTTTTCCTAATACCCAGCCTGACCCTCCCCTGATGCAGCTCCATGCTGTTCCCATGGGTTTTGTTGCTGTCACCAGAGAGCACCTGCTCACATTCAATTTGCCATCAACCAGAACCACCGGATCCCTTTCTGTGGGGCTTCTCTCCAGCTATTCACCCCCCAGTTTGTACACAGAACCAGGGTTATCCTGTTCCACATGCAGAATCCAGCACTTGTTTTCGTTAAACTTCATGCAGTTGGTGGTTGCTCAAACCTCCAGTTTGTCAAGATCTCTCTGAAAGACTTCCCCCAATTGCCATTTCACCCAGAAGACCCTCCCTATTTACAAGCAACAAATCTATGAGGACATGTTTCCTAGTAAGCTTCCCTAAGACAATTCTGGGTGCTCAAAATCTCTGTGTCTTAAATAAATAAATAAACACAATCCATTAACAAAAGTAAAACAAAATTCTTAATTTGAGGGTCCCCTGTTCAAGCCACTTTGGAGTCATCATTAGGAACTTATGATTTACTCAAATGACAGCAGAAATAAATAAAAGAACAGTGGTCCTAAAAATCAATCATCACAGCACAAATATCTCTGAAGCTGTATATGAATAAAACAAAATTCACAAAGATCCAGTATACTCACTTTTAGTCTGATGTTGGTGGTTGGTCCAACACACTCATGCTGAGCTTTCACAGTTCCCCAGGGATGGTGTACCTTGAAACACTCATTGCAGTAGCTTGCACTGCAGTCTATGCAGCTCTTCGTGGATTCTTGAGGTGGAGGTTTGCAGAAGTCACACATAATAGCTATAGCTGCCCTGGCTGCCAGCCTGTGTCGTTCCACAATTGTTTCCAAAGTGAAATTTCGGAATAAGCCATTGACACCACGTTCTCCAAGATCAATATCATGCAGGCAGCCAGGACAAGGAAACATAGTTGTTCGAGGAGTCAAAGAATTGTGTCTTCTGCCTGTGTAGATAGCAAATCCTGATTAGAAGGAGCATAATCAGAAGAGTTTCAGGTCATAAAGAGAGAAGCGCAACAATTTATGAACCAACCCCAAATTATCATGGGACATCATTCAAACCCATACAATACTGATTTATAAACACTCTGCCAAGCCAAAGAGAATAGATTTGCCGTGACAAGGAACTGTAATGTTTGAGACCACAGAACATTACAAACTTTTCTGAAACTTAATTGTCAAGATGAATTTAACTGCTCCAATTCCACCTTCTGCTTCCTGCAGCTTTGCTTTTTTGCAACAACTTTGCCAACAATACTGTTTTTCCTCAGAGCATGTCCTGTGCTGCCAGGCTTAAGTAAAAACAATTTCTCTACTCCTGATATCTCCACAGCGTCCCTGCATGAGGCATGGGAGGCAGGCTGCCTCAGCTTGTGGCCACCTACTTTAATGAGACTGAGGATTCACACAGGAACAAATGTATACCTTCCTAAGCCTAATAAACTCCTATGTTACATACCACAGTGAACTTAAAAAAGGTGCTCCTTTAAAAGGTGATTAAGAAAGTTTGTGGTCCAGTTGGGGATGCATTCAAACGCTGTCTTTTAAAACACTAAATGTACCTCCTAGGAACCAGCCAGCATTAGGCTAACTGGCTGTCTAAAGAGAAATAAACAGCTTTGTCACACATTCCAGTAAAAGATACTTGCTCCCAGTGAGATAAGCTATTCCCAGTTCTGAGCTCCCTGAAGTTCTCTTTGGCTGAGTCAAACTTATCTGGCTCACCCCAAGAGAAGCCATAAAAGAGAAAAACATGAGAACTAGGTATTTCCAGTATGAACTATCAACCAAAACTGACAGTCAAAATATGCAGAGGTTGGCATAGCTTTTCTCTATCTGAATGGCCTTGATGAAGGAGGAATGCAAAGAAACCCCAAACATAAAGGGTCTTACTATGATGATCAAGTTGCAGAGTTTCCTCCTCTCTGAATTAGGGAACCACAGACGGTTACAAACATCATTGCATTTCAGCAGAGCACTGTAGAGAAGCTCCAAATAGCTACACAACATTTTCTCCTCCTCTCTAAAAATAAAGAAATTGAAGACTCAAATAAAACTGCAAGCTAAAAGAGCCTCTGGAGCATGCGCCTAACATAGCTCACACAGACCTGAAAGTTACGCATAGCACAGTGTTCTTACTGCTATCAAGCAGGAGTGCATCCTTACCTCACTCCTGAACAACAAGGAGGAACAGCGAACAAAAAGCAGTCATTTATGTATGTCTGCAGCAGGCTAAGCCAGCCTTTAAGCCTAATGCATATTCCCTCTACGAAGAAAATAATGACAACAACAAAAACCACTCTCTGAAGCTAGACCATGGTTTTAAAATCCCTTTGAGAGGATTTCATTCCACTGCAGCTAACAAGTTCATAAACGGAGGTATAACTTAAACTAGAATTCTTAGTTCCAATATCAACGAATTCTCCAGAATTCTGTTAGGTGTACTTAGCCATTTTCTTCCTTGCAAAAGAACTGATATTTCATTTATTTTTGAGCAGTTCTTTTGCCAACAATGCTTGTCTTGCACTGCTCTTCTGTAGCTGCTTCAACCAACACTTCACAATTCCCCATCATGCCTCTTCCAGCTTCTCACTCTCTCAGAAAACCAACCAAATCAACAATACTAGCACAAGAAGGTGGTTGCTTTACAAACCTTTGCAATGTGTCCCATGATAGTCATGTATGATCATCAACTAAGAAGCCAAAACCAGAAGGATAAGTAAATTTGTGTAAGCTGGCAGGCTCAGTCCCTCAGTCTCACCTGGTCTCATGCCCTCCTGTACATTCTGAGTCACAGCACAGCTGACTCAACTCAACATACATAACCTTCTGGCTAAAGGAAGCAGAGGTTTGGTGTGGACTTTTTTTCTTTTCTCTGTGTGTGTGTGAGGTTAGGGACGTTTTTTTTTTTTTTTTTTTTTTTTTGCCTTTTTTTGTTGTTGTTGTTGGTGGTTGTTTCTTTGTTATCAAGATTTTAAATTTTCCAAGTACTTACTTGAAGCAAATTATTTACCCAAACTGTGTGTCCTGCAATATCTGTAACTTGGCATACACTGCAACACACACATGCAAGGCACAGGAACAGCAGCAAGACACAAACTTTATTTCAAACGTAAGCTCCAAGCTTACAACATTGTGCACAGAAACAGAGACATCTTCCACACAGACACTCGCAATGGCCTAAAAAAGAGTTGATTTTGCATATTCTGTCATGCAGTCAGCAGCTATAGAAAGGGATTTGGAGTACTTATTAGAACTAAGAAAACAATGACACAGTGTTGTATGTACGTCTGTAAGTAATCTACTACAGCAGAGAGCAAGCAATGACAAAACATGGAACAAGAAAAAAAGACAACATGGTGCAGTGGTCAAGTTTCAAAACACAATCTGAAATTCTTATTTCGAAGCATGCTTTTGAAGTCTGGCTGAAGCAGCTCACACTGGTAACACAGAGGTGAGGTCTGCTGCAATCCAATTGAGGCCTTTCATTCTGCCCATCATGGGACAAAATCAGACTGCCATCACAAGCCATGCTTGGCAGTGACTGGTGACACTGCTAACTGAAAGCCATCCAGCATCAGGCAAGCCCTGCATATCTTAAGATGTCTCATCCCTTTTCCCTGACAGTGTTCAAAGAGCCTGGTCTGTTTTCTCTTGTTTTAAAACCTGGAAGAGTAAACCCTTGGCAGCTCTGCATGATGTGCCACATCAATAGTTTGAGGAAGAAAAGATTCTCTTTTTGCCTCTTTTAAAACAGTGTTAATATACTACTGGGCAACAAGAACTAGCTCAAGGTCTTGATTTCTTTTGATTTCTGCTTACAAGGTTTATATGCTTGCATTTTAAAAAGAAAGCACTCATGAAGTGCTTGGAGCACTGTCATTCCTAACTATCTTGCAGTTTGCTAAAACTGAACTGCAAGCATTCCATGCAGCAAAAAATAACAAAAACAAAAAATAAACAAATAAAAACCACACATATACACACACACAAAAAAAAAAAACCCAAAAAACATGAATTTTGAAGTCACATTAGATATGTGGCCAAGAGGAACTTAGATCCATTCCATACTGTCTTTTACAGTTTGGCAATCCAGTTTCCAAAGAACAAGCATATACACTATATATATGCTGTGAAATATTAGGAATCATCTCAAGGAATGAATAAAATCACTTCTCTTGTAACAAATAATCAATAAGTAAAGAATAGGCATAGCATGTGCTCATACTCAGTCTCCAAAGTCACAAATACCAGAATAGAGACTGCAATTACTCAAGTCGAGGAGCAATATTAAGTATGTCTTACAGAGACACTGCTTAGGCTTCTCTCTTCCCAAGAAGAGATGCCAACACTTCAAATGTAGAAGAGCCCAGACTACATCTGCGTGTTTGCAAAGGGATAAGATATCTTAAAGATAAGAAATTGTTTTCCAAGTAAACAGTATCACCAGCATTCTGTGATTATGGAAGACATGAAAATCAAATGCGTGAGTTAAATAAATAAATAAACAAAATAAAATATTTTAAAAGTCAACTGGATTCTCCTACAACTTTTAAAAAATGTAAATGTCTGGCTACTCCCAAACTCAGCTTCTGCGTGGGTGCTTAGGAAGAAAGGAAAAGCTGAGAGAAGTGGCTACAAAACATCATTTTCAGATACTTAAATCTTACCCACATTGAGGGTGTTTTCTGCAAAAAGAGCAGGTAAGGACAGCTTTCTGAGAACTCTGCTGGAGTCCTATGCCATTTCTGTGTTTTAGGACACCTTCAGTCTTCCCCTGATGCAAACGAATGCCTGTGCTCTACTAACTAGCGTTCCTCATACTGAGTGTGAAATGCAGATTTAGGTTTACTTCAGTTCATTCCTTTCTTCACGGGAACTTTATTTTTAATGAGTGCCCACGTGACCGTCAACACCATGGAAAAGTTTTATATTATTTTATTTTGACAGTGTCGCACAAAAGAAGAGAAACACTTACAATAGTAAGCCCAGTGGCTGAGATGCTCAGACTAGCGCAGTTTCAGAAATCAGATTTACTTCAAACAAAGGGACACTGGCTATCCCTTCAACCGGCCTGCGTCACTAAGCACTGCAAACATTAGAACAGAATGATAGTTTTCAATATTTAGTTTTCCTCATATTCATGCCTTGGACTAAATTGCCAGATCCAGAAACACCTGCTCAATTAACAAGGTGTAAATTTCAGTCTGCTTCTTTACCAGACATAATTAAGAGGGCTGGGAGCAAATGAATAACTGCATTACCTTATATTTGACCTACAATTGCTAAAAAGATCAGTATAATAATTACCCTTCACTTCTAGTAAGAAAGCAGTTTTACTCAAACTTGAGTGTGTAAACTGCTGAAAATTAAAAAGCTGGACTATAGACTGTTTTTTTTTTTGGTTTTTTTTTAAGGGGAAGAGAGAATTTATACTATTTGCACCCATCAAGTACATCTAGCTGTGCACAGATGCAAAAAAAAAAAATAGTTCTAACCTTTAACCGAATGCCAGTCCAGTTGACCTTTAAGTCAGAATGAAAAGCTTTCTTAAGTTCTTTGCTATACCTTTGCTTGCTGCAAAAGCCACTTTGTGGACTTGACCACTGACAAAAATCTATACTCTAACCAGCAATATTTGAGATCTGAAGACCTCACTATCTAGAGCCAAAACAACATGTGAAGCATTTCTACCTCTCCGACCAAAAGACCTCCTCTGTGAGGCTGCAAACAATGAACAGAAAGCTGTTTAGAAATCAAAAAAATGAGATATACCATTGGTTTACAATGGTTCAAATGAAGAGTGTCAGCTGTTGTCTCTCCTGGATCTGTTAAAATACTGCAGGACTGAAATGAAAGAATGGTTAATTCCTAGCACGCGATGACACAACTATAATATTCAAGCAGAAACAAAACAGGGAGAAAATATTATATACATTCAAGTTCTGCATCATGTGTGCTACACAAATGACACTACTTACTTTCTTCCAATTACACCAAGATATTAATTACACTGATATTACAGAAGATGCATTAGAAGTGACAATTAGCTTTCATTTCCTTTCAATATGCAACAATTTATGCAAAAAATACTTCATAAAATGTAATTAAGATTTTTCTAAAAACATTGTGTTGGATTTTAACAAGAAGATGCACTCCCATTTCAACTGTAAAGTCAAGAGTTCTACCAGTTCTGGCCTTTTTGCATTAGGATAAATCGTGTTTGTACATGCAAGATGTGTATGCACAATGAATAAAGAATTCAGACCCATTCTTTCTGGCATCTCAAGCATTTAAATGCCCAAACGATTCCAAGCACATGGCACCCCTTGTGAAGGCAGTAAGGATTCCTTAAGCAAAGAAACCAACCAAAACACAGCAGGAGGAAGATGTCGTATATTTAAGTTGCTCCGAAAGTAATGCCTCGTAGTTACTTCCACAGAAAATGCAGAGATACAAAGAGCACTATATCACTTTTCGATAGAGCACTTTGTCTGCTACAAAGCAAACAAATAAACAAGCAAACATTTTTTAACACAGTCATCACCACTGGCCATGCATTTTCATCAGCCTGCATGCTGCACTCATAAAAATCTGCGCCAGTGGAGGTGATCCTCTGCTTCACAGCTGCTATGACTCCACACTGCTAGCAAAATGTTGCCCATGCAGTTAAACTTTCACGGCACCAGCATCCACTGTTTGGTCTCTGTTAACATTCACCAAGCATCAATGAATGCCAATGAATTCCACATGTCGGAATTCAATTACAGAGCTTCGATTCATACGAATTTCCATGTCAGTCTGCTCCTCTGCTGCCACCTGTCACATGGCAACAAAGTGTGACAAACACTGGTGAGAGAGTTCAGCCTCTCCTGCCATACCACCAACACTCATAAAATAGGAGGCATTGCTTTCAGAGCAGCCCTCATACACTTTCACATACAATGATTTCACGGTGACATGCCCTGCACACACCTACAAGAAATTCCCGTTTCTTTCTTAGGTAAGTGAAGTTTCACTTAGGTTGCTATCTTGTGTCTTTTCACTCTTATTGAGTCGTTTTATTACAAACCCCACTGGAGGTCACAGAGTAAATTAAGTCATGGGATGTCCCGTACAGTCCCTTCATCTGCAGGATGGCAGTGATGCACGCTGGCTGAACACGAGCAGTACCAGACTTCTGAAAGCAAAATGCTCACACCTCAGAGAGCAACGCGACCATAATACCTTTAACATCAGAAGCAAAGGAAGCAAAGACAGCATACCCTGAACATTCAGACGCGTTCTTTAAAGCTCCCATTTCCATATGATTTTCATTTTGCAAATCCGAAATGTCTGGGAAGATAATTTTCCTATGATGTGCTTCTGCCCAACACTCATTAGGGAGAACGGAGGGAAGCCAGTTCCTTCTGGGCTTCAGCACAATCCGGCAGTTCATGGAAAGGGTACGAAGACATTAGCAAAGCATTTATCTCCCCCAGCTAACAAGTCAGATCAGGAGATAATACACATGACACCCTACTCGTCTGCTGGAAGGCAGACTACCGTGAAGATGCCAACACCTGCAACAAGCTGACGGGATAGATCTCAAGGGGGCAAGAACACCAAAAATGGGTCTTTTCTGTCCTACTGTCAGGGGTGTTAACAAAGCAGGATCTCTAAACCCTGTGAAAAACGCAGCCGGCTACTACTGCAGAACTGGGAACTGAACCCTGGAACCACTATCTATCAAGTCTCTGGAATTCTCCAAAGGGAGATGTGAAAGCATTTTGTTTCTTACAGTCATCTAGTGCTAGCTCCTCAGAGGAGCCTCTGCCTCCTTCAGCATGGAGGGTGGACTGTGCTGTGCACCAAGATGGACCATGTCACACTGGGTCCTTGTTTCTGCTGGTAATGGAGAGCAAGATGAAGGTGGGTTTACAGGACAGAGGATGTCCGCCTCATCCAGGCTGCTCAGCACAGCACGGAAAGGCTGCTCCCCGTGCACAGTCTCTTCACACTCCCTGTGCTGTCTCTCACAAGGAGGTCACCCACGGTGCATTCACCACCTTGCAGGTACTCAGCCTGGGGCTATGAAACCCACCTTGTCAAAGCTGACAGCCGCAAAACCAGGGAGACTCTTACTTTATGCATATGTAGCAATGCCAGAACACCAGGCTTACTGGGAGGGGGAAGGAAGAGGGGGATGTGAGCAGACTTCCACTTGGGCTAACACAGTTACCAGCAGGCTCCTGTGAACCTGCAGTTGAGGAAGGCAAAGGACTGTTTATAGAGCTCAGCCACCTCAAGGCTGTCCACACCACGTCCTGGAACAGGGCTGGAATGAAGATAACTAACAGTTTGATTCCTTCAAGCAACATTCAGCCAAGCTATGGCAAGCACAGCATTTACTTATCAAACTTATTTCAGTTTCAGGGAATAGCTGAATGAATCAAAGTTTCATGTAAGTGAAGGCAGTGATATCTGAACTTTGAAAACTGTGAAGGGGACAACTGTGAGCATGAAACGCAAACACAGATTTAGGGTGTGTCTTGCACATGACTCTTCCAGAGCACTGTGGAATGTGGTTTTATAGTGGGCAATATTTCCAGCACAAAGACTAAAAGCCGAGATGAGGTTTCTTTTAAGATGCATGGCATGCATAAAATACTTCCAGTGTGTCTGTGTAAAACCTGATCACCTCATTCCTGAATTACAGAGACAGCTGAGTACAGTCAGAGTAAAAATCTGTATAGCATGATACCACAAAGTGTTATGAGTCCTCAAGCTAAGCACACCTTAAAGCCTTGATCAAATCACACTGGAAGAGACTTCTAGCACATTTTCCTAATACCCACATTCTCCAGTTCTTCAGCCACCGAATAAACAGCATTTGTGGAAAACAATTCACTGCAAACATCATGAAATAGACAGGATAACACTATCATCTGTGAAGTCTGCAAAGACTCAGAAGGAATTCCAAACTACAGAATTTAGGCTGGCTGAAATCTGGGAGGACAACAAAACCGCTGACATGTACATCTTGGTGCCCAACGGTATTTGAAATAAACAAGCAATGGCTACAAGCATTTACAGGGATGCCACAAAGACAAATGTATTCTGCGTGAAATGCGGTGTCTTTAAAATTCAAATCTTCCCACTGTTCTTATTACAGAATGAATAAGATCAGTGCCATCTAATTATGCACATCAGGAGAACTGAGAAGACATTCTACCCGTGCAGATACCATTTGGCTCAGGACAGCAAAACACATAAAATTAGACAAACATGAAGAACTCTGGCACACACCTGATCTAGTAGCTCTGTCAATCTTGTCCGTGCTAGCAGAAGAGATTCGGAACCGTGGGCTGCTCTGATTTGAGGATTCAGAACCCGCATCAGCAAATGAGTCTTCAACTGCAAACAGTATATCCTTCACACACTTGTGACACAAGTTGTGCTGGCAAGGAAGGATCAGCGGGTGGGTGAACAGCTCCTTGCATGCCGGACAGATAAGCTCTCTTTCAATATTACTCGTACCAACCTTAATGACAGAAAGAGCAGAAAACCAACCGTCACCGGAGAAAGCAGAAGATGTAGGATACAGCATGTTGTCCCTACTCATGTCACCTAACCCCAGCTCTGTACAATGGTGGCTGGTTTTAGCTGTCTTGAGGCGTTGCTCCGGTTAATGCTGCAAACAAATCTTTATTAACATTTATGAGAGCACTCCTTGCCACCGAAAAGCACCCGGCTTCTACGCAAACTTGGCTCATCTTTAGGTTATGCCTGCATTGCAGGGTAGGAAAGAAGACACGTAAGGATTAACTGCACCTGGGGATGTAGCGGAATGAAAGCAACAATAGCAATCCATACACTTCAGTCAGCCTGCCCGCCTCCCAGGAAGGGAAAAATTAAAGAAGAACGGGCTAGTCAGCCGGCTTCCACGCCGTGACACTCGTTCGCGAGCACCGAAGCTGCCGCGGTTTGGCGACAGGGCAGCAGCGTGAGCCGAGCACGCCTCGGCCGGGGCGGCAGCGCTACCTTGGCGTGCGCTCCCCGCCGAGAGGCGAGCCGCCCGCGGCCACCCATCAGCGGCAGCACGGCGCTGCCCCTCACCTCTACCCGCAAGTCACCAGAGCCATCAGAAAAGTAAAGGAAAAAATATAAAAACGCGTAGATAACATACGAACGCCGACAAGCCCCCGGACAAAGCCACCCCTCCGTGCCCGGCGCTCACCTCCCGCCCGCCGTCCTCCATTGCGGCCCCTCCTCCGGCCGCGGACCGCAAGGAGGGGACGGACCTCTCGGTAGCGCCGCGTCGGGCGTCAGCAGCGCTCAACGCCGCGCTGCGGGACGCGGGCACCGGCAACCGCCGCGCCCCGAGGGGGGCGGCCACGCCCAGAGACTGTGAGGTAACGGCCGGCCGGCAGGGGGCGCCGCGGAGCCGGGAGCAGCGCGGGAACGCGGGGCGCTCCGTGCGGCGGTTGGGCGGGGACGGGTCGGGAGCCGTGTGGGGGCGGCGCGCTTCGAAGCCGGGTGGTCATGGTCGTCCGCGCCGCGCGAAGGTGTGACTGGGTTGAGAAGGCTTCAAGAAGCCGCGCAAGGGTCCAGGCTCCCCTGCTGCTCTCGTCGTTTTTTACCGGGCTCTTGATGCGCCCTAGCTTCGAACTGCGCCAAAAGCCGTGTCGGCTCCTAATTACAGGGAGAACAGAACGGCTAGGGATCTGTGCTACGTTTGCGGCGGCCGTGACCAGAAGGGACTCCTGCTGGCCCCTCCTGTTGGCATCTGTGGGGATTGGTATAAGCGACGTGGCTGCAGCAAGTCGCTACTGGCTGTTTCCAAGCGCACGAACACCTTTCCTGCTATTTTTTTTTATTTTTTATTTTTTTTACTTTAAAAAATTCCTGGAAGGAGTCGAAGCGGTTCAGCTCTGCGGCTTGCTCCTGGCATCAGCGGGGTCTGGCTGGGAGCGGAGTCACCGTGGGCACCCATGAGACCAGCACACCTCTGGAACCGGAGAGAGCAAAGGCTGTCACCGTTTTCTCACCTCCCTAGGGTTCAGTGGCACTCGTTAATTCAAACACTAACACAGAGCAGTTCCCTGAGCGCTCATCTCTATCAATTACCAAGGCAAACCAAAGAAGGACGAAGTACTGGTTTTCAATTAGCAAGAATCCTACACTTGTAAAGTACTTGGGATGTGACTAGGGTTGTTCTGTACCAAGCAGCACAGTGCTGCCTAAATAGCTCAGAATATCCCGGCAACACCTCCGCTGCCTTCAGCGACCACATTCGAGGCCACCATCCAGCCCTTAAATCTAAATTTTCCGAGACTGTTTTCTTTTTCAAGATGCTTTTCTACCCAGGGCTCCTCTTCTGAGCTGACCGGCAGCAGACGTGCACCAGTGCCAGTGTGTACACAGCAGGAATACAGGATGCCTGTGAGGTTTGTTCCTGACACATCGGACAGAGCAGGCATTGTCCTGGGGGACTGAGCTACCTCAGAGACACTTTTCCCTCTGTGTGATGGAAGTATGTTATGTTGGAATGGATGCAATGTGGTTTTAGCATACACTCAACTGTCTGTGAGTTGTCTGCAGTTGGATCTCCTTATCACTGAGGAGCTCAGCCTTGAAGATCACTGTTTTTCCTAGGATTTTCTCAGTCATGCAGGCTGAATGGGGCACAGTAATAAGGCTGGATTTGATGCTGCCTGAGAAGAACCTGCCTGCTTTGCCTTAAAAAGGCAAGCTCACTTTTGTCTTCTTGATGATTACCCTTCGGCTGTATCTTGCTGAACAGCCACAGAATATGGGTGCATCAAAATGAAAATAAGGATGGCTTGACAATTTCTGGCCTTCCATATAGAACTATCAAGCCCTAGTGCTCTGGTTTGGGTTGTTTATCTGCCCTGCAGAGATGTGCTACCATCCCATGATCTTCATGGTCCAGTGGGTCTCCTAATGAATCCCATAACCCGATCAGCTGGACAGAACAATTTTGGAAGGTCACACTGCTGCTGCGCACAGAGTCCTCAGCCAGTAAAGACTATGCTCATTAAACTGCCACAGTACTAAGATAATGCACAGCTTTGGAAAGTATTTTCCTTGGATCAGTGTACCTTCACTTTTTCACTTTGTGCTGTGTGTACTGCGTTCTGCTTCATGTCTAGGACACCTCGCAAGCAACAGCATCAGGTATACAGGGAGCAGCTACAGGCAACAGTGTGCAGAGCAGACCCTGCTGTTCCCCTCCATCCTTTGTAGTCACTTGCTGAACAAACTAAAGAATTACCATGAAAAGGCCTCCCAAAATTGTATGAAATTCAGACCAAAATACCCTCCAGCTCTGTGTGGAAGACTATTGTGTCTCCAAACAAATATTTCTGTTTAGCAGAAATGAAATGTAATAGTTACTTCAAAAAGGATTTGGAATTCAGAAGATTTATGTGTTTTAAAAGTTCAGATTAGAGGAAGCTCATGCATGGACTCATTTTCTGACACCAGAGGAGATGTGATAACTAAGAGCAGTACTGACCTGGAACATGGCAGGCTGCTGTTCTGCCCTGCTGCCTTCCCTCCTTTCCTTCTGGTCCTGTCACTGTCACAACAGGGAGCCCAACTTCACTTGTCCCCCACCCTTGTCAGCTCCTCTGCTTGCCCCTGCTGAATTGACAAGGGAAGGTCTCAAAACTCTTTTTTCATGCATGCTGTCTGTCCTAGGTACGTCACTCAAATTAAGATCTGGGAAGACGGGCAAACTGGAATTTAATTCCTTGGATGTCAAACTCAGACTCTTCTACAATATCTGACTTAGGCTGTTGCCTGAAATTGAACTCAGAGTTCCCTTTAAGATAAGTCTTTCTAGCCAAGTCACCTTCTTTAAACTTTTGACACTGTCCTCCACAGCATTCTCAAGTAGAAGCTGGCTGCCCATGGTTTGGGTGGGGATATGCTCTGCTGGGTAAAACACTGGCTGGATGGCCGGGCCCAAAGAGTTGTGGTCAATGGAGTCAAAGCCAGTTGGCAGCCAGACATGAGTGGTGTCCCCCAGGGCTTGGTACTGGGCCCACTCCTACTCAGCATCTTTATCAGTGATCTTGGTGAGGGGATTGAGTGCACCCTCAATAAGTTTGCAGATGACACCAAGCTGGGAGGGAGTGTTGATTTGCCATAGGTCGAAAAGGCACTACAGAGGGACCTGGACAGACTGGATCGATGGACTGAGTTAAACTGTATGAGTTTCAGTAGGGCCAATGTCAGGTCCTCCATTTTGGTCACAACAATCCCAGGCAACACTACACGCTTGGGGAGGAGTGGCTGGAAAGCTGCATGATGGAAAGGGACCTTGGTGTGCTGATGGACAACCAGCTGAATATGAGCCAGCAGTGTGCCCAGGTGGCCAAGAAGGCCAATGGCATCCTGTCCTGTATCAGGAATGGTATGCTGAGCAGGACCAGGGAAGTAATCCTGCCCCTGAGCAGCACCCAGCCACTGGTGGGGCCCCACCTCAAGTACTGTGTTCAGTTTTGGGCACCTCAATACAGAAAGGACACTGAGGTGCTGCAGCAGGTCCAGAGAAGGACAGCAAGGCTTGTGAAGGGCCTGGAGAATTTGCTGTATGAGGAGTGACTGAAGGAATGGGAGCTGTTTGGTCTGGGGGATAAGTAGGCTGAGAAGAGACCTTACTGCTCACTTCAAGTACCTGGAAAGGTGATTGCAGCAAGAGCAGGCTTGGTCTCTTCTCACTGGTGACAGGTGACAGGACAAGGGGAAATGGCCTCAAGTTGGGCTAGGGGAGGTCAGTTCCAACCTGAGCAATTCTACGATTCTACGATCCTGCACAAACACCTCTCTCAGCAGACATAATTCAGATAACTCTGTACATTCCAGATACTCAACAAAATGTAGCTACAGGAAAGGACTGTTCTCCTCACAGGTACTCAGAACCCTTTCCTACACATAGGCAGGAAACTAGAAAAGCTTTCTCTTCTGGAGAACAAGGAGCATGGCTTGGATTCAGCCATCAGGCAGCTCAGAGCAACCTCCCACATCCCAACTTCTAGTAGACCTTGCTGTGCTGCCTGGCTGCAGATTCTCACATGGCTCATGGTGGTACAACTGCCAAGTTCTAACCCTTACCCTCACCTGGAGAAAAGATGAAATGACAGCATGGGAGAATGGTATGTCGTCACTGTATAAATACAGGGAGAGGGCAGGGGCAGAAATTGGTGTCACCTGCAGGGTAAGGGTGGAGAACGTGCAGAATTTCAAATGCTCCTGAAATTATTTTCAGGAGGTTCTTGTGTCCATATCATGTGGAGTTTGGGGCTTCTTTCTAGTAGTGTCCATTTTTCTAGATGCATTTTCTGGAGAAATATTATTTAAACATTCCTTATAAATCAAAAACCATGATGAGAATAGGAAGAGACAGCAGAGTAGAGTGAATGAATGAGAAAACAGCAAAAGAGTAGGGAATTCGTTAAAAATTGGAGTGTGCAAGGATCCACATTTCAACAAAATCTACAGCTGTTTCTCAGGGATCAGTGCCAGAGTTGCTGCCTGAGATCTGAAATTCACACTACTTTATATTGGTTTATTGATTTCATTCTACTTGCAGGACAAGTACTGTCATCAATTACAGCATAAGATGCATATTTTTACAGGTTTTTTAAAGTGAAAACTACAGGAGAAGCAGATACATTCAATTGAAGGAAAGGTGAATGAAACAATTTTTAATAGATTGTGGATGAATCATTGTAGGGATTTTTTTGAGCACCTCCCAGTGCCTCCATGTTTCTGCTATAAAATGTTCATCTATCTCACATGGACATTTTGGAGTGCTCAGATGCTGTGACATTTCTGACAGTTGCCAGGAGTTCTTCCCTCAGTCTGTGTAAACACCTGGCATTGCCCCAGGCCAAGTGCAGCACCTTGCACTTGGCCTTGTTGAACCTCAGTAGGTTCGCACGGGCCCACTTCTCCAGCCTGTCCAGGTCCCTCTGGATGGATTCCCTTACATTCAGTGCATTGAGTGCACTGCTCTGCTTGGTGTTGTCTGCAAACTTGCTGAGGGTGCACTCGATTCCGTCATCTGTGTCACTGATAAGATGTTGAAGAGCACCGGTCCCAAAACTGACCCTTGAGGAACACCACTCATGACCAGTCTCCATCTAGACACAGAGCTGTTGATCACAACCCTTTGGCTGCAACCAGACAGTTCCTAATCCATCAGACAGTCCATCCTTCAAGTCTATACCTCTCCAATTCAGACAGAAGGATGTGGTGAGGGACCGTGTCAAAGTCTTTGCAGAAGTCCAGGTAGATGACATCGGTCACTCTTCCCCAGTCCACCAATGCCATCACTCCACCATACAAGGCCACCAGATTGGTCGGGCAAGATCTGCCCCTGGTGAAGCCATGCTGGCTGTCTCAGATCACCTCTTTGTCTCATATATGCCTTAATGTGGTACCCAGTAGGATCTGCTCCACGATCTTCCCAGACACAGAGGCGAGGCTCACCATCCTGTAGTTCCCTGGGTCATCCTTGCTCCCTTTCTTAAAAACAGGAGTAATGTTTCCCTTTTTCCAGTCACTGGGGATTTCACCCAGCAGCCATGATTTTTCAAACACGATGGAGTGTGGTGTGGCAAACACATCAGCCATGTCTCGCAGATTTTATGTATGAGTCCAAGGAGATGTGAGTATATGGATTATGTGAGGACCATCTTCTTGGGGCTGGGAATGTTACATGCATCTTTGTGTTCCAGGTACAGTGTGCAAGTTATACGTGTGAAATAGCAATGGGAAAATAATTAGTGTAGCCAACTGTGAAGAGGCATTCCCCTGGTGAACAGCGCTATGCAATGATTTGCCCTGGCTTGGAGGCTGATAAGATAAGTGGAAAAACAGCATGACTGTGGAAATAGATCATGTTCCCAGCCTCCAGGAGCTGACATACGGGGAACCATACCCCTGGGACATCACTGCACACAGCGGAGTGTGGCTGCAAGGTGCTGCCAGCACACCCTCTTCCTCTAGTAGGTGTACCTTGTTGTGTGAAAGTTTAGCAGTTAATGTACGGCACAGTAATCCTGTAAAGCTCTGTTTCAACAATGTTATTGATGTGAGAGCCTGGTAAAGGGAAAACTGGAGCAGTGCTGTCTCCAAGTAATAATATCCTGCCTCTTTGCACATATGGTTTACTGTGCAGAAGTGTTCCTTTGCTGGCATGATTTATGTCACCTGAGAAAGAAGCTTCATTGTCCCAGCAGAGTATCTCTGAGCTCCTGGTGGCATCAATAAACTACAAAGGATCTGTAATCTAAAACCTCAGTCTGGAGATAATGACATGCAAAAGGGAATGCAGCAGGTGAGGGGCCTCCACACAGGCCCTCGCAGAGCCTCACACACAGCACCCATCGCTATGGAAAGTCTGCTAAGGCCAAGCAGCTGCCACCACTCCTCTTTCTTTCACATATGTCAAGAATCTCAGGGGATGAGGTTTGGCAGGGTGATGCTCTGTGTGTAAAGAACAGAGCTGTTTTCAATAAACACACACATTTCACTCCAGTGTGCTAACTCGGCTGTCTGTTGCAGCATATGCTCTTAGGGAGGGAAGCCTGACTCAAGCTGCCAGCACGGGCTGCTCAGCTGCAACAGACAGGGCAGGCATGCCACTTCCTCACAGGGAAATTGGGGGAAAAAAGGAGTTTCTTGCTTGAAACCCTTTATGATTTTGTGCATTGTTGGCCTAATTTCAGCCAGGACAGAAACTCCACAGTGTCTGATGTGATGCTCTTTTGGTTTTAGGAGAAAACTAATGCTGATAACACACTGAGGTTGTAGTTGCTACTGAGCAGTGCTGCACAAAGCCAAGGACGTTTCAGCAGCCCGTACTGGCCTGCCTCAGAGGGGGCTGGGAGAGTGCAAGGAGCAGGAGGGAACAGAACCAGCACAGCTGCCCTTAATTGGACAAAGGGATATTACATACCATATGTCACTGAGCAAAGATATTGCTCAGCTATTCTTTTTTTTTCCCCCATTTTTGTAAGAAATGCACATGCCTGTTTCCCTTGAAATGTTTTCAAACTCCGACTCATTTCCTGCTGGTGACATTCTCCACTCCAGCACTGCCTATGCCCCAGCTGTGGATGACAGAAAAAGCACCCAGTACCATGCTGGTACAGCTTGGTCAGCGGCAGTCACTGATCAGCTTGGGGACAAATCGCTGGAGCAGAGGGCTGCTGAAATGCCCAGTGCTGATTCTGCACCGTTAGGTTGCCAAGGTTCAGCTGACAGCCTCACGAGAGCGCTGCAAGTGTTAAGTGAGCCAACAAAATACAAGTACTCAAAAATAGAATGGAATGCAATGGAGCGACAGAGGGAATGGGGAAAGACCACAGTGAGAAGGAAACCCCCAGACACCGACCGGCTCCCTCCCAGGGGCCCTGCTCCCTACCTTGCCCCAATCCAGCAGCTCCATGAGGTACTCGAAGTGGCCATGTCCAGCCATCCCCAGCGTGGAACAGCCGTCACCCACACAGCCGTGGGTGCCCAGGACTGTCGGGGGCCCAGCAAGTGTCTCTGACACCCACAGCCCTGGCAGTGCTGAGGGCAGGCCCAGGGTGCAGCTGGGTGCTGTCGTGCAGGTGGGCTCTGCGGTGCTGGTCCCGAGGCACCACCCGGACTAATGAAATTCCAGGCTTTGCTTAGATGAAAATGCATGTGGGCATACATTTGCACATGAGAACATCTGCTAATGAAAGGCTCGTGACTGCAAGCAGGGTCTCCGTGACTGGCAGCGTGTCTGTGGGGTAAGTCAGAAGGGAAGAAAACTTCCTCCATCTGTTTCTGTGTCCCAGGCTTGGTGCTGCTGCTTGAGATGGGATACGCCCAGCATGCCTGTGTACAGCTGAGGCAGCTGAGTACCTGCTGCTGGAGGAGAGCAGCCCTCAGGGAGCTGCTGGGAGACACTGGGACACTCCATCTGGACATGGTGGGCGAAGACCCTGTGGGATGGCTGGTGGACAATGCTGGAGACATGGCAGATGTCACACCCCTGCTCCACACCACCCTCCACTGCAGCTGCCTGCATGATGCCATTTCACATGCCATGACTTGCTTCTTCCTGTTGTGGTCTCAGGTTGCCACAGCAGCAGCTGCCTGAGGCCTGGTGGCAAAGGGCAGAGCACCCAGCCCTCTGCTCTCCAAGAATGAGCGGGTAAGGGGCATGCCGTGCTTCGCTTCTGATATCAGGTGGCCTGTGGAGTACATCACCCCTGCTCAGTGAATACATGTCAAAGGGTGTTTTATAACAGTATTGCATATCCCTTTGGGGCTGAATTTCCTGAGCTTATGGATATGGTAGTAATGCTATACCAGATCCTCTCTGCAGGTTGCTGACTGAAACAATATACTCTTTCTTTCTCAAGAAATGGGACTCATGAATAGCTACCAGACCTTTCTGCCACTAGATACTGTAGAATTACATATATCAGATGGCTCATTAATCACATAGCTTGTTACTGGAGCAGAGGCAGGCTTTCAGCATTTCCCACACTGCTTTTCTGCAAATGGGCTAGGCATAAAGATTCAGACACACAGGGGACCGTCGCTCACTTCCTAGACCATGATTCATAGTTTAACTCCATGCAAGGTGTTTTCTTGCTCTAATTCCAGCTCACTAAATGGCTCTTGTGCACGACACTTTGCCGCTGTAATTTTGGGAGGTAGAAGTGTGGTCAGAGGCAGGGAGGCTTGCAGGGCCCACATCAGCTGTGGCCCAAACAGCTGATGTACAACGGCTGTACTGCAGTATTGATGTGAACTTCCCAATAATAACCAGAGCTCAGCAGCGAATATAACCAGATCGTGCTGATCAATAGTGAGAGGCTTTGGTAATCAGGAAATTATTCAACTCAGAACACAACATGTTTCGCTGAACTGAAACAGTAAAGAGATTGAATTTCCTTTGTATCACTTAGGCAGGAAGCATCTCCAAAAAAGCAAGCATCCTCAGCCCTGTTATCCATGGAATTAAACAAATTTGTATAGTTTTATACAATCTCATGAAGCACAATTATTACGTTGGCACATTGATATGGAAAGCAAATTATAAAAGAAGAGTTTGTCTCTGGGCCTGTGAGTTACATTGGTTCTACCAGACCAGCAGTGACAGCTCTAGATTTTCTGGTTGACCTCTTCCGTCTAAGTTTCTGTCTCTGAAATAAAATTGTGCAGGAAAGGCTGATGCTTTTTTTTTCCTTACCTGAGACTGTGAAGTATTTTCCCACTTCCTCATTAGCTGTCCTCGGAAGAGCCTTTTCCCACCATACACCTGCACACTATAACGGTGTATTGACCTGAAGGAATCTTCCTAAGATGAGCACTACCACGGGTGGCCATGCAGTCGGAGGTGATGCCAGCATTTCAGTGCCGAGAAGGAGCACTGTCTATATAGTAAGATCATAAAATCACCAAGGTTGGAAAAAATCTCCAAGATCATCTAGTCCAACCCTCCACCTACCACCAGTATTTCCCACTAAACCATGTGCCTTAGTACCGCATCTGAAAGTGTCTTCAACACCTCCAGGAGCAGTGACACAACCACCTCCCTGGGCGGCCCATTCCAGTGCTTGATCACACATTCAGAGAGGAAATTGTTCCTAATATCCAACCTGAACCTCCTCTGGTGTAACTTGAGGCCATTCCCTGTCATTCAATCTGTAGTTACATGGAAGCGGAGGCTGACCCCTCCAAGACTTCTAGATCAGGAGTAGAGTACCCCGAGGACAACTGGTCTGAATATCAAAGACAGATATAAAAAGTGAGAACCTCAGATTTTTCCTTGTCCTCAGTGGTCATGCTCCCTGTTGCATCCAGTAAAGGATGGAGATTCTCCTTATCCCTCCTCTTACTGTTAATGCATGTGTAAAAAAATTTTTGTTCTCTTACTGCAGTGGCCAGGTTGAGTTCAAGATGGGCCTTTGCCTTTCTAACTTTCCACCTTCATATCCTAACAACTCTTCTGTACTCTTCCCTGAGTTACCCGTCCCTTCTTCCACAGGAGGCAGACTCTTTTCTTTTTCTCCTGGAGCCTCAGGAAAAGCTTCCTGTTCATCCACTCTGGTCTTCCCCACTGGCTCATTTTGTGCCACAGGGGTCAGCCTGCTCGACCAGCTCTCCTGGCCTCCTTTATCCCTCAGGACTTAATCCCAAGGGACCCCTGAATAGTTCAAAGTCCATCCCTACCCCAAGATAGGAAGAAGTTTTGCTGCCCCCCTCCGAAGTTCATGCAGAACCGAGCACTCTACCATTTATGGTCACTCTGTCCAAGACAGTTCCCAAGCTCCACATTTCCCATCAGACCTTCTCTGTTTGTGAACAGCAGGTGTAGCAGGGCACCTCCCCAGGTAGGCTCTCTTACCAGCTGCATCAGGAAGTTGTCTTCCATACACCCTAGAAACTTCCTTGACTGCTCCTTCTGTGCTGTATTTTATTTCCAGCATGTATCAGGGAAGGTGATGTCCCCTACAGGAACAACGGCTGGCAATTGAGCAACTTCGGCCAGCTGTTCATAGAATGGTTCGTCTGTCTCTCCATCCTCGTTAGGCCCCCTAGTTTAAAGCCTTCTCAATGAGCCCTGCCAGCCCCATTTCCCACTTTGAGACAGGCAAGACCCACCCGCAGACATCAGGCCAGGTGCTGAGTAAACCGCCCGGTGATCAGGAAAACCAAGCTTCCTGCAATTGCATCAGCCTCTCAGACAGGTATTGATGAGATGGGTTTTCCTGCTCCTCTCAGTATCCCTGTGAAGGGACAGCGGAAAACACTACCTGTATTCCTGCTCCATCCGCTAACCAACCCGTGCCCTGATGTCCTTTCTGATAGCCCCCTGGCTTCTCCCAGTAACCTCATCACTGCCAGCACGAACTGTCAGTAAGGGACAGTAACCGGAGGGTTGAACCTAGTAATGTCCCTAAGTAATGTATTCATGGAGGAAATGGATCTGTGCTGACGCACTGCCATCCCACAGAGCTCAAATGTCACGACTGTCACAAACCAGAGCAGCAGACAGGGCAAGAAAGAAGGTATCATAAATAGTGGGAAAGGGGTGCCAGTGTTTGTTACTGACTGCTTCAGTGTTAAACTCTATGTTTGGATCACAAAAAAAATATAACACCAACCACAACAGGCATACAGTTCCAAGCACGCATGCTTTGGTTAAGTGCTACGGCCTGCTTTAATTCTCCTGGAAGTGTTCAGAGCAACAACAGAGCCTGTGTAAATTGTTAATGAATTGTACGTATACGACTTTCCTCAGTGGAGAGTGACATTGAAGGGAACTGTCACTAGCAGCGCTCAGCCCTTCTGTCACATTCAAGTATCTGCAGGCATCTTTCTATATCTGTACCTATGCGATCTATGAACAACCCTGTAGCTGACTATATAGATACTGTGATACAGGCACAGAGCTAAAACTGCATCTGTGCTACGTGAAAAACTGCCTGATATTTTCCTCTACACTGTCCCACATGACACTAGTACGACCCCACACACTCCTGAGAAGCTCTTTCAGGAATATAGGTCAAGTATGTAAGAGTCCTATAAATATTTTATGTATTGAGTATGCTATTATTACATATTTATAAAGAATCAGCTGAAGTATGTAATGATGCATACTATGAATAAATAATATAATTGCAATTTGTGCTCCATTTAATCATGTTTGACAACCCAAAGAGAATTTCAGGTACCTACAGTTTTATGAAAAACTGGGTAAAATACTTGAGTATTCATTTATTGGTCCTATTGATCTAGGTAATTCATCTAACTAAATCAGAAGCAAGGAAATTGGGTGAAGGAGAAGGGAATTACGAGCCCTACTGACATCTGCCTCTGTGGTGCCACAGCCTGAGCGAGAGTTTTCTCTGCAATGCAGCTACAATGCACTGTTGTCACCAAGTCACAGCTGGTTTCCTTCGCTGGGAAGGAAAAGTCCAACAAGTCGCATGCAAGTTACTCTGTGAAGGGCGGCTTCTTCCAGAGGCTTCCTCAGGACAAACTCTTCTCCTACTTGTTGTTGCATAACTTTCTACCTTTTTACTGTTTCCACGTAGAGCTGGGGTGGATGAAACAAACTGTGTAGGTAAAGGGGCCATAAATCTGCTCATGACCAAGGTCTTACGTTGCCAGCATTTGCAGTGCACAGATCTTCAGCAGAGTGGCTGACATCAGGGCATATTTCAGACAGAAAATAAAAGGCTTCCTTTACTACGTTCCTGCTTGCTGCAGATAAGGCAAGTGTCAGGAAGCACCAGAAGGCCCAACTTGTTCAGAGAAGCTGGCCAGTTCCTGTAGCCAACAAATGCAGAAATACAGAAAGTGTAGAGGCTGCACTGGAAGCCTTGCAGCTCAACAGTCGTACCAGCAAAACCATTCTTCACATGAGCTTACAGACTGAAGGAGAGAAGCGAGAGTGATTAAGTGGAATGAAAGAACATTTTTTGTTAAAAAAAAGAAAAAAAAAAGGCTAGAAAGGTCCTGTAGAATCTGCCAAGCTGCCCCAAGGCAGGATAAACTGTGTGTCTACACATCGGTTCTCGGCTGCTAAGTCCAATCCAACGTGAAACAATGCCCCTGGTCAAAGCAAACAGAGCTCTCTGCTTAGGAGAACCTCAAAATGACCCAAAGGTATTTCAACAGCGTGCCAGCATATTTAGCTTTCCAAGCAGAGTAAGCACCATTCCCACGAGCAATGAGGTAACAGTAAAAGATGCACCTTGACTTCAAGGCACTTTCCTTCCAAGTTGTGCTTGTGTGGGTTCCTTGTAAAATGACAGGGATACTCCCCCACAGGGCAGAGCCCGTGTTACGTGCTGCAGCAAAGGGCAGAGATCTGGATGGAAACCCAGCAATGGCTCTTGGAGAAGTAGCTGCGTGAAGACCTGCAGGCTGTCTTACAGGGGTGTTTCAACTCTGGCACTGCTAGTTCACCGCTATTTTAACCAAACAGAAAGTAGCCCCCTGCTCCTCAGTACTCAGACTCTGGTTATCATGTCTGCTAAGAGTTCACAAGGAAGCCACCTTCACACACACACACACACACACAGCCACCGCTGTCAAAACACAAGCCTCTGCTTGCTGCTCCTTTCTCTTGCTCGTGCATTTTAACAGCCTAATCTGGCAAATGGAGCGCTCTTTCCTGGCCACAAACTTTTCCCCTCCCATGCTTATTTTGGAATTCTCAAAAATTAGAGGCTGAAGCTTGCTCTTATATAGATTTTCTCTTCCTTGACACATTTCCTCCTTACTGAGACAGCCTTTTTCTCTTCATCGGGATCATGCTCATGCTTCAATTACCTACAATTACCACTTTTTGTCTTCCAAAATATAGAGTTGGTACCCACAGATGAACATTTTAAAGACTGCTCTAACACTGCAGTTACCAAAGAAGGCACTTCACCACTGCTTCAGAAAACCAGGCAGTAGTGTGGGGTTTTTGCTGCCTTTGGGGAGTGCCACTGGAAGTTCTTATGTTCTGTGCTCTTTGATGCCGCTTGGGCAGTTTTCTTCAGCCAGGTCATATGACTGGCTTGCAAAAAAAACAATACTGTTGTGATCTGTAACTCAGCAGAAAAAAGTTTTTCCTTCTTCACAAAGCAACAGGTCCTTGACATTCATTAAATTCAGACACTAATTAGACAAACAGAGACCAGGAAGACAAAAACTTTAAAAAGGTGTGCTGGAAATGTAGTTCTCTAACAATACCGTTATAACTTACTAATTTAGTAGTCATTTAGCACAGAGACAGTGACTTACAAATATAAAAAACATGCAAGAATTAGCTGACTTTCTCCACAAATCACAATTACTTGTCCTGAGAAATCTAGCTTTTTTTTTTTTTTCCCTATAAAATATGTTTTCTCCCTGCTGTGATGTCACCTCTGATTAATATTCCTTAGAGATGGGAACCTGTTAACAGGCAGGGAAACTCAGAACTGCAGCTCAGGATTTTGCAAGTATGTATTTGCTCCAAAATAACCAAATGCACCATTTCTCCTGAAGCAAAGCAAGAAGGTATCAAGTTTGCCAGAAGAGACTTAGAGCAGCTTATATGAGCACAGTGCCACCTATCAATACACCACGCATACCCACGAAGACAGAATCTCAGGTGAAAACACTGTGGCTAACAATCCTCTGCATCCACGCACTAGGTACTCAGGAGAATTGTAAAACTCATTTAGTAAGGCCACGCAACTTTAGAAGTCCAGAATATTGAATAAAATAATTTTATTTGCAGTTATTTGTTTTTTGTTTTTTAACAAAGTCTATGGAATCTGAAAGTAGACAGTAAAAGGTAACTTTAAACTGAGATTTAACATGGGAGATTCTCTACCCAAAAATATGTAATACATTAAAATCAAAAAGATCCCCAAGGTTTTGTGCTATACTGTATGATATGTAAACAGATTTTGAAAATACTTTCTTATTATATATTTTGACACAGTATGCACAAGTTTTAAAAAATAAAATAAAAATGAATTTTAATTGCCTCAAGGAATTTCTTAGACATAAAGCCATTTGAAGAGCCATTTACAGTCTGTGGTGACAAACTCCTATGTAATCAAAATATTTCCTTTTTTTCCACACAGCAGAATAATCTGCTGAAGGCAATTCCCTATCAAAGTGATGCCAGCAACACAGATCTGATTGCATGACTCCAGCACTTAAAAGAGCACATTGGTTATACATGGCTTTTAACCTTGGGCTACAATTATGCTACCAGAACTAAACTTGAGTCTAAATCAGTCGTGTAGAGGTGTGCATGTCGTCTGAACGCTGCTTAGAGTCCTTGTTTTCCAGACCTGGTGAAGGTGGTGAAGGCGCTCTGAGGTTCTTGTGCTTACATTCAGGGCAGGATGAACTTTACAAATACCAGCTTCTCCAATTAATGACAAGCCACAGATCCCAAAGTAGGCATGTAAAGCATCTGAAAGCAGGACAGAAAATGAAATATAAAACCACGTGTCTTTCTGATTGTAGCAGTCAAGAGTTCTGAAATTCAGCGCCCCTGAATAATCACAGACAAGGAGAACACATAGGTGCTCTGTTCTAAATGTGAGATTAAACATAAAACAATTTCTGTTCAAACCCTCCAGTGTGAACTCATGCTATACCATCTCTGAGATAGATGTGTTTAATTTTAGAGCCATTTTTGCCCACTACTTAATTTCTTCCTATTGCTCAGACCAAATACCAAAAGAATATGAAGAGCTAGAAATAATTTCCTTCAACAGAGCAAATGTTTTTTTCCCAAACATGACAGAACCTTCTGACTGACTATACAGTGGACTGCTGACTGAAAAAAAAAAAACATCAAAAGCAAAAGCTGTCAAACAGCAAGACCTACAATTTAAATACACAGAATAGGTAAGTTATCACTTTCCCTATCTTCTCCCCTCCATGAGAGAATAACAAAGTGGCTTGATAGCTGACCATACAGTCGAGTATATTAGACAAGGAGAACTGTAGCTTCAGGAGCTACAGTATATTAACCCCTGTACAGAGCTGCACTGACACGCACTAAAAGACATATACAAAGCTAACAGCTGTATATGGCTGTTTGGTGGCTTTAATCACAAAGTTCAACAGTTGTGCAAATCCATAACAACTTAATACTTGTTAGATCTGCTAAGAACACCTTTATGAAGTCTGCATACTCATCTGCTCCAAGCTATAAAAGACCGTGCTTTTTGAGGCTGAAATACATCAGTGTGAGCACTCTGTTTCATAAACAATTCACAAGTAAAGAAAGCCTCGTGAAAACTTTGCAGCTGCTCGGCTGCACTTATAACACTGTATAACAACAAAGCAAGGTATTATGCAAATCAGTACTTCTACAGAGCAAACCTCATTTCAGTTCTTTACTTCACTACTTCAGTAATTGTACACACTCATTTTCATATTTCTGTTCTCCTGTTTTAATCATGCTAAATCATTTCAGCCTTCTCCCGCAGCAGTTCTAATTCATACAGGCTTCCAATTCTCTTGTACTGCTTATCATTTACACAACACAAGTGAGATGCACAAGAGTTGCTGCACGACTGCTCAGGGTCACGCAACAGTACATGTATTACCGTAAATTTTTATTAAATCTAGACATGATTTATGCTCAAGTCTAAAATAGTAAAAATAAATTCAAATGGTTTAGCTATGTGTTCTAGCACTTGGATCTGGGTAAGCAGCTGAACACAGCTGCTCACTCTGTTTTCCTCCTCCACCTCCAGTTTGACAGGGGATGAGAAAAGGAAGAGCAGAATTAAGAAGAAAACTCCTGGGCTGAGCTCAAAGCAAAAGAGCTGTATGTGCCAGCAAAGCGAAATATGTCCTTCATTCACTATTTTCAAATTGGTAGGTAGATGCCCAGCCACTCCCCAGAAAGCAGGGGTCCTCACACATAATGGTTACGTGGAAGACAAATGTTGTAATTCAGTTTTCCCTTCCTCACTCCTCCAGCTTTTGCGGCTGAACATGACACTGTACACTACAGGATATCTTTTCAATCAGCTGGGGTCAGCTGTGCTGGCTGTGACCCCTCTCCATCCCAGCACTGGGACGCTGCCCCACACAGACACGTTCAGATAGGCTTATCAGTAAATAAAGAACTGTAAGTGTTCTGTTTTGAAGTATCAATCCTGACAAAGCCAACACCCACGCCACCTCTACAAAACAGCAGTAAAAATACCACAGTGATATTCCAAAGGTTTATCAGACACGAACCTTTCCTATGTTTGACAAACGTAGAGATGATTATAAAGAAAACAGTTCTGATTCACATCACTTTTTTCTGACAACAGAGCTTTGGACAACAACGATGTTGCACAACACAAATGCTTGTGTTAGCAGTTTGTTGTGGGAAACATAAAAACATTCAAGCAGACAGCTTGTCTTTCAGTTACCAGACTGTGGGAAACTCAGCTGTGAATACAGCACTGAAATTGCTGCATTTATTCTCATTCTTCAGATCAGAGATCCATTAACATTTTATTCTTTCTTACAAAACATGCACACAGACTTACGATATCATCTGCCTGAGGAAGTAATCCTGCAATAAACACACTTCTTTTCTTCCCATGGAAAAAATCCTAGAGCATTTAAATTCTGTAGTACCAAACATATTGCTAATGGTTTTCTCTGAGGGGAAAGAGGATCCTAGGCCAGGAGCTGGCAGGGCTTGTTGAGAGAGCTTTAAACAAGGTACGAAGGGGGAAAGGGAGACAATGCCTTTTGCTAGGGTGCAGTGAGTATTTCAGCTAGATCTGAGGGGGGGAAGAGGGTGGGGGTCAACAGGTCAGAGAGGGCTTGGAGATGTTATCGTTGTAGGAGACGTCAGGGAAATACCTCTGGATCATCCTGTAGGATCTCGTGAGGACTCCCCAGAGGAGTTACCACTGCGAATTCCCCGCCTGAAATCTTGTGTCCCTTTAGGAATACCTACACTTGCTGCTTCCCTGAAGTGTCTATATACTAACGCATGCAGCTTAGGAAATGTACAGGAAAAGTTAAGAGTTCTGCATGTGGTCACAAGGCCATGATCTCATAGCGATCACACAGACGTGGTGTGACAGTTCACATCACTGGAACGATGCCATGGATGGCTGCCTACACTTCAGGAAAGACACGGTGACAAGGCGGGATGGTAGGGTAGCTCTTTATGTGAGAGAGCAGCTAGAATGTACCGAACTTCACCTGGGGGAGGGTGATGTAGCAGTGGAGAGCTTGTGGGTAAGAATTAAGGGGCAGGCTAGTGTGGGGGATGCTGTTGTGGGGGTGTATTACAGGCCCCCTGATCAGGAGGAGGAAGTTGATGAGGCCTTCTACAAGCAGCCAGAAGAAGCCTCATGATCTCAGGTGCTGGTTCTTATGTGGGACTTCAATCATCTAGATATTTGTTGGGTGAGCAACATGGCAAGGCACACACACTCCAGATGGTTCCTGCAGTGTGTTGAAGATAACTTTCTGATGCAGATGGCGGAGGAGCTGATGAGGAGTGGGGTGTTGCCGGACCTTGTTCTTACTAATAAGGATGGGCTTGTTAGGGAAGTGAAGGCTGGGGGCAGCTTGGGGCGTAGCAATCACCAGATGGTGGAGTTCTGAGTGGAAGATGCAAACCAAAAAAGTAGGATTGCTACCTTGGACTCCAGGAGAGCCAACTCTGATTTCTTCTGGGACCTTCTTGTAGCTATCCTGTGGGCTAGGCTGTTAGAAGGCAAGGGGGACTGTGAGAGCTGGGCAGCATTTAAACAGCGCTTCTTCCAAGCTCAGGATTGGTGCATCCCTGTGAGTTAGAAGCTGAGCAAGGGCGGCAGGAGGCTTGTGTGGATGAGCAAGGAGTTCAAG
This sequence comes from Oreortyx pictus, assembly GCA_036925125.1. Lineage (NCBI taxonomy): Eukaryota > Metazoa > Chordata > Aves > Galliformes > Odontophoridae > Oreortyx > Oreortyx pictus. Next base: position 59,692,218 of record JAUPFR010000004.1, on the reverse strand, counting down.
CATAAACTCAAAGGGAAAAGAAACGTCCATGAAACATGGAAAAAGGGTCTGACCACTTGGGAAGAATATAGGAATGTTGTCAGGGCATGCAGGGATGTGATGAGGAAGGTCAAAGCCAACCTGGAACTGTATATGGCAAAGGAGATAAAGGATAATATGGAAGGCATTTTATATATGTCAACAGTAAAGGAAAGACTGGGGAAAATGTGGGTTCCCTACTGAATGAGGGGAGTGTTCTGGTAATGGAAGGTGCAGAGAAGGTGGAGATACTGAGCACCTTCCTGTTTCTGCCTTCACCACGGGAACTCACCCTCAGGACTCCTGGACCGAGGGGGTAAGTGAGAGGGTCTGAGGAATGGAAGGCTTCCCTTTGGTGAGGGAGGAGATGGTCTGAGAGCGTCTATGCAACATCAGTGTATGTAAATCCATGGGCCCTGGTGGGCTGCATCCATGTGTGCTGAGGGAGTTGACAGAGGTGATTGCTGAACTGCTCTCTACCATCTTTGAGAGGTCTTGGAAAATGGGAGGGATGCCTGAAGACTGTAGGATAGCCAGTGTCACTCTGGACTTCAAAAAGGACAAGAAGGAGGATCCAGACAACTACAGGTCACTCAGCCTCACCTCCATCCCTGGAAAGGCGATGGAAAGGTGCTTTTCTGGGTACCATCTCCAGGCAATTGGAATAGAAGAAGGTTATCAGGAGTAGTTAGCATGGGTTCAACAAGGGGAGGTCATGCTTAACCAACCTGGTAGCCTTCCATGATATCATTACTGGCTGGGTGGATGATGGGAGAGCACTGGATATAGTCCACCTTGATTTCAGCAAGGCACTTGACACTGCCTCCCACAGCATCCTTATAATGAAACTGAGGAACTGTGGAATAGATGAGTGGATGGTGAGGTGGGCTGAGAAATGGCTGACTGGCAGAGCTCAGAGAGTTGTGATCAGTGGCACAGAGTCCAGTTGGAGGCCAGTATTGAGCAGTACTCCTCAGGGGTCTGTTTTGGGTCTGGTCCTGTTCAACATCTTCATCAACGACCTTGATGAGTGGATATAGTCCCCCTCAGCAAGTTTGCTGATGTTACAAAGCTGGAAGGAATGGCTGACACATCGAAAGGCTGTGCTGCCATTCAGTGAGACCTGGACAGGCTGGAGAGCTGGACAGAAAGGAACCAGATGAGGTTTAAGAAGAGCAAGAGTAGAGTCTTGCACCTAGGGAGGAATAACAGCCTGCACTGGTACAGGCTGGGGGATGACCTGCTGGGTAGGAGCTCTGAGGAGAGGGACCTGGGAGTCCTGGTGGATGACAGATTGGCCATAAGCCAGCAGTGTGCCCAACAGGGCACACAGAACAACCTATTAAATCCTAAGTACCCTAGTTCAACCCTCCTATTCCCTTTCTGTTGGGCAGTCAGGGCATTCAAGACCAAAAGCAGATCAGTCTGATGAGAAAAGGTATGAGACAGGAAAAGTCTGCTGTATGGGAAACATACAGGCAGGAATGTCACACTAGTGAAAGACAAACAGAAATATTTTCTTCAAGTGATACTGGCTGGTCTACATGCTGTAGAGCTTTAAACATAGCTAGACCTCAGGAAACCCAAGAAGGTTTTCAAGGGAACAGAGGGTATCTATCCATCGCAAGAATTGTCGTTGGCACTGGCCACCCTCAACAAATTTTCAACTCTCACACTTTATTATCTTCCCTCTACAAAATGGCAGTGAAGAACATTACTAGCTCAAGTTTCACAATTTTGTAATGCCCTTATTGAACTCTAGCATCTTTTGAAATTATTACAAATAGCTTTCAAATTATTTCAAAACATTTCAGCATCTTTCCAAGCTTTTCATTACATCAAATTACCCCCCTCCAAAATGATAACAATAATTACCTTTCAGATACACTAGGTCTAATTTCTGTGCATAAGTGCTGTTGTAAACAGTAATCACAGAATTGCAGGGGTTGGAAGAGACCTCAAGAGATCATCAAGTCCAATCCCCTTGCTAAAGCAGGCTCCCTACAATAGGTCATACTTTGAGTTATTTTTAAACATAGCTAGGACTTGAGTAAACTTCAAAGGGATTACTTTATCAATGAAATAAGAGTCTGAAATACTTCACTGAAACCATTCATGAATATGTATCCACTGAATAACATGTTCTTTAATTGGAATAGTTAAATACCTACAGAAAGGCTTATCCAGCCCTAAGCAGATACCAACACTCCTTTAGAAACAGTCAGAAACATAATGAGATTTTCTTGGTTTAAAGGGAAAGAAGTGGGTTGTTTAAACCCACTTCTTTCCCTTTAAACCAAGAAAATCTCATTATAATTCTTATTTTCTTTTTATTTTTTTTTAACATAGTTTTTGAAGTCAGTGGAGAAAAAACTTCCCTTACACCCCTCAGATGTCTGACTGCTGGAATGTAGCTTTAAATATGCTCGTCATGATTTTGAAAAGTAACTTTACCTGGATGGCTATCGGGCCACTTGGCAAATCCACCAACAAGGCGATCTTGAGTTGACAGGATGTAGTTTCTGTTTTTCTCAAAATTTGTATATTGGAATAAGTTCAAGAGCTGGAAAGAAGTTGGACTGTTACAGTAAGATACCAAATCTTAGTGCACTATTAACATTAAAATACTGTGCCTATTTAAGGAGATAAGCAGGTAAATAAAGCATTAACCTGGTAAGCCTGTTTGCAATATGAAAGATCTTTACAGATATATACACATTTATGTACTCATGTCAGAGATGAAACTTTCTTGCAAAGAAATTACATCATGGTTAAGGATAAGGGATTAGAGATGCTCCACAACAGCAGGCTGAGCCTGAGCTAGCAGTGTGCCTAGGTGGCCAAGAAGGCCAGCAGCATCACAGAACCACCAAAAAACTGAGTTGGAAGGGACCTTTAAAAGCCATCTAGTCCAACTCCCCTCCAATGAACAAGGACATCTACAAGAAGATCAGGTTGCTATATCCATCTCGAGACCCTGAATGTCTCCACGTATGGGACATTCATCACCACATTTCTGGGCAACTTGCTCCAGTGCTTCACTACCATTATTGTAAAATATTTTATATCCAATCTAAATCTTCCTCTTTTCCTTTGAAATCATTTCTCTTTGTCTTATCACAAGACTCTGCTAAAAAGTCTGTCCCTTTCTTTCCTACAGCCTCCCTTTAGATTCTGAAAGGCCACTCCCATGTCACCTCAGAGCCTTCTCTTCTCTATGCTGCACAGCCCCAGCTCTCCCAGCCTGTCCTCATAAAGGAGGTGTTCCATCCATTGGATCGTTTTTATGACCCTCCTCTGGAGGTGCTCCAATAGGTCCATGTCTCTACTGCACTGAGGATTCCATATCTGGATGCAGAGTAGAGGAGCAGGACCATCTCCCTCACCCTGCTGGCCACACTTGTTTTGATGCATCCTGAGCTCAGGATATAATTGACCTTACGGGCTATGAGGGCACACTGCTGTCTCATATTCAGCTTCCCATCCACCACTATCCCCAAGTTCTTTCTGGCCAGGCTGTGTTCTGTCCTTTGGTCTCCCCACTTGTAGTCGGAGTTGCCTGGACCTAGCTGTAAGATGTTGCATTTGACTTTGCTGAGCCTCATAAGGTTCTCCTGGGCTCAATATTCAACCCCATCTAGGTCTCTCTGGATGGCATCCCCTCCCCCACAGGGATGAACAGGCACCAATACATTTTTTCTGGTCACCAGGGACTTTTCCTGACAGCTATGACTCTTCAAATTTAATTAAGAGTAGCTCAGTGTCTATATTAGCCAATTCTCTCAGGATTCTGAGATGCACCTTGCTGGGACACCTCTCTGGGACACCTCTCCCTCAGTGCTCCCCTTCCAACTCTTCAGCTCAAGAGGTGTGTGAAGAGTAGCTCGGAGACTGAAGCAAAAAAGTTGTCGAGTGCATCAGCCTTCTTGCCTGTTAGCAGCCTGCCTATTGCTCACTACCAGGGATATGCCTTCTTAGACTTTCCTTTTCTGCTTGATGTACCTGCAGAAACCTCTCTTGTTCTTCTTTGCACTCTTTGCCAAGTCCAGTTCTAGTTGGGCCTTGGCCTTCCTGACCCCATCCCTGCACAGTCCTGCAGAATGACGGAGTATTGGAACAAGTTGCTCAGGGAAGGAATGCATTTACCATTTCCTGAGAAGTTCAAAAAACACGCAGATGAGCCACACAGGGACATGGTTTAGTGGGAATGGAGATTATGGGTTGACAGTTGGACTTTATGATCTGAGAAATTTCTCCAACCTTTATGATTCTATGAAATCAAAACAAATTCGTGATTATCCTGCATTTGTTTTGTACACTACCTTTAATGTTGCTCCCACCCAAAAGGAATAGCAAGTGTCTACAGGTTTGTTGGGTCGTCCATGGTAGCCATTTTGTTGTCTCATTACACACCACCTTCCTATTCTATTTAGTTCTTTTTCTGAAAAGACTTCCTCCAGTTTACCCATCAAGCACAGCGATGCAATACCACAAAATGTAGAGCCACCTGTGAAGAAACAGTTGTTACAATGTTTAGAACAATCAGAACTAAACAGTACTCAGTAGAACTTGTAGAACTACAGTCAGTAATAAAAATTAAATCAATGGATTTCTACAAGTATGAAAGTATCGAAGTCTAAAATCTAAGCAAATAGAAACACTTTAGTTCATCGTACATACTGAAGGAAGAAGAAGTGCCACAGGAAAAAAATTCTGCTCACGTAAGTATGAATCCATTTTCTTAAAGATGGAGGGACTCTCAGTGCTGTGCAATTTACATTACACAGCAGCTCAAGAATGAATAAATGGTAATGCAACAGAAAATATTTTTTCACATTAAACTTACAGAAGAAAAGCTATTGGGAAGTTAGCAATCAGACTGAAGCAGAGATGTCAAAAGCAGTGTCAGATACAATCCCTAAGAGAAGAAAAACAGAACTGTCTGATGATGGGCAGAAAGCCCCAGATATATCAGGAAAAAGAAAAAGAAAGCACTGTTAGTACAATGAAAAGACTGAAGGATTCTCATGTTGGTAACCAATACAAATTATGTTTCTGTGGTTTTTTTGTTTTTTGCTAAAAAAACTTTAAGAAATCATAAAAGAAACTCATGTTGTTCACGTATAACTATCCTCTGAGTCTGATATCTGTAATGACAAAATTACAGCCTGGGAAACAACATACACAAACTGCTGATGTAACAGGGGTGCAATGTTTACTATGCTTTGGTTTTCAAAAATCCCAGCCACTCTAAGGCCACCTTCATCCTGACGCTGAAACACAGTAACTGAAGCAATGATATCACTAGCATTCTACTGTAATTTAGTTCAGCAACTATGGAAATAGCTTCAGTTTTTTAACTTTATCCTTCCTGCATAAAGAACACAGTTTGAATACTGCAAAGGTTCAGTTCAAGGACAAACCTAGAAGCACTGTACGGACTTAATATCACATAAAGGTAAAAAGCTTTTTTTTATCAGGAAGAGATAATTACTTCATCACACAGAAGACTACTTTACTTAGAAATATCAGTCTCTTGGAAATTCCTATCTTCATAGCTACCATCTGTTTACAAAACTTAAATGTCACTTCAAGATTTGGGGCCACAGTCTGTCACGGGAGAAGTTTCTGGGTTTTACTAACAGCTGCTGAAATCGGAGATTATCAGGTGCAATGCATAAAATCTCTTGCTGATAAATCTACACAGTAACAACAGTACATGCAGAAAAGGTTTGCTCTGTCATCAAGACACCAACACCTGTCAAGGTTATTCGGGTGAAAAAAATAATGGAGTTAGTATAGTAAGAGCCCACCTGGTCTGATACTAAGCAGAAACTAAGGGAAGAAGGACAGTACTCTGAGGCATGCTTTAGATTTGCTCCTCTTCATCCCACTTCTTCAAAAGCAGAAAAAAAGTAAAGGCATGACATAACTTGAGTTTCTTACAGCACCTCTCAATTCCAGTTTTAAAAAGAGATGTAGAACATTTTGACATTCTTACCATGAGATTCCAGTCCTGCTCCTTGTGCCAAGCCATTATCATAAGACTGAAGGAAAAATTGCAACAAACCAGTTACTTTAGAGACAAATTACTTTTTTGGACATTGCAATTTCTCAGTTTACTAGCAAAATCATCATTTGACTATACCTACCATTTTAAACTAGTTACATTCTGAACCTATGCTTCAAAAGTTCTTAGCATAGGACAGTTAACTAATGCCTCAGTTAATAAAGAAAGCTTTTAAGACTTCAGCTGAGTTCATTTTAGTTGCAACGTATGTTAAAGTTCTGAAATGAATAAACATTTCTTTGTCAAAAAAGTGAAGCATGTGATGCAGATAACCATTAAAGAAAAAGAAAAAACCCTTTTTGTCTTTATAAAGAGAAAATCAACAGATATTTTCAAACAAAATTAAACACAACCAAAATCCGTCGTTAATCGAAAAGCTTTTAAAGCCTTTTTATTTTACAAGTGTTCATACAATATTTAATAACCAATGAACTGCCATTGGACAAATACCAAACTTCTTAGTGGGAAGAAAAATTATTCAACATTTTTATCTTTAACATTCAAAGTTAAATTACAGAGTTCATGCTGTCCAATTAATTACTGGTTCATGTTCTGACTAAACGAATAATATGTGGGTTTTTTTTGGTTTTTTTTGTTTTTTGCCAAGTTCTAACTACTAATTTCCCATGTTTTCTTCAAAATGTTTAGAAGTGGCTAGTAGATACAGTCATAGCCAAAGAGCAATTAGCACAACATAAGGTTTAATTTCAGAATTATTTCACATATCTACCGTCAAAGATCCCTTTAGGGGAGAATAAAGGACACAGATGTAGATACAGAAGCTGCACACAGTAAAACTGTATTCCTTATTTTCGTAGTAGCTGCTGCCCGCTCAATCAATTAGAAAGACTAAAACATGACAGACAACTTTAAATTACAACTTGACCTTCCAAAGTACGAACCAGTCAATCTTAAATAGTGACTAGGAACATCTGAATGTTAAAACACAACATAAAGTTACTTCAAAATCTTTGTAGCGCCTATTGCAAAGGCAATCAAAATACGCTTTCTCACTCCAGAGGCTCACTATTTGCTGAACAAAGGCAAACTGACTAGCAAAACCATACTGCTAGAATTAATTAATATTACAAACAGTGACTGTAAGAGGAGGCCGTTTACTTAATGCATACCAAAGTAATTCGCTCTGGAGAAGAAAACAAGACAGAGTCTAGTAGGTTACTGCAACGTGAAAGACACGTAATAAAATACTGCCCTCAGAAAATGTAGAAGCCCAGTTAAGTACAGTTCCTACTCCACACTCTGAACTTTCACTCTAACACTTTCACAATCAGCTATTACATCATATTTGAACTGTATCTACAGATTTATATCCATTTCATACAGATGACACCATTATAAAAGAAAAAAAAAACCCAGATGCTACTCTTCAAAATCCTTTCAATATCTTTACCAAATTGGAGGTAAACCAAGAAACTTTATGAACTGTAGCATTCTAGAGTCCATTTTTGCTGAAGTCATTCAACATCTGAGTATCTATTCTTTTTTAATTGTTGATACCACTGACTTTTTAATATTCAAGCCAAAATTGAAGCAAACTGATAAGAACTATGTAATTAAAACCTCACAATTCCAATGATAACAAAAACTTATTTATTTATTTACTTATTTCTGTAATTTGGACTGTGTTAACACAGAAGACTGGGCATGGTATGGACCCCCGGAGAACTCCACCAGCTGCAGGCCTCCAAACAGACTCTGCACAATTGATCACAGCCCCCTGAAATCGCTCTGACATTTGGCTGCACTGAATTATACATCAGAGTTTTGACACCGTATCACTGAAGAGAATAAATTGGAAACAATAAGCTAAGCAATTAAAAAACTTTTTATGAAGATTACCTTGTCTAGACAGCCATATTATTCTTCACCCAAATAAGCTGCACTTCACATGTATGCCAGTGTGAGTCAGAAAAAGTCTGTGAACTGCACCTGCTCCATCTATTTGCCAAGGATGACACCTGTAAAACTCCAGCAGCTTACTGCTGAAGGAAGCGACCCGATTTGTTTTTATAGTACATGTAACAAAGTAAGGTAACACTAACAAAAAAGGAGTCAGCACTTGCTAGAATGTATACTACCACACTGTTACAAAAGAAATAATAAAGAAAATAAGCTCAAGCTGAATTTACGTTAAAATACAATATATTTAGGTTACTTTTCAAGCATCAGACACTCCAGAGGAACTTACCCATTCTCAGCTCACCAAAGTAGGAATAGAAATGAAACATTACCGTTTCAGTTTTGATTGATACAATTTTAGTCATAACAAAGAAACAGAGCTAATTAACTTCCAAACTCCGTACCCTTTTGAGAATACTCACCATACTTCTTCTAATGTAGTCTATAGCTTTTTTCATATCCATGCCTGACCAGTTATCAAGCATGTAGCAGATGCAGGAAGCACAGTACACAAACCGCATATCATTCTCACTTCCTTCTAGCACTGCACAGAAGCTGTAAAGGAAGGTTTGTTGCATTAGATGCTGAGTAGCTTTTTACACCAGAAATTACAAAAAGCATTTTATGGAATTGTATAGTTTTTCCTTTCGAACACAGTTATCTACCTCTGCTTACAGCATACACACAACGCAATGAAAAATAAACAGACCTAATTTTCTTTCCAGAAGATGGGTTTCTAGCTGAGTGAGCTTCTACCCTAACACTTACTGTCCTTGACAGAATTATTTGCCTTCCTAGAAATCTTCATGGCCTACATGACTTTTTGACTTTAATTTCTGGATCAGACTTCCTTGTATGTATAAATGTAACTATCACCATTTACTAGGAGAAATACTGAAAACTACATGCAATACACTTTTCAGCTTCTTGTGGTTACTTTCTTTCCATCTCCAAAAAAAGTTTTATCTAACACTACTCTGTGTGATTTACTGTATAATCACTGCCTCCTGAGATTCTTAAAAAGAAGACGGGTGCTGTGATGTGTAACTTCCTAGCTTCTGTTTCGCTCAAAGACATAGGTCAGATATTTTAAGAGTTAAACCACAGCAAGAAACCAGAACAATAACAAAAAACAAAAAACAAAACAAAACAAAAGCACATTTTAATGAGTCTTCTATCAGATCTCTTAAAATAGAAATAATAATAATAAAGGTACTTCTGACTCTGAAGACAGCCTTTGAGGACCAAGAAGACACTCTTCCTTTGGCCCCAGGATCCAGTTATGTAGTCTATCATCCTGTTGCATAGGAAAGCCTCCAATATATTAGAAGATGCATTATCCTCTATTAACCCCAGTGGTGTCAGGCCATCTCCTCTGCAGCTCACATGGGGATGAATGCTGCTGCTCTTTGGATACTCTATGGATATGGCAAAGACTCAGATATGGTTCTGGGGGAACTACAACACTTCTAAAGATGTACACATATTGTAGCACAACTTCATCCCATACTTCGGAGACAAGTGCACTGGAGGTTATCCAAATACATCAGATTACATTCAGCCAACACATATATATAAATGTGTAGTTTGTAATATTTATAAACCTCTTATTTAATAAAAGATAAGAAACTAAACCTGAGCCTAGAATACTTACAGTAGGGTAACACCTAGAAAAATTCTTTCCTTCACTCAGTTTACTTGATGTTTCCATCTGGGCCAGATATCCAGTGTCTCTGCTCATTCTTTCTCACTAAAAGTGCTTTTCATAGGTATCAAAGTGTGTACTACACTAGAAGTTCACTCCTACCCAACAGTTCTACACCAGAGATATGTGAAGAACTTCCATTTCTTCTGGGGTCAAGCTGGCTCTCTTTAGCAAGGAGAATGAAAAACAGCATCAAATGTAAGAGTTATCAGTATACACATTAAAACCATATGTGTCACAAATATGCTGAAGTTAACTGCATGCAGCTTATTACTGTAATCAGGCAATATGACAAGCAATTGCTTCAAGATACCAGTGTTGGGAGCACCTCATCCATCACTCTGTCTTTTGGACATACTTCAACAACAAAAATGGTCCAATATCTATAACAGGAATACTCAGAGAAATGGAACAGGCACCTCGAGGTGCTTGAAGAAATGCCAGCTAAGGCAGACCAACAAACAAGAGATGTGTAAACACATACAACTATACAGCTGTATATGTAAATAAATGAGAGCTGCTCTGAAAGTAGTGGTTTCATGGTGAAGTAAAACAGTTCCATTACAAAGATTTCTATAATTCTGCATTTCTTAAATATTCTTTCAAAAATGATATTCAGTAAAATTTCTCAACAGGAACAGGTTATGTCTCCTAGCAGAAGTTTTCATTATCTATCTACTTCAGTCTGCACTAACATCTGCTACTACTCAAAAAAAAAAAAAAAAAAAAAAAAGAAAGAAAAGAAAAGCAAACAGAACTAGATGTATCTCACAATAAAATTTACTAATATTATGCTCCTATTTATAATTAAAATTTAGGCTAATTCATCCTATATATTGTTATCTCAAATCTCTGAAAGCTGAATCAAGTTCATCATTCCACAAAGCAGTGCAAACATCATCTTAACAGTGCTCCATGTCATTGCAAAAAACAAAACAAACCTGAATTTGAATACTGAAAACCTCACCTACCTGAAAGACACAGCACAAAACGTGCTATCCCTAAGATCAATTAACTTTTCAACAGTAAATATCCACAGTTGTAAGCAAACTTTATAATGTTAAATATGAAAAACAAATCTAAACACAAAATACTGTTTGGACCTGTGCACTATCAGGTGTCCTCTTACTGACCTCCACCAAAGTGCCTACTAATGGAGAGAGGAATCAAATTTATCATGCCTCACTCCAGACCTAGGCTTAATATTGACTTTCCAAAGAGTTGTAAAATGTCTTTTACCTTCCATCCTCCAGCTGGAGAGCTCTCAGTCCTGCCAGTAACGCATCTTTATTTACTCGACTTAAATCATCTCCAAGAATAACCAGACACGACAGACCTGTGTAAGTCATTGCTATGTGCCCACTATCATACGGATGAGATACATCTGAGCCCTAGAAAAAAAAAAGCAAGAAATAAAAGGCTGAAGCATCATAACTTCTGTTTGCCAGACATCCAACTGGAAAAAAAAAAAAAGGACAAAAGAAAAGAAAAAAAGGAAAACAGAGTTAATTTCTCTTCACTGATAAGGCTTAAACTGAAGGCAATCCATTCAACTTTTCTGAGTCAAATCAAGTTACTGCACAGTGCTGCCACCTCATCAGTAGGTCAGTATGAAAGCTCGAATAAGATCTTTGCAAAGGGCAATACTGAATATTCAAGAATTAAGCATATCAACTATATCAAAGTTTATCTTGACACACTACTGGACATTAGCTTCCTTGCAGTTGGGCAAGCTGAGTATTAAAGGAGCCAGATCTCTGGAGGTCTCCACTACACAGATTTTAGAATCTAATGATCTATAAGATGAAAGCAGTGCAGGGGATTACTTTCAATCCTTCTGTCACCTGAAGCAATAACAAATTAACACCTCACCTACTTTCATCTCTACTTTAAAACAGTAGTCAGAGCTTAAGCAAAGTACTTACTGAGCAAATAAAGTCAACTTAGAAGCTTAAATGAAAGTTAAATAATGACATAGTATAAAAAACAAAATAAGGGACAGGAGACAATAAGACAGCTGGGCTACAGTTTTTATTTTAGTCAGAGATGTAATTACATCCTGGATTGCACCACTGCATGACAACACAGACCACAATTAGCAAGGCTTTGGTTACTTAGGCTTGTTCATTCTGCAATTATTATTATTTTTTTGTTTGTTTTTGTTTTTAAACATGACAAAATCTATTTCTATACTGAGCAGCCACAACAAGCAATTTTCAAATTACAGTTTATCTCAACAGAGCCTCCTGCCCTTGAGGTGCCAGCGCTCCCATCACTCTCTGATGACCCTCACATCCCACAGTCACAGCATGGCTGATGCTGGCAGGGACCTCTGCATGCATTCAGTCCAAGCACTGCTCAAGCAAGGACACCTTGAACAGAGTGTCCACGAACACATCTAGTCAGCTTTTGGAAATCTTGAAGGAGGAGGCTGCACAGCCTCTCTGGGAAAACTGTGACAGGGCTCTGTCACCCAAACAACACAGAAGTGCTTCCTGATGGTCAGAAATGACCTTCTGTTTCAGTTTGTCACCACTGACTCTTACTGTGGCACTGGACACCACTGCCAAGAGTATGGCTCTGCCCTCTTTTGCACTTTCCTTTCTCTTATTTGTAAGCATTGGTGCCGAACATCCACAGATCTTTCAGCCTCTCCTTGTAGGAGACATGTTTCAGTTTCAGACAGGCTTCCACACAAGGCACCCCAATGATGGAGGACAGTTGTGCACTCAAACAGCTTTGAGAACTGCTGTAATCGTGAAATAAATTTTTCTAACTTCAAAAGACAACAGGATCCACTCCCAGGAGTAACAAGTTGGCTTACCATACCAATTTACACATTCTAAACTAACAGAACCCCAAATCTTCTTTTCAGAGTATCTTGTCCATAAGATCTGCAGTATTAGGAGCCTAATATTTGTCATGCATTAGCTTTATTTCAACTATAAAAATTGGCTAAAAAATCCAGATATATAGAATAACATGAACTTGCTCTGACACAAAACAAGTTTTTAGTTTAAAGGAGTTGATAAATTTACTTCTAAGCAAAGGAGGTATCTAATCCAAAAACCCAAACCTAGACCAGTTCTGAAAATGAAAGGATTCTCGGTGTTGCAGTTCTGTCGTTAAAACTGCTCAAATTTTGCCAAATAAAATATGAGACATGCAGCAGCAGATGAGAAATACTTTGAAAGGTTGTTTGCTACTAGGACCGAGTGCCAAAAAACGTCCTAGCAGTTCCAATCAGCAACTACGAGGAAAACTAAGCTTCCAAACATCTGTATAACTGAAGTTAAAATTGTAATGAGATGAACAAGTAATTTCTCCTTTCTTAGAACAACATGGAGTAGGGGAAGTGCAGAAGATCCCTATGTTCATTTCTAACATTGTAGGGTATAGAGCCCGCATATCAATGTTAACTGTGCACCACTGCCTTGTTTACATGTCCATGCAGCTAGCCCGCTTTCACAGCAGTGCTGACATCAGGAGTAAGTGAACAGCAACAGATACTGTGAAACAGTTCAGCTTTACTTTTGAAAATATTATTTCCAGAGGAAGACTATATTTAATAAGCAAGTCAGACTTGGCTTTTTAAAACTAGTCTCATGAAAATTCTACCAAGAACTGCTAATACAAATGTGCTTGGATATTGGGGAAATTTTCTAAGGCATCAGTTGTTTTCAATAGTTTCCTTTAAGTAGCAATTTTTCACATAATATCTACATAAAATAACTGAAAATTCCTCATTCACAACGTTTTCTTTATCACACTTTTCTATAAACACATTAGTTCCATATTCCCCGTAGAGCTCTGGTAACCTACAGATGTTTAAATAAATGGGTCCTCATTTTCATTCACTGCAGTGAAAACAGGCTGCAGAAAAAATGCTACAAGCACATACATAGTATGGTCTTAAAACTAAATTATACCATCCTCTCCTCAAAACTGTATCAATCACTTCAGCATCTGCATGAAGTTCAAATTCTACATCCACATACTTTTCCACACAAACAGCACACTGTTTGTCCAAACAGAATATCAGCAAAAATCTGCAAGTGAGGTAATTTTAGTAAGGAGCACAATCTATACTTGTGTGATGCATATAAAGCAAACAGTAGTGTCTGTTGGCTGAACTTCATAAAGTTCATAGCTAAATTAATACTGCCACCTCCCTCTGTCCTCAAGCACCCACATTAACAATTACGTACAAGTAAGGCAAAAAAGACCGCTGATGTGCCTAATTTCCAACTGTCATTATATGGAATTAGGGAGGTGCTATCAAGAACAGCTGCTATTAGGTAACACAATTACCTTTACAAGTAATAGTTTTCCTTCAGAACAGGATTATCTTGTGACAAGTAATACAATTATTTGCACAGTAAATTGGGATACTGGTAGATATTTTGGTATGCAATTACTAAAAGTCAATGGAAGTGACAGAGAGTCCAAAAGAGTACATTTGTCTTCTGCCAAAAATCCCAATAAATGCAGCTAATACTACAATAAATTTGAACCAGAAACAGGTGAATCAGAATCAAATACAAGATCATCCATGAATTACTAGAAAGCATACTGGCAAAAGCCAAGATGGAGTTCCATATACAAAATTATGGTAAGATTTTCTGAGCTTTTGATAGCCTAACAGATGTTTGTTCCCAATAGATGATTACTGTAAAATATAAAACAAGCATAAATATTCACCAGAAAATTAATGCAACCTGTTCCCTAACCATAGTTATTCATTTTTTTTAAACGTATTGAAATTCACTTTATCTTCTAGAATCCACATCATTATTTTAAGATCACTCTGATTCTACTCATCACATTTGGTTTTGTACCTATACAAACCAATGTATGCTTCATACACTAATGAAACCGTCAAAATAAAAGATGTATCTGATAGGACATCAATCAGAAGCACTGGAAATTTCAGGAGAAGAAAGAAGTAAAACTAATCAACCAAAGGCTCCCCTCATTCCAATAAAACAGTACCTTCTTTTTTTTTTTTTTTTTTTCCCATTTAAAGAGGTAAAAGGTGAGAATTCATAAAATTTGAAGAAACCAGCCCTATGACAACTTGCTAACACAAATTAGGACTGCAATGGCTCCTCTGAAGAAAAGACCAGAGCATGTCTCAAAGGTTTCATGAGATAACTGCTAGTAACTCTAAAATTTCCATGGATGGGAGGAAGTGTTACTATGCTGTCTTTTCAACGAAGAATAAAGTCAGACAGGCCTTTTGTAAAAAACTGACCTACATGTAAAAAGATACTAAAGTCAAAACATGGTGCATGAGTACGTTGAGATTTGAGAAAAAGAAGTTCTTAAGATCTACAAATAAAGCCTACTGAAATACAACTATTTTGACTCTGTAGAACTACAAACCAAAGTAACAGCAGCAGCAACTAAGCAAACTACTATCCTCAGCACAAAAGGAATGTTTCTGTCACCACCAGAAACTGTGACCTCATAAGCCCAGAAGCTGTGACCTTCACAGTCCAAGGACAAAGAAAAACAAACTGATTTTAAGAACGATAGCAGATACTTCTCAAAAAAAAAAAACACCAGCAAAAACACATTTAGCCCACTAAGGCTATAACTACATCACAGAATAATGCAGAGCAACATTCAGTGTCACTGTCTCACATTGCACTCACTACACAATTCGGGCCAGCTGTAGTTTGGCTCCTTTGATTACTAACTGCATTTGGGATGTGTTTGCAAGTCAACATTCATTCTAAAGGAGCTCAGTTGGTGTGTATTACTCCTGTGAAGTGAACACATTGAAGCGCAGTTGCGACAATCTCTGCTGATCTGAATTAAAATGCTAGTGCAGACATACTATGAGAAAACAACAGGAGTACAAACAGGTCATCTATGTAACTCAGGTTTTGTGATAACTGCAGTTTTTAGGACACAGTGGAAATACTAACTTGGCTCTTAGAGTGGAGAAAAATAGTCAAAGAGATCTGGGCATCGCAAAGTAGGATGGAGATAAAAATATTAAAGAGTGCTTGTAGAAGGCTATGAGGATCAAGAAGAGTCTAAAGGGTAAGATGTATGAAGAGTGACCGATGTCCTTTGCTTTGTTCAACCCAGAGCAGAGGAGACTGAGAGGAGGCCTCAAGGGGGTCTGCAGCTCCTAACAGGGAGTGAAGGGGTGGTGCTGAGCTCTGCTCTCCAGTGACAGCAACAGGGCCCAAGGAAATGCCACAGAACTGCGTCAGGAGAAGGTCATGATGGGGTTGAGGAAAAGGTTCTTCACCAGATGTTGGTCAGGCATTGAAGCAGGCTCCAGACAACGTTCTTTGATACGGGGTTTGAACTGTGGATGAAGGCAGTAATTGGACTCAGTGATCCTTTTGAGGATCAATACCCATACCTGGGATATTCTGGGACTTGGGATATTCCTTCCCTTCAACTCAGTGGATTTTAAGATTGCTACTGAGACTAATGCCAATTAAAACAAGAGGATTAATTCATCTTACTCACTGCAGACACCAGTGTAAAACGAAATAAATATCAAAACAAATCAAGAGACAGATGACTTTGCCTGTCACATGGTGCTGTACTACCTCGTGTTGAGACGTAAAAACTCTCTCTGCAATTATTTTTCTCTTGTTACAAAGCATGACTTGTGAAAATCACTGCTATTTGTATCTGACAGACTTGCAATGCAAAAAGAGTTAAAAGGAACTGGTGGGCTGGAGTAGATGAACACTCGAACAGGCTACTCGGATTCATAAAGTTATGCTGCATAGAGTAAATAAAAATCAGGTCAGAACATACCTCACACTTAAGCTAACTCAAGCATTTCCACAATCAACAGTAGTCCTAAGTATACAATGAGTATGTCTACTTTTGTTCTCAAATTCATGCTGCAGGATAAATTCAGCAAGTGACTATCTTAAATAACAGTAAAATAAAATATTTATAAGTCAGTGCTCTTTCAGGTTTTTCACACTCTTCAGAGAAATTCAATTCTTTATTCCCAAGCACAATATAAAAAATAGCCCTCTTCTTTCAAGTTTTTCCTGCACAATGGCACATACAACCCCCTTCCAACTATATCAGACCTTCTGTATCACTGCCCAGCTTCTGCTTGCCTCTTTTCTACCCTGCGGCAAGGGTACTTCATTTTTTATACAGACTTAACGTGCTTGAACTTCAGTTCCACGGGCTACAAAGCATCGTTCTCTTACAGTGATTGGCAGGCTGGGATGAACAGAGCTTTTTCTACCTTTGAATGGATGACAGGGGCAATTAAATATCCATGCATAATCACAGGAAAAAAGACTGACACATCCTGCACCACTTAAAGTTGACTTTATCTGCCCTTCTTTATCTGATAGCTGATACCTAGATAAATTTTCCTACTTATCTAAGAAAAGTGTTCTCTGTTTTTCTGATCAAACCACAACTTTTACTTTAGTTTTTCATCGTCCTTGAAACACAAGCATCACCATTTTAGTAGCAGCGCACGATTCTTAAAAGCACTGCAAACATTTCAACGTATTAACAGTACTTAAACACCCTACTTTCAAGATATTCTGTAATTCTTCAGTTATTATTATAAAAAAGACGCAAGACAACTTACAGCCTAATCGAAAAAGGGCCTCTCCAAACACAGGTAACTGACCTTGGAGGGATTGAATGGCATCCCTAAGTATGAAGAGCCTCTGAATCCACAGCGATTCAAGTTTGACCCTGGAAAAGACAGAAAAATGAAGACTCAACTAGTTTTTTTTGCTGAAGCACTCACTATCAAACATAATCCCCTATTTAAAATTAAGATCTCTTAGTTTAACATCATTCACAGTACATGAGTTTTTGCTCCCAATTTCAGCCTATTACCATTCTGATGAGTATAAACAACAGCAAACAGGAAACAACAAATCAACCAAATGCAAAAAAAAAGAAAAAAAAACAAAAACAAAAACCCCAAACAACAGATTTTTAAAATTTTTTTTTACCAATTTAGTAGAGATATACTATCCAAATTAGCAGAGAATTTTCTTTCAGTCTCTCATGAGTTGAGAAAAACCAAAAAGATTAGGTCCCTAGAAGAATGTCCCAAGTTAAGAGAATCTTTCCTTCTCTGACATACTGTCAATATCCTCTGTTTGCAAGTAGAACCGTTCTATGACACTTGTGTTTGTCCTTGTACATGTTACCACCATCCACTGTTTCAAGCTAGTGCTGATTCTTACAGCTTGAGTGATACAGTTAAAAGAAGGTGAACAGCAGGTTTTCTTAATTGGGCCATTCTTCCCCTTCATTCAAAACACAGGAACAAGAACATTTTCACTACCAAACATCTCTATTAGTGATTCCAGCATGATGTTTTAAATGTGTCAGAAAGCCTAGGCATGTAGTACACAGAAGTGTATGTCAAACACTTTTTAGCATTAATTACAGTTTAGTGCAATTGAACTGTACAGCTTCTGCACAGCAAGTACTCTATTTCTTTACTCCTCAGAGTCTGGAAGTAAAAGTCTGCAGTAAACTGACTGCAGTTCCACAGTACACAAGTGTTTTAAATTCTCTCTGCGTTGTTGTCTTTTTTTTTCCTCCAGTACTGGATCCAAAAAACCTCATGGAGATTAGGAAAATACCCACCCTACTACAATGGCTGCTCCAAAAGTAATGCCTTCTATTTCATTATGTTGGCTTACAACTTCAGAAGTGGATGTTGGTGGTTGCATTTTCCCTCCAATACTGTGCCATATTTTGTTGCTGTGACACGTGGAAGCGGAGGAGCAGCACTACAGAATGCCATCTGACATGGAAGTACATTTACAGAAAAGGTATCTAAATGAATTCCTCCACGGGAAAAAGAGACTCATGCACTGATGTTCATAGGCACTTGCTGAACAATTATGGCGTTCAAACAGTGTCTGTCAGCATGGTGAGGTAGTAGGTGGTGCTTTTCAGCAGTGGAGATGGCAAGAGTGTGTCAACTCTGCTGGTGCACATTTTTATAAGTGTGGCATGCAGACTCTTGTCCACCACTGGTGAAAATGCTTGGTGGTGACCATGCTTAAAAGCAGTGTTTAGTAGCTGAGAATCTGCTCCGTCAGTCAGTGTTATTGTGTCCTTTTTACCCATTGCAGTTTCCATGAAAATAAATAGGAGACATTACTTTCAGAGTGACCTACGTAACAGGACAACAGACGAAAGTCCTAAAAAAGTTCACTACACAATGTTGTCAACCATTTATGGTGTAACTTATCATGTAGAGAGGGACAATCATTTCCCTCATCCTGCTGCCACCCCCTGTTGATGCAGTCCAAGACACTGTTGGATGCCTGGGCTGTAAGCATGCCCTGCTGGCAAGCCCTTCTCTGCAGGGCTGCTCTCAATGAGTTGTTTTCCCAGTCAGTACACACATCTGGGACTGCCCCAATCCAAGCACTACACCTTGCACTTGGCCTTACTAAATTTCATTAGGTTCTCACGGGTCCACTTCTCAAGCCCGTCCAGGTCCCTCTGTATGGTATTCCTTCCTTCTACAGTGTCAAGTGCACCACTCAGCTTGGTGCCATCAGCAAACTTGCTGAGGGTACACTCAGCCTGTTCCATGTTGCAAAAGGTTCTGAAAAGCGCGATAAATACTACTCTGAAAGAATAATCTATGGTCCCAAAGTCTGGTGCCCAAAATGCAGCACAATTTGAAAAATAGCACCTTACAAATACCTCTGGAAGGGGAGAACTAGAATTCCTGTTTCTTAATAGAATTCCTAGGAAGCACAGTGGAAGAAACTGTCATCCATACGTCAACTTGTCATAGCTTTATGTTTTTTATTATCAATATTCCACAGCATAACATCATATAAGGCATTGGGAGTTAAAGAGTTAATGCTCCAGTTCCCTGGACTGCTGAATTTCCAGGTACCTGGCTCTCAGAAGAGAAGAACAACATACCCTAGAGGACCTGTGCTCCCATTTTCCACTCAGAGAGAAAGATAAAACTGCACACAAGTCCTGAGACTTCACTTTTTTTGCTGGTCACCTCAGCAGTGGAGGCTCCCTAGCTGTCTCGCCTTCAGTTTCAGAGTAAGGCCTTTAGTTTCAGACACACTCTCTCTCTCTCCACTTGATTTATTAGCTTCAATTCCCATTATATTATATTGTATTATTTTGCATTCCAATATCGTATTTAGTAAATTAGCTTGGTCCATCAGTCACAGAACCGGACCAAACCAGCCCATACACCACTGACAGCTCTTTTCAGTAAAATCTAACTTGCGCCAAATATGCTTATGTAAACTATAAAGTACACTCTGAAATGGCACAAATATGGAAAATCTTAATCCAGAATAGAGTTTTTACCCTGCTGACATGTAACCTACTGCAAAGGAAGTCATGTTACAATTAGGACAGCTTTGCAATCAAAGAGAACTCAGACTCTAGCTGCTGGATAGAAGAATTCAGCCTGGAAAGACTGATCCTTATCCTGAACACATTACGATGGTAGAATGGCAATATGAAATCCGGGGACAGTTGCTGATGGTGAGTTACCTTCACTGGCTTTTTACAAGACAGTTAGAAGACAAAATAAAAAACAAACTACTTGAAGGAAATCAGAAGCCATTACCCCCTTCAGCAGTTTGGATTTTCTCCGTTTCAATACCAAGTACCACCAATCTGTTACCAACTGAAAACCAGTATGGGTAATATTCAAATGCTGGATTTTAAACTGTACTGCTGTCACTGATCTAAAATTTTGTTTGACCATTTTTACCAGTTGCTTTTGGTCTCCAGTCCCAGGCTTTACATACTACTGGCTTCTAGGAGAAACACAGTGGTTTGACTTTTCAGTGTCCTTACTGTTGTGTAATCTCTAAAGTGAAATTACATCTCCTCTTCCATATTAAAAAAAAATAGATCACTGTCATGAATGTGGACAGAACAGATTCTTCTTACAGCTTCAAGACTACAAATGTATGCTAGATTTACAGTTGCAATTCTTGAACTAAGAAAATACAACGCTGAGCTGATAAAAGGAAGTGTCAAATGGAAAGTGAAAACAGATCATTTCTATGCAGGTAACTCTGCTACACTGACATCATGTCTCGATTGTTTTAGCTTCCTGTTGCACATACAAGTTCTGAACCAAATGGAAACTGAAAGGAAATGATGGAAAAAACACTGTCTTTCAGTTTAAGCACAACGTCTCACTGACTCTAAAGCTGATTTTACAACTTTAATAGAATCACAGAATAGAATCATAGAATCACAAGGTTGGAAAGGACCTACAGGACCACCCACTTGTTACCATTTCTACTACAAGCCACTAAACTGTATCTCGTAGTTCCTCACGCAGATGCCTTTTGAACACTGCCAGGGATGGTGAGTTCACCACCTCCATGGGCAGGCCATTCCACTGCCTAACCACCCTCAGAGAGAAAAAGTTTTTCCTCATATCCAATTTAAACCTCCTCTGGGACAACTTGTGGCCATTTCCTCGGGTCCTGTTTGTTGCCTGGGAGAAGAGGCCAAACCCCTCCTCACCACAGCCTCCCTTCAGGAAGTTGTAGAGTGCAATGATGTCTACCCTCAGCCTCCTCCTCTCAAAAATAAAAACTACTTGCATTTCTGATCTTATGAAAGAGGTTAGTTATGCTAATCAAATTCTTCCTTAAGCTGCAAATAGCCAGGCAGTAACAGAAACAGAACTAAAAATGAAACACACTCTAATTAACAGCAGTGAATCATAATTTACGTGTTTTGTAAAAAGTTGCTGAATTGATCAGTCTAAACTTCTGACCATCAGGTGAAGCACTGAGCCTAACTGCAGTTAAGAAATGGTACCACCTAAAGTTCACTTCCGGAGTTAAGAATGCTTATATTAAATAGCCAAAGACAGAGAAACAACTTACTAAACTTTACATCAGTGAATGCAGTGCCTGTTACAAGCTAAGCAAAAAAAACAGCTGAATAAAGATTTCATATATGACAACACAACTAAACACATTTAACACTTTTCCTAAACTAAAAGACTCCACATTTACGTAAGGAACTGAGACTTAACCTTGAGGAAAACTGTATCATGTAAGTATGTATAGGTCAGAAAGTCCTTACAACATGGGAGCTCCAAGTAATGACCAGAGGTGACTTATCCTAAGAGCTAGGAGCTCTCTTTTTACAGAAGGGACACTTTTATTATTTATCTTCTATGACCAGCCTCAGCTGAAAAGAGTGGCACATTTTACTATTTGTTCTTTTCATTCACATGATCAATCTTAGACACCTTTACGATCTTAAAATATAAGCAAGAAATTACAGCTTTAGATAGGAGAAGACAGTCAGCATACCCAGCTAAAGGCAAACATAAACAATTCTGATGCTTCAACACATTAAATCCCCTTCCAGGCTGAATCAGACAAGCACCTGTGCTGCTACATAGTAGGACAGTGCATGATTATGACCTAAGAACTCTGTCTACACTGCCTGTTTGTAATCAGACCATAGGAGTCCAAAGCTCTGGATTCACAATCTCTCAGAAGTGCCAGATGGGCTTTAAATATGGATTTTAAACATTCAAGATACCAGGTTACAACTTTCTCATGTTGAGAAGAGCTCCACTTTAAGATAGCTAAAATAAATTCGACATTCTTTCTAGGTCCTGTTTTACGAGAAGGAAAAGTCACCTTGACAGAACAAGAATCTGATGAGAACAAGGTGCTTAAAAAAAGTCTTTTGTTAATCCTTTTATAATTTCACTAGCACTTCAAGAAGTATGTCTTAGTCCAAATACATAATTCCTGATAATGCTCATAAGAGGCCCTTCCCCATCCACCTTGAAAAGAAAAAAGAAAAAAAACACTTTCCAGATTTCAACTTCTTTCTAAAAGAAAACAGTGATGTCTTAATGTGAATGAAATGAACACAAACAAACAAACAACAACAAAAAAAAGCAGAACACTTGCTACATGTGAAGGAGAAGTAAAATTGCCAAAATCTACAGCTACAGTGTCAACCTATTTTGACAGTTTTTGACAGTTATAGAAGACAAACAATCAACTAATAATGGTAAGCTTCTATGTGAGGGTCAGTTATGATGTGTGACATACCACTCCCACCTTCTAACTGGTACCGAGACAGTTTCTAAAACATCTGAGCTGAAATTAGTAACAGTACCTAAAGGACATCACTGGGATGGCACCTCCTGTTTCAGAGGAGCCACGTGAACCATTTGTTTCTACAGCAAAGCCACAAAAGAACATAGCTTACTGTGACAGAGCTTAATCTTAAGCTTCTATAGTGCATTTCAATTGGGTTCACAAAGAAAGTGTTTGCTCTCAAGTCAGCAGGATCAAGATCTTACCGTTTTGCATTAATAAGCTTTAGTTCCATGTAAAAAAAAATTGAAGACTAGAAACTGAAGCTTTCCTTAGCTATCAGGCATATCACATACCAATAAATAAAATTATACTACTTAAAAATATCACATATGTTGTAAGATTTAAACTAAGTCTTCTTACACACCAAATTCTGAACTTTCTACCAAGCTCTGTAATATTCCTACACATCTACTCAGCCACTCACTGACATCCTCCTTTTGTACAAGAGGACAGGCAGACTGAGGAAGAGATAGCAAATGAGGTGAAGAAAAAGCTGTGCACATAAGCAGAGCAAAGATGCAATTTATTCACTACTTTAGCAGCAATCAGATGTTTTGTTAATAATCTTAAGACCACTGGAGTCTGTACTCCATAAATTACATAATTAAGGAATGTTATAATTAAAACGTTTAAAAATCAGATTTTCTCAGAAAGAGGGATGTATCACCATGCATGTCAAAGAAACTGCTGTACAGTACCTCTTTAAAACTAGATTTTCTTTTTTTTTTCTTTTTTGTTACTTAGAAAGATCTCTGATGCAACAAGCTAGCTGTCATTAAATAGAGATGGACAAAAACTTTGAAATCAAAAGCTCTGCTGCTGCACCCTACCAAAATTGTTATTTTTGTTCTCAAAGAGGCTAAAACAGAAAGTAAGGGTTCTACTGTTAGGAGGCTGTCCAGTAACAAATACTGCACACACCTAGGATTAAAGCAAATCAGCACAGACAATCAATACATGTTATTGAAGGTACTTGTTACAAGAGACAATGTGTTCCCATACTAAATATTTGGTCATTTAGTATCCAATTCATTGTTGCTATTACTTCCATTTTACATAATCTATTATCTATCATATCACACAGAAATGGTATAAAAATACTGTGGAAACTTCAGTGGTGAAGTGATCTTATAGAGCACTGTAATCAGCAAAAGCAAGAAAGCCTGAGATTAGATTCCTTATAAACTGATGGATAGATAAATAGAGGACGAGAGGGAAGCCTGGTCTTCTGTAGAAAAATAGACTTATTTAAAAGCACAGAATGGTGTGCCAATGGTATCCTCCTCAAAGCTACTGCCCTGTAATTTTACACTTGGTTAAACACTAAAGAAAAAAAAAAAACCAACATATCTTTCCTGGACTGTTAAGACTCAGTCAACAAGAGTACCCCAGATATTGGCTAGGTAGAAAAACCTCAAACTTTATGAGAATTATTATTTACTATCAAAGACAAATTAAACAACAACAAAAAAATACTATTCTGATTTCTTTTCTTGCAAGTTTCACGGTTCTTTCAGCGTACAGTCCTGAAGGCTGGGACACACCAGAAACTATTCAACTCCTAAAAAGAAAGCATGTTCACCCTGGAAAAAATAATTTGAACACTAAGGGACAGAAGCCTTCTCGTGATTAAAAGCACTGTGGGAAAGATGATGCGATCCAAAACCTCAATTTTCTGTAATTTGTCTCAGAATACAACACAAGAAAAAAAAAATTAACTCTGAGCTAATGTCCAGGGGTAGATCCAGTAGTTTGTAAGTTGGTACAACAAGAAAGGGAATCTTTTACTGTAAACATCTGTCAGCAACCTTGACTTCCACATGCTCATCTCACAAAAGTTCTCTCCCTTCACAGAATAGCACCTGGAATTACCTCTGCTCAAAGACCAGTACTGAACATGCCAGCACCTCACATAAAACAGCAGTGTCTCACTCACAGCTCCCTCCCTTCCATTTCTTCTGCTGCTATTAGCCACTCACCTGCACTGCCACTGAAAAAATTCCAGAAATACTACTTCCCTCAACTTCTATAAAATCACCTGTAGAGGGCCACTTCCTGTGTGCACCTTCCCCAGCATACAGCTATTGTGCACCTTCCTGTATGAGAAGAGCTGGGACACACCAGTAGCATCACTCCTCAAAGCTTTAGGTAAATTAAACTCACAGATCCAGAGAACAGAATTTTCATTTCAAAACTGGAACTGTATTTATCCTTTTTGCTTTTTAATCTTACACTTCAACTTTTCCAACAGCTGTTTCAAATAATCATACCTGAGCTCACTGCTTCTGGTGCGGCTACAATTGACAGAAGTCAAAACAACCATTACTAGACCCATAAAGCTTATTCAACACACATTTCTTTTTTTAGGAAAAGGTGAAACATTTCTCTGAGATGCTTCATTATTATTTTATACTGTCTTACCTTGAATTTCATTTCATAGAGTCACTTTAAATACATGAAGAACTTAAAACTAAACACTACTACGTTTACTCCTTAAGAGGGATCTATTTCTAGGAACTGCTAGATAGCTCTATTTGAAATTATTAAAGTCAAGTTTGAGGTTTGTTTGTGTTTGTTGTCTTTGTTTTTAAAAGTCATACACTATTTCCCCAGGTAAAAAGCAAAAGTAAAGAAGTTAATATCAATAAATAAAAAACTAAAAACTCACTCACTGTCTTCTGTGGGAAGGACCTGAAGGGAATAAATCCATTCTATTATATCATCTTTGTTCACCACATCTAAGGAATCCAACATATCCAGACCAGAGAGCGCGAAAAATGCAATTGTCAACCTAAAAGAAAAAGATAAGACTTACACTTCCCACCATAAATATAATGGGGAGATTAACAAACGGTAGCAGGAATAGAATAATCTACAATTCTCAGCCTTTGGGAGTGGTGCAACACATACAGCCTAACTCAGAATGAAATTTATCTGCCAGACAAAATAATGTTCTTTGTATTACAACAACTCCATTGTCTCAACAAGACTTTTCATGTAAGCCACCCCTCACAGCAGAATGATATGATGTAATAATGACATTTCAGATGTGAACCTACAGGCCTCCTTACCTGAAAAAGGTTATAAACACATGTAGCACTAGTTCTCTTTGATGAATTCTTATGTGAACTATTCTACAAGTATGCAGTAATTATAAGACAACCTTGAAGTGATGTTATTTGCCTCTCAGAGTCTCCTAAACCAAACTTTAGATGCTTAGAAGCTAGCTATTAAACAGCGTGTGTTCCTCTGTAACCATAAATAGGCACAAAGAATAAATGACCTTTCAGAGGTACTTAGTTCTTGTCTTTTGGTACAGAGGAGCTTCGATGACTGATTAAATTAAGCATCTGAAATTGAGAAAGCTGAATGCAAACATCCAACATAGCACTGAACTCTGTAGTAGCTATCATGCTGGAGCTCCTTCCTGCCCATAACTCATCTCTTTCCATGAATATGTGCTACCAGAGATCATAGATGTCAGTAAGGCTACATTTTTAAGCATCACCTTATCTGTGGCTTCAGTTTTGCCTTAAACCATTTCAGTGACCTAGCACAGTCTCTCAAATAATTGCATGAGTGGTACTTGACAGAGCACCATGGGAACGGCACTGGGGAATGAACCACCTGAGACAGCTTCTATCTTGGGACAAAGAAAGTATTCAAGTAATGGTACCTTGGAAGTTCTCTCTGAGATTAAAATTAGCTGGATGTCCATTTTGCCATTCACTGTTACATCTGCATCTTCTAGAAATTCTTGCTCTCTTTTTAGCAGATACACTGGTGGACTGTTAAACAGCTGCTAAACAGGCAAAAAGTACTGTTCGGCATGGTTAGGAAAACACACAAAATAATGCCAGCCTTCCTTAGGGGCCTAAGAGATAATTTGCAGTTACCTCACTAGTCCACCTTGGCCACCAGAAGTAGGCGTTTCTGAGGATCAGTGTGGGCAGAAGTCTCTAACCTCTGCCCTATGGTTCCACATCAGAACCACAAACAGTAAGGCCAAAAAAAAAAAAAAAAAAAAAAAGGTGAAGAGGTGAAGTGAGTCAGCCCAAGACACAGCTCACAAAGAATGAATCCTTCTAATTAAAACAGCAGCCAAATGATGATGCAGCAGACATTCCTTTAAGCACAGTGGCACACCCTAGAAGGGTGACTTTCCTGCCTGTGGACTGACCTGCTGCTACAGTCATCATGTGGTCATTCACAGGTGTTTCTTAAGCAAATTATTTCTCCTTCAGAACTGGTACCATTTGGTATCACTTTTCACAAGCAGTGGACAGAACTTATCTGAAGAACAGTTGACTCGTTAAGCTAATGTTACATCACTTTACACTACATTTTAGTTTGACGTGGAGCTTACCTATCGCTTTCCATACCAGTCTTACACACAAAAGGCTTTATTAAACCTCATCATTTTGCTTGCTACTAAGCACTAACATCTCCCATTCAAAAAATTCCCTCACATACTGCCAAGTCTTAGCAAAAAAAAAAAACAAAACAAAAACACAGAATAGAATACAGATCCATTACTTCAAGTATATGTTTCAGAAAGAAGGCATAAGAAAAGTATAAGAAAGTATAAACTTACCCTGGGTTCTAAAACATCTCTCTTTACTATTGTAACTAGGAATAAAGTTTTTGATCACAGAAAGAAGTGTGTTTGCACACCAAGATATTACAGTGTGGAACAGAATTATTACTCTAGCCATCTGATTTCTACCAAATAGTCTTTTGAAGTGCAAGACTAACACTTTAAGAATTATATAAACTTTTGCCACTGATCAGAGCTGTGTAACTTTGAAGTCTGATCCTCAACAGTAACCTATTACTTCAATCAAAGCCACTATTTAAACAACAGATTCAAAGATAAATGTTTGGGTATAGTACTTTTATTCTGGAAACTCTGTATATATTTTCTGATTTTAATAAACACTAACTTCAATTATCTTTGACCATAAATATTTAATGGCCTTTTCATTCTATGCTGTCTAAGTCAGATAAGCTAAGCAACTTCCAGGGAAGCACACACGTCAGCTCCAGTACTATGCAACTGCTTTAAACTAGGCTCAGGTACAGAAGGGCTATAAGTGCAAAAGACAAAACAATAAGCTGTATTTACACACACACATGAAAAATGAATGTATTACATTACAACACAAGAAGTTAAGTCTGACTTAATTTGAGTGGACTGTGTTAACAGTACCGGTACTGCTAATACTGTGGTCTATAAAGTGTGCTGGAATTCACACAGAATAGGCAGGAACATCCTGCACCACTGAGCACAGAGCACTCCCCACACAACCCCCTGTATACCATGTCTTACTCCATGTGCTGTCCCACCTCAGAGAGAATTAACAGACATATGCTCTAGAGTTAAGAACCATGAGCACATCTCACCTGACACGCAGCATGAAATCCAAAAGCTTTATGTACACTAGCTTATGCAGAGCAGTTCTTTTCACTGGACTGCAGTGAACCAAAGCCAATCGCACAACATTTTTCACAATTTTTTATTTAGCTGTGTTTCCCAAACTTATTTGCCGTGGAACCACACAAGTGCAGAAATGAAAGAGATAAGAATACAGAAGTAACACGTTTATTCCAGCTGAAGCACCAGCTCAGCAAGTCTGCTGAACACTGCACCTGTCAAAAAGGTGAACTGGTAACCCTCAAAGTCAAACCTGGGATAGCATACTTGTGGCTCACTCATCTAAAACTTTGTCACAGATGCACATGAAGTTTCTCCAGACTACTAACATAAAAGTTGGCATCTAAGAACTGAAAAATCTCTGGCTGAGATTACAAGTTAAAAAAAACAACAAAAAAAAACAACAAACAACAACCATGAGATGATTGTGAATTTTATTCTCAAAAGACTGAACTTTACCATGCTAAAAACAGGGCTTTTTCAGTACGGTACACTTATTACATACGATACTCTGACAACAGGTATTTAGAAGCTACACATTTAAGTTCAATCAAGTCAGTAATCCCTAACAAGTTCTCATAATCATTAGCACTATTACAGCTGGAGAAGATGTCACGTAAATGAGAGCCTGTTTAAACTCTGTGGCAAACTGTGACAGCTTGGCAAAGTAAATCATGGAACAGAAATGCCAGGCTGGCAAGGACTCTGGAGATCACTTGTCTCATTTGCTGAAAGCAGAGCCTCAGATTAGATTACCCAAGGCCCCCCAAGGGACAAGTCTTTAAGAGAGATCCCAGGCAACCTATTCATAATTAACTGCACTAACTGAACATTTTTCTTACACCCATAGAATGGCTTGGGTTAGATGGATGACCTTAAAGGTCATCCAGTTCCAACACACCTGTTGTGGACAGGGCTGCCACACCTGGATCAGGCAGCCTACCATCCAATTAGGCTCTGAGTGCCTACAGCGATGGAACATCCACAGCTTCTCTGGGTGTTCTGCACCTCACCACGCTCTCAGTGAGGAATTTCCTTCCAACGTATAAAATAATCTTAAACCCACATTAAACCCACTTTTAGTTTAAATTCATTTCCCTTTGTCCTATCACTATCAGATTGTGTAAAGCATCAGCTTCCATGTTGTTTCTAAGCTTGTTTAAGTAATGAAAGGCTGCAATGAAACCTCCCCAAAGCCTTCCCCTCTGTGGGCAGGATTCTCCCTGAAGCAGCTCTCAAGAGCCCCCTGCCATGTCACCATGCTCTCTGCTGAAGGGGGCACTTTCACCTTTCTCTGAATCTAGTTTCAAGATAACAGAAGGCAGTGATCTTTCTTGAGCTTCCTCTCCTTTATCCTGAACACATCTCATTTCTTCAGTCTTTCTACACATCCAAATGTGGTCAGTGGAAGCTCCTTCATACTATGACTCCAACAAACGCATTTCAATGGCTTTCACGCCTAGACAGACCTTGAAAAAAGCACTTATAAATGCCGCCATTTATAATAAATGACAAAGTACACAGAAACGTAAGCTGACAGGTAACACAGAGCATCGCTTACTTCGAGATCAAAATCTGTAACGCTCCTTTTAGATACAAAGTTCCACGTTATTACACACAGACGAATGCTATACCCTCACTAGTTCTCTCACAGCTAAAAAAAAAAAAGAAAAAGCCTATTTCTGTGAAATGTACTCTGAATCGAAGGAAAGCAATTTTACATGAATGCCTGACCACAGTCCTTTAACTTTCCTCACAGCACGACTTCCTGGAGGTCACGAAGCGAGGAGCATTTGGTTTAATCGGTCCAATAAGACATCAAATCCTTTACACGTAATGTTTTTTTACCAAGTTCAGGCGGACAATCAAATTATTTATCACCCAGCGCCTCAGAAATAACTTACTACCGAACGCAAAGAGCTCGATTTGAAACGAACGCGTTCGGAAGCCACGAATCGGTCCACGCTTTGCAGTAACGCACTGGATTTGTTGGGACGCTGACACTCGTTGGTGATCAACGAGCCTTCTGCGCAGTGTCGCTGCGCTACAGGAGGCTTAAGCGATTTATTCTTAAACCGGCTTTCAGCGCGGACGAGGAGAACGAGGCACACGCCCGGAAACAGATTACGGAGGATCAACACGTCTTCCCTCACGAAGCCCGGGGCGCTCAGCCCAGCGCGGACCGAAGCTGCGCGCAGCCGTTCCCCGTTCCGGTCAGCCTTCCTCCCTCCCGCGCCCCCGTGCGCCGTGCCGAGCAGTACCTGCTGGTCTCCAGCGACGAGTACCGCTCCGGCAGCACCTGCAGGCAGCGCTGGAAGAAGCGCACATGCCGCTCCTTCAGGAACTCCAGCCGCTCCGCCTCCGCCCAGCCCGGCGCCGCCATCTTGCCGACACGCACCGCCGGCGCGCTGCAGTGCGTCACGCGCGGCGCGGCCGTGCCGTCACGGCGGGGGATGGGCGAGGCGGCCTCGGGGGCGGCGGGCGGGGCCTATGCTGCCCGCAGTGCCGTTGCGCCGCAACGCGAGGGGCGGGCGCTGCTCCATCTTGTTACGTCACAGAGTTGGAGGGGCTGGGAGGGACTCGTAGAGATCGCCTAGTCCGACCCCCCCCTCCCCCCCCTCACCGCCAAAGCAGGCTCCGTGGGAGTTAAACTCTTCCTAACTCGGTGTCCTCGAGCCGTTCCTCCGGGCTGATCTGCTTATTTCCCTAAAAACACCCAGCCCAACGCAACCAGAAAAGCTCACAGCTCATAGCAGTGAGTGGCAATACAGGAAATCCCGAGAAGACAGGCTGCTAACAGCAAATTAAAATCCCTGCTTTTTATTTTTAAGCACAAGAGCAGTCATAGCTGCAGAATTATTATCTTTGCGTAAGAATCACGGCTTACTGGTTTACATTTTTTTTTTCCCCCTTCATCAACCCATTCAGAAAGCTAAAAGCTGCTTTCAGAGCAAAAAAAAAAAAAAAATAAGTTGTACAAATGAACAAGTTGACACAGCTCAGATGAAAACTGATGGTGCGTCACCTCAATTATGCCAAACTTTTTTTTTTTTTCCCTTGCTTTCATGGAGTTCGTAGCTTAAATTTATGTAGATCCTTGAATAAAAGAAAGAGGAAAAGCTGATTTCCATATGTTTACTTCGAATGAAAACAAACGGTACCAAAATACCTTAAGTATGCATCAATTTTACAGCTTTTGCTTTGACCTTCTTCTTTCCTAGTGCAGGATAAGCTTACATTAGATAGCTACTTGCTACAACTTCTTGTTCAAACTGTTTGACTACACTGTATTGAAAAATCACAGTAATTGAGTCTGTGAATGAAACTTATGGTGAATACGGACAGCAATATCAGTTCTCAAGTACTAGGCCCCATCTCAATGTAAATCTAACTAGATATTACAGCTACAGAAACCTGCAGGATCTTCAAATATTTATTTTTATTACATACCTGTATGTAACAATCGGGTCTCTTGCACTCCACACCAAAAAAACAAAAAAGTAAACTAAGCTGTTTTTCCCAGTCTGAAGGAAACAAAATCCTCTGTACATTTAGGAGCACGTACAAACTTCAATACAGTCAGAACTTGAATATCAGGAAAATAAGATATTTGTCTAGAATAAAGCTTAGTACTCTAACTTGGGTATCAACAGATGTTGACTGATTTCGACCAAATTAAAAACAGATTTAAGTGAGTAGAACTAGAGTGTTGGGGATTTAAAAAAAGAAAGTATAAAGTGTTTAGCAGATTGGATTATACAAGGAAATAGGCAACTTTAACATAATAGTATGCATGAACGGACAGAAAATTATGCACTTGCTCTTGAAATTTAGTAATTTCTTCTGCAGCAAATCTCCTCCTTCTCAGCCTTCTCTCGCTTCTCCTTCTCAAGCTTTTCAGGTTCCTCCTCCTCTTTCTTCTGCAAGGTATTCCGTTCCACCAGTAACTTCATGTGGCATTGGTGCTGATGTTCTTTTAGTTTCTCCTTCTCTTCCTCTAGTTTCAGTTGTGATGCTTGTTCCATTGTAGATTTTATTGCTTTCTGTTTTTTCCATGCTGAAATTGCTGCCTGTTGTCTTTTTCTTTCTTCTGTTTTTTGCTTCTGATCTTCTTCATACTGAAGCCTTTGAACAATCTTTTCTGATCTCTCTTTCTTCTTCAAATTTTCTTCTTTATCTCGCTGCCGCTTTTCTTTCCATTTCTTAATTGACTGCAACAGAACAGCAAGAAATAAAAATCTTACACATTCCTGTTGATTGGGTCTGATAAAAATATAGGCTACTAGAATACAAACCTCAGATGGGCAAAAAATACCTATCTAAGGTAAGACTTAAGACAAAAGAGCACCTATGTCTGCTTTCTTACATTCAATTTATTTATTTTTCAGATTTTATGCACCACAGAGACAGGATTAAGACTTCCCAGCTGAAGTAATCACACAGAGTTATGGCATTCATGTCATCTTAGAATAATTATGACTGCTGCTGTGTTGTTTTCAAGGCACATGTATTTTATGTTCTCATTTTTTTTCTTCAGAATTACAAGTCTGCCTTCCACTTTTTAATTTATTTTATGTCTGTACATTTTTTATTTTTCAAATGGACAGTTTTTGAAGGAATCATAATTATCTACATCAGAATTAGACTGGTATATCGCTTACAGACCAACATTCTAGGGGACATGTAACAAGAACTGTAGTTTCAAATGGGATTGCTTACTGCTCTGAGATTGGCAACTAATTTGCTGGACAGTTTCCATTTGAGTATTTATGATATACTCTTGCTATACTCAGGCTATATTAGTATGCTCTCAGGTCTATATTTAATGATCATTTTTTAAGATTTTTTCTAAGTTAAGGATGCTAAAGATTTAAGTAACAGAAGTCCTCTTAGACAAGAAAATAGAAAAATAACAAATATATGTGTTTTAAAAATACGTTTTGCTTTGCTTTCTTAAAGCTACAAAGCCCGGAATAGTCATTTTACCTCTTTTTTTCTGTCTTGTAAAATAAGAAATTCTCGATACCATACATCGTGTTGTTCAACATCTTCTTTTGTTCTTCCACAGAGATGTTCAAGGGCTTCATCCATGTAGGACAGCCTTCCCTTGTGTTTTGTCCATACTTTAAGAAAATTCTGATGATCATAATCATCCCATCCTCCTTGCCTCCCTCCTTTTTGCTGAAGAAATCTTTCAAACTCTACAACTTCTTCAGGTAGATGACTTTCCAGTGCTTTATCAACTGGGATCCTAGCTGATGGTAATTTCAAAACTTTTTCTGTTGTTGAGCTGCCTGTTGCCCACAGTTCCACTTTTTTCTCAAAGACACTGAGCTCATTAACCACAGTTTTTTCATCCTTCAAAAGCTGTTCGTACCTAAGAAGAGAAAAAAACACTCCGGTGTAAGAATCCAGCGTTGACTGCTCACTGAAAATGAACTTTGGAATTGTTTAATGCCTCAGAAAAAATTACTCTCAAAAGATTAAGAACTGACATGGCAACACAGATGACGGCGCAGTTGTAATGATTTCATAATACAGCACAATACAGGTTGAATTAAGCTACCCTTTTAATGGAAACATACACATACGGCAGGCAAACAATCCACTCAGTTCTCTCCTGACACCATCAGAGAGAAAGGAGAAAAATCTCTCTCTCTAAAAAAAAAAAAAAAAAAAAAAAAAAAAAAAAAAAAAAAAAAACCAAACAAAAAAAAAAAACCCCAAACAAACCAAAAACAAACCCAAAAAGAATTTAATCCATTCTGCAGCCTTTCCCTGAACAGCCTTCTCATAAGCAAATGATTGGTATGTTGAATCAGGCAACGGCTATATTAACAGCCTCTCTAAATGGCTGTTTATTAAGATTAAAATCTTAATTGTTTGAGTTTTAGTTGACATACCACAGAAATCACTAGCAAAAGAGAAAAATCAAAAGAATAGTTTACTTGATTGATGCAGAGTTTTCACTGTTATGAAAGCATTCTGCAACTGAGGCAGACGTAAACTTACATTTGTCTCTGTTCATCTTTAAAAGTGTTGATTGCGTTTTCAATTTCTGCCAGCATTTCCTTGAGCTTGTCAACAACTAAAAAGAAAAATAAGAATGTATCACCTAAGAAGTTTAAAAATGTACTAATAACTCAGCACTACCCTGAATTGCAGAGAATACAGAGGATTCTGAAATGCTTTTATTTCAGAGTACAAATAAGGCTACACTTTCATCTCAGTCTTACAAGACTCATTTATTCAAAAGGCATGATTTCACAGTGACTTAGTCAATTAAATATAAATTCTGGTATAAATATTTACATCCGTTGAACACGATTCTTATTCGAGGTAAACTTCAACCAATTCATAGAATGAGATGACCTTATCCTAAGGTACAGAGCTTCACTTCTGTCTTTTGTAACAACACAGTTAGTGACTCAGGCCACACGTTATAATCTTTGTTTTACACCAGACTGTACCAACTATATTTAACTTAACAGCTCACTACTTTACTGAAAGATGGGCTTGCAAAACCACTTCAGAAAGTAAGACTTTACATTCTGTACTGTCAGCATGCTGTAATCCTCATCTGGAGAAAGAGGGCAAGCCAGCTGAGAAGACCTGTTTTGCAGTGGTAGGTATATGTTTTAGAGTCTGTGCATTTTAAACCTGCAGAACAGCCCTACAGAGGCAACGAGCACAGTCTGACTTAAGTTGGCTCTAATATTAATTATATCATCTATAACGTTTAATTCAGCTTACATGTATTGCTCTAATATCTCTGCTAATGACTTAAGGAAGAATATATATATATATTTAATACTTTGTGACCCCTATCAGATGATAAACTGCACTAGAAAAATTAACTTTACTGTAGATAAAAAGAGCTATACATAGAAAATACTTGACTTTCAACATCTGAAAAAACAAGCCATGTTACTTCTAAGATAAAATGTATTTCTCAGTTTCTGATGAGAACTGTGAGATGTTTTACCATTTCTGACACTCCTGCTTTCTTATAACCTCCTTCTCAGATTACTGGAAAAGAGACCACAGATGGAACATCCCAACACTGTAAGAGAATCACAAGCACAACTATCCAAGGGAACCTGTCAATAAATGAAAACATTTAAAAACCTGTCCGCATGACTTACATTCAGATGTAGGTTTCACATCTTCTAGTTGTCGCTGAAGTCTCTTCACATTATTACGTATTTTTGTTAGCTGCTGCAGGATTTTAGTTTCTGTTAAACAAAATAAAGTGCTGGTAGTTCTAACGGTTTCTTATTGTGATAAATTCAATGCAAGATTACGAGCAATGAAGTGTCCAAAATAAACTGGAGATTGATTTTAAGTAGGAATAAAAGTATTGTATAAGCATATGAAACTACTGTTTATACCAACCATTCTAACATAACTGTAACCACACGTGAGTGCATACACTACATGTCTCATATAGAAGCTACTAATTTTAAAATCTCATGCTACTTCTAAAGGTGTCAGCAATATAGTCACATGTAGATTAATGAAGTTTTCTCGAATGTTTTATCATGTAACTGGAGTTTGGAGAATAATACTGACATCAAAGAAAGCAAATCCCCTGGAGTTGAGTTGGACTCTCTCCTAGGCCTTAAAACAAACTTGGCATCATAATGAAGAAATTAAATTTGCAGTAGTAAATTACCATTTGATTTCTAACTAGATCTATGTATTTGCTATAGTAGAAGTAGAATTAACATTTGCAGGAACTCCAAGTATGCACGTGCTTCTTTGCTTTGTTACCATTTGGCTCTTCATGAGTTTATTATAAAGACAGTATTAATTAGCATGAAGTTCTGGGTAAGTCTAAGGTATTAAGGAGTCTTCTACCTGAAAAGGATTTGTTTAAGGAAGAAATAAGAGTCCAAGACCTAAACGTAATGAAACACAGCTAATTTGTGATCCTACTAATTCACAGTAAGACTACGGAACAAGTAACAACACATAGGTTGTGCTGAAAGACCTTAACACAGTAGCACAGTAAATTAGAAGCCTGGGAGGTCTAGTACACACCATAAGACCCTACCCTAACACTCTTTCACATCTCACACCTAGCACCTTAAACCTTTTTTTCATCTTTTTCTCTCACAACAGCATATAAACCCAGACTTTCAAACTTCTCCTTACACCTGGAGAATTTTCATATCTTTTTAGCTTAGTCATTCCTTAGAAACATTAACATTTCTTGAGGATCATAAGTTGTAAAAAAATATACGACAAGACCTGTCATTTAGGACATCCGTATTAGAATACATACAGATTTGTGAAGAAAGTCTATTTCCAGTTGTCTCCTTGAATTCCTCCCTTTATTCAACTTAGGATGTTTTGATCTGTACCAAAAAGCGTAGCATGATTTGATCACTTTTCAAAGAATTTAGGTACTGTACCCAGGTTATCACTTTTTGTCTTATACTGTTTAATTAGTATTGCAGTGGAACAGATGATGTAGGACACACCAAGTCCGTCATCTCAAAGCACTATTTGCACTACAAATATTTATTATCCAAGAAAGAGAAAAATGCACCCACAGAACTGAAGTGTTCAAAAGCTGTTTGTAGGCAGTACAGTGTAGGAGGACCTTCTTTTATGCTATACCTGTATTTACTGTAACTTAGCAAGAGTATTTTGGAGAAATATATAATCATACGTACTGATTGAGAAAGATTGAGAAATGACTGAGATAAGAAATCCAATGTAAACATACAAAATTGCTTAGTTTTCTGAAACAGTAAGATCTCACCTAAATTTTTGTGATTGGTGCCTGCTACATTCAAGACTAAAAGAAAACAATAGTACAGAAGGCTCAAGCTGTCTATGCTTCTGAATTTTTCAAGTGAACCAAGAAATTCCTCTTTACAAGCCAGCAGTAAAACACCACACTTTTATCAAAATCTACCTCTCAACCACACTAACCTGTCTAATACTGCTAATTAACAAATTAAGCAAACTATAAAAATCAGCAAGCAAACAGAAGGAAAAAAAAAACAACACGACAGCACCCCCATCCCCCCCCCCAAAAAAACAAAACAAAACAAAACAAAACAAAAAAAACCCAAAGGACTCTTACTTTCAGTTTTCCTATTGACAGTCACTTTGTGTTCCAGTTCTTCTAGAATGCTGTATTCTGCTCTGGAATCACTCTTCCTATTGTAAAGATGTACATTTTTGTCCTTTTCTATATTTGCAAGCCTGAAAAAAAAAAAACACCATATACACTGCTACACTAAGCAAGCAACACTTTGCAAAGCAGCAGTATTTTCCAACATTAGTATTCAGCTCGTACTGTGTGTCAGTAGGAGCGTCTTAGATTTTATACTCTTTACCGGTTTGCTCCAGCTACTGTTTTCTAGGAAAACACTCCAAGAGTTACAAGCCCATGGAACATGAACAAGACAAGCAAGTTACAGAGGAAATGATCTCAGGGACAAGTAGCGCTTCACTCACTTCAGCAGCCTCAAGATTTATCTGTACGATGAATACTTAAGAGGGAGCCTTAGGAGAAGAAAGCACTGACCGGACACAGGCTGTATTACTGCAGCTGCACGCATAGATGGAGCTCCAGTAAAGATAAAGCAGGTGCTTTCCCTCATGGTTATATACACTTGCAGTAGTACTACTGCAACTGAATATTCAAGTTTATTAGCATTGGAGTAACTCAAAATATTAAAGCTGCTACCTTACTGACTACAGTTTATGTTACTTACACTCTTTGTACATATGTTTCCTTCCTAGGGTCTAAAGCTTTAGAATACAACTCACATGTTCTGCTCTTTTCTACTACAACTAGGCAAGCCACTAAAATTTGACCTAGAGAACGACAGGTGCATAAGCACTGCAGAAACTACAGTCTGTAGCATATCTGTGCAATCTGGTACCACCATTAAGAGATCAGAGCAGTACAACACTGATGCCACACTGAAAAGAGATGCAGTAGGACTCCCAGTGTCTAGCAGAACTACTGACAAGCCAACAAACCTTGTCTCTTGGCATTAGTTTGCTTCTACAGTAGGCTACTGCTGCTGTATAGTTCAGTCATCTACACAGTGCAGAGATAACTATCATAGTTTAAAGGCTTTGCTGTCCACTGGAGTTCACAGACCAGACCTTTGTGACAAAATCTCACACAGCCCACAAGAAGCCTTAAGAGCACAACTACAGAAGGACAATGTGCCACATTTAATGGCATCCAAATCACCTTGTTAAAAGCTGCTTGAGAATCCCTACATTACTCAACAGTCAGCTTCTGAGCCACTATCCAGGATCAGAGATGATTCAGTTAGATGGGAAAATGCTGCCATAGACTTCACATGTCATTCAAGATTTCGAACTACTGTCACCTGGAGTCATCTGGCTAAGTCAGTTCTTGCTCATAAAACTCATCCGTTCAAGAAGGATACTATCTTTCAACCATCAGAAAGATTAATACAGCCCTTACTCAAGACGCAGGGAAAAACATTTAAATCACTTCTGTGCTTGAGCTCTCCTGAGCTTTCATTTTTCCAAAGCATCAGTGAGGGAGCTTTTTCAACACTACCACAGTTCCTGCTTTTTTTTGATATGCTTTACAGGCTTTAATTCCCCAGGAAGGAAAGCACAGTGAAGTAGGAAAACTAAGAACTCAGAGCTGCATGAACAGCACACTTGAGCAGAAAAACAGGGAACTAAGTAATGCCACAGGCACTTTCATTTTTGTGCATCATCTGGAGCACCTGGAAACTAAAAGTAACAACTGAACAGAGTCCAGGTGGCAATTAGAACAAGGGGCCACTTCAGAGATCGTAAGCTTATCCTGAATTACTATAACACTGATGATAACCTACCTGGAATTCTGCTAATTAAACAGTAGCCTAAACACGTAATTACCATGAATTATTCACATTATAGAATCACAGAATTATACAGACTGGAAGGAACCTTCAACACCCCTGCAGAGGCAGGTTCCCTACAGGAGATTGCACAGGATGGTGTACAGGTCTCAGATACCTCCAGGAGACTGCATAACCTCTCTGAGCAGCCTGTTCCAGCGCTCCATTACTGATTAAACTCCTCCTTGCGTTTATATGGAACTTCCCGTGTTCCATTTTCTGCCTGTCACCCTTTGTTCCATTGCTGCACACCACAGAGAAGAGTCCACCCCCATTAACTTGACACTCACAGTTAAAATATTTGTAAAGATGAGATCCCCTCTCAGCCTTCTCCAGACTGAAGAGCCCCAGGCCTCTCAGGCTTTCCTCATACAGGATATAACCTTCAGAACAGCGCGAAAATGTATTTAAGATTTGGGATTTTTTTTTTGGTTTTTTTTTTTTGCTTTTGCTTACTGAATTCTTAAGTTTTCTGCTATTCTTATAAATTCCGTTTTCTTGGCTCGTTCAGCTTGCATCTTGCAGTTCTGAAACGGTCGAGCAGCACCTGCAGCACTGGAAAAACTGTCGTTCTGTAAAACAAAACAAAGCATTATCCAAAAAACAGCATTTTATTTTCAGTATACCCACTGGTTGCTTTCAAGCAGACAACACCATAACGCCGAGACAACGAACAACAACGCCACTTCAGCTTTACACCGCCGTACTTTAAGTCACGTAAAACTGAAGCGATAGGACGGCAAACGGATGCATGTACATAAAAACACGCCCTTCAACAGAGAAAAGGAGCCAAGAGGAGGATGCCGTAGCTGACCGCTGCCTCGTCCCATTGCAGCGCTCAGCCCCCGTGCAAAGCTCCACACGGAAGAGCGGCAGCTTTCCCGCCACGCCGCTGCCCCGGGCGGGGCGGGCTCTGAGGGCGGCCCTTTACCTGCCGCTGCCCGGCGGCCGCCACGCAAACCGTCGCCAGCGCGGCCATGTTGGCCGCGGGCAGCCGCTGCCGCCCCGCCCCGCCCCGCGCCGGGCGTGGCCGTGGGTCGCGCGGCTGCTCTGGGGTGTGAGCTTTTAGCGCTTTTGCTGGCGGTGTAGGGGATGGCATGGAGTGGAAGGCTGTGGTCGTCTGTGCAGAGGACCTTCACCATCGTGGCACGGGCGGGAAGTGACTACCCTGAGCCTGCAGCCCTCTGTGCTGGGAAAGCTGTGATCTGGAGAGCACGCGGCCTTCACTGTCTTGCGGGCATGTGCTGAGGATGACGAGTCCGTTTAACTCCCCTGAGCCTGAAGGGATTGAAGGACTGAATCCACGGGCTGCGTGTTGCATGCCGGTGCTGCACCAGACTGACGTGCTTCACGGCCAGTGCACAGGACTGGTTGCAGCACGGGTTATCTGGGGCTGTGTGTATAAAGACCCACTGAATATCCCGCAGCAGGAAGTGATCCTTGCTCTGTACTGCCGCCGTAACCCATCTTTCCCTTAGAGGTCACTTTTCACAGTTCGCAGTTTGGCTACCGCTGATTCACAGTTTCAGATATATGATTAAACACACACTTTTTCCTATATTCTAAACTTAAGGAACATGCTTGCTACTGGCTTGCGTATTATGTCGAGTTTTAGTTTTTTGTTTATTACTTTCTTCAGGAGGAGCGGAGTATATCCCCGTGACCGTAGCAATCAATAGAGAGTTTTACGTTATTCACTGCACTTTTGAGCTATCAGGATCTTGTTTTTCACTCACATATACTCATGAAACTTCCAAGGAGTTGACAGTTAAAATTACAGCAGAATGATTTGTTCGTGCAAGCTAAAGAGGTTTTGTGATTGTGTGTTTTCCCAGGCACAGAAGACAAAAGCATTCATGGATACTTAGCAAATGGTGTAAACCAAAGGCATTTTATTACCTAATTGATATATTTAAAAGTACTTTCGTGTATAACAAGTAAACCGAGATTAACAAGTAAAATGAAATGGCTTGTAAAAATATTCTTTCGACAGCAGTGCTTCAAAACCTTCTTTGTCTTACCCTTCACTCTCACCTTTAACAGAAAGAAGTGGATCTTCTAGAGCTTGTTTGTATTTCCACTCCTTTGATGACTATCAACCTGTTCAAAGTTTCTATTTTTATGATGTTGCAGATAGAAACAACTACACTGTACACTTCACTTGTAAGAGAGAAGCAGGAACATATGTATTGTTACAATACAGATATTATGCAGTGATTTAACAGCAAGTTAACAAGACTGGAGATGGCTAGGTACACTGTATTATTTACTGCATAGAAAGTAGGGTTAAACTCAACACATACGGGGGTTCTGCTTTCAGCAGAGACAGTGTAGAAAGCACATATATGTTTCCATTATTACTGAGTAATAGATGCTTGCCCAGTGCTGGTCCAGGCCCCTTGGTGGAGAAGAGCACAGCAGCAAGGGATGGGGCAGAGCCA
Source organism: Oreortyx pictus (assembly GCA_036925125.1). Taxonomy (NCBI): domain Eukaryota; kingdom Metazoa; phylum Chordata; class Aves; order Galliformes; family Odontophoridae; genus Oreortyx; species Oreortyx pictus. The sequence goes on along the minus strand of JAUPFR010000004.1, from coordinate 59,650,608 downwards.
GGACAGCTGGCCTGAATTAGGCACGAGGTTATTCCATACCGTGTGACATCTTATGGAAGGCCATAAATCTGTGGGTAGTTGGCTAGCTGCTCAAGGATATACTGGGTGTCAGTCAGCAAGTGGTGCTTAATTGTGTTGTGGATATAGATTATAAGTATGCATAGTTCCCATTTCATTTATGTTTCAATTTTCAGTCTTATTAAGTAGCTTTTATCTCAACCAATGAGTTCTGTTTTATTTCCAGTTCTCTCTCTTGTCCATCTGAGAATGAGTGAACAGCTGTATGGTGCTGAGTTCCCTGCTGGATTAAACCGTGACAGTCCTTTCGGGACCCAGTGTGGGACTCAAAGGGTTGACATAACAGCACATTTGACCAGTTTGTGTGTGGCCGCTCCCATCTCACCCAGGGCTGTGAGTGCAGTGGAAAGGCACTATACAGCCAGAGCCCTGAGACTGCCACTCAGTCAGAGAAGGTGCAGCTAGGATGGTGTCTGCAGCTTTCTCAGACTCAAAAACCAAGGGCCAGCTTCCCATCACCTTCATGTTAAAGCAGGATAGAAGCAAAAACAAGTCAGAAACAGGTTGGAGAGTTCAGCAGAGATGAAACCAGTGAGGTTGAACAAGGGCAAGTGGGCTCCTCAGTTCAAGAAAGACAGGAAACTATTGGAGAGAGGGGAGTGGAGGGCTATGAAGATGATCGGGGCTTGGAGCATCTCCCTTGTGATTAAAAGCCTTCTGAGACCTGGGACTGTTCAGCCTGAAGAAGAGGAGGCTGAGGTGATCATAAAAATGCTCAAAAATGTCAGAAGGTTGAAAGTCAAGTGGATGGGACTAGGTTCTTCTCAGTGGTGCCCAGCAACAGGACAAGGAATAATGGACACAAAGTGGAACACAGTACAAAGTTCCTTACAAACATGAGGAAGAACTCAACTGCCGATTGAGCTGGCCTTGCTTAGTCAAAGCTCTTACATACTGTGGAAGGAGACAGAGTCCCTGTTGTACGTAGGAATAATGTGCTGGGTAAGGCATCTTGTGTTACTGCTGCCTTGGGCAAAGGCAAAACTATCAGTGAGATTGCTTTTGCACTTGGTGAGTGATGCAGGAGAATGGTGAAGTCTGATGTGTACCTTAAGGAGTTCTGATTATGGGTGAGAATAGCCAATAATTTGGATTATATAATACTGCATGTAATCCCTTACTATGGTTGCTATTTGCCTTATCAACATTACTGTGGTAAGAAAAATATGTATTAATGAATTTTGACCTTTTTCTTCAAATCAGAACTGGCTCCAGTATGCAACATGCATTATTTCTCCTGCCTTGAAGGGCTGTTGGGATAGATGGAGTGCAAGCCACAGACTAAATGGATTCCACGGCCAGTTTACAGGATTAGCCCCCAGGCTATGGGGATGATGTCTGTGTAATTTATCAGGATGTCTGGGGAAGCGTAGGACTGAGCATGATATAAGTGGTATGGAAAAAGTGTTGGATATTGTTGTGGTTTCAGCTGAGTCATTGTTAATAGCACACCAGTGTTTGGTTGCTGCTGAATGATGGGGCCTGCTCTGGGCTAGGCTCCTCAGTGGGGAAGAGTTGTTGTTTTTATGGCACTTAAGCAGGGTGTGAGGTAGAGTCAGGCAAAGATTCAGTCAATTTGACAAAGGTTAATTCCATACCACATGATGTCGTGCTGAAGGCCATAAAGCTGTGTGAAGTTGACTGGGGACTGGATGGTCCTCATGGTCTAGCTGGGCATTGGTTAATGGGTGGTGAGGCATTATGTTGCTACTGGGGTGTGAGCTGGTAAACAGTTGCACTGTTAGCTGAGTGTTGGTCAACACTCAAAAAAAATCTGGTGAAAAAAAAATAATCTAGTGAAAATGAATGGATAATAAATCTGGATAATCCTCCTAGTAAATACATAGGGGTTAAATAATACTGAAAACCATATTTTCTATCAACAAACGATGCACTATGTTCAGCCTATAAAGATTCTCGTGAAATTACAATCTGCTGTGGTTAATCTGTACAGTGTAGAGTTTCTGATACTGGTACAACTGCTGTAGAGATTGAAATGCAAGTATGAAGAGGTCTGCCAGTATTCTCTTGTGGTTAGCTCCTTTCTCGTGAGCGCAGTGTTGTAGCACTTTGCATCTCAGAATAGGCCACATGCTGTAATTTTTTCACACAGTTTCTCTTTGAAAAGAGAGATTGAAACTCTGATTGAAAACCATGTAAGAGTTTAAGAATTTAGGCATATAATAACATGTTTATTGAAGATGTTTGCAATGCTCTGACAGCTGATGGTGGCAGTGACAGACCTCACTCCTGTGTACAGAAAAGTCTGAAGGGAGAACCTGTGTTCTGCCACTACTGTAAGCACAAGGCATCTGAACTGAGATTAGTATTTCAGATAATAGTCTTCAGCACGCATTTCCCCTCTGAGCTTGGACAGGCATGCTTGTTCTGAGAAGAAAAGGTGCTAACAGCATTTGCTGTCTTGAGAGGAGGTGGTTGAAAAAATAACAACTTAAAAAGACAGAGGTATTCTGGCCTGGATTTAATCTGAGAAAGGCTGCAATCTGCTCTGCTAGTCCCCACTTCACCTTCATTTATCACTGGCTCTGGTGATGACTGTGGTATCTCTGACTACAAGAGCTCTTTTACGTCATGAGGTCTGAGAGCATCTGATGGGACTTTTGACTTTGCTTGCTGCAACTCCAAGAGCAACCATTAGGTGTGGTGCTGCAGGACGTGGATGTACACTGAAAAAAAGAAAGCCAATAAGATTTATAGAAAATGACTACATATAGAACAAAAAATAAGTAAGTAAGTAAGTAAGTAAGTCCAAACAACTGAAAATAAACTACCTTGTCATCTTGAAAGCTGCAATGCCAGCAATCAGAGTGTTGGCCACAGCCACACTTGTTTATGGAAGAGGCTTCATCTCTCTCACGGTGTACATTTGACAGTGTCTTCTGTTTTACTGAAATCCTTCCAGCCAAGTGAAGAAAAAACATTATATTTTCATCCATGAGATCCTTAAGGGGATAGTCTGCCTTACCAAGAGGCATCCACATCCTCTCACTGGAGATAAACTCTCAGAAAATAAGACTTTCCAGAATAGGTGTTTCTTTTCAGGTGAACTCAAGAATACCTAGCACAGCTGTAAAACACTAAGCCAAAAATTCTTTTCTAGTGAAGCAAACTGTATGTAATTGAAAAAAAGGAGTACATTAGTGATCAGAAGAAACTGAAGTCTTGTCAGTACAAATATCTACATGCCGAAGAATTCATGAAATTTTCTAGGTATCCTGAGGTATGAGAGCACACACTTCCTGGTTACAGTATGAGCTTTCCTTGTATTTTGATTTCTGAAAGCAGTATTTCCGTTTGTGCCTAATCTGATAGTGTGGCTTCATACTGATATATCAGAAATAACCCAAGAATAAACTCATGGCAGAATATGAAAAAAAATGTAAATGTTTAAAAAAAAGATAGAAAAAATGTTCTATCAGATATGTTGAACATGCAGATCTGTGTATGCTTATTCTGGGATACTCTAGTAATGAAGCCTGAGAGGGGACAGATAGAATGGTGAGGATGTCTGGTAGCTGTACCAGGAGTGAGTGCACAGGAGTGCAACATCAGCATGGATGGTGCTTTCAAGTTTCATCTCTTAGGTCTTGTCCACCAGATGTCATCTGGGAAGCACCTGGTACCTACTAAAAGCCTAACCTTTATGTTTGTTACTTTCTAGAAACCAACAGCAAGAGGCCTGTGGCTGTATGTACCTCTCTTTACAGTATGATCTGACCTGTCCCTATACTGGTGCAGTCTACTCCCCTTCATTCAACAAGCACAGAGCATCACTACTCCCTGTGAGGCCTGTCCTGGGCTAACAACTAGGCAGCTCAGGTGGGAAGGAGGGAAGGAGGGAGTGAAGGAGGGAGGGAGTGAGGGAGGGAGGAGGGAAGGAAGGGAGGGAGGAGGGAGGGAGGTCTAGAGTCATTAGCATAGTTTAGTAAACATTTCTAAGGGAATGTGGATGATAGGGCTAAAAAGTAATCCTGTTTCCACATCATCCCCAGTAATATCTGCTCACCCAAGCTAATATTTCCTTTCCTTTCTGTGAAATGTAGGCTTAATCTTTGAAAAAAAAATAGACTTCTATTTGAACTCAGGTTGCAGTCTACATTTTACAGAGAAAGTGAAATATTAAAAAGGTTTTGAAAAACTGTGCAGATGCAACAAGTGCTTGACAACTGTATGTTTCTGAAATGAACAGGAGTGCTGACCTCTTAATAATTTGTTTTATTCCTTTTTTTTTTTCCCTCCAATTCTTTCCTTATCCCCTTCTTCCCCTTCTCTGGAATTTCCTCATGTACATTCAAATCATCTCTTGGTTCCTGGCTCTTCTGTAATACTTTCATACCTGTTATAAAAGGTAGAAGAAATATTTCCCATAACTCTATGTGAAATAAAATACACAAAAAGTGATAGCAGGTATGCCAGTAAAATATAAACTCTTTTTATCTGTTTCTTATGCCTCTCTGTTTTCTTAAAATCATTCTGAGTATGAGGAGGGTGATAGATAGCTGAAAGTTCAACTGCATCTTCCATCTTAGAACTGGCAAGAAGAGGATAGAAATGTGCTCTGCCAAATGACTGACAACTTTAAGCTTGGCCAGACCTCAACATAGCAATAGATAGGATACTCTCCCTGATAAACATTTTTGTATTCAATCAACAACCTTAGCAGCTGCTTGCATTTGAAACTTGCAAAAATGCATAGGTCGCACTACTGATAGCATCAGTCATTCTGAGGCTTCACGACCTTCCTCAGCTGCTGTCTGCCAATTCTTTCGCACTGTGGGCTTTTAATTTACCAGCATCTGTGTTACTTTTCTGTAACCGATTACTATTGCAGTCAAGTGCCATGTATTTTCTTATGCTCTCCCTTTCATTGGCCCCTTCTCTATCTGCTTCCCACTTTGGTCTGTCAGGAACTTTTATTCCTTCTGTCCTACTAAAAGCCAGTCATCTACTAACTCACCATAATGTTACTGTGGTCTCACAGGTTATTCCGAATTTCTGCAACACTGAGTTAAATCTCACAGAACTACTCTTATGATGAAAACAGGCAGCTGACTAGCTGGCTTAATTCTCATTCAGTGTATATACTTTGTTCAGTACTAATTTGTGGAAGAAAAACACTTCCCAGGCTGTACTAAACATTGTGTCCAATTTCATACCCACCCTCAGAACAGTTTACTGTAGCAATCAACAGTATGAGCGCAAGGGTTTAAGTCTGTACCTGTAGTAGTCCAAGTGTTCTGACAAAAAAAAAGTAGTAGATTTTTGTGAGTGAAGGGTGAGTTTTGGAGGACAGGACATGGTGGAGATCCTCAACATATTTCCACATCTCCATGATCTCTCATGGTATCTCATGTGCAGTCTTGAAGCTGTGTGGCACTAGAATGAGTGCTCCTGGTTTCTGTACTGATAGAATGTTTCCCGCAGCAAAGTCAGTGATCAAGTTGATACAAGCATAATTCCTGTCTAACTTAATCCATCTTGCTTAGGTTTTGGACAGGTTTTCAGGCCTGTAACACTGCCTCCAGATTTTAAGACCTCTTGTGTTCAGATGTCAGTCACAAATACTGCAGAAGTGGCATTCACATGTAGTGTGAGAAGAGAGATTTCAGGAGTCTGCACGATCTGTCATTTACAACATTATCTTCAGTTTTACTTCTCCTGAATTTTAGAACAGTACCTAGACCCAGAAGAACTTTAGTGGAAAAACTTAACAAGTGGAAGTGGATAAGACACGGGAGAAGGAGAGACTACCTTTTATGTACACTAGGCCTGATCTCATAGCCTGGTTTGTTAGCAGACCCACAAAGCTGTTCCTAAAGCTATACCTTTTTATCTCCAAGACATCAGTCTTGTCATTCCCAACACCACTGTGGGAAGCTGAGGCTGTGATAGGAACTTGAAAAATACTTTGTGTAGGTAGTCTACAGAGCTGTTTGAAGAAACTGAATGCCTGTATACTTGGTCAACACAGGGCATAGAGTGCCAAGGGTGCTTTTTTCTTGGATTGTTACTTCCTTAGGGGGATGCAAATAGATAGTATCAATTTTCTATATGCAGTAGGTAGAAAGTAGAAAAGATTTGAAAGGAGCCAAGAAGCGAAACTGAATCCAGGGAACATTAGTAGTAGTCTAGTGTTGGAAACCTTTGTTCTGAGGCAGATGTGCTAACATGATCTGAAAATACCATATCAGCAAGTATCCTAGGGCCAAACTGGGTTTAGTAATTAGATGGCATTCTTTTATTTATTTATTTATTTATTTGTGTTTACGTGTCTTTTGTTTCTTTGTTTGCGTTCTTGGATACCAGAGTCTTGTCCCTTTCAAAGTGGGAAATGCAGATCACTTTTGATCAGTCCCTGCATGCTGGCAGAAGAGCAAAATATTAAGCTGCTATTTTTAGTGAAAATGGATGGGCCATCAAGTTGTATGAAACACAGTCTTTTATGTGTAAGTGCAGAATGTTTTGAGATGTGGAATGCAGTACCAGATATACAAGGCACTGGAGGAGGCTGCAGTGGGTTGGCTCGTGGTGGAGGCATGGCAGTACAGCAGATCTTAGACTGCAACAGGGATTCAGAGGATGCCTGCCTCCAGCACAGCCACTGATATGCTGGGAGCTGTGAGGCAAGGCACGAAGGCATCAACTTTCCCTGCCGTGGGAACAGACATTCCTGTGCACAGTGCTCTAAGAGCTTGGTTGGTAGTGCTGTGTCATTGCTGAGCACTGCAGGAGTGACAGCATTGAGAATTTCTTAACAGCATTCTGTTAACAATTCACTTTGCTGTACATGAAACTAAATAAGTAGGCACATCTGAATTTGTACTTGAGCTGCTGTTAACCACACCTGCAGATAATGTGATTTAGAAAAAAAAACTACACAGACGTAGATGTAGAGTCTGAGTATACTACTCTATCTTTGCTAGATAACAAACACTGCAAGCCTGGAGGTCACAGCAGTTTAGACACATAATTAGCAGAAGTATGCTTGGCTGAGAAACAAACAAACATTGTGGGGAAAAACAGAGAAAGTGAGGTATACTTTGCTTCACAAACAACCTCTTGCACCAGACTGAGCTATAGGTCAGGCAATTAATAAGGAAATGCACAAAGCCATAAAATGTGCTTTTTTCCATAGCAAAATATGACAGGAAAATGTACTTTTGGAAAATGAGGGGCATGAAGAAGAGGAGGAACCTGTCCATATATTGCAGAGTTCTCTGCTATGTTGGGGGAAAATTATGCAGAGCAGTAAACTGTATAGTTTCAGAATAGTAAAACCAGGTATAATTGTTAGTAGAGAAATTTACAAGGACATTTAGTTGGGAAACAGCCAGCGGTAATTAGATGCTTTTATCTGTGTTTGAGTAAGAACCAATATCTAAAGGCCAAGGCCAGATTACAAGTGGTTTAAATACGGTGAGCGTAATATGCTTACAAAACTAAACAGATATGTGATAATGAAGTTGTTTTTTTTTTTTTTTGTAGGACTGTTGCTAGTAGCATCCACAGATACTTCCACTGTCACAAGCAGCATCCACTTCACAAGTATTTATGAGACATATCTAAAACCATTCATCTCAATAATCCTGAGAGCTGAGGGAGAATCAAAGATTGCTTAAAGCCACTTTTTCTCCTGCCTCTCACCTCCTTGCTTCTAAGCTTTTCATTTCCATGCTCACTGGGTAGGAAACCCTCAACAAGCTGTAGGATGCTAAGGCTTTGCTCACGACAAAAGGCACATGTCTGTAAGGCAATACACATAACTATCAGTGTTCTAAAAATAAATAAGTAAATGGTAAAAATAAATACAAAACAGATTGGAACAATTTACAGATGTTTAGATGACCCTATGAGAGGGAGGTATTAAACCACAGAGTATGCAGACTTTTCGGTAACTTGTTCTAGATTGGCATAGAGTAAGTCTGGAAAACATCCCTCAAACTCAATATTTTCCTTATGAACAATTTCACTGTGCAACCATAACATTACACATACTGTTAATTGCTCTGAGAGAGATTCCTGGTCAATTTTCCCCATTTCCAAGCTAAATTGTTCCCAGTACCCTCCCCTCCACCCCCAGTGTCATTATGTTGTTTCACTGGAGAATTCCAGCAGGACTGATATGCTCCCCTTCTCCATCATTTCCCTTTTGATGTCTATGAAGAGCTCTTTCTGTCAATTCCATATTATTTTAGAAAGAGAAAATATGGATTCTGATCATTCTGCAAGTCGGAATAATCATAAGATTTATTAGGCTGTGTTGTACTTCTGAGACTGTTTATAATCCTTATTTATTTTTCTTTATTTGATTAATTTACCATTTCGCTTCCACTTGTTTTTCTGTGACAATAATACACTGAGCCCTCAAATGAGTGACCATTTGTTAGGATCCAGGGATAACTCATGTGGCAAATGAGCTTGTGATTAGATGCATAGACTCTCTGTCAGTGCTACTGTAAGATAATTATTTTCATATTCTTTTCAGTTCATTTCCCCCTCAAAGGGAGCTCTGCTGCTGAGATGCATGCCTTCTCCATGATCCTTAGGTGGCCTGAATGGCTTAAAGGATAAAAAGTGGGGCAGGAAGTCTCACTGTTTTATACTTCTGGCTGACTTCATGTTGGAGGTACATATGAACACAGCTGCATGTACGTATTAGCATTTCAGTAGCTCCTTCAGTACAAAAGCAATCCTTCTAACACTACATTTATTTTTTTTTCCTGCAGCATCAGATCTTGCTATGCAAAAAGGTTAACTTGTTTCCTCCCAGAGCCAGCTAAAATGACCCCAAAGAACAGCAAAAAATATGCAGCCATGCTGTCCTTTGTGATAAACAAAATTGACAGCGGGTTTCAGGATTGCAAAAAAAGGATCTTTTTTTTGGTGTATTTGCAACTCTATCTTCAAACAACATCAATATGTTACCTGCAGATTTTCAAATGGAACTTACAGAGTTGCAATCAAATATTCAACTCAAAAATCTGATCGTGTCTTTTCACTAGAAATTTATGAGATCCCTCTTAACAGGGAAGATATCCGTCAGTTTACAACCATGCCTCATGAGTGAGTGTCAGTTTCCTGGATCCTGTCGTTACTGGTCATGAAATATGGTGTCACCTCTATGACCTCTAGTCAAAACAGCAGTACATGGAGAAGCAACATATGAATTCCCCACTGAAGAAATAGTTCAAGATGCAGTCCTCTACAGGTAAAGTTATGCATGCTGTCTTTTGGGATAGGAAAGGGGTGATCCTACCAGATTTCCTGGAACCCAGCCGAAACATCAACTCTGACCTCTGCATCATGAGGCTGACTAAGCTGGATGCTTGAACTTCCTGAATCAGGCTGGAAAAGAAGAACACCTTTCTCTTGCAACATGAGAACTGCAGGCCCCATATCAGTTTTAAGACTGTGGATAGCACTCATACATTGCCAGTCTTAGCTAGACTGTGCTACTACAGCCACTCTATAGCTCAGATCTGCCTTCTGTCTTTTCAGGCTGGTAGAAGATGGATTTCATAGGTAATATTATCTTAGCAATGACACTTTCATGGCAGGTATGAAACAAAGGGTCACCTCCTCTGGTGAAGATTTTTATGAGTGCATAGTTAGCAAAAATACATAGTTAATGGTGGTGACTATGTTGAAAAACAGAGTTTTGAACCTGAGAATTTGCTCTATCAAGTACTGTTACTGTCCTCTTTTTATGTGATTTAGTTTCCATGGGAAGAAATAGGAGGTATTAATTTCAGAGCAAACTACATAGATTATGTATGTTGAACATATTGTACTTGTTCAAGTTCTATTTTTGCAAAGCTGTTCTTCAAAAGCTGTTCTTCACTGCCAAGTGGTACTTCGCCTTGCCATTTCATAAGCACAGGACCTGCTTCTGTCTTCCCTTTTGTATGTGTAAGTAAAAAATGCATACGTTATATAAACAAAATCAGGAACCAGGTCATGAGTGTTTTCACAGAGACCAATGATATCCAACCAGACCCCTTGAGAGGTCAGAGAGGAATCCCATCTCCTCACATGATGCAGCAGCAGGCATTTAGGCAATCAGTGTCATGATGTTACCAAGGTTGTGAGGCTCCTGCACTTTCTGTTCTTCCTTGAGTAGATTTTAAGGTTTTGTTATCCAGGATACATGATGTAAAGCTCAAGGTTCAAGCTTTTCTGGGCCAGTTTTTCTTTCTGCTCACTCTCATCCCACCAAAATGTAGATAAAACTGAGAATATCTGTACATTGTGACTGGTATAAGGACCATCCTGAGACAATTTCATCAGTTTGAAAATTCCTGCCCAAAGAAGGATGACAAAGCTGATGAAGGGTCTGGAACCCAGATCACATGAGAAGATGCTGAGGGAACTGGAACTGTTTAGTTTGGGGAAAGCTCGGGGCAGACCTTATCACTGCCTGCAGCTACATGGAAAGAGGTTGTAGCAAGGTGGACTTTTGCCTCTTCTTCTGGGTAGCTAGTGATAGGATGAGTGGTAATGGCTTCAAGTTGCACCTTGGGAGGTTCAGGTTGGATATTAGGAAGAATTTATTCTCTGACAGAATGCTAAAGCATTGGAACAGGCTGCCCGGAGAAGTGGTGGAGGCACTGTCCCTGAAGGTTTTTAAGAAAAGGATAGGTGTGGCACTGAGTGACACAGTTTAGTGGGCATGGTGGTGTTGGACTGATGGTTGGACTAGATGATTTTAGGGTCTTTTCCAACCATAATGATTTTGTGATTCCATGGTTTTCCCTAGGGTGGTGTGCCTATTAACATTAGTACCTCTATCATGGAATTCTGTTTGGCTTATGACTTCTCTTAAATGTTCAAAACGTGAAAACTTTAGAACAAAAGTCATTATCATAAAAAAAATTCTTCCCTGTTCTTCAGAGGATATTTGAGAAATAAGAGGGACACTGATTTGGTAAGAGAAATAGTCATAGAATCACAGAATCATAGAACATCTTGAATTGGAAGGGACCCACAAGGATTGTCAAGTTCAACTCCAGCCTCCACATTGGACCACTAAAAATTTGAACACTATGTCTGAGAGAGTTGTTGAAACTCCTTGAACTCTGGCAGCCTGGGGCCACGACCACTGTCCAGGTAACTGTTCCATGCCTGCCCACGCTGTGGTGAAGAACCTTCTCCTAACCCCCATCCAGACACTGCCTTGAATCAGATCCATGCTGTTCCCTCAGGTTCTGTCACTGCCCCCACGGAGTGGAGCCCAGCACTACCCCTGGGGTGTGCCTCAGCCCACTGCTTTCTGTGCAAAACAAACCAAGGGACCTCAGCCACACCTCACATACCTTGCCCACTGAAATACCTTTCCCCATTTCTGTAGCCCTCCTTCAGAACTCTCTAATAGTTTTATGTCCTTCTTGTACTGTGTCACCCAAACCTGTACACATTGCTCAAGGTGAGGCCACACCAGCAAAGGGCAGAGCAGGACAGTCCCTTCCCTCACCCACTGGCAGCGCTGGTCATGATGCATTGCAGGACTCAGTTGACCATTTTGGCTACCAGGGCACATTGCTGACTCATGCTCAACTTGTCATCAACCAGAACCCCTAGATCCCTTCCTGTGGGGCTGCTCTCCAGCCTCAGTCTGTACATGTAGCCAGGATTGTCCCACCCCAGGTACAGAGACTGGCAGCTGCTCTTGTTAAAATTCCTGAGCCTAGTGGTTGCCCAGCTCAGTAATTTCTCCAGATCTCTCTGTAAGGCCTCTGCAAGATCCTTAAGGAGTGAATGAGTCCTAATTTAACGTTGTTTGCAAACTCACTTAGTAATGGTACAGCTATGTGACTTCACTGATGAGTCCATCTCTATTCTCAGAAGTACAGATCATGACAGCTTGCCCCTCTGTAGGCCCCCTGTGGGGCACTGTAGCATCAGTGAACATGAAGAGGGTATCTGTCTTGCATTTTGTCTAACATCATCTTTGTTCAAATGGGAATTGATGACTTGTAAAGATTGTTCTGAAATTTATTCATGAGCATCTGAAGAATATTTTACGATAGCAGTTCCAGAGAGGGCAAAATGAGATATCCTGAATAAATTTACTGTACTAACTGGTGAACTCTTTGGCACATCAGAGCTTTAATTTTCTCTGCACACATATATCTCACTATGTGCCTCTGAAACAACCTTATTTATGTAAAAACTACTTGTGAAAATGAAAATGTCACTGTTCCAAAGGACACATTCCAAGCCATCAAAAATGTATTGAGCTTCTGTCTGGCACAAAATCAAGGCCTCAGTGCTTTGCACAAAGTGTCTCTGCTTCATGAGCAGCAACAACATGACAGAAAAATAACAGAATATGATGTCAAAAAACATTTGCATAGTTCATATATAAGAAATATATATATAAGAAACATATATTCCAAAGAAATATGTATACCAAAGCAAGAATTCTCTCTAACCACAGCCCTTTGTTCTTCTAAAGAGACAGGGGCCGTCATCCATGCAAAGACTTCTGTGAAACAAATGACAAAAATAAGGTTTATAAGCCTAGATATTACATTAATTTTAGAGCATTTTCCAGAATATTATTCCAAGTCACAATACCTTTTGGTGAAAATAGTCCTGCCCTAGGTCTGGCAGCAGTTCTGCTATGAGCCACCAAGGTCTCTCCCAGCCCATGCTCCTTCTCCATTAGCAAGAGTATGCTGGGAATCCAGCTAGAAAGATTGGTTAGAGTGTCTTGATGCTACAGTGTCTTGATCCATGCTGGTTTTTTTTCCATTTACGCAGATACTGGCACTGCAAAGCAGCTGCAAATCTGCCAGATTGAGTTCCACTGAGGAGCTTCCAGCATGAGGGAAATCCTTAAGGGCTATGGAGGTACCACTGGTAAAGAGAAGCTCTAGCAGAATACCAGTGAAAACATTTAATGCTAAGCACCAGCAAGCACTGATGTGAAAAAGGTGCTAAGATATACCCCAACTTTTAAATGAAACCTTGTGTCAACTGTAATGGCATTTTGCCTTTGGTATTCAGTAACCACAAACAAACAAAAAAATCACTTTGCCAAGATTTGATCATAATTAATAATGGTTTTCCATATTCTGCTTAAAATTCTCTTTTTAAAGAGAATTTTCTTCTTTTTAAAATTTCTCAGTATCTGACAAGGTTCAGATATTTAATTAATCTTGTTACTTTAGAGACTGAATGGAGCAGTTAAATGAGGAACTATGTCTCCTCTTTTTGGAGATGGGAAAAGGAAAATTCTAGTAGAAAGTGAGGTGCATCCTGAGGAAACATCAGCTTGCTTCTCAGCAATGGTCAGAAAAGCAAAAGTAGGACTTAACTGTACTTAAAAAGTTAAGAGATTAACAGGAAATTTCATTATGCCACTTTATGCGTATCTATGGTACATCTGCATGTTTAACAGTACATTTGGTTGAAACATCTCAAAAATACAGTTAAAGAATTGAAAAGTTAGGAGAAGACTGACAAGATTTTCAAAGATAGAGGTAGACTTTTCAACAGTACAAATTCAAACAACTTTGGCCTGGCAAGGAGCAGATTCAAGGGACTGTCAAATCTTAAGTGACTTGAGAGTAGACCATTATTGTGTCTCTTCTGGCACAGAAGTTCAAGGTCATCAACCGAAATAAACAAAAAACAGAAGAAAATTCCCTGGTCTAACCTTTAGTCCAAACTATCCATATGCATACATACGTTGTATTTTGATCTGTCACTCGAGTGGATGCCAAAAAGAAAGAAATCTGCAATCATAGAACGGTGAGGGAAAGAATATTCCTATGCACTATTTCTCTTAGAAAACAGAGAGCACAACTGAGAAACATATGCAGCTTTTGAACTTCCTGCTGTACCTGTTCACTCCTATCTGATCCCCTCTAGGAGTTTTCTGCTTGATATTTCACCTGGAGTCTTGTCCATGTGTAAGAATTTTAGAGGAAATTTCATTCACATGCCAATTTGTAATGGAACAGAAGAGTAAGTGTGGTTGAGCTGTGATTTGAAATCTCTGGTATCCAAGGAAACAGAGAACACACACAGGCAACTCATCTTCTAAAAATCTAAACCAAATTTGCTTGTCAATGAACTTATTTTCTCAGATAAGCCAAAGAAAGAATATGAAAAATGTCACAATGGAACTCATGCTGCAAAATTTATATCCTGGTGTTAAGCACCGTATTTCTTAACAGGATTTTCATCTCCAGGTGTAATTTTGGCCAATTAGAATCACAGTGATGAATCACAGACTGATTATTTGTCTCTAAAAAGCTTTATCAATTCTTAAGATGAAATATGGATTGGAAACAGCTTGAGACTGGACATATTTTTTTTGCAAGTTTCTAGTTCAAGGCTGTCGGTTATAAAAAGCAAATTGTAATTAGGTTGGTAATTAGGTTTGTTGAGTGGTACAGAGCTGAAAATACTTAAACAGCATCCAGTAAATTTAGAAGAACCACAGAAGGATTTTTTTTCCTCACATTTTCACTACAGTTTACCTGCTGCCACCTAGAAACTAGAACTTCTAAAATGCTAGGAAAAATGCTTAAGTCAAAGCATTTCCTTTGCACAAAGGTGCTTGTATTATGTGTAAAAATGGGAAGAAACTTTTAGTCAGAAGATGGGAACAGCTAGCTACTTCGCTTTATTGTTTTGTTTTGTTTTTTTTCTTTTTCTTGATTGTTTTAAAATAAAGATTGCATCATTACCTAGAGTTTGTATTTCAACAAATATCCAAGAACACACAGACCCTTAGGAATAGTGGCAAGGAGCCAAAATGTGGCCCTGAAGCCTCTACTCACCATGGCTTATTTTTACAGGAAATTACGAAGAAGAAATGTAACATGGTAATGCTACTCAGTTTAAGAAATAGATGTCTTCTTTGCTTTAAAGTACTATGCTTTAGTGTTTCCCATAGCATGCACTTGCACATGACGTATTGCAGGCACACACTTGCAAGCTCTGTGGGATGCTTAAGGTCATATAATAATACAATCATGGAACAGCTTGAGTTGGAAGATGATCAGATGCCGGCCTTTTCTCATAGCAAGTTTGCCACGCAGATCAGGTCGCCCAGGGCCCCAAGGCCACTTCCACGGATGAGGCTTACACAACTTCTCTGTGCAACCATTTCCAGTTTCCTCACCATTCTCTGAGTAAAGAATTTCCTACAAATATCTAATCCCAGATTCACGGAGTTGTAAGGGTTGGATGTGACCTCTGGAAATCATCCAGTCAAATCACTCTTCTAAATCAGGTTCCCTAGAATAGGTTGTGCAGGAAAATGTCCATGTGAGTCTGAGTGTCTTCAGAAGAGGACTCTCTGCAACCTTTTTGGGTTGCTTGTTCCAATGCTCAGTCACCCTTAAAGTAATGAAGTTTTTTCCCCATGTTCACTTGGAACTTCCTGTGTCCCTGTTCATACCCATTGTCCCTTTTCTTGTTGCTTGGCACAACTGAAAAGAGCCTGGCCCCATCCACTTGACTTGTAGATGTTTATAAGCATTGATAAGATCACCTTTCAGTCTTCTCCAGGCTGAACAATTCTAGGTCTATGAAGCTAATAGAATGGGATTTTGTGCAAATGTTCTGAGCTGTGCAGCTACTTACTGATCTTTTCCACTGAAGTTTCACTACCATTAAGGGACAGTCAGTTAGAATATGTAGTGAGGCAGATGTATTATCACACTTGGAGGACTGTTCTTGCTTATGAGTGCATCATCGTTCTTCTGTGCAATGCATTTAGAGCAGCATTGATTAAAGCCACAAAAACTAAATCTGCCATATATTCCACAGTATTGATGTTATCTATCACTAAGCTTGAGGGCCAGACAGAGGCAATTCAAGTGTAAGAGAAATTATATGTATAAGAAATTTCTGTAAGGTTTTACTAAAATCTATCTTATAAGATTTTGAATCACTCTGTGGAATTTGGACCATTCCCAGCAGCACAGGGGTGCGGAAGCAGCACGGACATATCATACTGCAGCTGCTTCTTGGTACACAATTGTTGGCTTTACTGATATTGAAAACTTGTGTTACTAATCTACCAGAGATGCTTCTGGATCCAAGAAAAATGTGTGTGTCCTTTCCTTGCCTGACAGCACATTGTGCTGAAAGCTGTAGTGTAGTGATGGGAGCTGAGGTCTGGCTCAACCTGAGCCAGAGTTTGGTGCAGATTGGAGCTAGCTAAGGGAGAGGAGCTCCCAGAGCTGTGGGAACATCTGTCATCCATGAAGCAGAAATAGCTGCTTTCAGATGACAGGAAAACTTGTCAAAGCAGTTTCAGAAGCAGAGGGATTGTAGAATGGGGTAAGATTTGATATTGCTGTGGTCTGGATGTACCTGAGGAGGAGGAGTAGATTGTGTTCTACATGAGGCAAGCAAGAAGAGGTAGGCCATGGGTTGATATGCTCCTGCTATTGCTGGTGCTGGATGCAGGGTTGCATGCAAGTAAGCCCTGATTTGACATAGCTCTAGGGGCAGAGGAGATCTCTGGGGAACAAATGGGGCTGGCACAGTGGACTCTTAGGTGGAGACTGCCCTTTCTTAATCTCTAAGTGAGTTCAGTCTGGAAAAGTCTGGCCCTGCCTTGATTAAACAAGATAGAGAAGGCAGTGTGGCTCATTTATCATATCAGGGTTTTTGGTAAAAGATTAAGAAAGGTTGCTTTCTATTTAGCTCTGGAAAGTAGGCAGTCTATGTGAATGGGCAGGAAGTGGGGGCCTTGCTTGGGCTCTCCCCTGCTGGCACACAGAGCTGCAGAAAGCAGGCAGCCCTTTGTGCCTGAGCTCTCAGGACTTCTCTGCAACAGAGAAAGAAGCCTGTAACAGGATGCAACATGGTCACTGTCAAGACCATAATTTTTTATTTGATTACAAGGTGCTCCTGCTTTTCAGCTAGCTTTTCCCTGTCCAGTGCAGTAGCTTGCATTACTTCGCTGTGTGTAAACAAACAGTAAGTACACCGTGGCTGCCTGCATTGTGCCTTTTGAGCCATACTTCTGAACAAGTTCATTATCGTCTTGTAAAACACACTGGAATACGAAGTACTGCATGAATCTGAAATCCATTCCTTTTGGTGCAGCAAATGGGAAAAACTTTGCACAGGTTAGCCCCAGGTGGCCTTTTGTTTTTTCCTTACGTGAAGTGAAAATAGGTCCTATTGCTTTGCACAGGAATGTGGGAAAATAAAGAGTAACATTTGAACAGAAATCCCTTGATCCTGCAACATGTGTTTCAAACGTTCAAAAGCTTCATCCTGTTTGGAAAAAGAAGTAGCCAAAGACACAGTGACTATGGGATGCAGTGCCAATCACCTTGCTGAACAGGATGCATTTTGACCAGGCAAATTAACTGTAGTGGAGTCAGCATGACTTCTCATGAGAACAAACTTTTGCTTTATACACGAGGAGGCAGATAGGTAGGGTTCAATTCTAGGTAACATATTCCACCTCCTACTCTATAAAATATTTGTCATACATTAAAAAGAGTGGAAGATTAGAGGTGGAACCAAGTAGTCATGAAAAAGAACAGACTCCTGTTTATTATACTAAATTGCAATAATTCACTACACTGAATGCCTTTGATGAAGACTGAAAAAAAATCACAAATCTAATGGCTTAAAACCAAATCAAACCTTCTTACTGCTGCTGTTACCATTAACGTCTGAGTCAGCCACAGCAGTGTTTGGTTGCTTTTTAGCAGGAGGAAAAGTGGATAACTTCAACCTGCAGTTACACATGAATATCAAGAAGGGAGAAAAAAAAAGCCCTTATTCATTTATCACTCTGCCACAGCTTGTGAGTAACTCATAAAACTAGCAGACTCCATGGGGAAGGGTTCATGTCCGCTGTTGAAAGGAGCATAAATTGTTACCCTATACAAAAAGTGGGTTTAAGTCATTAATAATGGGCTCTGCACAGCAAGGAAATAATTGCCTGTGTTAGCATGGGTTAGAAGGTTTTTCATTTTTATACCATGAAGAATATGAAAATTACACTTCAGGCAGAGCTTTAATAAGTGTTTGAGGCAGTCCTGAAGCACCCCCAGAATAAGAGGAGGACTAGAAGAAAGCTGGAGAAGAGGGAGGGAGTGGGTTATTTTCAGATCTACTGCAGTTTTCAGGCAATGTGTTCTTCGGTCCACAATTATGCACAGTAGTACAGTTTTATCACCCACTGCTTTCTCATTCCCCAGTACGTACAGCATACCAATCACCTGCTGTGGTGACAGCCATAATAAATTTACTGTCACTTACAAAAATAAGATGGGAGAAGAAAAAGACTGTCAATAACAGACAGTGAAAAAGTCAAGGGAATTTGAAGTCTGGAATTTTTTGTTAGGTTTCTTTCAATTTTTTTTTTCCTTGACATCACTTTCTAGTCACTGAGGGATGCACTTATTTAAAATTATGCACATCTTTTAATCACACATCTTTTTCTACCCGTTATCAGACATATCAACAACTCTTTTTAACAGTGTTGATACTACCAGACAGAGTAGTTTAAGACACAGAGAGAGACAATCTGCTGTATAAATTGCATAAAAAGTCCTTCTGAATTCAAGGGACACATCTTAATTCACATCTGCAGTACCTTTGCTACTTTTAGAATTGTCTCTCTATTTCGACACATCTCAAAGCCCATTCTCAATTCAGCTAGTGAAAGCAGACCTGCTTTCTGGCCTGTCTTGGCAGATCTGAAAGCAGAAAAATGTGGGAGAGTCTGTTCCCATGTTAATTACAAACTGCCATGAGCATCATCTTTGGTGTGCTGATGCTGGTGTCTGTGCCCTAGCGATGTGTCCTCATGCTGGAAGGCCCTGAGCTGTGGGTCCTCAAGGACTCATGCATTGTAATGATTTCATGTTTGTGTTTTGGCAGCAGGAACAAACCTTAAACCAGGAGAATTCAGTCCCTGAGGCACTAGCAAACACAGAGACAAGCTGCTGATGCATTTGGTGGAGGAGCCGACAAGGAGTGTGGTGTTACTGGACCTTGTTCTTACTAATAAGGATTGGCTTTTTAGGGAAGTGAAGGCTGGGGGCAGCTTGGGGTGTAGGAATCACTAGATGGTGGAGTTTGGGATCCTGAGTAGAAGAAGCAAATTAAAATGCAGAATTGCTAACCTGGACTTCAGAAGAGCCAGATTTGATTTCTTCTGGGACCTTCTTGTAGCTATCCTGTGGGCTAGGCTGTTAGAAGGCAAGGGGGACTGTGAGAGCTGGGCAGCATTTAAACAGCGCTTCTTCCAAGCTCAGGATCAGTGTGTCCCTGTGAGTAGGAAGTTTAGCAAGGGCGGCAGGAGGCTTGTGTGGATGAGCAAGGAGTTCAAGCATAAACTCAAAGGGAAAAGAAACGTCCATGAAACATGGGAAAAGGGTCTGACCACTTGGGAAGAATATGGGAATGTTGTCAGGACCTGCAGGGATGTGACGAGGAAGGCAAAAGCCAACCTGGAATTGTATAAGGCAAAGGAGATGAAGGATAATAAGGAAGTCATTTTTAGGTGTGTCAACAGTAAAGGAAAGACTGGGGAAAATGTGGGTCCCCTACTGAATGAGGGGAGTGTTCTGGTAATGGAAGGTGCAGAGAAGGTGGAGATACTGAGCACCTTCCTGTTTCTGCCTTCACCACGGGAACTCACCCTCAGGACTCCTGGACCGTGGGGGTAAGTAAGAGGGTCTGAGGAATGGAAGGCTTCCCTTTGGTGAGGGAGGAGATGGTCTGAGAGCGTCTATGCAACATCAGTGTATGTAAATCCATGGGCCCTGATGGGCTGCATCCATATGTGCTGAGGGAGTTGACAGAGGTGATTGCTGAACTGCTCTCTACCATCTTTGAGAGGTCTTGGAGAATGGGAGGGATGCCTGAAGACTGAAGCATAGCCAATGTCACTTCGGTCTTCAAAAAAGGACAAGAAGGAGGATCCAGGGAACTACAGGCCACTCAGCCTCATCTCCATCATTAGAAAGGCTTGTTCTGCATGCCATCTCCAGGCAGTTGGAAGAGAAAAGAGTTATTAGGAGTAGTCAACATGGGAACAACTTCAGTGGGAGGTCATGCTTGACCTGGTAGCCTTCTATGATGTTGTCACTGGCTGGATGAGTGGAGGGAGAGTAGTGGATGTAGTCTACCTTGATTTCAGCACGGCATTTATACTGTCTCCCACAGCATCCTTATAACAAAGTAGAGGAAGTGTGGGATTGATGAGTGGAGGGTGAAGTGGGTCAAGAACTGGCTGACTGGCAGAGCTCAGAGAGTTGTGATAGGTGGCACAAAGTCCAGTTGGAGGTCTGTACTTAGCTGTGTTCCTCAGGGGTCAGTGCTGGGTTCAGTCCTGTTCAACATCTTCATCAGTGTCTCGGATGAGGAGATAGAGTCCACCCTAAGCAAGTTTGCTGATGATACAAAAGTGCGAGGAATGGCTGACACATCGGAAGGCTGTGCTGCCATTCAGTGAGACCTGGACAGGCTGGAGAGTTGGGCAGAAAGGAACCAGATGAGGTTTAGCGAGAGCAAGTGTAGAGTCTTGCACCTAGGGAGGAATAACCACATGCACCTGTACAGGTTGGGAGGTGACCTGATGGGGAGGAGCTCTGAGGAGAGGCATCTGGGTGTCTGGTGGATGACAGATTGATCATGAGCCAGCACTGTGCCCTGGTGGCCAATGGGATCCTGGGGTGAATTAAAAAGAGTGTGGCCAGCAGGTCGAGGGAGGTGATCCTCCTCCTCTTCTCTGCCCTGGTGAGATCTCACCTGGAGTACTGTGTCCAGTTCTGGGCTCCCTGGTACAAAAAAGACAGGGATCTCCTTGAAAGAGTCCAATGGAGGGCTACAGAGATGACAAAGGCGTGGAACACCTCCCTTATGAGGAGAGGCTGAGAGACCTGGGTCTGTTCAGCCTTAAGAAAAATAAGACTCAGAGGGGATCTGATCCACATCTATATCTAAGGAACAGGAGGCAAAGGAATGAGGCTGGACTATTCTCATCAGTGTGTGGCGATAGGAAGAGAAGAAATGGCCACAAACTGAAGCATATGAAATTCTTCACAAATGTGCATGGGAACTTCTTCACAGTGCAGTGACGCAGCACTGGCACAGGCTGCACAGAGAGGTGGTGGAGTCTCCTTCTCTGGAGACGTTCCAGACCCGCCTGGACGCCTACGTGTGCAACCTGGGCTAGGGAGCTGCTTTGGCAGGGGGTTGGACTCAGTGATCTCTAGAGGTCCCTTCCATTCTCCACAATTCTGTGATTCTGTGAATACCTTCTCTCTCATATCCACAGTTCTGCAAAAATTACCCAGTCTTCTCTAACAAGTGATCCTCTTACCTATCAAACACAAACTCACATGTTCGGTACTCGAAAATTAAAATCTTAAATAAAAGGGCTATTTTAGGAAGAGAAATGCTTTCTAGAGATGAAGAAAGCTATTTTTATGTACCTAATTAGTCACACTTGATAGTAGGAATAGCATTATTTGGGTTATGCTGTTATTAATATTGTGCAAAAAACCTAGACATTAGTTGTGAGATTCTTTTTTTTTTTACCACAAGACCAGAATTCCACCAGGTAACAGTTTAGCATGTAAATGCTTTTTTTGTATGCTACTTCTACCTGTCTTATGTAAAAGCATAAGTATCCCCATGTTAGAGGAGGATGAATCCTGGCGTGTATTGAGGTGTGAGATGAGGACTCTTCACTAGCAGGAGAATAGTGACCACAGTGGATGGAGTTTTGTCAAAGATGTTTAATTTGCTCAGCCATGAATCTCTTTCAGCACCGTCAAATAGAAGCAGCACACACAGCAAGCTGATATTTCAAGGTATTTCCTCTGGTCCTCTAGCCCTGACAATTTGTCTTGGCCTTCAAAATGCCAGATCGTATTGGTGCATATGTACCAGCACTATCTGAGAAGTTTCCTCCAAACCTACTAGAAGTGTGTTTCAGTCTTCATTGTGTTTTGTTTACCAATTAACCCTTTGTTCAGAAAAAAAAAAAAAAATCTCTCTTTTCTTGGAAATAATATTTGTATAATATTTATTAGTTTAAACAGATATTCATGCCTTTGAGCAAACATTTGATTTGTATTTTTATCTTCATGCTGTTTTTATTTTAAAGGAACTTGAGAATATAATATATATATATATATATATATATAAATCCTGAAGATTATATATATATATATATATATATATATATACATACATACAGGGAAAAGAAAAAGTCAACACATCATTTTCAGTTGTTTGAAAACATTGTTCAAGCTCCGATAGGGATGGTAGTTTCATGGAAAATATGAGGTTTGCTCTGAAAGTAACACCTCCTTTTTTTAATATCCTGGCTCACAAAATCAGAGGCAGATGCTGATGACATAGCAATAGAGGTTGAACCTTCCAAACAATATTCTTTTACATTTTGTTGCCATTCGACAGATGGCAAAATGCATCTGACAAAATGTCATCTGATGTGAAAGTGCTCATGAGGCAAAGGTGTGCAATTGAATTCCTCCATAACAAAAAAATTGCACCCATTGACATTCACTGATGCTGTTTGAAAGTTTCAGAAAACCAAACAGTGGATGTTAATGTAGTGAGGTGGTCTGTGGTGCATTTCAGCAGTGGCAACAGCAGCAGTGGGTCATCTCCACTGGTGTGGAATTTTATGAGTTTGGCATACAGGTTCTTGTTCATCACTGGTGAAAATGCACAGATAATGGTGGTGACTGTGCTGATACAGTCCTGTAGCTGAGAATTTGCTCTATCAAATAGTGTTACTGTGCTCTTTGTATCTGTTGTAGTTTCTGTGGAAGTAAGTGGGAAGAATTACTACTGAAGAAACCTTTGTACATATCTGAAAAAAGTATGTTCTTCACAAGCCAAACAAACTCTTCCATTTGGCCTGAATATCCCTTTGGTGATAAGATGGGAAAAGAAAAATTATGTGATAGAAGATACAATTTTGCTGGGAGTTTGCCTTTTCTTTTTTTCAGGGAGGGGGTGGTATTTGACTATACTTGTAATGTGCAAAATTCAGTTTTCTGTCAAAAATATGAAATTTACATGAATATTTAGAGGAAGACAAATATTTTCTGACCAGCACACATGCTCAATCCTGTGCCCTCTCTCTGGAGAAAGCATAACCTAACTACACGGAAGAAACTCTTCCTGGCTCCCATAACATGTCTGAAAGGTTGGTCTTTTATAACCCATTCCTCAACATGGCCACAGAGACTGCATGAGCAAAGCATGGTTGTCTGTTCTGTGTAGGGAATCCAACAGACCTTTGACTCTTCAAAAATAGAAGCTAGAACAAATATGTGGGTTTGAAGTTACAATTTCAGCAGGAGGAGAGATTCAAGGACATAAGGCAGGAGCTGAGTTGTTGGGTCCTGTATTTGTGTTTACTCCAAGGGAGGAAATATGTTAGGTATGCTTATTAGCTGTAAAAGATTATCATATCTTTGCCCCTTCCCAGAAGACGTGGAAAGATTACAAAGCTTGGCATATTAAACTTCAAGGGATTGACCTTACCTGAAGAAGTTCACCCTGTCATGCCTCATAATTAACTAAGTAAAATCTGAAAGTCAGTCACATGCTCTATAGTAAAGATTTAAGTATCTGGACTCATTATGTTACTGTCTTAGGCTGGTGAGCCTCACTTTTGTGCCTGGGTAGATTATGGAACATACTGTTGGTGTCCCCAGTGTTCTGTCTTGGGACAAATGCTCTTCAACACCTCTATCAACAACATAGACAGTGGGTTCAAGTGTGCCCTCAACAATTTTGCAGACAACAGTAGTCTGAGTGGTGCAGTTAAAGCACTGTGGAGTGTTTATTCTCTCAGCCTTTGCCCAGGTGTATAGTGAAATTCTGTATGTTATGTGGCCACAGCTGCTTAAGGCTCCAGCATGGTCTCACCTTCTGTGTAGCACAGGGGAGGGTGACATCTGTGCATATGCTACCTCCAGCTTTATTCAGAGTTAATTGTGATGGACATCTGTATGACTTGATGTGTTATGTTTCAATACTGGCCCACAAAATGTGGAGATGGAATTTTTGGACAATTCTGATCCACCAGATGGGAGAAGAGATCTTGTAGTAGTTCACCACAGCCTACACAGCCCCTTTCCTTTTCCTCTTGGTTCAAGTCAGAAAGCCCACGGGAGTATAAATTGCCATAGAATCACAATACTTCAGTGGCAGGTTTACCTGGAATTGATGCAGGGATAGATTACAAAATAAATATTTACTAATATGAGGCACCAGAGGGGTCTAAGAGAATTGCTGAGGCCAACACAACTTCTCTCACTACCTCAGTAAGACTTACAGCAATTCCTTACATGGAATTTTGTGTATCTGAAGTTGGCATACCATTAAATACTCATATATACTTGTTAGGATACAATGCTACTCAAAAAAAAGAGGAGATGTTCATTTTGAAAAAGAACAAACCTCCTGAGCTCTGTTCTACATTGTTTCACAACTCATTCACAATGCAGTGAGCAGGCGAGCTTTCCTTCAAAGATGGAAAGTATCAAGACCTGTAAGCATACTTAGACAACATTGGTCTGTTTCTTCCAAGCTTGTGACAAGTTGTAGGAAAAGAATAATTTTCTTTTTATTAACTAGAGAATGAAAAAATAATCACAATATTAAGTTTCTAATCCTCTCACCCTTGGAACTACTATATTACGTTTCCTCACTTTGATTTTCCACTACCAACCTTCAAAGTTGTTGCCACTTATCACCTTATTGCTACATCAGTCCAGTGCGGAGCTGTCCTAAAGGATTCAGAACTGCTACTCACCCACCCTGAAAGCTTAGTTTACTGTTTGACTGACTGGCGCAGCAAGAACCCACTGCCATCCCTCTGATCAGTATGGCGACCTGGGACTTTGTCTCACTGGGAGCAGAGATCTGCTCCTCTCAAGCAATCAGCTTACAGCAAACTGCTCTGCCTACCACTGCAAAGAGCAATGTGCCTTGCAAGGCAAGAATGTTTCAGGCTGGTGCGAGCGCACACCTGTCACGGTGTTCTCTCTGCTCCTCTTCATCAATCAATCACTGCCACTTCTGGCTGGTGATAGATGGAAATTTGATCTGTTACTTTTAATACAGATTCTGTTCCTGTTCTACTAGAGGGTCAAACTGCGTATGTCTCAAATAAAGGGCATGGGATCAGCTTGTCTTCTAAGAAACAGGTGTCAACACTGGGTAACAGCTTGGAAATGAAACATTTCCTTTCACCTACAATAATGTGTGTGTGCACATTTTTGTCCCCAGTGATTGCCTCTCTGTCCCAGATTGACCTGGGCTGTCTGCCAGGTTGCTCACACTCCCCAGAAAATAAGGTGAAATGCTCAGGAGTTGAGGTCAGAACAGGCAGACTGCTTGCTCGTTGCCATCACAGGTGAAATAGACTCAGCTTTGGGTAGTTTAATTTGTTGTAAAGTAAAAGCAAAGTAGAGAAACAAAACTAAAAGCTCCTTCCTCCCATTCCCTTCTTACCAGGCCAAGCTTCTCTCCCAGCTCCTTTCCCCGAGTGGTACATGGGGAAAGGGAACAGTGTCTGTGCTCAGCCCACTAAAGCTCCGCTCTGCTGCTCCTTCCTCCTCATGCACTTCTGCTCAAGCATGTAGTCTCTCCCGTAGGATACGATTCTGCAGGATTGCTCCAAGACAGGTCCTCTCCATGGGATACTGTTGTGGTTTAACCTGGCAGGTGTCTCAGCACCACACAGTCATTCACTTACTGTCCCCGTTCCAAGTAGAATGAGGGAGACAATATGAAAAACAACAACTTAGAACTCGTGGGTTGAAATAAAACTATTTGCTCAGACCGAGAAAAGGAAAATAATGTTGACTCTCTCTATATAAATATCTGTCAATGGTGTGTGAGCTGGTTTGGCCCAGTTCCCTGACAAATGGGGCGGGTGGACTCACAGGCCAATGCCCTGGAAAAGGGGAGGGAGAAAGGGGAAAAGGGAGATGGGCATAAAAATAAAACAGCAACAATAATCTGAGGAAGAAAGATAATAAGATATCAGAATGCAAACACAATATAATACAATATAATTTGAACTGAAGCCAATAAATCAAATAAAATGAGAGGGAAAGAGTGTCTGAAAGCCAAAGGCCTTACACTAATGCTGAAGGTGAGATGGCTAGGGGGCACCACTGCTGAGATGATCCAAAAGGGAAAAGAGAGTGATCTCATTACCTGCCAACAGTTTTATCTCTTCCTCTGAATGGAAAATGGAAAAACTCAAAGTAACGCAATGTCCTCTGGGGTATGTAGTTGTTGTCCTTTGAGACAAGCATACCCACAACTATCGATGATCTGCCAAACTGGAGCATTAACTCTTTAACTCCCAGTGCACTACATGATGTTATGATGTGGAATACCAATAACAAAAAATCATAAAACCATGACAATATATTAATATATTTAAAAAATTATGTACAATAATTGCTCCCCTGCCTCCCCCCCCCCCAACCAGTGCCCAGCTAGTCCCTTCAAAACTCCTTCCACATGACATCATATGGTATAGAATATTCCATTGGCTAATTTAAGTCAGCTGTTCCAATTCTGTTCCCTCACAGCTCCTTGGGCCCTTCACGGACATCAGTATGGTATCAACATTGTTCTCCTAGAACCAAAATATAGCATCATACGAGATGCACAAAGAAAACAATTCCATCCCAGCTGAAACTAAGAAAGATACAGATCTTGCCTCACAGACACCATTCCTACAGTCCCCTCCACTAACAAAGTCTTGACACATAAAGCCAACTTACAGAATATACAGTGTGAAACACAACTGGGTTTGTTTTATTTTCCTTGACAGTGTCTGTCTTCTTTTGTTAAAATTATAGACATAACCTCTGCTCCTCCTCATTTGAAGTAAAATAATGTATAATTTTATCTTATTTTTCTACTTACTAAGTATTCAGTAATTCCTTGCCACTCCATTGAGATTATGCCTGCAATAGAAATGGGTGTGTGTTGCTGGCCAGTGCTTTCACATACTGTGCTTGCATCTTCAAAGCACAGTAATACACAGATGCCAAGAACAAAATGCTGGTAGAAAAGATTTTGTTACTTGATTGCTGGAGGTTTTGATTTTCAGTAGGATACTGAGGTTTTTCAAAATTTGTTCAAAGATTGATTTATGTACTTACATTTGGAAAAACAAAAGCGCAACACTTTATTAATAATGGCTAGAATCACTGTGGCAGTTATCTGCAGGCCTTTCAGATTTGTGAAACTTTAGATAGGTTTTCGGAAAACCCCTGACTTTCTTGACTGACAGTTTCACGTGCAATTTTGAACTTTGAATTTTTCAATTCAAAGCCAAGCACTGCTGAGCATGTACAAACTTCGAAACTTTAATAACAACTCTAGAGGTAGGGCAAATCACACATTTTTCTCCCATCTAATCCTGGCTCTACACCCAGCACAGTAAGGCCTTTCACCAGTGGTATTTCCCTCATCACTCTCCCTTAAACTGTCCGCGAAGACTGAAAAAGAGCCATTTCTTCTGTATTTAAACTGAGTTGAGGCAGGTTCTGCCTGCCTGAATCCTGTCCTCCGCTGTTTTAAGAGATGTGATGGTCACAGGTGATGTGTCAGGTGCAGCAGCTCAGCTGCGGTATTCACTTGCACGTGTACATATCATTGCCCGTTTAGGTGTAAAGCACTGTGATACATTTGTGTACATATAAAGGCAGATCTTCCCCTCCATGCTTGTGTCACCAGTTTTGGGTACAGAATAAATAATACATACGAGTAGAAGAATTCTGGAGACTGTCATTTTTGCTAATCAGATCTCACAAATCAAATGCGGTTTCAGCAGTAGCATCACAAGTGTTTCTGTTTTCCTGGGCTTGCACTGGGGGTGGCCTTTCTGTTTGCATTCCCATTACTGTAACTAACACATCTGTGTCACATACAGTTTACACTTGGCACCTTGCACATCACACTACATGGCTTGGAAGGCGTGTGGTTTTTTGTGAGACTGTCTTGGTTCTTAGCACACTCCTGATTTAATCATAAGCACAGTGGTTGCTTCCCCCTTTATGCAACCAAGCATGTGTTTTTTAAAACCTGGAGAATAGCTAAGTCTTCTAGATCTTTAAGAGTTTTTCCTTACTAAATTTTTACTAATGTAGCTTGCTGTTCATGTGATGCAGGTAGATGGTTACAGATCACCTCTTGGCCTTCTTGCTAAAATCTAATGTTCATATTAGTTTAATATCTGATACATCTTTGATGATATGACTATATATAAAATGGATTTTTGTGATCAACAGATGGACCAAGAGCTTGCTCCCTCCACTCATCTCAATAAGGAAGTACCTCCAGGCATGGTGCACATTTATTAATTTCCCTGCACAAAAATGTGGCAGTTCAAATCTCTAGCTTTAGGGACCTCCTGAATGTGTTGCAGCCAGTGAAGGGCAGCAGGGATATGATTTGTACGAGGTGTGACCATGTGGATGATCTGCTCCATATGATGGTGGAGCTCAAGGAGGAGGTGAAGATGTTAAGGACTACCAGGAAGAGCAAGCAGGAGGCAGACTGGTGGACTACCTCCCTGCAGTACCAGTGAAACCCCATAAACAGCAGTGAACCTTCTGCCCTGCAACCATCAGGCAGAGAGACATTTGTCAGTGCTTTCTGGAGACCAAGCAGTGGATGTGAGCACAGTGAGGTGGTGGGTGATGTGTTTCAGGAGTGGTGACAGTGTGTCGCCTCCAGTGGTGCAGATTTTTATGAGCACAGCATGTGGGTTCTTGTTCATTGCTGGTGAAAACACATAGCTAATGGTGCTGAGAAACAGCGTTCTGTGGCTGAGAATTTGTTCTATCAAATAGTGTTATTGTGCTCTTTGTTGATTGTTGTAATTTGCATGGAAATAAATAGGAGGCATTACTTTTGAAGCAACCTCTGTATCTGCAGAATAAGACAATTCCTCTTCGTTCAGTTTGGTCCAGGCAAGCCAAAAGGTTGGGCATCCATGAACTAGCACATCAAACCAACAAGGGACTAGCTTTCCTTATCCTAAATAATTTTGTTCTCGTGCTTTTATTTTTCGGTTTTGACCAGTAGAAGCTCACAGTAGCACTTTCGTGCAGAAGGAGACAGGGTAGCTCTCTTTCATGAAGAGCCTGTTGTTTGATTATTATTTTTTTTTTTTGAGAGCACAGATCTCCTGTGATTCAAAGGAAAAATACTCACCAATAACCAGTGTCTGTTTATTGTATGACAGTGCTCACTGGCTCTGATAGAAGACCATTCTCTTCCAAGACAACGAGTAGTCAGCTCCTTTGTGTGCATAAGTGACACTTTGCCATGTGACTAATTATTTTCCTAATTAGCAGCTGTCAAACAATTATTATGATTGTTGTTCATTATCACTGTTATTATTTGCTTAAAATATCATTATTTTCAATTAACTGATCATACCAGCCTTATTCTGAAACAAGCAGCTATTCATCATCAATACAAAGGTCAGATATCAATATTTATAGATTATGCCTGGCTAATGTAAGAGGTGCAAATTCCTTCATACCAGCATAACCCTGGTATACCCGATTCCAACATGCTGGAGCCTTGCACTGATGCGGCACAGTACCAGCAAGCTCCCCATCCCTGCGTGTGGAGAGAGTATTTCATCCTCCTCAAGGAGTGCTGCGTAAGGGGTGTTACCTCTACCCAATGTATTTCATGAGATAAGAGCAGCTCATTAATTTTAATGGCTCTGATATTATTATCAGGCTGGAATTTACAGGAAGGATAATGGGTGGTTGTTTGTTGCTGCCTTAAGCACTGATCTCAGTGCTAAAGTGTGTACAGCCAACGCACAACACAAGCAGTTGTTTTGCATCTGAATTCACCTTAGGGCTGTGGTCAACATTTTTTAAACAGCCCACAATTTTAGAACTTTCTTCTTTCTCCAAACAGAAAATATTCAAATTTTCAAAGGGCCAGTAGAAACAATAACACTTTTTTATTTTTTTTATTTTTTTAAACAGATGTTCCAAATCTTCCAAACTAACTCAATTTTCAACCTGTTTAAGTTTTGCATTAATGAAATAAAATAATTCCAAGTCTATTTTCTGTAATCAAAATGAGAATACACATAGGCATTCAAGTGGTATTTTAATCTGTTTTTCTCCTTGTATAATGACACACATCCCTATTCAGTTAGGTGACTCATCATATTCTTCATCAGCAGTGTGCTCTGAAAAACAGCAAAATGCATTCCTAGCAATTAACTACTTCTTTAAAAACTTATAATCAATCAAGATTTATAGAAAGAAACAAGGTTAAGCCCTATTTGTGTCATTTAAAATGATAGTGTGGTCTATTTCTCTGCAGCGTTTATTTTAAAATGGCAGCATGGTATGTGATTCATACCCAAACCCACCTGTCACATAATCATACGTTTAATTCCATTTAACCACCTACATGCATCCACTTGCTTTTCACCTTTATTCCTTGCTCTTTCATGCTTCGCCCAGACTAATGTGGTCCCAGAGCTCCTCTAAAGCAGCAACAAGACATGTTTGATATCTTTTTTATTTTTTAAATTGCACTTATGAGCTTTCAATTGTTCTTCAGCTTTGTTGCCCACTTAGATTACTAATATGCTGCTAGAAAAATCCAACTCTGCTAAAAGCACAGTAGATACATCTAAGAAGAGGAGCATGTTTCGCAGATGCTGCACAGCAGGCAATGCAGAGAGGATCTTTGGATCTCCACTGATCAGTCCTCACCCAGTGCGTGAGGCCCTGCAGCCAGACCACATAAATGGGACATCCCAAGCCTCATAGCCACGTGGATTAATGTCAGACAGTTCAATTAGTTTGACTTCCCCGTGCAAATGGGATTCAGAAAGTTATAAAGTGAATGACCTGAATGAAGCTGTTTCTTGTGGACAGTTTGTTATCTGTGTAGGTATGGATCAAGCTACATCTGCAAAGAATGGTGGGGTGAAAGCCAGACCCTTACACAAGGATTTTGTCCCCAAAATGAAAAACATTTCAGAGTCATGACTAGTTCAGTAGGTGGTAATCAAATATTAAGATTCTTACTTAAATATCATACTTATTTTCATTAGCCAGTGAAGAAGAAATACTATGAGGAATTTGGAGGATGAATAATCTTAGTGCAGAAAAGGATGCCAAAATCTTCATAATTATAAAAGTTGCAAATCTCTGAGCAGCATGGAACAGATTCCAGCAAGACAACCTGTGGCAAGCTCTATCACAAAAATATTGCTGGAGTTTTCTCTCTGCCTATGCCTACTCAATAGGCATATCCTATTTGAGTGAGGAATTTTAAGATAATTTTATCCAAGACTTTCAGTAAGGCTGATTTAGCCCATGAGTTTGATGTAGGCTAGTTTAGCATTGAAGTAGGCTGGTTTAGCAACAGGAATCAATATATTAGTTTAAGGACCAATATATTAGTTTAGCAAAAGGAATCAATGAGTGTTGGTTCTAAAACTTCCCAGTTTAGCTTTGCATGGTGTGTGAATAGTCTTGGTTTTTTGTTTTGTTTTGTTTTGCTTTGGTTTGGTTTGGTTTAGTTTTTTTCACTGATCCAGCTTTGGAGAAGCACTGAAGTCACAAAAGACTACTTTCATCTTTGCAGGCACCAGGTGCAAGGAATTCTACCTTTCATGTATATTGTTTTGGGTTATAGTGCACCAAGATAGGACATTGCTCATTATGGCATAACAAGCAATGGAAACTTGCCAAACTGGGGTAAAGCAGCTAAAGGTTGGCTGAATGTCATCATGATGAAGTTGATGGTGGGAAAATGAGGAGGAAGTAAGTGGTTGAAGACTACCTGAGGCCCCTACCACACATGCCCAGAGGGACACTGGCATATGAGTTCTTTGAAAAGAATGAATATGTATGCTAATGTTCTGCATGTACATATGTCTTCACCTTCAAAATGTAGAACTTCAACTCTGAGAGGACGTTCTCGATGGTCAAGCTACTCAGTACATATTGAGAGGAATAAAGGAACGCTGCTATCTAACACGACGTTGGAGTTAGAGAGTTTTCTTCCTGAATTTTGGATGACTGGTTGCTCCTGAGCAGTTCACTGTGGTCCATTTTTCACAGCGCTTCTTCCCCAAGGTTAGCTGCAGCTCGTGCCTGGGGACTGGCTCCTTGAAACCCAGGTGGTGGAGAGGAATGAAAAGTCAGTGAGACACCTACACCAGTAGACATTATGATGCGAATTTTAGTGATATTTTTTGTGAGTCAACTGTGTGTAGCTTGAGTACAGACTGTGACAATGGAATGCTGTGGAGGGAAGGGCACAGTGCAGTACTAGCTCCACCTCTCACGCTTGCCACACACTCAGCTGAACTAAACCCACATGCATTACACATGGCATGCACTTGTTCCACTTGGTGAGTAACACAGTGATTACTGGTAATAAGATTTTAACCTACCTACACGTGTGTGCCTGTGAAGACGTGTTTTTGCCAGACATAAGTTTCCTTGTTTAATTATTAAACATGGGCTTGTGTTATTTCATAAAATAATTTAGCAAGTTAACATGCCTGCTGTGGAAGAAATATCCACGACTCTTATGTAGCGCTGACAAATGATGAAATTTTCAACAGCTCAAAAAGCTCACAAAAAGTGATTTTAATTAGTTTTGTGACGGCTCACAGATAAAGCATTTTTGATGGATTTGGACACCCATTTAAATGAGTAAATCGTGCTTCTTCAAGGTGGAAATCAACTTCTCTGTGCTATGTCTCAAACCACACCAGTGTTCAAAATTAAAAATTATGGCCACAAATAATTTGTGCATTTTGATACACTGGCAAAACATAGTCCCGTGAAAAGTGAAAAATATGTATCTGCCTATTCCATTTTGATAATGAAATTCTGAATTCTGTCAGTTGGAATTTTAGCAGTTGGAGCAGTTCATCTGCCTTCCAGAAGTGCCTCTACCTCCTTTTCTCTGTGACTGAAGTGAAATTTTAGAGTGGATCAAAGCAGACCTAAGAAAATCTGCAGGAGGAATCTGTTCTGATCTCACCTCATGTGTGGTAAATGCCCAACTAATCTAGTTTCAAGGTGCCAAGTTGTTATCCTGAACATGCCTATAAGCCACACAGCTTTATTCCACCCACCAGGTGACAGAATATACACATAACACTTTTTTTCCTCTTCTTTAAGTCCGGTTTCATGCTGTGATTGCTACAGCTGTTTCTCAGCTCATGCTGTAGAGGGAAGACTGTAAGAAACAATTACAGACTACCTCTGAGCAGTGCTCTTGGAGCACAGATGCCACAACACAGCAACCCTTTTTCCATCTCACTGTCTACAGGAGCACTCTGTATTTCTCTATCATTCATGTTATTATCACTGGGCATGTGGTGACCCAGTATTTACCTCTGTAAGTAGCTCTGAGTCAGTGATTCCTAACGCTTACCTGCAGGAATGCAATAGATGACAACAGGTTGTTCAAATTCCAGTGGATTCCTGTTGCATCAGAAGCTCATCGAGTTCCTGCCTTGCCTTTGTAACCACTAATTTGGCTAACAACAAATGCTCAGTCATAGAATAGCTTGAGAATGACATTGTGCATTTGCAAAAAAGATGGGCTTGATGCATTGTTTTGTGTAAAATAACTTCCCAGTTTTCACACTGACTTTAGTAAGAAAAAGACGTAATTAACAGTTCTCTCTGTACCCTTTTGAAAAGAAACTGTGCACTCCTGAAAATCAGCACCCCTTTTGTGGCAACATGCACTCTTTTGGCTATTGGCTAAGCAGCACGTGGCAGCCTCTCCCTCTGCTCTGCTCCAGGTTCACTGCCGCAATTTTTAAGTTGTGTACTCTGCAGACCAGAAATGCTGAACTTGGGACAAGGGCAGAAGGCTGGAGCTTCTAACCAGGGGCTGGTGGGGCTGCTACAGAGGTGATCTGGCTTTTAGCTGCAAGGGACCTGTGCGCAGGGCAAAAGACATGAGTGGTGTTTCTGAACTGGCATGTAGAGCCATGTCAGTGTTAAGCAGCAAATCAGAACCCTGCTTGTGTCACCTAAGCTAAGCTCATGTGCCTTGTCTAGTCTGCAGAGGGAAAAGTGTTAGTATTAGCATCTTGGAACAGTGAGTTAGTCCTTTTAGCAAATTTGGAACCACGATATTTTAAAACAATATGGTAGTAGGCTCACTGGCCACCCGGGACCCAGGTTTCATGGTTGCTTTACCTGGGCTCACAAGACAGACACAGCTCAGTGTGCCAGCACACACTGCACCTCCAGACAGGCATGGGATCTGTCTCCCACAAGCCCCCTTCTCTTCGAGGAGCGGTCCTCTTCCACAGAGTAGGAAGAATGTGAAGGATGTAGTTGCACAGCAGTTTGGATACGCCGTGCAATTACATGGCAGCTTTCAAAAACAAGACAATTTGCTGCTCTTGCACCCCTCAGTGGGCAGGAGCAGTGCTCGACTTCAGAGCTTTCGGGGTTGAGAGCACTGTTGAGGCAAAGCTATCAGCATGTTTCTGCCAGCATCCACATCCTGGTGGAAAAGCACCTGACTTTGGGTGACATCTGTGAAACACCATGTGGCAGGAGCCTGGGGTGTCTCACGGCTGCACACCCCAAATGTGTACTGCAGCAGACTGTGGGAACACAAACTTGTTAGCCCCGCTGACCTGAGTGTGTGCAAAAGGAATTGCAAGCAAGACCTTTTGATACAGAAGTTTTTAAGCTGTCATTAATGATTTTTATTCTGCCTCCATTTTATCCAGAACTCAAATTACAAGTGATAATTGCTTCTGAAGTGCATTTAAGCTGTGTAATTTTTATACTTAAAATTAATGCACTAATGAAATGCTTCTTCTGGTACTCTGTTAATGCCTCTCTGAATTAAGGGAGCGTTCTGTGCCCAGTGCAAATGTATTTAGTAACTGGTTCCCATGGAGCTCTGGTAAACTTCTGTTTTGATCTTTTTATTTTTCTACCAGTTAAGGCTTCTCTGAACAGTATGAATGCCTCACATCCAAGGTGCAATGAGGGATAAGGATAGGTTGCTGGTCTGGTTAAGAAGAGTGAAAATGTGTGGGATTTTCTGTTGACCTGGAAGATTTTCCTTGTCATGTTTTTACAGCCAAAAAGAATCTCCTTTTGAGAATGACTAATACTGCAGGCACCAAGAAGTGGTTTCTGATCAGTAGACTCCAGGAAGAGATAAGAGTGTACCACTTATAGTGTTGTGGAACAGCACAGACTGATTTCTTGAAACACTGCGTAAATTTCATTAGGATTCAGCTGAGCCCCCTGTTTGTACTTGTGCCTTGGATCCAGCAGTGCATAGAAATAAATGGTACTGAGACTGGGAAAGGAGAACAACTTGGGCAACCTCTGAAGAAAATTACCACGGCACAACTGGTCAAATGCACCTCTGTAGACCTCACCAGGTGTATTTTAAAAAGAACTCAAAAATGATATAAAAGATATGAGGGTTGGAAATATGCTCCGGAGCTGATACGAACAAGAGTGCGCTCAGGCCAAAGCTGTACCAACTTTCATTTTTACTGAACTGGGAGTAAAGCAGCACTGTTATTTTAGTGGATTTTTGACACTTTTTAGCACTGAATAAATACATGTCTCTAAAGGCTGTGCTGAAACTATTAAACTGGGATGTCCAATGAGGAATGACTTCAATGTGCAGGCACAGCTCCTTCCACCTTTTCTTCTCTCACCCCTGCTCAGCACCATCCCCAGCCCTGTGATCCATCCACACGCTATCCCAAACCACAGCATCCCAATCAGACACCATAATCATAGAATCATAGAATAGCCTAGGTTGAAAAGAACCTCAAAGATCATGTAGTTTAAACCCCCCCTGCTGTGGGCAGGGTCGTCAACCACTAAGATCAGGCTGCTCAGATGGATCTGGCCAAAGCACGGGTCTTCTGGGACAGGCTGAAGATCAGCCCCAGCTGAGCTGCCAGGGTTTGGATGGTTTCTGACATCTCTTTTGCTCTTCAGTCCTGCACAACATTGAACATTGTTACCACTGGGGATCCCCATAAGCTCTCTGTATTCCCCAGCACCTACCCCACTGCAGCATCCTTGCCAGTATTAAGGGTATTGTTTTCCCATGTCAGCTATTCATGAGTTTATGAGCGGCGAACCATGCTGCTACTTATTGGCCAGAGCTGGAACAATTTCAGTCCCAGCTGACCCAGAAGCTTCACTGGAAATGACACTACTTTGTCTTGCCACAACTCAGTGGAAAGCATGCAAAGCAGGCTTCACTGAGGTTGGAATTTCATTCAAGCAACCAAAGCAAAGTTCCAACAGAAACCACAGGTACTTTCTGAGACACACTGCAAAGTGTACTCGTTGAGGAAACCACTGCTAAATATAACAGACTGATGACAAGATAAGATTTCATGCAGCAGGAAAGATTTCTCCACCAGCTTCACTGGCATAAACATTCAAGGTGTAGGAAACCTGGCAATGGAGGGGGTGGGTCTGGGGGTAAACAGCCTTAATTTAGTACTGAGTAGATCCTTCAAAATCATGTTTTCATAAAGTAATGGAAAATATAAGCCTGAGATAATCCTTTCAGTGCGACAAATAAGGTGGAATAAAATGTGTTGATTACAAAGAAATCACTGCAAGAAATAAATGCATTTCCATGTTCATACTGTGCTATTGCAAATGATTCATAAGGGAAGTGATATGTACAGAAACAGCTTATGAATGACATGATTTAATGTAGGAGAAGAAAAAACTGAGATGGAAAAAAGATCTTGCATGAGTAAGACTAAGTATTTTCTTGTATTTGGAAACTAAATGGTGAAGATGTTGGAGATATGGCTGAAGTACTAGTGCTGCTACTTGTGATGCTGTTGGCTAATTGACAAACCTTAGCTCCTGCAGATCTCACTTTGTTTCTGTTCCTTTGTGTGCTGATTTTAAGTACTTCTACAATAAAAGAGGTGTAGCTGTGTGAAAATATGCATGTTTTATCAGCTGTTCAAAGACCAGGAAGGGACAGGGTTTATTGTATCCTCCGATGGACATGCCTGTGCAGAAGGGGTGATGTTATGAGCCTTTCCAGCTCGGCAACACCCAGTGTGCTCGCAGCTTGCCTTCAGTCAGCATGCAGTGCAAATTGGCAGCACTCATTCCTCATCTGTGTGTGGTTGCAGGCAAAAATAATAGCTTGAACAGGCTGATAGACAAACCTGGAAAACAGGAAAACTAACTGGTGGGACGCTGTAATAAATATAATATAGAGATTGAGAGCACAACTGGTAAGCAAGTAGATAATGAACTGATGAGAAGGATGCCTGGATTCCATCAAACTGGGGCAGACAAAAGGCACCAAAGATAGCACACTAAGAGGCAAGGGCTGAATACGTGGTGCTTGAGTATGTGCTCAGCACAAGGAAAAACTACCCCGCTAGAAATGTGTGCTCAGTGCACGATGGATGCTAGCAGCCAACAAGCCCCATGTAAAACAGAGGAGGCTGTTTGAGCTCAGGTCCTGGTGGGCAGTGGTGTAGCTGCCGCTCAGTGCTGGGTGCACACTTGGATGGCTGTGGAGACCTGGGGGGTTGCTGTGGCACCAGTGACTCTCTACAACGTGCTAGCTAGGTTCAGTCACTGCCCTGTGGGTGGGAGAAGAGGAGGGGAGAAAACTTTTGGCAAGAAAGAGGATGACTGGGAGGATGCAGGGTGGTGCTGTCTCACTCCAATTTATAGGAGAGAGAGGAGATTCTTTGATATACACCCGGCGTGAACAGTGTTGGTCCAACCAGTTTATTACAAATCTTAATCAGGGAAATGGGGAAGGAGAGGATGGATACTGTTACCAATTCGGGTGATGGGGAAGGGAAGGCAGACGATAGAAAAGATAGGAAAGAAGCAAGAATTGCATTAGGCGGGGATAGTCACCATCCAGATCCAGCAGCGGTCCCATTGCACACTGTTCCAATGGTCCGAGGCAGAAGAGCAGGGGTGTGAGCAGCAGCAGCAATGGCTGGCCTTGGGCAGCAAGCAGTTATGAGGAAGAAGCGTCGAGCTCCAGGAAAAAGCAGCAGGTCTCATGTAGCAGGCACAGGAGAGAGTCTGTCAGCATGCAGGGATCAGTTCATGAGGGTTCAGATGGCAGAACACCTATCCTCATAGTGGTCAATCCCTCTTTTATCCACCATTTTTCCTGCCTACATGACATTCCTGAGTGCTTGAGTAAGAGTCATGTGAGTACCTCCTGAGATAGCTATCTCCCCCAAGATGGGTCCACACAAAGGACTGTTCTCCTGTTCTCCAGACACTGAGCTGCAGCTTCTCTCTTTCTCGTTGCCCCAGGACGTGTCCATCTATGTCCCTTAGACAGAGGATTTCCCAACCCTTGCCCAGGACTTGCTTGGACTTGTTCATCAGCAATCTTTGAGGCAATGGCATAAAAAACAGTAATCTCTTACAGGTGCCACTGGAAGAGTTCCATCCTGCATGGGGAGCATGAGCAGAGGGGATCACTGCCTGGCAGTGTTTTGCTGGCAATGTAAGCACCATAATGGCAGGCAACAGTTC
This sequence comes from Oreortyx pictus, assembly GCA_036925125.1. NCBI lineage: Eukaryota > Metazoa > Chordata > Aves > Galliformes > Odontophoridae > Oreortyx > Oreortyx pictus. The sequence goes on along the minus strand of JAUPFR010000004.1, from coordinate 59,611,921 downwards.
GACCCTGGAGCTGTCAAAAACTCCTTGCAGTATTCTGCAGCAGCACTGCATCTGCTGACAGACAAGTGGCTGTTTATAAAACTAACTAAACAAATAATGTAAATAGCTTGGTTGACCCCAAAGCCATCCAGGTGAAGAGGCTTGTCCTGGACCTTAGCACAGACCATCAGCCTGGGGAGCTCTGGGCTCTGAGAGATGTAACTTCCTCTCCTCCTGGAAACACAAGGTAACTCAGTAACACTGGACAAGCAGAGAAACTATTACACTGGGCCTAATTCATAGATTCATTAGGTTGGAAAGGACCTACAAGATCATCTAGTCCAACCATAATGGCTCAGGGCATTCTCTCCAGGGACAAAAGACAAAGCCAGGACCTCATGCTGCTGACACAATGCAATGCAATGCTCCAGTGAGCCAGGACCAAGCACAGAGCCCAGGTCCCTTGCCTGGCAGCTGGGCAGAGAAGAACCTGCCACATGGACTTTCTCCCACTCTCCTTCCTTCTTTCTGCAGAGTTCCGTGGTTTGCATGATGTGGAAAGATGGAAGAAGCACACAAAATGGGAGCAGTGAGTATTTCGGGCAAGGAAAATGTACATGAGGAAAAAAAGTTAATCTTTCATGAGAGGAAGCTTGTCATCTAAAAGTTCCTCAGAATTAGTAAAATGAAATCAGAAAGAAGGAGGTTAATTTCACAACACCATACACTACAGTCTGATTCCATTCTTTCTCACTGAAGGGTTAAAAAATCTTTTATGAGAGGAAAGAGTTTAACATAATTTATATTAGAAATTTTGATTGTTGCAGTAAAGAAATCAGGGCAATTATTTTTATTCATGCTTATATTCTGGTACTGACATTTTATGACTCCTAGGCCTGTGGGACCTTGCTGAAAATCTCTTAATGATACTGTAATCCGTGTCTCAGCAAATCAGTATAGTTGGCATGCTGGCAGGGGTAGGGCTAGGCAGGGGTAGAATGGGACCTGAGCAGGAAAGTGGGAACAGCCACTTTACATCACACACCTCCTTCCAGCTCTAGGGCACTTATCAGTGAGCTCCAGCCACTGGGGTTACAACAGAGATGAATTTAGCTTGTTATCTGTGGAACTTTGCAGTAGCGTTGTTGTTGCTGTCTCTGTGTTGCTCTTGAAGACATTCGTGGCATATGGGATGTACTGAAACACAAAAATCCTTCAATTACTCACCAAGTGCTGTGAAACTTGTAGGTGGCTCAGTATTCAAGCAAACAGCATTTTCAGTGCCCAATTATTAGCAGGATGCTGTGTACTTGAAAATTTTGTAGACGATTAGTGCGGGCAGGGGAACTGAAACATTTCAGATTATTTTATAGGTCTATTACCTAAAGTGCATCAGAATCTGAATGTTTAACAGCTAGTTTGGGGTGTGTTTGTAATGCCTGGTTTGCTCTTTGGGGCAGAGCCCAACCCTGGGCATGTACTTTCCTAGCTTCCATTCAGAGCAAGCTCTAGGCATTCATCAGCTCGCAAAATCCCAGCTATTTAATGGAGATAAACCAGTGCACAGAACACAAGGCTGTCTTGTCAGAGGTGGCTTTGAACATCTATATTAAACTCTGAGTAAATAATTTATTAGTAATTACAAAAAATGTTTAAGAAGAACACTTCAAGTTGACAAATCATCTTTGGTAGGATATACAAAGAGGAATATAGAGCCCATGTCAAAGAATTATTTAGCAGGAGATCATATGAGCAACTGGGGAAGTGTTACAGGAAAGCAAGAGAGTATCCTGCAATATAGGTTATGACAGCTGGGACTGAGTATATTATTTCAGATCTACATATCAAGATAGCTTTGCCTCAAAATGAACTAGAAAAAATAAATTGGGAAGGAGCTGATTCCCTGACATTGAGGAGGATGGGAAAAGCCAGGTGGCTTGGGATGTGCAGAAGGTATTTTTGGAGTTACGGATTAAAAGAAGACAGAATTCTTGCCAATGTGTCATATTGCAGGGACAGTTGCCATAGCACCATCTGCTGCTAAGAATAGATTTCTATAAGCCAGCGGTAGGTCAAAATATTGCAAGAGGAATTTTTTTTCATTGGATTCAAACAAATTCAGACAAAACAGAGGACCATGTACACAAATGCTGAGAAATATGAGATGTAGCTCATGCATGCCAGCCTCAGGAAAGGCTGAGGTGGGGTGATTTGACAAGGCATTTGGGATTTGATGTGCGGTCCCGTGACAGCAAAGCAGCCTGTGATACATAGCCCATCACACCTGCACCTTATTTTGGGAGGCAAGGTGGCAGAGCTTGGATTACGAGGCGTATTTTAAAATAGAAGATTTTCTTCAATAATGGAAGGATTGAGGCAAAACAATGATCTGAGACAGCATTTCCCCTCACCCATCAGTTTTTCCTCTGTAGGAAATCTGGCAGCAAGTCTGATATGAAAGAGTTTAGTGTCTCAAACAATGAAGTTTCCTCTTCACATCTGCCTTTGCAACTTGGCTGGCACTACAGCTGCCAGTGTGAATGCAGCAGGGCAACCACCAGAAGCACACCAGTGGCACTGTGACAAGGCTGCTTCTGCCAGCTGCAAAAATGCCTTCTCCCAGAACAGCTGGAAGTGGTCTGACTGTCTGAACATGCACTGTGCAGTGGGGCTCCATGGGAACTGCTATTGCTCCCTCAACAATTAGCAGGTAGAGTCAAGGAGAGGTAGATCTACACATAACTGTTGCTGGTACCACAGGGAACCACAGTTCAACTGGAGAAGCACGCTGCCAATGTTCCACTCTGTAAAGTGTGACAGACCCACCTTTGCTGCCTCACCTAGGCTAGGCTGCACACCCAGTCTGTGATGGGTAATTTTGTACAAGTGTTTGTTATGAGTTGGAGCAGGGCTGAAAAGCAGAAATTGGAGAAATCTTCAGGAATAAAAACAAAAGATAATGAGACACTCCATAAAAATGCCCTCTTTTCGTCACTTAGGGTATTTCTGACAAAGACAGCACTCATTTATGGGATGCGCAGTGCCATCCCTCATCAGAGATTTGATGAAATCCAAGAGCCTTGCTGCTGACTGGTAAGCTATGGCAGAGGTTGCAGACTCCTATTCAGTAATTGTGGGGGATTATTGTGTTCTACTGAAATGTCAAAGAATGGGAGAACAGGGTAAGGAAGAACAGAAAGGTAACAACATGAGTCTGTCATCTTCAGGGGATGTCAATTAAGTATGCTGACTCCATGGAAAAACACTGATTCACATTTTGCGTCTTTGCACTCCTACAGCTTGTTCTGTGCAGAGTATCTGCAAATTGCCCATGTACTGCTCTCAGCACAAGGAAAGTTTTTGGAACTTGGGCACATACATAGACAAAGGACTTACACTGGTAATAAAAAACAGCAGTCAGTTCTAGAAAGTCATCAGTGTAGTAATAACTTCCTTGTATTCTTTTTCTTACATGCTTGAGGTACACACAGAATTTCCCATGGCGCGATGAAATCTTTCTTACTTTTTCACTGTGACATTCATGAGAAGACGTCCACTGACTGTATGCATTGATTCCACAAATATCTGCACGATGCTGTCTCTTTTCCTTTCTGTTTCACCTTTATCTCTCTGTACCAGTTCATCTTTGATAGGATTAAATCTTGTTGTATTAGAAATGCCTATATGCTGGGCTGCAGTACAAACCTTTGATGTACACAAAAAATTTCCCATGAAAATATATAAGAGGTGAGAGATGAAAAAGTCCCTAAGCATCTATGAATCAGTGGTAGGGATGACAAAGAGAATAGTTACTGGTTTATTGAACTAGGCTTTCTAGAGGACACTAGAATGTGCTGCTGGCAAAAAAACAGTATGCCTCTTCTTACTGCAGCCTAACTTACCAGTTCCGTGAAAAGCATGCTCTGCTTATGCTGACCTATAAACAGGATGATTCTGGTAGTATGGCTCAGAAATAGAAATCAGGTGACAGTCAGCGTGGGGACAGTAAACAGGTGGACTGCTCATTACTTGGAATGTCCTATAACAATATCATCTTTGTAGTTATGAGGAGAAATGTGAAGAAACATAGGTACTCTAAGCAGAGAAATCTCTTTGTGACTGTGCTCTCTGCATGAAGGTTTGAAGAAGCTAGGAACGAGCACACAGGAAATGTCCGGATGTGGAAAAAATGAAAATAAAGTATAAGAGTAGAAGTAGGATGATCAGAACTGAGCAACTGGGTCATTTCTCTCACTGTGTTTTATTTAGGCCAAAATCACTGCATTATGTAGAGGACACACTTATGGGATGGAGGTCCACGGGCTGCAAGGAGACACCTGCTCACTAAAATCCAGCATGCCGTTTAGTAAGAGGAAAATAGCTGTTTCAGCTCTGTATGAGACAGGGTCAGGATCCTGGAGAGCATGCTGAACTATTTGTGGTAGTTCCCACATACAGGTGTGCTGGGTGGTACAACACATGACATACAGCTGTGAGGCTGTAATGAGAAGGCAGAAGGCATCTCCATATGGAGCTGGCAATGTTTAAACCCCCTGCAAACTGGAGTCACAGACTGATGCCCAACATGCAGCCATCTTGCCCATGCAGATCGCTTGGGCGATAGTTCTGCCTTCCTACAGGACAGTGGGCTTGCTCCATCTCATCTCCCTTGCAGAGGGAGATGTTTGCCCCAGTGCTGCAGCATGGGGAAGCCCAGCCCAGCGTAATACTTCCCCAACGTAATACTTACGTTGAGAAACATGTAGTAATAATACTATGAATTGTCAATATATACATGTTTTGAGTCACTGACTCTATAGAAAGGAAACAATTTGGGTCATACTAAGGCAGAATAATATATATACATATTTTTCTGTGATGTCTGAAACCAGTTGAATACATACACATGCAAAAAGAACTTCTCAGTCAAGGAATCAGCTCAACCCACTTTCCCACATCACTGAGAAATGAAGAGCTTCACCCCTCACTGGGTGCCATACCCCGTGTTTCTTCCCTCTTTGCTATTGATTTCTCATTCCGTTTTCCTTTTCCCCCACTATTGATGTTTCTTGTTTTCTCTCCTAGCTTTCCTTCAGCTTTCTCCATTGCTCAGAGACGCAGGCAACAAACACCTCCATCTTTACCAGATGTAGCTGCTGCTTTTCCCATTCATCTGCCCCAGTTTCACCTCATGCTGAGCCAATGGCAAACAGAGACATCAATCTTGGAAACAGCAACAGTGCAAGGAATTTAATCTGCAGCCCTTCCCTGGGGAGACCAGACCTGTGTGAGGTATCTTTTCAATATATGTTGCTGCTGGCTATAAGAGGAGAGAAAAACACCTATTGTTTCCCTTTCATGCTCTCTGCTTTCTCAGTGATATTTACTTATTGTGGTTTTTATCCACTTTCACTTACACAGTTCAGAAGAAGGGCTCTTTATGTAGAAGTCAGGGAAGAAAAGAAAAAGCTGACCAGAAAAAGTCAGCTAGGTAGCATTTTTCTACACTAAAGCAAATAGATCAGCAATTCCTGGCAAATACTTCTCTTGCATGGTGTAAGTAAAATAATCTCAGATGTTGTAACTTTGAAACAGCAGCACATGCCTTTCCTTTTCAAAAAGCTCTTTACAGGCATTATCATCACAAAATCTAAAATTGCCAACTTGAAAATAGGAAAAAAAAAGCTCCAGGATAATAGAAGTTTAATAGGAATGAGCACAAAATAATGTTGGTCTGTTCCTTTCCAAAAGGCAAAGAAGGGTTGCTAAAGCATGGTACTAAACCCCTCTGTGAAGACTGCTATTTCAAAGCAAAAACATCCATCTTAATTCTTGTATCCTGTAGAAAGAAATGAAGTCATGTATTGGTACAATTCTAAGAGACATTGTTAGAATTTGGTTTCTCCCATTTTCTCCTACGCTGGTTTCTGAGGGCAGCACTGTTACGGAGTGCAGCCCTGTGCCTGGCACCCTCTGGTAGAACTAGGTTTTTCAGCCCCTCCTTCGACCATAACCCATGACCAAGTGATGTGAGACCCCTTGTCCCAGGTCAGGCTGACAAGGCTTTAACCTCTATTACTCGGGTCCTAAAACAAAAGTCCTAAATGCAAGATTTTTACTGTAAAAGAAAAAAAAAAAAAGGTTTCAAGCACTAAGCTACTGCTTGCAAGCATCTTTAGGTTTTGCAATGCCGTTTAGCAGAATGTCCTGGAGGCCTTCTCCTCCTGTGCTTACAAATGTATACAAATGTATGTGGAAGACATTTTTTTTTCCTGGTAACATCCCAGCCCGATGGTTGTGCACCACTCCAGTGAAAGCACCACCAAGGTGGCTGTTGGTTAACTTAGGTTGACCACACCTGCTGGCTCAGGTTGGCTGTCACTCCTGCTGGAATCCCATTAGGACCAAAGCCCACCAAGGGCTCCCTGTGCTGAGGCAGAGGACACTGCTGAGTGACTGCATTCTCTATGGCAACTAATCAAGAGGAAGATGTCTGCTGTGGGGAAGAACTGTGCTCCTGGCCACCAAGGTCCTAGGTGTGGGCTGATTTGCTGTAGATGGTAGCAACGATAGTAAGGCTGACAAACCAGTCTGTGAGATGGGACTCAGCGCTTGCTGAGGTGCAGACACTAAAGCTGCAGATGACTTCACTTAAGGGTTTGCAGAAAAGGCAGGCAGCTTAATCCCCTCTGGGAACACTGGGCTGAGAATAGCAGCATGGGCATAGTACCCAAGCACTGCCTGGGATACTTGTCTCCCCTGAGCTGCTGTTTTTTCAGAGTTTTGTAAGGCATGTTTATTTCTAACCCATTAATCAGTTACAAGAGGTGCCATTTTGTGGCTAACATTTGCTGGTCAGGATACCCAAGGCTACCTGCAAGGCAAACTACACTCTGTTGGCTGTGGGGTCTGCTGCTGGAATTGTCCCTCACTTTGATTAGCTGGGTTTTTAATGCTGTACCAGCCAATTAACGAGGAAAGAATAGAAATACATTTTATGTTATGTTAACAATACCAGGCCATTTTCTCCTTCCTCCTATTACCCCATTATTTTACCTCTCTGATGCAGGCACAGTTCTCTTATTTGGGAGGACATAAGTGCTACATTTCATCAATCATGCTGGGTTTTTTTTTGTTGGTTTTTTTTTTTTTTGTTAAGTCCTTTGCTATTGCCATGCTATTATGGAAAACTGCAGAACAAAATAGGCACCTCTCTACTGTTATTAGTTTTTGTGTCATTGCCTGAAACCCTTGTATTAGGAATGCTTTGTATAGCAGTCTCAAAGCTGTGTAAACAGGTTTTATAAGCATATTTTTCTTAACTCAGTTGACATTACACTCAAAATTAAGTTCACCTTTTGTTAATTCAGTGACTTTACTAGTGCTAAAGGTACTTTTCATTCAGATAAAGTGTTGCATGTACATATATGTACATGTGTATCCATCTGTACACGGTATAAATGTACTACAGCTCAGGTTTCCCATTCCATACATGTGAGATGACTGCTCTCTTCAGATGAAAAACAACTCCTATCACTGTGTATCCAAGTAGCCACAGACACAAAAAATCTTCTGAGCTTTTGATCACATCAGCTGTTCTCTGAGCATTAATTCCTATCTAGGAAAAACTACTAAAATGCACACAAGTCTTTGTTCACTTCAGATTACATGAAACCAGATGGTTCAACCCTCCTGACCCATCCAGGAATGTACCTGGATCTTTGTGGAGAGTATGGGATCTCCTGATGTTAAACTTGGAGTCTGAGCAGGGTGGAGGATTTTTAAGAGGGCACAGGACTTTTCTGTGCACAGGATGCCATGGCAATATCACCAACAGTGGCTGGGGAAGGTTTTGATCGGCAGGAAGGTTTGGATCTGCAAGGATGGCCGGGGCCATCCACTGGGGCTTAAGTGCCACCGTCACAATTGATCTCAGGGTACAGCATCACCACCACTTCTCTAGCTGTAGCTGGGGGTGATATCCCATGGAAGGGCTCTCAGCAATTGCCAGTGGATTGCAGCAAATGCACAGAAGAGCATGTCTTTGATGGAGAAAGGAATGATGCTTCTTCAGCTGGTCTTGCTGTTTTTCTGTCTATGCTTTTTTAAAGATGATATTTTCTAAGTTTCTTCATGCTCCTGGGAGAGGGAGAAGCAGATAGACAGTGAAGTGAAATGTTAGGTTAGTCAGTAGTAAGTAGTTGTTGAGCCCCTCCAGGTGGTATATTAGATATACATGACACCTGTTTGCAAGTGTACTCATGCTTTCGAAATGATACCTTAGGTTTAACAAAAGGTGCAAATCCATCCTCAGGAGTGTTCTGCACGTTAGATGGACTATTACATCTAGTGAGCTTCATTGTGCATGCAGGTGAGGAGTGGTTTTCCTTTTTTGAATGGTCTTACAATCAAATTCTAGGTAGAAAGGGGATTTATTTTTTCCCTTTCTGTAACAAAACAATGTTGGAGATAGATCTGACAAACAAGTGGGAATATCTATTTTGAGAAATCTTGACTTCAATAGGAGTAGGTCTGCTTTTAGTTGCACCTCCACAAAATTCCATCCCAAATTTGAGCAAAAAGGGATGTACAGTTTGCAAAGCAATGGAAGAATCATACTGCTTGAAGCACGGCAGTGTATTTGTGGAAAGTGACTCAGCAAAGATGCTGCAGAAAGCTTGTCTTAAAAAGCAGCAACAAGAGAGCTTGGTAGGCAGCATGGTACAGGCAATATTTTGTGGAAATGCCACATAAAGCTAGGATTATTATAGCTTGTCATTCACGGGGCTTAGCTGGTGGCTATGTTAGAGGAGGTCTTGCATAGACAGCAGCTCCCTGGAAACTGCTGAAATAAAGTGTTTGTGACTTCCATGAAAGGAGACAGACAAAACATATGATTTTAGTATGCAGAACTGTCAACATGCCATTATTTACTCCGTTGTTTACTCAAAGGCAACTTCATTAGTGATGTCAAGTGAGCACCTCAGAGGCCCATTCTAGCAGCTGGCAACCTGTTTACTTTGGCTGTAATGGTGAGATATTTTTAAACACAGCAGAAGGAACAGTGTAGTGACCTTGCCTTGGATCAGCATTGCATTTTCAGAAGCTTAGGAAAGTATTTTTACTCTTTGGAGAGCAATATTAGAAATCATGTTTTCCAGTACAAGTACTTTGAAGTAACAGAGACACGGTATCTTGCAGTCAGACTTGGGTTCCATAAAGAAGCTGCAGATGAGAGCACACTGCTCAGAAATCTCAAGAGACCCCAGCTTCCTTCCTCCCACTCCTGACAGTTTCCTGTGTCATCTGGCCAGTTGACTATTTCTGTGTTCCTGGATTCTTTGTCTATCAGTAAAATGACTGTATTTCTCCTGAGGACACTTTGTAACTTAAATAATTTGCTTTAAGGCCCTAGGACGAAAGGCTCCAAAAAGTCTGGTGATAAATACAGCCAAGATTGCAATTCAATTAAAGTATTCCTATTATTTATGGAAAGAGGAAATGCAAACCAGAAGCTGCCAGATGTCCTCTGCACTCCTTCCAGAATCTTCCTATCAGTAACTTAGCATGATTTTGCACTGGGGAGATTCTTCATGCACTGCTCATTAGAAAGAAATCTCGACCAGAGTAGCACCAGTTCTGTGATAATTCTCTGCAAATGTGTAGTCCTCTAAGATGGATATTGACACGAAGAAAATACCTGCTGATGTTTAGTTTGTCATAAACATCACTATTAACTTGTTGTTCAGCCCAGATCATGTGGGAAGATGTATTTACATACTCTCCTTGAATATGTAATATGCAACCTAGTCATGGAGAGAAGTGCATGCCACAGGAATGGAAGTAAGAACTTGCATCCACATTGGAAGCAGTTAAATAAACACTGTGAATAGCAGTGTGCATGATTATCTGTTCTTCCAGGTATGCTACTTCTATGAGCTGCTGCAACATTACAGCCCTGAAAGTTGTAATGCTGGGCAGCGGAGGTCTCAGCACAGGGTGAATGCAAAGCATGCACCCTGTGCTGCCTGGGATTTGAGGTAGTCTGCTTCTGACACTTGGGATAACCACCAAAAGTCAATCAAAGTAATGTCAGGGCCAGAATTTGCTCCCCCAGTCCTGGCACAGAAGTTATGCAGCTAGCAGCTCTCACAACAGCAATCCAGTGCTGGCTATACACTGCTATACCTGTATATTTCCTTTGCAGCTGACAAGTCATGAAGTTAGTAAGGAATGGCCAAAATCCCCAGTAGTGATCACCCATCAAAAAGAGCCCTACAAAATGCTGCCTCTCATAAAAAGAACAGGTGGTTATTTTCTCAGCAAAAATTGGCTTTGAAGAGAAGCAAGGGCACATAGCCAGGAAATGATCGTGTTTCACACAGAGGTCTTTCTAGCTGGCTTCGATGTTACAGATAAGAACCATAAGGCCAGAATTAGACTGCTAGAGTACATGCAAACCTTTCATTATAAATCAATTCCAGCCTATTAATGATAGTTTAATTTATTCTGGTGAGGCTCTTGGCTATCTTTGGAAAGTCCTACATAGTTTCTGCATGGCAAAAACTCTGAAATGTCCATGTGTTCTGCTGGTCTGAGAATGCAAGGATGTGTGCAAGACAAGGTTCTTCCTTTAGGAGAGACAGAGTCTATTCACTTCATAACCTGTTGATTTTGAACTTAGAAACAAAGAAATAAGGAGCAATCTCTCTCTCCTTTTTTTTTTTTTTTTTTTTTTTTTTGTATTTTTCCCTACTATTAAGTTAAATAATTTGGAGCAAATGAATTGATCAGACCTGCTACTTTAAAATCCTAGAAACCCTTCCTGCTCAGCTTTTATAATTCCACCATACAGTAATGACATTTTACCTTTAGGACCATGTATGCTCCAGGTATCTCATGTGGAGATCACTACAAATCACTTCTGCTGTATAACATTCCACCACCTATACCTTCACTTCATCTATACTGAGCCAAGGTCTTCATCAGCAAAGATCTCAGTGGCTTAAGAAAGAGTTTACTTGGAGCCCAGCTCACCTCGTCACTGCAGCACTTGCTATCTGCAGTTCAAGTACTGAACACTTACAGATCCAAGTTTCAGGCCTCAAATATCTGGACAAGATCTCTCCCAAGAACAGAATCCAACCTTTGGGCTTTCTTCTGGGGAAGCTCTGCTTATGTTCCAGTGTGGTTATCGCAGCCTTAAACTGCATCACACGTCCAGTAAGGCCAAATGACATTCACTAAAATCCACATACATATTATTACAAATTACTCAATATTATGTAAGAGGGGAACACCACGTTACAAATCCCTCCTTTTACTCACAGTCTCCCCCATCACGTTCTCTGTGTTATTTACATTAGCAGAGACAGACACCATGAAATGGAGATGGGAGAAGGCTTTTCTAATGAACCAGGCTTAGATGCTTCTCCCTTGCCCTTTATCCAACAGATTTTTAAAGGCAGTCATAAGACCTTCATGCATTGATTTGAAATGCTGTGCAGGAGACTTATTTACTGCTCCAGTTACTTCTGTTTCCAAGCCCTTTTCCTTATTTGCATGCTCACTGTAGAGGGGAATGTCTGAAAGTGACCTCCCACAGGTCACTTTCACACAGCTCCCTCTGCTCACCGCCCTGCAACTCTTCACGTGGGATTTCATTAGTACCTAGTATCTCAATATGCATGGCCGAAGTAGGTCATTCCAAATTTAGTCACTGCCCTCTTTTTGTAGAGTCCCAACCTCTTTATGTTCCTGCAGCTACCTCACTCTGTGCTCACCATGGGACGCAGCTGTGGGACCCAGATGTTCCACCCCATATCACTGTGGGCTCCCTTGTGGAAAGCTGAGGCCACTGCCACAGAAGCAGATTTTGATTTTCCAGCCAGCTCTCCTGTCACTTGAAATGTGTTTGCTCTTTCTGTGCAGAATGACTACTTATTTTTACATTCAGGCTTATGCAAACCACTTCAGAGCTAAAGAAACTTGACAGCTCAATTGTTTTAACATGCTGCTCTATCTGAGGTACACAGCCATCCACACCTGCACACCATCCCAGCACAACTAGTGATTACACCGCCACTGCAATAGGTATCACACAGGCCAGAACATTGCTCCACTCAGGCAGACTCAAAATAGCTATGTACGTAACAACTGAGGAGGTAACAGCCCCAGCACAGTGGGCTGATTCAGAGTGGGAAACCAGACGGGCTCTTCAAGGAGCAGGAGAGCTGCAGGAATCATTTTCCCAGGACGTCCCTTAAACCGGTGGTCTCCAGACTGTTCTGGTTATTCAGTCCCAACAGTAAAACCCTTTTGAGCATGCACACCTGACATGTAAATGTATTTATAAATAATATTTTTATATTACTATGAGCTATAAAAGAAATGTAACTTTAAAAAAGATGGGATAAATACGAAGTAAGCACCATTTTTCGGTATTACTTATTTATCAATGGGAAAAAAAATACATTCTTCCCACACCTCAAAGGACAGTCCTGCACATCCCTGATGTGCACTCTTTTCACTCTGGAGACACCTGTCTTGAGGTACCTGGCTGTTGCAGGGGAAGGATCTAGAAAGCGAGCTCTTGAAAGCTGTCAGGAAGGTGAAAGGGCCAGAAACAGCACCCTACAGTGGACATCATGCTCATGTACTACATTGCTCTTTTTGGGGCTTGCTATCCACCTTTGACACCTTTCAGATTGAGTTGTACAGGAGGGAATGGTCTAGGCATATGCAGGATGAGCAGGGTGTTCCAGGGCCCTGATTTGACAAAAACGACATAGAAGGGAAACCCTTCATCAGGCGCAAAGCCAGTGCTGCACAACGTTGGCATAGATCAGGCCATGAACTGTCAATCCCATTCTGGACCCAGTTGTACTTTTAATCCCTCAGCGCTGGGGCAAAGTGGCACAGGTAGCACTGATGTCCAGTTCTGGTTCTGTTGACACTGAGCTCTGCCTGGATCATCTGCAGCAGCAACGCAGATTCAGTAACAGCTTCAGAGTCCCTTCCCCCTGCTTGGAGCTTCAGTTGCCTTCATCTGAAAGCCAGTAAGGAAATACTACTCTTAAATTATTCAGGAGAAGCATACATTTTCCTGGAAAGCTTCCAACTCCTCAAGTCTTCTGGAATAGATAATAGGTTTCTCACACTGAGCTGGGGTATTTATACTCATAGAAACATCTTTGAATAATACAAACTTCAGATTAGTTTCTTCATTCTGAAGCTCGTGAATTGTTTAACTTAGCTGGAGTAATACTCCTGTTTGACTGCCAGTATTAAATAGGGGAAAATACTAATTCAAACTGATATGGAGCAGAAGTTGCTTCTGTTCATTTATTTATTATTCCTTCATTTAATCAAGGTGTTAACAAATTAACTTAGCAATGAAGTGCCATACTTCCTAGTACTATGTGCAGGGCTGTTCTTGAGATCATATATTACAATGTGTATCACACTCAGAAGCTGTATTTGTAGAACTCGAACAACATGCTTTAGAGGTATTTCAACTCTTTATCTAGATCAGTTGATTTTTGTGCCTGGTCTGACACCAAAGCTGCTGTTTCTAAGGCTACCCTCCTCTAGGTTAAAACAAGATCATACCATCCATTTCTTCCTGAGGACAGAGTGGAAAATTTCAACCTGAAAAGCAAAACCTGTTGTTTCTCTCAGATGTCACCTTGTAAAAAGTTTAAGAAATCCTTGGGAAAAGGTGCCACAAGACAGATGAAATATAAACTAGCGAATTTCTTAGTATCCTGAAAAGTGAGTGTGCAAGTGGAAGCTCCTTCATGTTAAAGTTACAGAGAAATCTGAACCAAGAGTGGAGGACTGACCCCAGAGATAAGCGAGTTTCTTTCTATTTTACTTTTAGCTTCCCTTTCATAAGGACACTTGCACACACACAATGCACAAGATCAGCAGTAAGATTCACTCCCTAGCAACATTTAGCATATCAACAACCAGCTTACAACAGTCAAAATTGTTAATAATTTACATGATAATATATATTACATGATATATGTAGTGATAGATATGATAATATATTCTATATTTGTAGTAGCTTGCACACATCTGTCCAGGTGCCTACGCCTGCCTGAGCTCTGTCCCCTCACAGAGTGGGGAGCAGGGACAAATGGAAGCTATGAAATCTGCAAGGATAGCAAAGCACTCCTAAGCCTTTGTTGCATCACAAATACCAAACTCTGCCCCTTTGCTGCACTTTGCAGGACATTGTATGTGTGCTGGCTGCAGGATTTTTCCTTTAAAGGAAAGATTTTGCAAGGTAAACAAATTGCATGTTTTCTCCACTGTTATTCCCGTCAGGACTATCTAACAAACACTTGTACAGTAGAAATAAAGCAGATGTAGAGGAATAGTAAAGAAGGAATCACATTGAATTTGGAAATACAAGTCCAGCACTGATCCGCGTTAATGTTATTCCTGTTTAATAGTAAAGCTCATTATTAAACCCCCAGCACTACTAGGCTAATAATGAGACACATCAAGAGAAGCAAAGTGAGTTGTTCTAATCACTAATATCTTCAATTTCATCACTCCCAGGGATGTCCTTCATCCCCTCTGCCCAGCCTGCAGTAACTCAGGGCTCTACTTGCCCAACCTTGCTTCCCACTGACATTTTCTGAGTGTTTCACTTTTCCAGACTGGGGGGTTCATGAACGGAGGCACACAAAACAGGGAGATGCATTTGATATTAACGGACTTGTCTAACTGACTATAAGTTGGCAGGTTCTGTTGCTAGCAAGCAAGATGACCTCTTCTGGACAGCAGAGTCCTTGGCCTCACCCACTGCCCTGGTGTGGAGAGGGAGCTATGTGAGCAGGCCACCACAGCCTGTGGTGCAGCCCAAGTGCCATGTGGACCTGGTGGCAGATAGGCTGCCAAGGGTTCCCTCAGGCCTGGGTATAGGTTTACTATACACAGATACACGTGTGCCTGGGGGCTTCCATGCCATCAACAGCAGGTGCTGACCCGTTGCTCTTCCCCTAGACACAGCATGTTCTTGCTCCCAAAGGCTTGTAAAACGAATGGAGATTGAAAATACAAAGCGATGGAGAAGAGGGAAGGAAAAACACCTATATATTTGCTGCTGTTCATTATGCTACTTTCTTCCTGAGGACTGTGCTAGTATCAATTTACTTTTGGCAAGTCATATGAAATGCAGCAGAACCTACAGAGATCAAAACGGAGTGGGCTGCTGGCAGTGTGAAGATAATTAGTATTGACACATGGACAGACCCGTAAGCCAAAGAGCTGCTGCAAGCGTCATCATGGTGGGTGGGAGAGCCAGGCAACAAAAAAAAGCAGCTGCTCCAGCAGAAGTTTATCTACCTTTGCTCCTTTTTACTGTCCCACTATGGCAAGGCCTTCTCAGCAGGCACTGACCATTCCGCTGCTTAAGAAAGGTATTCCAGGAAGTGATCTTAAAAGTGCAGGGGAAGTGTAAATGCAGGATGAACCATCATCTATCTAACAAATTCATCTTTCTGGAGCAGTCTTGTAAAACTACTGCATCCATTCCAATCCATACCTGACTTTTATCTCTTGAAATCAGAATTTCTTCCTCCCAAAGTTCAAGTTTCACACTGGTTTCACATCACACAGGCTCTGTTCTGGGGCACACCTCCTGCTCTTACTGAGGAGGAGTGGGGAGCAACAAAGAAATCTTCCAGTTTCAAACATCTCTACACTCAAAAAACACAGATAAGCTAAAATACACTATGGCAACATTGAGATTGTGACATCACTAAATAATTACACACTCCTCACTTCATTTGCTACAAAAGTCTCAATGCCATGACCACGCAGCCCAGCTTTCCTGCTAGTGCCAAAGCATTTAACTCTGCTAGTGCTCTTAAGTGGGTCCAAGATGCTTCCCTAGCATTCCTAGGTCGAATTTCAGTGTTACTATTTACTCCTTCCAGTTACTCATACAACCTGGGGCCACTCGTACTCCAGAGTAACTCACTCCTATCAGAAAAGAAGGGGTGAAAATCTGTTTTGTTCAGACCTCACACTGCTCAGTTACTTCTGGAAGCATTTGTCAAGCCTTGTAGCAACAAAAAACAGAGCATGCTCTGAGTCACGTTAAGCTGCCTTAAAGACCCTGTAGACAGTGGCTTCCCAAGGTTGCAGCTCCACTGCAAAGGGCAGAATCGAGCTCCTGCACACACTCCAGCAGTTTGGAACCAAGCTTCCCTGCAGGTTCACCAGCAACATATTCTGCTCATCACGAAGGTGTTTGAAGGACACAGGCAAATTTGTAACTGCACCCTAAGCCCCCACCTGCAGCAGGCTTCACTGGCTTCCTGGGCAGAGGTCTTGCGGTCAGAGTCTCAGAGAAATTTGTTTTAGGAGAGATGCTTCAAAATAAGTAAAAAAAAAATAACAAAAGTTTATGTCCCTCATGACAAATGACCCACTAGTTTGCTTCACTAAGCTAAATTTTGTGTGTCTGATTGCTGAGGTTAAGTGTGACAGATACCGAGGCTAAGCTACCAGAGGAAAAGGTGGCTAAGGACATGAGTTTTATTTGGTTTTCAGTCACACAGTTGTGCACCTTTATGTTTTACATACAGTCAAATTCTAAAAGTGGTTTTTTTTTTGTTTTGTTTTTTTTTTTTTCCCTGAAACAGTTTTTTGGGCAGTTTGTTTGCCCAGCAAGCACTGTGGAGGCCATGCATACAGTGCTGACTGTACTGCAAAGCATTGCAGAGGCCACACCACCTCACAGCCCAGTGGCATCACAGGTTGCTGGGTGACCTGTCACCAAACAGATGCAGTCACTTGGATATTTAAAGCACAGTCCCTCCTCGGAGGCCCGTGGTTTTGCTGAGACACCTGTTACTTGAATGTTTGAAATTTCTGCCCTGAACTGACAGGCTCAATATCACGCCCCAGCTAGTTAGCACTTTTTATAAGGAGATCGTGCAAGATGTGTGCAGTCCTCCCTGACCTGTCTCACACTGCTGTTACTTAAATCAGACCTCAACGTGCACATTACCAAATGCACTGCAGGAGCAAGAGTCTGCCCCTTCCCAAATGCAGGTAGTTTATGCATTTATTTGTATTTCTCAGTGCTTGATAGAAACTGAAGGTGAGCTGGATGCTTCCTATCAAAATGCACTATTCCACAGCAGGAACACAAAGATGTGCTTGTGCTTGTTTGCAGTATCTGCAGAGAGCATTTTCTACCACAATGGGCAGAAATTGTCCCGCAGTGTCAAATCACTCCAAGGGCTACACTCTGAAGGCCCCCACCTGCTCTGTTAACTCATTGCCCCATAAAGGCCCCACCTCATGTGTTGTGGATGGAAATTAAGTGACAGATAAAGGGATGAACAGGGATGATAAAGGTATGGGGCAGCCAAAGCAAGCTCCAGAAGCAGTAGACTCTGATTCTGAAATCAAAAGCATCACGGGAAACTTTACTTCAGCTCTCCTGTTTACATACTTTATAGGAACACATCTGGTGACACTTCTGCTGAAAGACTGAGGCTACAAAAATGATTCCTCCTGGCTTAGCCTTGGAAAGTGAGAAGCAGGAGGATAGAAAGTAGGCCATATCCTGGAGGCAAGCATCTTTGGGACTATGGCACCCAGAGCTCCCACACAGAACAGCAGCCATCTTTTCAGTCGTGGCAAAGCCAAGGAGTTTGTCTGCCTCCCTTTAGAAGGCAGCTCAGAAGTGTCTGCATTCTCCAGAGCAGTGCTGGCTTTGGCTGGGAGAGTCTGGAGCACTACCAACATCACCAGCCTCACTACCACCATCACCACAGCTCTTCTATTGCCTCTAGTCAGAGCTGTGAAAGTACAGCCTCTGATGTCAGGTACTGAGTGTAAGTACCCAGGAATTGAGAAATGTTAGATACAGCTGGTTAAGTCACTTGCTTTACACTCTGAAAGTCCTGCAGCATTTGGATGGCATCCACCCAACCATGCTGACTGCCTTTACCACTGTCCATCCTTTCGTGTCTCGTGCAGACACAGGTCTTTGTGACATTCGCCGTTCAGCTCCTAAAAGGCAAACAACATCCTTCAATACACTGCCCTGACTCATATTCAGAATCACATCCTGCTCAATGCACAAATCCAAGGAGACAAATTCAGCTCAGATAATGTACACAGCTCATAGTTTGTGCATTCTTGGAGCTCACTCTGCAGAGGCTGCTGCCAGCCGAGAGAGAAAAGCAGAAATTCCACATACCACATCCTGACTTGGGTAAAACACACGCATGAGAAATTTTTTTCTCTCCAGATACTCAGCAGTTAAGATGTAAGAACCACATACCACCCACGTTTTCAGGACCCAACTGAACAGGGTGCAGCCTGAGGCCTGGCCTGACTTGATAGCTGAGCATGCTTTCAGCTCAAGGTTGAACAAGAAAGATCCTGACCTCCCTTCCAGGTTGGGTTATCCTGGGAAAGAGTCCAAATGGAACCAACGTCTGGAAAACATGTGGTGTCTGATGAACACAGCATCTGGCTGAGAGTCAGACAATAACGTACATCTCCAGTCTCCTTGGCAGCAGTGGGGCTACTCACAGGAGAAAGCTGAGCAGAATCACACTCAACTGTCGGCCTGATACAAAAAGAACTGGATGTGCTGTGATAATATAAAACATGCTGTCCCAAGGCTACTCTAATCACTAAGATTCCTACAACATTACAAGGATGAAGATTGTCCACAAGGCCATCAAAGACAGGAATCTGCCAAGGCAAGACAAGAATGCTTATGCTGCAAAGATGTTTTGAAAGGTTTCTATGTGCTTGAAAACACAACTACAGTTAGCTTTATAAGACATTCCACATATTCTTTGACAACACCGATTTTATGCTATTAAAAGGCTGATGATGCCAGTGCCTGGAAAAATTCTGCTTTGCGCAATGGTTTACACAGTGTATTCCTATCTCCATATGAAAAATTTAATCCTGCTTTGAAGGATTAGTAAGTGCCTTGATGAGGATTGAGTACACCGACAGCTAAGAATCTTGCCCAACGCCTTGCAGATGCAGTAGTCACCTAGGAGTGAGAGGGGAGCAAGGTGATTCCACAGCCTTTCCTCTGTGTATTTTACAGGTGTTCTGGAGGGACCACATGAACCATAGTAGAAAGCAGCCCTCCTCAGAAACATCTCCCCCATGTCTGCTGGTATGCTCTTTCTGACTCTCCATTTACTGTGCATCCACTTTCTCACACATCAGGTGGAGGAACGTAATCTGAAAAAAAGCAATTCATCTGTTTCCAGCCTTCTGACTTATTAACTTTGAAGGGGAGCTGTGTCAGACTGCTAGCACAAGGGTCCTCCTGTGGTTTATGAAGAGACTTAATCCCACCAGTGGAAAAGAGACATAGTGCTGCAGCACTGCCACCCACTCTTCCTTCACCAACATCACTGCATTGTTATTGTCCTGTGTGTTTTCTCTCCTTGTCAAAATCTAGTGCATTTGTCTCCAGAGTACTCTGAAACAGCAAGAAATAACCTGAATTCCTGGAGGGCAGAGAGTGTGTCATCACCCTGTTGCTGAAGTATCGAGTATTTTGATGGCACTAACTTCCCCTGGTTGGCAAGTCGTTACTCAATGTAGACGTTCTTCTACAATAGTCTTGACCTCAGATGACAGTGAAGCAGTAACTTTAGAGGGCACCGTGCATCGTCACCAAGCAATTTGTGATGTCTGTGTCAGAAAGAATCACACAGCACAGGTGTCCTTCCATGGGAGGTGTCACCTTCACAGAGCAAGCAGGAAAAATCCCCCAGGGAATGCACCTCATTCAAATGTAGAGTCCTGGGGGATCCCCTTTGGAACATGTCCACAGCATCAGGACAGCAGGAATTAGGCAAGATGAGAATTATGATAGTGCTCTGCTGAGTTTCACTAACTCCTGGAAGCCAAAAGTATTAATAATCCTAACGTTCCTTCGCCTTTTATAGCAGTTTGGACTGGCGTTTTACATGAAAAACTATGTGAATATAAAATCACTGTGAACTTTCACAACTGAGACGGCTCAAAAACAACTCAATTCTGAATGCTGAAGCTCCAGACTGCCTGCAAACATGAGATCTGTAGTTTAGTGCTGGTTCACTTCTGAATGTGAGCGTCACAGCCACAAACATCAACATCTTCATCTAATTTTATAAAACAAAATTCTAAAATTAGGGATCAGGCAAAAGAGAGAGATGTTTATTCTGAAAGCTTCCCACTGCTGACACCCACACAAGGAATTTGCCCTGTTTCAGAGGTGCCTCTTACCAGTACATGTTCTGCAGTGTAAAACACAGCCAGGGACACATCTGAGTAACAGTAACTGCATACTGAGGTGGATGCTAACTAAACCACACTCTCTGCTACCAATTTTCATTGGGCACGGTGGAGAATTACTGCACTACGGATGCTTTCAGACCCTGGATACGAGCCAGAGAGATTTCTAATCCTCTAGATGAGTTCTCAGATGAATAGTTTTGCAAATGAACTATTGTAGCAAGCCACAATTCCAGCTTGCAGCAAGTCATTTTGAGGTAAAAAAAGTAAAAATAGTTTTTACAGTTCTCACTTACACACAGTTGTTCCATGTGTGGGAATAAAGAGTGTTCCTTTCCAAAACGTCATATTGTTGCCAATGTCAAAAAATGTTCTCCTTTTTCTTTCCACTGGGTGAACAGCCTCAATAGAAATGTCATGTACTTACCTACCAGATTCCATAAAGGATCTTCACTACTGGGGCAGCAAAGAAAGTGTATGTGCTGACTTGCAACTGATAGTAAAATGCTTGGATCAGGAAAGGAAACAAAGGCAGGCATGGATTACTTTTCCTCTAAATATTAAGTTGTCGCACATTTATATAACCACAACAAAACAGAAAAGGAGTATCTACCTATCCGTATACAAAGTTGCATCAAATGCGTTTGAGTACACAAAACCAAATAATCTCATGGAAATTAGTTTTTTGCTCTGTGAATAACTCTGTCTACTTGCACTGCTTTTTTTTTTTTTTTTTTTTTTCAGCTGCACTAAAGAGGCACAAACTATTCCAGTGACGTTTTCACATTTCTGCTTCTCTTAGTGCCTCAGCTTAGCTAGCTGGTACCTTCGAATTTGCCACTTCATGATTTAAAAGAGGCTTTGCCTCTGCTACTTATGGCAAATGCAAAGAGGTGCATTAAAAGCACAGTTAATTACTGAGGAGAGTTCACAGCTCTCAGAACAGTTTGCTTCTTTATTTGTAGGTGCATGCCTATCCACAGACCATTATGCCACATATGCACATGCATATTTATGCAATGAGGTGTATGCAGACTTTTAGCACAGGCGCATTTGCTGCCTTGCCTTTTTAATGGAAAAGGAATGTTTTGAGCATGTTTCAAGTTGTTTTTTCAGCACTTGCCTGCCTCCAGCCCCAGCTGCTAAGTGGCAGAGCTTCAGGACACACTGCAGCAGGTCTCAGGACTATAAGCACACTCAGGTTGGAGAGAGACTACAATTTCTAAGAAAATTTTTTATTCATAAGTCTCTCTGGCATTGTTGATAAATAAAAAAACCCACTTCCACATGGAAGCCGATCATCTCCCCTATTTAGATAGCAACAGCAGTATTTCCATAATTCAGCAATCTAATTGAACAGTTATTGAACAGTGTTCCACCTCAAGCCAAAAGCACTTTCTGGAACAAGCATAATAAATCATCGTTGAGAGAACATACAATAAAATATCTGGACAACTTTGGCTATTTTTTTTGGAGGTCTCTAATTAATTTTTACGAATAATTGAAATAGGTTTTTCCAGTTATTAATAACTAAGAGGACGGTGTACTTTTATCTCTAAATTGGAGAGATATGAGTTCAAAGGGTAGATTATTTGGTGCATAAGAAATTGTTTGGAAGGTCACAGCCAGATTGTTGTGGTCAGTGGTTCTATGTCCAGGTGGAAGCCAGTCATGAGTGGTGACCCCCAGGGCCCTGAGACTGGTACTTCATTACATCTTTATCAGTGACATGGATGATGGGATCGAGTGCACCCTCAGCAAGTTTGCTGATGACACTGAGTTGAGTGACAGGACAGAAGGAAGCAATGCCATGCAGTGAGACCTGCACAATCTTGGATCCACATAAAACTAATGGTGTTCAGCAAGGCCAAATGCTCTTGGGTCAGTGCAGTCCCAGGTACAAGTACAGACTGGCAGAAGAACTCCTTGAGAGTAACCCTGCTGAGAAGGACTTTGGGGTCCTGGGAGATGACAAACAACATGAGCCAGCAGCGTGTGCTTGCAGCCTGGAAAGTCAACAGCATCTCAGGCTGCATCAGGAGAACAGTGGCCTGGAGGGCAACAGAGGTAACTGTCTGTCTATACTCTGCCGTTTTGAAGCCCCATCTGGAGTACTGTGCCCTGTTATGGGGCCTCCCACACAGAGATGACGTGGAGCTTTTGGAGAGGGTCCAGAGGAGGGCCACAAAGATGATAAAAATGTTTCTTCAAAGATGCACTGGGTTGGCCTGGTTTATCTTGGAGAAGGATCTGGGGAGACCTCATTGCAGTCTTCCAGTACTTCAAGGGAGCTTGTAAGCAGGAGGGTTCTGATAGTGATAAGACAAGGGGAATGGCTTTAAACTAAGAGGGGAGATTTAAGTTAGATGATAGATTTTTTTCTCAGTGTGGTGAGTAATTGAAACGAATTGCCCAGAGAAGTTGTTGATGCCCCTGATCTAGTGCTTGATCTAGCTGTCAGCAACCCTCCCCATGGTAGGGGGTTGGATCTAGATGATCTTTGAGGTCTTTTCAACCCAAGTAATTCTATGATTCTATGCATGTTTCTTCCCACCTTCTGAACAATAATTTATTAATCACTGAGCTGCTTGCAGGAACAAGGTTTGTGCTGAGTGGTCCATTACAGAAAATACTGCTGTGGTGGTGATTTAAGCACCATATCAGAGAACGGTTTGATGTCTATACATAAAAACTTAGTTGCTAGGAAAGACAAAGCTCGATTTATACGTACAGCTTTTTTGGTATTGAAGCTTGCTAAAATTACTGAAGCTTTACTTCAAATTTCTTTTCTAGCCCGGTAGTTTACTTTATGTGAGCAGAGACACCAGTATTCTATCTACAGTAGCTGCCTTGTGTTGCTCTTTGTCACTGGTACAGTAATGACACTTCATTTTCCCACCAACCATTCTTTCAGTGTCCTCTCATCCCTGAAATAAAACGTACAACTGCCTGCTGAACAGCCTGGTTTGAGGTAGCTTCATGTTCTTCAACCACTTCTGCTCATATAAAACCAGTGCTGCACAGCTGAAGACTAAATCAAGCAGTTTAAAATTGGATTTTCTTTTGCCTGCTTTATTGAGAAGCCTTTGCCAGCTCTTTGCACGCAGTGTCACTTACTCTTAAGTCCACAGAAGTGTTATTATCCAGCCACAATGAAGCTGGCAATAAGTGAGGGTGTGAGCAGGCTGAGGGTTCAGACAGAAGTGCATTTACATCATTCCCCAGAGCCACCAGCAGGTGCCTGCATCTTGGCCCAAAGTGCAATCGTCGCACACTCAGTGCTTCACTTCCTGGCAGAACATCCAGCTGGCTTTTGTTTTCTCCTTTTGGATGTAAGAAAATAGATCCACATTTAATTCAAGTATGGGAGACCACGAACTGCAAAATCAGCAAGTTTGAAAACGTAGGACTGGCTGTTTAAAAAGAGGGCAAAGTTTTATGCACCTACATGGGAAGGAATCCAATGCTACTGACTCTGGAATGAGATTTGCTGACAGAACTGCCAGTTTACACCATCAACAATCACTCTGTATGCAAGCAGTCTCACACAAGGCATAACATGCTGTGCAAACAACAACAAAAAAAAAAAAACAAAAAAACAAAAGTCAGAACTTCTCACTTTGTGAACCTCAGTCAATTTTCCTGTTTATTCAGTGCCACCATCAAACTAAGGGAAATGAGACTATAAACCATTTGGTCAGATAGTACTACCTGGATGAGCACGTGGAAAGATTATCTGATACATGGCGTAAGAAATGTACAACCTGCCCTGACCAGCAACTGCAGCTGCTGCTGTCAAACAAGTGGGATACCAAAGGCTTTGCCCGTGGTTGTAAGTAATCTAGTCCTAAGTGGATGGTCTCATGCTTAGTAACAGCCAGGTTTGTGCCAATTCTTCTACACTGGAAATTGCTGTTAGGGAAAATACTTAAATCTTCAAGTCTTATTTCTGCTGAATATACTGAACTGGCCCAGCACAATAAAAAACTATTAAGGACAGATACGTACAGTAAGACCATGTGGTGATATCAGCCTCATCCCCCTAAGGAGTGAATCTAAAAAAAAAGCAGACAATAACTTCTTTATTTTAGTTTTCCTCAAAGTAGACTCTTTATAAATGAAATTACTGAGGTCATAACACACCAGCAGCAAAAGGTCTCAAAGGTAACATTCCTGGAGCAGGATGACCCGAGCCTGTTCCTTGCTACGGACAAGCTTCCAAGGGTCGTTTTGAGAGACAGCTCTGAATCTGTGCCTCAGTTTCTACATTTCTGTAATGGAGCATTTACTTAATTGGCAGCATTTGCATTAAGGTCAGCCGTGCTGTCAGAGACACGTACAGCATGGCTGATTCATTTTTCAACAGCTAATGTTATGGTAGGTCCACCATAGCAATCAAGTACATTATCCCATTTTCCAGCTCAAGCCATTACACAAATTATGGGGTGTTACAATGGAAATGCAGTAACCACTTAAAAGGAAGAGGAAAAAACAAACAAACAGTGTGTCAACTTGCATTTAAGGCAGGAAGAGAAACAAAACTATGACCACATTTGCATTAGGAAGTGTAGATCTGTAGAGCAGAGGAGTTGGTGCCAAGGATCAGAAGTTGTACTGCACGCTTCTGGGGTAAAGAAGGAGAGAATGAGAGGAAAAAATGCTAATTTCAGAACAACTTATAGCCTATCCCCATGAACTGAGTACCCCATTAGTGCTAAGTGTCTGTTATGTGAGCTTGTGAAAAACATTTTTCAGTTTAGCTTCATTCAAAAGGAATCCAGGTCAGGGAATAAAACAACTACATGATGTTAACAAAAGCACAGAAAGTGAGGGCAGATAGAAGAGTCACTTCAAAAGCATGCTCTGTGTAGACCAGCCATGCTGCAGGACGATCTTTGGTCCCAAGGTTAACAGGAGTTGGGACTGAAATAAGCCACAGGCACTCCTGGTTGAGTGACTCACATCCACCCCAGAGAGATTTTAAATAAATCAAGACCGACTGTTAAATATTAACTTTCAGCTTCCCAAAGTTTATACTAAATGTGATGTATGAAGCCAGAAAGCAGCACACAGATAGTTTAGAACTCAGTCACACAGGTTAGCAAATAGAGAATCGCCAAAGTACAGCTAGTAAAGTTGCATAGACATTTAAATGAGACAGTGCAAGTCTGATAGCCACATGTTTAAGAGGAGAGCAAAAGCAGAAAAGCAAGTTTGCTATTATTCTGAAACGAGGGAGGAAAACAAAATGATCTCTCTGACTCACACACAGAACATTCTGCCTCTCTTTTCAGTTAGGCTACTGCTGTACTTTAACAGTATCTAACAAGAACGTAAAAAAAAAAAATACAATGCAAGCTACACTACGTCAAGAGAAAATGATTTACTATTTCTATTGTGCTTGCATCCTGGGTTGCATCAAGAAAAGCGTGACCGGCAGATCAAGGGAGGTGATTCTGCCACTCTGCTCTTGTGGGACCCCACCTCGAGGATCATGGCCAGTTCTGGGACCCCCAACACAAGAAGGGCATGGAGCTGCTAGTGCGGGTCTGGAAGAGGGCACAAAGATGATCTGAGGGCTGGAGCACCCCTGCTACAAGGTCAGGCTGAGAGAGATGAGGCTCTTCAGCCTGGAGAAGGCTCTAAGGAGATCATTAGCAGCCTCTCACTACCTGAAGGGGGCTGACAGGAGCACTGGGGATGCACTTCTTTTAAGGTCATGTAGCAGCAACAGGCCAAGGGGAAATGGTTTTAAACAGGAAGAGCGCAGATTTACACTAGATATTAGGGAAGAAATTCTCTACTGTGAGGATAGTAAGACACTACAACAGGCTGCTCAGTTGGGTTGTGAATGCCCTCTCTCCCTGGAGGCATTCAAGGCCAGGCTGGATGGGGCTGTGAACAATCTGGTGTAGAGGGAGGCTGGAACCAGTTGATCTTAAATGCCCCTTCCAACCCAAACCATTCTATGATTCTGTGTATGTAAAAAAGCAACCCACTGTATTAGAACAATGAAAACATTCGCAAGTGAAATTGCATGTTCAGCATCAAAAACCGAGGGTGGTTATTTATTTATTTGTGTATTTTTTTGATACAGATAGTTTACAAGAAAAGGAGGGGCAAAGAAGGCACCACACCATCAAAAGGTTGGCTTAACTGATTGGATAATTCTGTTTGCTCATCTTCACAGTTAAGAAAGCTTGATTTGAACATTTGTGTGGCATTTCACTTGAACATCAGGAGGGTAACTCCATGCATCAAGGATAAAGTGCTGAAATTATTAAACTACTAAACTTATGTAACTGAGGGAAAAAAAAGAAAAGCATTGAATGGGAATGGGAATTAAGTTCTCAACTAGTGAAGGACTGCACTGCCTAACAGACATACAAGATGAAAATTCAGAGATATGGTGGAAGGAATCCTTAGGATTTCAGACAGCAAGCTGTGTTACTTACAGCCTTCTGGGAGACATGGCTGCAGCTTACATCATGGTCTCACACTTCAGACATGCACTTGTAAGAGACAGAAAGCAATTCTCCCTTTTCTTGCTCTATACACAACATCTTTGTAACTTCCTTGTTTCCATGTCCACTCCGATCAACTTCTTATTCCTTAATGTCAAAGAAAACAGTAAGGTAAGCAGTGGAGGGAAACGTGGCTTTGTTTTCCACTGTTTCTGTAAGTGGTCCTTGGAAAATTACATGGGGAGGGAGAGGGGAAGGTGAGAGGGGGGATGAAAACAAGTGCATTGACATTAGCTGAGTAACATACCATTCACTTGGCCTCTTTTGCATTCTCGCCAGGAGACTTTGTATTGTGAATTTTCAGCTTCAGCTGATAGATAGCTTTTGCTATTACCAAAAAAACATTTTGCATGCTCACGTGGATACTCCTAGATAAAACATTTTGCATCGTGTACAATTGCAGAGGGATGAAAAACAAAGTAAATGACAGTTTCTGGTTCTTCCCTTCCCTAATTAAGTGAATTCATATTCAATTTATTAAGCCATCTGTTTAACAAGTGTTTGAAAGCTCTGAATCAGATTATCTCATCCAGAACATCATTCTTTTGATGCATATGTTGTTGACTAGGCCTAAAACTAAAATTTCAACTCTTTGAATTGGGCACCACCTCATAGGACAATGATTACCACGTCTGACTACACAGATCTTTTGAAATTATGATAGCAACGCCTGTTGAAGTCTTCTATTCTGCAGTTCCTTTTAAAAAAGATCTTTTCTTAGTTTTTCCTCTTACCTTTGGAGTACTCTTTTTTTTTTTTAAATGGTGCGAGCAACAAGGAGAAGAATTTTAAAACTTCAAGAAAGTTAATTTGTGCAACTTCCTTAAATATCTGGTGTTCATTTATTACAAGGTCTTGTTAATTTATTTTGTGCTACAAGCCAGCAATATGCTTGCATAGTTAGATAGCATGTCTAATTGCATCACCTAGAAACTGGCCTAGAGAACCTTTACAGACATTATCCAGAAATAACTTCTCAGTTTAAGCCTTTTCCTAACTATTCCTCATTACCAGAACTCAAAAGTTTGAGCAGACCACCATTTCACAGTAAGAAAGGGAACGAAACACTGCATTTTGTTTAAGGCACAATTCTTAATGACATAAGAACAGAAGCTCCATCACTGACACTAATTACATTCAACTTGAAAAGACATATCAACCATCACTGATATAACCATAAAGAAAAGGGATATTATAGACTCAGACAGGTATTCTCCAAAACATATTTTTAATATAATCTGCATCTGGAGCCTCAAGAGAGTTTAAGCACAGAAATATGCTTGTTATTTTACATTGATGCTAAAGCTAAATAACTTCACGTAAAAAAGAAACTGCGATGTTTCCATACATGAAGCTCACCCTGCACAGGAGTTCTTTGTGGTTGAATGGAACAAATACAGAATCAGTTTAAACCAACCAAACAATACCTTTTCATTCTACCCTCACTGAGGGTTCAGCAAGTACATTCACACTCAAAGCCAAGAGTTACGGACAGTCTAGTAGGTCTCCCAGTAATTTCCTCATAATTACTTTGAAACATCAAATACCACTTGACTTTATTGCAGTCACAGAAAATAGAAATTAGTGTTAAGTCTACATGGTCACATCTGTTAACATCTCAGAGTATAACATGCATTCCACTCTGTATATTCCAAAGCTCGAGAAAGCTCTTTCAACAGTAGTCATATTCTGCCACCATCACCTTGCAGTTGATATAAAACTGAGGAGAGGCACATTTTTATCCCCTTTTAAAATACTTTTGTAAATATTTTGCTATGGCATTTCATTCCTTTTGTGTTTTTTTTTTTCCTTTTTAAAAGTGTTTTTGTTTTTCTTTTTTTTTTTTTATTTTAAGTGTTTTATAAAAAAAATTGAAAGAGTTTAATTTTAATGAGCTGCAAAACATTTATTAGGAGAGAACTTTTTGAGGACTTCAGAAATACACAAAATAACTTCCTAGCCAGGGACTGCTGTGAAGTACATACAGAAAACAAACTGTTGCCTTGCATCCCAGGAAGTGCATTCATACTGCACCTAAAAAGAACACAGACACCAATAGACAGCTGGAACCTTGTTACCAGTATGATACAAGAGCAGGAATACAGTTTTAGAATTTGATAAGAACAGCATCTCACTTCTTACTAGAGTATTGTTCATCTACCTGGCTGAAGTATTTCTGTTGAAGCCCAAGAAGAATGGAAGAAAAACTCCAATGAGTATTTCCATCCCTGCTCTCTCCTCATAATCCCCAAATACACCTTAAGAGGTCTTAACAAGCAAGGAGGTATCCTTGCACTTGTAAACTGCTTAATCAGTTTTAAAACCTGTGTCACCCTTGCTGAGCAATACATTTTTTTCCACAGTGTTCTCAACATTTTTTGTGCTGGTAGCTCAGAAACTGCACACTTCATCAGAGAAAAGCCCAGATATGACAAGAATAGTTAAAGTTACAACAAAAAACTGAATGTATTCTGAACGCTCTTTAGTTCATTGCCCTGACCACATCAAGTTCAGATAGCTACACTACTGTATTTTAACATCAACAGGTTCCACTAAAATCATTTCACTACCACCTCTGAATGAGGTAACAAGACTGGAAAAACAAAAACAAAAACCCAAAATAACACTCCTGTCCAGAAAGTTGGTATCTAGATAGCAGTGGAAACAAAATTGGGCTGAATCAGGACCTGAGGGAAAATCTGTCACTTCCCATCAGCACTGGCCACAAGGGTACAAGCATATATGATAATATGATAAGGCCTGCCATGTCTTGCATTATCAAAAAATCCTGAAATTAATCCATAACACATCATCTGACATGGGTTCTGTAATGCTTTTTTTTTTTTTAATTAAGCAAAAATTAAAGATTAACATAAACATGCAGATCTAGAAGCAAATGAAAAAGAATTAAATGCATCAAGCATCTGGTAGAAGCCACAACATTGAGTTCAGCCTCAACATCCTGAAAAATTAACTTCTGAATGGAGGCAATGCACTTCAGAACTGACATATGTTGATAGATATTTAGACAGAACTATACACAAGAAATCAGTACTCTCTATTACATAAGACAGTTTCTAGAAATGAAAGCAAACATTTCACAGAATAGGCCTTCCCTGAAAGACTTAATCTCCACTGGATTTACATATTTAACAATGATCTGCTTTCCAATCATTTTGGAAATGTCTTCTATTCAGTAGAACAGAATGTTATTCGCTAACAGTTAACTTAATTTTTGAGATTATATTTCAGGACTAATAATGTCCAAATAACTAATTTTAAGCTTGTTATTAGAAAATTACAAAGACAAATTTAAACTAAAAAATCACCAAGTAAGATTCCAGAGTAAAAAGCTTTAAAGGTGTTAAAATCTGTCTTTCTGTAAGCTATAGAAAGATAAGTATTTTTATGACTTGGTGTTTTGCTTTGGATTATTTGTACTGTAGTATGTTTTCTTGACTACCTCTACTTACAAAGTAGTAGTGAAGTGTAAAAAATAAAAAGAAGGAATATAAAAATCAAGCTATTGTTTTCAGAAAGAACAACTTGGGTGGCACATGTTTTGTCATCAGAAATCAGAAAAATCCAGCTTATTCAATAGTTTATCTTGCAAATACATAGTGGTATCTGGACTTCTTCATTCTCAGTCTTTCAAAAGTGTACGTGTGGCATGGGATAAACAAGTGAAAGTTGCTTCTAATTAAAGCCTAAAAGTGGCAGTACACCAATAGCGCTTCCAACTTAGCTCTGTTTGAAAATATTCCAGTATTTTTTTTTCAAGAATGAAGCTAGTAGTGTACACTCCAAAAAGAACCCCAAAATAGTCAGAAAGCAATAAAGAACTATTCTAACATACCCTCAAGATACATTCTTCCTCAACTTGATGCACAGAGGACAAAGATGTTCCAACATAAGATTAGAAATAAGAATGATCAAAAATTACTCTCCTATAATAGCTTAATAATAATCTATTTAATTTGGCCTTTAAATTTATATAAATCTGACAAAAGCCATAAGTCAACTTGTTGAATCTCCGGAGCAAGAAGCCCATAGGTACACTTAATACCCACCACTGGAATGAAACCTTAAGTCAACAATATCCAGTATGCTAGGCTAAGAAACTTACAAGCATATTCTACTTAACAGAACTGAATTCCATTTCAAGACATTTGCAGGGCTAATGTGCCGTAATATATTCTACTATTAATCAACAGTAAAGTGCTGAATTATATTAATTACCTGAATTGCACATTTATGATCTCCATTTAATAGATTTGACAAGTCAAAAGAGCCCTTTCTGTTGTAAAAGCTAAGCTGTTGTGCAAATATTATAAAAATAGGTACTTTCATCAGGAGCTTTATACACAACAGAACTTCTGCCTTTTTTTTTTTAAAGTACAGCTGACACACTAGAGAAGAAAAAAAAACATGCAAATATTTATAAAGATATTCAAAATGAAAAAAGGGACACTTCTATATAACTTCCAATGCCTTGCCATACAGCCACACAGTCAAATAATGTTAAGTGATGTCTAGATCTGGACTGATAAGCGTCATGCCACCAACATGCTTTAGTTTCTTTTGTAGCTAAAGTTGATCTGTAAATTTAAACTACAGCATTCATTTGATCTACTTCTCATTAAAGTGTATCATTAAGTTTGAAGATAAACTTTGAACAGACTTCACATCTAGTCACATAACCAGCACAAGCAAGACATGACTGCAAAGGGGAAGGTGACAGTTGTATATAATAAGGACTCTTCCCCTAATTGTATGATGCAACAGAATGATTTTCAGATTTAAAGTTCAGGGAAATTACCACGACAAAGATTTTCTTCTCCTAAACTTAGCTCAAATCTCCTGAGGATCAAAAGGAAAGAAACCTCAGTTGCAGCACTCAAGAGAAGCAAAATCCAAGTTTGGAGAACTGGTAAATAAGTTCCAAAATGTGTCATGCTATGAAGCCAGCATTCTCAAAAAAATCTCCAAACAGACTGCAAAATGAAATCTACATTTAGTTCAAAATTGGCCAAGTGCTGCATAGAAGTATGCTCACACGCAACAGTCATAACTCAACCAGTGCATAGAAAAGATAAAAGCACTTATGGTAGTTGCAAATGTTAACAAGTCCATCCAACTTAAACAGTCTAGCAATGAGTCCATAGAAAAGAAGAGAGTAGAAATGCTCAAGGAAAAAAAAAAAAAAACAAAACAACAAAAAGATGACCTTTCAACTATATAAAATCCACACAACAGTTACAGTATAAGACTTCAGTGGAAAACACTCAATTCAGTTCCAAACAGCCATCAGGCAATTAAGACCAGAATAGACAAGCCTTTGGCAAACAATTTTAAGAGTCTAAATATGGCATTTCATTTCTAATTAACCCACAAAATATAATATATGGCATACATTAAATACCAGGTAACCAACTCCGCCAAACAGATGCTAACAGTGCTTTAACCAATGAAAGCAAGATGGAGCAAGCTAAGAGAATGCTGGTGTATCACAACATTGTTCAAAGCAAAACATTGTCACCTAGTCGTGCTTCCGAGAAGACAGTACTCTGGGGTTTCACACTATCATCTATGGAGTAAAATAAAGTTCTCTAGTTTTTCAGGGATGTGGCCTGTATAGCGTATGTTACGATTCACTACAACACGAGCAGCAAGACACTGCAGTGTAATATGATTTATGGGCTGGATTAAGTTTTTGGCTATTTCTTTATCATCCAGCAAATCACTAGCAGTTTTTCTATGTGAGTTTGTGGCATCAAAGTGTGAACCTGAATTAATGAGAAAATTCATGATGTCTGGATGGTTGTTCAGTGCGGCAATGTGCAACGGACTATTGTTATCAGAGTCTCTGACATTTACATCAGCACCACATTCCACCAAGATAGCAGTAACTTGTAGAGAAGGGAATTTACACACTGGGTAGCGACCCACACATGTAGTACTATTGTCAACAGCAAGGTGAAGTGGACTGAAGTTATTCTTCCCTCTAGGCTGAAGCTTAAGAAACTTATAAATAGTCTGTTTTTTAAAATACTCCTGTTCTGAACTGCAAGGTACCTTCTCCAACAAGCAAATTAAATGCAAAATGATGGCAAGGGCTTTGTTCAGTTGTACTGGATCAGGAGGACACTGGGTTTGTTTCATGGCCCGCTCTATTTCAAGAACACTTTTGCACAGTATACCCATCAGATCATCAAATGTAACAGTAGTGCCTAGTAGGCCTTTTGCCCTATCCTGCAGCATGAAGGAGAAAAGTTCAGCAAATGACAGTAAACTGCTGGATGTCATAGGGCTCAGTGGATCTAGATTGCTCTGCTGCATGTCCAAAGCGTATTTCCATAAGTTGATGCAACGCTTAAAGTTTCCAGAGTCCGCATAGACAGCACCTCTGTATCTAATATAGTAGGATGTATCTGGGTGAGATGGGCCAAGAATACGTTCTCTAATTAACAGAGCTTGCATTCTCATTTCATCAGGGTCAGCAATAAGATTTTCTAGCTCTTCTGAGCTGTTTACCTCTTTTGCATAAGCATAGGCCATAATTAGTGTTTGTGGCACAGGCTTGCTTAGGATATTAGTTCTATCACTGTATCTCATTTCCATAGCTCGCTTCCAGTACTTCAAAGCACCAAGAAGATCTCTCTTTTTGTCAACAAACGTTGCTCCTAGAAGTTCCAGAGCATTTATGCACTCAGCCTTACTGGTTTGCACATGCTGGGTCAGAAAGTCCACAATATTTGTGTGGCCTGTTACACTAGCTGACAGAAGTGGAGTCATCCCATAACCATCCTTTTCCATTTTAGCACAATACTTGAGAAGCATCTTCATGATCTCCAAACTTCCAGATTCTGCACAATCATGTAATGCGGTGTTTCCTACACAAGAGAAGAAAATCAATTACACAGACAATCAAATTATAAGCTGAACCCTACTACATTAATGGTTTTAAAACGTCTGTTTTGATATTTACAGAGTACGAAAGGCTTAAAGGACAGTTTTAAGTTCTGATTAAAACATCAAGGTTACAAGGCAGTTAAAGAAATCAAAATGCTTGATATTACTCTCTGAAGGAATTAAACACATCTTAAGGGCCTTTTTGTCTCATTCAAAACGAGAAAATTAAAGCAGACTTCCCAATTACACAAGAGATTTTTCTTTTAGACCAGCTTCAAACTAGGAAGCAAGAATCCTAAATTTGCTATTCCCATGTTGTATTCTTTTCCCCTCTTCTGTTATTTTTAAACACCACTGAAGACAGGGAAGAAGATAACTTAAGCTATATGAAAACTAAAGGTGAACTAACTCATTAAGAAAACGCCTTCAACACACAACTAACTTTTTTGGTAGAGTCTTACTTATATTCAGATTATTTTTCTATGCCTGCTGCTGCATAGTCTGTGATTTAAGAGTGCTTTAGTTCTATAATTGTGGAGAAAGTTCTAGCATGCACTAGTACCACTTGATTAAAAATAATATATACAGTGAATTAGAAATAACTTTGGATGCAACAATTAAATACTGTACTATTATGTTTCAAATAGATAGAAACCTTGCCCACTTTAAGATATGAATATATCACTGACAAGCAACTAAGGTGGATGATAAGCTCTCCTGAACCCTTCCACCAGTATACAACCTTACCCTGGGTACTTCAAAAAGCAATCACAGTAAAACCTGCATTGTATTATCAATACTACAGATTCTAGCTTACCAGCTTCTCAGCCTCCCACTACATCAATACAAAAATAACTAACAAAAAGCTCATGTAACTTCTTCCTATTGTTTCCATTATGTTTTCTTATATCATTGACACTCTGAAATCAGTTAGATCACCAGATCATCCATTTCTATTACATATTCAGCAAGTTTCCACACTCCCAAATAAGACCTTCTCCACGGGCTCCCCATTCATAGTCACTGGATTTTGCTTAAGAAATAAAAAAGAGAAAAATACATTTTTGGTAGTTTTGCTAGCATACAAGAGCAGCAATTTGCAGCATACATTGTTGTTGTATTCCTAGGCCTACAAGAAACTGGCAGCAGGTTAGGAAACAAAGGAACAGCCTTGAAATATTTGGGAAAGCACATACTTAGTTCAGCTTACTTTCATGCTTTTCAATATTTCTTTTTCCCTGAGATCTGATTTCTAGAATGGGAAGCTCATTCTTTTTAATTTTTTAATTAATGAAATATAAATCCAGACATCTGTCCTAACAGCTGAACTCTGTACATAAGCAAACTAAGCTGAGCTTTTATCTTCCTTTTACTTTCTGCTCTTATACAGTAAATATAGATGCAAAACACACAAAGCTGCCATTGTATAAGTCTCTCTGTAAACAAAAACATGATTCCCACTTACAAATTCTATTTCTGAAATGTAAATAATCTTCTTCCCCATTTCTACTTCAATTCTAAGAATTCATGTAAGTCTCTACAAATAATTTTAACATCTCCTAGCTTTTTAATATGCAACTTATCAGCACTTATTTCCTAAAAAAAAAAAAAAAAAAGAGGAAAATTCACAATTATCGGCTTAGACTCAGTTAAGTTTCCTCTGAATTCAGTGCCTACCTATCACCAGCAGAATCAGATGATCTAGATCCACAGAGCTAAGGCAGTCACTATCTTTCAAGTTACAGTTTTTGTGTAGTAGCCTGCTTTTATCTGTTGATAAACTGCTGGAACAAGAAAATATTCACACAAAGCTTTCACAACTTTTGGCAGATAGCAGAGGTATGTAGAAACTCAAGGTCTGTTTAGACAAAAATGTTATACGGGACACAGAGCCTTCTGCCTTGATTCCCCCATAACTACCTCAATCACTCCCCCAATCTTACTCTCACTTCTCAAAACTTCACTTGAAAATCAGTTTGCTGCTCCTTCCTCAAACAGGCTTGTGATCCATCTTAGGAAGAAATGACAGTACTTTCAATACCTCTTTAGTGCTTTCATTTCCAGCAGACAGGAAATGAAAGGACAAACACTTTCTTTTCAAGCCTAACTGAATCTCTATTCAAGCACATCAAACAACAGTAAAAAAATGCTGCCATTCCAATCAAATCCATACAAAGATGTGCAAACAACTATTTTCAAATGCTAAAACCTAACAGCTTGCTGCAATTAAAGCAGAAAAATAGCTAGGAGTGTATTTTGCCCATCAACCAGTATTTTAAGTGCAAGTTCCACACAAAAAGAGAAAGTATCACATTTCATACAGTGAACTTGCAAAGTATTCTTTTCCAAATAAATTCTTCAGTGGTGGACAATTACTTCACTGTCATCTACTAAGAAGTAAAACAAGTAAGCAGATAAAGACATCCAATACAAACTAGTGTCCGAAATTATCTACTAGATCAAGACTACTGAAACTAAATCCAGCTCATACACTGACATGATTTTCAAGCTTTAATACCTTAATTACTGTTACTGATGGACTGTTAAATCAGTCCATCAAGACCAACAAATGTTCCAGCTACAAGAACAGATTTTTACAAATTCAGGCCTCTCTATCTTGGTAAGTCAATATGGATGAGCATCAGATCTCTAAAATCCTATGATGGAACTGGGTAAAAGTAGAGGAAATTGGAGAAACTTGCCAACACATTACGTATGTTGTTTGGCTATACCAGAGAAAGTCTTCTGCACAATGCAACTACATCATTCAAACCGTAACTACAGGCAGGCTGGTTTCTAAAGCCATCTGCATTTAGTGATGAAAGCAAAACCAGATGCATCTGGGTGCTGCCTGAATCATCAGTTAATATACCCTTTTCAAGTCCAGCCTTGGATACAAAGTAGTGCTCAGGAACTCTGGAATTCACGCCTGCTTCCTACCAACATTTTATATTATGACATTTTTTAAATCTTAACTATACTAAAGACAAAATAAATTAGTAATACCAGACTTACAAGTGCTTCAATTATTACTTTGCTGATTTTGACAGTAGGATCCACAAAGATATTTGTACTATATATTGGAGATCCATCAACATATAACGCTGTTTTTTTTCTGTCCTGTCAACTGCACCACTCAACTCAATGTCATCAGCAAACTTGCTGAGGGTACACTTGATCCCATCATCCATGTCACTGTTAAAGATGTTAAGAAGACCAGTCTCAAGACAGGCCCTGAGGGTCACCACTCATGACTGGCCTCCACCTGGACACAGAACCACAGATCACAACAATCTGGCTGTGACCCTCCAGCCAATTCCTTGTCAACTGAACACTGCAACCTTCAAATCCATTATCTCCAATTTAGGTTCTGCACAACATCCTTATTTCTAACACTGGTTACTAATAGCATTATCAGAATTAGGGTAATTTTTTAGCTATTTATATTATAGTAGCCCTTGGAGACCACAACGTGCAGACTAATAAAGGAAGATCATCACCATCAAATATACACCTCACTTACTTTGACTAGATGGTAGAAGTACAGCAATAGGAAGGAAGCACTGCAATTATTAAAGGATAACCTGGCAGAGACATTAAGGATATTAAGTTTATATTCTACATGGTGCATAGGAATTGAATTTCATCCCTATGAAGACAGGCTGAGGGAGCTGGGCTTGTCCATCCCGGAGAAGAGAAGGTTGTGATGTCACTGCAGCTTTCCAGTATTTAAAAGGGGATATAAACAGAAGGGGAATCAACTTTTCACAAAGGCGAATAATGATAGGACAATGGGGAATGATCATAAGCTCCAGGAGGAAGGGTTTAGATAGGACGTCAGAGGAAGTTCTTCATAGAGAGTGGTGAGGTGCTGGCACAGGCTGCCCAGTGTGGCTATGGATTCTCTGTTCCCAGGTGTTCAAGACCAGGCTGGATGAGGCCCTGGGCAACCTGGTCTAGTACCAGATCTGGAGGTTGGTGGTCCTGCCTGTGGCAGGGGGGTTGCTACTTGATGATTCCTGGAGTCCTTTCCAGCCCAAGACATTCTGTGATTCTCTGATGAGTTCAAATAAGCATGATAAACCACTATTCTGAATTTAAAAATTTAATACATTTCAAAAACACTGTATCATCTCCAGTGACAGGAAAAAACACCAGCTAAATGTTACCTATGTATTCCAGAAGCTGATCAGCCCAACATCTGTAACATTATGTTTATTTTAGTTTATTGCTAAATAAATATCTACTGCTGTATTAAAAATAAAAGACCGAAAGAAAGGCATCTGAAAGTCATTCTCTGGTGAATAACTTTCTGAGCAACAAAACTTGAATTTTTGCATCTTTGTTGCACGTTTGGGTATTTTTTGTTGTTTTTCTTAAAATTTCAAAACAACATATTACAAAACATTGTTAGTCTATTTTCAATCCTGAAATATACCTCATATATATATATACACACACAACACCTGATATATCATACATGTATATATATATATATATATATCATATACAGATAGCAGATATTACAAAGGCATGAAAGGCTCATGTTTGCATAGGAAGAAAACTGAACTGACAATGTTATGGTAGGTTTGGTAGCTCTCTGCTAGAAATGCATTGTTTGGATAATACAGCTTCAAACTGCTTTTGTCTGTATTAAAAAATAGATTTTTCTTACATTACCTAATAACATATTCTAATTAAAAACGTAACAAAATGAAAAGCCAGCAACTCCCACCTCTGGTCCTTTGAAACCTTGCAAGAAAAAATCAGGGAAGAAGTTAGTCATTTCTCATGATAGCTGCCTGTTTTATTCCTTTATTGCTTTTTAAAAGTGTCACAAACATTACAAGAACATCTTTTGTATCACAGAGCAAATTCCCTAAGTTACCAGTGTTACAAAAACACTCACTTGGGTAGGGATTCAAATTTATAATGAGGTTGTGTCTTTCTATGTCAGAAAGAAAGAATTCCCAAAGTAGACTTGTAACACAGGAATGAAAAGAAAGCGAGGCAGTGACACAGATATGACTTGATTTGCAACCTATTTAAGTACACTCACTTCCTAAAAGAAAGAAACAAAAAAAAGACCAGATTTCTGGTAGTAAAACTTATTAAAATGTTGTACCAATCAGACTTCATATCCAGGTTCTGTTCATGAAAATGAACACTAAGCTGCTGAACATTACACATAAAAGATTTAATTTAAATGACTGATAAGTGTGAAAAACTAGCCACATGTATCTACATAATGATCTGCAAGGATGCTTATTTTTTTAATATGAAATTGTTCATTTATCACTGATGTTCAATACAGAACTGGAAGTAATTAAATCCCTCAGTAGCTGTATTTTTTAATTTCAAAAAAGATGTATTGAGCTACAACATAGGAATATGGTAAGAAAACTTATGTCTTTACACACAGTTTGCGTAACAAAACAATGCTCAAGGTAGGTCTTCATTTTAAGAAGAAATCAAGGGCAAAGAACTGCTACACTTACCAAGAACACATTAAAACTTATTATTCTGTAACAATTGCTCATACAAGTTTTTCAAGGTAACTTGGATTATCAAGATTAACAATACAAAGTACGTTGCTAACCATTTAATTTCAGTACAAACTCACACTTAGTTAAAATTGAAGCTTTATTCCTTTAAGATGTAACTTCCTCATTTTATTTACAGACATTCCTACTGAAGTTCAGCTTCACATCACATCATACACAGAACATCCACAAAATGCAGTGCACTGCCATGTAGCATTTGCCAAAAAAGGAAAAAAACCTAAAATAATAATTAAAAAATTCTCCTTTCCCAATAGTTTTGAGCATTATACCTTCCAGTCTCCCATACAAAAAATGAAACTGAAATACAGTACTACTGTGTGTACACTCTTGATAAAGTACTTGCAGTGACTGAAGTCTGCATACTTCTATAGCTTTCAAAATCAGCAAGCCAAGTGAACCAGGCTCATCCTTCATGCTATTTTACAAAGCCATTCCAACCAAATACTGTACTGTAGCTCAAGGAAATTAGGGAGAGAAAGATTTTTAACCACACTCTGAAAATGCAAACATAACACTTTGTTATTCCCTCCAATAGTACAGTAGTAATGAAGATCATAAGTGGCAATCATTGTGTACTTATTATTTGTTAGTTTCAAAAAAAGAAAATGAATTCATATTATTGTGTCAGGCCTGGATGAGAATAATAAAGAATAAGGCAGAGTATCAGAGCATGATAACTGACTCTCACAACGCGTGACCTATCTGGAATTCCAAGAGCAAGATTTTTTTAAAAACAGTCAGCAGGAAAAATAATTACACAAAATACTTTGATTTAAATATAAAATCCAATTCCAAAAAACATAACCCCAGACCTATCACCAAGAATTTGCAATCAGAAGGTGCTGCAAAGACTGTTACCACATCAAGTGCATCAGTAGGCATTAGCCTCCCTGTACAGCTACAAGAAACACCTGTGAAGCACTGCATTCAAGAATCTAGAGGACTATTCTTAACATGGCAAAAGAGCACTACCTCTTATTTACAGCTCAATTCCCAATTTAGACGATTCCCAACTTAGACAAACAGGAAACTTCATGCGGACAAAATGTGTCTCAACCAATCAGCAGTCCAACTTCTCACAGAAAAACTCAGGTTTCTGCTCCTGTTAAGAGCAACTTGAGACCTTTATGATTTTAGATTACAAGAGCTTTTTTTTTTTAAAAAAAAGATCAGAAATTAATAGCTGTCCAAGATTTCTTATACCAGTGAAACTTTAATATGTCGATTACTCCAAAAGTAGCGCTTCCTATTTATTTCCAAGGAAACCACAACAGAGCACAATAACATTACTTGATAAGAGCAAATTCTCACCTACAAAGTGCTGTTTTTCAAGGTAGCTGCCACCATTAGCTTTACATTTTTGCCCACAGTGAAAAAGCCTGCATGCTGCACTTAAAAGTCTGTGCCAGCAGAGATGACCCACTGTCACCACTGCTGAAACACAGAACTCACCACATCCACTCTTTGGTCTCCACTGACATTCAGCAAGCATCCATGAATGTCAATAGCTGCAATTTTTTTCTGCATGGGAGAATTCAATTCCACACCTTTTGCTTCATACACACTTCCTTCCATGTCAGACACCATTTTGTCAGACTTCCCCTCCACTGCCATCTGTTGCACATCAACAAAATTTAATGGAATACTGTCAGTAATATTCAGCTGCTACTGCTATACCATACCACCACCATGCACCTCTGACATTGTGGGCCAACAATATATAAATAATAATAATAGAATAAAACAGGAGGCATTACTTTCAGAGCTGCACTCAGTTCTGCTAATTTTAGCCTGTAGCTTCTCAAGACTGGAGTAGCATATTGGAAATGCCTATGAACTAGGAAGACAGCACTAAATTAACCCACTTTGCTGATTTGGTTTCTTTTTGGTTTGTTTGTTTTTTTTTTTCTAAAATAAAAATATACCTGCAAATATCTTCACTATTTTCCACCAGTCTAAGAAAAAAATACCCTTTTAACTCCATTTGAAACTCTCCACATGCAGCTCATGTAACTGAAAGTAGTTTTTCTTTAAATATATTTATACATATACATATTGTTTTCATTTTTGTTGGCTATACTTCTCATAGAGATTCGGGGCAATTGTGAGAATAGAGTTACAGTACAAACAGAGAAGAAGAAATAACTACCAAATGGTCATATTCTAAACACAGAACTACAGCCAATCTTTCTCAGTACAGTACTTACATACTTCAACTAGCTAGCCACTTCTTCACCATCATATCCCTCAAGAAAGGGCAATGCTGTCACACTTCACCTCAGCATAGACTCTTATCTGACTCGAAGTCTGAAGACCTTATGAATGTCTTAATCATGTCCTAGCTTTACTTTTGCACTTCCCCTGCCCTTCAAGAACTTCTGCATTATGAATTTGAGTAGTCCAAAACATAATTCCAAGACTCTACCCGTATTTTAGAAGCAG
Source organism: Oreortyx pictus (assembly GCA_036925125.1). Classification (NCBI taxonomy): domain Eukaryota; kingdom Metazoa; phylum Chordata; class Aves; order Galliformes; family Odontophoridae; genus Oreortyx; species Oreortyx pictus. The sequence continues at coordinate 59,570,208 of JAUPFR010000004.1, read as the reverse complement.
AATTTCACCAAATTTATCAACTTCTCTTTCGTACCCTGTCTCAGTATTCATTCAGGTTTTTTTCAGACGTCTGAACATTCCAGTTTTTCACATTTTAATGTATTTCAGTTTCTCCCTGGGATGACCACACAGATGCCTTCACATTTTCCCCCAGAATTTCAGAGTTTTGAAAATGTGAATAAAATCTTATCTTATAATTTAAAAATCTGTTGGAGAAACACAATGGGAAGATTAAGCAATTCTGCCCAACCTCTTGCTGGTTTACAGTATAACACCTGTAAGAAAACATGTAATGAACTCCTACAAACAGAAATTCTCCAAACTTACCTCTAGAGAAGCTGCACCACTTTGGTTTTACAGAGCACTTGGTTATTCTGAGTGCTGCAAAGTTTACACTGAATAGAGCTTTCACATCTTTCACAGAACAACTGGCTCCCCCATAAACAGCCCAGGAAGGGGCCTATATAAAAACAGCTCAGACACAGGAAAAACTTTTACTACTTGAGAGCAGAGCACTCAAGTCTTCCATCTCTCTACTACCCTACCTTTATACTTCATCAATTCTTTAATATACCTCAGGGAGAAGGAGAAATTGAAAATAATGCAGAGGTGGAATGTGACAGTTTAGCACAAGTCCAGCTGGAAACAGAAACTTTGAAATTAACAACTTTGAGTATCAATGCAACAGAAAGTTACTCACTGAGCCTCACCCACTGCAGCACTGGTAATGCTGCAATATTTAGAGTTACCAGTTCTACTCAATTCTGTCTTCTCATCTTTCACATTCAGGTTTTACAGTGCTTACTCTCTTGCTCTACCTTGCCACTGGTTACTGAATAACTTCACAGATCTGATCACCTTAAGATTACAAAATGTATGCCTGTGTCACGTAAGAGAGAATTTTTAAGTACAAAAAAGCAGGTCACAACTGACCAAGAGGTATTATCCACACAGAAGCATTCAGACGCATTGCAGCTCAAGGTATTAAATGAATTATTACAATCTAAATCACATCCAATCGATTTTGTTTTCTTTTTAAAATCAACAGGGAGCAGTTATACCTTAATAACTTTTGCTTATGTGCCCAAGGTATGAGTCACACCAGAAACTAAAGGACATAAACAGAGTCAGGAATGAAGGCAGAAACAAAGAGTAAAGAGAGAACCCTCAGGAGTGCTTTTCAGTTGTTTAAGCAAGCAAAAAAACCCTAACAGAGTAGAAAAGTAATATAACAAGTAGCAGCAAATTAAAGTCTACTCTATGAAGGGAATAGAGAGATACAGATTTCCTCAACTCTGCCCCCCTCCCCGCCCCATTACATCAGATACTTAACAGCTCCGTAGCTCTGATCTGCCCTTAATAATCATGGAAAGGGACAGGCTCTGTTCAAAATGAAGATGAAGGATGTACATTTTATGCTCAACGTGCTGCTCCAAGAGTTCTGTCTAGGAAAATGACATCTCTGTCCTAACACTTGTCCAAGATGATTCATAAGTAAGCTTAAATCCTTACAAAGGAGGATTTATTTTTCTCTGCCTACACTTATGACAAATCCGTGTTATCTTGCTTTACATTAACCCCCACATATCTGCAAGATTTGCTGAAATAAAGTATAAGTGCTTAACAGCTTTTTCAAATACGTTACTTTCATGCTTGGCATTTACAGCGTAATATGATAATCCAAGTACAAAGTAAATCTTGACAGAGTCAACTGTAAAGTGTATTCTTTTGCTACAAATACAGTTTAGCCAGAAAAGTCAGTGGAAGTGTTATTCCAAAACAAACAAAAAAAATAGATAAAAATCAACAGACTTCTTTTCTTCAAATTAGCAAAGATCAGTAAAAATTACACATAATAAACCACTGAAACACAATGAACACACAGTCCTGGGTCAGTGAGGTAAAAATTAACTGCAAACTGAAATACTTGGCATGATCTTTTTAGGCCAGTATCACTATGACATGAAAGTCTGATGTAAAACAAAATAAAACAGTGGTTCAGCTGTACAGGGTATGCCATTGCTACTGAAGTAAAAAAGACAAATTCGCACCCTAAGACTGCAACAGAAGGACTGACAATAGTGCAGACTGTGAAGGGCATGCCTCTGCACCTCTGCCTCTTTTTTTACAGTTATCCTGATGTTATTGCTCAGTCACCTGAAGCTTCAGGACTTTTTTTAATCTTAACACACTTCTGTTCAATAACGTGTAAAAAAAATAAAGGCCCAAAAGGATTCAAGAATTTGAAGGGAAAGGTGGGGTAAGAGAAAAGTTCTCATCTCTTTTCAGAGTAGGAAAGATTCTTTTATCTTTTATACATCTTTCCCTATTCTAGTTTTAGTGGCACAAGTCAATTTAAAGTACAGTTTTGTTTTTTTTTTCTTCTTTTTTAAGAAACGGCATTAAAATATATCAAATACCCAAACGTATAAGCATATATATACATTATATTAACCAACAGTTGATCTCAGGAAAAGGTTATGCATTTTTTGCACGTGCATAGGTGTCAGTTCACGTGACGTTTTAAGAATGTGGGGCTTAATACTAATCAGTTTAGAAATAAATTGCGTTGTCAGTGTAACAGAGCACACTGAAGAAACAGTAAGAACATAGCTGAATACAGTTCATCTCTTCCTCATCTACGTGAGACTATTTCTGGATCCTTACAGCCTCTTAAAGGAGTAATTCCAACCCCAACTACCACAAGGAGCCTAAAACAATTAACTTACCTTTAACACTTTTTCTGTTAACATCAGCTCCTTTTTCAAGTAAATACTGAGCAATTTCTTTGTGGCCTTTGTAACAGGAAATCATCAAGCACGTGTGCCCGTGGCGGTTTGATACTTCCAGGTCCGCCTTGTGCTCCACAAGGTACTTTACTATTTCCAGGTGGCCATCAAAACAGGCAGCTCTAAGAGGAGTTGAATTTGTCAGAGTTGTGTTGTTGACAGAAGCACCGCGATCCAGCAGGGACTGAACCACGTTCAAGTGGCCGGCAGCGGACGCTGCCCAGAGCGGCGGAGCCCCCTCAATGGTCTCACCGTCAAAACTCACCGAACCGCCAACTTCTATCGATGCTGAGCAATGGTCCAACAAGTACTCCACCATGTCAAGGTGGCCATAACGGGCTGCCACCAGAAGTGGAGTGGCACCATCGGTTTTTTCTGACATCAGCAAGGCCACCTCTTCTTTTGTTTTGCTCGCCAGTAACTTGGAAAGGAGCCGCAGCTTGCCTTCGCGAGCTGCGTTGAACACTGCTGTCTTTAGATCCATCTAGCCTCTCCAGCTCCGGGCAGATGCACGCCTGCTTCTTTCAGTCACAATCAGGAACCTCCTGGCAGCACAACAGCAAGCCCCCAAATTTCTCTCGGCTCAGCTTTACCTAGACGGGACAACATGGAGTCTGTGAGCAAGGTCCAGACCAATCACCGGCTCCACTTGACAGATCTGCAAGAAAAGCAATCCGGAATGCTTCCACCCTCTCCGCAGAGGCCCAACACAACCCACCCAGCGGCCTCTCGCGGACCCACCCGGCGCTGCGCAGCACCGCCCCAGCACGGCTGCCGGGCGGCCGGACCGGGCCCTGCTCGCGGCGGCGGCGGCGCCGACCCCGCCCGGCCCAGGGGTCGGGTTCCCCTCCCACCTCTCTCTCCGCCGCCTTCACGCGGACGCGCCCACCGCCCGCCGCCCCCGTTCCAGCGCCTCCATGACAGGCCGCGGCCGCGCAGCCGGACGCAGCGTAGCCTGGCAGGCAGGGCCGCCGCCAATGAAGAAACCGCGCGGACGCCCCGCAGCCACTGGCGGCGGGCGGGGGGCGGGACCACGCCGCCGCAGGAGCGAGGCGGGGCGGGCGGCGGGCGGCGGAAAGGGCGGAGCTGCGTGCAGCGCGGGACGGGGCGAGGGGCGGGCTGAGGGACATGGCGGCTGGAGGGGGAGGGCTTATCCCAGGGAAACGATGAGCCAATGAGCCTAAAGAGAAATGAATTATTAAGTAAAATCTGACGGCAGTTGTGCGTCTCCATGTGGCTTGCTGCCTTCCTTTCTGGCGCATAGATGAGTTTATTGACACCATGCATACGCACTGTTGGCACGTATTTAGTAGTATTTATGAAGAGTACTATGGTGGGGGCAATCTCACCGCGCTTGCGGTCTTCTTCTTCTGCAGCCCTGAGCTGGGCAGCCCAAGACACTCAAAGAGCTGGCTCACGTCCCTGTGAGACCGCTCTCAACTGTTTCTAAATGTTCTTGGGAGTCTGGAGTGTTCCCAAACAACTGGAAGCTATCTCATGTCGTCCCAGTGTTCAAAAGGAGAAAGAAAGAAGACCCTGGTAGATACAGGCCTGTCAGTCTCATTTCGGTACTTGGTAGAATGATGGAGAATATGATTCTGAGAGTTACTGAAAAACACTTGAAAGGCAATGCAGTCACTGATCACAGACAACATGGGTTCACAAGGGAGAGAACCTGTTTAACTAACTTAATCTGCTTTTATGACAAGGTCACCCATCCAGCTGACCAAAAAAAAGCCAATGGGTGTAGTATTTTTTTCACTACAGCAAAGCTTTCTAATTCCATTTCTCACAGTATCCTGGACAAAATGTCCAGCCTACAACTAGACAAAAGTACAGTGTGATGGCTGAACATTTGGCAGATGGCTTAGGCTCAAAGTGATATAGTAAATGGAGTTAAATCAGGCTGGCAGCCAGTCATTTAAAGGGGTTCTGGAAGGCTCCATTCTAGGACCACTTCACTTCACTGTTCTCATCAATTACTTGGATTCAGCACTTGGATGCATACTAAATTTGCAGGCAACACTAAGTCAAGCGGAGATGTTGACTCCCTTGTTGGCTGAGGAGCCTTGTAGAGAGATCTTATACAAATTAGAGTGCTGGACAGTCACCATCCTTGTGAAGTTTAAGAAGAGCAAGTGATGGATTCTGCCTGCACCAGGGATGGGGCACCCCTGGTTATGTGTACTGACTGGGAGATGAGAGGCAGCACCATGGAAAGCGATCTGGAGGTTCTGGTTTTGATAGCACGTTGAAGCTTGGTCAGCAGTGTGCCCTGGCAGCCAGAAAAGCCTATTGTTCCCTGGGGTGCACAGACCTGGTACAGCCAGTGGGAGAGGGATTGTCTCTCTACTGACCTCACCTCAAGCACCCTGTGTGGTTTTGGGCACCACAGTATAAGAAGGACATATATCTACTGTAGAATGTCCAAAGAAGGGCTACAAAGATGGGGAATGATCTGCAAAGGAAGATATATGAGAAGCAGCTGAGGTCCCTTGGTTTGTTCAGCCCAGAGAGAAGGATACTGAGAGGAGGCCTCATGGATCTGCAGCTTCTACACAAGGGAAGCCCTAGCTCCGCTCTTAGCTTAGACACTAAAAGCAATATATCTTTATTAATATGGAGATTCCTTTAAATTTTTTATCCTGATTTTCATCACAGGCCAGAGAGTACCCCCCAGGATGAATATAATTCTGCTAGACCCTGAGCTAACTCAGACATTTCTGTGCTGCATTTTGCAAGGTAGATTTATTTTCCAGCTACTCTTCATGGTTTACACATCTCAAGAAGTACTCGGTCCCCTCTGCTGGTCTAGCTGAGAGTTAGATCAGAAAGAATGTATAGGACTGTGTTGTGTGAGCTGGCCAGGGGATGTAAACCTATGCCCCAAGGCTGAAGTGAGGGCTTTTGAAACTTCTGCTCCTTCCCCAGCCTGCTTGTATCCTGAGTAGTGTTTGTACTTGGTCGCATGGTAGAAAGGCCTTCTCTGCCTCAACTACTGCAGCCCTGCTGTAAGCTGTGAGCTTTCCTTCTCCGTGGGCCATTAGTTCACAACTGTGAATTACATTGTGTAGCTCATTGGCGGACACAGGCCAAGAGGGAGAGGTCTTGTCCTTTGGGTCCTCGCTTTAGCAGGTAACAATGCTCCAGGTACCCTGGAGAGAAAAGATAAAACTTTGCCTCCAACAAAGTGAGCTTAGCTAGGATTTTGTCTCACTGAAAGCCATGACAGTATTTGGCTCACTGATTTTCTATAGTTGTACTAAAAAATCAGAGAGATAAATAAGAAAATGGTTACAGAATGTAAAAAGCATGCACTCATCATTCCAATTTTCCAGGCTTTTTAATTATTTGTATGCATATATCTACAGATATGCATGTAATGGAAAATGATTTATTGATTCACTTCCCTAAATGTGCACAGTAATCTAGTAATTAAAGGCTTCTACAGGGTACAAATGCTCTTCCACTACAGTAAAATTAGTGAATTTAATACAGCAGAATTTAAATTTAAACTGCCAGAAATAAAATTATCTCTTGAAGCAGTACTTGCCACTTACAAAATATTCTTAGATAGATCAGCATGGTTGTTTCAAGTCAGCAGTTGACTAAACTGTAGATAGCAAACGCATTAAAAATTAGTCTGCCCTACTTTAACCATTAGGCAGAACTGGTAATTCTCATGGTGCTAGCCAGGCTGGGAGCTAGATGTGTTGTGCCATCATGGGATCCTCCACCAGAGACACTGGTTGTGTGTGGTGGCTTTGCATGCAGTCAGTTGGTGTGACTAATCCCTCGCTTTGCTAAAATCCAGGTCAAGACCTTGTGACACCAAAAGCTTCTTACATCCCGCAGGCTATACCTGTTCTGGTTTGTTACACAAGTGAAATCCTGGTGGAGGTTGCTCACAGCCTCAGTCCTGCCCTTCTTTACCCCACCCCCATATTATTTTCCCACTCTTTTCCCTTCTTTGCTCCCAGGATAAGGCAAGGATGGGCCTAACAGCATTGATACAGATACACGGAACTGTAGTTATTAAACTCACAAGATTTCTTCAGAGAGTGGAATAACAAATAGATAATATCCTCTGTTTTCTAAATATAGAACAAGTGTTTCACCTACTGTGCTGCCTATTAGTCAAGTCATGCTATTTGGTACATGCATCCCTCCTCTGACTGATCAGATCACATCCAGAAAAAAGGAGGGAGCTGATCATCTGGAATGAAACAGAACTCAAGAAGGCTCTAGGGGGGTTCAAAGCATTGGAAATAAGTATCTCTGTGGTAAAGCAACTTTCCTTCAAGTAGACTCAGTAGAAAGGGAGCAGGTGGAAGCCAGAGAAATGCTGCATTTGCTGTAAGCAGCATAGGCACAGAGAATAAACACGACACGACACAAGTGCTAGACAACAGGCAGGACTGCAACACTGCAGGGCATGGCTTGGCACAGCATGAAGTGGCTGCAGCAGAAGCTCTGCGATGGCTAGGAGTGATCTGCTATATTCCAGCCCTTGGGTTTGATGTGGGCTCTAGCATGGCCCTTTATTTCAGACATCTACAGCTGTAGATGTCACTGAAAGCCTGCAGCAGCAGCAGCACGCAGTTTGTATGAGGGGTGATTCTCTGAATATAACCAGAAACCTGCAGGTCAGTGAGCTCTGTCTGTGTGTGGGGGAGTGTGTGCGGGTAAGAGGAGGCTTCTTTTCTCATTTTTTGCCTTCAGAGCATTTGCGCTGGCAGCTGGTCAGAGGAAAATATGCTGCTCCTTATCTCTGCGAGCTGCTTCTCGTTAGATTGCAAGACATTACTTTTCTGTTGGTCTCCCTCTAACTGCTGTCCCCGGCTCACTGCTGAGAAAAATTGGTGTGGGCTGGTCAGAAAAAAGCCTGGCTTAGCTCTAGGCTTGGAGGTTGGGGCTTGTTGCAACACAAGGCTCCTCTCTCAGTCTTTTCAGTCATCTTGTCTCCTCTGCCAGTCTGGCTGGTGGCTTTTTCTTAAGAAAGTCAGGGGACTTCTAGGGTACAGTTCTCCTTGTGGAGCTTCTGATGACCACAGCCACCCTTGGCTACTTTACCTGCCTGCTTAACCACTCAGCAGCACCTCTTAGTAAGGGTGCTTGCATTTCTGAGCAAGTTTGCAGCAGATGCCCCAACAGCTAGTTCTCTCCTTATCTAGCTTTCCTGCTCCATTGCTGCAGCATATGAGCATCTACTCTATTTTTTTTTTTTCTTTGCACAGATTAGGTTACTTTACTAGGACTTCTCACAAACGCCCCTCAGAAGACTTTTCTGGAGCAGATTGGAGCTGTTTGCTTGATAACACTGAGCTTATTAAACCTGTTCTCCACAGATGGTCTTAGTTTATTTAAGATTTATAGCCCCTTGAATTTTTGCCATCGGTACCTTGGGTACATAGCTACAGTCCTTTTTCCTTAGGTACCCTCAGCTCTGGCTGTCAGCCAAAAAGCTCAGGGAAACCATCCCTGGTACTGAAATCTGAGAAGGCGTGGGAAGGATGAGGGGCTGTATTTCGATAGCCTTTTGTCCCTCCTAGCTGTTATGCTGAATGAGAATTGCTGTTTTCTGAGAAGAGCTTCTGGTTTAACCCTGCCCTTTCTCTATGGAATGAATTCGGAGCAGGGTGTCATGGCACCTCGACTTCAAGTCTGCCACATGCCAAGTTGATTGCGATAGAGGTTTTGCAACAGGAATGTACTTTTAAGTGAGAAAAAAAAGAGCAAACATATTATTCCAGTTAATTGATCTTGTCAAATAAAATACAGGTAGCAACATATTAACTGCTGTCCTTGCTTGAGCGCTGTAGATAACAAGGCAAGGAGGTTGCTGGTGTACTTTCAGAGGTCTTTCAGCACCCAACCCACTAGGCACGTTGCAGAATGATTTTCCAGGGTGCTTCCTAAGCCTTTTAGCACCCAGGAATTTGTCTCCTCATGTGGGTGGGAGGTGCACAGTGCTTGGAGCGGCCCTTAGCCTCACCACCACCAATTTTGAAATCTGAGACCTCCACAGGGAGGAGGTGATGTCAAGGCTGTCTCCTGCAGTGTGCTCTAGGATGCAGGCAAGAGTCTACAAACGCTATTGTCATGGCAACTGCGCTCCATATTCTGCAGAGAGGTAATTCTGCCTCAGACTTTATTTCACATATGCAGTGTACTGCTCTGTTGCTCGCTTGGTGGTATGGTCACAAATTTTTTTTACTGTACTGCTGATGAGGTAGGGTGACCCAGCTAGCTTCTCTCTTTCTCACATCACAAGCATGAGAGCAGGGACAGGTCACAGCTGGATGACATTACAAATTTCTCAGGCTTTTTTTTTTTTAGTGCATGAGGCAGATTTCCTCACTTTGACACAGAATCCCCACACACCCTCTTAAGCACTGGAAAATGCTACTCTGGGAGCTCTGCAGATAGTATGAACACAACCAGCTTACAAGAGGCACGTAGAAACTGCAGTCAGCAGAATACAGTCTGAAGCACATGACAGGAGTTTTGTTCAGCTGAGGCCTGCAATACTCCGGCAGGCTCTCAATCGCTGGGCAGCTGACCCCTGCTGGATAGCACACTAAGCATCCCACAAGTCCTGAAAAGCTCAGCTACAGGCACACGTCATGCTGTGGGAAAGGTAAAGGTTTCAGAAACTGAGGTTGGGTATGGCACCAGTAATGACAAGCTACATTTGTCAGCACGAAAATGAGATGGTAATTTCTTACTGGCAGCCGTCTAGCATGTAGAATGGCTCTAAGTGTAGTTCTTGCAAGCAGTATGCAGCAGTATCAGCAGACAGTATCACACTGCAGGAACATTTTTCATTTGAAAGGACTAGTGAAAGAGAACAGCATTAAGATGTGTATAAGCTGGGGACTTTTACCCCCAAACATTGCCTGAAGTCTGCACAGTAGGATACTGCCCACAAGTATGAGTTTTTCTCTGCAGAGCTACTAGTGTCTCCTGGGAGCAGCCAGGAGAAATGGTTTCGTAGAGATGGAAACAATAACTAACAGCAGTGTACTGACTTGGTAGCTTAGGAGCAGGAGCCTGAGAAAATGCTTCCCTTTTTGGAAATACTTGGCTATGTAATAGCTGGGGATAGACCTCTCCTCCTCCCTTTTCTCTGAGACTTTTTCAAATTCTCCTTTCCTTTTATTTTCTGCCTACTGTGCATGATCTTCCCACAAGTATGGTTAATATACTGTACACTATAGATAGACTGTCCTACATCTACCAGTTTAAGTATTACAGGAAAATCTAAATTTACAACAGACAGAAAAAAAAAAAAAAGATACCATAAGCATCAGTTAAAAGAATCATCATCAGCAGAGGAATTCAGAAGTACACCCACAGCTGGAGCATTCCTCGTGGCTGTGCTCCAACAGCATCACGTGATAAGTGGTTCAGGGATGCAGCGCATCACCTCCACTTACAGTGAAGTGAGCCTCTGCCTGAAGGCAGCTGCCTGTCCAGGTGGGCACTGCACCTGGCAACCAGGGCTTGGTGGCTCAGGCTTGCCCCAGCATCTCCCTGGATCTGTTCATTAACTCTCCTACAGTGCAGGGGTGCAACCTGCAGGTGGTTGGAACACTTAGTGTGTTTGTAGCTGGTTCTTGCTCTGAAGTTTTGAGGCAGGGATACACAGCTATTATTCTTTTTTCTTGCAAAGTAAAGAACAGAGGCAGAATGCAAAACACTATGTCCAAAACCATGCTGCACGCAGGCAGCAGCACAATTACCATGCTAGCAGCCTCCCCACTACTGCAGTATCAGATCCCAACATTGGAGCCACTCTCATAGTCTTTTCTCTTCAGCAAAGCTCAGTTTTAGCTAGAGACAATTGTCCTCACATTCAGAATATACTTATTTTCAGTCATTCAGAAAATGATAAACTGTCATGTTTTAATTGCATTTCCACCTGAAAAAAAAAAAAAAAGAATAAAGCAGAGATTTCTGATGTTCTTTTATGATGTTATGCATTCCACATCAGCTATGTCAGGCTATTCTGAAATCTAATGTAAAGTGGACTACTGAATCATAGGTCACAGTTTTATGAAATACAGGAAGAAAAAGCAGCACTGAAGATCCTTCTTAAATCTGCCCATAATGGCTTAAGAACTAGGATATTTGGCATGCACAAAATAAAAGTAATTCAGAAAAATGCAGGTTCTATGTCTCTTCCCACTTCAGGTCACAACAGTTACTCTGAAGACTATTATCTCCATTGTAGTTGCCTAATTTTTTCCTCTAAAAAGCACACCAGACTTTAGAAAATGAGTCAGGATGTTTCTATTGAAATAACAAAGCACACCTGAAAATGATTTAGTACATGAAAAAATTCACAAATGCAACAAAATCAAAATATCTACATACCTATTTCTTAAAGTAGCAGAGTACTACATGGCATGCCTTCAATAATATATTGTTTTCATAATAATTAGTATCTTTCCTCTTTTATTTACACTTTTCAGTATCTGATACAAGATGTAAGGAATGGGCTCTGATTTCAGTAGGTTCTCCATGCAGGTTTGTTTTGGGTTAGTACTGCCTGTTGCAACAGTCATGCTCTGGAAAGATTTGCTGATGAGAACAGCATCTGTTGCCTCCTTTTTGAAAGAGGAAAAAAAAAATTAGAGGGAGAAATAAAACGGCAAAAAACTACAAAGTGTTACGGCAATGCTGAATAAGAACTCCTTGCCTTTTAAAGTGCCACATACCAGTTTGTCTAAAGGAAAATTTTATCCAAGTATAGAAAAACTGAGAGAAAAGCCACACTTCCAGTTCAGTACTTGCCAGCCCTTTTCCATGATGAATGGGATGCTGAGCCCTCTGTCACCCATGAGTAGGCCTGGTATGTCCTGTGGATACCCACCAGACACCACAGATGGACCCAAACCCTAGGATCCTGCTCTAGGCATGGTACCTGTTCTGTGAAAGGAGATGCTCTGCTGAGAGAGCAGGCTGGAAAACGTCAGTTGTGAAGCCATCATCATCTGTTAGAATGTGCCATGCTCACAGTAAGAGGAGGTCTCCTGTGAACAGGATGCTGTGATCTTGAGATCTCAAAAGTACAGAGACTCAGCTGCATCCCAACCCCACTGATTTTGTGTCTGGAACATGTTCAGCCTAGATTTGGTCAACAGATACTAGAATAAAAACGTCTTTAAGGATATATGCTGATCTGGTCACGTAGCCTTGCACAGGAGGGAAGTGGCTCGGGCAATTACAGGAATGATGGATTTCAGTAAAAATGCTACCCACTGCTGAGCAAGGCAGCATACTATCTTTAACAGTCTGCAATAGGAAGGTTACAGCATGAGCAGTGAAGATATCTTATGCATGGAAATGAAGACATAATGCAGATTTACACGTCCTTGTTCATTACATGCTGTTAGCACCCTGCGAGCTGCAGGAGTGGGAATGCAGGGTAGAATCTGTTCCTCTTGTGCTGACCCCAAAGCAGATGTTGCTGTGTCTGATCATTCTTCCACTTCACAGTGATTGTTTTCGAATGATTCAGCAAAAGTTTTGGCTCATTTCTTTTGTTTGAGAGAAAATATGAAGAAACCAAAACAAACTGCAGGCTTGTTTTTGCAGCGGGAATGAATTGGCAGGAAGTTAAAAGCTTCAAACTCAATTACAGTGAGATACAGAGGTCCCATACTAATCATCCCTAGGAATAAATTAACATGTAACCTACTGTAAGACCAGGCATGCAGTTTTTGTGCTTGTTTGCTGCCCTCTCTTGGAGGCATCATCCAACCTACAGGAAGGGAAACAGTACGAAATTTCTCAATAAGACAGGCAGCACTTTCACTTCAAGAAGATGGAAGCATTCTGTACCAAAGAAAAAAATCTGCTTGTTTCCAGGATTGTAAAAATAAGGAAATGTTTGTAAGCATCTGCTTTCTTTTCTAAGACAAGAATTTGTTCTATAAAATAGCATTATCATGTTCTTTGTCTCTGTTGTAGTTTCCATGGAAATTATTATGGAGGCATTACTTTCAGAACTACCTATGTACATCTGTCCCAAAACAATTCCTCTTCACTCAGCATTGCTCAGGCAAGCCAAAAAGTTGGACACCCATGGGATAGCTGTTAGCTGCCCTCTGTCTCTGGAGGTGTTTAAGGCCAGGTTGAATGGGGTCCTGGCCAACTTGGTCTAGAACTTGATCTAGTAGCTGGTAGCTCTGTCTGTGATGCGGGGGTGGCTGGAACCTGAAGATCCTTGAGGTCAATCCAACCCAAGCTATTCTATGTTTTAAAGGTTCTATGAAATACGCACAGAAGACTATGGAGGTCCTCCCACAGAGAATCCAATCCTCATCACCTGTCTGGACAATGGAGGTTTCAACCTGAAGAACCAGGCATGCCTCTCCCCATATAGTTACTTTGTTTCAGCAGGAATCTGTGGATGCTTACCACTGTTGAACAGGAGGTGTCTTCTTCAATACCTATTTGTAGAACTCCAGAAGTTTAAGTTCAGTCCTTTATTTTAATCTCACCCATCACTAACACACAGGATTATCACCTATGGCATGTCTTACCACTTCCTTCCACTAAACTTTCATTTTTATGCTTGCTCACTGAGTGGAGGGCCAGATGCAAACCCTCAGCTTGTATCTGGGCTGATGTGGAAAAGGGCAGGCCCCAGTGCTCAGCATCTAGCTGTGATGCTGTGACCAGCTAACTCTCTTCTCCTTACATCCCAGCTGATTGCCATACACGCATGCACATACAAGCATGCACATTTGTCTCAAGCACCCCGAGCTGCCCAAATCAGCCCTGTGTCTGAGGCAGGCTCAGCTCCAGGGATGGACCCATTCCTGTTTACCTCCTGCTTAAATTCTGAGTCTTAAGGATTACAGCTTCACTATCAAGCTTACAACAGTAAGTGAAGATTATTATTTCTGATGAATGCCATTTTTGGAGAAAGCTTGGGAGCTTGTGCTGTTCCTCCCAGGACATTTGCCTTTTCATTTCCTTTGAGAACAGGCAAGTTTTGATAGATCACTGAAGCACTTACAGATGTAGAGAGGTGCTATTTAGTTACTCCACCTCAACCTACCACTATTGTTGGTGGGGAGTGGAATGACAGATGTGGACACCTGATTTTCCCTGGCAGTCTGTAAGAAACATGGGTGGAAAAGAGTCTTTGAGTCTGCCTGGAACTCTTCACCCAGCATGTGTACACTTTGTTTAGATAGGTTCTGCTCAGAGTTACTCCCCTCTGTTGAAGGGACTATTTCAGACCTACCTATGGTGAAGAATGACATTCCAGTGTTATCAGGTCAAACTGTCCTGCTGTCAGATCCTGATGTATCAGATGGAAAATTATAGAGGAGGAAAAAATGTAAAATCAACAGAGATCAGCAATAAAAATTCACTAGAGGCAAAGAAAGCTCCCATATGAGATGTACTTGGAGAAACCTGCTCTGAGAAAGAAGTAAATAAAAGAAAATATGAGGGGATGGAGAATAAATACCCATTAACTAAGTAGAGGGAGCAGCTGCCATTCTACCCTCATGACAGCAAAAGGAAATCACCAATGGTGCCTGTGAATTTCTTGTTTCTAGCCAGACCAGCCTTTTCTACCTCGAATATATTGTCCATCAGTTGAAACAGAGAGAGCACGGGGAATATTTTCTCATACACACATTGAATCAATATACTCTTCCTGTTGAGTTATAACTGTCACCACTATTAGATAAATGTGTACCTACCTCACTCTTACCACTCATTTCAGTTCCATTAACATTCCTCATTGTGATGAAATCTTCCTCCCTGTCAAATGTACTAATCAATCATTAATTATTACAGTATGTTTGTTTGCCTCATATGCTGGTTAGTGGAATTTTACTGGGGACTTTGGTACTGTATGTGCTTGGGTAAGCAAACTAAAAGGACACAAGCTCATTGCCCTGGAGAGAAAGACTTTGCTACACAGATGACCAGAGTAGCAGACTTGCAAGCAAAATGACCAGGATAATGCTAGCATCTTAGTCCCTCTTGAAATCCAGCCCACCCTATCAGTATCTTGCATCATAAATAAGTAACTATTACAAAATCAGTAATATTTATGTTGCTTTGCTAATTTTTACTGTGAGTGCAAGTCAGTGGTCTGTGTTAATTAGTGACTGGATAATTTATACTCTACCCATATGCCTGAAAGATATAAAATCTAGGCAAAAACACACTCAGAATGTCACAGCATAGTCAGACCACTTCATGCACACGAATAAATATTTACCCTTGTAGTTCAGCTTTCTGTCCTAATCTCTCTCCTTGATCAACACAGGCTAGATGGAAGTTTTTGTGACAAAACTGTACTGCAGGCAACTTTATCAGAAATCCATAAATTTTCATCTTTTACTTTCTAAACTATTTTTGCATCCACAAAGTGACAGCCAAGAATTTTAAGTGAATATTGCTTGAGAAATCACATCTAGAGAACTGCACGATCATGTCCAGTGATGCATGACTTTTGGTAACTGCATTACAATATTATCTGGGGACAGTTATCACACAGCACGCAGTATACCTTTTCTACTGTACTCCCTGCCAAGATACTGCATGAGCCTGCATGTTATCTCCCTGTGCCACATGTTTGTGTGCCTGTCCTTAGAATCACCACGGTTGGAAAAGACCTCTGAGATCACCCAGTCCAACCATCCACCTGTCACCAATATTTCCTACTAAATCGTGTTCCTCAGTACAATATCTAAATGTTTCTTGAGTACCTCCAGGGACAGTGACCACTCTTTCAGAGAAGAATTATTTCCTAATGTCCAGTCTGAATCTCCCCTGGTGCAATCTGAGGCCATTCCTTCTTGTCATATCACTGGTTACATGGGAGAAGAGGCCAACTCCCCACCTCACCACAACCAACCTTCATGTAGTTGTAGAGAAAGGTAATATCACCCCTGAGCTTCCTCTTCTTCAGACTGAACAATCTCGGTTCCCTCAGCCACTCCTCATGAGATTTGTGCTCCAGACCCCTCAAGGTTCCATTGCTCTTCTCTGGACATACTCCAGGTCATCAATGTCTTTCTTGCAGTGAGTGGCCCAACACTGAATACAATACTCAACTCGCAACCTCACCAGGGCAGAGTACAGAGGGATCATAACTTCCCTACTCCTGCTGGAACAGTTTCTAGGATGCCATTGACTTACTTGGCCTTTTTGGCCATACTGTTGACTCATGTTCAGCTGCTCACAGACCAACAAGTCCAGGTGCACTTCTTCCACTCTGCCCCAAGCCTGTAATCTTGCTGTGGCTGACGTGCAGGAGCCAGCACTTGGTCTTGCTGAACTCTACCCCACTGTCCTCAGACCAGTGACCCAGCCTGTCCTGATCCCTCTGTCAGGCCTTCCTACCCCCAGACAGATTTACACTTTCTCCCAACTTTGTGTCACCTGCAAACTTACCCAATCCCCTTGTTCAGGTCATCAGTAAAGGAATTAAACAGGACAAGCTCCAATACTAACCCGTTTGGAAGCCTGCCATTCATTTTTCTCCTCGCTGAGTCCTAAGATGTGGCTGTTGGTCTGCCTGTGTCACAGCAGGATACCAGGTGTCAGTCCCTCTGTCCGACTGCTGGATTCATCTCAGCCTGATGACTTCCTCTCACAGCCTGCTCAGCTGCTCAGAAAGATAATAAAGCTGGGCAAACTTATGACACCCTCCACCTAACTCAGTCCATTAGATTTCTTCCAGATTCTGGAGCTCCCCAAAATCAAAGGTTTGGGCAGCTCTTTTGCTCCTGGGGAGGTCCATATGGGTGCACCCAACATCCCAGAAGGATTGTGGGTCCTCCATCCGGGTTTCTGTCTCAGCCTATCTGTTGCACAGCTCCATGGTGCACATTTTTACTATTATCCTCTAAACAATGCACCTAATCTTTTGGCATGCCAGGGCTCCATTGAGTGAAGAGGAATTTTCTTCAGATGCATATATATAGGTACTTCAGAAAAAAACACCTCCTGATTATTTCCCTGGAAACTACTGCAGATACAAAAATCACAATAACAATATTTTGTAGAACAAATTCTCAGGTACAAAGCACTATTTTTCAACACAGTCACAAAAATCAGTAATTCGTTTTTGCCAGCAATGAACAAGAGCCTGCATGCCATGCTCATAAAGATCTGCACCAGCAGGGGTGATCACTGATGCTGTTGCCACTGCTGAAATGTACCACCCACTGCTTCTCTGATGGCATCCACTGTTTGGTCTCCATAAATGTTCAACAAAAAATGTCATTGGGTGCAATTTTTTCCACATGGAGGAATTCAGTTTCACACTTTCACTTCATCCACGTTTCCATGACAAACGCCAGCTTGTCAGACTGTCCCTCTGCTGCCATCTATCGCATGGCAATAAAATGCAGCGGAATACCAGGTTGGTTCGATGGCTGCAGCTCTTAGTGAGGCCTCAAGGTGACCATCAGAGATTTCTGATGAAATTTTGCTCTTCCATCCCTTCAGCCTGGAAAAGAGTCATTCACAAATGTATGTAGTGTCAGAAAGCGATGACATGAATTAGGCATGATTGAGAAGGGAAAGATTATTTCTCTAGCAATACAGATCTTATAGAAGTCTAGTGGAGAGCCATAATAAATCTTTTCTTGAGTTGAATATCTGATTGTAACAATACATTCCTTTTGAAATTTCACAGGTAGCATATTTATGTCAACTGAAAATGGAGTCACAAATGTACAACAAAAGTGACGATTATTTCTGCCATCCTGAAACTTCTTCTCAAACTCTTTTCACAAACTGGAAACTAAGGCTGCATTTTTCACTTTTCCCAGGGCTCTGTTTAGCCATTGTTTCAGAATATATACAATTATTTACTGTAACTTTATTTAGCACCTCACTGTGCCCTCCCCATTTGCTGGATTCAGCCCAGACAGTGCTGAGTGGTTGCTGGAGGAACAGCTGCTGCCATGGCGGTGGGGGCAAGGGCAGACCTCAGGGCAGGCACTGCTGGGCTGTGTGTGCCTGCAGCCACAGTCCGGACATGCCTGCCCTGAACACTCCTGAAGGTGTGGAACAGGAGCACATGGTATCTCTCTGCTGCAATTCATGTAGTAGTGTGAATGTGCAGTTCTACCGCAAATGTAGGTTTTGGAGGCATACCTAGATTTAGATGCGGACTTGGGCACGTCAGGCTCTCCTTTGAAGCTTTCATGCTGAACTAACCACTACAGCAGGTGGTTGAAGAAAAGTGCAACTCGCTGCTAGACCACTATGTTGCAGAGCAGTTTGCTGTTGATCCTCCTGAAAGGAATTTGGCAACAACTGTTATGTGGCAGAATAGAACAGTTGGGACCTTCTTCAGCCAAAAAGAAAAAGGCCAAGTGAGGCACAGTGCCAGGGTTTTGTTCTTCTTCCTGGCCTCACCAATAGTTACTACACCAATAGCTAAACGTAGTCATACCTGAAGAAACTGCTTACTTATGGTGAAAGTGCATGCAGAAGCCAGAAACCAAGAACTTCTTGCGTGAAGCCAGAGCTTTGAGTCCCATGTTTTTTGTTGTTTATTTATTTACTTTTTTCCTCTGCATCCCAGTCCCTGGGCTGAACACTTCATAGGTGTTACTGTAAAATACACCTTTAAACTTATATATTAAGCAAAAAAGGAGGTGACATTCAGCACAGTGAAATACATTAGTAATTACCACATCACAAATATCATTGCAAAATACCAGCCGACAGCAAGGGCCCCTTCCTCCCCAGAAAGCAAGAAGGAATGATGCAGCTAACAGGACAGGAGCTCACCACCCAAAGTCATGCTGAAGGCCAAAGCATCATATTGTGGTGACAAGGAAGGTCCAACGTTAATCCAGGAAATCAGCATGCTGGTCAGGACCTAGCCAGCTGCTGACAGGCAGTGGTGGACTGAAGTCAGCAGCCCTGTGTCTTGCTCACCGAGCTGTATGGTCAAGCAGCAGCATGGCTCAGCAATCCGCTGGTATAACTCAGGCAGAGAAGATCCAAAGACTGAACCGGGTCTCTGGACTATGGGTGAGTGGAAGCGAGGATTGGAGGCTTGTGTGAGGCTGATTAGAGCTAGCAAGGCCTGTTACTGCCATCAGGACTGTGACTGTCTTGAGGTGGTGGATTTACAACTCCCAGTATTTAATATGGAGAGTATGTCCTTATGCCACTGTATTTCTCCTGACTGTTACTGTTCCTTTGGGATACATCAAAACCTCAGAAATGACCTTGTGGGGGTCACCTCTGAGAAGTTTCAGTAGAGTAAATAGAATCTGTAGTTTCCACAAGGTTTTTCGACAGCTTCAAACACAAAGCAGAGGGGTCCTGTTCTGTTGGTGGTTTACTGCACTGCATGAATAATACGCAGTGACAGTTATACCCACAAAAGCCTCTCAATTAAGTGAGTCAGGTACGCTCTCAAAAGTCTATTATCCCCTGAAGCCTGTGTGGAACTGCTGAAGCTCCAGTTTCACCAGGTTCTTTATGCTGTTCAGATAACTGGAACCTATTTCATGTATATGTTTGATCTCTACTAAATTAACCTTTCGAGAAGGTGATAGTTTGTGCAATTACTTACAGCCATCAGGAGGCAGAACAGCTCAAAGGATGTGTTACACCTCTGGGTCACTAGATCAAAACAAACTCATCCCAGGTCATGTGCTAAACTGAAACTTACCTGAGGCCACCAAAACCATATGTGAAAGGAGCAAATGGTGTTTCAGCTCCAGCCAGGGCCCTCTCAGTAGACTCTGCAGGCCAGATGATGAACAAATGGCTCCAGGGACTGATCTACTGTACCATCCAGAGGATAATTTCTTGAGGTCAAGTTGGTTAAAGCACAGTGTCAAAACGGGAAGAAAGCTGCTGTTCTGTTATTCTTTTGACTGTGCTCCTTAACCAGAGAGATGTAAGGTTTCCTCCTCTTTCTGAAACAGAGCTTTATCTTTCAGAATACTGATTTCCTTTTTGAGATGCTTTTGTTCAAGGTTCTTTATATACTTCCTTCAGAAGTGAATGGACTGATGTCTCCTACAAGTTTTATAGTTTCCAAAACCAGTCTTCTTGTGGAAGTAAAACTTTAATGTCACATGTACTAAAGCCAGTGACATATACAGCTCTTAAAGTATGTCAGAAATAATCACTCAAATATGCTTTTTCATTTGAAAAAAAAAAAATTACACGAATGAGCTTTTCTCAGTGGGCAAGTAACAGCAAGGAAAAATATGTGGTTGTGGAAATCCAAAGATAAATGACATCAGTCTTGATGTTTGTGCCATTTTTCTACTCCTTTTAGAATGTGATAAGGGATTTCGATAGTAGTACCAGGACTTATTCCCAGTTGATTTGGCTATTCAAAAAAAAATATTACATTCCAGAAAACAAATGATTTTTCACAGTAATAATAAACCATCTACATTTCAAAAGCCTGTCAAGAGAATCTACAGTTAAAAAGCACGGCTTAAAAATCACTTGCAATTTTGCAAGATGAACGCGTATCAAGAGCCATACAATTACTGTATAGTAATTGCAGGAATTGTGTACACATCAAAGAAGGAACAGCAATGAAAAGACTGTAAAATCACAGACGTTTCAGTACATTCGAACGGCCAGCTATGAAACTGAAGCCACTTCGACTCAGCAAGATCCAAAGAAGCAGCGCAGCTTAAAGGAACGAGAGCAGTAAAGAATACTCCTGAATGCTACCACATCTTCGCTGAGCGACGGCAGAGCTACAGCTCGCCCCGCTTCGACGCCTGCGTTCTAACATCCCTCCAGCAAACACGCTCAGCGCCGGCGCCGTGCCGCGCTTTTGACGGAGGAGGTCCACAGGGGGTCGCGCAGGTGGGCGCACCGCCGACCGGCAGGGGGCGCTGCCGCGCGGGGGACGCTGCCGGTCGGGGGGCGCCGCCGCGCCCCCACCAATCGGCGCGGGCTGCGGGGGGGCGGGCCCGGTGGCCATCGCGGCGTCTCCCCCCTCCCCGCTGGCGATGCTGGGCTGGCGCCGCGCTGCCGCCTCGGTGCTGCTGCTGCTGCCGCGTCCGGCCGCGTGGCGGTCCGCTGCCGCCATGTCCTCGCTGCTGGTCGGACAGCCGCAGTACGCCTGGCTGCGGGAGCTGGGCCTGCAGGAGGACAACCCGGGAGTGTACAACGGGCGCTGGGGCGGCAGAGGCCAGGTGCGGCCGGGACGGGTGGGCTGAGGGGGGGGGGGGGGGGGGGGGGGGGCGGTGTCAGTGGGGATTACTGTCTATTGGGATCGGGGATTCGGCCTTCTGTCTGCTGACGGCCGCCCCTCTGCTTTAGGTGGTGACCACGTACTGTCCTGCAAACAACGAGCCCATCGCCAGAGTGCGGCAGGTAGGGGGAGCGCCGGCTGCTCGTAGGATGGGATCTGGGGGGTGTCGTGGGCGAGGGGTGGGGGGCTTACTTCGTTTGAGGGAGGCTATGTGTCCGCCAGAAAGGGAGCAGGGTAGATCTGTGAACGCTTTAGGCATTGCGATAGTGCCGACGTACAGCATTCGTTATGAAGGCTTCCAGTAGCTCTGGATAGTTTAGGGAGACTGGAAGAGTGGGGCGGTTGGCGTGGCAAAATGTGGTAGGTAGACGTCTCGTGAGTGCCTCTGTTGTAAGTGTTACTTAGGGAATGTTCTTGGTCATCTGAAAGAAGATTTTTGCTTGAGGTCTTCCTGTTAAATCTGTTTTATCTAGGCGTTTTTATTCCCCATTAACTTCAGGCAACTCAGTATACTGTTTGGGAGTCATAACTGTGATAACATGTAAATTTCCTGTGGAAGTGATCCTCTGTAGTGCCGTCTTTCCTTCAGAACATCTTGTGCTCAGACTGGACACAGAATTTTTTTGGTGGAGTTTGTTTTTGGTTTTCAGGATTCTTAACTTTCTCTTTGGCTTCCTTCTTCATGTAGGCTAGTTTGGAGGATTATGAAGAAACAGTAAGGAAGGCTAAAGAGGCATGGAATGTCTGGGCTGATGTAAGTGAACAGTTATTTTTTATGGCATTTATCTTTTTAATTATATCTGGCAGTTGGAGGCTGTTAAATTGCCTTGTTGGTTGAAGGTGAGCAAACATGATCGTGTTACATGTGTTTCATTAAAGCAGAAATCTGTAGTGAGGGCCCACCTCAAGACACAAACCTAAACAGCTGGAATTCATTAACTGTTAAGTACAAAAATGAGGATATTGACTTCTGAGAAATGTTTATTTTAAGCAGCTAGGCATGTTTACCCAAGTTAGTGCCTGTAAGCTATCTCCAGCAGGTCTGATGAAGTTCTGAAACCTCATAAGCAAGGAAATAACCTCTCCAGGTGTATTTAAATTCATGTTTCAGCATGCTTTCTCCTGTGAGAGTATTTGGATGTCTAATTTCTGGAGGTAACCTTGCTTTGATAGTGTAAACTTGCTGTTTTTTGACTGTGCTTTTTTGACCATCAGTTGAATCCTCATTCCCAAAACAGCTGTGTTATTCTGAAACTTTTGTGTTGAATTGCACATTACCCCTAGGAAGCTGTAGTTGTCATTGTCCCTGTACAAGCTATTTGCAAACAGCATCTGTTTTCTTGCTTATTTTTATAGATACTAGACATTTCTTTGATATAACTTAATTTTGTAAGGTGTCAGACATTCTGTATTTTATCCTACAAAACTATCCTTACCTGAGGAGAACAAAAATGTAGGAGAAATATCACATCTTCCTCGGGATATATTAAAACATTATTTTGTTTTGAGGCAGGATATCAGTGAGTGGGTGTATTTGGAGATAATCTGGAAGCTGTTTAATGGATTTTAAAAAGTATTAAAATAAACAGACCTAGGGCTTTAAAATCTCATCTGAAAGCTGTTTTTTAGTTTGTGAACTTTGGTTTAATGAGCTTATCTGAAAGATTTTACCTGTCAATACGTTTGCTTGCTTCACTGACAAAATTCCTCGCTTCTCTTTCTAGCTATCTCTTCATTTGTAGTTTCTAATCCTCTATATGTTGTTGCATAAAAATGGCTTGAGTTTGATCCTAGTTCTTAGTTCTTATCAAATATATGGATACTACATTTAAAAAAAACAAAAACATTTGTTGTGTGTTTACTTTTTCGGTGGCTTAGACTTCTGCGTGTCTGAACAGAAGCAGTAAAGATGAGAGAACTACTAATCTAAATATTTCTGAATGTTCAGTGGAAGGAAAGTTTCGAACAGATATGAATGTGTACAGTGTTGTCTATCTCCACGAGATGAGAAGGAATTTGTCATGAAACGGTGCATGATAAAAATGAACGAGCAACCATGTCTTGGGAAAAGGGTGGAAGATTACCACAAGTAGTGATCTCTTGCTGCAAGCATTGAACACGAAGAAGTCACAGATGTTCAGTCTCAAATATATTATTTTCTTTTTCTTTCTTTTTTTTTTTTTTTAACTAGATCCCTGCACCTAAGCGTGGAGAAATAGTACGACAGATTGGTGATGCCCTGAGACAAAAAATCAAAGTTCTAGGAAGCTTGGTAAGGTGTTTTAGGGAAGAAAAAGGTCTGAACTCTTTTAGAGTTTAACATATAGCTCTGCAATACTAAACTTAACTGTTAAAATGCTGTTAGCTCTTTTAACTTGCTCAGAGGATTTTAGATTTAATACATAAAACAGCAGATGATTACATTCTGACGTTGTATACTGAAAACAATTTTTCACATTTATAGTGGGGGGATAAAAAAAAAAAAAAGGTGTAATTCATTTTGAGCCGCTACACTGGATAGGAAGAGTAACTTCTGCCATGCTGCTGTCTCATTGTACCTGCCAAGTAGTTCACCATCATGTGCTAAAAATGTCCTGAAAGAGATTTCCCTCTGATACAGAACTTCCAACCTTGAGCTCTCTTCTGGTGATCTGGAGGGTTTTGAGAACTGAGTTATGGAGGTACAAGGCTTCAGAAGGTGATACAGTCTTAATGAGATCTCCTTCCAGTGCTGTGTTGGATATAAAGGTGGAAGGAATGTTCCTTTAAAACTGTAGTTGCTAGGGAAGAAAAGTCTTTTACAGCGCTTTTACCTATGTATGCTGCTGTTCAGAAGCAGCTATCCTTGAATGTGTAGGCCAGATCCTATTGTCAATGTGCAGAACTTTGCTTTGTTAGTTTGCTTGATGTTGTTTTTGTGGCAGACTTTCTGTAATGCGTAAATACATTTGTATGCAAAAACAGAACAGTTTATCAGAGAACGTGGGCAGAGAGAAGTTGGTGTGTTCCTCACACAAAACTTGTGTGCTTGTAGATTTTCCATTTGGATCATGAGCCTGTCCAGCCCTTCCAGGGGAGGGTCTGAACTTCAGGATGAAAGCTGTGCACTAGGTGTCTGAGTGTTCAGACTTTTCTTGGCTGAGGGATGTGGAACTGGCATACATAAAAGAGTATAGAAGCTCACCTTCTCATATCCAGCCCAGACTCAGTGTCTTTATCACTTGTTCAGATGTATTTCCAGTACTCTCACAGGCTCACCGATTTGTTACTCATTAAGTATATCTGGCGCCTCTCCATGTTTAGTCACAGATGCGTGCTCTTCCTTCTGTCTTGAGGTGTCCAGACATTCTGTTCTGAGTTTGATGCTCAAATTCTAAACAACTTTTCAACAGATGTGTTATTTGAACTCTTGTGTCATGACTTCTCACTTTGTTAATGGCTCCCTGTTCTTTAGGTTGAAGCAGAAATCAGATGTGGAGTTCCCCATCTGGAGCAGAGTAGCATAGCAAGTCTTTGAGTCCACAGGCACTCTGGAAATACCTAGGAGTATGTTGAGTCCGCTCTGTCTTAGTCTTTGATTTTTCAGAGGTCCTCAACCTCAGGTGGTAGGGGATATTTGTGTAAAGTTGCTTGTAACATAACATCACTATAAAATTAAGTGGGAGTAAGCAGGTGACTTCTCAGTTCATAGATGAGTGAATTTTGAATATGAACATACTCTCACTGGCACTCTCTGCTGTGTCAGTTTAGCATGTTTTTAACAGAAGTCTGTAGCTTAGGAAAAGATACTGAACAACTGGGTCACTAGACACTAAAGGGGTGCATTCATTTTCAGCAGTGTTCGAAAATTATTTCTCTCAAACTTTCTTTGAGATACTGTAAAATGAATCGTTTGCTTACGAAAAATCTAAATGACTGCTTTGTTTTGGGGCATCTATCCCTCTCTTCCAGTGTATTCCATGTCTGATAAAATATATGCAAATGTTCTTTGATCTCAAGCTGTGAAACTCATTTCTGTTGGACACTTCTTTCATTAGATTTAAAAAAAAAAATTTCTAGTCATTATTTATCTCTCTTTATTTCCTCCTACTGTATGAGAGTATGACTCCTTTGTAAGTTATCTGCTGTGTTGTTTCTTTAAGCTTTGAATAACTCAGGTGGAGGTCATTGTCTTATAGTGAGAAAATCTATATTGAATTTTATTTTGCGTACTGATATACCTGATAGTAGTAGAAGACAAAATGTATTGGAAGTGAGTATGTATTAAAAAAATAATAATTGAATCTTGGTATTTTTCAGGTCTCATTGGAAATGGGGAAGATATATGTTGAGGGTGTTGGGGAAGTGCAGGAGTACGTTGATGTCTGCGACTATGCTGTTGGTTTGTCCCGAATGATTGGTGGACCTGTTTTGCCTTCAGAAAGTATGAGTTCCATCTTTATTCTTGACCATTCTTTAATTTTTATTTTTCATATTAGTGGAAGGATGAGGATGTAATATCCTAAATATAGAGTGGTGTACTGCAAAATCTTTATGCTGTGAGTTATTTCTCAAGCATGTTGTCTATAAATAGATGTGCTCATAGATAGTAGTGACACCTAATGAAATATATGTCCTGTGGCATATATCAGAAGAGGCAAGAGGTTCTTCCTCTGCTCCATGAAGTGTTGGATTCCCTCTGCCCTCTCTGTAGTAAGGGTGATGGGGGATGACGTGTAAAAATTTTGCCAGTAAGCTTAAAAATGAGAGTCTTTGTGTCAGCTATTGTTTAGTGATCAACCTACATTTTGTTAACTGAGTAGTTAAAGCAGTAATTTCTCACTGTCATTAGTAAGCTCTAGAGCCCTTGTAACACAGCTCTACACAAGCTAATGCTCTTACAGACAGAGGAGTGATGATGGGTCCCTTCCTCATAGGGCCTTATGCATCCATTGAATGGATGCAGATTGTGATATGTTCTTTTTTTTCCTTCAGGATCTGGTCATGCTCTTATAGAGCAGTGGAATCCTGTTGGGTTAGTGGGAATCATCACAGCCTTTAACTTCCCTGTAGCAGTGTATGGGTGGAACAGTGCAATTGCAATGATCTGTGGAAATGCTTGCCTCTGGTAAGACACAAGCATGCTAACAGTATTTTAAAATTGCAGAACGATTATCCCTGGCATGCCATTGTTATCAAATTTCATGTGTTTCCATATATTTGGTTCTATTTAATGTAGGTTTAATTTCTGTTTGTTCATAAGGTATATGTAGTCGAAAAGCATAATTTATTTTTGTGGTAACCTTGCTAATGTCTTTAATGAGACTTTGAGATCCAGACCCATTCAGGACGTAGTCAAATGGCAAATTAGTGAAAATGTAAATCGAGGTTTAACAACAAAAAATCAATATTTTCGGGACTAGTGCAGAAAATATTAAGGATCATAATAATAACTTTGCTTCTTTCCCCCTCCCCCCCCCCACTCCCGCTTCTGCTTCTCTTCCATCTGTTTGCTTCACTATAGTATCTGGCATATCTCCAGTTCACACTGAGTTTGTCAGATCTGAATGCTCAGCACTGGACAGAAGTGCTTGAGTTCTTGTCTTAACGTGCACCTGAAAACCGGTTAAGCATGCTGTATTTGACATACCATAAAAATTTCATTATTAAACTATTTTGCATTTGAATAATTGAAAACAATTTGTTTTTTTCCAGGAAAGGTGCTCCCACAACATCTCTCACAAGTGTAGCTGTTACAAAGTGAGTTTTGGTTCCTTTGCTTTCTGTTTTCCTTTTTAAACAAATTGTGCTTTGGGTGAGATAGTGCTTGGTGCTGAGAAGAATGGCTTTTTCCTTGTAACATGTAATGTAGCAATACACAATGTATATTGCATGTTACTTGTACTATTGCCTTTTATTTTTCTGAGACTAGTGCTGTGCTTCTGCTGAGGGATGCCTAGCTGTGTTGTTTACTTAGCTATAGGGGATGAACAGTTTGTAAAATTCAGCTACCCTTAATTATTCTCATGTTTCTGAATCATCCATTACTTTTGGAGTCAAAGCCCAACATCAGCACTTGCTTGTGTTTTATTTTTATTTATTTTCTTGTGTTTTGTTTTTTCTGGGGGGGGGGGGGGAGGCGGTGTAAATTCATTTAGTTAGCTTGTGTGTTCACACAGTCCTTATTGTTCAGAGCTAGTAACATCAAAACACGCCTTTCCAGGGTTCAAAACTCATTCCTGATAGAAAGGAGAATTCTGACAAATAGTGGTACTTGCTGTAGAGTTATTTCTTCTTCCCTTACTATGCTAGCATTTTAAGTGTGTATCTGTTGCATGATACGAACAAGTTTTTATGTAGAATATAAATGGTCTCATTTAAAATGACTAACTTTGTAGTTTTGTAGCTTCAATATGGACCTGAGAACATGGCCCTGGACTACTTGCAAGTAATATAACTGACAGGAGTGATCAAGGAAAACAAGAAGGGCTTCTTTAATTATATTAATAGTGAAAGAAAATCTGGGGCAAAGTGTGGGTGTGCTGCTGAGTAAGATGGGTGTCTTGGTAATGGAGGATGCTTAGAAGGCAGTTACTAAACACCTTCTTGCTTCAGATGTTATTGCTAAGGCTGACCCTCAGGAGTGACAGATTTTGGAGGTAAAAGAGTCTGGAGAAGGAAAGACTTCTTTGTTGAGCAGGATCTGGTCAGAGATCATCTAGAGATGACAAACTGCGTGTGTGCATCCATGGACGTACCTGCGAGTGATGAGGGAGCTGGCAGAAGTGATTGCTGAACCACTTTCTATCATCTTTGTAAGGTCATGGTGAGCAAGAGAGGTGTCTGAGGCCTGGAACAAAGCCAGTATCACTCCAGTCTTCATAAACGGCACGAAAGAAGACCTGATTAACTACAGGCCAGTTAGGTTCACCTCTGTTTTTGGAAAAGTGGTGAAGCATCTTATTCTAGATATCATCTCCAAACAAGTGGAGGAAAATAAAGTTTTCAGGAGTAGTCAACACCAAGAAGAAATCATGCTTGACCAATATGGTGAACTTCTATAGTGTTAGACTGTGTGGGTAGATACAGATGCTGTCCACCTTGGAGTAAGTGAGGCTTTTCACTCTGTGTACTCTAACATTCTCGTAGGTAAGCTTAGGAAGTGTGGAATATATGAGTGGACAGTGAGATGAACTGAGAGCTGGATGACTCAGAGGATTGTGATGGGTGGTGCAGAATCTTTTTGGAGGCCTGTAGCCAGCAGTGTTCCCAATGGTTCAGTACTGGATCTGGTCTTTAACATCTTCATCAGTAACCTGGAATGTGTAGGCTGGATGTGGCTCTGGGCAGCCTGGTCTTAGTGATTGGTGACCCTGCACGTGGCAGAACAGTTGAAACTAGATGATCTTTGAGGTCTTTTTCAACCCAGGCCATTCTATGATTCAGTAACCTGGAGGAAGGGATAGAGTGCGTCCTCAGCAAGTTTGCTGATGTTGCAAAGCTGAGAGCAGTGGCTGATACACCAGAAGGCTGAGCTGCCATTCAGCAAGACCTGGACTGGCTGAAGGGTTGGACAAAGGCAAACCTTACGAGGTTGAGTAAGGTCAGATGTAGAGTACTGCACCTGTGGAGGTGTAGGTTAGGGGCTGACTTACTAGAATGGAGCTCTGTGGAGAAGGACCTAAGTGTCTTGGTTGTCAGCAGGCTGGCAGTGAGCCAGTGGTGGGGCCAGGTGACTTGTGGCCAAGAAGGTCAGTGGTATCCTGGGCTGCTTTAAAAGGAGGATGGCCGGCAGGTCAGGTGAGATGATCTTCCCGCTCTGCTCTGCTTTTGGTGAGGCCATGTCTGGAATGCTGTGTTCAGTTGCAGGCTTCTCAGTTCAGGAAAGATGGGGAACTGCTGGAGAGATTCCAGTGGAGGGTCACAGGATGATTAGGCACCAGGAGCTTCTCCCTGTGAGAAAAGTCTAAGGTGTTGGGACTGTTTAGCCTGGAGAAGACTGAGAGGGGATCTTGTCAGTGCTTCTGAATATCTAAAAGGCTGGAGTCGAGTGGATGTGGCCAGGCTCTTTTTGATGGTGCCCAGTGGCAGGACAAGGAGCAATGGGCATAAACAGGAAGAAAGGAAATTTCATATGAAGTTGAGAAAATTCTTTACAATGGGGATGACAGAGCACTGGAGAGGTTGTGGAGCCTCCTTCTCTGGAGACATTCACTCTTTTCTCTGCAGCTTATTCTAGGGAACCCTAAAGAGCTGAACTAATCATCTCCAGAACGCTCTTCCAACTCCAACTGTGATTCTGTTATTTTTAAGTAAAATCATGAAGTTAAGTAAACATCTCTTTTTAATGGTAAAAGATTGTAGGGCCAAGGTTTTTGCACACTGTTCTAATGCCTGTCTCTGCCAGTTATGTAGATGCCTAGGGAATATGTTTTCAAGAGTTTCTCTGCCTGAACAGTGATTCTAATGTTGAAGTCCTTGATTGTGTGTTTATTGTATAAACTTATCTGCCAGGCCGTTGCTTTTAGAAAAAAATCATGCTTTTCTTGCGTATTTAGTGGCTCATTGCCTATGATATGCACCCACCAAATAACTGAATTTTTTATGTCCTCGATTCTAGGATAATTGCCAAAGTCTTGGAGGATAACAAGATACCTGGAGCTGTCTGTTCTTTGATCTGTGGTGGAGCAGACATTGGGTAGGTAACATTTATTGTGTTTTTGAGTATGCATCCACTGTAAAAGTACTATGTACTTCTACTTGCTTTTGTGAGATAAACTTCTAACAGGTGACTTATCAGACATTCCTGTTAAATGAAGAAGTGAAGAGACATGGATCCGTTTTTATTCTGCTGCATGTAGTTACATCCAAAGAGTATGGCCAACATAAAGTTCCACTCACTGTGTTCTTTTTTTTTGATTTTTTTTTTTCAGTCCATCAGTCTTTCAGACCATTTATAGAGGAGAATGATTCCCCATTTTCCATGCTTAGATTGGGCTGTGCACCTGTGCACAGGTGCATAATATTGCTTGGAAGCTCTACAATTCATAAATCCCTACTACAAATGAGTAGTTGACCATTTCAGGAGAAGTGATAACAAAATAGATGGTAACTGTTAAAGTCATAGGTGTGCTTATCTTCTTAGGGAGCAGAACAATTGAAACTGATCTCATTGTGTTCTTCAGGATATATTTAATTGTACAGGTGATGCACTTATTATTTGGCATGAAGTGGGGGAGGGAAGCAGACTGGTCCCTCTTCGCAGAGTGATAAGAAGCTTTCCTGATGACTGTTCAGTCATTTACCTGATGTTTGGTTTACGTGGGAGGTGTGAGCAGCTTTTCCAGCTGTTTGCTCTTCCTGTAAATGTGGCGGCGTGTCCTGTTGTGCAGGACAGCAATGGCGAGAGATGGGAGAATGGACCTGCTGTCTTTCACTGGCAGCACAGAAGTGGGCAAGCAGGTAGCGCTCATGGTTCAGGAGAGATTCGGTGAGTGGGAGTCTTATTTTTCTTTTGTTTCTGTGGTTGGGAAACGTAGGGTAAGCTCATAGGATTTTAAAATACAGATTGTTTCACCTATCTTCTATGTTAACTCATCATCTTGATTAAAGTAGGACGAGAAAACTCATCAGATCTAGCTACTGCCTTTCCTTCTAGTTAAATCACAGTTCAGTTGTTTTTTTTTTCTTTTTTCCCCAAGGTGTCCACAAATACATTGTATTGCAGTTAATCATAAGGCCTTCCTCCGAATTGTGTTAAAGACTAACAAATGACACTTTTTTGGCAAATCTGTTGATGAAAAAATATCCCTTCACCTCTACTCCTTATAATTATAGGAGAAAATGTAGGTCTTTTGAGATGCATCTTCAAATACCTGCAAGAATGGTGGAGGTGTGAACCCATGCACAGTCGCAAGGTTCTAAGTTTTTAGTTTGAAACAGAATATATTGTGATCAAGATTAGCTTAAGTGTAAAAAAAAAAAAAAAAAAAAAAAATCAGAATACATTGCAGTGTTTCGTAGATAAGTAGATTCCTTCGTTCAGATTTAAGATAAAACAGTTGCTAGGGAAATAAGACTGCTGAAATGTTAATTCATTCATTTTCCTATGCAGAGCACCTTTTAATCTTCGTCTGCTTGATATTATTTATCCTGCAACTTGTTTTGATTTCTTTTTATTTCTATTGCTATTTTTACCTTGTTTTTTTAAGCATTTTTCTTCTCCAGCTTTTCTCTTCTGGCATTTTTTGCAGTATGTTGGAGATGTGGTGTTCAGCGTAATTTGCTCCTTTGACTAGTGCAATTTATTGTCAATGATGCCTAAAAATTTCTGTCCAGATAAGAAAGTGGAATGGAATGTAAATGTAATTCCTGATGACTTTACTGTAATGCATAACAAATACATATGTGACTCATGTGATTTTTGTATGTTTTTATTAGGTCGAAGTCTGCTGGAACTGGGAGGAAACAATGCCATTATTGGTAATATTCCATGTAGAAATTTAGTCCAATAGATATTAGTTTAAAGTTAATATACATATGTTTATAACAAGTTGGGTTTTTTTTTCTTTCTTTCACTGGGGGTTTAAAAACTGCTTAGTAGAATGTTTGTGTCTCTTTTTATAATCTTTCCCTGTCTTCATTGTTGCTGAGGGGTTGTGATTTAGGATAAAAATGAGAGTTCAAACTCATGTAATTAGTTTTGAATTGAATAGCATAGGTGTGTGGGCAATGCTACTAAAATGACATTTGACTTTAGGTTCTGATCACTTGAAGACAATTTTTAGCATTGCAGAATATCTACATGTATATAGACAGACATGCAAGTGACATCCAAATCCGTATTTGATCACCTAAGGTACTTGTAAGTAGAGCACATAGGTTTTCATTTCAGCAGCCCATTTACAGGTTGAGGTGATTTAGGGCATGTTCTGTTTATCAGATAAAAAAATAAAAATGAATACTGTAAAAATAAACATTAAAAAGAGAGAACAGAAACCCAACTTAATACCAGAATTGCTGTCCTATTTTATTACAGCCTTCTTCATGTTCCTTGTGATTCAAACCAATGTAATTAGATGCTTAGAATATTAAGCACTTGGAAAACTCCAATTTGAGCGGTCTTTTTTTTTTTTTCTTGCATAGAGTAGCATGAACTTGCTGTATAGTTAGAAAACAGTGTTTATATTTTTCATATGGAAGTCCTGCTTTTTCTGAAGTTGACTTTGAAGGCTTAAACTCTACTTGCTTGGACTTGTCTCAGATGACTTTCCCCCACATTTTCTGGGAATCATTAAACTGAGTGATATTTTTTGAATCCTCTGGGTCTTATGCTTATGTGCTCTACTTTAGGTATTTCAGTGTCTTCTAGCCGCATGAATTTCTTCAGCTTATTTGCATTTCACATTATTGTATAGCTGTGCATTTTAGCTGCTATTTTGTTTTTTGTGTGTCACCTGGTACACTTCTCTTCACGTGACTGTACTTCTCATGGAGGGAAGGTGAAGGGTAACAAATTCCTTGTACCTTACTGAATCACAATGAAGCTGAACTTCTACACAAGCTTTATTGTGAAAGGCTCTTTACTGTATTTCAGAGATCTCTTTATATCCAATTGCAAGTGTTCTTTAATTCTAGGTATGTAAGTATGGGAATTCTGATGTGTTTTTGTACATAAGTCATATTGAAAGTAATGCCTCCTATTTACGTCTAAGGAAACTACACGACATACAAAGAGAACAGTAGCACTATTTGATAGAGCAGATTCTCACCTACAAAACACCATTTTTTAATATAGTCATCACCATGTATCATAGTCATAATAATCATCTAAGTATTTTTGTCATGAACAAGAGTTGACATGCTGTGCTCATACAGATGTTCACCAGTGGAGCTGAGCCACTGTTTTCCAGCTGTTCTGACAGCATTGTTGCTAGAAAAGTGTTGTTCATACATTTTCTTTAATCAGCCCAAACGGATGAAAGACAGAAGTCACCAAATCCAGACAACACGGTGGGTGTGTGAGAGCAGTCCAGCCAAGATTGCCATTGCGCTTCTTGGAGCCTGGCATTATCATGTTGCAAGAGAGAGGTTGTCTTCTCTGCTCTATCTCTAGAAAGTTTGAGCCTTCTGCTTAGTCTTTGTTATGTTGTCGAGGTCAGAGTGGATGGTTTGTCTGAGTTCCAGGAAATCAAGAAGGACCACCCCTTTTCTGTCCCAAATAACAGTGAGAACATAGCTGTACCCACTGAGGGCTATGTCTTGAACTTTTTCTTTGATTCATGTGTCACCACTCCACGGATTGCCATTTTGACTTTGGTTCGTACCTGTGACACAGTATGTCATTCACTGGTAATTATTTGATCCAAGAAACTGTCACCCTCAGCTTTGCATTCATTTGATAGATCCTGACAAATTGCGTACCTTGTTCCTTCTGTTCCTGACCCATTTGTGGGACCCACCTGGTGCAAACACTGTGATATTCACTGCCGCCATCATTTCCAGTACATTGAAGCTGATACCTGTATACAAAGTTCCCTGATTGTAATTCACTGATAGGCACAGATGGGCTGTTCAGGATGCATTTTATGTCTTTCTTGTTGTTGTCACTGCTGCTGAAATGCACTGCCCACTGCCTCACTGCAGTAATATCCATTGTTTGGGCTCCATAGATGCTCAGCCAGCATTAATGAATGTCACTGGGTGCAATTTTAACTCATGGAGGAATTCTGTAATGAAATAAGAGGCATTACTTTCTGAGCAGTCTTTGTATGCACTAGTGTGCTATTCTAGTGCTACTATTCCTTGTGCTTCTTGAGCAGCCTGCTATAATTTACTGCATTCTGTTAAGTCTCTTAAATCTAGTAAATCTAGAGTGCCTTCGGCACTTAAACACCAGTTTCCTTTTTTTTTTTTTTTCTTTATTAACATACTGATGTTTAACTTCTGTTAAGTTTTTGAAGATGCCGACTTGAACCTAGTCATCCCATCTACTCTGTTTGCCGCCGTGGGAACGGCGGGTCAGCGGTGCACAACTGCCAGAAGACTGG
This sequence comes from Oreortyx pictus, assembly GCA_036925125.1. Classification (NCBI taxonomy): domain Eukaryota; kingdom Metazoa; phylum Chordata; class Aves; order Galliformes; family Odontophoridae; genus Oreortyx; species Oreortyx pictus. The sequence goes on along the minus strand of JAUPFR010000004.1, from coordinate 59,536,150 downwards.
TGCGTAAATCTGGGGGAACTGGTTTCGATGGCTCTGACTTCAAAAATTAATTCCAAACTAGCTCGGAAAAATTCCAATCAGTTACTTACATTATGAAGAATAAGAAACATTTGTTAGGTGTGTTTTATTCTCTCTGATATGAATGCGATGATAGGAAAAGAAGGTAGCTGTAGTTTGCCACCATAGTTATAGCTCCAGAGAGTTGTGAATGCATTTCTCACATTAGTGGCTGGTTCAGGTTTTGATTTGTGTGATTTCAGAAGAGCAAGGGTGCACGTATCTCCTGATGGTTTTTTTTTCTCAATTTTTTAAACCAGTAATTTTGTAGAAATGTAGAAGTTTTAAAATGTCAGCGTGTGCCTCCATGGTCTTTTCAGAATTGTGTTGATTCGGTACATTTTTGTCAAAAAATAAAAAAAAGGCTTTGCTTTATTGCTGTAGTTTGAGGAATCGCTCAAAATTTGTCCACAGATGACAAATTGTTAATTTATAATTAATCTGTGGATTAATCATAAATCCCTAACGGGGTTACTTTAAACTGGATTTTTTTTCCTTTGATTCCTTTACATCTTCATGATTTCCACTCTTGGTGGTGCTCCTGTTTTCAGACTTTCTCTTGTGTTCATTTAAGCAAGGTATTTGCTGAGTATGAGCAGCACTACCTCTACACTTCCTTTGGCTCTCTTCAAAGCGCAGTGGTACTTCAGGAGCAGTGACGTAGGCTTTGCTGGCTTACAGCCTTCTTACCTCATTTTGTTTAGTTCCTCCATGAAAGTATCCATGATGAGGTGGTGGAAAAGCTTGCAAAGGCCTACGCCCAGGTCCGCATTGGGGATCCATGGGATTGTAAGTACCAGTTTTTTAGGGGGCATTTCAGTTTACATCGTTCTGTTAAAATTCTGAAGTGTTTATAGATCAAAGATAACTAATTTTAGCAGTTTACCAGGGAGTGGTTATAACTAGTTTTATTCAGTATACAAATTTTGAAAGGGAGATGAAGAATCCCGCTATCAGTCTTTGTCTTGAGCACATTAAGTAGTTACTAATCAAATTTTGTAAGAATGCTATGAAAAGTTTACAGTTTTCCTGAAATTATGTCTTCTGATTTTTCTTTCTTACTACTTTAGCTGACACTCTGTATGGTCCCCTTCATACCAAAGAAGCAGTGAAAATGTTTCTTGATGCAGTAGAAAAAGCAAAACAACAAGGTGGCTCTGTGATCTACGGTGGGAAGGTGACTTACTTTTATTCTCCTTTCTACAGATAATTTTCTATGGAAAAAAAATACAGTAGCATTGTAGCTTAGGCCAAGATTGCAGTTCAGTGTATGTCGTCAATTACAGGATGTCAGTCAGTCATGAAATGTGCAAATTGGAGTCCTGTGTTTATAGTAAAGATAGGTTTATATAGAGATTATATATAGAATTTCTCATGTGTGATGTTTATTTCTCCAAGTTAATTGATTGAGAATTCTTGTTTCTATAGACACCTTCATTATTCCCACTGCCTTTAAATTTCTAATTGACTTACTAACCAGCTTTCAAGTAGGAGAAAGTAACTTATTTTTTTCAGATAGTAGACTTGGAGATTTAATTACTTACTTGGTAATTAAGTTAAACTTCTATATATTAAACATGTAAATAATTCCAGTTTACCTACTCAGATGATAAGAACTTCAGTTTCTGATTGGTAGGGACAACTACAGTAATAAAACTATGAAATAGTACTGAGCAGGATGCTAGTTCGGCTGAGCTTAACTCAGTTCTTTTCTTTTGTGTTTTGAAGGTTATAAATCGCCCTGGAAACTATGTTGAGCCAACCATCGTGATTGGCCTTGCCCATAATGCACCCATTGTCCACATGGAGACGTTTGCTCCCATACTGTATGTGCTGAAATTTAAGGTAAAATAGCAAAGTGAATTGTGCCTGGTGTTAGGGGTTTCAGCAGAGCATTTTTCTGATGTTCGTTGTGTATATGCAGGTTTCCTGGCAGTTTAAGAGGCACAGTTGATCTGCCTTGTAATGGCTTATCTCATCACATGGCAACATTTATCCATTTTCTGTGAAGAGCACTGATATTAAGCTAAGTCTGTGCAGGAACAGAGTTTTTCATTCACGTCAGCTTGCTCTGGAGCAAGTTATGTCTTTCTGTGCAGTGGTGGGGATATCCTTGGCGTGTTACGTATGTCTTTTCAAAGTGGTATTCTGTTAATTTGCATTACACCTGTAGCATACAGGAATTTTCTTAACAGTGCTTCTTTTTAATTATTTTGAATAGGTGAGGTTCAACTATTGACATCCCTTCTTTCTAGGAGGAAGAGGAGGTTTTTGCCTGGAATAATGAAGTAAAACAAGGTCTTTCCAGCAGTATCTTTACCAGGGATTTAGGAAGGATTTTTCGCTGGCTTGGGTATAATTCAGAATATTTTTCTACATTCTTAAAACTGAAGATAACTGCATTTTGTCTTGTTTTCGTACCTACACATGCTGCTAGCTGAACACTGTTTAGCTCTTATTTTATGGAAGGTGCCTTTGCTGATCCTGATCAGTAGTTGTCTTACCTTTGTCCGTAGGCCAAAAGGATCTGACTGCGGCATTGTCAATGTCAACATCCCAACAAGTGGGGCAGAGATTGGTGGTGCTTTTGGTATGTTACCTGCAGCGTGTGCTGTTTCTTTCTTTTAAACAGTGAAATTCTCTAGTACCGTATCTAGTGACTTGATTTTAATCCTGAGGTTTCATTTATTTAATGACTCTTCATTTTTCTAATGACTTCATTAGCTTTTCATGGAAAAAAAAAAAGCTTCGAATGGAGACCAAATTAAAGTATTGTGAAATTAGTGTAACTTGGATCTCCTCATCTTAGTTTTCAAGGCTTTAATCAGTCCATCTGATTGATTAATCTGAAGAAATGAATGAAGATAATTTGAATTGCACTGCTGTAGCAGAAATGAGAAAAATGGCCAGAGGTAGTTAGGGTCCATGTTGTAACAATATTTGTATTTGATGTTTAAGTACTTCACGTGTCTTATTGTTTCCTTCATTGAGGTCTTCTAACTCAGAAGTATGTTCTAAGTGCTTTTAGGGACATGACTGACTGAAAGCTGACTGAATCTAAGTTTTATTGAAAACAGTCTTGAACAAGTTTGTTGTATATGTTTGTATATGCACACAAAAGCTAAAGCATAGAGTGCTTTTGTGAGAACTTCCCAAGATTTTTCTCATTTTGTTTTTGAATGTATTGAAGAGGAAGGAAGAAGAGGTATATGTCCCCTCATTTGAACAGTATAAGAACCAGCACGTTCTGGTACAACTGTTCGATGTTTAAAGAAAATATAACAGTATCCTCTGTCACAGCATGGTGAGATTTTCAAATTCAGGCAGATGGTTTTTGAATCAAGAATGGGAAGAGAGAAATGTGTGTGTTGTATATAGTGGTGACTTGGTAATTTATGTCCGGTTTAGAACAAAGGATAGGGAAGCTTATTCCATGAGTTTTTACAGTTCTTGAACGTCCTTGAGTTAATCCAGGTTCCCATGCTCCAAAAAAATTCATGTTTCCATTTACTACCTTTTTCCTACAGGTGGTGAAAAGCATACTGGTGGAGGAAGAGAATCTGGAAGTGATTCATGGAAGCTTTATATGAAACGGTCAACATGGTAAGATATGTTTTTCATTTCAAACAAATTGAAAAATTACAGACAAACTTGCTGAAGCCCAAACCAAATCTCTGACTATGGGAGATTATCTTCACTAAAGGTGAGATAATCATGTAAAAGTGTAATTTTTCTTTCTCACCACGTAAGAAGTTATGTCTGTGTTCCCAATAGAGAATGATTTCATTAAAGGCATTTCTTTATTCACTCATCCTCAAGATGAACATGTCCTTTTACAGCGCAGGGTGATTTCTAGGAAAAATAAATTACTCTTCAGACATTGTTTTTGCTTCATGATGTTTTTTCTTTCACCTCTTTCCTGATGTTAAAGTAAGCAAAAACTGAGATGACTGAAACTTTTCATGGAAAATGTAAATAGGAAGCACAGAGAGAAGGGCCAGTTTTGTCTGCGTGTGGGTAATTTACTGAAATTTTGGGTACCTCTCCATGAATCTTGTGAAGGGTATTTTCTAGTAGTCGGTCTTTACTATTCCTTCGTGCTATCTCCTGCCTTTTCCTGTGCTGACTTGATTACCACGCAACTGGTCAGAAGCCGTGTATGTAGGAAGGAGGCTGCATAATCTGTCTCAGTGAACTCTAAACAATTGTTTCTCTTTCAGTACAATCAACTACAGCAAGGATTTGCCTTTGGCTCAAGGAATCAAGTTTCAATAACAGCCTTATGACTGACTGTGCCAGGAACTCTCCTAGCATTTCAAAATCATGTTCCTTCTGAATCTCATGGTGCGGAAAATTGTCTGAAATTCAGCTACAGCAATGCTAATTCTGTCAGAAAATCAGATACTCTGAAAGATTGTTTAACTTCCAGTGTTCCAAATCACTACTTCCGTCTTCAGATACGAAATACAGAATATTGGGGAAGAAAGAGACTAGAGTTAATAAACTTGGATTGAGGTGGCATAGATAATCCTCTGTTGACTTATCACTGTCCTTTACTGTCTGTCTGCATCCCTTACCTCCTTACTGTTTCCTGTTTGTTTTTTTTTTTTTCTTTTCTTCCATTGGGAGGACCTACGCTTCAAACTACATGTTGAGTTTCCTACAGATACCTTAGTGCTGTGTGGGGGGGTGGAAAGCACGGGATATTTTTCAATGAATAAATAAACTTAACATTTTGTGAAATCTCTTGGGCTTCAAAGTTTTTTTTTCTTTTGCTCATTGTTTTGGGTTAGGAGCATTCAGCAGCCTGGCCATTTTCACACACTGAGCTGACAGCTAGGGGAAGTGTCATTAGGCGAAATTAACTACTTTAGTTTTCCTGCCTGTCCTTCAGAAAGGAAACTAGAATTCCTTATATTGGGAGATAACAAATAAGATCAAGGGCTACTGCAGCCTTTTGTAGCCATCTCTACAACTAGAAGAGTTCAGAGTTACTAGTCAGGGCACTTGTGGTACCCTGGGGTCAAACAAGCTCAAGAATCAGATATGCAGCCAGGAGGGAATATTCTTTGAGCAGGGATTCACTGGGGAGATGTTTATGTCCCATTTCAAATTAGGTGAAGTTTTCTCATGGAGTCTAAAGACTATAGCCATAGGGAACTCATGTGGGAGCTTAGCTCAAAGTGCAAGACCAAGAGAGGCGTGTCACTTCTAGACTGATTCTTTCCAGTGAGTAAGTTCAGAGATTTTTTTTGTTGTGTTACTTCTGGAAAAAAAATTCCACCTGTAAATGTAGAAAAACCTTGATTCTAGGGCTCTTAATTGGCTTTAGATTTTCCTTGATTTTAAGATTTGACAACAGCCGTGTCCAAATTATCCCAGTAGAACCAACGCACCACTATGCTGGCTGGTCTTCCCATTAATAGCTAGTTTTAAGACAGATAGCATTTTGAGTTTTTCATCTGTATTATAGAAAGTTTTGAATAGCATTTCTTAAAGAATAGAGAGTAGGCAGTCCAAGTTTTTTTCCTACTGTTGCAGTTTATCCATGCGTCTGGCTAAGCAGCACACAGTCACTCACTCCCCCTCCTCCCAGTGGGATCAGTGAGAGAATCAGCGGAAAGAAAAAAGGGAGAATTTACAGGTTAAGATAAAACTTTATTAAGACAGAAAAAAAGGGAAAGGATAGTAGTTTGGGCTACATGTGTGCGTAGCTACGAATGTATCTAACAAGTAATGCACAAGCAGTTCATCACCAACCCCTGACCAATGCCCAGCTAGTGCTTGAGCAGCAGAAAAGAAAAAGATGAAATCCCACCCCCATCAAAACCTCTTCCACATGATATCATATGGTACAGAGTATCCTTTTGGCCAGTTAAAGTTGGCTGTGCTAGTTCTGTTCCCTCTCAGCTCCTTGGGCCCTTTGCTGTGAATGGCCCTGACTCTATATATCGCTGCCTGGCAGCAACTTTTAACATCACTGTGTTGTCAATATTGTTGATCAAACATAGAACTGTAACAGATATTCTTAAGAAAATTCTGTTCCAGCTGAAACTAAGATACCTACTGAAGTTCACCGGTCTCTTCTGATTGGATGAACAAATCTGCAGTTCTTTTGGCTTGAACACTGAAATGTGAGATGAGTTTCAATACGGAATGTTATGTATTTGCACATACGAAATGCAAAATTCCTGAAGCAGACATAGGTCACTAGCAGACAAAGCACAAAGACACAGTGTGATTCCAATTTTAATTTCTCAGGAAATAGCACAAATTATGCAAGCTGGTTTTTTTTAACCCATTCTGTGGCACTGAATATCTCCATGAAAATACCGTAACATAAGTTCAAGAAATTCTTTCTTCCTCGTTCTTATGGCTTATCAATAAATTTTTGGGTAGCCTCGTTATGTCACATCTCTTTTGCTAGAAACATAGAAGGCCTCTTTAATATTCTGGATAAAACAGTTTCACAATTCCAGAGTGTTGTGTGTGCAGGAATACACTTAGCTCCGCTTCCTGTTTTAAGTATGTGAACTAAAGCCCTGGCATGGAACAAAAATGTCTGGGATGGTGCGGCTGATGATTGCGTGGTGCAGTTGATGCAGCAGAAGGAAGGGATGGCCATCAGAGTGGGCTTTGATAAACGCAGAAGGTGGGCCCTCGTCAACCTACTGAAGTTCGACAAAGCAAAGTGCAAAAGCTTGAACTTGGGTTGAGGCAGTCCCAGATATGTAAACAAACTGGAAGAAGAACTTGGGAGTCACCCTGCTGAGAAGCAGTTGGGGTTCCTGGTAGGTGAGAGACTTAACATGACCCAGCGGTATGCACTTGCAGCCTGGAAGGTCGATGGTATCCTGGCTTCCATCAGAAGAGGGGTGGCCAGCAGGGTGAGGGAGGTGATTATCCTCCACTATTCTGCCCTATTTGGCCTCCCAGTGTTGGAAGGCAGTTTATAAACACGAGGGAAATCAACTTTTTACACGGCGAGCACATAGTGATAGGAACCCCCCCCCCCTCCCCCCGTTGATTTAAACTAAAGCAAGGGGGATTTAGATGTTGGGGGGAAGTTCTTTACTGAGGGAGTGGTGAGGTGATGGCACAGGTTGCCCAAGAGTGCCTGTCCCTGGTTATGTTTGAGACCAGGTTGGATGGGGCCCTGGCCAACCTGGTCTAGTACTTGATCTAGCAACTGAAAGCCCTGCCTGTGGCGGGGGATTGGAACTTGAAGATCCTTGAGGTCCCATCCAAGCCAAGCCATTCTGTGATTCTATGACTGATCCTCAAATCATCTGGAAATTAGTATGAGTGGAAAAAAAACAACTGTGGGAATGTAATCATGAGGATGAGTGAACGTTAGAGCAGCCGTGCTGAATTATTTTTAAAGTCTAATTTGAAATTTTGATCTAACAATGCTTAAGAAAAGCACCTTTTGAGTAGATTTACGGGACTCTCGTCTTCAAATACTATTGTAAGTACTTCTGCATGTTCTGAATAACCCCATTGGATGCACTTTATGCGGACGGATAACAGTTTCTCTCTGTAAGTAGATTATGATTTTATACTGACTTGAGCTGAATGTATAAATTATGATTTCCACAGGCCATGTTATTTGTATTGACATTTGATTTCTAATACGGTATTGCAACCAATAATCGTAACATTTAATCTGCTTCCCAAGCAACTCATGTCTTGGAGCTACTGATGTATGCAGCATAATGGAACTAGCAGTTACAACACAAATTCTCCCAGCGTCTTCTACAGTTGCGTAAAGTTAATTACCATTTAGTGTGTAACACCAGTGAAGAACAAGTGTTAAATGACACGCAATCAATAATTTATTTATTAGCACAGTATTGCTTACCATGAAATTACACTGATGGGAACAGTGTTGCAAGTTACTTTCTTTTTGCCGTATTATTTTTAACCAGAGAAAAAAATGTGAACTCTGCAATTTTTTGCCTTTACTCATAAACAACCACAGCAGCTGCTTTTTAAATGAACCTTAAAAGTTCAGAACTGCAGGCTCTGGACTGCTGCTACTCCTCTGTTTTATTGTACCCTATCACAGTCCCTAAAAGCAGAGAAAATAGCAGACTGTTGGCAGTAGAGCCCGATAATACTTCTTGTCAGCAGTAGGTTGGAAATGGGATTTTTCAAGTAGCAGCTCTGCATTACAGAATTTAAAACAACTGGGAAAGTGAAACCTATTGGTATTATTTATTAGTATTATTAGTGGTATTATACCATAATGCTTTCTCATGGTGTTTCCATCATTCTGGTCTGGATATTGTTATTAGATGTCTTCAGAGCACATGGCTTCTGGAAGTGGCTGCTGCCTGTGTTAGTGTATGAGATGGTACAAGTATAGATGTGTTCTTGCGTAAGTTATCAGAACTGGTTACCCTCTTCAAGTCCCTGCATTAATCTGACAAGTTAGACAAGAAATAGACACATTACATAAAGGCTTTCTCCTGATTCTCTTTTGAATGTGTTATTTACACCAGTGTAATACATACTTGTGCAGTATGTTTCTGTGTGGAAGAGAACACAGATAATTAAGACATATATGAGCAAGTGACTTAACCACAGAAAATAAAGTGTTTGAGTAAAAGTCATGGAGGGGCAAGGATTTTTACAATGCCTGGTATTCTGAAGTATATTCCTACCTGTGTAATTTGCTATCTGTCCAATGTTTGTGTACCACTGGATTGTTTGCAATTCTTCACAGACTTATTTGGCCAGTGAAGTGTATTTTACAGTGCGAAGCATCAAGGATGACCTTGCATTTTAACTGTGATGGCCTGAAACGAAGACACACGCTTGTTCACAGTCTCTTTCCTCTGCTAAGTTGTCAGCACTGATGTGCCATATCCCATGTTTCTGCACTGTGAGGCATTGCAGAGTCTTTTTCTGAGCACAGCACTATGCTTAGTGTGGCGGCCATCCAGGCTAGAGCCTGCCGCAGGGCAGCGGGGAGTGTAAGCTTTTCAGTTCTGCAGCTGAGGTCGCTGTAGAGCAGCCTTTCCATTCATTAGATGTGTACAAAAACCACAATCCTGCCTCTTTGAAGGCCACTTGTATTCCAGCGCAACTGTAACCATTAGTTGTTTGTTGGTAATTAAATGCACTTTGTTCTGTAAAAGCTTCAAGCTGGTTAATGCTATTCTTATACAACACTAAAACTACAAAAGACAAAAATAATACTGCTTCAGGCAGGCACTCACCTCCAGGGAATAACAAACAAATTATTCAAGAAATATGTAGTTTGCTCTGAAAGTAATACGTCCTATTTATTCCCATGGAAACTACAACAGATACAAAGAGCAGAATAACACTGTTTAATAGAGCAAATCCTCAGCTACAAAAACAAACAAACAAACAAACAAACAAAAAACAAACAAACAAACAAAAAAAAAACCACTATTTTTCTACACAGTCACCTCCATTAGCTATGCTGTGCTCATGAAAATCTGTATGAGCAGAAGTGACCACTGTGACTGTCACCGCTGCTGAAACACACCACCCACTGCCCCAGTGTGCTCACATTTGCTGTTTGGTCTCCATAAATGTTCAGCACGCATCAATGAATGTCAGCAGGTGCCTTTTTTTCATCATCTAGGAATTCAATTCCACACCATTGCTCCATCTGCACTTCCACGTCAGATGCCACTCTATCAGTCTGCCCTCTGCTGACATCTATCTCAAGGCAACAACACAGAACGGGGCATTGATGAGAAGGTTCAGCCTCCATTGAGGCCATATGACCAACACCTGTCCTTGTTATCATGGGCTAACATAATAAGAGGCATTCTTTTCAGAGCAGCCCTTGTACTTTTACCCGATGTGTTCGTAGACATGCCTCTTCTTTCCTGCAGTCTTTCTTCAAGATGGATTAAAAGAAAGATAGTGCAAACTAGATTTCTGAACTTTGGAGGAAATTAATTCTTTGGTTCTATTAAAGCCCAGAAAACTGGAATTTGGGAGTAATTGCATTTCATACTTTCCCAGGTGCTATCCATACTGCACTTACTTACTTAACTGCCTCAAACCTCCTTAGTAAGCATTTCAAAGCTAGCGCTACTTGTTCTCTTTCTTCTCTGTGTCCTATTTGTTTTAACCTCATTCGGGAAGCCCCTTAACAAATAATACCTGGATGTTCACATATCAAAGGTAAATTTCTCTCTTTTTTTTTTCTTTTTTTTTTCCTTCGCTATTGCTGGTATATTTATAATTTTAATACATTTATTATCTGATCTGAAAGACTTCCAGGAAAGACTTGTGCATTTACCCTTGTGCAGTTTACTAGAAGACGAAAGACAAAAAGCTTTAATATTAAGATAGCTTAATCAACACGGCCACATCAGTATGAAGCAAGATTTTGTCTTGTACATCAAGTCAGGGTTCAAACAATATCTTGGATAGGTATCTGCCTGCACACAGCTTGTGTTTCCCTGAGCTTGGACAGGGAATTGTACAATATCCTTTGTGACCAAGGGTGTGTGTGTGTGTATGATGGTCAGAATCAAGTTCACCCTTAAGCACTGAGAAGTGCAGCCTGAAGTGAACTTAACATCCAAAGAAACATCTTCCACCTCTACTCTTTGAACATAGGTGTGTTTTCATCCTAGACACTTATTTCTAGCTCTTCCTTCCTCTACCAGACTGCTAACTCAGATGGTTTAATCCCTTTCAGCTGGCCAGAAGAGTGGATGAAAACTTTGTGCTCTGGGAGCTTTGCATAAAATAACTCTGAGAAAATTAGGAGGTGGACAGGAACTGGAGAATGCGGACAGGGAGAGGAGCAGCAGTAGGGTGGCCATGGCAGCAGTTGGCAAGCACGGCAACTGCAGGCAGCATGGACCACCATCAGGGCCTGCCTCACCAAGATGTTGGTGGTGGAAATGTGCACATAGCAACAGTATAACACCCAGCAGACAGGCAGTGATCATTTCTTTATGCTCATTTTTAACTTCAGAAAATATAGGAGCCACTCACTCTTGGATTTAGTGCAGTAAATAATGAGCTGGCCACAAATGTCTTTAAAGGATTGCTTATTGCAAGTGCTAGAGATGTGGAGGAAGGCAGGTGGCACTGGTTATTCAAAAAGCCCAGCCACTCCTGTGGAGAAGGGCATGGAACACATTACTGGCAGTAAAATCCTAGGATAGCAACTTCTATTTCATTAATGATCCTCATGGAAGAGATTGTCTGGTTGCATAAGATTGAGGAAAACTTGTAGAGACACTAATTCTGCCGCAAAGGTGTGAATGGTCACGTTCTGTTTTGCTCACATTCTTTTAATTAAATGTGTTCTTACTAAGCCAACTAGATACAGGTAAGAAATTATTGCCTTTTTTTTATTATTCTTTTTTTTAAGTAACCAGTATTGATAAGCACACATTGGCAGCAGATTGCATGGTGCTGCTTCTCTGGTGTTGTAATTTGCACTGCTGCCAAAAGGCCCTGAGCCAGAAGCCAGTTTGCTCAGACCTCTCTGCCAGCGTGCGCCCGCCCAGCGCAGAGATTCTTGCTTTAATTGCACTACTGATTGAGTTATATAATCATATGTGAGGCAAAGCATAGAGGGTGTGCCCTGTGAGTCCAAACAAAAGCTGTTGCAATACAGAGACTTTTGTTGTTTTGACCATTTCTTGACTATAAAGATACAAGAGAATCCAGACTGCTGCTATTTACTTACTGCTGAGAGATTTTCTTGCTACTTCCTTAATAATGTTGCCAATTTATTTTTTTTTTCCAATACTTATGGCAGACACAAGGATAAATGTGTGGGGAAACATCAAGACTATTTCAAATAATAAAAGATCTGTGTCTTGTTCTCAAATAGTATCCTCACTACTGTGCAACAATGCAAAAACTTTTGCAGTGCTGTTCGCACTTAGTCCTGGCATGATTTGTAAGAACACTAGTTTTCCATCATTAGACACTGTTAGAAGTGTGCTAGCTCATTCACTTAGGCAACTGATGTGTCTGCTGTTTCAGGAGAAAAATGAATATTGGATTTAGCTTATGTTCCGCCTTCTCCTGGAGCACTCTTGCTATGACTTGCCATGCTTTCAAATTTAATATTAAAGGCTGTGACAACTTAAAAAAAAATCATATTTCAGTAGATAGCACTCGTTGAGCTACATCACTCCACGTGCTTCCTGACGGAGCGCAAACCAAAAGAAACCATTACAGGGCAAGTAGATTATTCCCACCTCACCCGTCTGTGCTAATGGCTTTTGGGGAAGCAGAGCTGTGGGGCAAGTGTACAGAGATACTGCCTCAGAAAATGCTTGTGGTTTCCAACTGTTTTTTTTCGACTTACACAGAATAAAATTACAGGAAACAATACAGGGAGGAAGAAATGGTAGTAAATCTCATAGATTTCTAGTATTGCCGAACTGGACTGTCTTAGAGGACATTCTTTGTCTTCATGTATCTGCTGGAAAGTTAACTTTGTTTTTTGTACGAGTTACTATTTACCTGTTCAACTTATGCTTGCATGTTACCTCAGGCAGCTCAGGAAGGAAAGTGGAAGTAGAGAAGGGAGTAACCAGGCAGAAGGAGGGAATAACCAAGTGAGTTCTCAATAGCCAGTTCTGAACTCTGTAATTTCTTTACTTCTAACCTGAACGCAACAGATTGGTTTCATTACTTAGACTTAAAACCAGATTGTTTTCATGGATGGAGCTACTGTGATGGTTGAAGAGAGATTACAGAACCAGAAATGTGCTAAAGGACTTGGAAGAGAAGCCTGGAAGATGTATTTTCCACAATCAAGAATTTGGAGATTTTCAGATGAACAAGATGTAATTATCACTGACCAGAAAGAGTGTCTGTTCATCTCCAAGTCAGCAAGCGTCCACTTTTTTTTTCATGCATGTTAGCTGCATCACTTGGAATCATTTCATTGGAAAGCGAATAAGGATTTACCTTCATGCTAGTATCATAAACCAATATCACAAAGCAATTACTACTCTCATGATCAATCTGCGAGAGAGGGTTCATGGTCCAGTAGGTACGTAGTAGAAATAGTTCTTAGTACAGGCTGACTTTTTCTCACTTTGCTTCTTGTTCCAGCACTCAGCCACGTGTGCCTGCTGCCATGCTAGTAAGCTGAAAGGACTAGAAAGATTCAGAGCTATGTATTGCCCTGTATGACAGGTCCAGCATGTTGAGTGATAACTGAGTTATTCATTACCTTTTCTTGGAAGGATTTCTTCTTTATTTATCTGTAGATAGTGTGAAGAGCTGGCTTTTCATTTTGTACTTGAGAGCACATATGAGTGATTTTCCTTTAATATCTTGCTCAGTACTGCTAAAATGCATGCTCAGTGGAAAATTACCTTCACAATATCATTAAGTGAGAACAGCAACTGAAGAGGTCTTGTATGGTGTGGCCTACCTACATTGCTGAAGAATAATAAAACCTTGTTACTAAGCTCAGCATGGAATATCACACTTCCAGAACGGAATGCACTTCCTATATCATCATGAGTGAGCTTGCTGTTTGTTAAGTAATCATGGAAAAATATATATCTTTTCAACTATAAGAACAAAACACACTTTTATGCACTGACCAAATGACGTCAGTACAGAAACTGGCAAGGTAAGCATGTTATACACATAATAAAAATACATTGGCACATACTCTGTGCACAGAGGATAAAAGGGGGAAAAAAGAGCCATCCACATTCAGAGGCTGGCAGCAAGCAAGCATAATGAGCATGATATGTATTTGGAGGGCAAAGATTTCTAAGGCACTCTTCAAGAAGCTAATTCTTTCCAGCAATGTTGAAACAGCCTACTCAGTAAACAGCCAGCCAACTTCACATTACTCCTTCAGGAATAGCTACCCTATTGCAAAGATTTTTGGCTCTTCCAGGGGAGGGAAGTTTTTTGGCAAAAAATCTGCTCTTTGTGGGGAAAAAGTTAAAGTGACTTTTACAAAGCACATGCCACTTTAATAGTGGATATCTCAAATATTATTCTAGTCTTTGTATCAGGCAATCTAATTTAGACAAGGCTTCACTAACGTATAGTTGCTTTTAATTCCCTCAGTAAGGGCAACTGCCAGGACCTGCACTTGCGCGACAAATAACCCCAGGCAGTAGTACAAGACTGGGGGTGAGTAGTTTGAAAGTTGCTATGTAGAAAGGGACCTGGGTATGCTGGTTGACAGCTGACTGAACATGAGCCAGCTGTGTGCCCAAGGGCAGCCAGGCTTGTGTCAGAAGCAATGTGGACAAGAGGACCAAGGAAAGGATTGTTATCTGGGGCATGGCACTGGAGTGTCTACATCCTTAATTTATGCTAGGGGAGTTTTAGATCAGACATGAGAATGAATTTCTTCATGGAGAGGGTGTTCAGACATTGGGAAGGGCTGCACTGGGAAGTGGTGCAGTCCCCACCCCATTGGAATTTCAAAGACATGTAGATATGGCACTTTGGGATATGCTTTATTGATGGATTTGAGATACGCTTTATTGATGGGACTTAGTAGTGTCAGGTGTGGCCAGATGTGATGATCTTAAAGGTCGTTCCAACCTAAACAAACTCATGATTCTATGCTTCTAAAATGAAACCTGGAGGTCAATAAAAGCAGAAGGTCTAAACAGCAACCAAGTATCTATCTCTGAAATGCCTACATTTTGGGTGAGAATAGTTATCATGATAGGCCTATTAGCATCATAATACTTTGTGGAGCTCAGGGACTAAAAGCCTGTGAAGTCCTACTGAGTGCATGTACTGTATACTGCTTCATTTTATGCACTTGATTGATTTTTAGTTGAAATCCAACAATGCTCTTGATAAACAGAAGAGACAACTAAATGAAATTTACTGGCATATGTTTTGCTGTGGTTGTTCACTTAACAATAGGGTGTTGTGAAATGTCACAATTATAAAATTGGATCATATTGAATTTATAATTTCAGACAGCAAAACAAACAATCATAAATAGAGATTTGTAAAAAGTGATTAGTCCATCTTTCCCCGTGGAAATCGGCATGCCAGGCTCCGACAATCTCACCAGGCAAACTGAAAGCATGTCAAAATCATTTCAAACAATATTATTCCTCTACTGTTTACAAAAATAATACACACAGGTACTGAGAATGAAAGAAACAGTTTGCTCAGTGTTCTGCATAAATAGTCAGCTTTCTCATCATATTTATTGCATGTCACACCTGCTCTGTAAAGGAAAAACCTCACGTGTTCTTGGGAATTACAACTCACAGGCAGCTGCCTGTGAACCAGCTGAGCTATTGCCTTCAAAGACCTGTAAATCACCAGCCCAGAGATTTATTTAATGTTGACCAGCTGACTCTTAGCTCGAAGTCTGGAAATGAAAGAGCAGATGTAAAAGGAAGCTGGGAGCATTACTGCACAACTGTGTGAATCGTCAGGTTAAAGTACTGATAATATTAAAATCAAACAAACACACACAAAATCATTTGTATTCTTTGCAAACGCTAGTCAAACTGCTACTATTTGTGTTCTGCTGAGTAAGGCCTTCAACACTTTCCTTTCTTGGAGAGTGACAGAAAGAACTGTGGAAAAGTCAGGTCTCCTGTAGGACTCCCACCCACAATCACCAAAGTGTCTTGTTACTTTCTTCAAAGCCATTTTCTGCAGAGTCAGCTCTGAAGGAAAGACAGCAATTTTTCTTCCTCAGAGTAAGAACTCACAAGAACTGAAGCAAGGTGGGCTAGGACTATTAAGAAAAAATACTTGGCTGAGCAATTACAAGTAGGAAATATATTACTGATGTGCCTGTTGCCTTCCACACACCTCCATTTTCCTAGCACCTCACCAGAACCCAGCACTACATGTAAGTAGATGCCTCACAGCTTGTGGGACCTAGTCCTCATTTTTTCAGTCTCTAAGCTGTAAGGCACAACAGACATGCATACGTGTATAAGTGCAAAACTGTATAAGTAGTGGAACTGTGGAAGAAGGGGGGAGTAGGGAAAAGGAAGAAAGGAAAAAAAGAATAAAACAGTTAAGAATAGTTCTCTTACAATAACAGATTTTCTGATAATCCTGTGCTGGCTGACAAAGGAAAGTTAGGGATTGTAATAGGGTCAAATCTCACAGATTTCTGACCAACCACACCCAGATGGAAACTTATGCTAAGCAGGCATGTAATAAAGCACATAAGGATCTCTCAACATTATTCATCCCTTATCCTTCAAGGAGGAAACATCTGAGAAAATTATTAATGTTTATTTACAAGGGGCAAAAAGGGGAAAATTTGATCTGTTTTGTCTTTCTACTCTTTTGAAAGACCCTGAGTATTATCGAGTAAGTGCAAACACAGGCAGGATGCAGTTCCTTTGCATGGAGTACTGAGTTGATTGTTCAAAACAGTTTATTTAAACAAAGTAAGGTACATTTCACAGAAATGGTTATAAAATGCAGAGCATATATAAACAGTTGTATTGCATATACAAGTTGTCATTACCCTAAATATTGCTTTTTCAAATGAACCAGTCTGCTCCATGAATCAGAAAGCTAAAAAAAAACCAAAACAGTTATCCCATTAGGTAATGTGAAAAAATATTGTGATATAACAAAGCAGATTTCCGCCTTTTCTTTCAGTTTAATAATGTGGCAATAAAAACAATTTCAGAAATCTGTCAGTTTCTATTATGTGGAAATATCTGGTCCATATCAAGACTAGACATATAAACTGGAACATGAAATGTACTTGCTTACCCAATCAAGACTCCATGGAGTTTTAAGGAAAGCTAGCTGAGATCTTCACACTGATCAATTAACTTAAAGGGCAGAGACTTAATGAGCAGGCAAAAAAACCACTAGGTTTTCCAAACAGACTTGTCATACCCATAATGCTAGTCACAAACAACTTGATGTTGCAAGTTCATACATATTTCAAGCTTGACTTGGATGAAAAATGAATCCCCGTTAGAGATGGACTTAATCCTCAGCAGTGGATCCAGTGCCACAGAGCTTGGAATTGAGCCTTTTTACAGCACCAGTGCTTGAGCAGTCATCAAAAATTCAGCACTACATAGAACCAAATCCAGAAGTGCTTGGTTTTAATCTTTGGGATTATAGGACAGAAAGAAAAAAACACAGCCGTGATTCATAGCCACAGTTGTGAGATACATGCCAGCTCATTCACACAACATGTCAGCATGTGAATTGTGACTGAAATTCTTAAAAGTACATGAAAAGAGGCAAAAAAGAAATGCAGAGGTAAAAGGAGTTGCATCAGCCTTTCACTGGTGGAAGGAAAACTAAAATCAAACAAACTGTAAAATCCATTAATTACTTCACACACAATAAAGAAGGAAAAAAAATAAACGTAGTTTCAAAACATGCAGACAATCATAGTTGTTTAATAATAAAATGACTTTCTGTGTTGTGACATGAGCTTTTCAGTAGTTTAACCTTGTCTTGGACTGAAAACAAAGCAGCTTGAACTCTGTCCAGCAGAGCTCCTTTGGATCTGTTTGTGAAGCGAGATGAATGAAGTCTGAAGCAGTCCAAGAACATAAACATTTCATTCACCATCTTCAAGCAGTTTTTGTAAGTTATTCTGTATCTTAGAAAAAGAGACAAAAATGATTGGGAAACAGAAAGCGTTATATCATATTTTTAAGAAAATCAAGACATTCTTCAATATATCCTCTGTGCGCATGTTAATTCTGTCACAGCTATTTTTACCAGTGGTATTTGTATTAACAGAGTATTCATATTAAATGACAAGAGTCAAAGGAAGCTTCCAGATATGGTCAGCTGAATGCTTAGCTGAGCAGCTGAAACCAAGCTGATATCGCTTTTAAGTAACTCCTGCAACCTTCCATGTGTTTTCCTCTTCATCAGATAGGATATAAGAGAACAAACTAGGCTAGAAAGAAATTTTCAATAAATCCAAAATTTTGAACTCAATCAAAACAAAACATAAGCTTCGGACTTAAAAGGCACAGCTTCTAGGTTTCAGTGGGTAATCCAGATAGTTTTAGAACAGCTTCAGCTACATAGCCTTCTAAAGTATGCAGCAAAATTAGGTCTTCCAACCACAAGCAGAGATGCCTCCTTATGCCAGATTTATTGTATTGTTTATATGTTTATTCCCTCAGTTACTCTGAAGGCAATTTAAACAGTCACATCCTCAGGATTATTTGCATAGCCCTATTTTAAACAGCCTCTTTCTCTATTCTTCATCTTCTTAAAAGTAGAGAGAGGGGAATACAGTGGGCCACATCCCCTGGCGCATGTGTTCACAGTATCGTAGTAACTAGCAGTTGGCAGCAACAAAAGCTTTAGTCATAGCTACTTTCAGAATTTAATTTGAGGAACCATTGTATATTGCAATTTCTGTTCAAGGGTATCACTTCTTAACCCTGCCTCACAGAACTGCTGTCCCAGATGTCCACCTTTTTCAAGAACAGTGAAAAACTTCTGTGAGAGCCTTACACATGAATTTCCATTTAACAAGCTACATTAGAATAAAGAAATAAGTAAGATCAGGCCACATTTTCCTTCTCCCACTTTAACTCTTTATCCTAATGGACATGGTGCATTTTAACAACTCGTCAAAAATTTTTAAAAGCCAAAGCAAAATTCTGCCAGGCCATGGGAATTTCTTGACTCCAAGTGTGAAGTAGAGCTGGTAAAAATCACAAGGTCACTGCAGTTTCACAAGAAGGGGAGATCACAATTTGCACTGAAACTTTGTGATAGTGTTGCTGTTGAAGCCAGCTGAAGTCAATTACTAGCACTTTTCACAAAGACATACAGAACAGTTAAACAACTGTCGTAACTTGAGCATATAACTTCTTAGATTTCTGCCAGTTTTGCAGTTCAGAAATAGTCAAACACAACATTCTAACTACTGGTTGTGGCAGCTACGTGCAATACTCATTTAACTTGTGTGAGAAGCAGCTGATAGTGTCCTGACTATTTAGCAGTGACAAAGGTTCAATTCTGTAGACATTAAATGAAAAAAAATACATGACTTCAGACTCCAATTCAGGACCAACGGTCACTTCCTTGGGAACATCTGAATGCTCCAACATCCAGCTGCCTTTTGCTGAGTTTCCAGGTGGAGACTATGAAAGAGACTACGCTGGCCTACTCCTGTTGCTTCTGCAGGCTTCCTACTGAAACAAAGTGAGGTCTTCCATGAACTATCCTGCCACCTGAAATTTTGTCCCAGACGTCCAGAAGGTAATAATTTCTTAGATGGCCCAATTTGGCTAAAGATTCTAACTAGTAATTATCTGGTAAGGATTTTTCTCTTGTATTCATACTGTTATCGTCCAGAGCACACAGAGGCATGTGCTAGCATTACTGTAGGTTGCTGTAGACAAAGGGCTGGGTGTGTATGGAGGGAAATCTCTTTTTGGAAGAGACGCTACTGATCCAATGCCACACAGCTAACAGTGATATTATATTATCTTTACAATAATTGAGAAAACCACTTGGTGGGTAAAAAAACAACAAAAACCCAAGCACTGAATAGCTCTGGCAAACACCCAGTTTTGGAAACAGAGGCAAAAATATCCCATCTGACTTAAGCACAAAGGAATTTCAATAACTTCTGTTTTCACTTCACTAATCCTTTTTTCTTTTTCATGCTTAGCCAGTTGGTTCTGACATCTCCCCAGCACACTCGTTCCATGTGCATGTATGCAGCATGTAGAGCTGTCAAAGATTTGGTGGTGGGGTGGGCTGTGGGCCAATGTGGCTGCCAAGAACAGCTAGTTCCAGCAGGCTTCCATGGACCCACCTCAGACACAGCTGAGACCAGCAGAGAAGCCAAGCCAGGGGCATCTCTGGGAAAGTGCATTTAATACAAAGCAAAAACTCCAGATAGAGAGAGGAGAGAAAGAGTTAGAAACCGCTTAGGGACTACCAGGGCCAAGGAAGAGAAAGGAGAAGAGGTGGGGCGAAGGTGTCCCATGGCAGAGTATGACAGAGACCATGCCAGGACAGGTGGATGTTTCCTTGAAGGTACTCTGCCCTTAGAGGAGCCCACATCAGCGCAGGGTAAAATGTGACTGGAGCAGAAGAAAAATGAAAGGAAGGAGTGGCAGATTGAAAACTGATATTTAGTGACAGTAACTCTTCCAATGAACCCCAAGAATAGCTTGGTGGCAGGGAAGAAAGAGAGAAGTCAGGAGAGAAGATGAACCTAGGAGACAGGTGAGGAAAGGTGTTGTTCTTTGTTTCTCACTGCCTAATGAAACTGTACTGATTTTCCCCAAGTGGAATCTGTTTTGCTTGTAATAGTAACTGGTAAGCAATTTCCTTGCTTTTATCTTGATCCACTGTCTTTCTCATCCTATTTTCTCCCTCTATTCTGCTGAGGAGGAATGAGAGAACTGCTGAGCTGGTGGGTCTGACTGTTGACCAAGGCAAACTCACCACAATACATAAAGTGGAAATAAGTTCTCCCCATCCATTCTTGTTCTGCACAGACTTCCTACTTCAGCAAGTGCACTTAGGCTTGCTACTAAAGAATAACGAAGAGTAAAGGTAGCAGAGAACAAAGTTCAGGTGCAGTGACTTGGACAGCTGGTACAGCAGCAGCATTAGTGTTACTGAAGAGAGATGGATTCCAGATGTTTTGTATGAAGAGGATGACTACATATGAATACCAGCAAGGCTTTTCTTGATCAGAAAACCAACACCCAAACAAAAGCTGTGGACAAGGATTTCTTGTTAAGGAAATTTCTTGTTAAGTTTATAGTCCCTAACTCAGATAGACAAAATTTTTAAAAAAAATCAATAATTAAAAGCAATAATTACCCCTGAACTGTTTGGTCTAGTAGTATTCTTGGTACTGAGCCTCAGCAAAGCAGCTACACAGACCAATGCTTGTACGCTAGCTAACTTCAGCGCAGAAAGCAGTTCACTGTCCAGTAAAACATGCTAGTTTCTAGTATGAAATCTGGGAGTGACTTGGCACTTTCAAAAAAAAAAGACAATAGAAATTCAGGAAGAACCTAATTAGTGTTACCAGCATTTGAATCACATCATATGAAGTTACCTTTTCCAATTTTATAAGATTAGCGGTTAACTCATCACAGAAGGCATCAGCATTAATTTGCAGGTGAGATTCCAAACCTTGGTGCATTGGATGTCTGTCAAACAGAATGAAGAATTTTGTGTGATGGAAATGAGAAAAACTAAAGCAGAGCTGAAAGACGCATTCAGATACGAAACCTTTAAATGGCAACATTGTGAACTGTACTTGTTTATGAAAACAAAGCCCTAAGTCACTTTTGAACTTTTGACTACATTCTTCATGTTGTTTAACTCCCCCGAAGTTTAGTGGAAATAGCTGTAAAGTTCTCCATCCAGAAATAATTTGAAGAATTGCCTAAGTTCTGTGTCTTGTGACTTAGTGAAAAACAAAAAGACCAACCCCTTGACATAGGAGAAGTCCCCATTAGGTCATCCTGTATCCCTATTTTAGGATCAGAACAACACAAAACAGGACCTTTCTGCTTCAGATGAGGAATTAAGTATCCTGGTAATCAAAATACGTAAAAAATGGGAGAACGGCTTTTAATATTTCCTACTACTAAGTAAATTTACCCTTCTCCCTGCACTATTGCTAAAACATAAATGCAAGCCTTTTTAAGATAAATCACCATTTCCTTGCCCTTAAGAACCCAGTTTTGTTCATGATCGCAACTCACGCTGCTTTCAGTTGTGTTTTGTGGATCCTAAGCAGCACAGTCATTGTTCAGTATGACAATATGACCAAGTCTGAAACTTTGCAGAGAACTCCACTCCACCTGGTACAGATGTCTTGAATTCTGTTTTCTCCTGTTTTTCAGGTGGTGCCTCTTTAGATGTCAGCATTCCTAACTACACCATGTCACAGTAGATTTTGCAGTGAGGTTTAGAAATGTCTAAGTCATGTATTTCAGAGAAGCTCAGAAAAATTAAGTTATAAGAGGGAGAGAATAAATTAATGGAAAATTTAATACTAAATAAACTCGTATTTTCAGTATTCAACTGAACTCCTTCTGTCCTAAGTTGTCTTAAGAAGCTCATATGACCTACAGATGCATATTGTGATACAAATCCCTGCACTGCCTCTCTCTTTGAAGTTTGCAGATTTCCTGTTCGTGCAACATGGAGATTAAAAAAAGAAAGGAGAGGCAGGTCATATCCATGGCCTGAGCTCTTCCACAATTATAGAATGAAACTACTAAATAATTGTTAGGACACTTACAATAAAAAGATCAGCAGTCCTTCTTCCCCAGATATGCCCTGAACTAATGGTATGTTTTCTATGGTTAAATAGCTTGAGTACTCTTTAAGTGCCACCAAGAAATATGATTTAATTATGTTCTATCCTTCTACTTCATATTGAGAGAAGTCCTGGACATCTTGATGCATTTTTTGCCATTCCTCTTCAAATACATGAAGAACCTGTTGCAGTTTTTATTATTATTACTGTTATTACTTATTTTTGCAAGATAAGATGTCAGTCTCTCAAGAGGAATTGGGCAGCTCAAAACTCAAAAAAACACCCTAAAATTAAATCAGACTTACTAGCTCAAAGATTGCAGAATACCTTCTGTCATCTTAGGTTAAGCCAAGGACGCTATGACTGAAGACATTGCTTTTTCACAGAATCACTGTCTGGAAAGGAGCTCACTTCAGAAGTTTACACTACCATTACAGTTATCTGAAACACCATGAAAGCAATACTACACCATGCCATACGCTTGCATTGAAAGTCTTGAAAGGAAATCTGTGAGATGAGGCTTGTGCGGACGCAAGAACTGCATTAAATTTCATGAGGGCACAATAGTAACATAGGAGTTTCTGAAAAGACTAGATTAGCATGAGATACTGGAGAAGTACTTTTTTTTTTTAATTGAAATAGTTATAGGGTGCATCTTACTCCTTAACATGTGAATCAAAAGATGCAATGGAGATAAGACGTTCTTCCAGGACATTGATTTTATATCTCATGTAGAAGGTAGAGAATATTAAAACACAGACACTGAGAAAACAAAAAAAAAGAGATACATCAGTTACGTTTATATGGACAGGGGAATGTCAGAGATACCTCACAAATGCAACACTAAAAGACATCTATATCATTATTTGTGTATGTTGAGTAATACAGGTATTTGGTAGCATTCAGATAGTTTTAAAAGTCTGAACGTTTAGTATGGCTTAGCTAAGTGCAAGTTAGTTAAACTCTCCAACATTTCTTGAACCAAAAAATCCTCTGCTTTTAAAAGTAAAAGGCCTGTTAAATAGGTCTATCCTGCCATTTCTAGTTCTGAAAAGATATATATGACAAACTTCTCATAAATTTCCTCTTTTTCAAGCAAAGCTGAGATAATACTAATCTACATTAAAAAAAAAAAGAAAAAAAGTAGTATCTCAACAATCTTGACACTGTTTACTTACAGAATTGCATAAAATACAAGTACGTGGTTCAGAGATAAGGTCTTCTGGAACTTAAATTTGTGGAAGAATCTGAAAGGTTCACAACGACCTGCTAGGGAAAGAATAAGAGTTACTTTGACCAGGAAACACCAGGAGACACAATAATGTTTTGAAGCATGTAACAGATAATATAAACAGAGAGATAAACAAGAAAGAAATCTTCCATATTATGTGAACTGACATAACTATACGAATTTGTCTCAGCTAACTCCAGCTGAGGATCTGCCCTTAATTCCCTACCATTTCGAAGACAGTTTCTGGCTTTTCCTTCAGGTACCCATTTAGTGCGTCCATCTGTACGGACAGACTTTGTTTCAGTCTTCGAAACTTTCAAGCGAGTCTGTGTCTCGACCACGTGATAATCTGTCAAAAGCAAGAATTTTAATAAAGGTGAAATATGCAGTCAAAGAAAACTATTTGTAGCTTAAGTTATTTAAGGAATATGGCAACAGAAGGATTTTAAGAGACGCATTCCTGGACACAGAAAGAAAGAGCAGTTGATTTACTGGCTTTAAAATAATTTATATAACAATTGCACATAATGACAAAATAGAAAAAAAGCACATGGATTGGAAGAGTACATTTACATTTCCAGATTGTTTAAGTGAAAGCAAACTGTGCAAGTTTCACAGATTACCACTGGATTTCCAGTCTGAAGATTAAACAGACACAAAAACAATCTCTTAGAAGGACTAAATATGCTACAGAGATGACTCCTAATGACTTCAGTATCACTACAAATGAAGATTCAGCATTGTTATTTTAGAAAGGAAGATTATAGCTTGCTTTTCTGACTTTCTTTTTTACATGCAGATGATATCTTGAATGAGATATTGAGTGAGATAGAAGAACCGAGTCTCACTTAGTTCTGTTCATGTTTTACTTGCACATCCTTACACATCTTTAAGGGATTATTGTTTTTTTTCATTTTTGAAAAAGAAAATTGAAAGGTCTGAAGTAGTTATTAGCCTCAAGAAAGTAAGACAGCAAGTTAAATCATTATTCAGAAGCATTCACTCTACAAGTGATGACACCACAATTCAGTCATGGCTTCAGAAATACCAACAATTAAAAATACACACATAGTAAATAACAAATTAAATAACACTAAACCATACCACTAAACAAAAGAGACGTGAAAAATGAAGAGTTAACTAAAAATTAGGCTTACTGAAAATTGTTATTAAAAAAATTGTATCCATAACATTTCATTTCAAAGGTAAATAATTCATATTCATAATGTTCAGATGGAACTGGAAAAATAATGAATAGCAACATACTAAGTTGTTAATGTATGTTAATTGTGCAGTGGACTAACACCCTAGAATACTTTAAATACACTACATAAAATGACTTTAGCCATATTTATGAAGTTATATTCAGTGTGTTTCTACACAGCATTCTTGCTAATAAGATGAAAAACATGAAGCATATGAGAGTACAAATAGTGTTAAGAATGAACAATAGATGAGATTACAGGAGTCTTGGTGACCACAAAGAATAAAATTAAGTTTTAAGAACATTAACACAAAATCACATTAAAAAATAATATTATTATAATATAGATATAATATTTATATATAATATATATTTTAATATTATATAATTATATATATTATTATTATATTGCTAATATCCACCAGAGTACATAATGTTTATTTGCATAGATTAGAAGACATTTATTTATAACTTCAGCTACTCTACAATTTTTTTTTTTTTTAAGTTGAAAAAGAAAGGAAAGGGGAAGTGGAAGGGGTCAGGGAAAGAAGAAGGAGAAGGAGAAAGAATGGAAGAGAAAGAAGAAAGAGAAAGAATGAAGAGAAAGAGAAGGAATGAAGAGAAAGAGAAAGAGAAAGGAAGCACAACATTTTCTAAGTTTTATCTCTCAGCAAAACTGAAAATGGGTGTATGAAATACACAATGACTACAATAGTAGTCAGTAGTGATAAATCAAACCTGACAGTGACAAAGTCATTCCTCAATTCTGGATTACAAAGCAAAATAAAAATGGAAATACGGCTTTTGCAGCTAGGAGGAAGATCTTACATAACTAGTCTGCAGGACTATGGAGAACATACATCCACCTCCATATCAGAAGGAATTACATAAGCAAAACTTAGAGTTAAGCTGTTCCCATTTTCTTGGAGCTCCACGTCCACACTCACCTTGGAAACGTTCAAGCTCTGGGGTCTGTGATCCTGTGCTGCTGGACTCCTCCATCTCTTGTCTCTGCTCCTGTACTATTCCATCCAGATCAGAATAGTCTTCATTAAAATCCTGATGAGGAAACAGTCATAGCAAGTCTAATTAATCTCATTTCCTCCAACCTCCCTGTAGAAACTGAACTAATAATTACATATTCAAAACTGTCTGACCAGAAATAAACTTTGATATCAAGATACTGAGATCAGGTTAGCAAAACAGAGCAAACCGCTTACATTCACCAGAATTTAAATCTTATTCCTTGCCTAACGTGAAGAGATTTAGTATGATTGCAAAAGAAAGACTGCTAGGCAAACGAGTCCAGAACAGGCATACCTACAGTTAGAATCTGGTCATCACATTTGGATACACAGCTCTTTCAGCTGCATGAACTAGCTCACAGTGGAAGGATTGTAGCAAGAAGCACTTTGAATATAGTTAATGTCAGTGGAAGCAGCAACTGTTAAATACAGAGTTGTGAAATCTGACAGCAAGAAAATTATGTAGGGCATACACACCTTGTAATATATCTTAGACATACACGGTATATCTCTAATTAGATCATACTATACCTATGCTAATCATACTCGCTGCTTCTTAATAAGTTCATGGAAGTTTTAGAAACTGATGTCACGATTTTCTTTCCTTCACAGAATCACAGAATCATAGTGGTTGGAAGGGACCACTAGAGATCATGGAGTCCAACCCCCTGCCAAAGCAGCTCCCTAGCCCAGGTTGCACAGGTAGGCATCCAGGCGGGTCTGGAACGTCTCCAGAGAAGGAGATTCCACAACCCCCCTGGGCAGCTTGTTCCTCCTGACATTATAAGATTTGTATTGAACAGTGAAATGCCACAAAAGAAGAAACATTGAAGCTGTTTACCAGGGACAGAGTTGTAGGACGATCAGTTCTGAAGCTGTTTCCAACAGAAGATGGATTGGGACTGTTGCCCATACTTGTATCCTGAAAAAAAATGAGGCATTTTTAACAAGAAACAGGTCTAGCAACTGCCTAGCACTTAAAAGGAAAACAGTAATGACGAACATAAAGCTGCATATCCTCATTCCCATTAGTACTTACCTCAAGATGTCTACATACAGATTTTAATAGCTTGTAGGTTGTATCTCTGGAGAGTAAGGAGACAAACATATACTGAAAAACAAAAGTTCCAAAATCATTTGAGAAAGACTTGCAATACATGCTTCCTTCCATCTTACTAAAACTGATAGTTATCTGATCTGCAAAACCTCCTATTTTCTAAAACGTTCATGTAGCAATGGAGACCTCCACTCCTTCTGAGACTATGAACTGAGGTTAATTGCAGGGAACATAGAACAGGCACATAAAATTTACCATATACTGCTGCAGAAAATAGCATGGTCCAGGTCTACTATTTTAATTTGTTGGTCTGTTTGTTTTAAAAACTTTGAATGATGTATTTTCCCTATTCTTAAATTAAAAAAATAAAAAAAAATAAAGAAGCTCAAGTCCACAAAGTATTTCTTCAGTGACAGCAGCTTTGTTCTAAAGCTGGTCTCAGTATAATCACGTTTTCTACTGATTGATGCAAATAGTACTGAGTATAGTACTAAGTATTTCAGGGAGAAACTGCATTTTGCTGCATCTAAGATATTTCTGATCAGATGAGAGACACAAGCAAATGGCACAACACTGTAAAGAGCTGCCAACAAGGCAGGTAACTCTCTCTGCATGCACTTTCTGACCCATTTGTTTCAGATTCATGAGTGCCGCTATACAGATGTTTTGGAGAATGAAGAATGATAGTTTACAGGCAATACCTGGCAACAAGAGATTCCATTTCTTATTTTGTCATTAAGTTCTACATGGCCCTTGCCTGACACTTGAGGAGGCAGAAGTAGCTCAAATTATCTGGTAAGAAACCAGACCCTCTGGGATCCTAAATTTAAATGACTACATGTGACCAATTCCTCTAGCTGCTTAAATGACCACCTAGCACCTTGAAGAATCTCTCATGATATGAGTGCCAGTAAGTAGAGAGGGCAAAAGATGTAGAAAAAGAAAGCAGGCAAGGTACAATAGCATTGTCCTCTGTGTACTTACTCTGTCTGTGTCAGTTGCTATGATCAGAGCATTTGGCACAAGAAGGGCAGTTTTGGTTTTCTTTAGAAGTGTCACTGAGAGCACAGGTATGCTGATCTACAACAAGACCATTGTATTATTAGTCCCAATACATGCATACAAACCTGCATGCTCTTCACGAGCAGCCAGCCTACCAGCTGTGATAAGCTAGACCTTCAGCACTCTCCATGTAAAGATTTCTCCTCCATGTCCATGATTACTAACAATTAATACAGAACAGCTATGGTTTCAGATTAATACTATTTCTTAACTATTTTTAGTTCTCTTTTTACCAGGTGCTCTTAAAAGACTAGAAACTTATTTCACTGTAGATCTGCTGAAGAAAACAGTCTTAAAGCTAGGCTTTTTACTGAGAAGCAAAACAAATCATGCAACAGGGTACTGAAGAATAAACATATAGCTCTTTTCACTGCTTATAGATTCTTTCATTTGCACGGAACAGCCGAGTAAACCACTTGTGCACCAGTATCACTGAAAGATCCAATACCCACACACACTCTGACTTACTTATACTGATTCCTGTATATGCTATCCAAACTGCCTACATTTACACTGAAATGTTCCCAACCCCATTAGTAATATATTTCCGAGTATTTTAGTTAAAATGTTCTGCATGGGTTCTTTCTGTAAACCTTGCATTACAGAAGACTGACTAGCTGGTTTGTCTTGCAGTTGGAAAGCCTCAGGCTTAGGAAGTTAGGCAAATAAAATAATCCAATATACACACTGACAGGGTACAGCTACTGTTGAGAATTCCTTTGTCTCAACTTACTGAGAAATTCAGAACTAAGATTAAAAGAGTGCAATGACTGACCACTGAGTGATCAGAGCACAGAATTAAAAACAAATTAATGCATGAGAATAAAGCTTCTTTGTGCAATTTCATAAAATTTCATCAACTTCTGCTCAGCGCAATAAGTGCAAAGCAGTACCAAGCAATTAAATGAATTATATATATATATTTCTTGTGGGTAACAAGAAATGTGCCTCATTTGGATGCAAGATAACTTGTCTAGCCATTGTTTAAGCATGGCTAGTCACTCCTCTGTCATCTGCAGGCCAGAAACTTATTCATTATTTAGTACTTAGTTTTATTAAAAAATGTGTGAAAAAGGAAAAAAAAAAGAAGAAAATAAGAAGGAAAAAAGAGAGAACAAAAAAAAAAGAAGAAAAAAAATAAGGAACGAAAAACAGAGAGAAAAACTAACCACAGCACAAGTCAATGCCTATGATTTTATGTTATTCTTAGGCCCATACCTGAATCTAACAATCTCTAAGTCTGGACACAATTTTTTTCTATCAATTATTTATTCTATCTAAATACGTCAATTCTATTTGCTAGGCTTCTGAGGACAAGTCTTCTGAAAATGGGCGAATTAAAAAGATCCTATTTTTTTCCTGAACTGAATGTTTTCTTGAGCCAGAAAGATCTTGCAACACTTGTAGTCAAAAAATGCTGTTTCTTGAGTGGAAAGAAGGGAAAAGATACGATGTGTGTTTGACAGGAAGACAAAACAAAACAGAACAGAATTGTCATGTAGTCAGAAAACAATCTGCATTGCTTAAAAAAAAAAAAAAACAACCACCACAACAACTACCACCACCAACAAAATAAATGAAACTTACTACTCGAGCAAAAATTCTGAAAATAGCAACAATAAAAAAATGTCAGCTTAGAAGTTTTCTAATTGGTCCAGTCCACCTCAAAGAACTTTAAGTAAGAGATGTTAATGACACTCTGCTGCATGCAATTTTGATGGATAACATTACTGTAATCAAGACTAAAGAATACTTAAGTGGGATTAAGTACTTGCTTGCTGCATTCTTACCTAAGCATTAGATTAAAATGGGAAAATCACTGCAAGTATTCTGTTTCTATCTGGAGTAATAATTATTTC
Source organism: Oreortyx pictus (assembly GCA_036925125.1). Taxonomy (NCBI): domain Eukaryota; kingdom Metazoa; phylum Chordata; class Aves; order Galliformes; family Odontophoridae; genus Oreortyx; species Oreortyx pictus. Next base: position 59,506,412 of record JAUPFR010000004.1, on the reverse strand, counting down.
AGGAAACAAGTTTACGTGCAGGCACCTTGAAAAGCTTAGCTCAGAAAAGTCTGGAGGTCAACATAGACAGTCAGAACAGAGCAATCTGGAAAGACAGAGAAGTCTTTCAAAGCCCAGTAAGTTCTGAAGAGGGATTCTTTTATTTCTGAACATGTAGAGTGTTTACACTACAGATCAAAATCTCCCAACTTGTGTGACTATTTCATCCACCAAAGGTTTTAACAGAAAAAAAATATGTAGGTAGAAGAACTTGCTGTGATAAATTTAAAAGAACACATAGACCTGCTACTTCTCTCAACAGACAGAATATAACTAAGTTTAAATTGTTTCAAGCAACAGAAGTTTTGTGTCCTGGCAACTTTATCAATATATGTAACATCTATGAAAATGGTTCTTCCTGTCAAGCTTGATTTCCTCCTCCCCTATTACAAGGTTCTTCATTATATTCCCAGTTTCCCTGCTGTTTTGTTGACTGTATATCTAAAAATCTATGTCTGCTGCATATGACTGAATCAAGCATTAAAGTCTTTGTATTGCAGAAGCAGGGAAGACAACTGGAAGTACATGACCATGTCTCTCTCTTTTCATTTTTCTCCCTGTCAGTGTTTTCTAAAAACAAGGACCCAGGTCTGATTGTACTTGGAATATCACTACAGACACATTTAGAAAACTTATCTACTTTCTTTTCCCCTTTGCATCATTTATATGAAAATCTACATATCCTCACAAAGCTACTGACATCTTACAAACATCGTTTTACAGTACTACAAGATTATCATGTTGCATCTTTTATTCCATGTCTTTCTATTCCACTTGGTAGGTTTTTATTAGATTTTAATCATATACATCTAGCTAAGCTTGAATTTTAGAAAGATGTCCCACAGTTTGGAGCAGACTCATGCACTCATTTCTGCTACAAAGGACACAGACAGCAACTTTTAATGAAACTACCTAACAAGATAGATGCTATGAACTTAAATGACAGCATCCAATCATTCATTAATTTTGATTTCTTTGTGCTACATAGCTTTTACTGACATGCATACCAACTCCACACGTTAACATACTACTTATATTTAATTAATATAAAATATAATCCAACAATTAGGAAACAGTTTCTTGGTCCAATCAGTAATATGTAGTAAGTTACACAGCCAGACTCAGTAATACGTCATTAACAATTTTAATCATTTTTAAAAAACATATTCTACCTTCTTAAAGTCCCTGTCACAGATATATTGTGTTTCATCACAACAGCTGACAGCAAAGAAATAAGACAATGTGAGCTCCTAAGTGGTTTCAGAACCAAATTCACCTAGAAGATCTTCATCTAAAAAGTAATTTGTTTAATGAAGTACTTGAGAAAGAAGCCAAAGAAATCCTCACAGCAAATCACTTTTTTTTTTTTTTCAAATAAAAGGTCAAAGACAGAAGAGTTTGTGTCTCATTTCTGTTCTTCACACCAGGCTCACAAGTAAAAATCTAGCAGACTTCCACTGTTCACATAGAACAGAAGAAACAGCTAGAAGAATCTCCTTCAGGACTTTACCACTCCACTCTGAAGCCAGCGTTAGTTTCTTTTTCTAACTGGCTTTTACTGAGTATGGTTGATCCTTCCCAAACTAGTCCTTATACCCTGCATCCTGCCTCCTCCTCTTTTCCAAAGTTAACTCAAGAGAGGCATTTTTGTAGAGTTACTGCCATCTGTGTTTGTCAGCCCTTGCCATTCCATGTCAAGCTCTTCTCTTAAATCTTTTTTGCAGGCAGGATATCCTTAACACAAAGACTGGGTCTTTCATACTTATGGTACTCCGATTCTAGAGAGACTTTTGGGCATAGTCATTCTAATCAGTAAGATGGAGCTATTAGAATTTTTCTAACTTTGCATCATAAGGCAGATTTCAAGTGATGAACAGATGAACAGATTTCTAAGGAATGGTATTACTATTTTGTACAAATGATTTTACTAACCTTAGTGTCTTTACCAAAAACCTTGGAATGGAAGCAAATCCAGTTTTCAGAAACGAACAGCTTTCCTTGGTAAAGAATTTCTTTCTGTAGAGCACAGGTAAAACCTAAAATATATTCATATTCTGTGATTTTTAGTGTAAACAAAAAGTCTGGCTTTATTTTTTACTTTTTTTTTTTTTTTTTTTTAAGCCATTGCCTGTTTTTGTACATGCCTTTTGATAAACACTGTCAAATCGTCCCTGCTCATTGCAGGGGAGTTGGACAAGGTGACCTTTAAAAGTCTCTTCCAACTCAAATGACTCTATCACTCTAAACATTGAAATAGTGAATAAGTTTTTAAATTACAAAAAAGCTCAGATGGTTTCACAGTCTTTACAGTAATTCAAAATATCTGAAGAATAAAGACTGATATGCGCAATAAGCAACAGGGTCAAGAATCTTTTTTGACAGAGTACCACCTAGATTCCTATGAAGTTTTAGACTAGCTTTCAGATAACTGCACTGTATCAATTTGAAAAGCTTAAATGATTTTTTTTTTAGCTTTACACTTTTAGCTGTCTAGCAGTTTCCTGGACCAGATGACTAGCAGAGGTAGAACACATAAAAAAATAACACAATCCTGCTTTTACATCACAGCCACTGAACACACTATTTACCACTCCTTAACCGCTTTCCTCTTATTCCTTTTAAGACACATTTAATCTCTATGTAGCATTCACTTGCTAAAATTATTATAGAAAACAGAAGAATCTAATTAGCATCCTTTTCCCTACAAGTGCTTTTAAGTTTTATAACACCATCAACAGAAAGAAAATTCCAAGCTAGTTGTATGATCAGAGTTGTCTTGATTAAGCAGTGCTTTTAGTGAGGAAACTTAAGTACCAAATTATGTTGCACTGGGTTACTCTGTTAAGTACAAAGTGAGCTACAGCACCAAAAGATACTAAACATACGAAGATTAAAGAAATGTACTCTTTACAAGATTGCAACAGAAACGCCCCGGCATGCAAACAAAGGCCTTGCAGCTCTGTGAAGCTGGAGTTAAAGGTTTTCAAAATTCGGGTAGTGCCTTCTGTACACCACCAGAATTGGCAGATATTAACAGTATTTTGATCTACAGCCAGCAATAACAATGGTTTCAATGCTTACTTTGTTTTAGTGGCTCATCAATGGAAACATCCAGAAACAGCTTATGAAAGTGTGCATTTGCCTTCAGCTAAAAAACAAAAAGGCCCACACATGCTTTATTAGACATTCTTACGATTAAGTGACTTGTTACCACTTTCTACACTCCCATTTTCTTTTCCTTTTGCCCATTTATTTTACAGAAAATCCCCATTTTTGCTATATGCCTACTAAGTTGTTGTTCTGATCTAAGATTAATAAAGGAACGTACATCCTTATACAGCTAGGAAATAAATACTAGTAAACAAGGGTGCTCTTCCAGTTCTGTATTAGCTCTTACCAGTCATCATCAACAACAAAAAAAAGTCCATCTTCTGCCTTACCTGATTTGAGATATGTTTTTTCCTTTCAATTTTGGAATCATTCTTGCTATCCATTGTCAGGAGTGGACTTTCTGTACTGCTCTTTATCCTGAAAATGAAAAAAAACACTATGCCATGTAAGATGCTTGACCTCACTTCTTTTGTCTTTTAAGTTATCAACAGGACATGCTTTTCTTTGAAATACATTAATATTTCAGTAACTACTACCTGATTTTTCAAGTACTACATAGCAATGAAGAGAAGCGTGTCTAAATCTTGAATTAGGCCAGTTCTCCCTAATGGCCTTCTTTTTTAAATTTGAAGGAACCTTTTAAATCACTAGTTGTAAGGGAAAAAAATGGTCAAGGCATTTTTATAGTTTTAATGGATTATCATAGTGCCTAGCTCCATGTTTATTGTTTCTAGGAAATATAACAAACGCTAAGCATGTTACTTAGTGATGTAATAAAAGTAAGTCAAAACTTAGAAGTAGAGTTGAAGGTAGTGCAATGAAAGCTATGAACTTATACAACAAAATAGGAGCTTACTTGGAAAGCACAGTGGAGAAGAAACACATGCTGATGCACAAGCCAAAGAATGGCTATGAACAGTGTAGTGTATGGAAAACAATAAGACAGCTAGCAATTCTGGAAGTGAAGTTTCCAGTAAGTTAAAAAGAACTACAAGTACTCATTTTACAGGATGCTGTTGTACCTTTACACCCTTTGCAAATCATGCTGAAGGAAAAAAAACAATAACAAAAAGCTCAACTGACCAAACACACAAAAACCGAACATGTCTGAAGTAGAAAGAGCACAGAGGAAAATTTCTGAGGATGAGTAGGAAAATAAGTTCTGTGGGTTTCATGCAGGAGAAATTCATAGCATGAAATGTGTACAAAAACAAAAACACAAACAGGATAATACTGTCACAGATCATGAAGAATATTATCCCTGAAAGCTTTAATTTCATACAGAAGAAAAACATAAACAGGCTACAAATATAAGTTAACTCTTTTTCAGAGGCTTTCATGTGCAGGCTTTTGAAGAGTAGTAGGAAAGACAAAACATGACATGTCTTTGTTGAATAACTGGAAACATATGTGCTGGGTAGTGCTACTAGCACAGAGAAGGAAAACCACTGTAACAGTTTCCTTTAATGCACTGTATCCTGCCTTTTAAGCCTACTGTAGTTTTCTAAACTTGTGAGGTTTGGGGTTTACAGGGCTGACACGGAGAGGAACCTTAAATTAGTACAGGTATAACTAGATTTAGGAAAGAGATTATAAAGCAGGTGAACTGGCTGCATTTCTCAGGTGATCCCTCACAGGAGAAACCTGCAATATACATCTGTAGGGTTATTCATGTTTTTGCACAATGTACCAGTCAAACTGAATAGCTAGTTTCACCTATGCCAGACTCTGCATATAGCACAGAGTCAAGCTGTAGAGAGAGATGAAAATGGATAGAAGTTTTACATAAAAAAAGTTATTGTATGTTTCTCTAAAAGATGCTTCAAAAAATTAAGTGATGCTTTGTAACTACCTGCCTTGTGACCAAAATCAAGTTGTCAGGTTGACTACTGACTTCCTCATTAGCTGTTCAGTTGAAAGTGAAAGTCATTCATGTCTTTGTTTGTTTGATTTTTAAATTATTACTTCGGTCTATGTCACTCTGATACAATAAAAAGTGCAGAGCACAAAACAACTTTTTTTGTCATAGCTTTACTGTGGATAATGAGCACACTAGCAAGAAAGTATTCTAGGAGTAGCCAAGGACTCAAACTGCAGCTGTTTGACTGCTTGTCAAATTGTCTGTGAATGGGATGTAACCAGCAGTGGTTACAGTGCAGTTTATTTTTCCCTTTAACAGGAAAGCTAAGCAAACCCAAAATTCACACTACCACTATTCTGACTGCTAATGACATGGCAGCCTCTGTAGGCTCTGCTCCTTACTTATCTGATAAGACTGCAAGCTAACCCACAATAGGAATATCTGATAAATATCTCAGCTCAGCTTCTCGAGTGAATTGTTAACCATTCTGATTTTTTCATTAGCAGAAACCTGACAATGTTCCTGACCATTACCTAGCAACATCAAATTTCTTCCCATCATCAAAATATTCCACTTCACTGGTAGGAGTCTGCAGCAAAACAGCAGGCAATTTTCCTGGCTTTCTTCTTTCAGTTGTTCCATTTTCTCCATCGGAACTGCAGGGGAAAAAAAAGCAAAAAAAAGCAGGTCTCATATCAACCCCAAATGCCACTTCAACTTATTGCCATTATTGAACAAAATGAAAAACAAAATTATGACATCTTTAACACTAAGGTCCTGAAAAGTCTTAATCTACTGACTTCTCAGTATTGCCAGGACTTTATATTCATTGGAAAGATGTTGCAGTGCTCAGATGCACAGGTAGTGTTCTCCTTGATCTTCTTGACTGGAGACTGGGACCCAGGCAGAAAGAGAACAGATCAGTTGAATGAATTGGCTGTGTGGATGGTGTAATGCTCAGGCAGAGCGAGGAAAGTAACTGTTCCCCCTACTCCGCCATTATAAGGCCCTATCTGGAGTACTGCATCAGGGCTGAGGCCCTAGCACAAGAAAGATATGGAGATGTTGGAGTGTTTACAGAGGAAGACCATGAAGATGATCAGAGAAACAGAGCACCTCTCTTATGAAGAACAATTGAGGGAGCTGTGCTTGTTTAGCCTGGAGAAGAGAAGGTTCCACTGAGACCTAATTGCGGCATTCCAGTAGTTGAGGGGAGCTTACAAGCAGGAGGGGGACAAACTTTTGCATGATCTGGTAGTAGTATGGCAGAGATTTAGCTTAGATTATAGGAAGAAACATTTTACTCAGAGGGTGGTGAAGCAATGGAACAGCTTGCCCTGAGAGGCTGTGGGCGCCTTATCCCTGAAAGCATTCAAAGCCAGGTTGGAGGGGTGCTCTAGGTGGCCTGATATAGTGGGTGACAACTCTGATCATGGCAAGGGGGTTGGCAATAAGTGGTTTTAAGGTCCCTTCCAACCTAAGCCATTCTATGATTTTATGATTATACATCTCAACAGTTAAGAGCTACAGTACTGGTATTTCAGTAATGAGGAGAGGCAAACTCAGATCTTGCCATGGATATTACAGTGCTCATGACATCTGCAGCTCTGGTTTCCTTTCCAAATGTAAAGTCCCATTTTGGAAAAATGTGTTTCATTTTTAGTACTTAGATCCAATGACTAATCAAAATTTGATTATCAGGTTGGGTGATAAACATCCTGCATGACAACACCTCACTCTTAACACTATTTATGGTTCTCTGTTGCAGAAGGATGCTGGATCGCATTTTGCATCACTTACCTCTTCCGCAGGATTTGATCTGTACAATATTAACAAAAGAAGGGTCTAAGTGTCAAAAATGCTACTTTTTTCTTTACAAAAGCAGAACTACTGTGACAGCGCACAGTCCTTCCATAGCATGTAGAACTGTCTCGTAAATGTGTATTAAGAAAATAGAGTCAGGGATAAGTGATATGTTAAAGCTTTCCCTCAACATTTTCTTATACTAGAAAACTTAGTGGAAAAAGCCGTTATTAATAGCTGGGTCTGAAGAAAGGTAATAGCTTAAAAGAAGACAGAACACGTAGATACACACATATACACACACCCTCCTAAAGGTGTATGCAAAGACTAAAGCTTCAGCATGACTATAGGGCGCTCTAAACAGGAAAGAAAAACAAACTATGCTGCCTGTCATCTAAATGCCTGAACACAAATGACCACATTTACAGACACTTTTCATTACAGTGTTTAATTTCTATGGATTCACAACAACAGCGCTGCCATCAAATGACTGTGCTATGTCAATAAAAAGTTTATTTTTCCTACTAAGCTAACAGTTTTGCTGACAAAGATTCCTTGACTAATTCCATTTGTTTTTAGTAAGAGCATACGATTTTCAGCTTTGATTATGTTTTTGGAAATAAGATCAGGAGACACACCTCACAATGTCTCAGTGAAGATAAAATGAATTCAGTAGTATTCTACTTCACAGCTAAATTAGGGTTAAAGCCATGGAGTTTTGCCTCGCTGATTCTGAGATTTGCTCTTAAAGACTCATGCTTCATACAGCAATTATTCCCATTTCTAATCCTTCCCAACACTTAACACCCCTTACCACAGGGGCACTGAGTTGACACTTGCTAAGTCAATTCACACTTCGTATTCACTTGAAAGTGTCACAGCACTAAAAATTCTATGAGGAAAAATTAAATTGTTTCTGCTGTGCTTTATCCTTGGATTGGCACTAACTGACCACAAAGCATCAGCTCTTACTTTCTGCCAACCTACCTTAGAATTAAATGGTCTGATTTAACTGGAACTCAATCATTTGCCTGAAAAACCTAAATTAGCAATTTTATGTCATTTAACATTTTAAATTAAACCTAGGTGTTCCCCTCAAGCAAAGGAAACCCTGTATTCTCATAGCTTGCAAACCCTGCAAATATCAGACCATGGACAGCCTGCTTATTCTGAAAAAGCAGTACTCCTGGCAGATCAAAGCAGGTAACAACCACACTTACTACAGAAAACCTATTTCAAAAAAAAGTACATATGCCTTGGGGTTTGGTATTCACTTACACTCTCCAACATGGTAAGATGTTTTGTTACTCCTAGACATACTATTACTTACTGCTCATACTCTCTTTCCCCCATCCATAAATGATTCCCTGTTCCACAGTTAAACCCATGAGCTTTTATTTTGTCTCAACTTTTGAGTGCCTCAAGCATCTCTCCTAAATACTGCCAAAGACAAATTGCTACTGCCTGAATTCACTCTCTCTAGCTGTTTCCAGATGCTATAGCATTTAGCCACAGGAATTTTGCTCATTGTTCTGAGCAGAAAAATGGAACTATTCCACGCCAGCCTGATTGCCTCTCCACGGAATCACAGAATCAGATGGGTTGGATGGGACCTCAGGGGATCATCAAGTCCAAACTTCCCTTCTAAAGCATGTTCCTCACAGCAGGTTGCACAGGAAAGCATCCAGGTTGGTCCTGAATATCCAGAATTGCCTCCTACGGTTGAGAACAGAAGGAATCTACCCAGGCAATAATTGGCTTCAAAATACTGCAAGAGAGATGACCTTATAAGCACATCCTAATGAATGCAGTTAATAGGATATACTCCTCCCAATCATCACAGTCTCAGTATACCTCTCCTTCAGTCTCTTCACATTGCCTTTACACATAATGAAACACAACATAAGAATGTGTCCTTGTATGTACAGTATTTGTAGCTCTACCTAGTGGTTAATTTCTTAATAATTACCTTTAAAATGTCAGAAGGAATCTAATTTTAGTTGACCTTCTGGAGAAGGAAAGATCAGGGCATGACTTAAAAACATCTTTTGTCAACTCATAAGTAAATTAAAGTGCTCCTTACATTTTCAAGTCTAAGTCAGGATTCAAGAATGCTTTGTAAAAAGATCACAAAAGTCACCAACCCATGCAAAACAAACAAGAAGAAAGATCAAGAGCACTGCAGAAATAATACTGCTCTAACTACTGCTGTTAAGAACAGTTGCATATAAATGAATGATATTTGCAAGCACTACAGCAAAGAATGTAAACTTTGAAATAGCATCTTGTTGATAGGAAAATAAACATTTTTCACATTGAAAAAAAATCAACTGAAAGAGTGTGGTGCATCACAGAATCAGAGCGGTCTAGGTTGAAAGGGATTCTAAAAATCAAGTCCCAAGCTCCCTGCTGGGTACTGGTTGCTAACCACAAGATCAGACTGCCCAGACTCCATCCATCCTGGCCTTGAATGTCTCCAGAGATGGGGCATCCACAGCTTCTTCAGGCAACCTGTGCCAGTGCCTCACCACCCTCTGAGTAGAAAATTTCTTCTTAACATCTCACTTAAATTTCCCCTCTTTTAGTTTAAAGACATTGCCTTTTGCCCTATCACTATCAGACCAGGTAAAGAGTCACTTCCTCTCCTACTGAAGTACTGGAATGCTGCAATGAGTTCTTCCTGGAATCTCTCTTCTCCAGGCTGAACAAGCCCAGCTACCTCAAACAATAACCTCTCTACTGTCCACAAGTAGGTTTGGTACAACATGTATGGAAATGGTTATCACAAATATAAGGACATTTTGCATCTTTCAGCTCATTTAAGTAGTAACTGCTTTTACTGGACAGATTTAAGCAGATCAAAGGGATTGGTTAAAGAAATTGTACCTGCGCACAAGGCCAAAACATTAACAGATATTGTTTCTTAAGCTATTCTTACTTGCAGATGTGAGTAAATTCAGATGAACCGTTTATACATTCAGAAGCTAAAAATTAAAGGGAGAGGCTTAAAATATATCAGAGACAGCCTTCGGGCAAAGATGACTGAAAGGTAGTATGATGATATACAGTAATTGCTTCGCTAAGTGTGCTGCAGTCAGAGGCCACCTCCTTAGCACAGATATCCCTTCAGTTGCCATTCCCCTATGGAGCCATCTTCTCAGCATTCCTTTCACTGGGCCTAAACTTGACGGAACTGTAAATCTTCTTTCAGAAGCTGTGTCCTGTCATTCCATTAAAACCCTTTTCTACCCCAAGCCAGACTGAAGAAACCTTTTTTGGTCACGTAATTGTACTCTGAAGTATTTCATCTGATAGGTTTGCATTCATACTGTATATAGTTGAATTATTTCACCCCAGGACTGATGAAGATTTTTTTTTTCTGTGTAAATGATCCTGCTGTCCTCTTCATAGCATACTGGAATGGTACTGGATAAACCAACAACAGTGCTATAGTCAAGGATTTTAGAGCTGTATGTCTCTACTAAGTTTGGTCACTTGGGTGCAAAGTGTTCACACAGACTCCGGTATCTGTACAGCTATGGAACAGTGCTATGAGGCACAAGCACTGTTAATGGGGGAAGCGCATCTAGAGAAATATGCCTCTGAATACTGTTACAGTCTTATCTATTTCTAAGACCAAGTATCACTTCTACTGTGCATCTGGAAAGACAAGCGTTGATTGTCACTGAGACTCCAGAACTATCAAAACAGACAGAAAATGAATTACACCCTAATCACAAAACAACATCTAGCTGATTAACAGCCACTATAATAGATTTTAAGAACAGACATAATGTATCCCAACAGAATACCTTTGGTATTTGTGTATTTTGACATACTTAGGTGCGTATACCCTGTACTTAAAAGTGAGTGGGTAAAACAACAGGTGTTCAACCTTTTGGCTTGCCTGGGCCATGTTGAGCCAATAGAAATTGTCGTGGGCTGTATATATGCAGGTAGCTCCGAAAGAAGTGCCTCCTATTTATTACCATGGGAACCATAACCAAAAAGCACAATAACACTATTTAACAGAGCAAATTCTTAGCTACCAGACACTATTTTTCAACAAGATGCCACTGCTAGCTATGCATTTTCACCAGCAATGAACAAGATCAATGAATATGCAGTGCTGACACATATCTTAGCAAGGCAGGTGTCCCACACTGTTGCCATCACCACTGCTGAAATGCAGCACCTGCTGTCTTATAGTGGTCAGACCCACTGTTGGGTCTCCATAGACATTTAGGAAGTACCAATTAATTTCAACAGGTGCTGTTTATTTATTTATTTATTTATTTATTTATTTATTTATTTATTTATTTATTTATTCTCTCCATGGAGGAATTTAATTCCCCACCTTTGCCTCATCCACACTTCCATGTCAGATGCCATTTTATCAGCCTGCTTCTCTGGAACCATCTGTTGCATGGCAACAACACATAACAGAATACTGGTGGGGAGGTTCAGCCTCTACTGTCACATCACCAACACACACCTCTGATGTCATGGGCCAATGGAATAAAATAGGAGACACTACATTCAGAACAGAACAGTCCTCACAAAATATATAATGTAGTTAAATGTATTTAAGTAACGAAACTCATTTTAATATTTTTTATTAAAACAAAGCAAAAAAAAAAAAAAAGCAACCAACTCATAAAACTAATGCAATATATGACCTTGTTTTTGTGAAAGTGATGCATCAGTCTGGTTCAGCGGTTGCAGCTTCAGTTCTTTGCAAGTTCTCAGAGTGTTGATCAGATATTTATGATGAATTTTTACTCTTCCTATACTTCATCCTTGAAAACATCTGTTCATGAATGTACATACTGCCAAAAAGTGATGACATGAATAAGGTGTGACTGTGAAGTGAGAAATATTATTCTCATCTAAGAAAGGTCTAGTAAAGGTTTGGTAAAGACACATGATCAAACTTTTCTTTGAGTTGAATTTCTTATTGCAGCACCATGCATTCCATATCAGCAGGTAGTTTATTCACATTGACTGAAAACAGAGTCTCAAATTGTCAAAGCAACGTTGTCTTTTACTTTTTTTTTTATATATATATATCTCTTGGAACCAGTTCTCACGTTTCATTATCACAAAATAAAGCAAGGCTGCATAGTTTTCCCCATTCACAGGACTGCGTTTAGGCAGTGTATCAGAATACACACAGCTATTTGCCATAACTTTATTTAGCACTGCACTGCACCCTTCCTGTGTCCCGGTTTCAGGCCAGACAGTGTAAACTGCACACTGATGCATGCATATGCACAGGGCTGGGCTGGGCTGCTCAGCAGGGAAGAGCTTTCACCATAATGGTGTGAGGCAGGGGCTAGCTGCAGCACAGTTTGGGCTGGGCCAGGTGCAGCTTGTGGGCCATGGGTTTGACACTGTTGGTGTAAATCAAACTGAGTTTCAACAACTTCAAATTCAAGGAGCAGGCTAATTCTCATCTTAATAAACCACAGCCATGTATCACATAACAGGGACAAAATTAAATAGCGATATGTTAATTGAATATCATCGACATTGATGGGAGCATGAACATATACGCCATGTGTTAATTACTCTATGCATATCATTCATGAAATACATCTGTGGGCATAGGTGGGACCTGACATCAGTTAGCACCGATTATTAGTAGTCAAAGACATTTTTATATTAAGTATTATTTTATATATCAAGAAATTAATTTCAGATCTAGTTATTGTGCTGTGTTTCACACCTCTCTCTGGGAACACAACTACATGTGAGCATTTCAGGTGTCTGTATCTCTACACATTTCTTAAAAGAATGAATGAAATTTCTGAGTTAACATCAAAAAGAGAGCCCTCTGACTTTTTTGAGAGCAGAGGACATAATTTTTTTTCCTCATCTGAATAGACATTTCACATAATAACTGGATCAACTTTCACACTTGGACATCAGAAAGATCACTGTGACACCACAGACGTCATCAGCAAGTATGTAAATTCTCTGCTCCAAATACCATCTATTATTAACTGGCTGTATTCTCTGTCTAATCAAAACCAGACTGCTATCAAGTTCCACAGGGGAAAAAAAAAAAAAGAAAACACAGAAGAATTCCCTGTGCTCTGAAACATGAGACACTATAACAAGATATTTTATTAGGTTAACACTAGAACAGGAACATAAGCCATTTAGCTTTCTTGTCTTGTCAAGAGTTTCCATTTCAGTTATCAACTTCAAAAAGAAAAAGCCCTCTTATACTCCACAGTATTCCTGAGATGCAATTTTCACATAAGTAACAGCAGGCTGCCCAACAACTATTCATCTGAATATAGATACAGCGAAGACCAACACATGACCAACAGTGATTGTCCTGACAGGCACATTCTTGAGGAAAAAAAACCCCAAACAAGCAAAAGCCCTTAAGGCAGACATGCACAATCTGCGGACCAGCACTGCAGACATAACATGACCAAATTAACCAAAAACAGATTTGAATCATTGCCAATTCTAGTTTCTTAAATATATGGATACTGATCATGGGGACACTATTTACTTTTCTGAAGGAAGGTGTATATGTTTGGGCAAAATGCTAGAAAAGTTTCATGATTCACAAAATGAAATCAAGTAATTTATGGAATCAAAAGGAATATGTATGCTAGAACCTGAAGATTAAAAATGGCTCACAGATTTAGCACTTTTGGTGGACTCTGCCACTTCTTTAAGTGAGTTAAACATCCATCTTCAATGTGAAAATCAACTTATCTATGCCACATTTCAAACCACAACAGTGTCTGAAGTTAAATTATGCCAAGCTTAAGCTATAGCAAATAATTTTATGCATTTTGATGCATTTGCCTATGTGTTTAGAGAGAAATATGCAGCCCTGATGTCCATTTTGATAAAGGAATTTGAGAACAGCTTTCAAGATTGAAAAAAAAAAAAACAAAACAATTTTTTTGTATATTTGTGACTCCATTTTCAGTTGACATAAATATATTATCCGCGCGTCTTCAAATGTAATATAGAGAGTTGCAACCAGACAACTGAAGAAAAAAATGTCATAATGTCTCTTTACTGGACTTTTATAAGACCTATCTTAAGAGAAAAAAAATATTATTTGTTTCACAAGCACATTTTATTCACATCATCGATTTTTGGCAGTATGTACATTTGTGAACAACTGTTTTCAAGGATGAAGCACTGGAAGAATAAAATTTTATCAAAAAATCTGATATATCTTGAGAACTAGCTAAGAATTACAAGCACTTCCACTGAATCATACAGTGATGCATTAGTTTCACAAAAGCATGGTCATCCACTAGTTGTGTGTTTTTCTTGCTCTCTTATGTTTTAATAAAAATAACTGTATTAGAAAATAGTTTTGTTGCTTGTATATATTAACAATATTATGTGTTTTATATGCAGCCCAAGACAATTCCTCTTCACTCAACGCTGGCTGGGCAAGCAGAAAGGTTGGACAATCATGCCTCAAGGGAAAATGTTCCTTCATATGTGGACTGGAGCATTCTTTTCATTCTCCTTCTGGCTGGTAGTTTTAAGGTGGAAAGTTCTTATATATTTCCTTGTTCTGCCCTACTAAACAGAAGATAGAATCCAAGAATCACAGTTTTACTGAAGAAAAAGTATGCACCTTTAGATTAGGCTGCATTGTTATCTTTAGTTTCCAGAGGTTATAGGAAAAAAAGGAGAGAAAGTAATTTTTTTTTTCAATCTATGATTTGGTCAGGGAGTAGAAAAGAAGACAAAAGCTTTTATGTGTCTGGATCACAGAGATCCATCAATTAGATCTGCTACATAACTTGTGCAGAAAGAGCATAAATCCCTCTCTGGAAAAACATAAGCATCCATATAAGTGAGGCATGATCACTGGAGCAGAAGTACAAAGGTTTGGCCTCACTCTCTGAAGCTACATCTCTGTCTCAAAGAAGAAACACAAACATGCCTCCACATGATATAAGACTTGGCTGCCAGCATTAACTGTGTTTTTGAAAAAAGAAAATTGTAATGGACTGCATCAGTATCTAAACAAACAAAGAATCAAGCACACAAAACCCTGGGCGCCAGCAATTATATTAACAACTACTATTAAGAAGGCAAAACATTTAGAGATCGTAGGAGAATTTTGGCAGCAATCCTACTAACACCTTATTTCCTTCCCCTGTCCTCATATTTACAAACTAAGGCTGCCAAACTTAATCACTTGTTTCTTTGCTCTTGCTACATAATAATTCTATATGCTGCATATAAACAGTTCTAATAAATGCATGGCAAAAAAAAAAAATTGGTTCTTTGGTTTTTCAATCAGGATATTCATAAATAAAAGCATGACTAGGTTTTACCATGTAGCAGTTTATTTGATTCCTGGTGTTGACAACAGATAATCTACATTCATTAAGAAGATTTCTCTGTATAAAAGGCAACTATTTATGCACAAAATCTTAAAAGATTCATTGCAAGGAGTGCCCAACTACAGTGCTTGGTTTTGCAGGCTTCCCAGCAAGAAAAGCACACAACAAAGCCTAATGCCAATTAGAAATGAAAACAACTGCCTAATTAATTGTGTCCACCTACCCTGTTTCATTCCACTTTACATAAAGAATGGAAACTGATTGAAGTGAACTATTGGAGGCTCCCGGATCTCCAAGGGTCTAACAATGCATATAATCCCATAATTATCTCTGCAATCTATAATTTATGTATTTACAGACCTGCTTATGTGTTCAAGGAAAAGACAAGAACAATATAAATGTCCCCAGAAAAAGTTACTGTTTCATAGTAGTAAATACTGTTACACTCAACAATGGTTCTAACCAACATTAATCACTACAGTGCCTTTGATTGTAACACAGCATGCATAGAATCATTTTTCTTCCGTAGTCTTGAAAAATACATTATTAGAATCAGATGTAACAAATGGTGACCAGATCTCTGTTGGACTAGGCTGCCTTTCTATTTTCTGCATCACAGAACATTAAGTCCGAATGCTCCGTAAATCTTCTCCATTTTACTGAGCGTATCTGTGGTCTACATGCCATTCCTCATGGCAAAACTTCTCTCTATGAGAGAAGTTCTCTTTACTTCTCTCTACGCTGGCCTTAGCAAATTTACATGGACTCTTAAGATTTCCAAAAAGTGAATGGGCAAGTATATAATTTTATTAGACTTCTGTACTACAACATCGCTCCTCATCCAGATCAAATAAAACTTCAGTGAGTGTAGAATAAGTGGTAATTACAAAACTTGCCTCAAGACCATACATGGTCTGTCTTTAATAGATAGCCTAAACTCCAAAAAAACAACTAGAAGAGAGGAGAAAGGGTGTATTAGTAAAGCTACCAAGGAGGAAGAAAGCAGAAGTTAGTCAGCTAACAAAGTCTAATGAGGCACACATTAATGGTTTCAACATTTCCTTTCAGATGGTGTTAAAGATCCCAGTTTAAGGAGAAAGGATGCCAGGGTCAACACAGCTCACTTTCCCAGGAAAAGACTATACAGTTTTACCAAGGTATCAGCTGTACCATTCTGTCTGCCAATTTTTGCCCACAAGTAGTGCCAAACCTAACGTTTCTTCTATGGCAAGATTGCCAGAAGGCTAAACTACTGAAGTGGCCACAGGAATGGATCTCTACAGTAGACCTACCTAGAAAGGACTGATTTTTGGGGGGCATCAAAAACTTTTGCTCCATAAGGTTTCTACCATATATTCACAGAGCAAGAAAGCTTCATACTGTCTATACATCCTCTGTCCTGTTGAGTTTCTCTGATGTCTATCTGCATCTTGCACATTATTTCCTTCCAGTTTTCTGGGATACTTACTAATCTTCTTCTCCTAAGTGTGGTATTTCTCAAGGGTGGAGGCCAAAGACTGTCTGAGCCAGGTACAAATTTTATTTGAGGACTGACAGCTTTTCATCTGCTTCAAGACAAAATGAAAACAAAGACTAGCTCTAACACTGCAAGTTGACTTCTTTTGCCTCAGTCTAGCTGAGATGATGTGGGTACATGCTTTCCAGTTAACCAGCATAGTACATGCATGTGGCAACAGCCGTGTATAGACCACGGAGATTACTGGTCCCAGTAGTGGTATCAGTAAGCACGGTATCACCTGTCAAACACCAGCAATCAAACCCAGAGCCTAACACGTACTTGCAAAGAGTATTATGTGGCCAAGAAGCAGTTCTCATAGACCACAAATAAAGAGCAAAGGCAGCACATTTGGGAGTATTTCAGGCCAGTCAGTGATGCGTTTCAATATAAAGAAAAGATCTGTTCAGGTTCAAGAGATACTTATGCACTTACACATGACACAAGTTTGCTTTTTTTTTTTTTTTTTTAAAGAAAAGTTGCCCTGAATGTTAAGCATACACAAATACGAACAAAATAAGAATAATAGGAAGAAAAAATATATAGGAGCAACTAAAAACAATTATCATGAACAAATAAAACTTGTCAAGACCAGAAAACTACTTTGTCTCAAATTTAAATGCTTCTCTTTACAGTCATATCCTTATTTTCAGATCACACAATACAAATGATGCCACATAGAATAAGGAAGAATTAACAGGGAGGAATTAAAAAAACTAATATATTGAACTTTATAATGTAGAACACGAGTGTAGGCACACATCTACTGTCTCATACAATCTCTGAAAAACAATCAATAGTGACAATAAGAAAACAAACACAACAAACAATTGGTAGGAGCTTAGCGGCTGGAAAGGATCTGGATCAGAGCATACAACTCTTAATGAGAAATAAATAATGTCCTTACCTCTACATCATTTATACTTCTCTCCACTAATACAGTTAAGAGAAAAGTTAATGAGTTGCATTTATGTACAAGTCAACCAATTAATAATCTTTGAAGTTGTCAATTGATAAATAGTTAAGAGGTAACATCTGTTATTGCAGCACAACACAGAGAAAAACACCATAAAATCACATTCTCTTTTTCCCCAGAAGTACATAATTGGAGCGTAAGCATTTTCTGTTGCTTTCAGTAGTACATTTTCTTCAGGACCTACAAGGTGCTCAAAGGAAAAAAAGAAGTTTCCAAATCTTTCAATGTCGTGAGTCTCAGCTCCTCATTTGTTTAAGTTATATTCAGTAGCTGGACATTACCTTGTGCCTGCAACACTGTTCCATTTAAGATGTTAGCAACATCTTACCGTTCAGTAATTCAGCACTTTGCCCTAAATACAGAGTGATTTAATGGTCTCAAGATAAATACTACCTATGGAAACCAGAAAATTCTGTCCTGACACAACATAATCAAGTGAAAACAACGTGAAAAGAGAAAGATGCTGACACTGAATATGGACTGCATGTTACTACATCTCTGCCATTTCTCCTCAATGCGTGGCACTGCTTTCTGTGATAGATCTTACGTTTCAACAGCAGTCCCTGCAGTGAGGCTTCCAGCTTCTCAGAGCAATACCACAAGTGTTCATTCCAGAGAACACATCGCATCTGCAAGTCAGAGAAATAAATGTCTGCTCCGTACAATGCAACAATTAATTCATTTTTGGAGTCAGTCCACATGCCAGCTATCCATGCTAGGATACAACAGACACTGATGACCACTTGGAAGTGTTTTCTGCCCAGGAACTTCCAGTCCACATGCAGAGACCTCCACTTAACAACATAAGTTTTGGCACACTGCTACTTTGGGTGTCCATTATAACAGCACACATCTATACAGTGAAACCAGTGGGGTATTTTGTTCTGCAAATGTCACGCAAGCTCTGTAGAGATTATGAACCTATTACAGAATATGCTAGAGAATCCCATCTCCTACATCAGTATGAACATGTTCAACTTTTCCCGTGTAAAGTTTCCTGAATCACTTTGCAGATAAATAGAATGTCCTCATATCAAATCTTTAATTTAAACGACTAAAAGAGAAACTTCAATCCATCAGAAGAACCCATCCCCCTGGGAAATCACTATGGATGCTGAAGCATTTTGAGCTCCAAAGTCCATCTCTGTACAAAACAATATTTTAAGTACACCCTCAGGAAGTACAGATAACTATACACATAAATGAATCTCTCCCCCTTTCACTTTGGAAAATGTTACGATTCCACAGTCCTCTATGACTCCAGTAGAATTTTCTTCAAGTAGAAGCCCTATTGGTAGGGCACTGTTCTCTGGCAGCACATGAAGTGAAAGAACATCCCCTCCACCCCAACACGCACACGCTTATTTATGATTTTTTTCAAGAAACAAATCTTCAGCAATTAAACTTTTTGCTAGCTCAGTGCTATGAGAATCAAAATCAAGATACTGCCTCTGTTCTTCAGCTGAACAATCTCCCTACAGCTGCACTTCAGTCAAACCAATGTTATTTCGTTTTTGACATTAACTCAAGGCAAAATGAACATAGCACTTCTTCAGGGATCAACTTAACAGTTAAAATAGCATTGGCAAATACATTCCAATTTTGTTCCCAGCTATTACATAGCTAATTTAAAATAAAACATTCCAACATTTTTTGGTACCACAGTACTTTCATTCTCCTGTTGCCCAGGCTAGCATTACTGAACTTTTTGTAGCCTGCAGAACAAAAAACCAAGAAGCTGCCCCAAATGATATCTATGTTCCAGGTGTACGTACAAAAACCAAAGGCTAAGAATCACAGAATGACAGAAGTGCAGGAGCTGGGAGAGACCTCAAGAGATCATTGAGTCCAATGCCCCTGCTAAAGCAGGTTCCCTACAATAGGCCACACAGGTAGACATCTAGCTGGGTCTTGAATGAGCAGCCACAACCTCTCTGGGCAACCTGTTCCAGTGCTCCATTACCTTTACTGTAAAAAAGTTCTTCCACATGTTAGTATGGAACACCCTATGATCAAGTCTCAGGCCATTGTCTTACTGTTATGCATCACTGAGAAGAGCCTGGCCTCATCCATTTGCCTCTCACGTCCCTTTAGATATTTATGAAGATTAATCAGATCCCCTCTCAGTTTTCTTATCCCCAGGCTGAACAGACCTAGGTTACTCAGCCCTTCCTCATATCAGAGATGCTAAAAAGGAGACTTTGTCATTTGTCATGCTGGCCTCTCAAGGATGGGACATAAAAGAGCATTGTGCAGTAAGTCACACATAAGATTTTTCTATGCTGTCTAGTACTCCTGGCACCAACTGCAGAATGTTACGTGAAGTCACTGACATGGCTGTACCTTGCAGGATGCTGGATGCTTCGAATAAACTTTGATTATTGCTGCTCTCTGACAAGCAAGTTATTTCCGGCAACAGATTTCACTGTGATACAAACTTTGGGAATACATCTGCTTGAAGACTGGGGATACAACTGTTGACAAAAAGCACAGGAACTTCCCAGACTTTCCCTCTAGAAAGGGAGCAAGTTGCTGGTAACTTTTTCTTCTTTTTTGTTCTGTTTTCTGAGAGATTACATCTTTTTGAAGAAAAATTCTTAGGGGAGAAAAGTCATCCCACATCAGGGGCAAGTAACGATTTCTCTTTCTCTCTCTCTCTCTCTTTTATGAAAAAGCAGCAGATTTTCCAGTATCACCTTTCCCAGACACTCCACTCAAGCAGAACAGCTGGGACAGCTTGCTCCCAGGTGAATCAGCAGCCGGGGAAGGAACTCGGCTGCTCCTTCGGAGCACGGTTATCGCCCGACGGGTCACTCCCTGGGTGCACAACCGTCCGAGCGACCCGCGGCCTCCTCGGAAGGCAAAGAGCCCTGGAGCCGCGAGCTTCAGGCGGCGAGGACCGGCAGCGCCGGGGCAGCCCCTCGACCCCGCGACTTGCGCTGCTCGGCCTCGGTGTCCTTTGACAGCCAGCAAGTTCTCCTTTCCTCTGGGGCATTTCTGCTGGGTTCAAGCCCAACCCCGCTCGCCTAGCTCAGGGCTTCCGGAGGAGCGGAGCGCCAACTCCGCAATCGGCCGGAAACAGCCGGGGATAGCGGCTGCGCTTCGAAGCGAGCGCTGCTCAGCACTTTCCCTTCAACTTCATAGCGCGGCCAACGCGCAGGGAGCCCCGGGGCCGCCCCACCCCGGCTCCGCACGCCTCGTCCTACTCACAGATGCAGGGCTCTCCTATGCTCCCGCCGGCCCGCGGTCCGCCCAGCCTTCCACTCCTCCGCATCGCACCGCCGCTCCGTCATGAGCACCATCGGCACTGCACCCGCGCTGCCCGACCCTCCGCCGCCGCGGCGGGACGGGACACGGCGGGACGGGACGGGACGGGACGCGCCACTTCTGCACCCGCCCCTCGCTCCCCGCCCCGGGGCGGGTCCCACCGCTACGGGCCGGAGCCGGAGAGCCAAGCCAGGGCCGGAACGTAGCGTAGCGGAGGCGTTGCTTAAAGCGGTTCCTCCTGGCCGCCGGCCCGGGACTGAATGAAGGGCGAAGCTCCTTACAGTTTTATGCGAGGGCAGCAGAAAGGAGTCTTTGCGCGCAGCGAAGTTTGGAAACGTTCGCACAATCTGCCCCAGCGGGGGCTTGACTGACCATGAGCCCGCGTTTCACCTGATAAGGCCTTGGAGGACCTCTTTCTCTTCGTCACCACCCGAGGCTTGTTGGTCAGCTCTGGAAAACTAGGCAAAAGTAGACGAAATCTAACAGGTTCCCGTGCTGGGTCAGGGTGTAGTGAAATATTTTCTCAGCCGCAGCTGCCAAAGGACGGCGTTTTGATGCAAACCGTTTTTCATCAGAAGCACAAAATGTGAGTGTACGTATCTGGACAACACTCCTTAACTTACGGTTTAATAACTGTTCAATTTGTGGAGCTAGCAGTTGCACAAAACACCATCACACAGGAAAAGTCTGTGGATTTAAGAATGTGACCTAAGAAAAGCCAATCTCGGCACAGAAATTCAAAGTAGCGTCTCTAAGAAGGGGTTATTTTTCATCACTTAATGTCTTAGAACACATCAGTGAATTAATAATAGTTATTAATTTTTCTTCATAGCTATCAGGCCCGTTCACTGTAGTTTATGGGTAATATATATATATAGGAGTGTTCTCAGTAGGTATTAGGGTAGGATAGTGATGCAGCGTAAAAGAGGAAGAACTCAGTATTAAATAATGTTGCAGTATATTTGGGAACTCATTAAGGAGAAACAACTGTCAAAGCTTAAACGGCTCAGGGCTGCCACAGCTGGTGGAGTGCACAGAGCCCGGAGAAAATGAGATGGAATGATCCTAGCTGGGCTGGATATATTTTGTCTCCAGACTGATAAACTGTAGAGACTATGTGACAAGCTGTACAGAAAGGGAAGAATTTTAAATAGGTAATTTCTGTGAGAAACCAGTAACAGGTTTTTGCATTACTTGGTGTAAAAGATAAGGCCCATGTGGAAAACAATGACCCATAGGCTATAGAAAACATCATCCACATATGTTTGGTCCTGTAACTCTGAAATTCTGCTGCCTTGTGCTACCCTACTCAGTACCTGAGCAGATTTGACACTGCTGAGCTTCACTCCTCACCTTACATCAGAGACAGTCTTTGGCTCTGTGGTCAAGTCCCATTCATGGAAAGGGTATCAGGATGTGCCTCACTTCAACAATCTGGGCTACAATATAGAGCAGGAACATAAAAACAGGGCTGTCTTCTTGCATCTGCTAGCACCCAGCACCCTTTGCTTGGGTGCAACAACCTGTATGAGGCTTTGGGTTCCCTAGGAATTGTTCTCACTATCCTTGTGTGCAACCATGGCATGCACAGTATGCCTGGAGTCAGTAGGAAAAGTGACTGCCTGCCCTTTGTCTTGTTTTTTTGAAGGCTTTTCATTACTGGGATGCACTAAAAATGCATCAGCTGCTATTTTAGTCCTGTGTTGTTCTGCTACTTCCAGCAGAATAATGCTGATTTACAGTGTTGTGAGAATCTGACGTCTAAATATTTGAACAAATAAAATAAGTCACATTTTGAGTGCTTTGATTTTCGATCTCTGGCAGATTTAGTTATGTGAGAGAAATGCTACTGCTGCCTGTATTGCTCACTCCTCTCCAGAGGCTCGTTCCTAGACCATAGTAACAAAAGAAAACGAGGTTGTTGCTTGTCTCCTGGAGCATTATCTCTTGCTCTAGTATTGACTGGCTCCATTACTGAGGTATGCAAAGCATTTTGTATTGAATAGCCAAGGCATTCGCTGTAAAAAGAAAGTTACATTGAAATAAATGGATGCTTGCAGCCTAGTTATTTAAAGTGAGTAATACTTGATCCCATAGAATGATATCTTTACTCCTGTCAGAGACTTGGTTCTGGCAAAGTTCCAATTCTTTAGTGTCTCTTTCCTATTTATTTTACATACTGTTAATGTAAGTTTCTGTCAGTGGAAGTAAAAAGGGGTTTCTCTAACTTGTTCTTTTTGGAGGGTTTGAAAAAGAAACTTTGTAAGTAGCTTTGTCGAAACATGTGTGATGCAACAACTCCAGAACACAATAATGCATTCCGATGTTAATCTGAATAACATGATTCTGCTGTTCATGTGGGTGGAATATGATCAAGAACTTTGTTTTTATTTAGTGAGGCGCAGTGAGTCTTACATATGCAAAAAAATTGCAAAGGATCTTTTCCTGTTCCTGCCCTGAAAAGTCTGTGTTAAAGGGTCAAACACAGCAAAACAACAGAGAAAGAAAAAGTAGAGTTGAAGTAGTGGGAAAAGCTGTCACGATAAAAAAATAATTTGATGCATATGAAATGACATGGAAACAAAAATGTAAAATACTGGCAAGATCACCACTCACTATCCCAATTGCAATGTTTTCTTTTATCATGGTGGTGTTCAACACTTTGACCTCCCTGGGCCACACTATAAAGAGGGAATTCATCTTGGATTACGTATACATAGGTTGCTCCAGAAGTAATGCCTTTTATTTATGTACATGGAAATGAAAATATTTACAAAGAGCACAGTAACAGTTTGATAGAGCAAATTCTCAGGTGGAAAACACTGTTCTTTCCACATAGTCAGCACTGTTAGCCATACATTTTTACTATGCTCACCAGTTCTGGAATGCCCAACCCACTGCCTCGCCATGCTCACATCCATTGTTTGGTATCCACAATCGTTCAGCAAGCATTGAGGATTCTCAGTGGATGCAATTTTTTCTAAATTGGGGAATTCAGTGGCACACCTTTACTTCGTCCACACTTCCATGTCAGACACTATTTTGCCAGGCTGCCCCCCTGTGTCTGACGGCAACAAAATGTAATGGAATATTGGTGGGAAGGTTTATCTTCTGCTGCCATACAACCATCATCTTCCTCTAACACTGTTGTCCAATACATTAAAATAGGAGGCACTACCTTCAAAGCAGCCCTCATTAAAAACTTGTAATATAATTAATTTATATATATAACAAAAATATTTTGATGCTTAGTATTTTTAATTAAAACAAATGCACCCCAAAAAGGGCAACAAACCCAAAAACTTAGTCAGATACATGTTCTTGCTTTTGGGAAACTAATGCATATGGCAGGTTTGATGGCAGTAGTTGAAGTTCTTAGTTCTCAGATTGTTCACCAGATATTTATGATGAAATTTTACTTTTCCTGTTCTTCATCCTTGAACATGGTTGCTCACAAATTTACATGATGCCAAAAAATGATGACATGAACAAGGTGTGATTGCAAAGCAAGGGATATTTCTCTCTGTTAAGAGAGGTCTTAAAAGAGTCTAGTAAAGAAACATGATCAAGCTTTTGATTGCAATTCTATATGTTCCACTTGTAAATTCTGAGGTAAGGTTTGATGTTGATAGAAAATAAAAGTTGTAAATAGTAGTTAATTGCTAATGCCAGAACACAGTGAACTGTGCAATTCTGTAAAGTGTGAAAAGTTGTTTTGGCCACCTGATCTCTCTTCCCTGGCTGGATTAATATTTTAGCAATTTGTTCGTTTTCAGAAGTCTGAGATTATTTTATAGAGACCTAAACCAAATATTATGTTTCACTTTATCTTTTTGCTAGAATTGTGTCTACTTATCTGTATCTGTTGTTGTTTTTGAAAGTATCCTAGCTTACTGCAGAGGTTGTATTACACTGAAGACAAGGAGGTAGATATGTAAGGCATATAAAATCGACTGGATTCATAGCTAGATGGAGAATTTCTCACCACAAACTGTGAGGAGTGCTGAGGGCGTTCGTTGTGCCTGAATACTGAAGCAAATGAATGCAACAGACTACACTGCTACCCAGAAAGAAAAGGAGAGGTATTCTCTCACAGAATTTATGGAGTGTTAATAATGTGCATCAGCCTCCCTCATAGTGAGTGTGCAACATATTTTATGTGTGCTTTATCAACACATTTACTTTCATTTTGATATCAATGCCCTTCACACAACATATTGTGAAGAGTTGCAGGAGGCACACTGCATACTTACACAACACATGAAAAGAAAATGCAAGGTGTACAAATACACCATCACAGAGGTGGCTCTTCCCCACTTAGCAGCCTGGCCTGGCCCCAGGTATGCTCAGCAACAGCCACACATTGGTGTGTGATTGGTACTGCCTGAAATCAGACTAAATAATTTTGTGGCAACTACGTATTCTGATACGCATTCTGATACATTGCCTAAACACAGACTTGTATCTGGGGAAAATATTCAGTCTTGCTTTCTGTTTTGACAAAGGAGTTAGAAAATAAGATTCAAGACTATTAAAATATGTATATATATTTTGTATACTTGTGACTCCATTTTCAGACAACGTAAATACCTGACCTTTTTTTTTTCAATTTTCAAATGGAATGCATTGAATTGCAATCAAATATTGAACTCAAGATTTGATCATGTGTCTTTACTAAACCTTTATAAGACCTCACTTAGAAGAGAATAATATTTCTCTCTTCACAATCACACCTTATTCATGTCATTGCTTTTTGACAGTATGCAGATTTGTGTACAGCTGTTTGCAGGGATGAAGCACAGGAGGAGTAAAATTTCATCAAAAATCTCTACTGAACACCTTGAGAACTTGGGAACTTGGAATTGCAATCTATTCTGTTAAATGAGACATTGATGCATTATATATAAATATATATAAAAATTAGTTCATATCCCACAAGTTTTCTGTTTCTCTTTTGATGTTTTAGTAAAAAATACATATTTTAGAAAAAGATTTTGTTACTTGCATACATTAACTATGTTATATGTTTTACAAGCAGCTCAAGACATTTCCTCTGTACGCAATGTAGTCTAGGTGAGCAAAAATGCTAGACATCCAAGCCATGCCCTAGTTTCTTAATGAATGGCATTGTTAGAAATCTGTGATGTGTACATCTTGTCATTTATAGTGAAAGTATGAAATTTCATGGCTGTAAAATTAATGTTCTCTTCCTTCCTTCCTTCCTTCCTTCCTTCCTTCCTTCCTTCCTTCCTTCCTTCCTTCCTTCCTTCCTTCCTTCCTTCCTTCCTTCCTTCCTTCCTTCCTTCCTTCCTTCCTTCCTTCCTTCCTTCCTTCCTTCCTTCCTTCCTTCCTTCCTTCCTTCCTTCCTTCCTTCCTTCCTTCCTTCCTTCCTTCCTTCCTTCCTTCCTTCCTTCCTTCCTTCCTTCCTTCCTTCCTTCCTTCCTTCCTTCCTTCCTTCCTTCCTTCCTTCCTTCCTTCCTTCCTTCCTTCCTTCCTTCCTTCCTTCCTTCCTTCCTTCCTTCCTTCCTTCCTTCCTTCCTTCCTTCCTTCCTTCCTTCCTTCCTTCCTTCCTTCCTTCCTTCCTTCCTTCCTTCCTTCCTTCCTTCCTTCCTTCCTTCCTTCCTTCCTTCCTTCCTTCCTTCCTTCCTTCCTTCCTTCCTTCCTTCCTTCCTTCCTTCCTTCCTTCCTTCCTTCCTTCCTTCCTTCCTTCCTTCCTT
The DNA here is from genome assembly GCA_036925125.1 of Oreortyx pictus. Lineage (NCBI taxonomy): Eukaryota > Metazoa > Chordata > Aves > Galliformes > Odontophoridae > Oreortyx > Oreortyx pictus. The sequence continues at coordinate 59,479,777 of JAUPFR010000004.1, read as the reverse complement.
CCTTCCTTCCTTCCTTCCTTCCTTCCTTCCTTCCTTCCTTCCTTCCTTCCTTCCTTCCTTCCTTCCTTCCTTCCTTCCTTCCTTCCTTCCTTCCTTCCTTCCTTCCTTCCTTCCTTCCTTCCTTCCTTCCTTCCTTCCTTCCTTCCTTCCTTCCTTCCTTCCTTCCTTCCTTCCTTCCTTCCTTCCTTCCTTCCTTCCTTCCTTCCTTCCTTCCTTCCTTCCTTCCTTCCTTCCTTCCTTCCTTCCTTCCTTCCTTCCTTCCTTCCTCCCTCCCTCCCTCCCTCCCTCCCTCCCTCCCTCCCTCCCTCCCTCCCTCCCTCCCTCCCTCCCTCCCTCCCTCCCTCCCTCCCTTCCTCCCTCCCTCCCTCCCTCCCTTCCTCCCTTCCTTCCTCCCTCCCTCCCTCCCTCCCTCCCTCCTTTCCTCCCTTCCTCCCTTCCTCCCTCCCATTTATAATCAGCATTTAATGCACTGAACAACTAAGCAGGAAGAGCTAAGTAAATGGAATCTGACATGGGGTTGTGGATGAAGTAAAGGTGTGATGCTGAATTCTCCCATGTAGAAAATATTTCACCCAGTGACATTCAACAATGCTTGCTGAACATTTATGGAGATAAAACAATGGATGTCAGCACAATGAGGTGGTGGGTGGTACATTTCAGCGTTGGTGACAGCTACTATGATCACCTTCAGTCGTGCAGATTTTTATCAGCATGGTATGCAGGATCTTGCTCGTGATCATTGGTGAAAATGTGTAGTTAATTGTGGTGGCTATATTGAAAAATAGTGTCCTGTGTATGCAAGAATTTGCTTATCAAGCAGCATTATTGTGGTCTTTGTATCTGCTGTAGTTTCTATGGACTTAAATAGGAAGCCTCACTGCCTCCTGAATGTCATCCAAGTGTCTCTGTACTTGGATTATGTGGAGAAAATTTTCAATCCAAGTACACCAAGGAGATTTCAGTCTAAGGGATGAAACAGTTTATGTTTGTTATGTAATGAATAGTTTGCTTACATTTATGCAATCAAATCTACAAGTTGTAAAGATGTATACATAAATACCTCCTTTAAGGGATGTAGATGCTTTAACTCATTCATCATATGTCTAAATTCAGTGAATATTTTTGTGAAGAAAAGCTTTCAGACATCTGCCGTTCTCTAAAATGCAACAATATATGTAAGGAGATGAATGGTAGTGCAGGCTCTTTGAGAATAAATAAATCTTTCGTAAGAAATGATTGCCTAGAATTTCCAGGAGCTGAAGAAGGTATTGTTCTTACTCTGAAGGCAGCAACCTTAAGGAGCGGGACACAAAGGGACAAGACGACATGCAAGAATTCATAAATATATGGATCCCTTCACAGTCTCTGCCACAGAGGTTTGTGAATAATAAGCTGATCTTCTGAGCTGGACAGATCTATGCTTTTGTCTGAATCAGAACCAGAGTTATATTATTCTGGGAAAAATAATTAGCTAGATATGTTCTGCATAGAAAGGTTATGTAAAGTGGTCACCAAATTCCAGACACAAGACATTGAATGGTAACCAGTGTTACAGGTGCTCATAGTTAAGATATGAAGAAAACACGCATTTTAGAAAGTAGTACTTATCTCTAACTTTATTGCTTGAACCTGCTTGAACCTTCAGCCTCAACCTTACAGCAGTGCACTGGACATGCTTCTGTGGTGTATAATAGGAATGTAGCAGAGATTTCCTTTTAAAAATCACATTTTCATCTAAAAATATTCAAAGAGAAAATTTGAATATATGGATCCTTACTGGTGTTCAAACAAAAACCAAACTGCAAATGAAACAGTCTCTACATTTAATGTTACAATCTGTTAAACTATTTTTTACTATTATTCTGCTGTAGGCAAAATTTTAATGCCCATTCACAGCTGGAAAACAGAAACAAAAACAGAGTGTTTAATGGATTTAATAAGACACCAAATCAGGAGCAATGATGAGGACACTTTTGACATCCATTTCCATGACTGTGCCTTTATAAATCTTAGCTCCTCCATGCAATATAGATATATATTTTTTTCTCATGTTTTAATGTTGCCACTCACCAGTGCTCACAAAGCTTTTGGTCTGTAATTCTGATACAGATTGATAAAAAGATAATAAAAAAAAACATATTTTCTTGTGCTAGGTGTGTCTCTTTCAGGGTCATTCTGAAGACTGGTCATCACCACAAAACTTGAAGATTTCTAAAATTTAGAACATCTGAATGCGGGATATTGGCTTGCAGTATAGAGATGGCTTCCAAAGGGTAAGATTGACTATTTATTTATTTATCTATTTGTTTATTTATGCCAATATTTTGTCCTGGAATACTGGAAATTCTTCTATCTTTTATTCTGATGTCAGAACATCTTGATACATTCATGGTGATAAAATGCTTCCTATATGTGTCCAAATCTCTGTTATGTATGTTTGACACCTCAACTGCTGCTCCATTTCTTCTGAAATCAGTTCCTCTCAGAGCCAGAAACAACACGCAGCCATGGTAATAAACTGAGTGCTCCTGTCTGAAATGTTAAAAACTTCCTGAATTCTGGCAAATTCATGTTCATCCGCATGCTGCCAATTACATTGAGGTGCAAGGAGAAGTGTGTAAAAACTTAGGTATATAGTCAGTTTGGGGCCTCAGGCATGAATAATTAGAATGAACAGGAGCAATCATTAACACAGAAAATTGCCTCAGTGGAGACATCTTAATTTATGGAAAATATCTTCTCAGTATGTAGGACTGTATTAAAAATAGCAACTGAAAACACCAATTCTTCCTAAGAGTAGTTTCACTGATTTTTCACATGCCCCATCTTCAAAAAGTAAATCATGACTGTGACAAGCACATGAAATGCAAGTTCAGTGACAGCTCTGTAGAGCTGCTGAACTCACAGTGTTTAGTCATGTATGTTTCTCATCAGATTGTCTTGTATTTACATCCTGTTATTTTACATTCACTACTGTTGGAAGTTTCACACAGGGTTTTGTGATCACAACAATTCCTTACTGAATCAACAATCGAATAAACTGGATTTCTAGAAGATCTTACTTCTGACACTTTCTACTTGGCAGACAGGCTGATTTTTCAGAAACAAAAGTAAAAGGACTCTGCTCTTTTTGTGGATTCAACACATTGCTATCATACATGTAACTTTTTAAGTGCTAGTTATGTAATGGTAAATAAAAAGTGGGTAAATGCTTGGTGTTCCATGCTGGAGAGAAGAAAGAGTGCAGAATTCTTAGTGCCTAAATTGAAACAGTTAAATATCAACAGCTTGTGTTGAACTCTCCCTCCAGCACTGTATGTACTTATATTTCATGCCTAATTGTAGGATGAAACTCGAGAGGCATATGAATAGCCATGTGGATGTTGTTTCAAAAAGCAGAGTATAAGCAATTACTTCTAGGTAGGAGTCCCCAAGACATCCAATTAGGACTTAGAATTTCTGGTTACTCATTCTTTGTTCAGACTGATGGACACTTAAGTTGGAAAGAAAGACGTACAGATGAAGTCTCAAAAAGCTGTCAAAACATTTCACAGAATGGAAAAATGAGGCCAACAGACTTATTTATACTTGTTACCCACTTACTAATGTGAGCTGTCACCCTGCTACAAAGAAATCTAATTTAATCACACAAACAATTGCAGAAGTGGTCCCTTCAAATCACAAAGTTGTGCGTTAGTGATTCTTTGACACCACATTTACTCATTTATCTATGCTGTCTAAAATATGCATGATTTGTTAAGAAATATTCCTTACAGTGCATCTGTAATCCCATGATCAAGCAAGTGCACGCTTCCAAAGAAAAGAGATATATTTTTTTTGATGGTTGTTCAATCATATAACCCTGTAGCTTACATGAGCTATAGGCCAATACACACATAAAAGTACATTCTCAAATTCTAACCTAGTTTAAATTTCTTTCATATAGAGATCCACTGAAATATCAGAGATAGCATTTGGTAACCCTCATAGTTCATTTTAAGACTTGAGTGTATTAGTGTACAGTACACATTCGAAGTCCCACATCACTGTAATAGTTACACAAAGAGAAAACAGCACCCTTCTGTCCTTTCTTACAAATCTCCCATTTGCACTCACTATTACTCTTCATTTTCCAGTGCAGTGAACAAAGTCAAATCATATGATAAGTTCTGCACACACTGCCTTAAAAAATGAAGAGGTTTTTTCACCACTGTGTTTATCTCTTTGTCCCTGTACCCTCCTGTGCTGCTGTACTTTCCATCACGGCACTAAATATGTATAGAGTACTCAAAAAGCTCAGAATTTACCTCATAAATACTGATCCAGAGCTCTCTGTAGGGCTGGCTGGTGGGTTGTTGCTTGACTTTCGGAAGCTGCTCTGACTTTCAAAGACGGAATCATCCAAAGAATTCCCTTTTCTCATCATTGTAATGGGGCTGACTACAGACTTAGGTGACTTCTGGTTGGTCTGTAGTAGTCTGTCAAATGCACAGCCTTTCACTGCAGTGGGAAATGCATTCCTGGTCTGGTTACAGCTGTGTCTGGTTTTTAAAATCAGTTAATAAGTGACTAATCATGTGACATAACAAGCTAGTTTTATCTTTTATCTGGAACACTTCATAAATTTGCTTTGTAATAGATTTCTCCAAGCCTGGGTGCAGCATGTCAGCGTTAATAACAAAAAATTGTTTTTGCTGAATTAATAAAAAGAATATAAAACAACTTCTAATTCAGCTGATGCCTCATTGACAGACTTTTACCAGAAGTGTTAATGTTGTCTCAGAAATTCTGCTTTGTGAATTATCTTCCTGTCTCTAATTATACAAATTTGAGCAACATAATAGTATATATTTCAGAAGTTACTATATCCACCTGTTCTGACATGACATTAGATTGCACTTCTGCAGTAATTTATTTTTGCAAATGCCTGCATGTAACTGCCATAAAGTAAAGTCAATGCTGTAAATCTTAAATACAGATAAGCGTTTAAACCCTAATGCACCAAGCACCTACTGGACAAAAGCAGATTGCTCAGTATCTTTTGAACTGGCAAACATTAACTGCAAATTTGCATGGATTGCTGTTTGTTGAAGATGATTATAAATGATTAAGTTAGTCAAAGAAACAATAAGCAAGGTATAATATTTAGTTAACATTCCAAGGACTCCAGAACTTCTGCTAATCTTCCAGATCTTAATGGTTATAAGTGTTTGTAGTAAGACTGAACGAACATGTGGAATGTAGCTCCCTCTGTTCTCAGCTCTCTCCTTTATTTCTCAGCATCTATAAAGAAATGATGAAACAATATGATATCGTTTGGAATGTTCTAATGTTTTACTGGTGAACTGAAGGAAATCTTGTCAAACTCTGAGGTCTATCTGGATATTTCTCTCTTTCTGTTTATTATTATTATTATTATTTTCCATTATTAAAAATGCAGTCCTTTTAATTTTTTTTAAAATAAAATTTATCTTGAATCATGATTAAACAATTGATAATGAAACCTACAAGTGGCAGAAATAAGAAAAACAGTAACTGCTGAAATGCAGAAATATTATTAAAGTAAAGAAGCTCTCATAGACATGGAACAGTCATCTTCTCCAAAGTGAAAATCCCACATAAATGACTTTCTTTCTTTCTTTATTCTTTTCTTTCTTTATCTTTCTTTTCTTTCTTTCTTTCTTTCTTTCTTTCTTTCTTTCTTTCTTTCTTTCTTTCTTTCTTTCTTTCTTTCTTTCTTTCTTTCTTTCTTTCTTTCTTTCTTTCTTTCTTTCTTTCTTTCTTTCTTTCTTTCTTTCTTTCTTTCTTTCTTTCTTCTTGAAAGAAAAGAGTGAAATATATACTCCCAGCTCTTTTAAATGTCTTCTGAGAGATGGAACAAATCAAACCATTTGGATTTAGGAGCAGTGATCAAGCTGCTTAAAATTTTCCTGAGTTAAAATTTCAGAATGACTACCTCTAGCAGTGGCTGTACTATTTGTATTCTGTTCCTGCCATCTGGGCCTTTTTTGTTTGTTTGTTTGTTTGTTTCTGTTTTCTTTTTTTTCTTTTTTCTTTTTTCCTGATTCTACCTGATGCTCTTGATTACTGGTTACAGACACAGGACTAGTGAGCCGTGCAGTATGTCTCTATTCCTATATATTCCTACTCTATGCAACAAGTGTTATTAACTTCAACAAATATATCAAATAAAACTCTTTTCCTCTTCTAGTCACAAGGAGAATCAGCCTTGACTCCGATGTTTTGTGACATCCTCCCACTTGTGATAAGAAGTCATTGTTCTTTTTAAAGAAACGAGCATCATTAGAACTGATTAGAAAACCTAAGTGACATAATGAACTTGTAATTCATGAGTATGAAATATTTGCATTTGAAAACAAATTATGTATATGTGGAAGTGTAATGAAAATATGTCATAAAAAGAAAGACAACTGTGCTCCTTCTGGACATTAAAGAGTAAGTACATTAAAAGTGTGACTGATTTTTTTTTTTTTCCTATGAATAGATAAAAGAGATAACTGCATAGATAACTGAAGGATTTTTATTATTTTATTTTGTTTTATTTTCCCAGCAAGGAGCAATTGTGGCATTATTTCCTTTCCTTCAAGTTTATGCTTCCATGCTGCTATCCACAGAACAGATAAGTTCTCTTACCAGGCGCCTTCTCTAAACTGCTGCTTTCTGTCATATGCTAACACACATTAGGTGTGTGCTTTCCAGCCTTCAATAACATGATTATATTGAGTATGTTTATGGAATCACAGAATGACATCACGGTTTGGGTAGGAAAAGACATTAATGCCCATTTTGTTCCAATCCCCTGCCATGAGCAAGGTTGCCAACATCAGACATCAACATGCTGCCCAAGGTGGTATGCAGCCTTGCCTTGAACACCTTCAGGGATGGGGCATCCACAACTTCTCTGGGCAGTTCCAGATTCAAACCATGCCTTCTGTAGAGAATTTCTTCCAACATTTGTACTGAAGGGTTTCTGGGCTTCTCCATGCTGGTGCTATTCCTACTAGATCAGGTGCTTGGCTGCTGAGCTACACACTTCTGTGGCTTCACAGGTGGTGTTATCTAACGACATGAACTTTGTTACAGAAACACCAGCATTATGTACAGCCATGAGAACCGAAACAAATGTGTGGGATATTACCCTCCACCTTGCAGCTGATGATTGTTAAGAGGGCTCACATTATGAAATCATAGAATAGTTTGGTTTGTAAGTCTATGTAAGAGATAAAACCTGAATTCTTGGGATTTTTACTCAGGTGTAAGGTCAGTCGGTGGATTGTTCCAATGTGATACATGTATATTTAAACATTTCACTTTGTAAGTAACTGTGCCACTTTTTAAGGCAGCCACTTTCACTCTTGGAGTCTTTGTATCCATAAAGTTTCCTAGGGGAGTTTTAGGTTGCTACATTCTTCACACCTACAAGAGCTGCTCCAGAAGTGATGCCTCCTATTTTGTTATGTTTGTCCATGTCAAAGGCAGATACTGGTGATATGGCAGTAGAGGGTGAACCTTCCCACCAGTATTCTATTACATTTTCTTGGTGTTCAACGGATGGCAGCAAAGGGGCAGTCTGACAGAATAGCATCTCACGTGAAAGTATGTATGAAGCAAAGCTGCGTCATTGAATTCCTCCATGAGGAAAAAATTGCACCCAGCAACATTCACTGATGTGAACTGAGACCAAACAATGGTTGTCAGTGAGGGGGTGAGTGGTGCCTTTCAGCAGTGGAAGCAATGACAGTGAGTCACCATCACTGCTGCAGATTTTTATAAGCATGACATGCAGGATTTTTCTCAATGCTGACAAAAACATCTATAGCTAATAGTGGTGTCTGTGTTGAAAAATACTGTTTTGTAGCTGAGAATTTGCTCTATGAAGTAGTGTTACTGTACTATTTACATCTGTTGTAGTTTCCATGGACTTAAATAGGACTCACTGAAGTGACTTAAATAGGACTTTTGGAGTGACCTACATACATAGGCATGTGGCAGAGACAGTACTTCATTTAGCTGTTTCTTTCAGATCTCTTAGCAGTAGTTAATGGACACCAATTTTGTCAGTATATCTTTCCTTGTTCTGCTGTGATGGATCAGGTGTAGGGAGAAGCTGATACTCCTGGTGGTGTAGCTATCTGCTCTGCAGTGACTTCTCAGAGAATTGTTCATCATGTTCTCAAGAAATTGGTAGCACAATGGTGTGCAGGCTTGAATACATTTTCTGATTTTTTTTCTTGGTGCCCTGTATCACAGAAGTAGGTTTTCTCTTTACTTACTCTTTTCCTTCTTCTAATCTACTTTTTTTTTTTTTTTTTCCAGCCCCATACCTTGCCAAACATGTACATTTTCCTCAGTTATTGAACTATACCCCTTAATTCTGACCTTTGCCTCTAACACTCAGTTATTGCTCACCTACTAGACTATCTGTTGTGGAGTCTAGTACAATTGATTCTGATAGGTAGACAGGAGAAAAATAAGTCACTTGTGTTCTCGAACCTCATACAATTTTATTCTGCCTGCACAGACACCGCTGAATGGTTACAATTCCTTCTAAGAAATTTACAGTTCTCTTTTATTTTCTATTATTGTGATGCTCTTTTTTTTTTTTCTTTTTAATTTAATCTTATTTTTTTTCAAAGCACACTGATAAAGGAAAATAAATGGTAGTTTACTTTTACTTTCTCAGTCCCCAGAACATGTAATCACATTTAGTCTAAATCACTGTATGATGACAAAATAGTCTCATGTTATCAGATAGGGAGGGAAAAAAATGTGGCAAATTCTGGGTATTCTGGGTGAGAACTTTGGTTATGCTGAGAAAGAGATAGATAACTGATAAACTGCCTAAAAACTACAGGTTAAAGTGATGGTAAAAGAAGACTTTTTTAGACAGAGAAAAAGAGAGATCTGAAACTCCATTCTGAAGAAAACACTCGATGTTATTACAACCCAAGAATAAATTAGATCAAGAAACCAGCTGTTATATTTGTGGCAGGACGTCATTCTAGTGATTTGAGATTGTAGTGAATGCTTTTATGTACAACTTTAAGACAGTGTATGTCTTGGATGGAGTATAGCAACAAAACTTTATAGATTTTACAATGAAGAGCAGAGGAATTGATGAGAGGATGTCTTATCAGCCTGTCCTAAATCTCAGGATTTACAGGCCGTAAATGTGGAATAACCTTTTGCATAATTATTCTGTTTTGAAACATGGAATAATGGGGGTCAGTAGGAGGGTGCATGGAGCCACATTTATCTACTGGCATTGGCCTTGGCCAAAGCTGTGCAAAAGCTGATCATTTTTTCTGATTTTAACATTAACAAGTGACCTTTCTTTTTCTTCTTTCTATGGCAACTGTAAGCATTACAGCCTGCAATAAAATGCTTTTGAGAATGAGGAGGGGCTTTATCTCGCCAGGCTGGCAACTGCTAAGGTGAATTATGTTAAGTTCAGTGAAATGCTGAAATTTTCAGCCTATCCATAGAATGCTTATCATATCTAAGCTATAAGTGTAGCTTATGCTGGCTGCCTTTTACTTAGACTCTGCTTTATGAAACACTGCAATTTGTAAATGAGGTACTGATCTGCACACGTGCAATGGTGTCATTGTTCATGCACTGGCACCCTGTTTTGTGGGCTAAGTGACTGAACACATTAGTGAATAAAATATCAAAATTCCAGCAGTGTTTATCCAGTGTAGCAGCACCAGGAAGAGGCAAGAGCCAAAAATCACATGTAGGACACAGAATGAGATAACAGCTGTTAATACAGCTGTAAGAAAAATAGCAAAAAGATCATAACAGGAACAAAACGCTAACAAGGCCAACTCTAGCATGTCTGTTCAGAAAATTGCTGAAATGTGATGAGAATTTGAGGCATTTAGTAGAACTTCACTGAGGTGAACAAAAACTTTACGTATTTCTTCAGGCTTGTAGTCAGATCATTGTAGGATAATCCTGTGCTGCAACAGTGATCCTAACAGAAAGTATGGATAAACTTCACTAGTAGGAAATTTGATTTGATTGATTTGGTTTTCTCAGTAAATGATTAGACTAAACCATGAGAAAAATAAATATTCAGGAAACATACAGGAAATTTAAATCTGTATTTTTCTGTTCTTTATCAGAAAGATGGCAACATACTACTCTGATGCCTAGCTGTCCTGTCTTAATGTGAGTTCCACAGTTAAATTCCCTAACAAACTCTACCCTGTATTTTTATTACACCTGACACAAGCACAAGAAGGAATCAGAGAGACTGACTTAATCTTATGTGACTGTACAGTAAACTGCTTCCTAAATGTGAAATAAAATTACATCTTAAAAACAAATAAACCATTTTCCTCTCTGAGTATCTTTTCAGAAATAAATTTAAGTTCCTGCATATGTGAAGATATATTTAATTTTTTGTGTTTCTCTGTGAAATTTTGTTGAAGGCAACACTTTTTTTTTCTTCTTTTCTTTCTCTAAATGATAATAATTAGAAGACTTACTGGAGAAAAAGGGGAAGTAGGACTGAGGTGTGTCTCTTTTCCCTTTAAGATTATAATGTATTTAACTTTGTACAGGATTTTAATTATGCAAATCCATTGTCTTTCCTTCTCGAGGGGAAAGATAACCTTGGGAAGTGTATTGTCCTGAAGAAAACTAGCTCAGAAGCAAACATTATATTGAATACAGGATTTTTTTTTTGCTTTGTTTTGAGCAGACTGCATATCCAGGTCTCTGGGGCTGCTTCCATTTCATAATGGGGGGAAGACAGCACTGTATCTGTGGAGGGTGGTGCTGGAAGGAGTGGGTTGAGGGGCTGGAGCCCAACACATTTTTGACAGAACCTCCTGGCCAGCAGCTCAGGCTTTGTGATGAGGCTGTAGGCTGCATCATGCTACAGCTGGTGGGTGAGAGGTTTACCAGCTGTGTCTAGATTTTCTTGTTTATCTTTTAAAATTATTAATTAATTATGTATATATATTTTAAATTTCCAGCATAATGGCAAGAATTTCTATAACACTTGACCATGACAACTGATGATTATAGCAGTGTTTATCACTTAGAAGAATTTGCCCCATTTTGGCTACTTCAATACTGAAGTTGAAATTGTGCAAAGATAGGTTATAGCAATAGTGCCTCATTAGTCCAAAATACCTCTGTGGATGTTCTAATGAGAAGCTTAAAACACTGTACGAACACAAGCTAATGAAGTTAACACCACATTTGAGAGTTGAATAACAGTACACCTGTTGTTACAATTACACTAAGTGAAACTTGAAGATGCGAAGGTATTTGCAGAAGGCTAAGGGAACTCAGCTGATTTCATCTGGTCTCTGTTACCAATTAATGCTGAGTGTTTGAAAAGCCGATTCAACCTGCATATGTCTCTCACCTAAGTAATGTTCTTTAAAATTTCTTCTCTTCAGTTTTTTCAACTGTACACACTGTTATTCTGTATATGTTAAAATACTTATTATAGTGAGTAAAACACAGAAGCTAACTAGTTAGCTAATAGAGTAAGAAATGCTATCAGAAGTCTATTTCCTTAAAAGTGTGGTTTAAGTTTACTACTTTATACAAGAGGTTTAAATTGTGATAATATCTTTACACATGTAAGTTTTCATCAGTAGATTTGCTTTCTGCTTTCAGAAAACTAGAAGGATTGTTTTTCACCTAACATTGTCCCGGTTTCAGTTGGTACAGAGTTGTTTTTTCCTCACAGTGTCTGGTATTTTTTATTATTATTATTATTTAATTTTTTATTATTGTGTTTTTTATTGTGACTTTGCTTTAGGAAAAGAAAATGTTGATAACACACCTATATTTTAGTTGATGCTAGCAGTGCTGTACAGAGCCAAAAACATTTCAGTTTTCTCAATACCTCTGTTCTGCCAGAGAGTGACCTGGGGGACTCAAGGAGCTGGGAGGAGACAGAACCAGGAGAGCTGACCAAAACTGGCCGAAGGGATATTCAATATCATTTTACAAGATATGACATCAAAACCTATTGAACTGTGGGGTGCTGGCCAGGCTGGGGACAACTGCTGCTTGGAGACTGGCTGGCCATTGATTGGATGGTGGTGAAAATTGCATTATGCTTTACTTATTTAGTGAATATCCATATATTATTATTATTACTGTCATTTCTGTCTTCTTTTCTGTTTCAGTAAATAGTTTTTATCTCAGATTCTGCTTTTATTTTTCTCTCCCCCATTCGAATATGCTAGAAGGGAAGGTCTGAAAGGTTTTGTGGTGTTCAGCTACTCACCACATTAAACCACAACACACATTTTCAATCTAACTTCAGGATTTATCTTCAGGGTTATTTCATGCTTTCTATTAGAAAAGTCTGTTGGGACCCAATGGGATTCATCCTAAAGCACTTGAAGAACTTGCTAATATAATCACAAGACCTCTCTATAGTTTTGGAACAGTCATGGGAATCTGGAGATGTCCCATTTGACTCGAAGCTGATTAACAAATTTAACCTCCTTTTAAGACTATCTAGTTAACAAAAAAACAGCCAATGCAATCTTCTTGGATTTCAGAAAACTTTCAATACTGTTTCTCTCAGTATCCTTCTGGACAAAATATCCAGCCTACAACTAGTAAAAACACAATGTAATGCGTGAATAGTTGGCTGATTTTTCAGGCTCAAAAGGTTATACTAAAGGAGTTATTTCAGATTGGCAACTAGACACTAATGGGATTCTGCAAGGCTCCATTCTAGGGCCAATTCTCTACAGCATTTTCATCCATGACTTTGACATTAATCCTGAGGTATATTGAGTAACTTTCTGCACTTCATAAAATCAGGAAGAGTTATTCAGAGAGGCCTTGCAAAGAGATCTTGGAAATTGGAGCGCTAAGCAATTATCCACAACATGAATTTTAAGAAGAGCAGGTGCCGAACTCTGCACCACAGGCAGGGTAACATAGGTATATGTAAGACATGGGAGATGAGAGCCTGAAGAGTAGCACCTCAGATTGGGATCTCGAGGTTCTGGTTGATAGCAGTGGAAGCTGAGTCAGCAGTGTGCCCTGGAAGCCAAAGAACCTATTGCACCCTGGGATGCACAGACCCAGTACTGCCAGTGGAAGAGGGATTGTCCCTGCACTGATGTGACCTCACCGCAAGCATTCTATGTGGTTTTGGGCACCACAATAGAAGAAGGACGTAAAGTTACAGGAGAATGTCCAAAGGAGTGCTGCAAAGATGGGGATGGAGCTGGAGAGCAAGACGTATGAAGAGCAGCTGAGGTCCCTTTTTTTTTTTTTTTCCTTTTTAAATCCAGAAAGGCTGAGGGGAGACCTCATAGTGGTTACAGCTTCTTCACAGGGAATAAAAGGGCTTTGCTAGGCTCTGCTATACAGTGACAGCAACAGGGCCGCAGGGAGAGGCGTGGAGCTGTGTAAGGGGAGGGTAGGGAGTTAAGAAGAGGTTTTTCACCAGAATAGTAGTGGGCATGGTACATGCTCCCCAGGGCAGGGGTTACTGCCTCAACCTGCCAGAGTTTGTGAAGTATTTGAGCAGTGTTCACAGATGTAGGGAATTTTGGGTCATCCTGTGTGGGGGTAGGAGTAGGATTTGATTCTTTTGGGTCCCTTCCAACTTTGGCTATTTTACGATTCTATTTACTAGGAAAAATATATAGTAATCTGCTAATCTACAGCTTCACTGACAATCTGCAATTGCTATCTTGACTTTTCCTCTATCTTTTTGAACTACTTCATCATTAAGAAATCTATTTTCTAAATTCTATTGAAAGCAAAGCTGATTAAATCTTCACTGTTCTCTTGTTATGACTCTTCTCTACTGCCTTATTGGCATTTATTCCCATCACCATTCAGATTTTTTTCCTACAATTTACCCATTGTATCTCATAATCCCATCAGTGTTATTTCATTTATTTATTTATTTATCTATCAATCTATTTATTTCTGGAAAAAATTACCAATTAGCTTTTACACAGATTTTTTCTGAAAATGGTATATTATTATTATTATTATTGTTATTATTATTATTGTTATTGTTATTATTATTCTGTTTTCTCCATCTGACCATGGCAACATCTGCCCTTTCTGATTAATGGACAGACATAGACTACTAATATGAAGTACAGACAAAATGCAATAGGCAAAAAAAGCAAAAAAATTAAAAAAACAGTCTTTCCAATGAAGCTGTGATACTTTTCAGTGTATAAATTGGCAGAAAAGCAAAAACTAAAAGTCAAGTTCCATTACTTCCCATATATATAAGTATATAAGTGTATATATATGTGTGTATATATATATATACATATGTACACTTACAATGAAAATTAGTATTTTCTACTTAAAATATTTTCAAACTTCAACTGTTCTTTTGAGTTTATAAAAATAAGGACATTTCCTAATAGTAAAACTTAGGATTTGATTAACAGAAATTATCACTAGAGTAGTCTAAGGCGTTAATCATTTTAGAGAACAAAGTTTAAAAATGAACTTAAAAAAACACTGACTTCCTAATTGTGGGCCAAAGTTTAATTTTCTTATACCATTTTCTAAAGTAAAGATGTGATGCAGCCACAATCACAGAGGTGACAGCTGATGAAATTTTCCTCTTCATGTTATTTTCTTAGAAGTCAAAATTAAAAAAAAAAAAAAAAAAAAAAAAAAGATTTCCTCGCACCCTTAGCATTTTATTTTATTTTATTTTTCCCCTGCAAAGCTAAAGTTCCTGAATTTCTGATGGAACAGCACCACCTGGCGGATTTCGGCAAGGCGGGTGCTGGTGGTGGGAGTCTTTCAGCAGCAGCGGCTCTCCCATTGCCGTAGACGGTAGCTAATAATGATGACTAAGTTTAGGTTCCGAGTCAGCTTGGAATAATACCGATTACTGCTTGGAGAGAATTTAGCACACTTACTATTTCATTTATTGTTGTAGAGCTACTATGATGGCATTTCAAATAACAAGCATCCTTTGCAAATATTGTCCATGTGTCAGTGCACTGATCTAGGAGGAGCTCTTTAGTTATTGCTACAGTGCACTTAACAAAAGCTAGTTTAGCTCTGGCCTAAGTAATTTATTTTCTAGAGTGATCAGTCCTTCTGATTTTCAAAAAATGAAGTTTAACTGCAGTTTGTTTTATTTTAAGAGATTGAGCTAAGAAAGCTGGAACAAGTGCGGAGGCTGTGATGTGAAAGTACGTAGTAAATTCTTGCTGTGACTAATTTGCTGTTTTTAATGGAAAATGGCAGTAGATAAGACATTTACAAATTGGAGTCAAATATATTTTCTCTAAGGAAGAATGCATGCTGCTTTTAATTCAGCACTGTCTGCGCTTTGTCAATACTGCATGTTTACGCCTAAGATTATTGAACAATAGAGTTGGACTTGTCCACAGTGTGTAAGTAAGTATTAGCGAGGTCTTACTGTCTCAGCTGTGGCTCATCTGTATGTGGATGTTTGTGATTTGTTAATTGTAAGGGAAGGTATAAAAGAAATTGTTAATAAATCAAGCATTGAAGAGTGGCTGTGGTGAATAATAAATAGCTTTTATGAAGTAATATCCTGAGCCTTCAAGAAAAGAAGAGGAAAAAGAGGAGGGGCTGCAGGGGGCGTGGGTAGCTCTGAGAAAGCTAGTTAGCGGAAAAGCTGCTGAGACTCTACCTCTGCATTAGATTTATCAGTTTGCAACATCTAGCACCTTCTTGCTTTTCTCCACAGGCTTCCAGAATATAGATATATCAGATATATCTATATATCCAGATATATCCCAGCATCAAATTGACATGCAAGAGCTTTAAAATATCAGATCTTTGGTATATTAAATCATACATCTGAAATGAATTATGCAGAATGATAAATAACAGATCCACATTTGATCTGATCGTGAAACATAGAAGTTCAATGTGACCTGAAAATGATAGGGAAAAGTTATAATCAAAGGAGGTATAGCTCTGAAATATTCAAGTAATCCATATTTTGTCTGCTCATTGGAGTAAATAAATAAATACCAAGTAACTCTGCATATTGCAAGTGGATAGCTGCATAGTTCATAGGCTGCTAACAGACTGGATTGTTAGAATTGCTAACCTCTTTATTTCTATTTACATTAACAATGTTATACTTTTAAGTGCGTGCCCTGAATACCTGGGATACAGCAGTACACAAACTGGAAGAAGGAATGAATGTGCCTGAGCTCTATTACTTCATTAGCAGTGAATTTCCTCTCTTATTTGCATGATTCTGGGACTGAACATCACTGTAGACACATGAAATATATCATAGAGTTATTCTTTTGATTGCATCTGGAGCAAAAGTCTTGAAAAAACTGCAAAAAGTTCACCAAATTTCCTAATCTATCTGCCTGTATATGAAATTTCATTATTGCTATAGGTTTCTGTCTCTGAGTTTTTTCATGGGTTGCATTTGAAAGAATATTTTTTGGGGATAAGTAGTACTTAGAAATATGCTAAAAAAATGAGAATCTTTTTTTAAATTGAGCAAGTGCTGTACTGATGAGGAAAAACATACATGGATGTCAATGAATCATAGTAGCAATGTGGAACAGTAAAATGCAGCAGTTTACATCCCTCAGTCTATCTGTATATCCATATCTATTTTCCATGGTGGGAAAATAAGCTCTAAAATAGCTGATATGGAGCTCTTTTCTTTTAAAATCTCTAGCTGACGAAATATCATATCTGTCTGATATCCATAGTTTACTTTGGGAATTTACTTGATCTGAAGAGTTGTGTTAGGGATATAAGTAATCTGTTTCTCTGTCATGCATTTAAAGGCCTATCTGAAATTTCTGGATTGTACCCTGTCTAAGCTTTTATAACAAATGAATTTTCTGGCTGGGATTTTCTGGGGGGAAAAAAAAAAAAAAAGTATATCCATCTCCCAAAAACACTCACGGTGCTTACTTTGACAGTTTGTTACAAGTCCCTGAGGAAAAAGAAATATTCAGATGTCATATAAAAAATATGCAAACAGATTTAATTAAGTGTTGAGTTTTTTGTTTGTTTGTTTGTTTATTTCTCTGTTTTGTCGTGGCTTTCTTTTTCTGTATTTTCTATTTTTGTTTGAGCTAGATACAGCTAAATAATAACATTTTGACAGTGTGTTTTCAGTGAACGGCAACTTGTAATTCTGTTACAGATTAGGAGAGTTAATAGCTAGTGCCTTCCAACTCTTTCTTTGAGGAAAGTAGTTCTCCAGATATGTATAGTTGAGAATCAACTGCATTTCATTCACTGCATTTTTTTGCTGTTACATTAACAACCGAACATGCAAAGAAGGACACAAGGATGTTTGGTTTTATAGTGTTCTTGGTTTTAATATACAAATCCCCTGTGCACAGGTAAGCAGAAGATTATCATCTCACCAGAAGAATGTCATCTTACTTTGTCAACAACAAACAGCACTGGCAAGAAAGGACTTTAGATTTGGTAATGCTTCCTGTGTTACTTCTTGACTGGACTTTATTCTAATGAATAAAAAACTCTTCCCTCAGCTAACTGCCCATCAAAATGCAGGCATTTGCTTGGTATTATAAAATTGGTCTCCTTATCCTAGCCCATGGAAAATGATCCAAAGTGGGCAGGTGGTGATATGTGATCTCTGAGGCCTGTCAGAAGGCCACATAAAGGTAGCTGAACGTACCTGTGTTTATTTCTTCTCAGAGGAGCTCCTGTTTGATGTTAAATTCACAGTCCTTTATTTTTCTTCCAGGGTTCAGGCTGTTTAGTGTATAAAAGTGAAAGAGGTTGTTTGTGAAATGTACAAAGATTGCAGGCACTGAAGTCATCCTGACTTGCATGACTTTTACTGAGGATACAATGCAAAGGCAGTGTCAGGTCCTGTTCCGTTTTTCTGGGGGTAGCACCAGAATGCATGCCCACTATGTGTGCCTTCAACAATATTGTCAGTCTCTGTATTTCTATTTAGGTTCCTTTGAGGAAAATGTTTTGTTCTTGCTGCACTTCTCAGACTAATTATCTTAGCAGGGGTTAGCTTCAAATGACATTCTAAACACATAAAAACCAAACAAACGATGATGGATTGAGAGCTACTTGGTACTTCTTTTACACAGAAGTTGAACATGACAAACAAAATAAAATCAAAATTCAAGTCTGACATATGAACAGACAGTGATTGTGTTAGAATCTTCTAAATCTTCTCTGCATTTTATAGGCAATGATATCAGCTCTGCCTCGAGGTGCAGTACCAAGATCTCTCTAAATGACACAGCCTCTATTATGCTCAGCTGTTAAGCCTAGGAGGGTACAGACCAAGGCTGAGCAGATTATTTGGGTATCTGGGCTCATGTTCATTGAGATGAAAACTAGACAGGAGCACCCACTTGAAGCAATTTCTGGTTGCTGTTAAGGAATTGGTTTACCTGTTTCTTTCAGTCTGAAAACAGTGAGAGCACTTTGTTACAATGTGAATGTAGCCCATGGTGAAAGGCAGAAGTGGAAAGAATTAGTAGATGGAATGTGGGCCATTTTTATATCTGGGGCTATTTATTTCTGTCCATGTTTTCTGCAGCTTCACCTGTTGTGAAGAGTCCTTGAGCTGTAACCAGGATAAGAAGCTGGTTGTTGATAATAATAGTTCCAGGACTTCACTATGCCTGAAATTGATTGTTCAGTGCTGGCATTTAAAGCACTGGTCACTCCAAAAGTAATGTCTTCTGTTTACTTCCATGGAAACTACAACAGATACAAAGAGCACAATAACACTACTTGATTGATAGAGCTAAGGCTGTGGAAAAATAGTGTTTTGTAGCTGAGATTTTTCTCTACCAAGTAGTGTAATTGTTATTTTTGCACCTTTCATAGTTTCCACTGAAATAAACAGAAAACTCAACTTTTGGAGTAGTCTATGTATTTCTCATATTGAGGGCTAATTGAATTGCCTGCAACAACAATGTTAGGATTAGAACAATAAAGGTATTTTGAAGCTTGGCAGTGAGGAAAATTTGACACAGAAAAAGATGAGGGTGTTCCCAACACTGAAAGCCATGACTGGAGCAGATAGCTTACATAGCTGCTAGACACATTAATGTGAATGGAAAAGTGGGAAGTCCTGCTCTGAAAAGATGCTTTAGCACAGCAGGCATGATGTAGCATGGTGAAATAGCAGACGCAGTAGAAGGAACCTCCTGATTGCCAGCTGGGATTTGGCTTCTGTACTGCTGTAAAAATATTGGGGCAAGAGGAGATTAAATTCCTCTTTTCTCCTGCTACATCAGGGTCTGAAATTGGGAGACACTTGAACATGAAGATATACAGACTCTTCTGATTTGAACAGTTGCCTTAGCATGTTGCTTGATAGCTGTGGATTTCTCGTGTATAGATGTCTGCATATTCTGTGTAGCAACTGCCAGGGGACTATCTTTCTCTGTAGAAGCCATTCTGTGTGTGGGTTGAACATTTAGGCTTTGTCTCAGGTGGTTTTCCTTTAAATGTGGGTTTAGTAGTGATGGAACTGGTGCTCAGTTTTTTAGACTTGATCTTTGCACTGTCAAATCAGATGGGGATGATCTTCCTTAAAACACAATTTGCAGTTGAAGTATAACTAAAAAATCTTAAGAGGAGTTAGCTGCCATAATTTCAAGAACAAAAAAGACAATGGTAATGTAATAACAGAGTTTGAATAACAGTCAACAAACAGTAGAGTTAGAGAAGATTCTCAGGATCCTTTTAAACCTGAAGTTTAGGTTACAATGTAGGCAAAAATTGTGCTTGTGGATCCAGGCTGTAGACCTGCCTAAGTACTGGGGACTTATAATCAGTATGAGAGATGCATATTTACTTACAGGGTGAAAAATTCTTACATCAGTATGTGCATTTGCAAACCTCTATAGAGTTTTCCCTGCCTGAAGAAGTATCACAAACTGCAGTGTAACTGTCAAAAGGTCTTCTCCTAAGTGTAGCAGACCACTCCTGAAAAATATGCAATATTTTACAATGCATCTGTGAACCTATAGTGGATGGTATGATGTGGTTGCTATTTCTTGTTTGTTTTAATCAGCTGTAATTGGTTTAGTGCTCTGAAAGAACAGTGGTTTTAACTGTATTGAGCGATGCCATTATTCCCGAGGAAAAAAAAAAAAAAAAAAAGAAGAGAGAGAACTTGGATTTGGAAAATAATTGTATGGATTGTGAGGTAAGCAGGACTAGAATTTTTATAAGCAAATAAGAAACTGGGACGTTACATGAAGTGACTCTGAGGAAGAGAACAGTACATTTCAGTTGCAAAGCATTTTCCTCAAAGCAGCTCATTTTAGTTAGAAACTAACATAATTCCCCTTGAGATGAAACCTGATTTATTTTGAGTGTGAAAATAGAGTCTTCGAGGTCTGAAGAGTCTCATGCTACCAGATCATGTTGAAATTTTTCCCTCTGGAAGCAGTAATATTGTTCTTTTTGAGTATGCTCTCAAGTCAAAGGCATGTTGCTAGGCATCTCAAACAGTATGAGATTTACTGATGAATTTAATAAGACTGCTTACATGTATTTGAAATTGTTTTAGGCTGGAGCAAAAATGCAGGGGAAATGTTTCTCAGTGCAGTTTTCAGTGTGTTGTAGAGAGGCTTATGCAATGAAGTTTGGGAGTAGGCTGGACTGTTCTCAGGCACTCTGACGGATTGTTTCAGGAATACTACATCAAAGCATACTACGTCTTGATGTACTGGTCAGCAAGGACAGGCTCCTACAGGTTTCACTTCCTATTGTAACTTGCACATTTTTTAAACAGATTTATTTGGTATTTTGAACATCTGTAAACTGAAGGGTAACCGTGCTGAGGAAAAAGATAAGCATTTTTGGTTTGCTTTCCAAACTTTCATGGGTCTGTGGAGAATGAATTATATGCATATAGAGGTATTTAATGACTAATGTGGAGCAAAGAGATGCTAGAACTATGGCCACTGAAACTTGTCCTTGAGAATTTCATTTTCTTTACACAAAGTCTTATTGGAATCTTGATATGTCACTGAAATCATACTCCTAAAAAACAAAACAATCAACAAATAATACAAAAAGCAAACTCCCACTAATTATGTGTTACTCCTCTGCAAATCCCAGTGTACAGATATACTGAAATTTTACAGTTGTATCTTACTGATTCAAAAATATTATACTATATTTATTTGAAAATGTTGTCATCCTTGTGTTAACTTTGATATCAATGCTTTAATTTCTCGCTAGAAAAGAAAATAAATCACAATATTCTTTCACTTTAGAGAGCATATGCAAGGGAGCTCTAAGACAGCATAATGAGCGGCACCTTTTCCTCGTCTTCCCTGCACCTTTCTTAAGGAGCTTATGTTGTTCCATCACAGAAGGCCACCAAACTGGTGAAGCATAAATAAGAGTAGAGTAAGTTAAGTTTCTCTGGCCATTTTTGTAAAGTACGTGGATATATACTTTTTTAAAAAAATTATTTTGTAGTACAAAAAACAAAATTCTACCCACAGGAAAATGAGATGCTACACTATTTGCTCAGCACACCCAGAGTAATTTTCCATTGTGATAAAAGTGACCAGAGCATAGAAAAAACTTGGAAAAGAAGCAACAGATAATTCTTGGCTGTGAAAATTAGTTCTTATATTATTCTAAACTCATTTAACTACTGTGGAGTATTAAGAGGCAATTTGTGCTGCAGCCGAATCAGCCTGATGATCTGTAATGACTAGGTTTTGAACCCTGTAATCTGAATTCTGTAAATCACTCCAAATCTGTAATCTGTAAATCACTCCAAAATTAAGGCCTCCTATTTATGCCCAAAGAAACTACAACAGATACAAAGAATACAATAACATTAATTCATAGAGCTACAATTCTCAGCTACAAAACACTATTTTTTGACATTGTTGCCATCGTTAGCCACGCATTTTTGCCAGTAAGGAACAAGAGCCTGTGTGCTGGGCTTGAAAACATCTACACCAGCAGAGGTGATCCACTGTTTCACAGCTGCTTCAGTGGCATTGCTGCTAGGAAAATGTCATTAATACAGTCCAACTTTCACTGTACTAGCATCCATTGTTTTGTGTCTATAAATGTTCAGCAAGTGTCAATGAATGTCAATAGGTGCAATTTTTTCTCATGGAGAAAATCAATTGTCCATCTTTGCTTCATACACGCTTTCATGTCGGATGCAGTTCTATCATACAGCCCCTCTGCTGCCATCTGTCTTATGGCAACAAAATGCAACAGAACATTGGCAGGAAGGTTCAATCTGTACTGCCACACCACCAGCATCTGTCTTTGATGCTGTGGGCCAATATAATAAAATAAGGAAGCATTACTTTCAGTGCTGCCGTTGTTTTAGTATGTATGGCTGTATGCTGTCATGTTTTTTGTTACAGATTTTCTTTCAGATTTCATATGGCTATGGCTTTTGCCATAGGTCTACAAAGAGCTTTTTGTTGTCCAAGGAACTGAGGGAAAAGAAATTATAAAATTGAGTTTCATCCTCCTAGTAGTGTAGGAAAGCACTAAGGAAAGTTAATTAAGCTCAGAAAATAGGCAGCAAGATAATTAAGATTAGGACTAATTCTGCATAGTAAGCATTCTGTGCTGATTTTTAAGAGACTAAAGGGATATAGTGTAAGGAAACTCCAGGATTTCAGTCAGACTCTGGAAAGATTGTTACATCTGATATTAAACAGTTAGACAGACTAAATTGATGGAGTGTACATTTTCTTTTACCTTTCTTTAAAAGTAAAACTATGACACAAATGTTAACAAGGTCTAAGCAGGAAGTTTATCTCTGGCAGTGAGATAAATAAGTAAATCTGCTGATGAAAAACGATTGACATTGGTTTTGTCTCAATTTTCTCCATCAGATTAAAGTCTACCACGCTGTACTAAAGTTTATTATGTTCTTGAAAATCACTGAAAAAGATCTTTTGTTCAGGCTCTCAGTATTCATTTTCCTACCACTGGAGATCTCCAAGATACCCATATGTTACCTTGCTCTATTAGTTTTCTAGGACTAGTAAGTAAAAAAAAAGACCCATGCAGAGGTTGACATGAAATACAGTTATCCTCTTACCAACTTCAGATTTTTTTATGAGGTACAAAAGAAATCTCAGTAAGGAAAAATGATAGTTTTGTAAGCAGTTATATATACATAACTGCACTTCTATTCAGGCATGTGATATCTTAGTGGAAGATTGCCAAACACCTAGTTTTGCACACATAATTAAAATAGAGGCCCTCATGCGGATTCTGACTGTGTATGCTTATTTGCTTTGTGAACCAGTCATGAACTCCAATTAAGATAACACTTCTGTTTGGAGATCAACAAAAATGTTATGGTCATAGTATCAAATTTTTATTTGATTTATATTCTGAAGTTGAATATTGGAAAGAAGGCTACTGTTATCAAAGTGTATTTTTTTAAATCTTTTTCTTTGTTGACTGTATTTCTCAATCTTTAAACAAAAATATGGAAATCTGTGGGATGTTTTTTTAAAAAAATCTAGAGCAAAAATGTATGTGCTTTTGCTGAGTGCTTGATGACATCTGATTGTTTAGTACTGGTCTGTTATGCAAGATTCACACCTCTGTTCAACAAAACTCGTTCTCTTTTCACATGTTTTTGCTATAATACATAGTATTATTGCCTGTGGAATACTAGCTCTGTGTAAGTGTGTTGGATTTTTATTAAGATCACAGAGTGCGATGTCAGTATATCACCGATAGCATTTAACATCATAAATTTCTGGAGAATGTACTCTGCTTCTGAACTATATCAAATCAAACAATCATCACGGGATTTCTGTACTCAAATATTTGCAGCACAGTTTATCTTTTTAAAACGTCTATACTTGCTGAAACCTTTTAGTTTGTGGCTCTCATTTCACAGAATCACAGAATTGTAGGTGTTGGAAGGGAACTCTGGAGATCATCTAGTCCAAACCCCCTGTCAAAGCAGACTCTACTATATAAAAATATAACCAAGAGTGTATTTTCTCTGAAATGATGTCTTCTGTGCAAATTACACTAGAAATTTGGGACTTGAGGCTTGATAGCTGCTGAATTATTTCCCACTGTGATGGATTTTTATTAAACTGTAAAATGGAATGTGCAATTGCAAATGAAAATCATTCAATTAGAATAATAATTAAAATCCAAAATTAGTATTCTTATCAGAGCTGGATGATTTCTTCTCTTAAAGCCTAGTAAGGATAATCTGTTCTCTTCTTGCAGGCACTCAACCTTGAGTTCCATTCAGAAAGGACAATATTTAGTCTCTGTGTGTATATGTATGTGTATTTGTGTGTTTTGACATCATCTGAGTGTATTATAGCATTTATAAGGGTCTGTAATTTAAATTAGACTCTGAGGGGTTAGAGTCACCCATATCTGAGCTAAACAGGTTTACTTTTTTGTGTCAGACTGGGTACATGTGTCAATGCTTGGAGTATTAGTGCCTTAATGTTTTGTGTAACATTGTTCTAGTTCACTAGATCTCAACTGTGTGTAAAAGAGTTTGCACTTAAAATGTCTGAACTAAATGATTTAGGAGCAATTTGATGATGATCTGGAAGTAACAGGAGTTTCTGGATAAACCCTTGGTGGAAAAAATGACTATTATGCTGTCTTTCTTATTTATTTATTTATTTATTTAATTTAATTTTGAATAGAAATTTTTTATGACATTTTTTTTCCAGTTTGGATTTAATAAACTGCTGAGAAGCCTCAGGATCTAGGGACCTTTATTTTATGCAGACTATTACTTGACTGCAGGATCCAAGATGTTCAGACACTGAAGATTAGTGTATCTCAGTGGTATTTAAGTTGGTGCTCCTAAGACTGCTGTGGCTCCAAACGCGCTGTTGGCTGCAGAGGTAGTCAAGGTTCCTCTTGTTTAAGCTTAATCTGTGTGCCCTCAGATCAGTCCTCTTACTGTTTCTGATCTCTGCACTTTGCACTAATGAGCTTCCTTGAGTTCCAAATATTAAGTGTATTTTGCTAAAACAGTTTAGACTTGCACAACTTTTTTTCCTTTTGTGAAGTTAAGAGACAATACAACAAATTAGCTTTCCCTTCTGTACTCTTTAGGAATGCACTTAAGTTTCCTTAGCGACAGGAAACAGGTTGTGAGTAGCTACAGTAACAGTGCTTCAGTTTTATGTTTCAGCTCTTAAATCTTCTGCATTTACTGATTTTTGTTTTGCTTATGAAAAGCCTGAACAAAATGTAGAAAGCATTGATTACAATCACGTTTCTTCAAGCATTTGAGTGAAATGCTGTTTATTCAATGCACTTTTGCAGAGCTTTCATAGATTACAAAAAATGAAACACAAGATGCACAAGATTAGTTAGATATTGAAGCACACTCCTTGACAAATTGATATACTCAGGACCTTGTCTTCCATGGGAAGAATATTTACCAATCACTCAGTCTGCACAGACCTTGGTTACTAGGCTCAAAACTGTGGTTGCAGAAGAGTGGGAATGTACCCTATAATTCCTATCTAGAGCAGAGGATGATGCTGCAGATGTTATTTTCCAACTATCTTGTATTGCCACAGCTGCAGGGATAACATGTTCTTTTTTTGCTACTTTAGTGTAGCAATGACTGTGATTCAGGTTGCTTCGTGGCTAAGTAAAAGGATGGAAAACATTTTGTTCAGAAAACTTACAAATCCTTCCAGCCTCCAGTTTAAAGGCTCAGATGTGTCAGATTAATTGCAATTATTTTTCATTCTTGTTTGTCAGATACTAAGTTCCTAAAGGGTGCTGTCACTATATTTGCGTAGGGGACTGGCCTTTAGGTACATATGTGGCCCACAACTTCAGAACAGGAAGACTGTGTAAGGGTGAAGGCAAGGATTTTTTGATGTTCTATCCTTTCTCTTTGGGGATTTATCTGCTTCACACTCTTTCTCACCTTCATGATTTCTTGATTATTTACGCAGTTTAAGTCATTCTGCCTCTTTTCCAGGCCAATATCCATTGAAATGCTAATATCCTCTGTTGCTTTCTGAGAATAAAAAGAGCCCACCAATGACTACTGTCATGACTGGCTAAATCCTAAAGAGTTAGTATTACCTAAGATGAGGAGGGATACTCTTACTGCTGAGCAATGTTAAATTCCTGATGAAAAATATTGTGAATTCTATATAAATACAGTATTTGCTAATAAAAAAGTTCAACTTGGGAAATGTAGAATGCTAACGGGTTTCATTTTAGGTTAGCTTGAATAATGACATAATGATTATGACATTTTTTGTTTGTAGATAAGTCAACAAACATATACTGAATCAAGTGCAGATTTTGCATAAATAGTATTTACTGTGTTCTCTACTATTTTTCAGATTGGGTTTGTTCAGAGTTATAGTATCCCAATCTCTCAGCTTTTCCTCATAAGGGAGGTGTTCCTTGCCCTTTGTTGTCTTTGTAGCCCTCTGCTGGACTCTTTCAAGGAGATCCCTGTCTTTTTCGTAGTGGGGAGCCCAGAACTGGACACAGTACTCCAGATGAGGCCTCACCAGGGCAGAGTAGAGGGGGAGGATCACCTCCCTTGACCTGCTGGCCACTCTCTTTTTAGTGCACCCCAGGGGATCCCATTGACCTTGGCCACCAAGGCACAGTTCTGGCTCATGGCCAATCTGTCATCCATCAGGACACCCAGGTCCCTCTCCTCAGAGCTCCTCCCCAGCAGGTCATCCCCCAACTGTACTGGTGCATGCAGTTATTCCTCCCTAGGAACAAGACTCTATGCTTGCTCTTGTTAAACCTCCTCTGGTTCCTCTCTGTCCAGCTCTCCAGCCTGTCCAGGTCTCATTGAATGGCAGCACAGCATTCTGGTGTGTCAACCATTCCTTCCAGCTTTGTATCATCAGCAAACTTGCTGAGGGTGGACTCTATCCCCTCATCAAGATCATTGGTGAAGTTGTCGAACAGGATTGTACCCAGCACTGACCCCTGAGGAAGACTGTTAAGTACAGGCCTCCAAATGGACTCTGCACCACTGATCACAACACTCTGAGCTCTACCCATCAGTCAGTTCTTGGCCCATTTCACCCTCCACTCATCAATCCCACACATCCTCAGCTTAATTATAAGGATGCTGTGGGAGACAGTGTTAAATGCCTTGCTGAAATCAAGGTAGACTACATCCACTGCTCTACCCCTACCCACCCAGCCAGTAATGACATTTTAGAAGGCCGCCAGATTGGTTGAACATGACCTCCCCCTGTTGAACCCATGTTGATTACTCCTGATATCAGCTTTTCCAATTGCCTGGAGATGGCACCCAGAATAAGCTGTTCCATCCCCTTTCCAGGGATGGAGATGAGGCTGACTGGCTTGAGTTCCCCAGATCCTTCTTCTTGCCCTTTTTGAAGACTGGAGTGACACTGGCTATCCTCCAGTCTTCAAGTACCTCTCCCATTCTCCAAGACCTCTCAGAGATGATAGAGAGTGGTTCAACAGTCACTGTTCTCAACTCCCTCAGCACTCATGGATGCAACCCGTTGGGCCAATGGATTTATGTACACTGATGTTTCCTAGATGCTCTTGGACATTCTCCTCCCTCTCTTCACTTATCCCTAGGATCTAAGAGTCCAGATGTGGAGATCCCAGAGCAAAGACAGAAGCAAAGAAGGCATCCAGTATCTCCGCCTTTTCTGCATTCCCTGTTACCAGAACACCCCCCTCATTTAGTAGGGGACCTACATTTTCCCTAGCATTTCTTTTACTGTTGACATACTTAAAAAAGCCATTCTTATTATCCTTTATCTTCTTTTCCATATTTTATTCCATGTTGGCTTTGGCCTTCCCTTTCACATCCCTGCAGGCCCTGACAACATTCCTGTGTTCTTCCCAAGCAGTCAGGCCTTTTTTCCACATTTCATGGACCTTTCTCTTCCCTTTGAGTTTATGCATGAGCTCCTTGCTCATCCACACAGATCTGCTGCCACCCTTCCCCGATTTCTTACTCACAGGGATGCACTGATACTGAGCTGTTTGAGTGCTGGCCAGCTCTTACAGGCACTCATTGATAAAATGAATGCATTCATTGATGAAACAGGAGGAAAATAAATACTTGGTTGTGAAAATGCTGTTAACAGAAGAAACCACTCAACAAATTCACCCAAGGGGTAATTACACTACCTCTGACTCTAGATCTTTTATGCTAATGAATTAAGTGGAATCAATAGGGAAACATCTAAATTGCTCCTGCTTTAATGTCAACATAGTATCCTCTGTTTCAGCAGAAAGGTACAATAAGTGAAAAGAAAGCTGTTAGAAAATGTGTCTTGATGTCATTCGTGGCCCCAGTGAATTGCATTAACGTTCTGCTATAATTAAAAATTCACTTCTGATGAGTTTATTGTTCCTTAATTCACAGTTAATATGACTTTCAAGTGTCTTCTAGACTTAGGTATTAATAGAAACAAGATGCCTACATTACACCTCAGTTTTCCAGCCTACATCTTCAAAGGAACTGCAAAACTTACAAGCCATGCTGGTGAAAATCAGGAATAAAAATGATTCATAAGTATTTTAAATTAAATAATTAGGTCACAATGTACATATTCAAACACTGAGCAGATATACTGTTAAGAAATTCTTCATTAACTTACGTGTCAGGTTTTTTGCAATTAGGTATTTAAATAACCAGTCAACTCTAAAATCATATTAGTAATACTGAGGAGAGAAAGTAACAATGTTAAGAAAATGTTCTTTTCTTTGAGGAAGTTTTGAGAAATTACAATCACAAAGAAACTTCATTGTATATATATTTTTTGCTTTGTGTCATGGTTGCAGCTACTACTAAAGTAAATAGTGTTAGTAAAAAAAAGGAAATGTTCTTGTATTAGTATTCAGTTCAAATTCTTAAAATGTGCATTGTGGATTGCTCAAGTGAGCCCAACTGGATATGAGTGGCAAAAGCACCCCATTGTGGTTGTCCTGGAGGTTCTGTGTGTTGTTGATACAGATTGTCAGGACACATTATATTAAGTACACAAAAGAGAATTGGTGGTCTTTCTGTATAGTGGCCTTGGTGGAGGAGTACATTAAGCAGTTGTCTACTGTGCCTCTCTCAGAGCACCCTTCTGTTGTGGGGTTGCTAAGATTAAAAAAAAAGGTAATTCAAATAATTGAAAAAGCCAGTTTTGCCATAATGTAAAGGACCTGCACAAGAAATCTACCTCTTAAGAGTAAAATGGCATGATGCAGATCATAAAATCCCCACGGAGGTGATCAGGAAATAACTGCTATGTCTCCAACAACTAGCCAAAAGGAAGCACAAGCTTTCTTGGGTGCTGTGGGTTTCTGGAGAATGTGTATTCTGGATTACTGTCTGACGGTAAACTCTCTCTATCAAGTGACTCAGAAGAAGAATGACTTCATGTGGGGCCCTGAGCAACAACAAGCCTTTGAACAAATTAAACAAGAGATTATTTATGCAGTAGCCCTTGGTCCAGTATGGGCAGGACAAGATGTAAAAAAAACAGGTCTCCTCTGCAGTCAGGCAGAATGACCCTAATTGGAGCTTCTGGATGAAAGTCACAGGGGAGAGTTGACGTCAGCTGTTGGCATTTTGGAATCAAGGATTCAGTGGATCTGTGCCCCCCTGTACTCCTGCTGAAAATGATACATTGGCAGCATATGAATGGGTCCAAGCTGATTTGGAAGGGGTCTGCAAGGAGGCACAGCTCCTTTTGACACCCTGACTGTCTGTGCTGGGCTGGGTGTTCAGAGGGAGGGTCCCCTCCACACATCATGCAACTGATGCTATGTAGACTAAGTGGGTCACAATGATCACTCAGGGATCCCTCACCAGTTGTCTGGGAATCTTGGAAGTGGTTATGAGCTGGCCTGAGGGCAAAGACTTTGGAATATCACAAGAAGAGGAGGTGACACGTGCTGAAGAGGCTCCACCATATAACAATCTTCCAGAAAATGAGAAGAAATATGCCTTGTTCCCTGATGAGTCCTGCCACCCTGTGGGATAGTATTGAGGGCGGAAGGCTGCTGCATGGAGTCCTACATGGTGAGTTTTGACAGCTTCTGAAAGCAAGGTTGAACTGAGCTGATTTGCAGAAGTGAAGGCCATCTAGCTGTCTTTAGGCACTGCTGAATGAGAGAAGAAGCCAGTGCTCTACCTGTACACTGTCTCTGGAATGGTGGCAAATTCCCTGTGGGGGTGGTTCCAGCAATGGAAGCAGAAGAACTGGCAGCACAGCAGCAAAACCTTTTTGGGCCATTGCACTGTGGAAGGATACTGCTGCCCATGTAGAGTATGTGGTTGTAAAGGTACATCACATTGATGCTCACATACCCAGGAGATGTGCCGCTGAAGAACTTTAAAACAATGAACAGGTAGTTTGGGCCACTAGGACTGATGTGGCTCAGGTAGATCTGAACTGGCAACATAGTAGTGAACTCTCTCAATAGATCAGTGGGCTCTTGTTACCTCCAGTTGTCAAGGAAGAGATGGAACGTATAGATGGGCTCAGGACTGGGAGGTAGAGTTGACCATGGATGGTACTGTACAGATAACCTGAATAACCTTGAATGTGAAACATGCTGCAGTTAAGGAAGTCAACTGGCTAAGACCTCTTTCGTATGAAGGATCACTTTTGGCCAAGGACCTAGGACATGTAGTAGGGAAGCTGAAAGAATGTGGATGTCCATTGTGTACCTCAAGATGATTTGATATTGGGTGGGAACAGCCTACACTGTACAAAATGACATCATTATTATAGTCATTATATGTCTTATTAACAGTAGTATAGTAGAAATAACCCAGATTAAAGAATAAAAAACTCACATGGAACCAGAACCAGATTAGGCAAGCAGTAACACAACGCTGAATCCCAAGGACTGTTATGACAGACGATGCCCAAAGTTTTGAACCTAATGAACACCATGGACAATTTACAGAAATGGCCCATAGACTATGAGAGCAATAAGTGAGTGTATATATATCAAAAAGCAAGATAGGTGGTGGGACCTGAGCTTGATGCAAATGGTATGGAATAAGTGGAGGATACTGTATTTGTTTCAGTTGGGACAGATTTTTTTTTCTTTTCTTTAGAGTGTCTGGCATTCTTCTTTGTTTTGGTTCTAGGATAAAAACAGTGTTAATAACACAGGGATGTTCATAGCTGCTGCTAAGCATAGAGTCTAGGTGACTCCCAATGAAAGGCTCAAGAAGCTTGGAAGGAACAGAGTTAAGATAGCTGACTTACACCATCTGATATCAAATGTAAGGAGTTTTGAAGGGGTTGGGAAGGCATCTCACTCTGTTCCACTGCTTGGGTGTGTGCTGAGCATCAGCTGCAGGGTGGTGAGTAATTCATTGTGCATCACTTTTAACAGACATTTATATATATATATATATATGTAAGTACATATATAAATATATAGATATAGGTCATAATTATTCTCCTTTTCCTTTTTTCTATCTTAGAAAATAGTTTTATCTCAACTCACAAGTTGTACCTTTTTTTTGTTATTCTCTCTCCCATTCCACTGGGAATGGGAGGAGTGAGTGAATGACTGTGAGAACCTACAGCTACAGTTGGGTTAAACCATAGCAGTATGAAACATTTGTTCTTAGCTTAGAATTGAAGAGAAACTTCAGTCTCTCTCTTTGAATGATATTATTGTTCTGCTAGAGAGGTGTAATTGAATGGAAAGAAGATGATGTCTAACATACCTTCCCGGCAATGAAGGACATCTGTGGAAAGGCAAGGAGCTGGACCTAGTTTTCCTGACGAGTAACTTAGTGGCATTGCTGATTGAAAGAGATGTAGTTTAGTAATGATTATTAATCCAATCAAACAGATCAAGATATTTCTTCTGATCGATTGGATGTACTAGTGCAGTGCTATCATTCTTTTAATGAAGCCACGTTCTTTGAATTTTAATGAAGCCACATTCTTTGACCAGCAGCCCTGCTGGATGATACCTGAGGAGCCAGGTCAGCAGTATCCTTGGTACTTTCTGGGCTGCTGTTGTTGGGAGTGTCAAATACAGTGAAATAAATGTGCTTTGAATTTGTTGTAGTGCTTTGATTTTTGAAGTGTTATGCTGACAAAAAAAAAAAAAAAAAAAATCATTAAAGCTCTTTTCTTCTTCTTCCCATGTAAACAACCTCAAAGGCTCAGACCAGGCTGTAGTTTGGATACAGCTGACTTTCTGAGAGAGGAACACTACCAGGGTGAAGTGGTTACCACAAGTCAGACAAACCATCATCCTATCTCTTGTTCCCATCCAAACATACCTTACTGTTACTTACTTTAATTTCTCTTCTGAAGTATTATTAAAAATATCTCTACTCTCAGATCAGTAGTCATGTTAGCGTGGAATATTAGATCTTTTTTCTTTTCTTGCAATATTGTATCGGAGGTTATCTGTATGAGCATTTAAAACAATCTGCATGAGTTTAGAAGAAAATTCTTGTTTAATATAATGAAGTAGCAGGAATTGTTTTCTTGCAACCACAAACAAAGTAGCAACAAGGAATGTCTGTATTCATACAGATCCTTAAAATATATCTTTCATTCTAATTCAGATACTTGGATTGCCTATAAGTCTGGCTGTTCTGATCCATCTTTGTTTTACTGAATACACATTTAAGATCAACAGCCACTAAATATGCTGTTGAATATTGATTTAACAATTTGAATTAATGCAATTTTCATTTGTTCCTCCCTGCTTAATGTACAGCAGCACTTCAGTGACTCAGTCAATAAAATCAATTGCACTCGTGAAGTTCAGGCTATGGCTATCACTGACTTGCTCTGCCCTTAACCTTGTGCTGTTCACCCAGGGTCAGACAGGTTTCAGTTAATGCACAATCTATGTTCCTGCTACTAGGCTGTGAGACCTCTTTAGATAGATGTACTCAATGCAGACCAATTACTTCTGAAGTAGAGTGTTTGGTGTCTCATACTGTTTCTATTTATTTTTTTTTCAAAAAAATGTTTTTTCTCCTCTAACAGTAGAAGACATAAAACAATGAAAGCATTTTTATTCTTTGTAAGACCTTACAGAAAAGTTGAAGACTCTTTATGTAAGAAAAAGTAAATAATTGGTAGAGTTGATAATGCTTGCTATTCATTGTGTAAGTGTTTCAGTAACAACAGGTCCTTTGAAGATGTTGGAAATATTAAGGCAGACTTCTAGATGTAGTGTGGGCATAGGGGCATGGGGAGGAGGCTTCGTTTCTGTCTCTAAACTGCAGAACTCAAAGGTCAGTTTGAAAGATGTCAGTGTGTCTGTCGAAGTTAAGCATGTTCTTTAAGTATTTGGTGAAATACACAGGCGTGGTGTACTAACAGTTTGGAGAATTGTTCCTTAATTGTACTGAAAACATGTGGGGAGGCAAACATTAATCACTTTGTCAAAATAACAGTTAAAATACAGTGTATGCCTTAGTATTGGATAGGTAAGTACATATGGTTGCTCTTATTTCATGCAAGTAACATCTGTGGAAAAAAAGAAGTCACAACTGGCCTGTATTCAATGGTAAACAATATGAAAGTGTAGATTTTTATGCGCACGTCCTCAGCCAATTTCCTTGTGAAAAGCCTTCAGTGGAGTAGGTTGCACCTAGTTTCTTTATCCGTCTCTTCTAAGCAGTAAGTACATGTGTACAAGCAGACAGAAAATCTGTGTGAAAAAAACAAATGCTTATAACAAATGTTTTTGACTAATTTTGAGGACAGTAGAGATCATTTATTAAACAAGATACCGATGTTTGTATTTTCATTTAACAAGGCAATGAGAGTAACTCTTACAGCTTTGAAAAAACAATAACTGGCTTTAATACAGTTTGACAACACCCCTCACATACACATACTTCTGCTTTCCTTATCTGGTTCAGAATGAAATATAGGTCTATGTTGCTACTACCTTGTGTGCTGCTACTCCCTTATGTTCCTTCCCCTGTGTAGTGTTGTTCTTTACCCACTGCCATGCACTCAAATCACCAGTACTAAGACATGATGAAAGTAAAGTGACAAAGAGCAAGCAGGAATTAAGTGATGACTGAAGCCATGTTAGAAACAAGCATGGATAAACAGAATCAAGCTTTTTTGTTCTAGCTCCAAATAACAGTATGGAATCAATAATGAAGGGTGCATATTTTTTACACTCACTGAAGGTATACTTGGAGAAACTGACTCTTGATGGCTTTCCTCATGTATTTCCTTGTGTTTTCTCATATCTTTGTCTCACAAATCCATTCAGATGACACTGAGATGAAAGAATAAGATGTCCTAGGAAAATAAAATCTGAGAAAAAGAACTGGTTAAACAAACTTAACTTGAATATATATGCCAGGAGATGCTAGCTTGGCAACTACTTGTAAGTTCTGCTTGCTTGATGGGACAAAGATAGTTTCCTCTTCTTCTCCCCCTCCCCCTCTCTCTACCCTCCCCTCTTCCTCTTGTTAACTCCCTATTGAAGAAAATAGGAATCACCTTGTTCTTATACATAGCATTTATATATTTTTTTCCAGCATTCTTATCCCCCACCCTCCCCCCCATTTTTCACTGTTCTGTAAGCTGATCGAGGGACTAATTATTAAAAATTCTCATCATGGCCATCTGTCGGTGTGCTCTGTTCTTGCTCAACTTGGCAGTTGGGTATCAAAGCAATATTACCACTGTTCTTTGATATCTATGCAGGTTGGACATGCAATTTAGATGAAAAACAATTACACTGTGTTATCTTGCTTTTGGCAAGAGTATTAGGGCTCATCCCGGATACAGGAAACAAAAGCAGTACTCTATATTCATGAATTTTAAACAAGGCAAAGCTTGTGAGTGTGTGTGTGTATGAGAGTTGACAGAGATGTCTGGCAGAAGTTTTTCAACAATGTCTTTTTCTAAATAATTATTTGTGGATGCCCAAGTCCATGCTACTGGCAGTGGGCTGAAATAACATGTATTTCCCTCGAACGCACATAATGCTAAGAGTGCACTGAAATTTTTTTCCTTTCACCTTTTTATCTTCATTAAAACCAAAAGGCTGTACACAACTGAAGAGGACAAACGTGGTGAATGGATGTCATCTTACATTATTTTGAAACAACTTTATTTTTTGAAATCATGTTGTGTTTGTGGAGCTTACCTTTTTAAGTGATAGTTCTCATTTTTTTTTTAGATTTTTTTAGCTGTTTTTTTAGCTAATGGAAGTGTTTCTGATTACAGTACTAGACTAAATGCCATTTTTTTCCACAAACATCTAAGCAAATAACATGATCTTCTACTGGTTTTTGAAGTTCTCCAGGGCAGAAGAAGTATACAACAGAAAGGCCTAACTTAGGAGAAGTTACCATTTTAGGGAACAGACAAGTTCATAGGTAAGCATATATTTTATGTGTACATGGCTTGTAATTTTTTTTTTAATTTTATTTTTGTTTTCTGAATGAGGGCAATGTGTCTTGCAGGGCTTGTACTGACATTCCGAACAATCAAAAAGGATTATCTGCCTTAAGGAAGGTTTTTGCTCTGAACTCTAGGGCCAACTATGAAGAAATTTTCAGCACATTATATTAATCATTTGTCTGAAACAAGGGTTGAATTACAGCTTGACAGTGTTGTGCTGCAAATGTTTGACAAAGATAATATATTTCCATTAAAATTAAACATTCTTCTACTAGAAGAATTAGAATCAGAAATTAGCTGCTGCACCAAGTATGGTGACTACTGCCAGACTGGATATTTTTGTGTGTTGACTACCACATAAGGACTTACTCAGTTAATTCAAAGGTTGGATTCACTGTGCAGTGTCAGTTACATGGTTCTGCACGTGCATGTTAACTCAGACGTTTTCCAGTGCACCTCGACTCCTTAACACTAAATGCAAGTGCCTACAAAACAGATGGATAAGACCAAATCCCAGCTGATGTCATAACATGGTCTGTTTCTGAGAGCAGGATCATTCCTAGCTCTGGTTTGACTGCAGGCTCTGCAACTATTAAAGCAGGGCTGCCTGCCTGCCAGGGACACGTGCATTTTATCACTTGGTAATAAAGCAGGGTCTGCTGTCTGGCACACCTTCAACTGCCTATTGTCAAAGCTATGCTGGGTGAGATTTGGCTCTTGAGCTGCCTAAGTACTGCTACCAGAAAGCTTCAGTCCTTTCTATTGTGTTTGACAGGATGCGTGGGATTGCACATCCTAGCACCTGTAATGTCTCAGAAATCCCTGAATGGGGGACTGCAGCCCTTCTGGTTCTTGCTCCTTTCCAACCAGCTGACTGATATTTCTCTGGCAGAAGACTCCTCTGTCTGTATAAAGAGGCAAAGTGTAAACGCAGGTAAAGTAAAAGAGAAGTAATTCGAAGAAATTCCTAAGGAGATATGTTCACCTGTTCCAGTGTTGACATGAGAAATGCACTGACAGCTTGACAGCAAATGTTTGTATTCCATAATTCTGAAAAGTGATAATACTAAAACTGTTTTAATATATGCTTAGTCAGTTAACTAAGCTAAAAAATAATAATACAGGATGAAAATAATAACAACAACAATAATAATAATAGATGAAGCAGATTATAGGACAGTAGAGCTTTCAAATGATATTCAGTGTAAAGGACAATGTGAGAACTAGGGAAACAGTAGATTACTTTGGGCTTATATTTAAATCCTTTAAATACTGAGCTTCTGATTTTAAAATAATTAACACAACCTGTCAGTCACAGAGATATTGGAAGAGAGATTTTCTTTCCTTTAAAATGATGTCAAATATAGAGGCTTGTGTTGGAAATGATGCTAAAGACACCTCATTCCAAACTCCTGCCATAGACAGGATTGACATGAACTAAATCAGGGTGCTCAATGGTGTATCCAACGTGGCCTCCAGCGATGGGGCATCCGCAGTTTCTCTAGACAGACTGTTCCAGTGTCTCACCACATTCTGAGTTAAAATATTCCACACATACATAGACATTTAATATCTAACCTAAATATTTTCTCTTTTAACTATTCTTCCATGTCCTATCACTATCAGACTGTGTAGAATGTTGTTCTTTATCTTGTTTATAAATTCTGTTTAAATACAAAAAGTCTGCAGTTGAGTTAACCCTGAAGTCTTCTCTTCTCCAGTTTCATCAACCTCATCTCTCTCTGCCTGTCTTCATGAGAGATGTACTCCAGCATTCTGGTCATCTTCATGTCCCCCTTCTGAACCTGCTCCAGTAGCTCCACAGTGTTGGAGGCCTCAGATCTAGATGCAGTACTTCAAGTGGGGCCTTAAAAGGGCAGATTAGAGGGAGACAATCACCTTCCTCACTTTGCTTTCTACCTTTCTTTTTCTGCAACCCAAGATACAGTTGGCCTTCCAGCCCACAAGTAAACACTGTTGGCTCACGTTGAGCTTTTTGTCCACCAGAAGCCTGTTTCTTCTCCTTAGGGCTGCTCTGCAGATCCAGTTGCAACACCTTGCACTTGGACTTTTTGAACTTCATTTTGTCCATGTGGTCTTATTTCTCAAGCTTGTTTGATTCCTTTTGGATGACATCCCTTCCTTCTGTTGTATCAGCTGCACTATTCAGCTTGGTGTCATCCATGAACTTGCTGATGATGCACTTGATTCCACTGCCTATGTCACTGGTAATGATGTCAAAGAGACTAGTCTCAGGATGGAGTCCTATGGAACACTACTCATCACTGGCCTTTACCTGAGCATAGAGACACTGACAGCAACCCACTGGCAGTGACCTCCAACCAATTCCTCTTCCTCTGAGTAATCCTGCCTTTAAATCCATTTCTCTCCAGTTTGAGATAAGGATGCTGTATGGGACCATATCAAAGGCCTTGCAGAAGTCCAGATATATGAAATTTGCCCTTTCTTTGTCCACTGATGCTGTTTCTCCATCATAGAACATTACCAGGTTGCTCAGGCACAATTCTCCCTTGATAGAGTTGTGCTGTTCACTTCTACCTTGGTTTTCCTGATCTCATCTTTGCACATCCAGATGGCAGCTCTGTATTGTTTCCTGGCCACACATCCTTGCTTCCACAGCCTGTCAATTTCCTTTTCATACCTCACTTTGTCAGCAGGTCCTTGTTCAGACATACTGTTTTCCTGCCTCCAGTTCTTCATTTCTTACACTGGGGATGGAGAGCTTTTGGGCTGTCAGAAAGGTGTCCCTATGACTGTCAGATATGTTCTACTCCTTTTGTCCCTAAAGACAGCTTTCTAAGGGATCTCAACCAATAATTCCTTAAACGGATGGAAGTTCACTCTCCTGGGGTTCAGGTTCTTGACTATACTCTTTGCCAGGCTCTTATTCCTTGAGATTACAAAATCAATCAAAGTGTGGTTGCTGCAGCCCAGACTGCATCCTATCTTAATGTCTTAAATGATATCCTCTGTATTGGTGATCACCAGGTTTAGCAACACTTCAGCTCTATTTGGTTTTCTAATATCTGAATCAAGAAGTTATCTTCAGTGTACGCCAGGAGTCTCCTGGGATTGCTTTCAGATCATTGTATCATTTTCCCAACAGATATATGAGTGGTTGAGATTTCTCCCATTAGACTGAGAGCCTGTGAGCATGATACTTCTTGTAGCTGAAGCAAGAAGGCCCCATCAACAGGCTACCCTTGATCAGGCAGCCTGTAGTAGACCTTGGCCACCAGATTTCCTGTATTTGTCCAGCCCCTAATTTTCACCCACAAGCTCTCAACCTGACCATAGCTGTTTCTCAGAGGCAGCTCTCCACAATCTTGCTACTTCTTAACATAGAAGACAACTCTCTGTTCCTTTTTTCCTTCCTATCTCACCTAAAATACTTGTATCCTTTGATCAGAGTGTTCCAGCTGTGGGATTTATCCCACCATATTTCTGTGATAGCAATTACGTCATAGTTTTCTAAACACACTATTCTTTCCATGAAGGATCATGGCATATGTAATTTTAAATATTCTTGAATATTGAAGTAAGAAATAGGGAATTTTAACAAAAATTAATAAAATTTTACATTTTGGGCACCAGGCTTCCATTTAAACAACGTTATAAGCTTTTTAAAGGAACAAATACTGAGAAGTGCTTGTGGATTCATAGGAGCCAGAGGAGAAAAAAATGAACATACACATATTTTTTGTATGTATTTCTTTGAGGATTCCCCAGGAAGTCTGACAGGGCTTTTAACGTTGAATATTTTTTAGGCTTATTCAACTAAAGTGCTTTAGATTCTGGTATGCCTAGGCAATCAGTAGTCTTAAGGATAACAGTCTTAAGAGCTTATTGCTTACAAACATGTCTGGGATTATTGAATTTTTAAATGAAACTGCAAAAGAGGAAAGGAGGATTTTTCAATTACATTTTCCTGTTGCTTTTCCCTGAGGAAGGCAAATTAATGATAAGCAGCTTTCTTCTTCACAGTCCAAAGAAAACATTAATTACCGTAGCTTGATAACCCTGGAAAGTTTCTCTATATGAAGGCGGGTATCTTCTCAGTTTCGTCAAGACGTATAGCCATGATTCCAGAGGTAATTAATTGGAAAAGAGAAGAAAGTGAGACCGTCAGAAATAGCATCTCATCTCTCAACTTCATTGAACTGTTTCTTTCTTTTAACATTTTCCTGCTTAAAGAACATGACTAAACTGTTCAATACACTAGCATTTTGCTGTGGTTTGAAGAGTTAATCGTGAGACAGAGATCAAAGAATCATAGAATGGTTTGTTTGGAAGGGACTTTTAAGATCACCTGATTCAAAATCCTGCTGTAGGTAGGAACACGTCCTACTAGACCAGATTGCCCAAAACCCCATCCAGCCTGGCCTTGAACTCCTCCAAGGGGTGGGCATTCACAACCTCTCTGATCAGCCTGTTCCAGTACCTCACCACCATTTCCCCTTGTCCTGTCACTACATGCCCTTATAAAAAGTTCCTCCCCGGCTTTCCTTTAGGCCTCCTTCAGGTGCTGGAAGGCTGCTATAAGAGCCCCTGGTGCCTTCTCTTCTCTATGTGGAAGAGCTCCAGATCTCTCACCTTGTCCTTGTAGAGGAGGTGCTCCGGCCTTCTCATCACTGCCCTCCTCTGGACCTGCTCCAATAGCTCCATGACCTTCTTGAGTTGAGGACCTCAGAACCAGACACAGTAATCCAGGTGGGGTCTCAAGAGAGCAGAGTAGAGTGGCAGAATCACCTCCCTTGACCTGCTGGTCACACTTGATGCAACCCAGGATATGGTTGGACTGCAGGGCTGCAAGCACACATTGTCGGCTTATATTGAATCTTTACTCAACCAGCACCCCCAAATCCTTCTTCAAGGATTTGTGCTTGGGGTTGCCCCCAGCTCATGCGTAGGACTTTACACTTGGACTTGATGAACTTCATGAGGTTGGCATGGCCCACCTCTCAAGCCTGTGCAATTCCCACTGGAACTCTAGTGTGACAACTCCACTCAGCTTGGTGTCATCTGCAAACTTGCTGAGGATACACTCAATCCCAGTGTTCATTTCACCTGCTAAGATGTCAAATAACACCGATCCCATCACCAATCCCTGAGGAATGCCCCTCATTACCAGTTGACCCTTAAAGACTGACTTGTTAACTCCAACTTTCCGAGTGTGACCATTCAACCAATTCGTTACCCAGCCAGTGGTCCATTCATCAAATCCATTTTTCTCCATTTGTGTGAGCAGGATGTCAACAAGACAGCACAAAACGTTTTGTACAAATCCAGGTATATTATGTCAGTTGTTCCTCTTTTATCAACTGACACTGTAACTCCACAATAAAAGGCCTCCAAGTTTTTCAGGCATGACTTGCTCTTTCAGCCAATCGCCTTCTCTCTATTTTCCATGTGCCCTAGTAGAGCTTTCAGGAGGACCTTCTCCATGATCTTGACAGGGATAGAGGTGAG
This sequence comes from Oreortyx pictus, assembly GCA_036925125.1. Classification (NCBI taxonomy): domain Eukaryota; kingdom Metazoa; phylum Chordata; class Aves; order Galliformes; family Odontophoridae; genus Oreortyx; species Oreortyx pictus. The sequence continues at coordinate 59,438,906 of JAUPFR010000004.1, read as the reverse complement.
ACTAACTGGCCTGTAATGCCCTGGATCATCTTTTTTTTTTTTTTTTTCTGTTCTTGAAAATGGGGGTTATGTTTCCCCTGTGCCAGTCAGTGGGAACTTAACCAGACTGCCAAGACTTTTCAAGTATGATGGATAGAGACTTGGCAACTTCATTTGCCAGTTCCCTCAGAACTTGTGGATGGATCTTATTGGCCATGGAACTGTGTGCCTTTAGGTGGTCTTGAACCTGATTTTCACTTACAGAAGGCAGATCTTCCTTCTCACAGTTCTTACCTTTGCACTCTGCAGGTTGGGAAGTGTGACTAGAGCACTTTCTGGTGAAGACTGAGGCAAAGAAGCCACCAGTCACCTCAGCTTTTTACATATCCCTGTGACCAATTTTCCAGTTGCCTTCAGAAGAGGGGCCACATCTTCCCTGGTCTTCCTTTTATTACTGACATACCTGTAGAATTTCTTCCTGTTCTCCTTTATGTCCCTGGCTAGACTTCATTCTGTCTGGGCTTTAGCTTTCCAAACTTGATCCCTTTCCACTTAGTCGAATTCTCTCTAGTCCTCTGAGGTAATCTGTTCCTGCTTCCACTCCCTATAGACTTTTGTTTTGCAATTAAATAAGTTCAGGTGTTCCTTGCTGACCCTGGAAGATCCCTGGCATCCTTGCCTACCTTTCTTTCTCTTGAGATGCATTGCTTCTGGGTTTGGAGGAGATGGTCCTTGAATACTGGTCAGCTTTCTTGGGCCCCTCTTCCCTCCAGTTCTTTATCCCATGTCACTTTGCCATGCAGTTACCTGAAGAGGTTGAAGTCTGCTCTCCTGAAGTCATAGAATCATAGAAACATAGAATGGCCTGAATTGAAAAGGACCTCAAAGTTCATCTAGTTTCAACCCCCTTGCTGTGGGCAGGTTTTCCAGCCACTAGACCAGGCTGCCCAGAGCCACATCCAGCCTTGCCTTCAATGCTGCCAGGGAAGTCCAGTGTTTCAAACTTGCTGTGCACTGTCTTTGATGCCCTAAGGATCTTGAACTCCACCATTTTGTGTTCACTGCAGCCAAGTGTGTCCTTGAGCTTCACATTACTCACCAGCTCCTTGTTGGTAAGGACAAGGTCTAGCATAGCACTTTTTCTTGTGGGTTTTGGTACTACTTGGAAGAGGAAGTTATCATCAGCATGCCCAGAAACCTCTAGTGCCCTGCTGTGCTGTCCCACCAACAGTTATTAGGGTGGTTGAAGTCACTCATGAGGACCTTGTTTTGTGAAAGTTAAGCTGCTTCTGTTTATAGAAGGCCTCATCCACTTGGTCTTCCTGATCAGGAGGCCTGTAGCAGACTCCCAGTACAGTGTCTCTTTCTCCTTCTTTCCCTTTAAACCCAGCCCATATTCTCTTTCTCAGCTTCTCATCTAACCTCAGGTGGAGCTCCATGGACTCCAACTGGTTACTGATGTAGTGAGCGACAGCTTCTCTCCTTTTCCCCTGCCTCTCTCTCCTAAACAGTTTATACCTGTCCATTCCTACATTCCAGTCATGAGAGCCATCTGACCCCATCTCAGTGGTGCCAATGACACCATAGCACTGTAGACATGCACCTGTCCGCAGTTTTTCTTGCTTGCTCCCCTTTCTTTATGCACTGGTGTATAGGCATTTGAGCTGGGCTCCCATTGAGGCTGATTTACCAATTGGAGTTCCCTCATACAGCACCTTAGGTGCTTTCTTAATGGCCTGTGATCCAGCTCCAGACCTAGTGCATCTATTACAATAATCAGACTCAAAGCAGGATAGTTTGAGGATCCGCTCCACCAGCAACTCTAGTTTAAAGCTCTCCTGATTAAATTGCAAAGCTTGCTGCCAAAGATGGTTCTCCTCTTCTCTGAGAGATAAACTCCATCCCCCAGAAGACCAAATTTCTCAAAACTAGTTCCATGACATAAATACCTGAAGCCCTGTTCATGACACCAATCCCTTAAACATTTATTGATTTTCTAAATTCCAACTGCCCTTTCCCTTCCTATTCCCCTAAGTGGGAGGATTGATTAGAAGGCTACCCATACTCTGAGTTTTTCAGTTCTAGCTTCTTGTAGTCCCTCTTTATACTCTTCAGGTCGCTAACAGTTGTGTCACTTGCACCTATGTGAAACTGTAGCAGAGTATAGTAGCCTGTGGGAAGTACAGGGTCTGGCAACTTCTCCGTCACGTCCCTGATATTGGCCCCTGGCAAGTAGCAGACCTCTCTAGACTATGGGTCAGGATGATGAATATATGCCTCTGTACCACTCAGAAGAGAATCACCCATCACTACCACCGGTATCTTTTCCTTAGTTCCTGTTATGCAACAGGAAGTTGGACTGACTGCATTACTTGGCTCTGATGACTTTCTTACTATTTCTTTTTCCTTCTCAGTCTGCAGAACTGTGAAGTAGTTCTGCAGAGGCACATCATGCTTTGAGGCAGTCTTCTTCTTCACGTTAGTCTTCTTGTTAGTCCTCGTGTTAGATTTTTTTCCCCTCCTTTTACACTCTCCACTGGAGAAGGGAGGGAAGAAAAGAAAAACAGGTTTGACTCAGTTGAGATATGGAGGGCACTAATTTGCTGAAAACAGCATGCAAATGTGAGATAATACAATCTACAAGGAATTAAGAGCAATAAATCAAATGAACAAACGGGGAAGATGAAAATCTCCAGAACTGTTCAGTACTCACTGCTGAGCAGAAGAAAGGAGACCTTTCTTCCAAAGTGTGAGCTGCTTTGTATTCTGAAACCAGAAAACACTGATGGATTCTGGGTATTGTAGTTCTCAGAAATGAGGAAACCACAGGTTCTTCTTCCTAGAGCCAGAAATGAGATGAAAAAAATACTTGAAGCATTCTGGGAAACAGTAACTGCAGACCTCCTGCCTGTTTCCCCAGCTTTGCCAGATCATCGCATGATGTCTTGACATGGAATACCCATGGAAATCCATGACACACTCCAATTTCTTTTCATCCATTCTTGGCAACATCCCAGAGCAAGCTGTTCCTATGTGTTCTTCTGCCTTTCATCTCTAATTATATTTCCTTTTTTTCTGGTTTAGTGTAGAGCAGACATAGAGACATTGCTAAGAAAAGGTTATGAAAATAGACTGCAAGAGAACATGGGCAGATGACTTTAGAAAAGAGCTTTGAGATTTTATGAATGAGCTCTCTGATTCTCTGAATGGTTTGAAGAAAACTCGGTTGTGAATTGTCAAGATTTCTTAAGTTCTTAAGAAAGAAAACTTAAGTAGGTTTTCTCTGGGAGAACTTACTCAGTTGAGCTTACCACAAGTACAGAGATCAAAAGTTCCTAATAAACAAATACCATGAGCTGCCTCTAAATACCAGTGTTTATATTTTAAAATTCCAAACACTTCCTGCAAATTTATGTATCCTTACAATAAGTAAAGGTGTTGAAATAACTAGACAGTATTACACAACTCACAGTTCAGAACTTCTTAGTTTCTAGAAGGATAATTTCACTGCTTTTCTCTAGTTTGTGTGACAAAAAGATAAAAATAACTTTTACAAGAAAATATTAATGATCTCTCTCTCTATACATTGCCCTTCATCTACAACTGTTATTACAAGTGGTCAATCAGGAAACTAATACTCAAGCGGGAGTGTTAGAACACAGGCATTCTTTAATGTCAGTGCTGGATGTGTAGGGGATACTCTTCTATTACACGTCTTGCACAAAAAAGTCTTCAGTTTATATACACTGAGTCCTTCCTGGAGGTACATACATATGCAAATACAAAATCCCTTATCTATTCAGTGCAGTGCAAAGACTTCTGGAACCTCCCTTATCTATTCAACACAAAGACACACACCCTTCCCATTTTCTAAGTGAACTACAAGGCTACCCACTAGGGAATTTATCAAGCTGCAACTTGCACCTCCTTTTCTCTTGAGGGTTTGTAGCTAACATGCTATAATACTCACAGTATCAATTTATTATATCTCCAACATCAAGCAGAACAATAATTGCAGTGCTGAACCATTACAGATGCAATTATACATACACCAATAACAGAAACAATTGTCAAAAACAGTTTCTTCAGTAAAGACCAATGGGGTAACCATAAGGTCAGCATACACCAAACCTCCTATAAACTCCCATGAAGTGTCATATCCAGGGGTATTTGATGGTGTAGCTGAGGTTGCTGTGTTTTCTTTATATCTTCTTCTATTCTGCCTGATTTATCTACATAATGACAGCACGAAGTATTAATAACTGCACATATACTACTCTGTCTAGCCAGTAACAAATCCAGGTTTTCTATGCCTATTTGTTGGATTGCTCAGTTTTACTATGCTGCCTATGGTGGCATTAGAGAGTATTTCTAAGGATGCAGATGAGTTAACTACTGCTTATTCCATTTCACTAAATCCCAGTATAAGGAAGAACCAATGAACAAAAGAATGGAAGTGAGTCAGCTTTTCAACAAAAGATCTGCTTCTTTTCAGTCTTTCTAATACTTTGTATCTAGGTAGATGTAGATATACCCCAGACACTGCAGTGTTGGAAATATCTCCTCTACTTCACAGGTTAACTGTCCCTGATTGAGAGGCATTAGTCTACAAACAAATGTACTTTCATTTCCTTCCCATAACCAGAATGTCCCATCTACTGATTGGTTACTCTAATGAAGCATACAATCAGGCCACCGTAACCAAAGGTGCATATGAGTGCCCCTTTTCTTGTTTTTGGTGTCTTGTTTGGTTAGGCTCTGTGTGAAATTGTAAAATGAAGTTACAGAATGATTCAGTTTTATCCTCTATGTGTATCTGCCTGCTAGATTTACCTTAAGGCATGCATTGTTTGTTTGGTCCGCTCCCCATTAAACAGTAAGCAAAGGAAATTACTGTGTGTTTACAGTAATTAATTCATTTTTTGTATTCCATATAAACTCATTCTAGATTGCTGTTGTTGCCAATTCTACTTATTTCTGTCCACTTTAACGATATTCCTCCCAGCAGATATGCTATTTACATGATCCTTGGTAATTTGTTGCTTATGCAGCAGTAGAGGAATTAGTTACATTAGCTAGTTTACAGTATTTGTTAGTGTTTGCCTACAAAGCAAATTTCTACGAGCAAATCACTTTGTATTTACTTAATTATCTTAACTTCTAGTGGAAAGGTAGTCTGTTCAATTGTCCATGTGGAAGGAGCCTTCTTAATCCAAGAATCCTCTTCAGTTTGGAAAAGAGGAGGCTGAGGGGAGACCTTATTGCTCTCTATAACTACCTGAAGGGAGGCTGTAGTGAGCTGGGGGTCAGCCTCCTCTCTTTTTCTTTCTTTGATGTCACAATTGTTTATAAACTTGTTTAGTGACTACAAAGAAGTTAAGATATTTTTTAACATTTTCTGTTAGTTTGAGATTGAAGTTTTTAGAGAGGATCTGTTTTTTTGCATCTTTTCAGTACTTGTGCAATAAAACTCTGGGCTCACTGGAAAATGAAGAGCTTATATTTTGCACATATACAAGAGAGCTTCAGGTAAATAGTTTTTAATTTTAAAGGATGTCACTTGTCTTTAAGAATGACATACATACAGATGTGCACTATAGATGAAACCTGAGATTCCATGTTCTGACTCCCTGAAAATGACACTGTTTTTGTATCTGTCCTCTTTACTACAGAAAACTAACTATGGCACCTTTAGTGTAAGGGATATGGATAGTTACTGACTTCCCAGCTGTGCTCAGCAGCATCTATTTCTTGCTATAGAAGGACACATCATGGAATTTAATGTCTTTTGGAGCAAGATCTCTTTAATGAAACACTACTGATCAATTTTTTCTCCCCCCAGTTTTGACTGACTTGTTGCATGACATTTCTTCTGTATCTTTAATGAACCTTGTCATGTGTCCTTTGACAGCAGGGTTGTATGCATTCATAGACCCTTGGATCAGAGGTCCTTTGGTTGCAGAGGTTTTACATGAGTTACTATTAAATGAGAAATAATAAAGTTCTATGCATGTGGCATCTATTTAAGGGTTTTTTAGAAGCTGTCTTGTTCTCTTACAATGTACCTTGCTTCCAGATATGAAAATATGAAGTTCTTACCCAGACACTGAAAAACTTTTCTATTTGTTTTGAATTAAAATAATCTTTATTTTTCTGTTGATTTGCTTTTGCTTTTGCTTTTATTCTGTATGCACCTATGTGAATGTACCTTTTCACTTTCTTCTCTATAAATAATCTTTTGGACTTTCAAATGCACTAAGATAAATAGGGAATGGAAAAGAATTAAAATCTTCCCATTATTCTCTATGCTTGAGTATTCCTGCTGGTGGAAGATTAATGCTGGAGAAAGAACACTGACTATTCACTTATGAGCAGTAACATTTCTCTTGCATAAAATCCTGCTTATGGAACAAGGATGTCTTTATCTCACTAGGCTATTGCACTGCACCAAAAACAACATCTCTCTTCTTACTGACAGTGAAACACAGGGTAAGTTGCTCTCTACAGGGCACACTGAAAAGTAAGCTTGCCCATGGGCCCAAAGGCTTTTTGTAATAGACTGTTTCTTTAACTTAATACTGGCAGTGTCCTGCCTGAATGTGTAATGCTGACTTCAGTCTGCATATGGTCTCCAGTTTGTGTGGTGGTCTGAATTTTGTACTTCTGTCAAATCCTCTTTCTTAGACAGACTACACCAAGAGACCAAAAATGTGATAAAATATCTGTTAGCTTTCTTAATAAGGTTCCCTATTAAATGTTTGATTGCTTGTCTTAGAGTGTTTGTTCCTCAAAGAGCTGGTCATTTCTTTCTTTATTTTCTGTCAACTTAAAATTCCTAAACTGAGTATGACCATCTTGAAAATCATGAAAAGGTTAATTAAGGTTCTTTTTTTTTGCAAGTTGCTGTTTTACTTGTTCTTTCAGCATTATTTTATCTAATGCTATCAGGAGACTGCATAGCAGATTCCACTGTTTCATGCATCTGTGAAGTGCAGAAAGTAAATTGATATAAGGGATGTCCCATCCTTCCCTTCAGAAGGGCCTAATATAAAGATAATTGGTATTTATTCTCCTTCTCACCTTATATAATGACTGCATGTTATATCAAAAGAGTAAAAAAATATATGAGCTCAGAAAACATAGAATTGTTGTAGTTAGATCTACACTTTGCTCTTTGATGTCATCAGTCTCTCTCCAATTCTGAATTTATTTTCAGAGGATTTTAGTGACCTTGGATATGAGATGAAATGATGACTCTTGTCTTGAGATTTGTATGTAAGATACACTGACTCTCAAAGAGAATATTTTCTCAGAGAATCTCCCAAAAGTCTCAACTCCATTTAAAAAACAAACAAATGTGCACTAACATTAGTGGCCATAATCTTGTACTGATGCTGCTCCCAGGAGAAATAGCATTGCCCAGGCATATGCAGAAACCACCGTAGGCGGAGGATCAAAATGTGTCCAAATCAGTACAGATTTTCAGCTGTAGGAGGATATGAAATTGTCCAAAGAAGATCTCCAAAGATGGTGAAGGATCTAGAGAGGGAGATGTATGAGGAGTGGTTGAAGTCCCTTGGTTTGTCCCTTGGCCAAGAGAAAAGGAGACTGAGGGGAGGCCTCATGCTGACCCAACTTCCTTACAGGGCAGTGAACGGGCAGGTGCTGATTTTTGCCTTCTAGAGGCAGGGGCGAGACCTGAGAGAGTAGCATGGGATTGTGTCAGGGGAGGGTCAGGCTGGGTATCAGGAAAAGGTTCTTTACCAGGGCGATCAAGCATTGGAAGAGGCTCCCCAGGATGTAGCACAGAGCCTGGGGAAGTTCAAGAAGCAGCTCTCTCAGGACACCACTCTCAGGCATATGGTATGATTTTTATGTGGTCCTGTGTGGAGGCCAGAGTTGGACACAAGGGTCTCTACCCTTCCAACTCAGGATATTCTATGATTCTGTGAAGCTTTCCAGCCTTTTATTTGTTTGTTTGTTTGTTTGTTTATTCTGTGCCAGGAGGGGAAAAATGCATTCTAATGTTGCTTTTGTTGTTAAAGAAGAAGCAACAGGTTTGGCAATATCCAAAATCATAGAGTCTGGAGTTCACAAGCAAGCTGCTTTGTTCATAATTTGGACAATATATCATCCCTCAGAACCGAGGTGGGAAAGATTTTGAGGAACCTTTCTTGCCTAATATTCCTTCCCTCCCCTCCTTTATTTAGCTCTGCTGCCTGGAAGCCTGTAGTGTTTCATGGTCTGGACTAATTAATCTGCTGCAAGCCGAAAAGTGAGCTTTCTTGTTGTTTTCCCTGTGTTTTCCTGTCCTTATTAAAGTTGCTGTTGTAGTGAACTTCTATAATTATAATTTTGAAAGTAATATGATACCAATGGAACAAGAGCATCCAACACACTTTTACTTTTGATTAAAACTCATGGTTTGGTTTAAATTACCTGTATTTTTGACATATATCATCAAGCTTCTAACTGTGGTATCATTACCTCACAAGAGCCTACAGCAAGGTTTCCATGTACTTCTATGCGTGTATTATTAATAAAGAACCCTTTTTAAAAGTACACCAGGGCAGCTTGCTTGCTTGCTTGCTTGCATGTTTGCTTATGTATGTATGTATGTATGTATGTATGTATTTATTTATTTATCCTGATTATTTTGGTATTTGATGAGTTAAAAGCTGCACATCGAGTTCTGAAAATTGTTTTTGACATCTTGGCTGACAAAGTAAAATCAGTAACTTTCTTCAGTAAGAAGCTAAACGAGAGATTTTAGCAGACAAAGCCAGGAAATGGATGACCTGCAAGTGTGATTGCCTTATTTCTATCAGACTTTCTTTCTCTCTGTTTCCACCACTAGAAGAATTGTGTTACTCTCTCAAGGCCTGACTTTTGTTCCTCACCTAAAATTACTTAATTACTACTCTTTCTATATTAGCAAAATATTACAAAGCCTGTCAGCCACTCTGAGGGTTGGAGACTCCTATGGGCATGTCCTCTTACCTTACTCTTTTATCTTCTCTTTCCCCATTCTGTGCTCACTGCTTGTGTAGGGCTCTTTCCAGAGTGTAGGATAATTTGCACAATTTGTCTCTGCTGGTATCTTAGCTGGTTGTCTCTTGACAAACAAAATATACAGTGATAGGAAATAGGCATGCTGTTCCTTTAGAAGACTTTTGACTATAATTTGCAGGAGCTTGTTTATTTCTGAATTCGTCAAGACTAGCTGACATTGTTCCAAGTTTAGGGGGAAGGCAGTGGCAGGCATGAGCTTAATTCCTTTACCAGATCAAAGAAAAATACCAACATTAGATTAAAAACAAAAGTATGTGTTCATATTTTTTTTCTCACTTATTTCTAAAAATAATTTTGTGATGTATACATATCTTCTACAAATTTCATACCATAGTTGTTCACTTCTTTCATGTATGTAACAAGTCTAGTTGAAGATTTGACATGTTATTGATGTGTATTTAATAACATTCAAATTTATTAGAGGGGAAAACGTATTTCCACTTTTTATTTTGCAATACATTAGCCTAATAACACTAATATATAGATTTTTAAGATATTTTTAGTAAAATAGAGTGATTCATTTCTTTTTCAGCCTCTAGAAACTGTTCTATTTCAAGATCAATGAAATTTCTTTTTTCCTTATCTCTGAATCTCAATTATTTTTTCCTACTAAGTTGCTAAAACACTAGTACAATCCATGGTAATTTGTTTTGAACCTGAGTATTGCAGTTTCTTTCTCTGCTCAGATGAAGATTACTATATGCATGATGATACAGATGTAGATGCAGATTTCCAGAATGTGAACACACATTTTAGTCTCAAAACACAGTTTCTTTTCAGTGGATGGTACAAGCTATACAGGGAAGAAAATGACACTGATTACTTCTTTGTTGATTCCTAAGTACTAAAATATAGTCTTGAGCGAGTAAAATAGCCAACCTGATTACATTTCTTTTTGTGAAGAATTGTTTAATACTCTTTCAGTGTAAGTCAAATGCTTCATCACCAGATGGCAATGTTGTATGAGACTACTGACTGTGTTTCCAGAACGATATAACAAGACCTGTGGAAGGAGGCGGTGCAATTTGTTCAGGAGAAGGAGTAGCCATTTTTGGCAAAATTCTTTTATTTCCTTTGAAGTACCTACAGTGCAGATCAGAAACAATAATAATTTTATTCAAATACAAAGAAAGATTGGAAGAAAGTTCTTATGAAATTCAGCTCATGTAGAAAAATTAAGCTCAGTTTTCTTAAAGATACATGTGTTCAGACTTTTTTGTCTTTTTTGCAGTTGCTTGATTATTTATTATAATATAATCAATACTCAAAAACGTATGCTAGGTTAAATCAACTCCATGCAAGAGTTTTGCCAGCTGGGGTTTCCCAGTCAAAAAAAAAAAAAAAAAAAAGGTTATATTTGAGTGATTATCAGAGCTCTGAAATTATAACTTTTAATAATTTTAAGATATCAGCTGACTATATATTTTATGGCCTTGCATAGTTTTAAAAATATATGTTTCTTTGTCTTTAAGTATCTTGGTAATTTAATTTTACATACATAGAGTTTTTCTGGCTTGCATATAATATTTTTGAACAGAAATAGAATCAGGAAACATTTTGAGTTGAACAGTCCTTTGAATTTTCTGTCACTTCCACCTACATGTGTTATTTACTATGCATTATGAACACAAATGATCAAAGAAGTTCTAGTGTGTTCCACAGTGTGTCCATAATATTGAACACACTGTAAAGATTACAGTCAAATAGTTTACTTTTAAAATTTGAATATTAGTTATTTGAGTTGTTGAAATAGGAGAGAACACATACCCAAACCAAAGACTAAGTCTTACTCTGAAAGCAATTGTAAGTTCAGTTTTCATACTGGGAAACATCATTTAATACAGGTACAGCTAGTTAAGCTCACAAAATGCCAAAATACTTCTTTGCATTTCCAATAACTTTTTTCCGTGTGCATCCCACAGGTGAATCTGAAGTAGTCATAGCATCAGTAAATTGGGTATAGTTTTGTCCCAGTGAGTTCCTTCTTGCCTGAGGTGCCTACACTAGATGACTTCTTGCCTTTGGGTACCTCTTTAATCTTACAGGTAATTCTGCCCACTGTTTACCTGCACTGACTCCAGAGGAAGGCTAGTATGCTGTGCTTACTTTATTAGATACTTTAAAACAGAAAGGATCGATTACTTACAATTATAGTTTTATTTTTCTATAGTTTCTTTGCCATTCAAAATGTTCATCTTTCATTCTCTGGTGGAAGGCAAGGAGACAACAAATGTTGGTTACCAGTCATGTGGTTTCTCACTGAGAACTTGTGTTGCTGCTGGTTATGGATTTGTCTGTACCTTTAAACTTCATCATTATAATTATGGAAAAGCTGTTAGACAAGGTTAAAATGAAAGTTGTCCAAAGAACACAGAATTACAATCAATTCTGAGTGGCCATCTTGCTTTGCACTTCTGAAGTACAGCTATTCAGATGGATGCTGTTAGTACTGTGTTCTGGTTTCAGCTTAGACACTGTTGATAGCACAGTCATGTTTTTGTTATTTCTAAGGAATGGAAGAGCACTTGAGACCAGGACAGTCTTCTTGATGGGGAAGAGCTGCTGCCTTTACAGTACAGTAAAGGACAGGGTTAGGGCAGAGCTGGGACAGCTGGCCTTAGGTAAGGAGTCATTTGATACCACATGACAGTATGAAGAAGTCCATGAATTTGTGGAGGAGTTGGCTGGGTAGTGGTTGGCGAGACTTCGTGTTGCCAATGGGGTGCTGGTCAGAAAAAAGTTGTGTTGTTAGCGCGGTGTTAGTCAGTGGATGGTGAGTAATTGCATTGTTGGGGTATATATATATATAAATTTCACTTCCATTTTCCTTTTCTGTCTTAGTAAATAGTTTCTGGTTTTCTCCCTCAACCCACTTGCATGGGAGTGAATGGCTGTGTGGTGCTTGGCTGCCTGGCTGAGTTAAATCATGACAGTCCTTTTGGGGCAGAAAGGGCTTAGAGCCATGTTCCGTGCTATTCAGCATGCTAAAGGGGAAGAGGTCTTTAGATCTGATAACTATGCATCAGGCCCTGGGATTTCTCCAACTCCTGCAACAGACCCTGCAGAAAGCAAACCTGTGCCAATATCAGGTGAACATATACAGAAACAAAAAAAATGAATGTGCAAATAAGTTGCATAGTAGGCAATCTCCTGCTGAAATGAGAATGGAAGAAGAAAATGGCCATCATGAAGATGGGATGAAGAAGAATCAAAAATCATAAATGAGGCAGTAATTATATAACACATAAGTAGAGGTGAGCTGTGAAGTATATGAAAAGGCACCAGACATCATTCAGGTAAGCATATTGTCTCCTGGCTGCTCTGATGCTGGTACAGTGGGGCTGGTATTCTGAGCATCGTGGACAGTGAAACCTTGAAGCTCAGATCTCTTGCTACAGAAAAGAGCATTGGCAAAGCAATTGCAAAAGAAATACAAGCCTTCACTCTCAGGAGGCAACTCTTGTCAGCCATGAAAGAAAGATATGCCATTAACAAGTATCTTCTATATTATGCTGTCAGATGGACCATTGTATACTGTACCTGAGTGAAAAGGCTGTATTGGAGGTGATGTATAACATTTACCTGAACCATGATCATCTATCCTGAGATGCTTTCAATTTTATATGGTGGAAATTTGTGCATCGCTGTGTGTCAACACACTGTCAGCAATGGACTGTAAAGATAATGAAAAACCAACAGTGGATGAAGCGGCTAGTCTTCTTCAACAGTATGAAGAAAACCTCACTTCTTCCCTATGGTCCTATGTCTCAGCTGCAGAAAAACTGTAATGGAAGTTTCAGCAGTTCAAAGGCAAAACGCCGTACTCCCCACCAGAGCAGAAACAGTATTTCAGCTATAAGTAAGAGCATTCTTCTGCTTGAGGGAGAGGTTATACTGGGTACGCACCATGTGCCACTCTGTGGTTTTATCTGCATGACCATGGAGATGATAGGAAGAAGTGAGATGGAAAATCCATCTTGACCCTAGAGGAACAGGTACATTAATTGCAAGAAAGAAGATTCAGAAGAGGACTCTTTTCTAGGAAAATGACTGCTTCACTATGCAGTGGACAGTCTCCAAGGCAGAGAAGTTAGGCTGATCCTAGTTCTAAGGATGATAATGAGCCTGAGAGATGGGTGATAAATACAATAACCAGGACTGGAGTGGTTTCCCGCAGCCTAGTGAAGGAAAGAGAAAGTTGGATTTACTGAACATTATTTGATTTGTATTGATTTGATGTCCTGGCACATCAGAACCACAGGAGTAAAATGCTCTGGTGTACAGTGGTGCACAGTATACGGTAATGCCATTGAGCTATAAAGAATCCTCCTCTAATTGGGAATTACAAGGAAATCCTGAGAGCTGAATGTACAGCCTTAGAGAACAAGAGCATTAAGCAGTTGTCTACTGTGCCTCTTTAAGAGTACCCTTCTGTTGTGGGGTTGCTAGTAGCAGAAGAACAATGGGTGCTGATTACTACTACAGTGGCATACAAGCGGAAATATTGCAATGAGATTGAGATGTCCATCGGTAAACTGGCACATCAGCTGGAAAGCCAAGGAACTAACAGCAAGACTCATTCGCCCTTTACCAGTCCCAGATGGCCAATGTGAAAGCCCAGTGCAGAGGGAAAGCTAATAGTGGACTATTGTATAATGAATTGTCATGGTTTTATGATTTTTTGGTATTGGTATTCCACATCATAACAACACGTAGTGCATTAAGAGTTAAAGAGTTAATACTCCAATTCCATAGATCATTGATATTTCCGGGTATACCTGTCTCAGAAGAGGAGAACTACATTCCCCAGAGGACTTTGCGATGCTTTACATTTTTACATATTTTCCGCTCAGAGGGAAAAGATAAAAACCCTCTGCGGTCACGGGACACTCTCTTTCCTTCGGGATCGACTCAGCAGTGGGTGCTCGCTGCCGTATCGTCTTCAGCGTTAGCGTAAGGCCTTCGGTTTATCGGACACTCTCTCTTGCTCATTTTATTTGATTTATTAGCTTCAATTCCAATTATATTGTATTATATTGTGTTATTTTGCTTTCTGATATCTTATTTAGTAAATTAGCTTTCCTCCTCAGATTGTTGCCGCTGTTTTGTTTCTAGGCCCATCTCCCTTTTTCCTTTTCCCTTTCCCCCTTTCCCTTTCCTGGGGCGTGGGTCTGCGGGTCCCCCACACCAATCATCACGGAACTGGGCCGATCCAGCCCGGTAAACCGTTGACATGAATGAAGTAACACCACTGCTAAGTGCTGCTGTGCCAGATGTGCTAGAACTCCAATATAAAGTGGAGTCAAAGGCAGCCAAGTGGTATGCCACAAGTGACACCACTAATGTGTTTCTCTCAATCAATTCCTCTAGCAGCAGAGTACAGGCCCAAGTTTGCTTTTACTTGGAGGTATGTCAAATACACCTGAAATCTACTGCCCAAGGGGTAGAAACACATTCCTGTCATTTGCAATGGGTTGATCCAGGCTGTACTGCAACAGGGGGAAGTTCCTGAACACTGCAACTTTGGTAAGTGGAAAAAAGTAATTCAGATCCTTTAAGAAGCCAGTTTTTCCATAATGTAAAGGACCTTAGGAATAAAATGACAAGACGGAGATCATAAAATCCCTGCGGAGGTGATCAGCAAATAACTACTATGTCTCCACCAACTAGCCAAAAGGAAGCACAAGTTTTCTTAGATGCTGTGGGTTTCTGGAGAATGTGCATTCTGGATTACTGTCTGATGGTAAACTCTCTCTATCAAGTGACTCAGAAGAATGACTTTATGTGGTGCCCCGAGCAACAGCAAGCATGTGAACAAATTAAACAAGAGATTGTTCATGCAGTAGCCTTTGGGCCAGTATGGGCAGGACAAGATGTAAAAAAAACGAGTCTGCAGAATGGGGAGACTGACCCTAATTGGAGCTTCTGGAGACTGTAGGTCTGAATTGGCAACATAGTAGTGAACTCTCTCAATAGATCAGTGGGCTCTTGATACCTCCAGTTGTCAAGGAAGAGATGGAACGTATAGACGGGCTCAGGACTGGAAGGTAGAGTTGACCATGGATGGTACTGTACAGATAACCTGAATAACCTTGAGTGTGAAACATGCTGCAGTTACGGAAGTCAACTGGCTAAGACCTCTGTGGTATGGAGGATGATGGCTGAAATAGAAATATGTGGAAGCCTGGCAAGTAGATTATATCACACACCCACAAAATTGCTGTGGCAGATGTCGTGTACTTTCAATTGTGGATGCGACCACTGAATGGCTGGAAACATATCCCGTGCTTCATGCCACTATCTGAAATACTGTCCTGGGTATTGTATAGCAAGTCTTGTGGTTACAAGGCTCCCTAGACAGAATTCTGTCAAAAAATTGGTCTACTTTCTGAAACAGCTTCATAAACACTTAGGCCAAAAAGCATGGCAGTGAGTTCCCCATCATGCACCAGCCTCCAGGAAAATCTAATGATAAAATGGGCTGTTAAAATCTACACTGAGAGCAGTGACTGCTGGAACAGACATTGGGACACAAATTTAGCAAGAACCTGCTGTCCACTCAAATCTTTTATGAACTGTATAAGGAAATAAACTAGTACACAGAGAACATTCTAGGCAAGACAGTCTGGCTATTCCTGCCTTGTGCAAAAGCAAGCCTATCTGTGGGACTGTCTTTTCTTCAGAACCTTGGTGCATGTGCTGGGTAATGTGAAAAAATGTAGCCTAGTGTGTACCTCAAGGTGAATTGATGTTTCCTGAGAATGGCTGATTAATAGCAGTATTACAGTAAGAATTAGCCAGATTAAAGAAAAATGTATTCTGATCTTTTTCTCCAAACCATAACTGGCTCCAGTATGCAACAATCCAGCACTACGCATCATCACTCCTTATCTGAAGCACTGTCACCACAGATGAAGCTCATGACTATATGGACTCCATGGCCCACAGACTATGGAAATTATAATTGTGTAATTAATTGGGATGTACAAAAGTTTTTGTTAAAAATGGTTATCTACGTGACTGGTCTCTGCTCTCCCAGAAGCACAGCCTACTTTCCAAGTCATCCTTTGGATTCTGCATCTGTCTGTACATCTTAATGGTAGGTAAAAAAACCGTCAGCAACTAATATCACTCAGTCTCCTCAGATAAAGAGGGCTACAGATTACAGAGAGCATGACTTCAGATGAGGTATCTGGAAGACTACAGCATCTAACAGTGCCCAGAATGAGGGCTTAAGTACACACGAACTGATGTAATTATAAATCAGCAGATGAATTGAGACTAGGCTCCTATTACCCTTCTATTGCGTTTCTGATGAACATGTTCTTCAGAAAGCAAAGTGTTGATGTAGCAGTAATTTGAAGTTTTATTTATTTGATGTTTTGTTTGTTTCTATGTTGGGCTCTGATAGGTCTTATATATAAGCAAATTAAGACAACTGCTCTAAAAGTGGTGCTTCCTATTATATTATGTTGGCCCATGATGTCAGAGGAAGATGATTGTGATATGGCATTAGACACCGAACCTTCCCACCAGTATTACATTATGTTTTGTTGTCATGCAACAGATGGCAGCTGAAGGGCAGTTTGACAAAATGACATAAAGCATGGAAGTTCTTATGACTCAAGAGTGGAACTGAATTCCCTCTGACTGGCACAGGGGAAACATAACCCCCATTTTCAAGAACAGAAAAAAAAAAAAAAAAGAAGATGATCCAGGGCGTTACAGGCCAGTTAGTCTCACCTCTACCCCTGTCAAGATCATGGAGAAGGTCCTCCTGAAAGCTCTACTAGGGCACATGGAAAATAGAGAGAAGGTGATTGGCTGAAAGAGCAAGTCATGCCTGAAAAACTTGGAGGCCTTTTATTGTGGAGTTACAGTGTCAGTTGATAAAAGAGGAACAACTGACGTAATATACCTGGATTTGTACAAAACGTTTTATGCTGTCTTGTTGACATCCTGCTCACACAAATGGAGAAAAATGGATTTGATGAATGGACCACTGGCTGGGTAACGAATTGGTTGAATGGTCACACTCAGAAAGTTGGAGTTAACAAGTCAGTCTTTAAGGGTCAACTGGTAATGAGGGGCATTCCTCAGGGATTGGTGATGGGATCGGTGTTATTTGACATCTTAGCAGGTGAAATGAACACTGGGATTGAGTGTATCCTCAGCAAGTTTGCAGATGACACCAAGCTGAGTGGAGTTGTCACACTAGAGTTCCAGTGGGAATTGCACAGGCTTGAGAGGTGGGCCATGCCAACCTCATGAAGTTCATCAAGTCCAAGTGTAAAGTCCTACGCATGAGCTGGGGGCAACCCCAAGCACAAATCCTTGAAGAAGGATTTGGGGGTGCTGGTTGAGTAAAGATTCAATATAAGCCGACAATGTGTGCTTGCAGCCCTGCAGTCCATCTATATCCTGGGTTGCATCAAGTGTGACCAGCAGGTCAAGGGAGGTGATTCTGCCACTCTACTCTGCTCTCTTGAGACCCCTTGAGACCTGGATTACTGTGTCTGGTTCTGAGGCCCTCAACTCAAGAAGGTCATGGAGCTATTGGAGCAGGTCCAGAGGAGGGCAGTGATGAGAAGGCCGGAGCACCTCCTCTACAAGGACAAGGTGAGAGATCTGGAGCTCTTCCACATAGAGAAGAGAAGGCGCCAGGGGCTCTTATAGCAGCCTTCCAGCACCTGAAGGAGGCCTAAAGGAAAGCTGGGGAGGAACTTTTTATAAGGGCATGTAGTGACAGAACAAGGGGAAATGGTTTTAAAATGGAAGGGAGTAGATTTAGACTAGATATGAGGAATACATTATTTACTGTGAGGGTGGTGAGGTACTGGAACAGGCTGATCAGAGAGGTTGTGAATGCCCACCCCTTGGAGGAGTTCAAGGCCAGGCTGGATGGGGTTTTGGGCAATCTGGTCTAGTAGGACGTGTTCCTACCTACAGCAGGATTTTGAATCAGGTGATCTTAAAAGTCCCTTCCAAACCAAACCATTCTACCATTCTGTGTGTTTTTTTTCTAATTTCTTGTAATCTCACTTTGAAGATGCTGAACAGATAAGAAGAGCTAAAATGTGAAGAATTCATCTTTTAGGGTTGACATGTGGAATTATAACAATATTGTATAATGGGTGAATGCATTGCTCTTTGAGTTTTTAGGTTCCTAACAACTGCTTTGCTTTTAACTGACAGGTATCAGATTTAAAGTTGAATTTATAAAACAGTTGTAGATACTTCTGATAAATAAAATGTATTAAAAGAAAGCAATTTACCAGGTGTTCTTAGTAGTATGAATATCATAGGTTTATTGAAAGGAAGTTGCAGACCTTTGCAATTTTAAACGTCCTTACTGAAAGAAAAACATAAAATCAGGCAGCATGGAAAGAGAGAAATTTTTCTCTCTTCCCGAAGAACTCCATAACATAGATTTTAAACCTCAAGTGGGGGAAAAATTACACTCCCCAGTCTCCTATGGTCTGTCATAGTGCATATTCACTTAAAAATTACTGACATTTGTTATCAAGTTCTACATTGCTCATTTTGATCTACATGAAGGTTAAACATCCTGGAAAAAAAAGATAAAAGAAAAAATGGAATAGGTAAACTGGTATTTTCTAGTTTGGACTTCAACACAAAACACACCGGCGAAACTACATTTTAAATATCTCTGTATTATTTTCTGCAGCTTGCCTTTCTACTCATGCAATTAATAACCTGGGAGACTGGAGGGCAATTTCAGTTTGAGAGATGTATGGTGAAATTTGGCAGCTGAAAGCAGGAGAAACCAGTAGCTCTGATTTGCTTCTGAATCAAATGTTGAAAAAAAACCAAATACAAGTTATGGACTGTGGTGGAATGCCTGCTAGCTCTAAAGTTCATTTTTAGAAAAAAAAAAAGCCACCTTTATTTACATGAAATGTAAAAATGCCGGGCTGACTGATTTAATTCCTTTCATCTTTTAATATAAAATTTAAGAAATCTGCTTTTCTATTCAGAAGGCTTGGCTATAGTGCATTTGAAGATTTTTGGTTTCACGTATAGCATGTTGAAACTCTTTTATTCAAGGAATTTAGGAATTTCTTACAAGACAGATCCAATCTCTTGCTCCATTTCATCAGCTGAGAGATTCCAACTCCTATCCTTCCCTTGCCTCCAAATTCTGTAGGGTATGTGTTAGATCTGCGTGTTTCTGGCAGAAGGTAATCTGAGAATATGTTTAATGAACAATTGTGGAACAGAAAAAGAAAAGTAATTACTACTGAATTTAATAAATAATAAAAAGGAGGAAAAGACTGATATTTTAAGATGAAGTTGTAATTACTCCATCTGTATTTTAATACCAAAGCAGACAGCTTGTGTCATGAAGCTTGGTGTTTTGTAATTTTCATAATAGATAAGAACAATTTTGTTCTGTATTTTGATTGTGTAAGGTCCAGAAAAACCTCACAATTCAGCACAGGCTAGTTAGTTTTGATATCAGTTATCAACAAGTCCATTACAAGAGATGCCTCCTACACCTAATTACACTTTGTTATATATTAAAATGCTTTCTTTGAAGTTTTAATAATTTCAGTCAAGATTATGGAGGAGGAGAAAAATGCAATACCAATGGATTTATCTTAAAGTCCTAAAAATCACCTGTGCCATCAGAAATGTCAGCTTGCAGATTAATTTTGTTTCCATGTTCACACATGAATTGTTAAACAAAAAATGACCAAACATATAATTTTTTTGAGAACATTTTTAGCTATTTCTGATTTCATGAAACTCCTTAGTAAATCAGGAATCCTGCTTCTTGAGGAACATACAGAGGAAAAACAAAGAAAATGAAACTTCGACACCTTCTGACAAAACAGAGAAGATAAAGCATTGAAAATACAAGTTTTCCTAACAGGAAGACTGTAGGGACAGTGTGCTTTCATCATTTTCCTTAGAGTTTACTGAATTGTTTTCATGCCATATTGATAGCACACTTATGAATTGGAGTATCTGGAAATCTTTGTAATATCCAGGGCTTTTCAAAGTGAGAGATTTTGTTGATACTTCAAGAAGAAATTCAGTCCATAAGCTGGATACGGTTTTTCTGTTTAGATGCAGGTTAGTTGACTGGAAGGTCCATGTGAGGTTGTATGTCAGCTGTAGAGAGCATGGTCTGAGAAGTAAATTCTCGCAGTTGCAACAGAACTAAGCCTTAGGAGCCTTGCAGTGTTTGGCAGCTGGGGAAATTTAACCTCATACATTTCACTGAAGATGAAAGTAACTGCCTTGTGTGCTGTTCTTTTAGGGGCCAGAGGTTAATACTTGCAAACATTTCTGCTACACCTAAATAGGCCTGAAGTGAGGATTTCTGGAGATTGTGCCAACATGTAATTCACTGTATAAATAGCTGTTCAAATGTAATTGAAAATTCAATGGAAAATGAGTAAAGCTATATAAGTATAGCCTTCTGTATGAACTGATACAATCTTCTGTGCTGTAGCCTTATTCAGCCAGGCAAAATACACTAGTAGGTACACTACACTGTTTTCCAATATACAAGCCAGCTTTTTTGGGTGGTCATGCGTGGAACCTGGGGCTGGACATGATGATCCCTATGGATCCCTTCCAGCTTGGGATATTCTGATTCTGTGATTAAGGAGTAAGAAGAAAGGTATGATTCTTCAGTTAATATTAGTAGCAGAACACAAACAAGGTACCTAGAGATACAGAAGTCATGGGAAATTAACCACATCTAATTGAAAGTAGCATCTATTGCAAAATGTTTGTATGGCTGGTAGTAAATCCTGAGTGTTTCTTTTTCTCCAGAGAGTAGGAAATTTAAATTCTGGCATGCAATGAAATTCTGAGTCTCTTTTCACTTCCTCTTGGGAGTGTAAACCATATATATGGTTATTACATGAGAGATAGTTAGAAGTTAGATAGTTGAGAATAGTTAGCAGGAGAAGATTTTCTTTTTTTTTTTTTTATATTCGCCACCTGCAAGGTACAGCATAGGAAAGATATTTGAAAATCTATATCTAGATATCACTTTCTGGTAATTCAGTTTTGATCATTAAAAAATAATTAGGGTTTGGTTCAGTGAAATCATACTTATAGAATGGAATTAGAACTTGAATTTAGTTGTGATCACTGCATCTTAGGTACAAAAGTAAATAGAAAATTGAAAATAAAATGTTTTTTGGAGAACTCCACTTCCTTTCATCATGAATTTTAGAGTGCTTCAGTCTTACATAATGAGTTTATAACAACACATGTAATTCACCAAGCATTGATACTTTTCTTGACTAATGTTGATCATGAGGAGAGCTCTGGCCACTGGAAAAAGCACTGCTTTTGGGTTATAAAATAATTGTGGCTACTTGCCCCAAAGGGAAAAAAATAATAAAAAATACATTTTAATGATTTTAAAAGCAAATTCTGTCAAGACTAGACCTTTCTCTTTAAAAATGCTGTTTTACTTTCGTTCAATATATATGTTCCTTCAACACTTTAACAAACGTTAAGGGAACATCCAAAGTTGAAAGTGCTGGCTACTACTGTACAGTACGCAGGGACATTAGAAAACCTTGGAAAATCCCATGCATTTTTGTTCAAGCTTTATTTTTCAAAGAACATCTAAATAAAAATATTTCCTTGTCCCCCAGCAATAAGAACAACACTCTTGTAAGAGCTGTGTGCAGTACTCTTATTCCTGAGTGTGAGTAGTTAATAACTCAAAAATGAACTGTTTTATGCACTTAGAAAAGACAGTTTCTAGGGAATCAAAGACACTATTAATGGTATGAATGTGTACACGAATGAAACCTTGCATATGGACCATGGCATAGTAATTATCAATGGAAAGAAAAATATAAAGAATGGGATTTGATGCATCATTGTTTTAAATACATTTTTTTTTGGTAAGTGCTACGTTATCTAAAAAGTGATTATCTGCTGTGGGGATTAAAATAGATTCTTAAAATTAGTTGTTCTTCTATTTGTACATGATGCTAGCATCAAGTGATGTAACATAATTTGCCTTCTGCTTCATAGAGGTGTTCTAATGTATGTTTTGTGAACTAATACGTCTGTGGAACTATTCAGATAACATTGGTGTTTCATGAGCCTCCTTAGCTTTCTTATAATATCAGAAATACACAATTTAACTTGGTATGCAAACTAGTTAGTTTGTGATTTTTTTATGAAGACATTTTGTCTTTTAAATAGTGTTGCTATGAAGATACACAGCTAACTGCTCCATTGTTATTTTACTCCAATTTTAATGAGACTACTTACAGATCATAGAAGTTTTTGCAGCATCAGTGGGAGAAATGGAAATAGATGTGAAGTGAAGGAAATTAGGGAGAAAAATTACAGTATATAGTTGAAATGGAAAAGGAAAATTACTGTAGGATGTTGATTTCTGCCACTCCCTTAATTACCAACTTGTCTTATATGAAACCTATCCTCTCTAGAAAGTTATAAACACCAAAATTGTCAGCAGTATTACAACTACTGTACAACTACAGTAATCCAATATTTCTTCATTTTTGTTTTATTTTATATTAAATAATTACCTTAAAATTGTAGTAAAGGAAAGGAAGCTTGTAAGGTAAATATTTTCACAGCAGTCAGAAATGTGAATGCATTTCATATAGTCTGTGGCTAATTTATAGTTAGCCACCTTTGGGAAGGTTATTCGTAATGCCATGTGGCAAAGTACAGGTGTTCTCCCTGTGTATAAGTGTATATTTTCTTCTCAGTTTTTTTGCCAGTTAATACCATACAGCTGCTCAGTTATGCAGTTCAAAGTAAGCACTGATATACTAGCCTGAATTATCACATGCTAACTGTTATGCCTGAAAGACTCACTCTTACTGGGAGAACCCTGACTCCTCATTTTCAGATGAAACTAAGCAAGCTACTTCCTAGCATGTAAGATGACACTGCTGTTGGTGATGATGATGTATAACTCCAGTGAGAACTAAAGGAATTAGTGGCAGTATGTTGCCTTTGGTTAAAAAAGACTCATGAGTTTAGTACATTGCGAAACACTTTCAGCACAATTGTTTGGGCTTTCAGTGATCTGAAATAACAAAAAGTTTGTAGTATTTATGATTTCATTCTACTGTGTCTCAGAGGTAACTTAGCAGAGAAAAGTCAGCCAATGTTTCACTTAGATCTACCCTAAGAAACAATTTATTCCTGCCTTGTGTTCATTTGTTGACCACTGCCTTTTCTACTGTCTGATAGTACTGCTTCAGCCTCTAGGCAAAACACAGGCAGCTGGTGAGATTCTTTTTGTAAATCCCACATTATATTACTGGAATGATCAATTATCTGTGACATGTTAAGGACCAAATGATCATTAACAGTACTGGGAGCAAAAATGATATCCTCTGATTTCATTTCTGAAAGTAAGTGTGGTATATATGAGTTCGAATGACTAGCCTGAAAAATAAAAAAGGGCGCCTGACAGGGATCAAACCTCTCTAGGGAAGTTATTAGGGTGGCAGATGGGTACCTTAGTGCCCCTCAACAAAGTGTCATCAATGACTAAGACTCTTTCCTTCTTTCAGCGGCGCCGGTCCTCATCGGTCTTCACTTGGGCTTAGTGTCATCACTCCTTTCCAGTTCCAAGCTGTTATCTGTAGCTTCTTATTTCTCCCACAACAGCCTGAAATTAGCTAGTGGGATTTCATGGTCAAGGGGGAGGCTTCTTAATTTGCCCTGAGAAGAGATGAGTGTCCAGCCTACCGTACTTTGCTCATGTTTATCCTCTGTTTGGTTGGAAGTGCTCTTATCACATCCACCTGGGTGGGTTCCAAGACAGTGCTGTCAGTCTCCTCACAGAACTGTGTGATACCAGCTGTCAATTACCCTTTCTGACTGCTGAATACAACTCAGCCTGGCAACCTCCTCTCAGCCTGGTCAGCTGATCAAGGAGATCATCCAGTTTGGCACATCTGCACCCAAAGACACTACCAAAGTTCTGTGCAGCCCTCTTGCTCCGCAGAAGGTCTGTATGGGTGCCTGCGTCAGACTAGAGATTGTGGGCCCCCTGCCTGAGTTTCTGCCCCTGTCTATCTGCCATGCAGATCACCATGTTGGTACTAATGGAGAGCTTTCCCCTAGCAACTCAAATGAGAAGAGCAGCGTGCACTGCTTGTCACACTACATGAACTGCCCACACCACAGCTGTGCCATGCCCTTCTGATGTGCCACGTCGTATTTGCTCTGTATCTGTACTTGCTAACAGGGCTGAACCTGTTGCTGTACTTGATTCTTCCTCCACTACATCAGAGTGCCACTGCCAAAAGACGGGCAATGGTGCCTGGCAGGTGCTCTCTGTCAGGGGCTACTCCTCAGCCTGCTGAAGCAATTCTCTGCTTCACTGCAGAGTGTATCTGCCCCAGAGCTTTGTGTATCACCTTCTTCCTTCTTCCTGCTTTTTTTTTTTTTTTCTCTCTCCTTTTTCTGATTTTTCCATTTAATTTCTTAGAGTGGATGAGTTTTTATGTTATGATAAGAACACATTTCATCCATCTCCTTTCTTGTTCTGACATTGAGGGTTACTACATTTTGTGGAGCATTCTTTCCAAATCATGTTTGCTTAGTCTTTGAAGAGAAGCACACTAGAGAAAGAGAAGTGCTGCTTATGAGTAGCACTTTCCTTTGTTACTTCCACTCATTTCTTATCAGCTGATTGAAGTATAGGAATATGATGTATGTGAGATATACATGTAGGCAACTTTGTATGTATTTCTGATCTTTTGTTAAACATAATTGTACCAAGTGGAGTATGGTCCTTGATTAAAATATTTCACTTCCTGTAGCAAATGTCTGGAACATGATTTTGAAGAAGAAGATTATAAGTTGTGTAAAATCTCAAAAAATTTAGAGCAATTATTTTGTCCAAATAATGAGACTGTTGCTAGTAATGACGAGTTCTAACTCCAAATGTTAGAATCGAAGAATTATAGCACTGGTGGTCAGTTAAATAAGAAACTGGGAGTGGAGTTGATCTAAACACTTCTGCTTCCCTTACCACTGGGGGACTAACATTTGTCATTAATTTTATTGGAAAACTGTGACAAAAATAGGATATTTTAAATGACACTTCAAATGCTGGTTTCGAAGTGTCCCAACAAAAAGGAAAGAATCTGGTATTTTCATTAACTTGAAACATAAACATACCAATGCTTTCTTCAGCTGAACAGCAGTTACTGTCAAAAAGAAGAGACAGAATGACTTTTGTTGCTAAATGTGTTCCTTTTCTCCCTTACAGTTCTATGATATAGGAGGTAACTGCTAAATGTGGCTTAAAATATTCTTATGAATAAACCTATGATGATTTTTCTTGGTTACATATTTTCATGTATAAAATTTTCACAGAAGAGAGTACGGAAGGAACAACATGAAAAAAGCAACAAAAATAGGAGGGCTGAGGTCCACCTTACGTTACCTTACTGTGGGATACCGGTCCTAAGAGATCCCCTGCAGGTGTGTTGTATCTTAAAAATTTTTAATGCTATAAGGATATAGTGATATTCAGAGTGTGGATAACTCTGCCAGAAATAGATGTATTAGCTTCTCAAGAGCTATTCCATACGAAATCTACTTGATTTGGGTTTTATCATTCATAGAAAATATGTTTCTAACTGCTTTCCTTTTTACTAGAAAGGGGGTGCTTACTACTACTCTAGGATTTGACATGACAGATATTTATATTTAATGCAGAGCAAAACACAAAATACACTTAACCTCTATTCAGTTGCATTGTAAATGTATTCCATTTCTTTCAAATGGAGTGAATTTTATTAATAACTTGTTATTGTTGAAATGTCAAGAGTATTTTACTTTTCTTTGAATTATCATTTCTCTGCTTGGGGTATTGGGTTTTGCTTATTGCTCCTAACATAGAAAGGAAAAAATGTAATCTTAAGTGAAATGTTCAGACTTCTTGTGAGTAGTAGAGTATTTATTTTAGATTAGCTCAAAGTAACAGTTACAGAGCTGACATATGGAATGTGGAAGGAGACAGGAACCAGCAATGCATGGAAACTGAAATGTATTTTCATTTGAAAATACAGTCCTTCTGGGACTAATAGAGTGATGTGCACAACATGTCAGGTACTCCTCCACTTGGCATTTCCTTTTATTTCCACCAAGATGATTTCATGGATGTTACTTTTGGTACATTAGCACAATAATTTACAGTCAGCTTTCAGTGTTGAAATACGCTTGTTTGGAGGAAAATCTGAGATCTTCCAGAAACAGCAAAAAAACTCTGATCAGCAGTTTTGATTTCACATCATCTCTTTGATAAATATTCCTTGCAAAATAACTGGTTAATCAAATAAACCTTATGTAGCTTTACCCTTCTCACCACCTCAGAAAAAAGTTATTCTGAGGGATATCAAGGCTTTGGAGTGTGTCCAGAGAAGGGCAATGAAGCTGTGAGGGGTCTTGCACGCAAGTCTTATGAGGAGCGGCTGAGAGACCTGGGATTGTTCAGTCTGGAGAAGAGGAGACCTCACCGCTCATACAATTATCTGAAGGGAGGTTGTGGTGAGGTGGGGGCTGGTCTCTTCTCCTGGATAACTAGTGACTGACTAGGTTAATTCAGATTTGATATTAAGGAAAACGTTTTCTCTGAAAGAGCTGTCAGGTGCTGGAAGCATTCAAGAAACTTGTAGATGTCTAAAGATGTATTAAATAACATGGTTTAGTGGAGAAATATTGGTGGTAGGGGGTCCACTGGATTGGATGATCTTGTAGGTCTTTTCTAGTCTTGGTGGTTCTATGATTCTATGATCACATTATAACTTGAAGTTAAGCATTGCAAATTCTGTTATTGTTGTTTGTTTTAACCTATATAATGTACTTCCACAAATATAAAGACAAAACAAAGAAACAAACAAACAAAAACAACTTGTACTCTTCCTTTTTTACTAGATAATAAGTGGCATTTGTTTGATGTACAGAAAAGAAAAAAAAAAGAAGAATAAAAGAAATTATAAGTTCCTACTGTGGCTTTGTAAATAAACATGGTTCCATCTATTATGATTATAACATTTATAACTTTTGCCAGGTTTGTCTTTTTACTTTCTTGGAAAAAAGCATTTCACATGTGAAACATAACTGCTGGAGGAAACTTCTTGTTCAACATTACAGAATAAGTCATAGTAGTTAGGCTGTTTAAAATAAATACTAACATTTATTTATTTATTTATTTATAACAGCCTCATTTGACTTTTAAACGAGATTTATTTATTTTGTAGAAATAAATAGAATGAACTCCTGCCTATGACATTTTACATGGTAAATGGTAAAAAATTTTAAGTCCTAGATTTATTCCACGCATCAGCATGAATGGAAAACTCTGTACATTATGTATGGAGCTGCGAGCCACAAAACCTTGGACTCTGGTCCCCTTTTTGATGCCGAGCAGCCTGAGTAAGTTTTTGCACTTAAATATGCCAAACATTATTAACTTATGCTTCACATAGTCCCTGCGAGGCACTGGGGTGTAATTATCTCACTTTTTCAATTGAGAGAACTGGCGATAATGGAGGTAATGCTCCGCAACAATATAAGTTCAGAAATAGAGAGGAAATCAAAATAAATTGGCTTTTGTTCCTGCTTCTAATCTGCAAATCAGCCTGGCATGTGGGATTAATACTACTTTCTCATCTGCAGTTGTATGTGCCGAAATGGATACCAGGAAGATGAGGATAATACCCACCTGTGGAAACTACCTTATATTGGTGTAATCATTGCCTTATTTTGAGTATGTAGGAAATTTAATAGGTAAAAAGAAATTAATTCTAGGTCTGCAGAAGACAATGGAGTGACAGCTTGTTTTAACGTACACTGAAACTCTGAGAGAAGTTGCCATAATAGAAGAGATTGCAGAGCAGGGCACCAGATGTATGCCAGCATGGGAAGGACCTGTAATTCTGTAGTTTACTCATTTCAGTGACCCAAGGCTGTTACTTACTCTTCATGTGCTTCTGATTTCAGCTTGCTTGTTTTTAACTATATTTTACTCCAACATGTGCTGCCAAAATGTGGGAGCTGAATCTAGGAAATCCTGGGCATTTGCATGGTGCTTGGCGGCTCTTAGACAGATCAGGCTTAATTTCTTCTGCAGAAGCTTAGTGAATATTAGTTTCAAACTGGCTGGTAAACTGGCCAGTTTTCCATTCTCGTACTTCACCAAGAAGCACTGTGGAACATGAAAAAACAAGAACATTGATTCACCTTTTTGACAGGCCTGAATGCCTGCTGTAGAATAAGTGTAATGTTTTCTCTGCTTAATTAGGATCTGTGCTAGCCTTCCAAAGTGCTCAGAGTACAGCATGTTAAAGTTGCACATCTTTTTCTTCAAATATGTATGGTTAGCCCTGAAACAATATTTTCCTGTAGATCCTCAAACAGCCATTTGCTGTCTGGGATGAAATGGTGGAATATGAAAACATGCTATCTTTTGCAGGATCCAGTTAGCCTCATTAATTTATTTACTTATTAGTTAACAACTTGATCTTTTCAGATGATGTTTTACTTGCAATGCTTCCTAATATTTTTTTAATACATCACTTACTCATAATAAATTTGATATAGTGAATAGTTGTTTTCCTTTGTAGTTTTTTAATCTGATATTCTCTCAATTTTCCAGTAAATTATTATTCTGTCTGTATTATTCACATATAGTAATTTCCTTATTATCTGGAAAAGAGTGGTAGGCTCAGTTTACTTTTTTCACTGCTAGAGTCTCAATGAATTCACTACAGTTCCTCTCATTACTGTTGCCTTGTTTTACTCTGTTTTAATGATAATTGCCCTTGTCATCATCTTGTAATATTAACTATGAAGTCTTGTGGTTAAAAACAGAGAGAAAGTAAATGTGACAGTGGGAAGAGATAAATTAGTCAGAATACTTTGGAAAATTAGTTGATGAATAAATGTTTGTATTCCATATCATTAAATAACTGAATCAGAATTGATGTAAGCACAATAGTGCACACTGAGGAAAGGTTAAGCTGCTTGATGGAATATTCAGAGCAAGAGTTTGGCTGAGACAGTTTGCATTGCTTAGCCATAGTGTAATTTTGGTCAAATGAAAAATTTATTGACTTTTTTTTTCTTGAAGTGTTTTGATTTTGCCCCCTAATGTGCTTTGTTGCATCCCTACCAGCTTATCTCTGCAGGTACTTTTATCCTTGCCATCTGATCTTCAGTGAGGTACCAATGTTTGTTTATTATTTTTTATTTATAACATGTTTTTATTCCTCTTTCCTGAAGGAATGGAAAAATATTTTTCTCAGAGTGGCCAAATAAATAACCTTTATTAAAATTAAGGAATACATTGTGATACGTTCTTAGTGCTGTCTAATAATCTCGTGAAATGTAGTAGTCATTTAACTTTGATCAAGTGGAATAGAGCTAAAATGCTGCTGCTTTTGAAAAAATGGAAGTGACCAAATAAAAATGAAATTAGCAGAAACAAACTGAAAAACAGAAACATGTTTGTTCCTTAATTCTGCAATGGTTAGGCAAGGTTTTTTTTAATAATCTCCTGGGGAAATACAGGCTTTCCCTCCTTCCATTCATCATTACTTGTTTTGGAGCTTTTCAGAGGAAACTGGAAATTATAAAGGTCAGGAACTTCATATAGCAAACTGTTCATTTTATGGGAACTTGGAAGAAATGCTTAATATCTTGTAAAGTCAGCTGAGGTTATGTAAAGAGGTTCTGTTCAGCAGAAGTAATGGTGGAGGAGATCTAGAATGGCAGAATTATCTGCGGGGAGAAGCAAGAGACGTCTCCAAGAGCAGTGGGGGTCTGATGCCTTTGTCTTCTGTTTTGAATGAGCTCTGTGATGTCACTACAATGTAACTGAGATGCAACAGTGTTTGTGCATAACACTGCATGTTAACATGTGGAAGTACCTTCTGCTTGGTAATTTCAACTGAAATGTTGCTTAGCTTTTCCAGGGCATCTGATTGCTTTAGTCTAGTTCTCATTTCAACATATGGAAATGTAGTGTAACTGATAAGGTTGCTCAGCGTGTGCAAAATTACAGAGCAGACTTAATCTGTTCTCAAATGGCTAAGACACAGCAACACATTTTTTAAAGGCTAAGACTAGCCCTTTTTTAAAACATGATAATGTGCTTTTGGAGATTCAGAAATGCTTGTGTCCACAAATGTAGTCCTGCCTTCTGAGAATCCTTCCAGCTCTACATGTATTACAGCTGCCATTACTGTCACAACAGGATGCTTGTTCAGTTCATGCAGGTGTGCAGAAGTACTGAGCACAGTTTTTGGCTTGCTATCTCTGATGGAAGACATGCTCAAATTGAGAGAAATAACTCAGATTATAATAATCTGTAAGTTCTTTGTAATTCTGTACTCATGACCTGTAATTTAATTCCATAGATATCAAGCTGATTAAGCATGGAAGAGTAAAAAAAGATTTTTTTTTTTTTTGTGCATTTTGATGTCTGACCTGTGACTTCTTTGCCACAGCTGAGACGAAGTCCTTTTCTGTAGGGCTGCTCTTAATTCCTTCATCACTAAGTTCATACTGATATTTGGAATTATTTCAACTCATGTGTAGGACCTTGCACTTTCCCTTGTTGGATTTCATGAGTTTGCATGCATCCACCTCTCAAGACTCTCTGGACAGTATCCCTCTAAAGTATCAGCTGTACTGTGCAGAATGGTGTAATCTACAAAATTGCCTAGGGTGCACTCTATCCCAGTGTCTATGTACCCAATGAAGTACTATTCAAATTACTAATAATATTAAACTATATAAAGTGCTATTAATATTGAACATCGCTGTTCCCAGTCTGGGCACCTGAGGGACACCACTCACCGCTGGTCACCACTGATTGCATTAATACACTGCTTGCAACTCTTCGGGTACAGCTCCAATCCTTATTCACTAAATAGTCCATCCTTCTGTGGATGCATTTCATTCCAATTTTGAGGCACTATATTAAAACATTTGCACAAGTCAAGGTTGATGACATTAGTTATTCTTTGCTTGTATGATAATGCTGTCATTCTCCTGTAGATGGTCACCAAACAAGTCAGGCATAACTAACCCCTTGTGAAACCAAGTTGTTTGTCTCCAGTCAACTCCCTGTCTGCCACATGTCTTAACATGGTCTCCAGGAGGCTCTGCTTCACAATCATGCTCAGCTGGTCTGTATTTCACTGGGTCTTCCTCATTACTCTTTTTATTTTTTATTTGATTTTATTTTTTAAATTGGAGTTATGTTTGCTCCTTTCAGATCAGTGGGTACTTCATCTGACTGACACAACTTCCCAAATATGAGGATAGAATGCACTGATAAAATGGAATGGAGGTAAATAAAAGATAGAAAGCAGGAATTACTCTAATTAAGACTCTACTAATGAGTTTATTTGACTTTTTTTCTACAGAGTTATTCAGGAAATATTTCTGAAAACTCTGTGAATGTAATATCGCAGATCATAGATTATTTACTGAAGTTAGCACCAATATCCAAGAGGTGATCTACAAGGAAACTATTGTGAGATATATTTTCTGTACCTAAGCAACAAAAGGAACCACTCATCATAATTTCTTCACTGTTAATTCAATGCTCATAAAGAAAAGAAGAAACTTTACTAGTAAGTAGTATTTCATTTGGGTGAGACAGTAAAATCAATAAAATTCTGTCTGCAGGAATGAATAAAACAACTGAAAAAAATATTAGCTACTACATATCATTTTAAATATCTAGAGACCCCAGTGTCTGGAAGTATTGAAGAATTTGGCAATTCTCCTGTAAAATATGCCCAGAAAATCTGTATCAAAGTAGAAGAATTGGACAGATTTTGAAGGCATGTGGAAAGATTAAACAAAGGGGAATGCAAGTATTTTTTATTCTGTTATGTCTACCTCAGCTGCTAATTCTCTTTTGAAATGATTTGTACTATGAAGTTCTTTGGCCTTGTTGACATTCAAGTGGTAAAATATTTTCTTCATGAACTTCTCCTGGCTGTGTTTCAAATATTAATAATAGATATAATTCAGACACTTTCACTTGTTCTCTTAAGTAAATGCTACATTATTAAGCTGTTTCACAGTTAGGTAAGTATGCCAAACTCCAGGATCCTGCTGCTTCACAATTACAATTGATATGAAATCACTGGCAAAGAACTTGTTTGAAACTCTTGGATGATACTGAGCAGACTAGTGGTCCTATAGCTTCCAGAACAGACTCAAGATGACATTTCTGATTCTGTTCTGAACTCTCAGTACTACTTTATTTTTTTTTTAGAAAATAAAATGCAGTAGTAGAGTTTTAAAATAAAAACTTCTCATATGGTACATAGTTATACTAGTCATCCACTGTACAGAGGTATCACTAGCTATACTGAGTGAAACAGAACTCGAGGTTTTGTACATCGTTATCTAAATCAGAGAATTATAGCATGATCTGGGACTGAAGGGACTTTAATGATCATTTAGTTCTACAATCTCTGCTATAGGCAGGAATATCTACCACTGGAAAAGGTTGCTCAAATCTCCTTTCAGCTTGACCTTGAACAGTTCCAGGGATGTGACATCCACAACTTTTCTGGACAGTCTCTTACAGGGTCTCACTACACTCATAATGAATTTCTTCCTTATAACTAATGTAAAGTTGCCCAGTTTTAAAATCCTGCCCCTTGTCTGAACAATACTCAACCTAGTGAAGTTTTTTGGAAGTGATTCTGGTTGCAGTGATGCTGCAAATGGCCCGACTGTTTCTAGTGGAATTACAGTTATCAACCTGTAGGAACCTCTATGGATCAAGTCCAACCCCACTACTAAAATAGGTTTTATACAATGTGTCACACAGGAAAGTGTCTAGGTGGGTCGTGAATATCTATAGAGAAGGAAATTTCACATTTCTGGGCAGCTTGTTCCAGCGCTCTGTCATCCACATTGTAAAGAAGTTCTTCCTCATATTTGTATGGAACACCCTTTGTTGAATTTCTTTCAACATTGCTCCTTGTCCTGTTGCTGCGCCCCACTGAAAAGAGCCTGACAATACCCATTTGGTTTCTGCACTTCAGATATTTTTAAACACTGTTAAGACCTCCCTTCAGGCCAAAGTCACCCAGATCACTCAGACTTCATACATGAGATGCTCTAGACCCTTGATCATCTTTCTGAGCCTTCACTGGGCTCTCCAGAAGATTCCTGTTCATTTGAGCTGATGTACCCAGGATGAGGCACAGTATTTGAGATTTGGCCTCACCAGGGAAGAGTAGAGGGGGAGGAAATCCTCTCCATTGGTCTTCTTGTTCATAATAGCACATTAACGGCTCATGGTCAACTTGATTACACAGAGCCTCATCCAGTTTAGCCTTAAATGACTCCAGGAATGGGGCATGCACAAACTTTCTGGGCAACCTGTTCCAGCACCTCACCTCTCTCTCAGAGAAGAGCTTCCTCCTGACATCTAATCTAAATCTCCCTTCCTTGGGTTTAAAACCATTTCCCCTTGTCCTATCTATCACTGTCTGCTCATGTAAGAAGCTGATTTCCCTCATGTTCATAAACTCCCTTTGAATACTGTACAGTTGCAATGAAGTTTTTCTGCAGCCTTCTAATTTCCATGCTGAATAAGCCCAATTCCTTCATTCTATCTTCATAGGAGAGATGTTCCACCATTGGGATCATATATATGCAGCCCTCTTCTGACACCTCTCCAAGCTCCACATCTTTCCTGTGTTGGAGGTCCAGTCTTGAATGAAGTACTCCAGTTGGGGCCTCATGAGGGCAGAGTAGAGGAAACAATCACTTCCTTCTCAGTTTTATCCCAATTTATTGGTAAGTAAGAAGGAAATATATTCTCTGTTCACCTTATTTCCAGATTCTAAATTTATTTTGCTGAGGCAAAATGAGGAAGCAATTACATTCTTCAAGATGAAAATTTAAAGCAGGTTGTCCTTGATGTTTCTGTGTTCACAGAAGTGAGCATATAAAAATTATACTACAAAATGCTTGCCATTTACAGCCTCTCAGCCCCAGCACTAAGCATTATTGTATTTTTCCAGGAGATGAGATAATTCAGACTCTGAAATGCTGCATGCGAAGCAGATTCAGCTTCAATATATGTATTTGCCTGGGGAGGCAGTGGAGTCACAGATCAAGTTGATATTCAAGGAATGTTTAGATGTTGTGTTGAGGAACATGGTTTAGTGAGAGCTATAGGTGATAGGTGGATGGTTGGACTGGATGATCTTGGCCTTTTCCAACCTTGGTATTTATATGGTTTAAAACTTTCTTATACACTCATAATTTCAAAATCTTCTGGGAGAAGTATGTAGGAAAAGTGGGATAGGTAGACTTTGGTTTATTTTCTCTGAAGACTACAGAATGTTAGCCAGAGCTCAGGGAAGAAGCATCCAAACAAACCTGGTGCTGAACATCTACTAGCAGAACCATCACATAGTTTTGTAAATGTGATCATAGCGCAAATTATTCCTTCCGCCTTCCTCCCACCCATCCTTCTTCTCTTGCTCTCCTCCTATCTGTCTCTCATTCTCTCTTTCTCTTCTCTTTCTCTCTTTCTCTCTCTGTTCCTCCCTTCATTTCCTTCCTTCCCTTGTTTATTCCTGTATTTTGGAGACTCTTATAAAGCTTGTCACATGTTCCTTTTTCTAATTGCCAATGACACTATGGAAACCATCAATAGTGAGTACAAAGTAAAAATCTACTGAAAGATAGAGGAGTTATAGTGCATATAACATAATTTCTGTTACGAATAATATCATGCTTATAAACTTCAGAGGTGTGGCAATTTAGATGGATTTTTTTTTTTTAAATTAAATATGATTATCTGTATGAATGAATGATCTGATTAAGAAGTGGTTGTCAGTATTATGGAAAATGTTCTAAATTTTAAAGAGGCAGTGTATTTTGCTATGGAAAGTTAAAGTCATTAAGTTTTTTCAAATTATTTAATTTGAAGAACTGCCAAAAGGCAAAGAAGCCTCCATTCATGTGGGAAAAGTGGAAGGAAATGAAACTGTGTTAACCTGCATGATTTAAAACTGTATATGAGGGGAAACGAGATTATGGAACTTAAGATGAAACGTTCCTTAAAACAGATACAGAGATTAATAGAATCATGTTTGTTTGTTTGTTTATGCCTCCATAAATCCTTCTATATCCATAATCTCTGATCATTTTTATTGGCTGTGATCATGCTTATTAATAAAGTTGTCTGGGACTGTCAATCTGCTTGGGGGTTGTGAGACCCTACAGAGGGATCTGAACAGGTTGAGTCGCTGGGCTGAAGTCAGTGGGATGATGTTCAACGAAACCAAGTACCAGGTCCTGCACTTTGGCCACAACAACCCCAGACAGTGCTACAAGCTTGGGTCAGAGTGGCTGGAAGACTCTGTAGAAGAGATAGACCTGGGGGTATTGATTGATGTTTGGCTGAACGTGAGCCAGCAGTGTGCCCAGGTGGCCAAAATGGCCAATGGCATCCTGCCTTGTATCAGAAGTAGTTTTGTTTGAAGAAGCAGGGAAGTAATTGTCCCTCTGTACTCAGCAATGGAGAAGCTGCAACTCAAGTACTGTGTTCAGTTTTGGGCCCCTGACTCCAAGAGGCCCTGGAGCATGTCCAGAGAAGCTGATGAAGGGTCTGGAGAACAAGCCTTATGAGGAATGGCTGAGGGAGCTGGGATTGTTTAGTCTGGAGAAGAGGAGGCTGAGTGGAGACCGTATAGTTCTTTGTAACTACCTGAAGAAAGGCTGTAGCGAGCTGGGAGTCAGCCTTTTCTCTTATGAAACTGGTGATAGGACTAGAGGGAATGACCTCAAGTTGTGCCAGGGCAGGTTCAGACTGGATGTTAGGAAATATTTATTCTTCGAAAGAGAAGTCAGTTGCTGGAATGGGCTGCCCAGGGAGGTGGTGGAGTCATCAACCCTGGAGGTGTTCAAGGAACATGTATTGAGGAATATGGTTTAGTAGAACTATCTGTGATATGTGAATGGTTTGACTGGATGATCTTATAGGTCTTTTCCAACCTTGGTGATTTTATGATTCTTCTAGAACCCCTTTCAATACTCAAAGACAGCTATCAGGTCACCTCAGCGCCCTTTATTCTCCAGACCAGCAGCCCCAACTCCCTCAGCCTGTCTGTGGGAGAGGTACTCCATCCCTGGGACCATTTCTGTGGCCCTCCTCTGGACATACTCCAACAGGTCCTTGTTTCTCCTGTTAAATACAGGATTCCACATCTGTACACAGTTCTCCAGCTGAGGTCAGGGAGCAGTCTGATAAAGAGATATCTGTTGTGGAAGTGCATATGAAGCAAAGGTATGTAATTCAATGTTTACAACAATACCATTCATCACTACATCCCTGGGGCAGTGTGACTTTTTTTTTTTGTGAAAAAAAAAGGGACCTGGGGTTTTTAGCTGACAGACAATGTAATGGCTTTAAGTTGCACCAGGAGAAGTTCATTTTGAGTATTAGGTAGAATTTCTTCTCTAAGAAGGCAGTAAAGCATTGGAACAGGCTGCCCCAGGAAGTGGTGAACTCACTGTCCCTGGAAATGCTCAAGAAAAGGGTAAATGTGACACATTGAACATGGTTTACTGGTATAGTGCTGATGTGATGACGGTTGGACTAGGTGATCCTAGCGGTCTTTTCCAGTTGTGATTATTCTATGATCATACAAATTCCTCCATATAAAATCGCAGCCACTGACATTCACCATCACCTGCTGAGTATTACTGAAATGAAAGTGGATGCTAGCACAGTGAGCTAATGGGTGGTGTGTTTCAGTGATAGCAGCTGTGATGTGAAAGATGAGCCGCAATCTAGATGACAATGAATATTTTTATGAGGATGACATACAGGCTCTTTGTCATAGTTTTATGACTTTTGTTATTGGTATTCCACATCATAACATCATGTAGTGCATTGGGATTTAATGAGTTAATGCTTCAGCTTCGCAGATAATCGATACTTCTGGGTATACCTGTCTCAGAGAAGAACTACATACCCCAGAGAACTTCGTGTTGCTTTGCATTTTGTTGTTTTCTGCTCAGAGTGAAAGATAAAATAAACTGTTTGCGTGTCACAAGACACAGGCTCTTTCCTTTTTGAATCAATTCAGCAGCATGTGCTTACTAGCCATCTCACCTTCAGTGTTTTGCATAAGGACTTCAATTTTTCAGACACTCATTTTATTTATTAGCTTCAATTTCAATTATATTGTATTATATTGTGTTATTTTGCATTCTGATATCTTAGTAAATTAGCTTTCCTCTTCAGGTTGTTGTCACTGTTTTGCTTTTAGACCCATCTCTGTTTTTCTTTTTCCCTTTCCTCCTTCTGCTTTCCTGGGGCGTGGGTCTGTGTGTGTCCTTCCGCCCCAATTGTGACAGAACTGGGCCAAACTAGCTTGTAAATCGTTGAGACTCTTGTTCATCTCTGGTGAAAAAGCATGGCTAATGATGTTGAAAAACAGTATTTTGTATCTGAGAATTTGCTCTATCAGATAGTATTATTGTGCTCCTTGTATCTGTTATAGTTCCCATGAGCTTATGCTCATGGGACTTAGGCACTTCTTTTAGAGTAGGCTACTTAGTAATGGGGCACAGTGCAAGTATACGTGGATAAAATACACGTGGATTTTCAAGCTTGCATGCTTTTCTTTTTGGTAATTTTCTTTGTTTATAACTCTAGTTACTATTTTTTTTTTTTTTGCCATACTGAGGCATATGATAATGTTCCTTCAAGTCAATTAATTTTGAGTTTATGTAGCAGTATTTAGGCCAGCATGTCCTAGTAAGACACATGCTAAAATGGCTTGAATACTCACTTATGGATATAAAACAGTACATTATACAGTCTGATGCAAATCAAACTGTAACTTTTTTTCACTCAAAGAACTATGTGTCTGAGTAACAGTAAGAGGTGGTATTTCCTGAGCTCAAGTGATACTTCATCAAAATATTTCTGGTGTGTTTACTTTTTGAATCATTGCCTGTGTCATAAATGGCTTTATTAAGGGGTGTATAGGAGCCGTATCTCACCTTTTTCACACATTTGTGAGCTCTAATCTATTTTTCTGCAATCATTTTCTGAGATTAGAGTCTCTAGTACATGAAAACAAATGACATACACTGTGTATAGCATAGCGTTGGCCAACATTTCTGTTGAGCTGCAGAATAATTATGTAAAGTGCTGAAAATCTGTATGCAGTGATATGCAGTAATTTGCATCAGTGATTTGTTTGATGTGAAGAAGAATCATTTGTTGCACAGTCTTTCCATAAAGACAAAAAAAAAAAAAAACCCAAAAAACAAAAAATCTCAAACAAACAACACTGACATTCCATTTTCAATGGAAGTTAAGGAAAATAAATTTATGCTAAACATTTTAATAATCTATTTAGTAGTTTACAGATAGTGAGTGGACCTGTATTTCATAAGTATAAATTCACACAAAATAAATGAAACGTTTGATAATTGGTGCATATTTATTAATTTTATTTATTAATTTAACTAATCTGTGAATGTGACTTTGCCTGTATATACACTGTTTCATTATTGGGAATCAATGTTCAGGTTTGTTTGTGATCTTGCTGCAGATATTGATTTTAGCATATCAGAACAGTAGACTAACAATGAATAGATATGTGAAATTAAGTATTTTGCCTTTCTCAGCACTCAGATTGACAGCACAAATGTCATTAAAAAAATCTGTTCTTACTTAACAATTTCTAAGTGTCAAATACAGTATGGTTCTACATCACAGGAAGTGATAATTACTAATTTTTAATTAAAAAAACAACAACAAAGACACTGTCAACTTTAATTATTTGTCTTCATTCATTTTAATTTAATCTGTCATTTCCTTATGTATTTCATTTTTACACCTTTTTTCTTGGATAATTTCGTAGTAAGAATCTTGAATGGGATAAGTACACCCTATGCATTAGGATATTTTAGTACGGTACAACTGGAAGATTTTTCTTCCTTGGAATAAAAGTCATGAGAATTGTAAACTGGAGTGTTCTGGAGGTTGATATTTTCATGCCCCAGTTATTGTGACTAAACACAAGACACTCATATTTTAATAATATTTGTCATACAGGTGAATTGATTCAAGTAAATACTGGGGGAGAAAAATCAAGCTACATAGCTGCTACTTTTGTCTGAATGCTAAGTATCTGGATTGCTTTTCAAATCTCGTTTCTTAAGTGCAGAACTGCAGTTTAGAATATTCAAGTCTTTCTGGTCATTTAGATCGGATAGTTTAGTACACTTTCATGGAAATTCACTGAAGATACGAGCTTTCTAATAGGCAGAGCTCCTATCTCATACCCTTGATGGTACAGTCAATAAAAGTATATATGTTTGCTTAAGTGTCTTGTAGCAACAAGAGGTTTAAAAACAAGAGAACACACATTTGTGTGGAACATGATGCATCTTTTCATGCTTGCATTTTCACTTCTAAACATTCTTCGTTGCAATAGGCAACAAAGGCAAGAAAATCTAATAGTTTTTATGCACCACTGATGTTAGTAAACCACTTAAGTCTACTCAGCATTCTCAATATTCTTGTGTATTTGACATACACTTCCTTATGAATCTTTCCCATGGTCAAATTCTTTGTTAGGATACCCAACGTATGTCAGTGCATTATTGCATTTCACTCTGTTCCTACCCTACTCTCATCATTCTTTGCCACTAAATGACAGATACAGAACATACACATACCTAGGAAATTTATCATATATTCTCAGTCTTTTATAACAAGAACTCCAGTTGACATGATTTACATGTAATGTATTACATATGGATTGTATGGATTATGATTTGGAATACAAGCGCAAAATGGAAAAGTATAAAGAAATCACTGTGGAGAGAGGTGAACAAGAAAGAATTACATACTAGCTTGTGCTATTTGTACAGACTTCTCCTTGGCTGATGCTGAGGTGCATTCTCCTTTACAGAGACTTCAGTCTTGGCCATCTGTAAGAAGTCTTTATTGGAATTGTTACTAATAATGTTGGTCTTCAAGATACAGGTATCTACCCTCTGGGAATGGACTTAGATTTTGGACAACTGAATTGTCAGTAGAAAATTATTTCAGTTAGCAAATCTCCTCTTCTATAGAAAGAAACCTTCTGTATACTTGAAATTCAGTTTCCAGTAGACAGAGACTGCCTCATAAATACTGATCATGTGTTATCTTGTTTTAGTTTCAGACATTTCCACCACTGAGAAATATTTGCAGCAAGAAAAATGCCTTTTGACAAATGTAATTGAATTGAGATAGTGTGATATTATGAAAATATGTATTTTTTATGGCTCACAACATGTTTTATGAAATCTATTGTCCGGCTTTTCACTAATTTAAAAGATGTTTACTCACATCAGTGCATCAGAAGATTTTTCAAGGAAAGACATACAAGTCAAATATGGTTTTGTACAGTCTGAGCTGAGTTTGATTCTTTAAAAGATGTTTCTTTTCCTGATAAAAATTGATCTAAGTCTCTTAAAGGAATCTGCGATAAATTGATAATTGTCATTTTTTTTTTCATAGGTATAAAAACCAACAGTAACTAGATCAAAATGAATGCTTACTGAATAATGCAAGATTTAAAATCTTTTGGCAGAACTCAAAATTGGTGCTCTTAGGCCCATCGCTGTAGTTGAATGAAATGAAGGATGTGTAAATTGGCTGCACACTTATTCCACACTATACAACTACTTTGTGTTACAGTGTCAGAACTTACTTACTTGTGTAAACTGTGACCACAAAGACCATCTAGTTCCAACCTCCCTGCTGTAGGCAGGGTTGCTTCCCTCTAAATCACGTTGCCTAGGCCCCCATCCAACCTGGCCTTGAATACCTCCCAGGATGGGACATCCACAGCTTCTCTGTGCAGTCTGAGCCTCACAACTCTCTGAGTGAAAAATTCCTTCCTAGCAACAACTAAACCTCCTGTTTTAATGTAAAACTATTCTCCCTTCTATCACTATCAGATTGTGTCAGTAGTCACTCTTCATCTTGTTTATAATCTCCCTTTAATTAAAGAAAGGCTGCAGTGAGGTATTCCTGAAACCTTCTCTTCTCCAGGCTGAGTATCCCCAGCTCCCTTGGCATTTCTTCATAGAACATCTGCTCCAGTCCTTCAGTAATTTCCATGTCCCTCTTCTGGATGTGTCCTAACAACTCCAGTGCTCTGGAGGCCTCAGAACTGGATGCAGTACTCCATGTGAGGCCTCATTAGAGCAGAGTAGAGGGGACGATCACCTCCCTTACACTGCTAGCCATCCCTTTTTTGATGAAGTTTCTTAAGTGGATATAGCCAGCTGGATATATATATAAGCTGGATATAGCCAGCCTTCCATAACACATGTGCACACTGCTGAATCTCCACTTCCCTCTCTGCAGGGCTACTCTCAGTGAGTTCTTCTCCTAGCCTGTGCACAATCCTGGGGTTGCATCAATCCAGGTGCAACACCTTGCACTTGGCTTTGTTAAACCTCACTGGGTTCACATAGGCTCATTTCTTAAGCTGTCCAGGTCCAGTGCACTCAGTAAACATTCTGAGATTGTGCTCAGTCCAAATATTTATGTTGTTGATATTGCTGACTACAGCTTTCTGTCTGCGGCCATCTTGTTTACTCATTATTCAACAAATAGAACACCCTTCAAATCCATATCTCTCCAATCTAGAGATAAGAATGAGTTGTGGGATCGTATAGAAATCCAGGTAGACAGCATCATTTGTTCTTACTTTGTCCACTGATTTCATCACTCCATCAAGAACAGCCACCAGTTTGGTCAGTCATGATCTGCCTTTGGTGAAGCC
The DNA here is from genome assembly GCA_036925125.1 of Oreortyx pictus. Lineage (NCBI taxonomy): Eukaryota > Metazoa > Chordata > Aves > Galliformes > Odontophoridae > Oreortyx > Oreortyx pictus. The sequence continues at coordinate 59,396,988 of JAUPFR010000004.1, read as the reverse complement.
ATGCCTCAGATTCTCTCCGTGTCTTGCATGTACCTTCACATAGCTTCCAGGAGGTTCTGTTCCCAGGCACAGGTTTGATACTCACTGACTTATAGTCTCCCAGCTCTTTCTCTCCTTAAAAGTGGAAGTGATGTTTCTCTTTTACCAGACACAGGGGACTTCACATGGCAGTCAAGCCTTTTCAAATACTAGAGCTTCTTGGTAGCTACATAAAGCAGTTCCCTTGGGAACTAGGGATGGTTGTCATCTCTCTTCAAAAAAGCTTGTTTCCCTTCATCACTGTGTTCAGGTAGTTTGGCTATTTGTCTTTCCAACTCTTTCTACTTATGCTGCTTGCATTGGCGCAGAGGCGTTATTTTAGCTGGGACGTCAGCCACATCATTTTCTTGGAAGAGACCTCTGTAATTCTATTGGAACAGTTTTGAAGTTTTTCCCTGATACTTCCTAAAGTGACAGTGTTCTTTGGTTCTTATCTATCAGTCAAATGTAGATCTTCTCTCCTCATCAAACCTCATTTGAAGCTCTGATATTCACACCAGGCAGCTTGCAGCCCAGGACACTCTTCATCTGGAGTTACAACCCATTTAATGTCAAATGCCCAGTTTCTCAAAGATGCAAAGTGAGATTACTGAAACCAAATCCCTGAGTGTGGCACAATCATTCACCTAGTATGTTTGCCTCTTTCTTCCCAGGTCCCACTCCTCCAACTTGGAGGATAGAGCAGACTGTGCTCCCTATTCCTTCAGCATTTTTTAAAGGGAAAAATAGTTTATTTTAATACTTTGTAGTCTCCTCATTGCAGCCTCATTCCATCTTGTTTGAAAGAGCAGGAATGTGTAGTAGTTTTCTAACTTTATCAAACCTGGAAGCCTCTTCTTGATATGAATACAGAACCCTGGCAGGCAGAGAAACTCTAGATTGTTCAGATGGCAAATGGATGCCTCAGTGCCTCTCAGTGAGGAATCCCCAGCTAGTAACATCCTTTGCCTTTACTTTTTTTCTTTCTTTTTTTTTTTTTTTTTTGGTACATGTTCCAATCTGGGTGCTTGGTTGGACCAATTTAAAGCAGTTGTCCCCCTCTGGGGTATGGGCTGCTCTCCCCACCCTTTCCTTTTCCCAGTCCCAAAGCCTCATATCTGTTGCACAGGGACACATTAGGGGAAAAGGAGAACATCCTCCTCCTTCTTCAAGCAGAGGGTACTGTTTTAGAGACCACATTCATCTAGAAATCAAAACCTTTCCCTCTCCTCCTTTATTCCACTACTAGATTAAGCAGAACAAGCAAACTGTTTTCTGGAGATTTTTTAGGTGAAAAATTAATTTTTGCTTTTTGTGATAGTCTACTCATTTTTGTCTGACTTGTATGCAGAAAGTAGATTTTTTTTTTTTATTTGGTCCCATGGACACTTTCTAGCCAGCAATTTTGATGATGGGAAGTTGAAGATTTTCCTGGAAGAAACAAAAATGAAAAATATTAGCAATAGAAATTAATGATGAATATCAATGAATTTTTTGCTGACTTTTTATGTTCATCATCTGTATTGAATGTCTGCTCTAGCCAGACATTAGACAAAGGATTCTGTGAAAAAAATCTCCTTTTGTTTAATTACATAGCTATTGAATTTGATATGAATCTGTGCTGGAGTGGGAGAGCAGGAAGAGCTGGAAAGAGAAAGAAATTGAGGAGATGAGTCATAAATCTCTTAATAGAGAGGAAAAAATACCACAGTTACTTGGTTCATTTTGAGTGAATATATACAATTCTGAACTGATCTCCAAGCAAAAAGCTTAAATGATATAATTATAAATAACACAATTATTTTTTTCTTCCTTCGTTATCGTATTGTCAATGAGAACTTTGTAGGTTGCTGCATTATTTTCTAGACAGTTGTCAGGGAAAGCCATTTTACCTTATAAAGTAAGCAACGATAATGCTAAATATCCTCAGCGACAGCTATACACTGTTTATCTGTTAGAATGTATAAGCAAGATATGGACTCTTTCTATTAGAGTGCTCATAATATTTACTGCAAACTGTAGAAGGTTTGTGGGCTGGTTCGGCCCGGTTCCGCGACAGCTAAGGAGGGAGGCCCACAGGCCCACACCCCGGACAAGGGGAAGGGGGAAAGGGAAAAGGGAGATGAGCCCCGAAAAAGAAACAAAACAGTGGCAACAATCTGAGGAGGAAAAGCTAATTTACTAAATAAGATATTAGGAAGTAAAATAACACATTATAATACAATACAATTGGAACTGAGCCCAATGAATCAAACAAAATGGGCAAGAGAGAGAGTGTCCGATAAACCAAAGGCCTTACGCTAGTGTTGAAGGCGATATGGCAGCGAGCACCCACTGCTGAGTCGATCCCAGAGGAAAAAGAGAGTGTCCCGTGACCGCAGACCGTTTTTATCTTTTTTCCCTTAGAGCGGAAAACACGTAAAAATACAAAGCATCGCAAAGTCCTCTGGGGAATGTAGTTCTCCCTCTCTTCTGAAACAGGCATATCCATAACTATTGATGATCCACAGAGATGTAACATTAACTCTCTAACTCCTAATACACCACGTGTTGTTATGATGTGGAATATCAACAATACAACAAAAAATCATAAAACCAAGACACAAACATACACCGATTAGATTCTCACTTTTGAGAGTACATGATTTGTTGTGTGAGTAACTGACAAATTCTGATTTTTGTGTAGTTCATGATCCACCACAGTGGACTTCTAACAGGAGTAACAGAAATGATAAACAAAAAAATAATTTCTACGTTGAACGGTAGAATTTAATCTAAATGCATGTGTGTCTGTTGGCAGAACAAACAACAATACACTAATGGCAAAGCAAATTCATATATATCAGAGTCCACAAATGTAATTAATTTGAATTCTACTCAAACTAAAAGCAATGTTTTATTTATCAAGTTCAGAAAAGTGATATAAAATACAACTGGTACTTCAAGTAAAAATGGAAAGTCAAACTGTTCATTTTTACGTAGTTACAAAGGAATACAGTGGTGAACTACATGAGTGTGATTTCCTTTTTCACTTCCAAATATTCTGAGAAGTTTATGAGCAATTCTAAACAAAATGATATTCAAAACAATTTCAAAAACAAGTCATGTATAAAAAAAAAAGAAAAAAGGAAACAACATGATTATGCTATGATCTTCTAAGTTGTATGTACATTAAAAATGTTTTTTGAAGTCTTTTAGATATGAAACATCTCTCAATGAAACATGAATTAGTCAAATTCCACTAGGGAAATCTGAACATACTGTCTATTCTTTTTATCTCAGAAAAGCATTTTGTTATCTAGCTTTGACATATAGCAACTTCTAAAATTGTGCGTAGTGAGAGGAAGGGGAGAATGCAGCTTTTAAATATAAACATAATTTGCCTAGTTTTTTGTTACTTTTTGTTTGCTTGTAGAAAACTGTATTTGGAAAGTAAGTCAGAGTTTGTCAAGAACACTGTTATGTTCAGATGGGATTTAAAATAATTCAGAATGTGGAAACGTAACATCACAGTTATTTGGATAAGTTGAAAATTATTTTGATCTGATGCTCATGATAAGCTATTAGAAAGCCTAAAACAATGTTTAGTGGTCATCAGACATTTCTGGGCTGTTTTCAGATGTCCTCTGAGGATTGTATAGATTTACTGTTTTTTAAGACGCAGTGCAATAAAAGTGCAAGACTGTTTTCCACGGTTTAGAGAAGGCCGCAATATCTGCTTTACCACAGGATTCCAGAAGACTTTGGAAAAGAGAATTGATGTTATGTGTAATTTCTGCTGGTGCTGTGACTCTTTGAAACATACTTGTTCAAAGTAAAGTGAATGATTAAGAATTTGTTCAAAGCTGGTGTAATGCTAGGGAATGAAGACCTTCAGAAAATATTTATGCACTTCATCATGTTTTCTTCCTTCTTCTTTGTTCAAGCAATGACTGAAGCTGTATAGAATGACTGATAAATGGGGAAACTGTACATCAGTCACTACCTAAGCAGAGAAGAAAGAAGGAATAGTGCCACTACAAGCCTTGATAACTAGTATGCTTATGAAATTTGCTAATTCTAGAATTGATACATTTTTTTGGTGTAAATCTCCTGGGTGGCGAACTGTGAATAAATACTAACAAAACACATAAATGTAGAAATATTTAGAACAAACCAAAAAACACTTTGAGAGTTCAAATGAGCATTTTTTTTACATTCTCAGATTTGGTTTGTGATTTTTTTTATTTATCTTACGCTTTGGAGTCAGGTAATAGCATCCAACTGAATAGTATTTACTTTATACACTTAATTATAGTCATGAGTTTTTGTCTAGGACAATAAGGACAGAAATGTTCCATCTGTTATCTTTTCTTTGTAAGGGAAATATTTGGCATTTATGTACATTTCTTGGTTTACTGTGAAGGGGAGTGCACCTTATCAGTTTATAACAACCACTCTACTTAGAAGAATAGAAATAAAGGGAAAATTTTCCTCGTTGTCTTCTCAGTCTTACTATCAGAAGACCTCTGGAAAAAGCTCTATGCGCTGATTTTCATACCACAAAATGACTGGAAATCTTTAGGTATGGAAAGTAACTTTCCCTCAATTACAGACAAGAGAAGACAGCTATTGTTAAAATTTATAAGGCATGCGTCTTTCCAGCTGGGAAAAGTAACTAAAATTACTGTATCTGTATGTAAACTTGTAAACTCAGTCATCAACAAAAGGTTTTGCTGCTTTGTATGTCCAATCAGCCATAGTATATTGTCAGTGAATGCATGGTAATTTCTTTTGTAAAATGTTTTTTAAATTGGCAGCTTGGCATGTCTTATATGATATTGCTGTATTTCCTCCTTCCTTCCCTCCCTCCCTCTCTCCCTCTCTCCCTTCCTGTAACATAAGGGAACAGTATTTTTGGTCTCTATGGCATTGAATAACCTTCCATTTTGCTTCCTTTTTTAAGTGACTTAACAATATAAGCAAAATGGTTCTGGCTCGATTTGGCCCAGTTCTATTGAATATGACTTAATGGGGTGGGTGAATGCATGGACCCAAGCCACTATCAGTAATAATTAAAAAAATGTGGTGGCTGAATGAGGTCCCTAGTGACCGGAGGAAAGGCAAGGTTGTACTCACTTTCAATAAGAATGGGCAGCCCAGGAAACTACCAACCTGTCAGCCTCACCCTCTGTTCAGGGGAGTATTATGGAACAGACCCTCCTTGAAACTATGTTATGGTACATGGAAGACAAGGAGATGATGTGAGGCCACAGACTACCATGGCTTCACTAAGGACAAACACTGACTGATCAACCTACTGGCCTTCTATGATGGTGTAAACTGCAACAGTGGATAAGTGAGAAGCCACTGGTGTCACATGTTTGGATTACACTAAGGCCCTTGACATGGTCTCCCACAACATCCTTTTCTCTTAATTTGAGATATATGTATTTGTTGGGTGGACTGTTTGATGAAAGATAAATTGGCTGTGAGATCAGAGATCAAACCCAGAGAGAAGCTGTCAGTGGATGGATTTCGGTGTTGAGTGTGGTCCTTCAGGAAACAGTACTGGGACAGATACTCTTTAGCATCTTCATTAATGATCTCTACATTGGGACTGAGTGCACAGAAGATTTGCAGATGACATCAAACTGTCGTGGCTCTTGGCGAATTGATGCACCTCATGGATGGGATGTCATTCAGAGAGACCTAGATAGGCTCAAGCAGTGATCTCAGGAGAAGTGCATGAGATTCATAAAAGAGAAGTGCAAGGTCTTGAACATGGGTCACAGCATGCTCTGCTATCAATACAAGCTGGGAATGAAAGGATTGAGCACAACCCTTCTGAAAGGGATTTCCAGATACTGGTGAGTATTAAGCTGGACATGAGCCAGCAATATGACCTCACAGCCCAGGAAGTCAACTGTTACCCTTGGCTGCACCAAAAGAAGGTTTGACCAGCAAGTCGAGAGAGATCCTGTCCCTCTACTCTCTGCTGGTGGGAACTAAACTTGAGTGCTGAGTACAGATGTGGAGTCCTCAGTACAGAAGAGACATGGACCTGCTGGAGTGCATCTAGAGAAGGGCCGCAAAAATGGTCCAAGGGAGGGAACACATCTTGTACGAGGACAGGCTGAGAGCTGGGGCTGTGCACCTTGGAAAAGAGAAGGCTCTGGGAAGCCTTGAAAGTGATCTTTCAGTGTCTAAAAGGAGGTTATAAAAACAGATTATTTACCAGCATCTGTTGTGATATGATAAAGGGAAATTGTTCCAAAATAAAGGGGGAGAGATAATCATTAGATAGAGGAAAAGAATATTTTATGCAAAGAGTAGTGAAGCATTAGAACAGGTTGCTGAGCGAGGTGGTGGATGACTCGGCCCTGGTAACATCCAAGACCAGGTTGCACTAGACTCTCAGCACATAACTGAACTGCACGTCCCTGATCATTGCAGAAGAGTTGGGCTAGATGAACTTTAAGTATCCATTCCTACTCAAATAATTCCATGATTTGATGATTCTATTTTCTGTTAATTTTTGATTTACACCTTCTTAAGATGTTAGGAGCATCTTGGACTGTGTGTTTGTCTCTTCTGACTGCTGCTACTTCAAATCCTATTTTCTGTTTGTTCTCAGTAATTATACTAACTTAAACGTTATATAGCATTAAATTCCTGCCCTGCATTCTGAAACTTAAGGTTGTGAATTTCTGTTTTCCCCTTTGCCGTACGGTGTTTGAAACAATTAGATGTTAAACAATTTACTGAAAGCCATACTACTTCTCTGTAGTTATTGGAAATGCGCTTAAATATTGAGAGATAGAGCACATGTTAAGTAGGAAAGCAAGAGTTACTCTTCTTGTGTACTCATATTTTTTTTCTCTCCAGAAGACTGCCTAATGGCATGTAGATGGAGGTAGTATAAATCCAATGTGTCCTTGATGCAAAACATTATAGATTGATACTTTGCATCTAGATCTCTAGATCTTCAAAAATAGCTAGAATTTGCATAAGTCATTCTGGAACATGGACAGATGTTGGCTATTGCAAGAAGTGTGTCTGGGAAAATGTAGTAAGAGTATCTGGATATTCTGAACTTCAACTGATGGTAAATTGATGCCTAGAACAACTGTTCAGGTAATGTGATATGGGAGTTATGGAGAAAAAAAAGCACCACAAAAATAATAATGCATAACAAAGACAGTCTTATTGTAAAGATTTGTGCATTCTGAGAACTGAGCTAGTTTGGATTTAGAAATTTAAAACAGCATATTAAAATTAGTTTTGGAACAGGGAAGTGTAGCTTAAGCAGCTTTGGGAAAGGCTGCCTTGTGGTCTGTATCCATGTTAGAAGTTGAACATGGCTGAGCAAAACTGTCGAAAAGGGCAGTTCACTGCTAACTCTTCAGTACCAGTATGTACATAAATGCTTACCAGAAAAAATCCTTGTCACTATTTTCCTGCCAAATAAAAGGTCATGAGATCAGGACTTGGAGACTGGAATGAAATGATAGTGAAATAAATATCCTTTACATTTACGGTGCATAGATCTACAAGCAATGGTATGAAGCTTGTCTATCATAATTACATGTACTACAAGCAGATTTGCTAGGAAATGTGTCATGGCTTTTTCTCTGTGGCAAAGGGATGCTGGGATATAACTGATTCTTGTTGGTGGCTTTGCTGTTGTTTTGTTTTTGCGCTTTGTTTGATTTCTTTTTCTTTTTTTTTAATTTTTCTGTACTTTTGAGAGGATAAACCTGGTTCCAACAATAAGTAAGAAATTGCCACACAATGCTATTTTAGTTGATTAGCAAGAAAGATACACAGAAATAGTTTCCAGGACATATGTATCCACCGGCCAATAAATACAACACTCTAAATGCTGGAAAAACGCATGGTTACCATATTGTGATGAAATGAAATTGTATACCATCCTTACTTTTGGTAATTTAGACAATTTGTTCTGTAGGTAGAAAAAGACAAGGAAATGATGCTTGTTGACTTTCTATGTCAGCAAGTATGAAGCTCTCACTAATAAATGAGGAGAGAATGTCAACTATGTTGGCAGGAAATGGCCAGTCATACAACTGACAACCAAGCTTGGCAAGGAATATATGTAGTGGGTCGGTACTGCAAGCTGTTTGTAGTTAGCATTACCAAAGCTGCCAGCCAATTGCCTCATAAAGTCTGCTGGCAGTTAGTAGATTAGTAATCTAATCTGGTCTCCAATTTGTTGTTTGTTTTTACCTACTAAATACAATTTCATCTTTCCCATGACTGACTTGTGTATTATTTGAAATCTAAACACTGCATTCAAACATGAGAACACAAGAGTAGCAGAGGCATTTTAATCAAAATCAGATAGAGATGGGCATCTGGCAACATTTTTTCATGAAGTGTTCAGATTTCAAAGCAATTTTACCATGAAAGGGGAAATAATTGTAATTTCATTATGCTTCTCATAAATATCCTGAAATATTCAAACTGAGGTTTTAAAGTAGAGAAGTTTCATGTTCCAGGGATAAACTAAAGCAGTAAACTGTAGTTACAAGTGCATTGAAAAGACAAATCATAGGTTATTTGCTTGATCAAACATCAGAAATGAGTCATGTGACATGTATTTGAACAAAATTGCTTACATGCAATGTAATCATAAGTAAGACTCCATGAAATATATTCAGATAGAGCTTTTATTCCAAGCTTTTTGTTGCAACACTGTTGGTTTATGATTCAAAGATTTTCAGTGAATAGTCAATACTTTCTTATAATGTTGGCTTAATTCCAAGTAGTCTTCCTGAAATACTGACTTACTATGTCTTTGTCTAGTGAAATAAAATGAGGGCTGTCTCCTGGGAAGATAGCTAAATTGGGCAATTTTTTTTTTTCTCCAAAAGCTTATTTCTAGAAGCATGTTGCTTGCATATCCACTTAAGATTAGCTAAAGAAAAAGAATTATTTATCAAAAATACGTTTAGTTCTCAAGGCAGACTATTCAGTAGAGCAAAGCTTTGTAACTGTTTATATTTTCAGTTATAAAATTCTCCTTCCACTGCACTTCTGGTCTGATGTATGTGACCAGATGTAATTTGCTCCCATTAGCATGTAACAGCTTGGTGTTTACACCAAAGTCCAGCCGGAGTCACAGACCAGGTGCTGCATTATTGCTCTATGCAAAGTTAAGGGGACTTGATTGATTTGTAGAGCTTTATTGCCTTTTAATGTTTATGTCTTGGTGAGGAGTACGTATTCCTGTGACATGAGAGACGTAATTCCCTTTTTGTCCTGTGGTTATATTGGCCTCTTGGTTTCAGCTCAGTCAGTGTTGATAGCGCACTGGAATTTTAGTTGTTGTTTGTTGAGTGACAGGATCAAAACTGGGTCCAGGCCAGGACATTTGGCAGGAAAGAGTCTGCCTTTTATGACCCAGCGGCGGGGGGTTATGAGGAGAAAGGACAGCTAGTCTGAATTAGGGAAGGGGTTGTTCTGCACCATATGACAACATGCAGAAGGCCATTAAGTTGTGGGGAGTTGCCCAGTGAAGGCTGCTGCCAGGAAATGGGGTGGGTATCATTTGGTGGGTGGTGAGACAGCGAATTGGAGTTGCTTGGCCTGAATCACAGAACTGTAGGGGTTGGAAGGGACCTCTAGATTTCATCCAATACAATCCCTCTGCCAAAGCAGGCTCCATAGTCCAGGTTGCACATGTACGCATTCAGGTGGGTCTTGAATGTCTCCAGAAAGGGAGACTCCACCACTTCTCCGGAACTGCAGCCCGTTCCTGTGCTCTGTCACCCTCACTGTGAAGAAGTTCTTATGCACAATTTGTGCAGAACATCCTATGCTTCAGTTTTTGGCCATCTTCCCTTGTCCTGTTGCCACACACTGCAGGAAAGAGTTTGGCCTCATCCCTTTGCCTACCACACCTTGGATATTTATAGACAAGTAGCAGATCCCCTCTGAGTCTTCTTTTTTCAAGGCTGAACAAGCCCAGCTCTCTCAGCCTTTCCTTATAAGGGAGATGTTCCACACCCTTTATCATCTTTGTGGCCCTTTAATGCAAGTTCTAATGCAAGTTACAAACCAATTTTCTGATATTTTTCTCTAATTAATTAATGCCAAGTATTACATAGGTAATTCAGAATTTAAACAGTTCTTCATAATGATCAAGCAATGAGGAAATAAAAGGTTGGAGTTCGGTAAGAGAAAAGTTTGGTACTCTGATGGGAGAAGAAGATACATGCAGAAGAAATGAAGCTGACTACATTTTCTACAACTGTCACTGTGTAACATGGATTGGGACACTCTCATCTTTGGGACTCCATCCATGAGAATAATGTATGCTTGATAGAAACTACCAAGGTGTCTCCGGTTTTGTAATACTGACAGTATGGTTAAATAGGAAAAATACTGTCTGATTTTTTATTATTATTATTATTGCTATAGCTTTTATTTCTGCTACAGAATTTTTCTATTTCTGTTACAAATAAAGATTATGTACAATTCTTCTTAAAAGGGTCAGACACCTCCCTCGTTCAATGAAGCAACTGCTGCTTACGTTGCACAAGTTTTTCCACTTGTGTCTACTGCATAATACTACAAGAAAGAAAGGAATAGAAAATTAGACCTGTTTGAAAAAGCCAGAATTCCACTTTTCAGTTGCTTCCAGAGATAAATACATGAAAATTTCCACTGTATTATCCAAAATATATGTTTCCCTACAGGAATTATTCTTTTTTCCTATTATTCTTCATGGTTCAAAGATGAGAGCAATTATCATCCAAGATGAAGAGGACTTGTCCACACCACAGATTTATAACTGAGAACACATCAGATCTTTTCAACAAGAAAATACCAGAAGTGGAAACACTAACACAATGTGCCTGGACTACCTTTTCTAAACAATAAAAATCTCAACAAAAAAAAGTATGTGTTGGATTGGAGAGATGTGCTCTTTTAAACTGTTAAAAATGCATCACACAAGACTTTTGCAGTTTTGCTGGCTATGAGAGATTGCAAGTCAACACAGTTTTCTGGCTTGATGTTTGTAATCACAGATCTTTTTGAGAAATACCAGTATTTTGCCTTGAACTTTATGTGTTCATTCATAGCAAATAGCATGTGAACAATACTTGACAAACAGAAGTGTTATTGGAGGGGAAGAGAGGGAAGTGAGAAGAGACTACCGAAATGAAACTGTATTTTCTTTGCCAATTAGTGGTCTGCTTTTTGTCTACTTGAATAATAATTTCATTTGCGGTTACAGAATATTATCCAGTGTAGATATGAAACTGATATAATGTAAATCCCTGGTAGGAAAGACAATTATGAAAGCTGTTCAGCAAATATCCTTGGAAATGCAGCTTAACCACACTGTTCTACCCAGACTTTATGACTGGAGGCTAAAATGAGATTCTGGATCTGTTGAAGTGTAATAGTTCATGAAAATGAATTAGAAATTTCAAGGGAGAAGTTATGATTTTCTGCTTGATAAAGACAAGAATAGTCTAGATCTGAAAAGCATTCAGTGTTCTTCCAAGAACTTCAGGCTAACTGAAGGTGAACTGTTTAGATTTTGACTACTGTAAAGTGAAATTTGTGACATTACTCCCAAATGAAAACACAAACCTGTTTACTGTAGAAAACAGCAGGACAACAGTAACTATTTAAATCGGAAATGTGTTGAACACTCTGAGAATGATGTAAGTAGCATCAGAGACCACAGCACGCAACAGATCAACTTTGCCCTTTGAAGTATTTTTACATAATATTAACATCACTAACTTATTTTTAATGCCTATCCGAGGAAGTTAATAACATTTACATACTTGAACTAAAACTCATATGTAAAGGAATCTGTATTTCATTTTTAAAGAACTCAAATTATTCTCATACCTAGCCCAAAAGTGAAAATTGAATGCTTATGGGCTTTAGTCTTCTCAGTTTCACTTGAAAATGGCCAATCTCATAAAAAGAAGAAAAAATGGTGTGCATGTGTTTCAAAACAGTTCACATAAAGAACCTAGTGACATTCTAGGAAGAATTTCAGGGAGTGGTACAAAATATTTCCTGTTAATTGTAAGATTCTGGTCTTCTATGTAGGCATTGTATTGTCAGGTATTTGTTATTAGCTTTCCTATTAAGAGGGAGCTTGCAGATGCAAGCTCTTTTCTAACTGACAGTTGACCTATTGAACTATATTTATCTAAGAAGGGGAAATAAGATGTGAGTCTTGGTGGCTAGTTTCAGTTTTCAGACTGATTACAGTGAACAGGGCTGTACGATTTTGTCACAGTTCCACCATAACATGGAAACTGAATTCCAAGCTGGCACAGAACACATTTTGATGACGGTATGATACTGTTGAAGTAAATCCTATTGATTTTCTTTAAATCTCTTTAAAACAGAAACAAAACCAAGCATCATCATCAGCACTGCTATCACCACCGAATATTGCAGATACTGGCCTGTTTACTCATGTTCTTCAGGGGAAGCACAAGGTCCAAGTTACGTGGGTCGGCACCAGTTATTTTCTGTTTGGAATCTGATGTGGCAGAGCACTTCTCCTTAGAGGAAGCACTAGAATTTCTTTTTCAATATTACATTGCATTCTTACAGCTTACCAACAGGTTTCACAAGGTGCTTCAGTGGTAGGAAAGTAATCTTTGGACAACATGGATTGCTCCCAGCTAGGGAAAGGAAGAAATGGAGCATACTAAAATCATATACAGTGGTAATATACATATATATATTACCACTGTATATGATTATATATATACAAACTGCTTGAAATATATAATTGCATTGTTTCACCCCTTACAAAAATATTTTTAATTATTTGTTTGTCTAACGGCATAGACTCTAACTCAGTTAGCTTTGTGATATGTTCACTTCTGACAGGATTTAAATGTTTTAGGTTATATTGTCTTTATTACAACCTAGTTCAAGTACTGTGGGGATATAAATAAAATCATAATACTCTGTTCAAAGGACATGTAAAATGATTGTGTTGGTCTGTTGAGCTGTAGATCCAAAAGAGGAGGCAGGAGTTTGATATTTTCCTCTGGAAATATGTTTCCTTTTCATAGCAATAAATATATTTATTACATCCACCAGATAAGGGAATCTTGTGCAAGTGACATGGGTTAAATGAACACTCACTTGCTACAGTTTCCTCTAATTAAGAGGGAAACAGAAGGAATATTAATTGTTGATAAGGCAAATTAGACTGGAATTTAATTATAGAATGTTGGTATCTTTTTAATGACATTTAAAATTCTTTTAGTAAGAGGTTAGTTTTGCTGTTATTTTCCCCAGTCTATCACATTGGGTAAGCATTTAGTAAGTATCACATCTGTTTCCATCATTATTTTGAATATTTGGTCTTCTATTGAGTTTCTGTCTTTTTCATGGGAGAGACTGAGGAGCTGCAAAATAAAAGAATATATATTCTCAGCTTGCAGATACCTGAAGGCAATTCTGATTAGTTCTGGATTCTTCTAAACCTCCACTGTTTGAAACAGCTCAGATTTTTATTTCAACAAATTTTCAGACTCAATGAAACATCAAAAAATCAAATGAGAACACGAGAAAAACATGTGTTTTAAAAAAACATCCACGTGTGAAAATATCCAATAATGATAGTCATAATCTCCTGTAAACCTAAACTGAACTTTCAGTTTTTATTTTTCCAGTGCAATAGAATATTCAAACCCATAGTAACGAATTACCAAACAACTGAAAATTTAGTGAAACAACCTATTAGGCAAGATCAGCTCTATTAACTTAAAAATCCAAGTTTTATCAACTTCAGTTGTCAACTTTTTCTCTTCCCCCTATCTGAACTTTGAAAAGATTTAATTTTGATAACTTATTTATATCCATTCAGCACTTCTGTGTGAGTTGGTTATGCATGCCTTCTACGTCTAGCTGGTGAGGTGTAAAATTTGGACAGCTCTTTTTAGTTCTTGGAATGGAGGAAGTTAGAAATGCAACCTCTGTGCAAGAAATTAATTTGACTTCCAAATTCTTGATTTGGTTATATGTACCTTGGAGGCAATACCTGTAAAATCTGGCATTGATGTGTATGGACAAAGGATGTAAAATGTATTGATAACTCCTTCCTACTAAATTCCTTTGGATGGGTGTGCTTATTTGTATTACTTAGTCTTCTGTAAAAGATAGAGTTTACTATACAAATACCTGATCAGGTAACATTGTATTTTTTGTGAACAAAACCTGCATTATAAAAATTCCTTGCCTTACCCTTTACCTTTTCTCCCTAGAGCTTATTAGAAATATCCTAGTTATTTTATCATCTAATTTTGTCAACTAAATGGAATTTACAATTGTAGTCCTGTTGGAATTTGTGATTGAGACTTCCTTTTTGAGCTGCGAAAGTCTGGTAGTGGTTGTGCTGTAGTGTTGCCTTACCCCATGCCCATTCCATCTCTGTCCCCTCAAAAGACTGCGAAGAGCGGACAGCATAGAGAACTTTAAGAATTACTCTGATTTTGTAATATTCAAAGTCTATTGAAGCTTCTATGGAAGTATAACACTATTAAGTTGTTTACTGCAATTAAATTGTTTTTCACTTTACTCCACTCAAAACAAAGAACGTAAAAATAATGTTTTAATCACAAAGTAATGTCACGAGATATTAGAAAACTTTAGACTGTTCAACATTTTGAGCTATATAACAACTTTTTCTTCATGCTTATCAGAACTAATTTTGTTTTCTAGCACTGAATCATTTCAAATGTGGCTGTTAAAATCTGGCGTGGTAAGCAAGTGAGAACATAGTGTGACAATGGAAGTTAGAGAACAGAGAAGCTGAGTAAATTTGTTTAAAGGAAGCTTATTTGTAGATGTAAAAAACATCATGGATGCTCACTAGAGATGTATGTTTAAATCAGAACAAATTAGTCTGCTGTATCTACATTAATAGCAGAGGAAGGTTTATGTTTTCAGTATGTGTCAGGCTTAAGTTCATCTGATTGCTGGAAAGCAGGAGAGTGCTCATGGTATTATAGCAAAAGGAACTGGTTTTTTAGACTGAAACTGGATGTTTGTTGTTTGTTGTGTGTTAAAAAGAACGTAAATATTAATGAATAAGCAAAACTTTAAAATACTGGAAGAAAATAACAGCATATGAGGTACTCCCAAAATACTGCAGCGATTCATTGCATTGTTTGGCTATGTATAGTTTTAAAATTGATAAATGTGTTTGAAACCTTTAAGCTGTCTTTAGCATTAAAGCAAGAAATAATTTGATGTGCAGTTTTCAACATTTTTGTGTCTTACCTCAAACTGGAGATAGTCTAGATTTAAAATTGAATTTATTGTACTTTTTTCTCAAGAGGAGCTAGAGACATTTTGAATAAGGAAGAATATATAGATAAACAGAGAGAGAATGGAAAAAAATAAAAATGGCTTTTTATTTAAAAATTATATAAGTAGCAAAGACCTTTTACTGCTTTTGCAGATGTCAGTTCAGCACATCTTATTTTTGTGCACAAGATCTGACAATAAAAATACTAATTTTAGAACAGTCTAAAAATATCACATTAAAAGGTAGGATATTAACACAATAAAAACATCTTGCACTTCCAGCATTTGGAGTATGTTAACCTTGCAGTCTCCTTTTCTTGCGTAGGCTTCATGTTGGTTTCCCCAAACTCAGAGCTGTGTTAGAAGAGCTGCAAATTCTTTGTTACTGTAAAAATATGAATAATACTTCATACTCGTTGATTTTTTCATTACAGTTGCTGTAACTTCATTTGTCTTCAGTTTTGTTCATTTATTTGTTTTCTAATACCTAATACTGATTGGCTTTGTTCTGGATACATCATTGTTTTCCACTCTCTCTATTGTTCTATGTACACAAAATTTAACTTTAATTATTAAAAAAAGTATACATTTTAATATGAACTTTTCACAGCAGTGTGTAAATGTCCTGAGACAAAGTATATTATTATAAAAACCTTGGAGTGGAAATGCTTGGAAGTGTATTCTTATAAAATCAACCTCTGTGTAGAAATTCTTTGTAGAAAGAATATAAGACTACACAGAAGGGAGGCCTCTTACTTTCTTATCTGCATTTTGGAAATCATACCTTAGCAGCAGTGTTTCAGAGATCATATTGATTAGGAGTGTAGAAAGACCACATCTGTACTTGCTTGGTCTTCATCTCAGCTTTGCATTTTGCTGACAATCAACTCAGGGAAATTACTTACTGACTGTCATTGTTAACTGCATATAACTTTTTCTAGAGACAGCCAGGCTTTTCTTGAAGCTGATGTAGTTTGAGTGGAGCTTTGCCTTCTTTATAATTTAATCTCAGCACCTCATGTAATAGGGTACCGTTTTGTACCCACATGAAAATATTTATCATATTATCATTAATTTAACATAGGTGAAAAACACTTCCGAGGATTTGGATGTGCAGTACTGGAGTGGGGTACATCTACGCCTTTGTGACTTAAGTTTGCAGTAAGGTGCTGAGTATCCCAGCACTCACTGAAAAAACAACTTGATAAATGTGGAAGTAAGCTACAGCAATGAGGGACTGTAGAGACAGCAGAGCCCAATACTTCATCAGTACGTGGGCTCTGATTATGTGTTCAGCAGAAATGGATGATGTTAGAAAAATTCTGTAGAAAGACACTCTAGAAATACACATTAAATATTAAGAGATGTTCAAAGAAAAAGTTTTGTCTCAGTTTTGTTTGTTAATGTGTACATTGCTGCAACCAGTAGCCCATTCTGTAGTAATACGTTTAGTAATCTGTGTTGTGATCAATTCTTGAAGGTCTGGAGGTAGGACTAGAGACTAGATTATGACCTGGAACATAAATTAGTATCTCACTGCATAATTTGGGGCTGTATGTACATTCACTAAAGCCTTGTCTTGTCAGTCATTTTGACTTATTCTTGTTATGTTTGTAGTGGGTACTTTAGTTTGGAACTGGAAAATAACAGGAGAAACTTCATCTTCTAAACCCCTATGGTACTGACAAATTTGAACTATCAACTGTTCTTCAAAGACCATGTGCATCAAAGGAGTTTCTGTTGTAGCTATACAGTTTCTCATTTCATGCTGATCCCTCATAGTCATGACTAACTTATGTCCGCTGTACTTAATGCTATGCAATACTTAATTCCTCCATAGACAGAAAGAGGGGGCAAAGTGGAAATACAAGCTAAAGAGATACCAGTAGATGTTTTCACATAAATGAAATTTGTTTTTCTGAAATTACAATATTGGAACCCCTTAATGACCTCTGATTCTGTCATATCATTTGACAGATGTATATTGCTGTGATTCCTCAAGTGGTGCTCATTGTTGCACTTTCTTGTCAGCTTTAATACTGAGGAAACCGGACAGACTAAGCTGAAATTAATTCTCCTCTATAAATGTCATCATCAACGCATACTGTCATATTAACAGGTTAGACTTCTACAATGAAGATAGAATGTACAATATATTTATGCCACTTGGAAACACATATTGTTTCTTAGCGACGCAGATACTGTTATGTTTTAATTGCATAAGGCTTCTCTCTCAGCCTGGCTTTTTTCTTTCTCATTCCTCCTTTCTTCAGTTAATCAAGGACAAACAGTGCTCCATAACTTCTTATACTTTTCTTCCTAATAGGATCCATTTGGAGAGCCAAGTAAATGTTCTAGGTGAAGAAATTTTATTCTTCTTTGTCCCTGAAATGACTTTTCTCGGGGAAGAATGGCTGTTTTTATTGTTCCCTGAAGGGGACTACAGGACAGAAAAGCATAGTTGTTAAACAGAAAAGACATACATATATTGAAAACAAACCAATTAACCTCATACGTTAAATTCTCAAATTTCACCGATTTTTACAGTCTTTGCTTTTATATTTGTAGAATTTAGTTTCTTAAATTATTACATATGTTTATTAAATAAATTGTTTGGAAGTAACATTTTTTATGTCTTCTAGCTGCAACAGTGATATAAAAAATGTTTCTTTCTTGCTGCTAGGGAAAAAAGTTGTAGATTAACACAGCAGGTGCTCAGCACTATCCAACCACTTGCTAGATCTCTAACTGAGAGATAACCCTGCTAGAAAAGCAGGGTTTATCACATGTAACAGTTTATTGGGAAAGCAAACACCGTCATTTTGAATGTCTTCCCTCCTTCCTTCTTTCCTATAGTTTTAATAGCTGAGCATGACATCATATGGCATGGGATGTCTCTTTAGTCAGTTTGGGTGAGCTATCTTGTTTCGGCCCCTTCACAGTTTCTTGTGCATCTCTACCTCCCTGCTGGTAGGGCACCATAAGAAACTGAAATGTCCTCGGTTCTGCACTGGCACTGCTCTGCAACAACTAAAACTTTTGTGTGTCCTCAACATCATTTTCATCAAAACACAAAACACACACAGCAGAATGCAAATCTCTGTGCAGAAATTTGGCTCTATTCCAATGAAAACCATGACAGAATCTTACAGGCATATTTCACTTATTTCTGCATCAAGGTTAAGACACTATGTCAGAAGGTCAGGTAAGTTTCCATTGTATCCTTGAAGGTCAGTTTTTCTCTTTTTAAGAGAAAAAAAAGAAAATAAGCACATTACCTGGGTGACACCAAAGAGATGTGAAGTGGGCACCACATCTGCCTGCACTGACTTTGATAAAAATGCTTCTCTGATAAGGAATTGAAAGTTTCAGATTTTTCTACAATAACAGTCTATATATATATATATATATATATATATATATATATATATATTATCTATATATATATCAAAAGCAATGACACAATGCAACTCCATAGCATTTTGTGACAGTACTTGCTGCTTGGCTCCATCTCAGTGATGGCATATCCACTGATAAATAGGATATGAATGACTTCTCAACTCCCAATAAATCAATGTTAATCACTGAATTATTTCATAGATATACACCTTTTGGTTTTACTGCAGATGGTTGCATAATGAGAGTAATATTTGTGACTGTGTATTTAAGGCAGATGAAAATATATCCTGAAAGTCTGTGAAAATTATCAAAGACTAATAGGTGAGCAGTTCTAATGCAGCTCCCCATTCCTTAGGGTTTCACTGGACTTATCTCTGCTGGGGATTTTGCTATTCAACTTTTTGTTCTTTGGCAGTTACTAAATGTTTTAACTATGGGCAAGAGAGATAAGTATTCCCATAAAAGAGCATTTAGAAGCTTGGTGTCTCAGTGGTCAGTAATGCATAGTGCTATTTTTTTTCTTGGTTTCAGATCGCCTTGATTGAGATCATATGGCATGTACAGGACAGACAGGGTTTCAGGCCCAGCCAGAATGAGTTCACAAAAGGCAGGTCTTGCTTGACCAACCTGATCCACTTCTATGACTGAGTGACCCACCCGGTGGATGAGGGAAAAAAAATTAATGTAGTTTACCTAGATTTCAGCAAAACCTTTGACACTGTCTGCTAGTTTGCTGGAGAAGCTGGCAGCCCAAGGCATGGACAGGTAGATTCACTGGTGGATAGAAAACTGGCTAGATGCCTGGGCCCAGAGAGTGGTGGTGAACACGATTAAATCCTGATGGTAACCATTCATGAGTGATGCTCCCCAGGCATCATTGCTATTTGATGCTTTTATTGATGAGGCATGAGGGGATTGAGTGCACTCTCAGCAAGTTTGCAGATGACACCAAACTGGAACTTTTGATCTCTGTCTGAGGGCAGGAAGACCCTACAGAAAGATCTGGGCAGGCTTGTTTTATTGGTTGAGATCAGTGGGATGAAATTCAGCAGCACCAAGTGCTGGGTTCTAGCACTTTGGCCACAACCCCAGGCAATGCAACAGGCTTGGGGCAGAGTGGCTGGAAAACTGTGTGGAAGAAATGGACCTTGGAGCAGATGGCTAAAAATAAGCCAGCAGTGTGCCCAGGAGGCCCAGAAAGCCAACAAAATTCTGGCTAGTAGCAGAAATAATGCTGCCAGCAGGAGCAGGGAAGTGATTATCCCTCAGTACTCTGCTCTGGTGAGGCTACACCTTGAGTACCATGTTCAGTTTTGGGCTTTTTAGTTAAAGAAAGACACTGAGGCCCAGAAAAAGGTTCAGAGAAAGGCAGTGAAGCTGTGAGGGGTCTGGAGCACAAGTCTGATGAAGAGTAGGTGAAGAAATCTGGGTCAGTCTGGGGAAGCGGAGGCTCAAGGGAGAACTTATTGCTCTATAACTATCTGAAGGGAGCTTCAAGGCTGGGAGTCAGCCTCTTCTACGTAACTAGTGACAGGATTAGAGGGAATGGCCTCAGGTTGCACCAGGGGAGATTCAGGCTGAATATTAAGAAAATATTCTCATCTTAAAAGGGATCAGGGAGTGGAACAGGCTGCCCAGGGAGTTGGCTGAGTCATCATTCATGGAGGTGATCGAGGAATGTGTAGATATTGTAACAAGGGGCATTGTTTAGTGGGAAATGTTGGTGATAGGTGGATGGCTGGACTAGGTGATCTGAAGAGAGCTTTTCAACCTTGGTGACTCTACGATTCAGCATGGAGCATTAACGAAAAAGGTATTATGTATAACTTATTCTACATCCAACATACAACAATGGCAATTATCTTTCAAGATCAGGTTGCTAAGTATTAACAAGATTTTTGATCATAATAAACATACTATTGCAGCACAAACTACCCTGTATCTGAATCAGTTTAACCTATTTAAGATAATTCTCTGCTTTAATAGCCTTGAGAGTTTATTTGATGCATTTTCCATCCTGCAGCATGTTTCTGCCTGTAGATAGAAGGTATTCTGCCTTGAAAAATATGATTTCATTTTTAATAACATCAATTTTACAATTTCAATAGTTTTAGCTAGAATTGTGTTTTGAGGGGAGGAAGAACTAAAACAAAAGCGAATCTAACAAAAAAAATCCACAAAAAACAACTGATTGCTTCTAGCATTTGTAATTCCTGCTTAATTTATAATGTTATATGAGTAAGGACAATATTTGATATCAGGATTTACATGAGGACAGAAGAGTGAGTGACATACTTTCAGTAAAAGCCTCATTACTTGCAGATGGAATGCGTGATCATTGTGAGCTTGTAGCAGTGGCAAGTATTTTTTCATAGTGTTCTTCTGTAGGGCTGGAGAGTACATTCTATTTGATGTCTTTAGTCTCTGAACTAAAGTGTATGTACAGAATACCACTAGGGACTGTGAATATGGTTTGGTGTAAAGCTAGGAACGATAGTACATCACAGTGAGTAAATATTCTTATTTGTTTACAACCATAATGCGTAATTATTGAGCTATAAATATTTAGTGGGAATACTATTCTTAGTAGCATGACAGATTCAAAAAATATTTCAGCTGAAAATAGACTTACCAAATTAAAATTCAAGGGTACTTGTCTAAAGATACTGAAGGATCTGGTGGAAGTGCTCACCAAGTTACTTTCAATAATTTACCAGCAGATTTAGCTAACCAAGAAGCTCCCACTTAATTGGAGTTTGGCAAATGTGACTCCAAACTGCAAAAAGTATAGGAAGGAGGATTCAGGGAACTATGGGCCTGTCAGTGCACCCAGGTGGCTGAAGAGCAAAAGAGCATTCTGTTCTGTACTAAAAAGAGAATGGCCAGCAGGACTGGAGAAGAGACTGTTCCTCTGTACTAGATACTCTTCAGACCACACTTTGAATACTTTGTTCAGTTTTTGTCCCCTCAGGACCTCAGGGTATTGAGCTGCTTGAACATTTACAGGGAAGACTAATGAAGCTGATGAAGGGACTAAAAAACAAAAGCTTTGAGGAGCGGCTGACGGAATTGTTTACTCTGGATAAAAAGAAGTTGAGGGGAGATCTGATTGCTCTCCATGACTACCTGAAAGGAGGTTGCAGCAAGGACAGTGTCAGTCAATTTTCTCAGGTGACAACTTACATTATGTGAGGCAATGCCCTGAATATGCACTAGGCAAAGTTTAGACTATATGTGTGTAAGAACTTATTTGTGGAAAGGGAGGTTTGGCTCACTAGGGAAGAGATGGAGTCACAGAATCCCAGTACCATGGGAATTGGAAAGGATCTCTGGAGCTCATGTATTACAACCCTCTTGCTAAAGCATGCTTCCCAGAGTAGGTTGCACAGGAAAGCATCTGAGCAGGTTTTGACTCTCTCCAGAGGAGATTCCTCAAACTCTCTGGGCAGTCCATTTCTGTTCCTTGTTAACCTCAAAGTCTTTTTCTCATGTTCAGATGGAAATTCCAATGATCCAGTTTGGTCCCACTGCTTCTCGTCCTGTTTCTGAACACCACTGAAACAAACATGTCGCTGGTTCCCATCTTCCCATCTGCCCTTTAGATATTTACAAGCATTTATAACATCACCTCTATGTCTTCTCCAGGCTAAACTGTCCCAGGTCTGTCAACCTTTTCTCATAAGAGAGGTGCTCTAGGCCCCTAATAATTTTTGTCTCTCCCTGATGAACTCTTTCTAGAAGACCGCTGTCTTTCTTGAACTGGGGAGCCTGCAACTGGGCACAATAGTACAGATACGGCTACAACAAAGGCAGAGGGAGAGGATCATTTTTCTCGATGTGTCACCCATGCTCTATTTAGTCTACTTCAGGATACCATTGGCCTTCTGGACACAGTGCTCTCTCATGTGCAATCTGTTGTCATTATGATATTTAAGTTCTTCACTGCAGAATAAATTTCCAGCAGATCAGTCCCAAACATCTACAGATCCGTATGGTTAGTCTTCCCCAGGTATAGGATCCTACACTTGTAGAATCATAGAATCATAGAATTCTTAGAAGGAAGGGACTTTTAAAAGTCATCTAGTTCAACTCTCCTACAATTAGAAGGGACATCAAATGCTAGATCAGGTTGCCCGGGGTCTGAACCAGTCTAATCTTGGAAGTCTCCTGGAATGGGGCATCCATCACATCTCTGGGTAACCTTTCCCACTGCCTCACCACCCTCACTGTAAAAGACTTTTTCCTTGTATTCAACCTAAATCTACCCTCTTTAAGCTTGAAGCCATTTCCCCTTTTTCTAACACTACAGACCCCACTAAAGAGTTCTCTTCTCTCTTCTAGCACCCTTTCAGATTTTGAAAAGCCACTATCAGGTCCTCCTGGATCCTTCTCTTCTCCAGGCTGAAGAGTCTCAGCTCTCAGCCTGAGCTTGGAGGAGAGGTGTTCCATCCCTCGGGTCACTTTGTGGCCCTCTTCTGAACGTGCTCCAGTACTATGAACAGATAATATGGGTCTTCATATGATTACTTGAATAGCACAAATCATCCAGAAACCTTCCATTTTCCTGACATCTCACAATTACTTGGTTTATACTTAAAAATACAAAAAAAGTTGCAAGTATTTAGAGCACAAAAAAAGCACCCCAGAATGTATAAGATGAACTAAAATTTAAGTAACATGACTTCTATTCTACTCCTGTGTCCTTAATTCCTGGCTTAACCTCCCTCATACCAGGTGGACCCAGACAAAGTACTTTCCAATTCCGGTCCCAAAGAATAGTTAAGATTAGTGAAACAAACACTTGCTGATATCTAACTGAAGCCTCATTTCACCACAAAAATGATCCACTCTATGATCTTAATCTTTCTACTTCAGGCATCTTGAAGATACAACATACTCGCAAGAGAGTTAAAATAATAAAAAAATCATGATCTCAGCATTGTTATCTGTACCACCTTTATCCTTTCCTCTAAACTGATGCGGACACAATTGGTAAGAGAATCCTATAGAACAGATGGCATGAACTCAGTTCTGCAAGTAGTCAAATATTTATAATCAGAACAAGATTAAAGAGTCTTCACACCATGCTGACAAGCAACACAAACAATTGTAACAGCCTCAGATTATAGGGTGGTGAGAGGGTGGGAACCAGCAGTCAGGCAGTAGGGAACTACTTCAGGTTCATGAGAAACATCCATGTACTCACAAAGAAGAGCTGCAGCAGGTGAGTGAACAGGGCAATACTCACAGCTGGCATAAAAATAAAACTTACCCTCAACAGCTACCATCAAACATGATTAGCTGTGGGAGAGGGAAAACAGAAAATAAAGTCAGTGGGCTATATGGAGCAGCCAAATCCCCACTAAGTCTCAAAAGCCTCTAGGTTAGTTCAGAATACAATTTTTCAAGGGAAAAAAAAAGTGTTTGTACTTTGTTACTCTGAAAGCTGGTTCATTTCATTTCATAAGAGTTTATTTGATATATCTGCAAGAAAGATGAGTACTCTGTAACTGTTACTAGCTCAAAAAATGTAGAAGTTGAAAAAGTCAATCCCAACAACTGATGTTCAGCTGTGCTTTTCAAATACGGGCATAATAGAACATGTTAATTGAAAAGAAAGATAAATTACTCTAAAAACGGCCCTTTTAGACAAGTTTTCACAAGAACATGATTATCCTGATGCCTGTTTGATGCAAAGAGTAGCCCTTAATATGGTCTGTATGGAGATGAATGACACTGAGCTGAACGGAAGCAGCAGAAGAAGGTTAAGTTCAATAAAGATTGTCAAGATGATCCTAAATGTTTAACAAACTCAATTTTTAATGTTTATTATAAAATGCAGTTATCATGCTGAAATCACTCTTACATAGAATAAATTGCTCTGTTGAAATACAGAAAGAGATAAAAGGTTTTACTAGTCTTCAGTCTTAATACTTTCTTGACTATGCACTGCTCTGCAAGTTACTCAACATGCATATCCCATCTGTGGCACTATCTATGACAAAAATAAAACAATTGCAAAACAGTAATAACGAAAGAAGAGAATACACAAACAAAAAAGGGATTCTTTCTCATACATATTTATACTGAACAAGGGGCCCTGACATTAACTTTGAAATCAATAGTACCAAGGCATTTTAAAAAAGGAGTCATTTAGGTGAATTGGTACTATCTTATACCTGAAGTTACGAGCAAGCAGTTCTAAATAAGTGCTTTTACCTTTAAGGAGGTCAGGTATCCCCTTTGTTTCAGTATATGAAATAGAAAAAAAATCAAAACTGTTACTACAAAGCAACAAATCCGCTATTTTGGGACCAAAGGCCACTCTCAACAATCCACCCAATATGTAACTGCGCAACTGTAATTGTGTTCTATTTTGTAAGTTATACAAGGATTGAGAATGTCTTACAAGATAACATATAACATTTAAGCGTTCAGTATTTTCTTTCACACAGAAGTAGAGAATATTCAGACAACATCAGTCTGAATAAACTGTGAGAGAAGCTTGCTCTCATTGAGCCTCATGAGGTTCCTCACTCCTGTATCATCCAGCCTGCCCAGGTTTTGCTGAATTACAGCACAGCCTTCTGATATGTCAGACATTCCTCCCACCTTTGTGTGATCAGTAAACTTGCTGAGGATGTACGCTATCACTTAGTCACTGGAGAAGTTGTTTAACAGGACTGCACTCAGTACTGACTGATAGCTACAGACCTCCAACTAGAATCTGTGTAGATCACAGCTTTCTGAGCTCTGTCAGTCATTCAGTTCTCAGTCCATCTCATTGTCCACCCATCTATCCTACATTGCCTAAGTTTACCTCGAAGCCTTTCCACTTCCACTAAAAGGACACCAGTTGCAGTCTGGGAAATTAGAGTTCTGAATTACCATTTGAATTTGGACTTCAATTCTGTCAGCAGCCCTGTATTAGACAGAGTAGCTTATCAGCCCCATAGTCATTCAAAAGCCTATTAGCCATCTGCTCCTCTCTTACTTTTACTAATTTCCACAGGGTATTAGGTACTTTGAAGAAAAGAGTGACTTTCCACGACAACTGACTGATGAGTGCTTAGGCAGGTCTCCTACAACAGGTGTGCTACAGGCTTAAAAATAAACTGGGGCTCTGTGTCCTTCATTTTATGATGCTGGTGGTGTGGCCAGGAGTGTGCTCTCCCTTACAGAGAATATTTCTCTGAACAATATTTATCTACTGTGAGAAGCTTGGGAGATATTGATATTGTTCAATCAATCTCAGACAACCTTATGTTAATAATTTTACTCCTTTTGAAGAATAAACACTGGATTTTTTTAGGGAAAATCCTAAAGTTAACCAACTGCACAGTTAATGTTTGATTTTTTTGGACGAAGTATGGGATGGGAAATTACCTATATTCAGAAGTTGTGGTAATATGGACTAGGTTAAAAATATAATAAAAGCATGCTTTGGGAAATATAAACTATTTTAACAGCAGTGTTGTTATTTCACATTAATGTGCCAAATAAAATAAAAGAAAATAAAAAAATAATAAAAAAACAAACAAAAAAACTCTGACATGATTGAATGAAGTTTTCTGATAAGTTTTCACATAGCTGTTCAGACTGAGATGGCAACAGAGCTTCTTTTGTTCAGAGTTGTAGTAAAGTTTTGAAGAAGTCCTCATATTGTAATGTTTTAGGTGGGATAATATTTTGGTCCATGGTCAGAAAAGTTATTAGCCGCTAAACTGGGTGACCAGTGCCCACCCTCACTGATCATACCTTGACCTCTTGTGGGACTAAAAAGCAGTGATTAGATCACTGAAAAATTCTGAAGTATGTGTGACATGATAATCACCAGTTCAAGGGACATAAATAAGTCTAATCAGAACTCTTAACGTAGATGCTACAGGCTCAGCACCAGCTGCCACTGATCCTTTGGTGTTACGCTGGTTCACCTGAACCACCTGTGCAGATCAGTACTGCTATGGTAGATGCTGCCACAGCAAAGCAAGAAGAGCCTTAAAGGACTTCACTGAATTTCTATCGAATAAGCCAGTTTTAGCCATATTCTAGTATTCTTGTTCGTAGAGCATTTCAAGAGAGAAGAAGAAACCCAAGAGTCATATGGCGACATAGTGTGGTTATGATCAGTCTGTATGTGTGAAAGCAGGATTAGTTCAATTGGAATGGGATGAAGTTACACAAGATGGAACTATAGGCAGTTTGATTTGTTCATATCTGAAATTCAAAGCAAACTGAGGAGAAAACAAATAAAACAGATCACTGAACTTAGAGTAAACCCTTGCAAATGAGATTCATAGGGCTCTAAATCAGCTGATGACGACTTTAAATATGTGAATGAACTTTTAAATGTAGGTGCAGCTCTGCCCATTTCAAAGCATGCAGTGTTACTGGCTAGCAAATATTTTGTACAGTGAACTCTACAAATTAATTTGCTAACAAGTCAGTGTTCATATTTCTCAAGACACAGTTGGTAACTCCTTTTTGGTTAGCGGCTGGATCACTTTCCAATGAAATAGAGCAAGAATAAGGTTAGTGACATGATTGTGTGAACAGTCTGTGGCTGTTTAATTAAATAGGATTTTGTGCAGATATTTTGTCACAAGACTGTTGAAACTTGCTAAGTAAATAATCTTGGAAGTAGCATAATAACTTGGGAAATTGTAGTCTTTGATATTTGAGATTTTATGTACTTTGAACTTTTTCCTCAAGTCACTGCAATACTACTGTTAATGTCACAGGGTAGAGTGGAAGATTACTCTTGAATCAGGAAGTATTTACACCCCAAACTTCCTAGCTTTTCATGTGTCTTCTAAGTTTACTAATCCTCCTTCGAAAAGGAGTTTTAACAGTTTGTTGAACTACCAAGAATAGTAAACGCTTTATTTCTGCCTACTTTCAGCTTAGATTCCTGTTTTTTTTTTTTCTCTCTCTCTGTCTCTCTCTCTCTCTTTTTTTTTTTTCCTCATCATTTTAATCCCAGTTGAAAGGTATATTTTCTCCTGTCCTCTGGAATATTATTGGCAGTATGAATTACTGTCCTGCTTCCATCTGAAATGTTTTGGCTTTGTGAGAAAAACAACTATTGATATTTTGATGACATACCAGTGTTTATGGTTGTTGCTGAGCAGTGCCATACAGAGCCAAGGACATTTCAGTTTCTCAGCTTCTCATACTGTCCTGACAGTGCGGGGGACAGAGTGTCGGTACAAGGAGTTGACAGGATCAGTACTAACTAAACTGGCTGAAGGGGTATTTCATAACATGTGACAGCATGTGGAAAAAAAGCTTGAAAAATGGGAAGTTTGTCAGGCAGCCTGCCACTGCCTGGAGATTTTATGGACATTGATTGACAGGTGTTGAGCAATTGCATGATTTGTTTTGTGTATATATTATATTACCACAACTATTATTACTATTATTACTCTTACTCTTACTATTATTGTTATTATTATTATTATTATTATTTTAATCACTCTTCTTTTTTCCTGTCTTAGTAAGTAGTTTTTATTACAACTTGTGAGCTCTAATTTTTTTTTTTCAAGTACCCCATTCCCACTGCCAAGAAGGAAGAGTGAGCAAGCACAACAATTAACATTAGCTACAAATTTCATCTTTCTCTGCTAACTTTTCTCATCTTCTTGAAGTTCGTTCTTTTATACCACCATTGCCATGATGCTTGAGCTTTTCACAGTAAATTCTATGAGAATTTCAGAAACATGGTTATGAGATTTGGCAAACATTGTTTCCATGTGTGAAATGGGGAAATGACTTCTGAATGCAGAGTTTCTGAAGTCTTCTGCTTTCCAAAGGTAACCAAGTTAACCTGAGTACCCTTCAGAGAAGTTTTGCTTTCTATTAATTTCTATTTAATTTGTTATCTCAGAAGATTGATGCATACAGTAATACTCAAGTTTTTTTTTTTTTTTTTTAAATAAAAGTTCCTGGAATACGTCTAGAATATGATAAGCTTTTCTTCAAGGGATTGATTTGTTTAATCTGTATTAGGAAAGGGTATGAAGATTTAGGAAGAGGATGCCAAATGTTTTTTATTTTTTATTTACTATTGTAAAACTAATACAAATGGGCTTTCAGAATGTTATTAAGTACAGGAGTATATCTGGAGTTATTTTCTCTGATTCCAGATTTAGAGGTTAATCATATTCTGTCCAGGGACGCACGTAGAACACAATTCAGCAAAATTCTTGTTTTGAGAGCAGGGAGATTCAATAATGAGAGCATTATTATAAGGAGATGTTTAAGATATTTTTAAATTCCTATGTTCCTTCCTAAGTGTATCTTTCTCTTTTAGATTATGTCCCGCTAGAGTAAAAGATCTACTTGTGTGCAGCTCAGAGCAAATAAATGACTGTTATCTAGAGTGGTTCAATGGGCAGCAGTCTTGAAATAGATTCTCTTGTAATTTTCTGTTTCGCAACATTCAAGTCTGCCTTCACGGTACAAAGAATTATATCTCTTGATCAGGAAAAAAAATCATGCTGATGTTGGGGACAGAAGTGACATGCATTCACAGACATATTCATCAAGCTGTACCAAAAAAAACTAGAAATGTTGTCTGTGATAACTGCTGCTGACTAGGAGTAACTCATCTAAATTGGATAACATATATATATTTATTTTCTGCTTTAGAATATTAGCGTATCAGTTTCAAGGTCATAAATAGATCTAAGGCTGTTGCTTTCATTGGAATTCGCCTGTGTTTTCCTGCTTGTCTTGTTTTAGCATTGATAGAGTTCATTTTCTTTGTAGAGTTCTGTATGCTGCTATGTTTTGGATTATTTTATGAAAATGATGTTGAGAACACCCCAACATTTCAGTTGTTAATAGGTAATGCTTACATTGAGGCAAGAAAGTTTCTGTTTTTCAGATTGCCTTGCCAGCAGGGAGGTACAGGTGTACATGAAGTTGGGAGGTGACAGAACCAGGACAGCTGACCCAAACAGGCTAGTACACCGTATACTGTAAAGCCTCATTCTTAGTAATAAAACTGGGTTATAGAAGAAGGAAGTGGGCAATATTTAGAGAGACAGTGCTGGTCTTCCCAAGATACAATTATGTGTAATTAGACCTGTTTTCTTGGAACTGGATGAACATCTGTCTGCTGATGAAAGTATCACAGAGTCACAGAATCACAGAATTGAGGCCTCTAGAGATCATCTAGTCCAACCCTCCTGCCCATGTACGTTTCCTAGACCAGGTTGCACAGGTAAGTGTCCAGGTGGGTCCTGAATGTCTCCAAAGAAAGAGACTCCACCACCTCTCTGTGCAGCCTGTTCCAGTGCTCCATCATTGCACTGTGGAGAAGTTCCCATGCACATTTGTGCAGAACTTTCTATGCTTCAGTTTGTGGTCATTTCCCCTCGTCCTACCACCACACACTGCTGAAAAGAGTCCAACTTCATCCCTTTGACTACCATGCCTTAGATATTTATAGACATGGAACAGATCCCCTCTGAGTCTTCTTTTTTTAAGGCTGAACAGACCCAGGTCTCTCAGCCTTTCCACGTAAGGGAGGTGTTTCACTCCCTTTATCATCTTTGTAGTCCTCTGCTGGACTCTTTCAAGGAGATACCAGTCTTTTTTTGTACTGGGGAGCCTAGAACTGGACACACTACTCCAGGTAAGGCCTCACCAGGCAGAGTAGAGGGGATGGATCATCTTCCTGCTGGCCATGCTCTTCTTAATGCACACCAGGATACCACTGACCTTCTTGGCCACCAGGACACACTACTGTCTAATGGCCAACCTGTCGTCCACCAGGACTCCCAGGTCCCTCTCCACAGGGTTTCTCTCCAGCGGGTCATCCCCCAAGCTGTACAGGTGCATGTAGTTATTCCTCCCTAGATGCAAGACTCCACACTCGTTCTTGTTAAGCTTCATCTGGATCCTCTCTGGTACTGAGCTGCCTTCTGTGTCAAATCACAAAAAACCCTTTTCCCTTCTTCCCTTCTTCTTCCCTTCTTCCCTTCTTCTTCCCTTCTTCCCTTCTTTCTTCCCTTCTTCCCTTCTTCCCTTCTTCTTCCCTTCTTCTTCCCTTCTTCCCTTCTTCTTCCCTTCTTCCCTTCTTCTTCCCTTCTTCCCTTCTTTCTTCCCTTCTTCCCTTCTTCCCTTCTTCTTCCCTTCTTCCCTTCTTCCCTTCTTCCCTTCTTCTTCCCTTCTTCCCTTCTTCTTCTTCCCTTCTTCCCTTCTTCCCTTCTTCCCTTCTTCCCTTCTTCCCTTCTTCCCTTCTTCCCTTCTTCCCTTCTTCCCTTCTTCCCTTCTTCCCTTCTTCCCTTCTTCCCTTCTTCCCTTCTTCCCTTCTTCCCTTCTTCCCTTCTTCCCTTCTTCCCTTCTTCCCTTCTTCCCTTCTTCCCTTCTTCCCTTCTTCCCTTCTTCCCTTCTTCCCTTCTTCCCTTCTTCCCTTCTTCCCTTCTTCCCTTCCCTTCCCTTCCCTTCCCTTCCCTTCCCTTCCCTTCCCTTCCCTTCCCTTCCCTTCCCTTCCCTTCCCTTCCCTTCCCTTCCCTTCCCTTCCCTTCCCTTCCCTTCCCTTCCCTTCCCTTCCCTTACCTTCCCTTCCCTTCCCTTCCCTTCCCTTCCCTTCTCCCCTTCTCCCCTTCTCCCCTTCCCCCCTTCCCTTCCCTTCCCTTCCCTTCCCTTCCCTTCCCTTCCCTTCCCTTCCCTTCCCTTCCCTTCCCTTCCCTTCCCTTCCCTTCCCTTCCCTTCCCTTCCCTTCCCTTCCCTTCCCTTCCCTTCCCTTCCCTTCCCTTCCCTTCCCTTCCCTTCCCTTCCCTTCCCTTCCCTTCCCTTCCCTTCCCTTCCCTTCCCTTCCCTTCCCTTCCCTTCCCTTCCCTTCCCTTCCCTTCCCTTCCCTTCCCTTCCCTTCCCTTCCCTTCCCTTCCCTTCCCTTCCCTTCCCTTCCCTTCCCTTCCCTTCCCTTCCCTTCCCTTCCCTTCCCTTCCCTTCCCTTCCCTTCCCTTCCCTTCCTTCTTCCCTTCTTCCCTTCTTCCCCTCCCTTCCCTATCTCACAAGTGTCCTGCAGTAATGGACTATGTCAGAAGAGAATGTTAAATTAGGGTTCCTTCTTTCCTTTGACCGTAGTCTCTTTGTAGAATTCTTCCTTTGAATATTACCTTATAGAAACTGCTATTTCTTTAGTATGAAATGAAGTGTATGAAATGAAAGAATTATGAAAATGTACTCTCTTATTTCATAAGAGAAGCACGTATTTACTTTTGGGAAATGTGTAATGTTGACTTGCCAGTGTATCACCTGATTTAGAACCTGTGAAGCACTTTGATGTTCAGCAGTGGCTGGATGTTTTGTGGGATCCACTGTAACCAAAAGAAATAGTTAAAAAGACTAGAACACTAAATTAGATCCACTAAAAGCCCCAGCATATCAGCAGGTTATTTTACTGATTTCTTTGGGGAATGACATTTTGTGAATAATCATTCTCCTTTTTATCTCCAGCCTGCATAAAGGCAGAGCAAGTTAGTCTCTGTCCAGCATTTGAACAAGAGTAAAATTGTAAAAGCTTGCAATATACACTGCAAACTTAACCTTTAGTGTCAATGACAAGGCCTTTTTCTAAAGATATTCTTGTTACCTCTACTTATCTGAATGCGCTAGCAGCTGACTCATGGAGAAATACTTACTGTCAACTGTAAAGTACTGTCAGACTAAGGATTTTCTGCCTGAAGGCAAAGGTCATAAGAAGGTCTATGAACCCTGAAATCTCTTTTTCTTGCCTCAAAATAGAAAGTCACAGGAATATTGAGCTTGAATTCTTGATCAGATTTCATTCTCTATTGAACAGAATTTAATTGCAAATTAGAATCTTTCTACAATGTTAAAACAAAGCTACGCAAGGAAACTAAGACTAAAAATAGTGTATTCTGAATATTGTTGACACTTTAGGTGGGGTTAAATTATTTAATTGAGAGACAGGTAAGAAAAAATCATAAAAGTACCTAGGAATGGAAACTTATGTAAATATTCTTGTTTATAACAGATGAAGATACTTCCTCAGCTGATTTATTTAAAATGCATGAGTAGTCCTTAGAGTGGAAACAGGAACCAGGAATCCATATCTTCAAGAAGCATAAATTATAACCTCCACATACATTCCTGCCTATCTGGATAAATCTTGTATTCTCTTTTGAAAATACTCTAAAATGCCATTTCAGATGGGCACATTTGTAACTGATTTATGTTGAAGAGGTTTTAAGGTTCTCTATCTATGTGTCCCTGGAGCTGAGTTCCCAGACTGGAAAACATATGTTCGCTCTTTCTGACAATATTAAATTTAAGGCAAACTGTGACTTTTCAGTGCTGAGCAGCAAGCTTAGAGAGTAGCATTTCTCTGACTGCTTACTCTGGTGATATTCAGTGAGTAATCAGTCTCTTCCCTAGACACAGTGTGTGTGTGTGGTATGTAGTACTACAAACTTTTAGCTGTTTCTCTTTCTGTCTCTTGTATCAAATTGAAGCTCAAAGATGTAACATGGAACAGAGTTTGATCTGTTTGGAACTCAGTAGAAACCATGAAGTTGAATGCAATGAATACACCCCTTTCTTTCCCCAAAACTTACTTCTCATGTCAGTAAAAATCCTGAAATTCAGAGCACAGCTGAAACTTGCAGAAGACAGATACTATTTAATACTTCTTGTACATACTCCAAGTACTTCATGCTTAGTAACACCACAAGTTTTCTTTTCTAGTCAACAAGACCATCTAACCACTTCATAGACTAGATCGAAATAGGCACATTTATACATCTAGCCACGTATTGTTCTGCTTATAATACTATTTCTGTTTTATCTATCAGACTACACATTCAGACATTCCTCAGAACTCAGTGTAAGAAAGAATGGATCAGTAAATCTTATAAACATGAATAACTCCTTCCAGAATCAAACCTTTGGATCTTTCCTCATACTATATGGGTTTTGGCTCCTATCCGTATACTTTCATCCTACGCATTGAACTGGTTGGAATTTTGAGGGAGTGATCCTAAGAAAACATTCCATTTGAAAACTGTCTTGATTTCCTTTGATTTTTCACTGACAGGTGTTTGCTAAAATGTGTTGGGTCTTTGAAATAGGCTGGTTTTGAGATTAATTTCATCAGAAAATAAAAGATTTGCACTAGAAAAACTCTTAACTTTTGCCGCACAATGTTATACTTACAGTCAAGTCTCTTACTCATGTTAATATTGAGGATTTTTTTTCAGCATTGAAAGTAGTTAGTCAAATCTTTAAAGTCTTTGTAATTAAATGTTACCGTAAAAACTATATTTTCCTCAGGATATTTGGACTGAAAATCCAGGTTATGCTTTGGTTTCAAGGAATATTTAACTATGTGTTTTTTTCACTGTAAAGAATATCTTTCAGAAGCATGGATTTTTTACTCACTGTTTGAAAAGAATTGTAATCAGATACTTGTAATAGAAACACTGCATTGCAACACAAGGAGCAAGTGAGATTTGTGTATCTATTTATATTTTTAAAAAGTGTTTTGTAAAATCTTGTTCCAAATCTCAAGAAGCTCACTGAAAAAAAAATCTGTGGAGTAAGATTTACTTATGGAGACCACAGTACAAGCTACAGTTATGCTTCTTTGTCAGTAAATGTTCAATTCCTTGTTTCCACCACGATATTTCAAAAGAAAAAAGAAAAAGCACAAATAAAACTTGAAATAATAAAAAATATCTTTTGAACAAGGATTTACTCAGTTATTTCTGTGTTTCAGGACATCTTTATCTCCTTACATAAGGAAGATATTACTGCCTGGTATTAACTCCAAATGAAATACCAAATTCATCTTATCTGGATTGAAATTCTTAGCTGAGGCTCTCAGTTTAAGAGCAGGTCTGCTTGGGTCCCTTGAGATAGACAACAGAAATGATTCAGCTCTGGAGTGAAAAGTTCCATTAGGAGATGCTTTCTTGTCTACTTGGGCTATACTTAGAGGTTAGGTCAAAGTTGTGTTGAGATACTGAATCAAAAAAGCCAACTGGTGATTGTGTGAATCTGTGCAAGTGTATTTGCTTCATGATTTTTGAGTCAGTGATGTTTATTATGTAAGAGTCTATGATGTGAAACATAATTGAGCTCAAAAATTGCTGTCTGGATCTGAAGCATATACTCTGGGAAGTATGAAGCATGTAACAACAGCATACAGTACAATTGCAAAATGATAATTGTAAGATTTTTCTTAAACTTTTGTTCTCAGAGTTACTCTTTTTTTAAAAATTTTTTTTCCTTTTTGCTTTTATTCAGATATGTAACTAATCTCGCAGTTCATGTTTCAGATTTTCAGCAGCTATCTTTCTCACTTTTAAGAATCCATTTTTTTTTTTTTTTTTTTGCTCACCATCATGGAAGCCTCTTTGAGTAGGATCTGACTTAGACTATGAGAATAATTTCTTTTACCAAAACATATGATGCTAAGTGTATGTTTAACATCTGGAATGTTCATAAAAAAAAAGCTGAACATCATGGTCAAACAGCTTATTTGAATATCAGGCATTTTCAAGTCATCAAGTTACTTCATTTCTACCTGTTACTTTGTAATAACAGACCTACATCTACATACAGCAAATGTTTCCACAGGGCTAAGAGACAGCTGGTGTATAAAATAATGGACTCAATATAACAGCAGGAAAATCTAAATAAGCTTTTTGCATTTGAGTTCTTTAGTCTTAAGTACACATTACTGGGAAAGATATTAGTGCAAAACATAGGTGTACTGAATTGTCAGAGCAGAAGTTTTCACTTAAAATGTCCAGAATGAGTTATTACCAATGGTGTAATATAAAGTCTGATGCTTGAATCAGTTTTGGTAGAAGGACAGAGGAATAAAGTAAATGAGAATTTCAAAAAGGGCTTCAAAAGGTATCTGTGGATCTACAGATCATAACATCTTACTTCTATTTTGGTTATATTGTTAGAAACTGTAAGAAAGAATATGGTTCATTTAGGTACTGGAAAAATTGGTGTTAAATACTAGGCTTGTATGTCAAGTTGTAATTCTGCTGGGGAACTGAAGGTCACTTCAGCAAACATTGATGATGGAGGCTGATGGAACACTGATTTGCAGGGAAACAGTGTTTACTTGCAGAGTAAAGCCCTTGGAATGTTTTCACAGGGAATACACACTGTCAATGGAGTTGTTCTCTGATTGCTCCTGAAGTACCAGAGCTGTTTGATGCTGCTCATCAGAAAACATTGAGAAATGGTGTGAACAGCAAGATGGCAAGTCTTTCAAACTAGAGAACTCCTCATGGTGTATAAGAGCTGCATGAGGTTGTCAATGAACAAATAATGTAATAAACTGCCATAATACTTAATAACAACCAACATAAAGTAACACAAGTAGCAAAACAGAATCACAGAACTACTAGAGTTGGAAGGGACTTCTGGAGCTCACCTAATCCAACCCTTCTGTTAAAGCAAATTCACTGGAGCAGGTTATAATAACAGGCTTGAAAGTAGTGGTGCCTTACTCCCAGTTCAGTCTTCTGTTGCTATAAAGAGCATACTGGAAGTGCTGTAAATGGGGAGGATATTATGGGTACAGAATAATAACCACTGACGTTTTTCCATGTAAACTCATTTGTTGTTATGTATTGTAGTTATTGCAAGGGAAAAATGAGGCAATATTTATAGTTTTTTAATTTTTTTAACGTTTTATTTTGAAATGATTATTACAATTAGTAGAAAACTGAGCTGGGGAGTGCATTAAGACTAGTATGTCAGTTTCAGATAATTACTAATTCAAGACCTGTATTACTTATATCTGTGTTAAGAAGTCAAAAATGACAACTCAGAGTTTCTGGCTTGTTTTGTTGTAGATTTTTTAATCTATAGTGACTGACCAGTATGATTATTTTTACTCTTATGAATAAAAGGATTTCAGTGTAGTTTGTCAAACAGTATTTAGTATATCTCATGGGAACACTCCCTTAAGTGTCTGGAAGTTCTATTCCAACCTCTGCCAATGACCCTAGGGAACTAGTCTCATTCTACATATGAAGACTGCTTAAATTTTGTAAATATTTGAATGAAACTCACAATAAGCACTATATTTTTCTATAAATAATTCCTCTTTCTTTTATTTTGTG
Organism: Oreortyx pictus; assembly: GCA_036925125.1. Classification (NCBI taxonomy): domain Eukaryota; kingdom Metazoa; phylum Chordata; class Aves; order Galliformes; family Odontophoridae; genus Oreortyx; species Oreortyx pictus. The sequence continues at coordinate 59,360,137 of JAUPFR010000004.1, read as the reverse complement.
TTTATGGATTTTTTTATGACCACTGCTTTTTATATATTCCATAAAATGTTTGAAATATATGCTGTCAGTGAAAGAAGCTCTGGTTAGAATTTTCAACATTACCCTTACAAAACCTCTACTGTTATTTTTTTTTAAGTAATTCAGGGGCCATCATGTCTTTCAAAAGGATTTAAAGAATAAGAAAACTGTCCCATATTTTGAAAGAAATATCAATTAAATATGTTCTTAATGTTATCAAAATATGAGTTTGAAGTGAAAGTAGCATATGGTTGAATGATAAACGTTGTAGCAATTATTATGGCAGCATCTTGTAGAAAATAATAGGCAGAAAGCGGAGATAAAGGATCATCTTTGTACTTATACTAAAAATACACAATGTGATTTTTCTCAGGAAAGTCCACTGACTTACATCTATAGGTTTCCACTACCTGCTGCACAGTGGTGTTAGTTGTTTTTACTATAATGCTTGTTTTTTCAGCTGGAGTGCAAACTTGAAACCAGGCACTGAGAGTCATTGTCAAGTTGTGAGAAGGATCTGCCTATCCCCATGCCATCACTGGAAGCAAGAGGGAAATAGAACATACTTTTTACCTCATATGCATATTTTCTTTTCCTTTTGGGGTTGAGGGTGGGATAAGTGGGAGGAAAATGGCAGAGGGAATAGATTGCTTGTCTCACTCAGCACTGCAAAGATGAGGAATGGAAAACATGATATCCATTACGTTTGTCACAGGACAGGAATGAAGTGCATGGCTGACAGAATGGCTCTAGCCTAGGAGGGACAAAGACTGCTTTAGCAGGCATTTTGCATGTTTATTCTGACTGAACAACCTCTAAGAATTTTACAGCATGGTAACAAAATATCCAGTGAAACTGCACTCTCAAATTGCAGACTTTCCAATAACTGGGATATCTTGGTGTAGCAAGTTGTACTATCTTGGAAGTAACTTTCAGAACTGAACAGAAGGTTGTAGTTTCAGTTTACAGCTGCACACATGAATGAGTGAACACTTAATTCATCAGTATTATGCCAATGAATTTAATCAGTAATATGACAATTAATTTAAGGGTAGTATGCAAAGAAGTAGCCTATAGGAGTCAGATGTTTTTTAACAAGTTACTTCATTAAGTTTGTTTAACAGAAATACTGAGAACATAGCTTGAACACTGCTACAAGTAAAATATTTTTGCCTTCAGAATGAAATTGCATTCACGTTGTTGACTGCATATTAGAATCGTCTATTACTGTGATGTGGTATATCAGGATACACATTATAAATTCCATAGCACTTTGCATTGTATGTCTATATTGTGACGAATACTCTTGCTCAATATTCCAGGCTCACATGGAATTTACTATGAATCAAAATTTGTTTCATGCTTTTGCAAAAGTGGGCAACACTGAGAAAAGGCACAGTATATCAGAGATATACAACCATTTATATTTTCTACTTCCTGGCATTAATTCCCTTCTGGTCCCTCATTGGTTGAGTTCTCCAGGGTTCAAAGCCTATCTGACTCTTCTAATTCCCTTAGCAGATGTTCCACTCCTGTTCACTGCTTGTTTAACCCCTCCCTGTTTTCTTCCTATTCTTATTTAGTTTTAATCTATAATGGTATGCTGGGATAACCTCTCAATACTTAACCTACCCCTCTGGCTGTTACTCAAACTGCAGAATCAATTTATATAAGTACACCTCCTGATGTTACTTAAAAATAGATTCATAGATTCATAGAAACACTAGGTTGGAAAAGATCTACAAGATCACCTAGCCCAACCACCCTCCTGTCACCATCCCTACCCACTAAGCTACGAAATCAAATCCCTTAGCACCTATCTAGACGCTTCTTGAACAGCTCTAGGAACAGTGACTCCATCACTTTCCTAGGCAGGCCATTCCAGCATGTGATCACTCTTTCAGAGAAAAAGAAATGCAGATTTCCTATTCTGCAAGCAGGAGTTTATCTCGTATCAGAATTCCATGGTGCTTTTTTGGACCTCTTTGGAGTCATAACATCATGCTCTTATGCAAAAAACAAACAAACAAAAAAAACATTGATTTCCCCACAGTTTGATTACTCGCTATATTCTCTGTTGTATGAATGATTGCAGACAGGTGAAATACTTTCTCAGCTTCATCTCTGTCATGCCCTTCAAAGAACAAGACCTCATTTTTTTCATGAACAATAGTTTGACAACCGAAAAGAATGCCACATCCTCTCTTTTTTTTTATGCTTGATAATCATACAGAAATGAGTTGGCTATGTTAAGAGCATTAAGATGTTCTTCATATGAGGCTCAGAAGCATTGTTGGTTTGAGTCTCTGCTGAGCCCCCCGGGAACGATTAAATGCAGAAAAGACATTATTATAATTATTTTTTTTTCTAAGGGGTGTATGCTGACAAGCTTTTTAGTCCATGTGTTACATGCACAGGGATATATGACAAATATAAGTTTATCCAGTTGCTGTTTCACTTGTTGAATTAATTTAAACAAACAAAAACAATAGTCAAAGACAAATAGGATAAGACTAAGTTTCTTAAAGTGATATTATTATAGAACACTACTGCAAAGAGCTGTCGATAGGTCTTATGAAGACTTTCAAACGTACAGGTGTTTTTTCTGCTTCTTCAGAAAAACAGAAAGACCACTCTCTGAAATTTACTTTAGTTGCAGTGTTTCTTCTATGTTAGTCATTTTAGAAGAAAAGTAATGTTATTCCACCAAATATTTTTCCAAATAGACAGTAAGATTTTTGTCTGTATTAGAATACTCTCCTAGTGTACCGAGGAAAATATAATCTCTGAGGTAATCTTTGTGGATTTCAGTAAAGCTTTAAATACTCTTTCTCCCATTTTTCTTCTGAACAAAATCAGCTAGACAAATAAACAGCATGATGGGTGAACAATTGGCTTATTAGTTGTAGTAATTGGGGTTGTATCTTGCTGGTGGCAATCACAAGTGGAGTTCCTTAGGCCTCCATTTTAGGGTCAGCTCTTTTTAATGTTTTAAGTCACCTGGACACAAGACTTGAATGCAGACTAAGTAAATTTGCAGATAACATCAAGTTAGGAGGAGCTGTTGACTCCCTACAAGGTAAAGAGGCCTTGTGGAGTGATCTTGAAAAACTAGAGTACTGGGTACTGTCTAACCTGATGCGGTGCACCCACAGGTGCTGAGGGAGCTGACGGAGGTGATTGCTGAACCGCTCTTCATCATATTTGAGTGGTCTTGGAGAATGGGGGATGTGCCTGATGATTGGAGGATAGCCAATATCAATCATAAAGGGCACGAAGGAGGATCCTTGTAATTATAGGCCAGTTAGCCTCACCTCTGTCCCTGGAAAGGTGATGGAACAGCTTGTTCTGAATGTCATCTTCAGACAATTGGAAGAAAAGGAGGCTATCAGGAGTAGCCAGCATGGGTTCACCAAGGGGAGGTCATGCTTGATGAACCTGGTGGCCTTCTATGATGTTGTCACTGGCTGGGTGGATAGGGGGAGTGTAGAGTCTTGCACCTAGGGAGGAATAATTGCATGCACCAGTACAGGCTGGGGGATGACCTGCTGGAGAGGAGCTCTGGAGAGCGGGACCTGGGTTTTCTGATGGACAACACATTCACCACGAGCAAGCAGTGTGCTCTCATGGCCAGGAGGGCTAATGGCATTCTGTGATGCATTAAAAAGAGTGTGGCCAGCAGGTCAAGGGAGGTGATCTTCCCCCTCTACTCTGCCCTGGTGAGGCCTCATCTGGAGTACTGTGTCCAGTTCTGGGCTCCCCAGTATAAAAAAGACAGGGATCTCTTGGAAAGAGTCCAGCAGAGGGCCACAAAGATGGTGAAGGGCCTGGAGGATCTCCCCTATGAAGAAAGGCTAAGTGAACTGGGTCTCTTTAGCCTTGAGAAAAGAAGACTGAGAGGGGACCTGATCCAGGTTTATAAATATCTGAGGTGTGGGGGACAAAGTGGTGAGGCCAGACTCCATTCAGCAGTGTGTGGAGACAGGACAAGGGGGAACGGACAGAAGCTGCAGCACAGGAGGTTCCACAAGAATGTGCATAAGAACTTCTTTAAAGTGTGGGTGACAGAGAACTGGAACAGGCTGCCCAGGTGGGCTGTGGAATCACATTCTCTGGAGATATTCAAGACCCGCCCTGGATGCCTACCTGTGTGACCTGGTGTAGGGAACCTGCTTTGGCAGGGGGTCTGGACTCGATGATCTCTTGAGGTCCCTTCCAACCACTATGATTCTGTGATTCTATATTATTCTATGATTCTAACCACATGAAGTTTAAGAAAAGCATGTGCAGAATTCTGTATCTAAAATGAGGCAGCCCTGGATATACATGCAGACTATGGGAGAGCAGCTCTATGGAAAGGGATCTGAGAGATCTAGCTGATGGAAAGTTGAATCTGAGCCAGCAGTGTGCCCTGACAGCCAAAAAGGCCAATCACACCTAGAGGTGAATCAGGCCCAGAAATGCCACCTGGGTAGAGGAAAGGATTGTCCTACTCCGCTCTGTGCAAGTGAAGCCTCTCCTCAAGCACTGTATGCAGTTTTGGGCACTGTAGTACAAGGATGATGTAAAAACAGTTAGAGAATGCTCAAAGAATAGTTATGGAGATGGTGAAGGGCATAGATAGCAAAATGAATGAACAATGGCTGAGGTTACTTGGTTGATTCAGCTCGGAAATAGGATACTGAGAGGAGGCTTCATGGTGGCCTGCAGCTTCCTCAGAGGGGAGTGGAATTACAGGAGCTGATCCTATTTAAATGGTTTACTGCCTGGAGTATAACTGTCTGGTTTTATTGGCTGTGGCTTATTCTTCTCTCTCTAGAAGGTCTGGGTTTAGGAGGTTGAATTATTTTTACTCAATTTCTTCACTTCTATACATTTTGATATTTACCTAATGAATACTTCAGCTTTGTTGCACTGAGAGAACTTGTGAAACCATTACCTTTGCATTCCCAAAACATTCTTCGAAATAGCAAAGCCTACATGTGACTTCCTATTGAAAGGCAATGTATTAAGATGTATATTTTTTTTCACCTTTATTGAAAATAAATTTATTGAAATAATCATACTATGTACCAACCTCACCTCAGTGTGATAAAAGATGACCAAATATCTTTTACTGTTCACAATTTCATACATTTTAGTTTATTTATTTTAATGCAGTGCAGTTTGTCTGAGTTTTTAGAAATTCTCCAGATTAGATTATTTTACTTTTCCACATGGAAATGCTGTTACTATTTAGTTTTAGTAGAAATACATTTGTCCCACTGGTTTGGAAATACACAAAGAAGTGGAATGATGCAACTTTGCTTCATGCTGTCAATTCCTGTAGAGAATTAAATCATTGTGACTTTGAGTTCTGTTTTGCTTACCTATGTCTCCACAACATTTCTGAAATTAAATAATGTCATCCAGATGTATACAAGCAGAACATAATGATGAACAGGCAACAGAAATATTACAGTGTATATATAAATATATTTTTACTATCTTACTGCTTTCATCCTCTTCTTTTTAAACATATTATTTCTCTGGAAGAGGAATTATTTTATTTTATTTTTATTTTATTTTATTTTATTTTATTATTAATACTTTGTGACTTAATGTTTGGTATATCTTTAATATATCAAAGATTGTAGTACTCAAACAGATGCATGCTTGCTCGTCACTTTTGTTTCATCATTCAAACATTAATCTCTTTCTTTGTCATGTACAAATGTCCTCATTACTGCAGATTTCACTTGTGAAATCTGACTTTTTATTTGCCCCACTTATCTTATATGCTAAGCCCTCATTATAGCATTTCAGATCCCTCTGTGTAAATCTTTGGGACTGTTGAGGAAAATCCTACACTGTTTCTAGTTTGAGATTTTTGTAAGTATCTCGAGGCAGATTTGCTTGAACTCAGGTGCACAGTCATACTCAAGTAACAGGCAGATGAGGAATAAAAAAGGAAACTTTAAACACTTGCTCACCAGGGAACAACAGGAGGATCTTATCCGAAGCCAGAATGGTCATCTTCATAAAACAGACAGAAAACAGCTCAGAATGCAGTCACTTTCTAGGTGTTTATTCTCCAAATTCCTTACAAATGAGAAGTTTTATTGACAGAGAAGCCATTCTTGACAATGGTCTCTGCTAAGCTCTTGTCCAGACTGCTGTAAATTCAGATGACAGCTGGATGAAATTTTAATGTGATATTCATTCTAATTGCAGTTAAATATTTTGTGTGAAAATTTATATGTAAATGGCTGAGTAGGAAAATTCTGCAATTTAGAGTATATGCATCCACATTTCAAAAGGTTATGTTCTAACATATTTTGAGAAGGATCTTTTGAGAAGGTTTTGAGTTAATGATACTGAGAACTTTCTTCCATGTGATCAGGAATTACACACCCTTGGTTCATATTTTCTTCCACATCAGATGCCCAGATGATAAAAATTAGATGATAAAAATCAGACTGCCCCTCTGCTGCCATTTGCCACACAGGAAAAAAAGATGGAATATTGTTGGGAAGATTCAACTGCTAAATCACAACATCCATCTCTGATGTCGTGTACTTATATAATAAAATAGGAAGCATTATTTTTGGAACTTCTCTTGTAAATCATGACGTGATCAATTATCTCATAGCCTTGAGTAAAGTATACCTAGTTTTGAGGTATCAAGTAAAGGAGTCAGACGTCTGTGCCAGTAGTAACTGCCTTATGTAATAGTCAAGCAATAAAAATATCAGATTTGCTCTGAAAATAAGACTAAGACCAAATATAAATAAAGATTTTCTTGAAATTAAATAAAACAAGGGCATAAAAAGGGGAAAATTCTCAGTACAGAGGAAAAAAAAAAAAAGATCATCATAGGCAAAACATGTATTTGACTGTTTGACATATTTCTCCCTTTTTTGGTGCCTCACTTTATTCTTCCATTCCATTGTTCTCTCAGTTACTCCTTTTAAGAATATACAGTTATAAAGGGAGAGTTCAGTATGCTTTGTGTTTGGAGAAATAAGAACTGATGAAGTTTACCCTGTCTGTGATGTAAGTTTACTTGTGAAGGGGATAGTTATTGTGAGGGCAAAATATTCCTCATACTACTACAAAATAAGTTCATACAGTGCAGGTTGTCCCTGATCACCTCAGTGATAATAGGCCCACCCACAACTTATGTACCTATTGACAATGAATAGTTTTACATTAATCTTTTGTTTAAAATTGAAATATATTTTACTGCTCTGTTGAAAGGGCATAGAGAGAAATAGAATTTGCTCAGTGTACTCTTTCATTCATCATGGGTTAAAAACAGCAATACCAAATCGCCAATATACCTTGCTATGAGATTATTTTTCCTCTTCCCTAGCAGTCCAAAAATAAACTGGCATAACAGTTGCATTAATGTTCTCTTAATGAGAAGGAAATGCTGACTGATGAGTTTATCAGGAAAATAATTTTCATTTCATTTGAATGTTGTTTTTTTATGCCCCAATTGTGTTTTAATTAAGTGTAACACAGAGATTTAGCTGGTTATATTTATTCATATAAGCTGAAACAAAAAATGAAAATGGTAAGTTTGATTATTACACGTTGCTTTTCTGTTTTTACATTCCTCCAGCATTCTTCTGTTGTGTTTTTCTATGAAAACTATCTTAGGAAAAGAAATCAAGACAGAAGAAGTGAGCTTCTTCCATAGTGATAAAATTACTGTTGACTTCTCTGGCAAAGTAATTTACCAGTGGCTCATTTCCATCAGCTTTTATTTCACAGCAATTGTAAGATAAACCACTCGTAGCACATGGTGTTAATCTCTAGTCCCTGGGGTGTAACTGCTGTTACACAGTATGGGTCATGTGTTGCCTGAAGTGTATATTAAAAAGGTAGAAATTAATACTACTAGTGCTGATTCCAAGCAAAATGATTTTCAGTGGGCAAGGTCAATTTTAATAGCCCCCCCCAGTCGATTAATGTACAGACTACTTTTTAATTTCTGATGACTACCACTGAAAGAGGTAAAACAAAATGAATCTTTTTGTTACGACAGTGTCTAAGAAAAATACATTCAGGACAGAACCATGTGTTTATTGTGTTTCTTATCTGTCCTCTGCTTCCTTCCTCTGTAGATTCCTGTGTTCAAATGCAAAAATTCATCACTAGTTTCAATATTTCAGTGCTACTTTTGCTACGTTATCTTACTTGCTCTGCCAATTTCAATTGCCTTGGTGTTAAGTAATCTTGTATTCAAAACCTCAAATTTAAAAGGAGTCAAGTGGCTCTTAAAATATTTTCTGAAGAAGAAAATATACTTTTTAGTTTCTATAAAAATTGTCCACCTATAAAACCATTTTTTGATACATGTTTTCAAACATGCAAGTTCTCAAAAATATTTTTCTACTGAATTCTTATGTCATTTTTTACAACAAAAGAGACACTATTCTTCTGAAGGACAGTGAAGCCCTTTGCAAGAAAGAAAAACAGAGAAGTCAGAAATATAGAAAAAGAATATTTCCATAAAGCTGTTTTTCTCATTGCATATGCGTTAAATGAATAAAAAACTGAATATGGTTTTGGAGCACATTGAGAATCTCACTGGAACTTTGCATATCTGTGAGAATATTGTGATCTCAGGGATTTGTATATTATTAAGAGAATATATTCAGACTTCTTTTCCCAAAGCATGAAATATCCAGTCTTAGTGAAGTTCTTTGTGAAACCAGTGGCAAAACAGCCATCAATTTTCACCGTGGAGAGGGAAGATTGCTCCCCAAGTGAGTTTACTACATAATTCTAGTTTTCTGTATTATAATACAGAGTAAAATGTTCTGAATAAAATGTCTTGTTCCTTTTTGCCCACTTGGACATCTCACAGTACTGCTGAGTTAGCAGTTAAGGATGAGTGATAAAAGGGAATAATCAACTACTGTCCTATATATGTGTTGACAAAGTAGACTGTTTTCCTCCTGAGGCAAAGGAGAGAGCAAGGAAAGAATGTGGTTCTTAACTAGGCTGTTTCAGCAGCTCTGTCTCTTTGAAAGGAAGATTAAGACATCATCAACACTTTTCCTCTGTGAGAAATGACTCTAGGAGGAAAGTAAAGGACTTCAGAGAGAAAAATAAACAAAGAACTACTTAAAACCTAGACTTTTAATTAAGAGTCTTTCTTTTCTAATTCTGAAACAAAAAATACTATATCCTGAACAAAGGAATGGTAGCTAATGTACTAGTTATTTTTCATCATTAGAAATGTGGCATACAATCTGTTTTCCTGGGAAATAGTGACTGTAGCACATTTATCCTTGAGCCATTTCTAAAAATAATGAAAACATTTGAAAGCTACAATTTCAAATCTTTTCATTGTAAAAGTATTCTTCTTGTTAATTCCTGTTAGAAAACATTTAGTATGTTATTATTATGTTCATCAACCATTGTTAAGCACTTCTATAAATAATAAAAAATTTGAGCTGGGAGGAAAGGATCTACTTTATTTCAAAGACTCAAATGTATTTGTTACAGATTGCTGAAATGCTGACTATGTTTAGCAAGTTGAAGAGAATTTATAATTCTATTGCCCATGCATTTGACAGCTTATCATTGCTTCTTATTTTGGACTGCAGTATTTGAACAACTCCTTATCTATGTATTATAACACAGGAAATGGTTTGTTTCTCATAATAAAATTCTAACTTGTCTTTTTGGTTAACACAAAATATCTGTTCCTCTGTAGGCAGAAGCACCACTTTTTCTTGACTCAAGAACTGACTTCTAAAATGGTTTGCCTATTTAACGCGATTGTGTAACTACAAATTTACACAGCTGAGGTGATGGCCAGACTATTTCAGATCATGACTAAAGAAACTTGCTTTTGTTTAGAAGTTATTTAAATAAGTCTTCAAAAATCTTGATCATAATGAATTTTCATGTTGAAGTGTGGTCCTTCAAACTGTCAGGGTGGCTTCTTAATGTCAGTGATTAACTGTAGTACTTCAGTGTGTTTGAGGCTCGCTGGATGAGCTAAGATAAGGAGACATATCTACCATCCTACCACTAATCTCTGTCTTGGTCTACACTCCGAATTACAAAACCTTGCTAGTTAGATTGATTTTAGTAAGAGTTCCAGATATTGGGCTTCTGACAGGATTTAGCCTCTTTTAATTAATAATTTTTGATAACGAAGATGTGCGTGGGGGTGTTGGAAGAAAGCATGAATACTAAAATGCCACTTGGGGAGTATCACTAATGAAATCTAATAATTGAAATATCATAAATAAGCATTGCAGGTGCTTCACTCAAAGAATCTCTTGTTCCAAGGACACAGTCTCAAGTTATTAACAGTATGAGAATATGTTAATTGGCACCAATCCAAAGGTAAAACTCCAACCACAGAAAAGTTCTCACAAAGCCATTTTGCCTCCCTCCTGTAAGAGCAATGCAAAAAAGTTCTCAGCTTGTAACCTGTCAAAATTGAATGAGGGCTTTAGACTATGATGGTCAAAGGGAATAAAATACTGAGAATAAGCCAGTGGAAAATACGGTATCATCTGAAGATGACAGGGCTAATTGGGACCATCTTCACTTATGTAGGAGACACTGTGTAGTAGAATCATGGAATAGCTTCTATTAAAAGGAATCTCAAGGTTCATAAAGTTCCACCCACTCAAGGAGGGTTGCCAACCACTAGATCAAGTAGCCTTGGAACAGTACAGGGATGTCATCCACATGTATAGAGATAAGATCAGGAAAGCCAGGGCAGAGATGGAGTTGAATGTGGCGAGGGATGTGAAAAATAATAAGGGGTTCTACAGATACATGTGTAGGAAGAAACAGACCAAAGAGAGTGTTTCACCTCTGAAAAGAGGACAGAGAACTGGCTTTCTCAGACATGGAAAAAGCTGAGGTGCTCAGTAGGTGCTTTGCCTCAGTCTTCACAAGTGATCAGACTCCTCTTGCCTGCCAGGACCCTGATCCTCTAGGTGTGGGGAAGGGAAGTGGAACAAGTAACAGTGGAACAAGTGGAACAAGTCCAAGACCTCTTCATGAAACTGAATGGATGTAAGTCCACAGGGCCAGATGATATGCATCCTGGGGTTCTGAAGGAGATGGCTGATATGGTTGCTGAGTCAACTGGATTTGATTATTTTAAAGGTCTTTTCCAATCATCCACCTAAAACTACCAAGTCCTCTGTGAAAACATGTCCTGACATGTGCCATGTCTACATATCTCTTCAATAACTTCAGTGATGGTGTCTCCACCAGTTCTCTGGGTAGCATGTTCAACATCTAAATACCTTCTCTATGAAGAAATTTCTCCTCATAAATAATGTTAACCTCCCCTGGTGAAATGTAAGTCTTTTTTCTTGTGTTGTATCACTTGCCACCTGAGAATAAAAAAAACCTAACACTCCTCACTGCAGCCTCTTTTGAGGTAGTTGTAAAGAGCAATGAAATCTCCCCAGAGCCTTCTTTTCTCCTCACTAAACAACCCCATTTCCCTCAACCACTTCTCATAGCTCTTGTTTTCTAGTCCTTTCACACCAATTTCACTGATCTTCTCTGCACATATTTCAACAACTCATTATTCTTCTTACTGCAGAAGGCCCAAAGCTGAACACTCTTCAAGATGTGATTTCACTACTACCACATACAGAAGTACAATGATTTCACCGGTCCTGCTGGTTTCTGATTCACATAGAAATAGTGATCAACTTTATTTCTGATACTATCAGGATGCCCTTGGCCTGCTTTGCCACCTGGGCATGGCTCATGAGCACCTGACTGTTGAACTCCAGGTTCTTTTCTGCCAGACAACTTTCCAGCTACCCTTCCTCAAGCCTGTACTGCTGCATAAGACCCACTTGTGACCCAAGTGCAGAACCCAGTATTTAGCCTTATTGAATTATATATGACTGGACTTGGCCCACTGATTCAATCAATTCAGATCCCCCTGCAGAAACTTCTTATTTTCAAGCAGATCAACACTGCCACCCAACTTGGTGTTGTCTGGAAGCATACTGAGGGTGCACTCAATCCCCTTATCATTTTCCTCGTAATTAATAAAGGCATTAAACAAACCAGCCACATTACTGAGCCCTGGGGAACACTGCTTGTGAACAGACACCTACTGAATTCAATTCCATTCAGGACAGAACTTAAGGCTTGTCTATTCACCCAGTGAAGGATGTGACATTCTGTCACATGGCTATGGTGCAAAGCTGTGCTAGAGGAGGTTCAAACTGGATAACAGAAAAAAAAATCTTTTCCATCACAGTTGTCAAACAGTGAAACAAGCTTCCAAAGAGATGGTTGATGTCCCATGCCTGAGAGATTTTGAGAAACATTTGGATAACGCTCTCAGTAGTATTCTTTTACATTTGATTAGCTCTGATCTTATCTAAGAGCTGGCCTGATGATCTTTGTAGGTCCCTTGCAATGGAAGTATTCTTTTCCCAGTCTATTTCTATTTCCTCTTCGAGATACATTATCTTATCTGTAAGAAAACAGTGGTATTTTCTGGGAAAAAAAAATTACTTGCTTTTATGCATTTTTAATAAGTAGTGTTATCTTATCTTCTTTTCAGTACTGAAATTTGCCCATCCCCTAAAACGCTCAAGTAATCACTGAATTTAGAACCTAGAAGAATTAATGTCTCTGCTAAATTTTACTTTCTTTTTTATAGTTTGCAATAACTAGCAAAAAAAAATCTGCTATATATAAATGGTGCTTATTGTACAAACTTCAGAGACAACATCACTCTGAATTATTATGTCAGTTAAACACATCTGACACAAATGTTTTTAAAGTGCTGTGAGTGAGTGTGACTCATGTTATTAATACTTTTTCTTTCTCTGCCAACTCTTAACAAAAAGCTGCCGTATCCAAGTACCTCTGAAATTAGTGGTATCACATGCTAACACAAGTAGTACCTAAGATTATCAGATGGTAAACCCAAGCATATTAATTACATCATTAAATTAACATTTGATGTATCACTGAGATACATTACAATAACAATGACCTTCATGTATAGTAAGATGCACAGCCAGCATTTAATCTGGAAACAGCATACAACAGAGAGATGCTATGCTGCCTTTGTATTGAGTAAATGAACGGACTCAAAAACTAGGAAGAGCAGATATTGACTGAAAATTGGCTCTGATGTGTTTTGTGAGTGTGTCCTATGTATATAAGGATACGTGTATGAATCTAAATGTTGTCACACTCTGAGAGCTAGATAAGTCATCCCAGAGAAGGCAGAGTTGCTTGGTTACATCTGCTGAAAACAATCTGCTGTCCATGAGAGCTCATGTCAGTACAGTAATTACCACAACTGAGATAATGCCTGTGCTAAATGCCATTTGCAGCTGACAAACCCATGAAGCTAAGCACTACTAAATGATTCAGTTATTCTGAGAGTGCTTAGCTCTATGTCTGGGATAGAATAATTTGTTCTGACTGTAAAACAATAAACACAAAACAAGAACAGAAAGATATAACTCAAAGCCAAGAATGGAAGAAAAAAACAAACAAAAAACCAAGCAAAAAGCCAGTTAGTGGAAATAACAAAGTAGAGAGAGAAATTTGAAAAAGACATAATATTAATTCATATCAGTTACATGACGCAGTATTCTTTTGCAACAAATAGTTTAATAGTCATCTTAATACAGATTTCTACAATTTTAGCTAGTAACAAGGAGAATGTTGTTTCTCAAATAGATAGCAACAAAAATATGTTAAATTCAGCATTTTTTTTGTGATTTGTCAGAAGATGAGATGTGCAGAGACTAGAAAGAGTTGAATGTTAACAATTCATAGACCATTGCTCAAACATTCCTCCCTGGAATAAAAACAAGAAAGAAGTAATTTTGCAAAGTCCTCTTGCATTAATAATAGTCAGTGTTCAAAAAAACAAAAACAAAAAACAAAACAAAACCAATCAAACCAACCAAAGAAACAAACAAACAAACAAACAAAAAAAAACACAACAACAAAAAACACAGAAAAGAAGTCACATCAAACAGCAGAAGAAAAAAAGCTCCCTTATTCTTTTTCCTCACCATTCAGGTAGCATTTGTATGTGAAATGGAAAGTTCCTCATTCTGAGCAACACATTAACTCTGAGGGACAATTTTCCACTCTGGAATACTTAGGACAGTTCCCAATGAGCTGGAAAAGGGATTTTTATTTCAAAATTCTTCTAAACCCAGGTGATATTTTCTGAATGCTTTATGTTATGCAATGGAGTGTGGAGCTGCAAGCAGAGGAGTTCCACTTGCCTGTGACATGGTGAAATACAACATAGAGAACTGACCTTGGCTTCCCAAACCTGTGTAAAGGCCCTGCAGCATTCTAGATGTACTTGTGATCCACAGTGACTACATCTCAGAAGAGTATCATCTGAAGGATTTCCTGTATTGCATTCCAAGTCAGCTGCATGAGTCTTCTTGACTGAAAGCCTGACAGATGCTTAAGTTCAGCATCCACTCTGTTTTATTTAGCTTTTTTGAAATCTATAATCTTTTTTTCTTTCTCAACTTTCTTCCTTATAGAAGGGAGAATATATTTCTGTTTTACTTCTATCTTTTTGCTTAATAAGAATGAATAGAGACTGCTCTTCATTCCAAAGGTTTGCAGTCTATTTCTTTTCAAACTTGTGATGCTTTGACATTCGTAGTCCCTAGTGCTAAGTGTCATGCAAACAATACATAATATCACAGTCTTATGACAAGGAGAAGAAAAAACCCACTCCTGGTGCTGAGTGGTGTTTTATTAGCATCAGGGGAACCTATTTCAGGAAGGAATGGAGGAAAAAGGAAGGAAAGGGCATGTAGGATGTGCTTCAAAAAGTGTCATGGTTTTCTGATTTTTTTACAGGTATTCCACATCATGACATCATGTAGTGCATTGGAATTTTAAGTGTTAATGCTCCAGGTCAGTGGATCACTGTTAGTTCCAGGTTTATCTGTCTCAGAAGAGAATAAGAACTACATACTCCAGAGGATTTTGTGTTACTTCATGTTTTTTTCCATTTTCCATTCAGAGGGAAATATAAAACTGTTGGCAAGTCATGAGACTCCTCTCTTTTTTTTTCCCTTTCTGCTCGACCCAGAAATGTGTGCTCTTAGCCATTTCACCTTCGGCATTAGAGTAAGGCTTTTGGTTTTCGGGCACTCCCTCTCTCTTCCATTTTGTTAGATTTATTAGCTTCAATTCCAATTATATTGTGTAATTTTGCTGTGTAATTTTGCATTCTGATATCTTATTTAGTAAATTAGTCTTCCTCCTCAGATCATTGCCCATTTTGTTTTTAGGCCCCTCTCCCTGCCCTTACACTTTTTACTTTCCACTTTCCCAGGGCATGGGTCCTTGGGTCCTCCCACCCCATTTGTCTCTGAACTGGGCCGGATGGGCCTGTAAACCCTTAACAACAAGGAACAAAAGCATCTAGAGCAGAAACTACCTGAAATCTCTTTGTAAATGGCTCTTTTTTGTTTTTCTGAAGATCCTGGCTGCTGATGAATGCAGAAGCATCTTGATGGCTCTGTCACTCAGGTTTCTTGTCAGTGGTACATTTTGTTTGTGGTACGTTAATGATTGAATTATTGAGTAATTGAATTAAAAACTGCTCTGAAGTTTCACCTAATATACTAAACAAAGTGTGGTGTGGAGCATATCAAGCCAAGTTTACAGTGTTTGCAATAACTCATCTGACAAGACTATGCTATGATTGCTAAGAATATACTGCTTTTGTCAAGGGTATCAGGTATAAATAATAGCAAAACTGTAAATCTGCTGAAGTTTCCTATGCATTTTGGGAAATGCCTTTTTGCACAAAAAGAACTGTGTTGCTCTCATTATTTCTTCAATTAAAAAATGATCCTTTCAGTTAGAGAAAAGAAGAACTCCTGGATGTGCTAGCATCAAGATCAAATGTTTTGATTTTTTTTTTTTGCCTTTTTTTTTTTTCCCATATATAACCAAAATTTTGTTTACACGTGAATCTTTTTTTGTGTCATTCTGTTGCAGATGAGATGACATCTGAGAAGTTTGCTCACATGCCCAGGTGTATCTAATTGCAATCTACACTACTTTTATGAAAGTAACCCATGTAAATATACCATGAAGATTGTCTTGCTGGTTTTTTTTATCCATTACAAGACTTCTATCCTAAAGGTCTCACAGGCTTCATGGGAGGAGTCACCCAAAAGCTGAGAGAAGTTCTTTGATCTAGGTAAAATGTTCAAATTCTGGCTCCAATGATCTGCTTTCAAGAGGAGTGATGCCAGAATTTCAGTTTCTTCTGACAGATATGGTTTGACATAGCAGTGTTCTGGCCTTCAGAAGCAGAGTTTATTGTAAAGGCAACACTGTTTTATGCCAGCTTTGCTGGGCATCATGTGCACTTCTGGATAGCTTTTGTAGAAATTTGCAGAGTAGCACAAACAGATGACTTGCTTGTCAGGAGTCAGAGAAGAAGGAGGACATCGACTGATTTCCTTGGATCAAATTTATACTCTATAAAGCTACTTCTGATGACTGAAGAGAAAGGATTGGCTTGTACTGGCTGCAACATATGAGGACGGAAAGTGGCATTTTCTGGGAATGTGTGTAGAGCTCCACTTCAGTGTCAGCAGCAGTAGTAGTAATGAATTATTTATTCAGATAGCCTTTTTTGATGATTATTTAGAGGTGAGCTCTGCTATTAAAATAATATTAATGGCCAAAGTTGTGAAAGACAGAAACTGTTTTCCTTTCTTTTGTCTCAAAACTTGCTTTGTAAGGCCTTTTCTGGTGACAAGACTCTGACTGATAACTGCCGGTTATCCAGATGGGCGTTAGGGTGCCTCATTGTCTCTGCCTATGGTTGTAAAGATAAGCAGAAATAGGGGCAAATAGTCTTTTGGGGGGGGGGGTACGGCTTGGAGAAGCTGACCACCACAGAAAGACAATGCTCCTGCATGGCAAGGAAGGCAACATCCGCTGCTGGCTTATCTGTTAGGCCAGACATGTCACAAAAACCAAGAGAAAGGAAAAAACACCTGAGAAATGGGGATAAAAGGCCTTCACTGAACCAAGGATTTTGGGAGGTGAAGAGAAGAATTCCTGGGAAAGAACTCCCAAAGAGAAAATCTTTGAGGAGAACTCCCGAAGACGGACCCTGAGGCCTGCTTGCTGCCATCTCCCATCCCCTGCGGTGACCAGACGAGTTCCTGAGACTGTGAACCTCGTTGGACCCATGGTGGTGATTATATCTCTCTTGCTTTCTATCAAGACTCCTTGCTTCTTATCCCTTTTCTATTGCTCACCTTCCCTTCCCCATATCCCTAAGCAACTAGTAATTGTAATAAACTGGTTGGGCTAACATTTGACCTGTTGTGTCTTAATCTCACCATCGGGTATACACATAATCAAAGAACCTCGTCTCCCTCCTCTATATTGGAGCGTGACAAAAGTGCAGTGAAGTTTATTTGTGGGTTTTCTGAGACTTGTGGAAGGTTTTGAATTCCTTTTCCTCTGCAGGAAACCTTCCATTGCTTTGGTGGAAAGAGACATTTCAATGCAGTGTTCCAGCTTCAACAGCATCAATTATAAGATGACGAGGTCTGAAGAGTCTTGTGATGCCAGTGAAAATAGAAAATCTTGAATTTATTTAAATAGTAAACATTAAAAAAAGAATAGCTTTCATAAGAGTTAAAGATGTGAATTTCAGTGGGACTGAAATGTCTTCTTGTTCTGGGAGCCCTTTCTGACAGTGGATGTCTATACTTGAACTTATAAATATGTTTTTGCCTTATGATAAGGCCAAAGATTGCATTATTCTACAGTTTCATTCTATTTTGAACAATATCTAGAAGAGTGTGGCGGAGATACAGACATTTTCTGATTAATGAGAGCTATTCAAACACTGAGCAAAAATATATTTTGGTAAAGTCTCCAGGTTAGTACTATATGTCTATTTTGAGAATAATTTTTTTTCATGAATGTAACTAAAATTAATTTATTTTCACAGAAATAATATATATATATAATTTACTTATTTATTTAGTCCTAGGAAGCAGTGAAACTGTTTCTTACCTGTTCTGCTGTGATTCCAGGTTGTACATTGTCCTTAAAGCTCCTACCTTTTCTAGTTCCTGTATTGTTTTAGTAATTTCTTTCTGTCCATTCAGGAGTCCATACTTTTTCATGCTAGTAATCTCATGTGGCTGGGGCAACTGAATGAACTCATGCTTCACATAGCCCTGCAGAATCGATTGCACTGCTCAGATGCTTATATATCTAATACCTTGTCTGAACTCTCAAAACTTGGTTTGGAGAATCAGCACTAAAAATATATCTATGCCCAATGTACATTCCTGAGTCAGTGCCATAGATATTTTATATTCCTGGAGAGGTACACGCTGAACTCCTAATTTCAGCCAAGTTTGTGTTACAGGAATCATTTTTCCTCCAGATCCCCCTATAAAAGCACACATGTCTGGGAACCACAATGAATTGCTGTAAACTATGGATGTTTCATTTCCTGTGTTGGCCAGAGACATGACCTGTTGTGTGTTTTTCCAGGACCAATATACAGTAAGCTCTACATATGGCCTCTGGTCCTCCATGGAGGCTGTGACGCGTGGAGGATCTCAGCTCTTCCTTCTTGTCATTAATGTAGCTAAGCCTTGATTTTATTCTGCAGGAGACCCAGCAGTAGCTAACTAGGCCTCATGGGGTGGTTGCCTTCTGACGGTGTGTTCTAGAAATCCTACAGATTCCATGGTTAGATGGGGGGGACTTTCTATTCTTTTTATACTCTCCTTCTCACTGGAGAGAGTTTAAATTTTGGTTGTTATTAAGCTGTCACCATAGATTCAGTAAAATAAGATTTAGTTATGGATTTTGTTACAATACAATGAATCCCTGCTTTTATTAGGTAGTTCCGCATTTCCTGTTGAGATACTCTTACCAGTCTTGACTGTGGAGCCCTTCGGACTGGTTTGCAAGGGTGAATTTCTCTGGATTCTATAAAACATGAGTTTTGTTTAGATCATAGACATTTTGTTTCAAAGTCAGCCACGCTTTTTTGCTACTTGTTGGACTGTTGTAAACAAAGGGTTTAGGAGGGCTGCTAACACACCATGCTGGTGAGAGGGGGCTACCCGTAAAATCATATCTCTCATCCCACCTCTAAATATCTGAGTAATTCCTCCTGGAGGGAATAGGATTTCCCCCATCCAAACAGTCAGAAAAAGTTTTTTTCAAGAAAGTCATTTTCATTCCAAGATTCCTAATACTTTCCTTGGAATCCTACCAACTATGCCAATTGTTTGTCCTAGGATGTAACAAAACTGCTTCTGACAATTTCTTTGCAATATCAGGCAAAGTATTATGGAGATACCCATAAGCACATATAGGAAAAAGTTGGCTCCCCCAGCTGGTGCTGAGGGTCTCTGGCTACGGAACACTCCTTCTCAGGAAGTGGCTCTCATCCAAGAGACATTCCCTTCAGAGGCCAGAGATCCAGCTTTCAATCACATGGGAAGCATAGCTAATTGTTTGCACCTGTGCTTCCTTGGCTAGCCTCTTTCTTTACCATGTGCTCAATCAACAATTCAGGACATGACCTAACAGTTTCCTTACAGTATTACACACTGACACTAAACAGCTCAATATTCTGTGAATTTACATGAAATACATGAGTTATACCATTTTGTTATAATTCATATAACTCTCCTTCAGTATTTCTTAAACTATTCATAAAACTCAGGACATGATACAGATTTTTATGAAATATTTACTAAACTGTGGTATATTTATGGTTGAGAACAATCCTTCCACATTTATGAACTGTACTTTTCATGAAATCAGATTTTTCTCTCATCATATTTTAGATGATCACATTTTCATAAAATTAATATGGTCACATGGTCACATTTTCATAAAAATATTATTTTTTTTTTTTAATAGAAAATGAAATTATATCCAGCTATACCAAGGCAAGATTTAAGTCAGCAACAAGAAAAATGAAGAAAAAATGTTTTAAACAATGGGACAGTACTGTAAAACCTGTCATCAAAAAGTCATCACCATCCCATTCCTCCTAAAACTGAAGTGTACAAACTTTTAATTCCATTGGTTTACAAGTCTGCCAGCCTTGGCTGTTTTCTGACAAGCTGTAAAATAGTTTTCTAGGTTCAAGTGCTTAACAATTGTGGCTTCAGTGTATTTTCAAGTATAACAATTTGCCAATTCATGCTCTTTGCATTTCCTTGCTTGTTTTATTCTTTTATGTTGCAGGTCTTGAGAAAACAGTCCTCCTTTTCAGCCCACAGAAACTTGCTTGATTATCCTGTGCCTGTGCAGCCTTATTGCTAAGACTGCTCAGGGCTTTCTGAAGATACATGCTTCTCCTCCTTTCCCACTGTTGTTTTATTTGCCAGGCACCAAGATGTAACAAAAAGTTCAATCCCTTTGTCTCACTCCAATTTGTAGGAGTGAGAAGAGGTTCTTTTTAAAATATGTATATGTATAACCAATGGGGAGACTAAGACACAATGGTTCAAATGTTAGCCCAACCAGTTTCCAACCAGTTACAAATCCTAGTTGCTTAGGGATATGGGGAAGGGAAGATGGGCAATAGTAAAGAGATAGGAAATAAAAAGCAAGGAGTCTTTGTAGAAAGCAAGAGAGAGAAAATCAGCACCGTGGGTCCAGAGAGGTTCGTAGTTCAGGCACTGATCTCTAGTAGTGATGGGTCACTGGAGAGTGTGTTGTTTGGTTGACAGTGACGACTTCCTCTTTCCTTCTCCCATTTCCTTTTCTCTCTTCTTTTCTCTCTCTCCTTCTCTCTCTCTCTCTGAATTCTTAATGAAAGTATAACTTATTTTATAAGTTATAGGTGGTTGAGTCAGCTCTTTTTGTAGAGGCAGCTCCTGGCTTTTTTTGGATCTCCACGGGAACATCTTTGTTTCCATTTTCCAGGACATGACAGCAGATAAAAGAGGGGTAGAGAAATGCCAAACTGTATCCTTCACAGGATACAATGATATAATTCATCAATCTCCCATACCAGTTATCCAGTCACAGGCCAGATCTTCCACTGCTAAACACTTCTGAGCAAAACACCTCCAAAGAAGTGCTTTTCAAATGTAAACATTGTACACGTAGGGTCGCTGGTTACATAACACACACTTAGATAATTTGCAGTTGTCAATTAAGTTCTTATCACCAGAAAGGCCTTACGAAGCAAGCTTTAAGACAAAGAAAAAAACAGTTTTTGTCTTTCACACCCTTACAGTATGAGTGTCCAAACTTTTGCCTCTCCTTGGCCACATACAAAATAAATAATATAATTAGTTTGTACACGTTTAAATACATATTTATATATTTAATATTTATCTATCCATCTATCTATTAAGATATAATTAATATATGATTAATATATAACTAAAACAATTGGAAAGAAATCAACATAAAAGTAATAGTGGAGTGGTTTTCCTTTTTTTTTTTTTTTTTTTTTGTGAAACTAATGCATCAACCTCTGTTTTGGTGGAAGAGATCACAGCTCTTTGCAAGTTCTCAAGATAACAATAACTGTTTATTTGTTCTAATTTTGTTCTTCCTTTGCTTCATCTTTGAAAATGGCTTCTCACAAATGTATGCACTGCCAAAAAAACAAAACAAAACAAAACAAAACAAAAAATGACACAAGGAAGGCAGGATTGAGATGTGAAGGATAATTTTCCCTGGTGAGATAAATCTTATTATAATCAAATAAAGAGGCACAGTCAAATTATTTTTTGAGTTGAATATCTGACTACAATGATAGGCATTCCACTTGAAAATTCACAGGTAGAGTATTTATGCTGACTGAAAATGGAGTCACAGATTATATATACATATGTAAATAAATAGTCAAAACCACAAAAAAAAAAATCACAAATTATCTTATGAGCTTTTTGATAGATTGAAAATTATAAACTTCACCAGTGCAGCACAAGTATTCTGGATATTTCCTCTGTGGTGAATGTGTTAACTTAATTCTTTTTTTTTTTAAATAACACAACCACAAGTTTAATAATTAAATAAGAAACATACATGCCTGCTTAAAAATAAAAAATCTTGTCTTCACAGGCACACACACATAGTTAGGTTGAAACACTGTTGTTGGAAATCACTCTGTTTTACTCCTGAAGTGACCCAAGCTCATGTTATGTGTAACACATGTGGGCTTTGATTTGACTGAGTGTGTGCATCAAGCATGAGAGGCAGTTAGCCTTGCATAGCATCCTCCACTCCAGAATATTTCACTGTCTCCTGCAGTGTCTGCTATCAAGCTATACATTAATGAACTCCTAAAATTATTGCTAAAAGTCACATAGTAATGTTGAAAGTCTACAGTCTTGAGGGGTTTCTTTACTAGCTATCCATGTAGCACATGCAGGGCCCTGAGTTGGATATGACTACTGTGAAGCAAGTCAACATAGATGCAGTGAATCTGAAATGTGAGATGAGCAACAAGAAATTACTCTTCCTTGTTCACTTGCCATGGTACCCAAGAGGAAATATTTTCCATTTCAGTTTTAAAATTTAGTCCTCAGAGTCTTTTCTCAAAATTAGCCCGTACACTGGAGGCCCTTACTCTTTATTTTCCTTAGTTTTGGGGTGATGTGGAAGTGCTTGGTCATGAGAAATTTATAGCAGTAAGTGATGATTCTGCCAGATTTAAGTGCCAGAACAATGTGCATAACTTTTAAATTTTCTTCTTTTTTTAAAAAATATATTTCTTAATCATTGATTTCTATTTGTTATATTCCTTCAAAAATCATTACAGTGTCATATTGTTTTTTCAGTATATTAAAGTATTATTCCATTCTACCATTTATTTGGAACTTGTTTTGGCATGTGGATTTATGTGGGAGATCTTCATAGAGATTTTGCACATTTTCACTAGTGGGGTACAAACATTTTTCAGGTAACAATAATTGAGCTGTGATTGCTGAGCTTTACAAGGAATACAGCAATAGTATTGGCAGCATACAAAGAGATTTGGAGTCACAGCTGATGAATGTAATATAAAGAAGTAACTGTAAAGGCATATGTCCTCAAAATGTAATGCACGTTTAGGTCCACTTATCTTCAAATACACATATGCTACAGACTGTCAAACCAGTGTAATTATTCTGCTTCAAGTGGTTGTGATTCACTTCAGACTATACAGTGAGCTTTGTTTAGAAAGGGGCAAATCTTAAGCAGAAAGATTTTGTAGGTTTCCCTTTATATCTTGTAGTCAAAATGATATTTGTATGCAAGGTTGCGAAGCTGAATGCAGAAATCTGTCACAGTATTGAACAGCATTGAACAGTGCTGTTTCATAACAAAAATTAATGTGCTCCTGTACTAAGATACTGGGCACAGCAGTTTAAAAATATTGCACTGTAGGCTGTTATCAGACATGCTTGTGATGCAAATAGTTTGCCAAATTACTGGGGAAGTCTGGAATTTTTTGCCAGTTAAAATCATAGAATCATAGTATGGATTGGGTTGGAAAGGATGTTAATATCACCTATTTCCAACCCTCTTGCCTTAGACCATCCGCTAGATCAGACTGCCCAGGTCCCATTCAACCTGGCCTTGAAAAATTCCTGGATGGACAACCACAACTTATCTGGGAAACCTGTTCCAGTGTCTTACCACTCAGAGTAAATAATTTCCTCCTAACACCTAAGTTAAATCTCCCCTCGGTTAGTTTAAAGTCATTCTCTCCTGTTCTATCTTGATTAGATTACGTACAAAGTTGATCTCTCTTCTGTTGTAAGCTCCCTGTAAATACTGGAAGGATACAGTGATATCTCCTCAGAGCCTATCTTTTCCAAGAGGAATGATTCCAGCTCCCTCAACTATAGCCCTTACAAGGGCTGCAATCAGGTCTCCCTAAAGTCTCCTCTGCTCCGGGCTGAACAGTCCCAGCTCTTTCAGCCTGTCCTCATAGGGTAGGTGTTTCATGCCTTGGATCATTTTATTGACCTTCCTCCGAGTGCCAAAAAAATACATAGCCCTAAGAGGGATATGTTTTTTCTGCACTGAGGACTTCGAATTTGGTTCAAATGTTTTCTCACCAGTGCAAGGTAGAGAGGAGAATCACCTCAATTTTCTTCTGATTCTTCCTTCTCTTGGATCAACTACACCACTCACGTTAGTGCCGTTAGCAGACTTGTTAAGGGTGCACTCAATTGTACTATCCAGGACACTGATACAGATGTGGAAGAACACTGATCCAAAGACAGACCCTTGAGGTACACCACTCATGGCAGGCCTCTACCTGGACATAGAATCACTGACCACATCCTCCAGCTGTGACCATATAGCCAATACCTTATCCACTGAATGGTCCACCCTTCAAATCCATATCTCTCCAATTTAGAGATAAGAATGCTTTGTGGGACCAAAACAGTGGTGTTTCAGAAATCCAGGTAGATGGCATAAGTTGTTCTTCCTTTGTCTATTGTCCCTTTTTGTCTACTTTGTTCTGCTTTCATTGTAGAAAGCCAGACAGATCAGACATGATCTGTTCTTGGTGAAGATGTACTGACTGTTTCAGATCACAAGGAGAACCTGTTCCATAATCTTTCCAGGCACAGAGTTGAGTCTCCTTGGTCTGTAGTTTTCTGGATTGCTCTTTTTTTACCCCCTTTTAAAAATAAAAGTGCCATTTTCCTTTTTCCTGTACTGAGAATTTTGCCTGACTGTCATGACTTTTCAAACACTATTCTGTTCTGTTTTTAAAGGAGATCTTGAATGGAGAAAGAGAATGATGTGTTAGGATTTTTTCCCTCTTATCCTGCAGAGTAAAATGTGGTTGATTCTATCTACAGATGGAAAGGAAATACTGAAGAGTTGGATGCAGCCTCTCCGGGATTGATTGAATTTAGCTGACCACACACTAATAGCACTTTAGTACAATGTTACCTGAATAATTTCTCCTTTTATTATCCTTGATTTCTTGTGGGAGTGGATGCTACTGTTTTCCTATTACTTTAAACAAGCATAATAATTATGTAGTGGTTCAGTGACTTGCCATTTTTGTCTTTCTCCCTGGGCTGAATCTGCCAAGTCACTCTTCAAACAAGAGCAATATCTACCCTAGTGCATCTCAATCTTGGTAAAAGTGCTCAGTGATGGATGCATGGAAGTCCTGTGTGTTTCAAGGTCGCTCTTTAGTTGCTTAATAACTTTACACTTTCAACAGCCTAGGCAATTACATGAACAAATGAACACCACTTGCAAATCATGTGCCCAACTGGACAAGATAGTTATGAAGACTTGTTGGTGAACTTTAATAAAGAGAGATGGTCATGGATCCATGATACTATTACAAATCATTCTTCTGTCTCACCTATGTTGTACTACCTTCATCTGGACACTGCCTTTTTCAGGAAACCAAAGGTTTTCACATTTAACCTAGATTAGGAAGCTAGTTTGTTTCCAGTTTATGGCATGAGTAACCTGGTTTTGAGTCAGTGAAAACATTTTAACAGGAAAAACATTTTTATTGTTCTGTAGGGACAAATAGATCTGGCAGAAGGGCAGAGTGTCAGAAGAAATTGGGAGAAAGTAATCCAAAATTTAACAACAGCTAGAGCAAGCAGAATCATGCACATGAAACAGATCAGGGAAGGTGGCTAGTGCTTGGTACAGAGAAGTGAAACAGGGAGTACTGCTGCTATAGTGGAGAGAAGTGGTCACTGCTATGCCATTCTGTATAGAAGCAGAGGTTTTATACAAACCTGGTGTTAGAAATTGCTGCAAAACTCAGTGGCAGCAAGTATGGTCCCTTCTATCCTTCCTTTACTACTTGATTTAGTAGTATGAGAAACATTCAGTGCAGCTAGTTATGTCATTAATTACAGTACAGGAGGTTCTTCTATAGGAATTTACTCTTTCGGCATCCTGAAGCTCACACAGATTTCTATATTGAAAGCCTATTTTTCAATTTAAAAGAAATGAAACAAATTAGTAACGTTATTAGGGGTGAAAAGTCAATCACTTCAAAGCTAGAAATTAACAGTATTTGAGGTAATAGCAAGTAATCATGTGGGCAGTTAATCATGAAGATTGTCTTGTAACACATATGCACAAGGGAGCTAATTAAGGTTGCCTAAAACAACTTTTAATCTCCTGTGTTCTTTTTTTTTATTATTTTTTCCTTTCATTTTGAAATGGACTTTGTAACCTTAAGGATCTTTAAATGTAGGCATTCATAGCTAATATTACTGTAATTCCTAATCTCAGCCTCCTGCTAATTCTCTTTCCTAGTGATGTGTTGTTCCAACAATTTCTATGAGTGGATTTTTTTGTAAAATAGCTGTTTCTTTTTATCGGTTTAAAATTTCTGCCTCTCACCGTCTTTTCATACTTCTT
Source organism: Oreortyx pictus (assembly GCA_036925125.1). NCBI lineage: Eukaryota > Metazoa > Chordata > Aves > Galliformes > Odontophoridae > Oreortyx > Oreortyx pictus. Next base: position 59,333,731 of record JAUPFR010000004.1, on the reverse strand, counting down.
TGTTGCTGTGAAGAGTGCCACACAGGAAGTACTTGATGAATGTTTTCTGTTTCAAATATGCTTTCATATTCACCTTATTTTAAACCTAAGTAACTCCAAATTTCTCAGTTTCTCTTGTGGTTTTATGAATTAGCACCCACAAGCAGACAAGCAGCACATTTTTACAGTCTCTGAGCCTGTCCAGAAAACTTGAGGTTAAGTTAGAAAATTGATGAACTGGTCAGGATTTTACAGAGAAAAAAATGCTAGAATGGGTCTAAAAAAAGGGAAAAGACAGATGGAAGGAAAGGGAGGGCCAGTTTCTGGGTCTCAAAGGGAGGATGAGGAAGGACACATGTTTTAATGTTGCAGTGTAACAGAACTGTGCCACAAAATAATAGATATTTACCTACCCAAACACTGTTTTTATCATTTCATATTGGTCTCTGCTCATCTAGATGCTTCTGTTCTCCCACCTGTCCTTCCCATTCTGTTGAATTCATGCACCATCTTGCAGGGCTTCCAAACTTGAGAGTATCTGGATGATTTCAGCTGTTCGAGATGTGCATACTCAGAAAGCCTACTACCAAGACTGCAGCCAGCAGGCTGAGTGGCTACACTGTTCTCCAACATTAAGAACTTGTGAGACTTTATCTGGAGCACTGAAATCATGTTTTGTTCCTGTCCACAAAAAAAGGCATTGACATATTGGAAGGAATCTGATGGGTGTCCCACAAAGTGATGGCGAGCTTGGAGTATGTGGTAGATGGGGAAAGGCTGAGGAACCTGGATTTGTTTAGTTTTAGCTCAAAGTGAGAACTTGCTGCTTATACCTACCGAATGGGGAAAAACAAACAAACAAACAAAAAACAAACAGAAAAAAAAACAGGCAAAATGCAATGAGACTTGACTTGGTAGCATAGAAATAGGAAGAGTGAGAAGCTGAAAAACAGGAATTCTGATTAAATATGAGGAAAATATTAAGCGTGGAGTTAAAACACTGGAACAGATTGCCTGATGTAGTAGTGGGATATGTCCCTCAAGTGAGGAAGCCTGACACACTTGTCAGTGCTTTGAACACCTCCCTTTCAAACTCATCACTTCCGATATTTTTTGCAGGAATGGATTTTAATTCTCTAGCGCCAATGAAAAATTATCTTGTTTCCATAACATTTACTTTAAAATATCTTGCCTGTTTATCCATCAATAACTAATATTCATTTAAAATAAATTTTAATGAAAAGTGTGCAAACACAATATGAAGTTATTATTTTGTCAGATAGCCAATAATCAAAGCCTTCTTCAAAAATAACTTAAATTTGCTTTTATCATATTTTAAGATTCCTCTTTTCAGTATGCATTTTTTCCTTCAAAATGTTTTACTGCCATGTAAGGAAATAAATCTTCACTTCTAGGTGTAGTTCTACTCCACTTAGACTGATTTTCTGTTTCACTCAGAGGTAACAAATTTTAGCTTTGATAATTTAGAAGTATTTTGTCCATTAAGGACTTTTTTCTATGTGGAATCTTGTACTTCTCTGCTAATTTGTTCCTCTTGAATTACACAGTATGTTCCCTAAGTACATCATAAAAATGATATAATCATGATGTTATCTTCTCTGTTACAAAGTATATGACAGTATTGTGTTTATGGTTAAATACAGCCTCAAGGACCTCATACCAGTGCCAAACAAGTAAGTCGTTTTCAAGTAAGGACTCTGTCTCAGTGCTCAGTAAACACAGAAGATTATTTATGCATCAGCTTGATGTTAGAATATGTGTATTAGGAGCATACAATTCAGCTTCTGTTTAGACTTAACTGAAAACAACAAAGATGAAGCATAATAAAAAAATATAATGACTGTAATAAGGCTAAGCTGTAGATGGTTTTCTTAGTTCATTTCGTATTTCGGGTAATGTATGGATACTCCTAATGATTCCATTAGAGTTTAAATAATGGAATTCAGCACAATCGTATTTCTACTGAGCAATGGAAACATAATTTCTCGGGAACTGCAGCTGCTGTAGTTGAAGATTAGGCTCTTACTATCCCTTAGGGAGATTACTGTCTCTGCCAGCTGACTTAGTTTTTATACAGCCAGCGATTTATTAGATTGCTTTGCTCTTAAGTGTGATAATAGGCCTTATGCTTAGCCAGGTTTAGAGACTTCCAGTGCATTAATATTTTATGGCAATGACAGTCAAGACACATTTTGTTTACCTAACAAGACAAGCCAAGCTTCAGCTGATGTGTACAGGAGATTAGATTTAACTGGTAGGAACTCTGCCAATTATGCCTTTAATGCTTTGCAATGGCTTTTATAATTGTAATCTAATCATTTGCATATTGATGCATCAACATTTTGTTTCAAACAGTTCTGTTTGTGTGAGCTGAGTATTCACGGAAAATCTTTTCTCTGTAGCCACACTGTTCAGTTCTTTGGTATTTATATATTTTTGTTAGGCAGTAAAGAAATACAACAATATTCGGAGTCCCGAAGAGATCCCAACTATGATCCCATTTATGGCTCTTTGGAGCATTCAGTTTACAGTGAAATTGATTGAATATTTATATCCTGTGAAAGTAAATCTTAGCTGTAGTACTCATCCAATACGCTGGCCAAAATAGGACCCGAGTTTGCCACAATTCAATTTCGGTGACAGGAGTAGCTTTTGCTGCCCAAATAAATATTTAAATGAACTTGTCCAGCATCCTGCATGAATTGCTTTTTACTTCTTTGTGACAAAGCAGATTTATCAACTATTATTGGTAGTGGAAACCAGAGCAAAGATCAGTGTCTTAGCTGCCTGGCATTGATTCACCATGTCTGCAAAATACACACTGTTATACCTCTGGGGTAGGGTTAAGAATGTTTACCAAGAGAAACTGCCCACTGAAGTGCTTGATGCTCCTCAGGCTCATTTATATCAGAATTCTATTAAACATAGTTTGTCCTACAGTAAAATCAGGTAAACCAAAGAATTTGATCCCACACTTAAGCTTCCTCAAAAAGATAAACATAAAGAAATATATACAGATAAATATACATTAATCTGGAATATCCTACTCTTGCTATAGGTATTAAGTTCTTCAAATTATCTTCTATCCTGTATTCTAGTATCTATAATAAAATTAAAAGTTTGCTGCTAGAGTAATTCTGCTGACACAATGGTTGTATTCAATCAAGATATACTTTTAGAATGATACCATAAAGGAAAAGCAAGAAAACAGTTGTCTGTCTTTAAAAAAAAAAACAAAAGCAAAACAACAACACATTTTAAATCAACAGATTATGCACAAGAAATGCTTTTTGTTTTTACTGATTGCTCTTGTCTCTACCTACAAAAAGTCTCTGCATGTCAGCTGAGTAGTGAACAATCTAAAACTAAAGGAAACATATTCAACAATAAGAATCAGAAAAAAACTTTTAATTTCTGATTTTTTCAATTATTTTATTACAATCAGTAGCTGTTAATTATTTTTATTAAGTTCAGTGATCAGTGAATTTTACACAGCATCATCATTTACCCCAATATTTGAAAGGTGACTGTTTTCCTCTTGCAGACATTTGATATGCTATTGTGAAAATGCTAACTTGTAAACAGCCTTTAAGTTGCTTTATTTTATATAATATACTGACTTCAGTGTCCCCATGATTTTAGCTACAAAGGTGATACTTAAAGCACAGAACAAAAAGAAGACAAGAAACCAAGATTTGCCCTTGATTTTAAATTGTGGTTGTCTGTGGTTCAGAATATTTAACATTGCTATGTTCCAGATTTTAAATGGACAATAGATGGGCTGAAATTCAGACTATACTTGGATATCATCTAAAAAAACTCTGTAGAAGATTAAGGTGCATAGCAGCACACGCCTATTTTTCTCTAAAGTCTCCATAAATGCTACGAAATAGAACAAGGAATTGCACTAGTTGATTTTTTTTTTTAAGACTAATCTTAACTAACTGCCTTTTATTTTTTTTCCAATTTGTACCTCTACTGAAAACAAGACTTTTCTTCCTGGTTTAGAAATGGAGAGCTGATCCTGGAACACATAGTCACATAAAGGACAAATGAGATTTACAGTCCACATTATGATGATTTATCAGTTTCTCTACCACTTTCCATCACAGAAGGTGTAAAGTCTTAACTGCCTTTTCCCAGACAGCCTTATAGGTGAGGCTGTAATAAACTGAGGTCTTCATCCCAGCACAATTACCTGAGTGAGGATCAAGAGGGAAATGATCATGTGTGATACGTGTACAAGGCATATGTCTGATCCAGAATGTGCATGTACAAATATGCGTCCGTGCTAATGCACAAATTTGGAATCCACAAGCAGAGGATTGAATGTGACTAGTTACACTAAAATAATGAAGTTTCTCAGTCATTCAACGGTCCTATCCTTACAGTCAGCAGACACCTTATTCTTCTTTAGCAGGGACTAAGTGTCTGCTTTTCCATAACATGTTTAAAAATTTGAGAAAAACTAGGAAGCTGCAAGATTATGGTTGCAATATTGTGTATCAAGAGTAGTTTATGGTGTTGAGTGGTCTTGTTCTCAAACATCTGCAAGCATGGTTTCTAAATGCCTTTGTGTATCTGTCCCTGGATATTTCAGGTACTCTGGGGGCTGCTTTTCAATGTATGGCTTGCAGGATGGCTGGAAACTGCCTGTTGGGGTTTATGGTGAGGCAAGGCAAAAGTGAACCTAGCAAAAAATGCAAATAACTGGTTTCCAAGTGAATTCAAAGAGTTAGGATTGCCTCTTGAGAATTAGACTAACCTTGGCAAATGTTATGGTTGTGAGTTGTGATAATCTTTTACAGGGTAAAAACTGTGTGTAGATGAGTATGTAAATTTGGCATGGCCGTTATGCTCTTGGCAAGAGTGACCACTGATGATGAAAACCTAAATATTCCTCCTATGGGAACTATGAAAGTGATTTTGGCTTAAGAAGCTTCAGGGAGCTTGCCGTTTACAGCATTTATTCTGATTCAGCAAAAATATGACGAAAAGAGAGGGTTTAAGTGACAGTGAAAATATCTTTTAGGTCACATATTCCAGATTCTGGATTTCATCTTTATTAAGCATTCTTGTGCTTTTATAACAGATTTTTCAGGAATTTCCTTATCAGGCTTATTTTACAATAGGTTTATTTTAATTGGAAAGTAGAGCTCATATGTACTTTAGGAAAGGATTTACTAACAGTTGTCAAAGACTACAGATTTATATTAGTCATTTTTATGAGTATATGCAATTACTACAACATTTTGTTTACACAATAAGAGTAGAAAGAATGTGCCACAAATAACACTGTTTATAAGCAGCCTGGCTCACATGAATTGTTCATTTTGAAAATGTTTTGTAAACTTGCCTTGAAAAACTTTCTGTGTTCATAGTTGCTTTAGAATAAGGAAGAATACCAAATTATTTAGGAAAAAAATGACAACATTTGAACACGGAAAATCAAATGTTACTTGTGCAAAGTGTTTGACACTTTGCAAAGCGTTTGTCACTGTCAAACATGATGCCCTGGTTGCCAAGTTGGACAAAAATGGATTTGGTGGATGGACCACCCACTGGACAAGGAGTTGGCTGGATGGTCACACTCAGAGAATTGCAGTCAATGGCTCCAGACTGGGTGGAGAGTGGCTTGAGAGCAGCCCTGAGAAGAAGGATTTGGGTGTGTTGACTGATGAGAGATTAAATGTGAGCCTCAATCCCAGACTGCAGCTGTATCCTGGGTTGCTTCAAGAGAATTGTGACCCGCAGGTCAAGGGAGGTGATTTTGTCCCTCTACTCTGCTCTCATGAGACCCATCTAGAGTACTGCATCCAGATCTGAAGCTCTCAACACAAGAAGGACATGGAGTTATTGGAGCAGGTTCAGAAGAGGGCCACAGAGATGATCACTGGGCTGGAACACCTCCCCTGAGAGGACAGGCTGAGAAATAGGGCTCTTCAGTCTGGAGAAGGTTCTGAGGTTACCATATAGTGGCCTTCCAGTTCCTGAAGGGGGCCTACAGGAAAGCTGGGGAGGGACTTATTACAAGGGCAAGCAGTGACAGAACAAGGTGAAATGGTTTTAAACTGGAAGAAGGTAGATTTAAACTAGACATTAGGAAGAAATTCTTTACTGTGAGGATGGTGAAACAAAGGAAAAAGTTACCCAGTGAGGCAGTGAATGCCCCTTCCCTGGAGGCATTCAAGGCCAGGGTGGATGGGGCTGTGAGCAGCATGGTCTGGTGGGAGATGTCCTTGCTCACAGCAAGGGTTGGAACTAGAGGATCTTAAAAGTCCCCTCCAACCAAACCATTCTATGATTCTATGTTTGTGAGCTGGAATGTATCTGCATACATCATCAAAAAACATAATTCTAAAAATTAATTACACCTCTGTATAACATCTCCGTATACAAGTTGAATGAAAATATACTTAAGGAAAAAAATTCTTTTGATAGCTTATGAATCTTACTACTGCAGTAAGACTATCAAAGTTGACTAATAAACTGATCTAACATTGAAGTGAATGAGAGATCCTTTTCAGCTATTTTCACTTAAATTCAATCTAAATAAAAAACAGTTACTGTTTCTGATTGCCAGTAAAAAAATGAAATGAAAGCAGCCAAAGAATTAAATAATTTTTGTATTTGATTTTCCTACTTGGATTTATGGTGCTTGACATTTAACCACTGCTGTGCATGTTCCTCTCCATACAAGAAAATGTATGTGATCTTTACTAGCAAGCATTTGCATATTGCATGATTTAAACACGTGAGTAATGAGAAATGAAAGAGGGGAAAAGAAAACAAATTATTATCTTTTATAAAACAGAATATTTCCCTGGAGATCTGTGAGAAAAAGACTTAAAGCAAGGCACTTGAAAAAAAAACTTTCTATGTAAGTTACCTTTTAAATCTATTATGTGGCAAGAAAACCAAAAATCCACCTCCAAAAAACTATTGAAAGTTGTAACATCTATTTACTTTTCAGGAAAATTTCCAATGAATGCAGGAAATAGAAAGTTTGCTTGTAGTATTTTACTTTATTGAGTTCTCTATGCCTTGAAAATCACAGCACTCTCCAGAGGCTCCTATAGAGATGTATTACATCATAAAGCAAACTAAGGATAGTAACCTATGTTGTTAAACTGTCAACATAGGTTATACTAAAATTTATCCACAAACCAACTCTACTTAAAGCCTCTCAGTTGGCAGAAAGTTTAAAACATAAGACTACTCTCTTATCTAAAGCCTGAGGTACTTTGGAAAAAATGTTGTAATAATTGCTCAACTTCTCTACTGCAGTGTGAATTCAGTATGGCAAATGCTTAACCATTGCATGCAAGGATTCTGAAGGATTATCACTTAAAAGGTTTTATGAGTGACGATCTATATTTCTGATTTCATAGTACATTAATAAAAGTTTGTTGTAACAGATGTAGTGAAAAATAAATCTTAAATGCCTGTGCTTATGCCTTGCTTAGTTTCCACATAAAAATGCAAAAAACAAACTTGATATAATGGAATTGCTTATGAAGTCTATCCTCCCAGTGAGACAAAATAGGACTATTTCTTTGACTACTGAAGTACTAGAAACTGACGTTGTTTTGCAAGAATTATCATAAAGATTTCAGATCTACTGAGAAAATTTTCTCAGAAATTCCATCTGTATCCATTACTCTAAAACTTCATAGCTAGTTTCTATTATAGCATTATTAAAACATTGTAGGCAATCTTTACATTTAGTTTAGAGTAAGTGGCTGGCAGAGAAGAGGCAGCTGATACAATAGAAAATGAATAGAATGAAATAGAAAATGAATCTAAGCAAGTAACCACCAAAGGTAAGCAAACATAATTGGTGAGGTATCAAAACTTTTCTTATCCTTTGCCAGACAGAATTCATTGGTAATCTTTGTATCAGAAGTAGGCTTCAAAGAAACCTATATCCTTCCTTCTCTTCCCCTTTCTCCTTCTCCTTCCCCTCCTCTTTCCTGCTTCCCCTTCCCCTTCCCCGCCCACTTTCCTTCTTTCTCTTTGCTAAGAAAAGCACATAGTCTTGGAAGATTTGGACTGATAGTGGTAGATATTTATGGTGAAGATCATAGCAGTAGAGTTATAATAATATACTAATATTTTCTTTTATTATCTCAACATAAGATTTATTTGGGAAAATTGCTGCAGAAAATATGTTATATGGTGGAATAAATAACCTTATTTAATTATTTCCACATAAATATATACATATATTAATGGAAATATGTGTTTGTAAGAAAAGTGACAATATTAAATAAAGCTTATAACAATCTGGTAATTAACCTGGTAGAGGTTAGGAGTGGTAAAAAGCACAGGTTAGCACTGGAATGTGGGAAATGATAGGAATTTATACTGTTTCTATTCTTCTGGACAAACAGACCTCCAGCAGCCAAATCCTTCTGGTCAAAAGGCAGCAATGAAATATATAGCAGTATGGAAGGTAACATTCAACATTGTTACTTGTCTGTATTATTGCACTACAAATTGTGGATTTCTCTGTTCTTTAACAACTTGAAGATCTAGCTTTGATGACCTGTCAAAGACTATATTTAACTGCCTTACTAGTAATGGCAAACAGTCACTCAAGTTATGTCATAATATTCTTTTCAAAACCACCATTGCTCCATTTAAAAGCACAATTATACTGCATTTAAAACCAGTAACCACAGTTGCTCATTGTTCTTCGTTGTCTTTTGAAAATAAGGTAAGAACACATACTCTTTTCTTGGATTTATTTCTGTCCAACAACCCATCAATAAAGTTTTCTTGAGCTAGACTGTAGTCAAGAACTTTGCTGCTAATGGGAAATTACAGCATGAAATGCTCCACTGTCGAAGAAAGCAGCTGTACAGATCCTGTAGTGTTTATCTGAAGGCTATTATTTCCTGAATATATAAATATTTTGATGAAGTTGTAGTTCAGTAGATTGTTTTCTGGGTTCTTTCAGACTTCAAAGTGAACTTTCTTATTTATTTATTTATTTATTTTCCATTATGAGAAAGTGGATTTGCAAAGAAACTTAATGTTGAAGATCTTCCACACAGATGTCCTGGTTGCCACATATATGTTATAACTCTAACTGATGAAAATTAATGTAAATAGCTTTACCTAGATACGACAAAGTTCACCAAATCAAGATTTAGTTTATGACAATCCTGTTTCTCCAAATGCGTTTGGCTAGAAAGAAACCCTGATGATCACCTCAGGAAAAGTTAATCCTTAATAGAGTTGAAATTATTAAATTTGAAACAATGACTTTGAGGAAGTGTTAAATAACCTTCTTACAGTTAGGATTTAAACTCATTATCAACTCAGCGTTTAGAACTGCTGTTCTGTGGAGACCAAAATTACTTTGAGACTTTCCACAGTGTTTGTCTTTCCACATAGCTGGGGAATTGCTGCATACAAAGGAATACCAAGTCATGCTTGGCATTCATTGACCGTGCTTGACTTAAAATATTACAGTAAATAGTCAAGTACTTTTGAGAAACCAAAGAAAAGGAACATTTCAGAGTAATAGGGTTTTTTTTTTTTTCAACAGCAAGATATCTGTAAGACTTCTTAGAATATATTTTCATGTAGATTCCTTGGTACACAGAATGAGACGTATGACATTTTTATGATAACCTGAATTTCTTTATTCAAATGCAAGAGCAAAGTTTTTCTTTGTAAAAATGTGAAAAGATGTTCTTAATGCCTTGAATTAATTTCCTCTATGCTGTTTGGAGCACTTGTGTCAGAGATATTTCTGGTGGTACTGCTGTATATAACTGTATATCAGTGATGCTGAAAATAAGAAAGTCGTGTTCTGGAATAATTTCTAACCACCAGGTCGCAAACATGCCTTCTGTTGAAATAAAAATTTCAGCTGACTCTGAGATGCTCTTTGAAAGAATCTGGGATGCTCTTTCTTCATTTTATTCAGTAATGTTTTATGAGTTAATCTTTGAATAAACAATTAGACATGGTGTATCTGATTATACAAATATTTGGAGTTGCTATATGTCATATGGTAAATTCACCAGAAGAAGCCATACCTTCCACCATACCTATGCTCCATTCCCAAAGGGAAGATAGGTAATTCCAGTTCTTTAAAGTGAATATAATACAAGTAGCATTGTTGTGAGCAGTAATGCACACAGAAGTGGTTATGTAAGCAGACTATTTACTTGTTCTGGAGGGGTCAGGGCAATATAGCATTGTTAAGACTTTCTTTTTTTAAAGTAGTACTTTAGAAAATGAACTTTTGATCTTCTAGTGTTCAATCAGTTGTCAAAAATTTGTTAAAGTGAAATGTTTTGCCCACTATGAACATGTAATCCCACTGAATTTGTACTGTTCCCTTCCAAGTAATTAAGCCAAAAGCCATCTGAAGCACATGACTTCGTATTGTTGAGTTCTGTGGAAGATTAGCACTCAGAGGTATTACTGTGGGAGGTATTTCCCACACCTGTCTGCTCTGCTCACAAAGAACCAAAAGAGCTTTGCAGCTGTGGACACTGTGTTATGTTTCTGTAGTAATGTTTCCAAGACCTGGATTAGTAGCGGCATGTTTCTTTACCCACAGGAAATCACATGGGAATGAGTAGTTGTCTGGACATTTTTGTTAAGCTATTAAGCTCCTTTTTTTTCAGTTCTCTTCCATACACAACTTCTCACCCTCTCAGACATACCAATTTCCTGGAATAGTGTTATGGCTGTTAAGTAGTTGGTCATGGCATGGATGCCAAATGAGCAATGTTTCAAGTGTAGTATTCAATCTCAGGCATGGAAAAAATACTGTCTTTCTTGCATGAAGGCTTTTTGTTTGCCTGTTTTGAAGAAAAATCTGGTTTTATTGGTAAAAACATTAGAATTCTAGCTCATGGGAAATATTCAGAATTTCTCAGAGAAGATTCTGCAAGAAGAAAGAGTGGACACAACAGACAGCCTGATCTAGTTGTTGACAACCCTGTCCATGAAAGGGAGGTGTGGAACTAGACAATCTTTACATATTTCTATAAGTAGACCGTGCCACTATTTTAACTATGTCCTGATTTCACATCCCTGCTGTAACCACCTGGTTCATCCATTCAGCTTCCCTTCTATGTCATTGATTTCAGACAATCTACACAGGTTTCTTGTCCTTTTGTTTTAGAATTGTCTGTTTGGCAGTTCTAGATCTACTTTATATGTTTCACCAAACTCTCTGGGTGTTTAGAAAAAAAAACATGGATCACAGTGATACTTCATTTACAGAACAGTCTCCTGTGCTACCCAGCAAAACCTGGGAAAGTTTTAGAAGTGTGACAAAGCTTGTAGAAGTGTCAAACAGTGAGGAAGAAGTTATGCTGTCAGCATCCATGTCAAAGGTATTGCCTGGTGTCTGAATATGGCCTAAAACTCTCTGTCTTGGCTGAGTCATTTTTCTCTTTGTTGCTGCTTTTCTTTGACTTTGTGGACTGATCACTATTAAAAGCAAGTCTGGGGCTCAAAAGGGAAGCTTATGTAATAAGCTAAAGGTTATTCGTGTTATTAAAGTGCGTGTAAAATGAACAATATCAGAAACTGTTTATGCACAGTTTCCAACTGGAACAAAGAGCAACAACAAGAAGCCAAAAAATTCACTGAGGATGGCTATGGTTCAAACAGGCTTTGCTTAAGCTGAAAAATTTCACGTTTTTTCCAATATCAAAATATTAATAATATTAAATAATATCAAAACAACATGCAAGTCTTCATTCCCTCTATTTTTTTAGGTGCAAATTACTTCTACCTATTGGTATGAGACATGTTTCTTCCAGTGCTTATTGCGCATGTACCTGAAGAGCTATGTGTAAAAGGCTACAGACATTAGAGGCAGACAGTTCTATCTTTAGCATTCAATACACTTTCAGTAGGGCATCTTTAAATCTATGGTTTGATGCCTATTTCCTAAAATATTATTTTATAGGTAAACAATTCTGTTAAAAAACAAAGAAGAAAATCCTATAAATAATCTTTGCTGCATTTGTTTTCATGCTTTTACATCTTTCCTTCTAAAAAAAAGGGTTTTTTTTTTTCATTTTATTTTATTTTGTTTTGTTTTGCTTTATCTTGTTTTCTTTTTTACCACATATTCAATGAATGTGCCAATGTCAGTAGAGGAAGTCAGATTTTAGGACTTGAAATTAATATTCAGTAAAATGAGTATAGTCTAAACTGATATCATTCTAGAAATTGAATAATGAATTTGGTGAATGAATTGTCATTATTCACTGAGGGAGAAAAAAAAAGGAAAACAAAAGCAAAAACAAAAAAACAAACAAACCTGAAAATAGCACCAATCAGGAACCATACAACGACTTGTTCAAGAGTATTTCTCTTTATAGTTCCTCGGTTCTTCAGCAGTAGCTAGCAATCTAACACTGTTCTCCTATATTTTTTTTTATATTTAGATTGCTTAAACTCTAGCTGTAATAATCAAGGATGGTAGCTCATGAACAAGGGCATCATATTTATTTTTTCCAGAAATTAAAAAAAAAGATAAAATCATTGTATCACAGTATTCTCCAGCAGAAGCTGGCAGCCTGAGGCTTGGAGAGATGCAGTCTTTGCTGGGTAAGGAACTGGCTAGAGGACCAGGCCCAGAGAGTGGTGGTGAATGGAGTTAAATCCAGCTGGCAACTGGTCATGAGTGGTATTCCCCAGAGGTTGGTACTGGGGCCTGTCCTCTTCAGTATCTTTATAGATGACCTGGATGAGGGCATTGAGTGCACCCTCAGTAAGTTTGCAAATGACACCAAGGTGGCTGGAAGTGTCAATCTGCTTGGGGGTAGGGAGGCCCTACAGAGGGATCTGGACAGGCTGGATAGCTGGACTAAAGCCAGTGGGATGAGGTTCAGCAAGATCAAATCCCAGGTCTGCCCTTTGTCCACAACAACCCCAGGCAACACTACAGTGCTGGGGCAGAGAGGCTGAAAGAACATGTAAAGGAGACAGATGTGGGGGTACTGGTTGATGGTTGGCTGAACGTAAGCCAACAGTGTGCCCAGGTGGCCAAAAAGGCCCATGGCATCCTTCCTTGTATCAGAAATGGTGTTGCCAGCAGGAGCAGGAAAGTAATTGTCCCCCTGTGCTCAGCACAGGTGAGGCTGCACCACGAGTACTGTGTTCAGTTTTGATCCCCTGACTGCAAGAAAGACACTGAGGCCCTGGAGTGTGTCCAGAGAAAGGATGCTGATGAGGGGTCTGAAGCACAGGTCCTTTGAGGAGGAGGGGAGCTGGGATTGTTTAGTCCAGAGAAGAGGAGGCTCAGGGGAGACTTTATTGCTCTCTATAACTGCCTGAAGGGAGGTTGTAGTGAGCTGAGGGTTGGCCTCTTCTCTCATGTAACTGATGATAGGATTAGAGGGAATGGCTTCAAGTTGTGCCAGGGGAGATTCAGACTGGATGTTAGGAAATACTTCTCTGGAAGAGTGATCGGGCACTGGAATGGGCTGCCCAGGGAGGTGGTGGAGTCACCAACCCTGGAAAATATTCTAAGAACATGTAGACATTATGTTGAAGAACATGGTTTAGTGAGAATGTTTCCTGATTGGTGGACAGTTGGATTGGATGATTTTGTAGGTCTTTTCCAACCTTGGTGATTCTATGATTCTATATTCACACTGACCTAAACTGTCAATGTGTCCTTAATTAAGAGAATAAAATGTTAGGGTTGGATATTTTATTTCACGCTTTAGCACTTTATGGTAAACACTAAGCTACGAAGTAAACTGAAATTTTTCTGTGAAATTTTACTGAAAGTTACTGGGATCCCCAGTATAAAAAAGACAGGGATCTCTTGGAAAGGGTCCAGTGGAGGGCCACAGAGTTGGTGAAGGGCCTGGAGGATCTCCCCTATGAAGAAAGGCTAAGTGAACTGGGTCTCTTTAGCCTTGAGAAAAGAAGACTGAGAGGGGATCTGATCCAGGTTTATAAATATCTGAGGTGTGGGGGACAAAGTGGTGAGGCCAGACTCTATTCAGCAGTGTGTGGAGACAGGACAAGGGGAAACGGACAGAAACTGCAGCACAGGAGGTTTCGCATGAATGTGCGCAAGAACTTCTTTACGGTGAGGGTGACGGAGCACTGGCACAGGCTGCCCAGGGGGGTTGTGGAATCACCTTCTCTGGAGATATTCAAGACCCACCTGGACACCTACCTGTGTGACCTGGTGTAGGGAACCTGCTTTGGCAGGGGGGTTGGACCTGATGATCTCTTGAGGTCCCTTCCAAACCCTATGATTCTATTGAAATCAGTAATGATCTGTGCTAAAATTTGAAAAAAAATCAAAAAAGTATGTATACAGCTAATCATGATAGCACATGATTTCAAGAATGCTGATTAACATTCTTCTAATCAGTATATTCATACATTAACATTTACATTGTTAATATTTTTGCCTTGATCTCCTTTATTTACTGAATGTTTTGAGTGTTATGTACTAAATGAATAAAAATTAGCTCAATTTAAATTCTCCTCTCAAAGCTATATATTTCAAGACTGTCATCTGACAGTTCTCTTAAAGAAAACTGATTGCTGGTACTTGGAGTTTTGAGTGCTAGCACTGAGTGCTAGCATAGTTCAAAAGACATGGATTAATTATTACATGTTTGTGGGATGGTTGTTGGTTTTTTTTTTGTTTGTTTGTTTGTTTCCTGTCTAGCTATGGAAAATGCTCAAAATATGGACTTTTTGACAATTTAAACCTGAAATAACTTTTGGAATGTGTCCATTATTATGCATGCCAAGCAGTCATAAATATAGCTACATCTTATATGTAAGTTTTTTGTTTGAAGAAGCACAGATGTGCCATAGGGAGAATATAGGGTATTTATATAATCTTAGATAACTGTCACTTAACAGCTGTACTGCTACTGAAAGCAAGGACAGCTGACAGGTCTGAGGCTCCCCTAGTGCAGTACTGTGTGGAGAGGTGAGAGGCCAAAAGCTGTGTCATGCTAAATTAGTCACTGATGTCATGGTTTTATGATTTTTGGTATTGGTATTCCACATCATAACAACATGTAGTGCATTAAGAGTTAAAGAGTTAATACTCCAACTCCATAGATCATTGATATTTTCTGGGTATACCTGTCTCAGAAGAGAAGAACTATATTCCCCAGAAGACTTCGCGATGCTTTGCATTTTTACGTATTTTCCGCTCAGAGGGAAAAGATAAAAACCCTCTGCGGTCACGGGACACTCTTTTTCCTTCGGGATCGACTCAGCAGTGGGTGCTCGCTGCCGTATCGCCTTCAGCGTTAGCGTAAGGCCTTTGGTTTATCGGACACTCTCTCTTGCTCCTTTTCTTTGATTTATTAGCTTCAATTCCAATTATATTGTATTATATTGTGTTATTTTGCTTTCTGATATCTTATTTAGTAAATTAGCTTTCCTCCTCAGATCGTTGCCGCTGTTTTGTTTCTAGGCCCATCTCCCTTTTTCCTTTTCCCTTTTCCCCCTTCCCCTTTCCTGGGGCGTGGGTCTGTGGGTCCCCCACACTAATCGTCACGGAACCGGGCCGATCCAGCCCGGTAAACCGTTGACAACTGAGTATATCTTTAAAATGTTCCAAATATGTTGCACAAAATCATTAGCAAATGTAATCCTGAAAATGTAAAAAATAACATTCTAGGGGAAAAATGATGTATTGGTGACAGTCATCAGCTAAAAAAACAGATTCTGCTGCCTGGGGTTGGAGGGATTAGAACAGCTGCCACCGAGGAAGAAGGAGAAGTACTACACATAACTCCCTGAATCATTCCATAGGAAAGAAAATAAAGAAAGTTTACAGTTCTGTGATATTCCAGTAATAATTAAATACCCACTAATCTAAAACCTTTAAGCAGAGTCAAGTTGTGGCTGTGGCTGCAAGTTCCTAACTCTTTCTTGCCCCCCCCATCTCTCTGCAACATAGAGTGCCCAGAGCAGCCACATTAGTGTTCTAACTTGAAGTTTGATCCCAGTAGAGCATGAGACTATTTTGTCAAAGGCTTAGGTGGCACTTAGTCTTGGCAGCTTATATGTTACTGAACTGTGCCATGTTGTATTTGGACTACACAGAAAAGAGCATTCAGTGGGTCTGAGTTCTGACAACAACCAAAAAAACAGTAAAAACAAAAGCAGAGCTGAGAGGTCAGGTGATGTCTGCTTCAGAGAGAGGGAAGAAGGCTTTAAGAATTGTTGCTAGGCAATGACTGTCTGGATGGTAGATCCTTGGCTTTTCTAAGTGACCAGAGTAATTATTTTTGGTAAACCTACAGAGCCCTGTGGGCTGCCATTGTTCTGTATAAAAAGAAACTGACACAAAAATGTAAAAAAAAGTCTGTCTGGGCCTAGTGAAAGGGTTGGAAGATCAAGTTACATGATATATGAAGGTTTTCTTATGCCTTCTTGGAAGGCCTCCTTGGCCATCTGAACCAGTTGCCCTGACTAGGTGAACAAAACTCATCCAAATCCTCTTCTGAGGTCTTCTCCAGCAGCTGCCAAGATGCTTGGTCCACTCATTCACCGCAAGGCTGGATGTAGCTCTGGACTGCCTGGTCCAGTGGTTGGCAACTCTACCCATGGCAGGGACGTTGAAACTGGGTAATCTTTAAGGTCCTTTTCAACTCACGCCACTCACTGGTTCTATGATTCTGTGGCACTGTGTTTCGTTTTGGGCCCTGCTGTACAAGAAAGATGTTGAGGCCCTGGAGCGTCTCCAGAAAAGGGCAGTGAAGCTGTGAGATGTCTGGAGCACCTCTTATTAGGAGTGGCTGAGTGAGTTGGGATTTTTTATTTTGGAGAAGGCTTGGGAGAGACCTTAATTTTCTCAGTAACTACCTGAAGGGAGGTTGTGGTGAGGTTGAAGTTGGCTTCTACACATACCTAACAATAGGATGAGAGGGAATGGCCTCAAATTCTGCCTAGGGTGATTCAGGTTGGACATTAGGAAATGATTCTTCTCTGAGAGAGTGGTCAGGTACTGGAATGGGCTGCCCAGGGAGGTAGTGGAGTTACTGGCCCTGAAGCTGTTCAAAGAACATTTGGATGTTGAACTGAGGGTCATGGTTTAGTGGGAAACATTGTTGGTAGGTGGATAATTGGACTGAATGAACTTGGAAGTCCTTTCTGACCTTGGTGATTCTACAATTCTATGATGAGGCATGGGAAGAAGTTGCCCAGAGAGATGGTGATTGCCTTGTCCTTAGAGACTTTCAAGGGGCTCTTATTGACCTTATCGAGCTGCAGATGTCCCTGTTCAGTGGAGATGAATTAGACTAAATGACCTTTGAAAGTTCCTTCCAACTCAAATGATTCTATGTCTCCATGATTCTATAAATATAGGCTGATAATGTAAACTATTGTGCTTGCTCATTATCTTGGAGTTCAGTGTAACTCTCTGACTTCAACATGTTATGAAAACAAGCATTCAGAAGATTTCCTGGTTTTGAGTTTCTTTGCAAGTCTGAAACTCCAATCAGGTTCAGGTAAAGGATGCTTTTTTTATATGATTATTTTCCCTTGTAGTAAATCTTTCTGAGGTACCTGAGGGTGATTTTAAAGCTGATGATTCAAAACCCAGTGAAACTCGGCAGTTCTGCTTTGCTCTGTGGGGAATTTTTTTTTAACATTTCATTTCAACTTGGAAATTAAAGCAAACCCCAGGCAACAGTTTAACAAATTTTAAAAGGGAAGAGACTTTCATGTCAATAGCTATCATGAAAAATGGCTAATTTTGTTCTGCTCATGCTTAGGCATTCCAGTGCCAGCTGTGATTCTTCCTAACTGTGCTAAGCCCTATCCCACCGTAGGTTGATCCCTGCTCATTCTGTGGTGTGCAGTAAGTAGCACAGAAAGAAAATGAGCCCATAAGGGTAATCTGGGAGAGGCTGGATAACTACTGGAGGGAACAGCAGCAGAAATAAGGAAAGAGGTATTGAACACAGACTGCCGTGGTGAGGGACTGGAGAAGGTAGGGAAAGGCAAGTTCTCCTGGGCTGCAACTGGGGCCAAGTGGTGTAAAATATGTGCTGTCTGCATTTCCCCTAATTGAGGGTAATGTATCCTGAAATATGCACCTCATCTAAAGACAGATAGAAGGAGTATCTTGCAATTGTTTTTGTAGCATGCATTTTTTGCTGCTGCTGGTACCATTCCAGAAAAAACAGACATGCCTGAACCAAGAGTATCACCTTTCCATCTGCTGCTTTTTTTTTTTTTTTTTTTTCTTTCATGAAGAAGTTTCTGTAGTTGGGAACCTCAACAGAATAAGATCAAGTAGCTTTGGCAGCTTTCATAGCAAGGTAGGATATCATTTAAATAAAGCGATGCACATGTACAGTTTAAGTCTGATCCCCTGCTGAGAGGGCATAACAAACAATTAAGAGCGGTTTCCTCTGGGGATAAATAGCTTTTGGGGAGCTATTACAGTTCATATGTGAATTATAAATGTATTACAAGGAACAAGTGATCCTCTAAAATGAAACAGCTGAAAAAAAACCTCTGAAAACAGTTTGTCTAACCACAAGGGATCTTGGCTTTATTTGCTGATAGGGAAAGAATTTTTAGTGGACTGCAGTTAATAAAATGTGTTAAAAAGCTAGGATATACTTAGTTTCTAGTTGAAAGCAAAAGATAAGCTGGTAAAATATAAACTCTATGAGAATAAAATCTATTTAATTTGAACTTAAAGACCAGAAATAGATTATATCCAGTTTAGTGCTTGACATGATTATATCCAAATTATACATATAGGTGTGTGTGTATGCACTGAAGACATAAATGCTAGGCTCAAAATGAGATGGAATTGTATAGAAAAAAGAAAGGGAAAAACAGAAAAGATGTGTGAATTACATTAGTTGGGATTTATTTCTGAATGATGCCAAGGAGGTATAATTTTCACAGGTGACTCTAGAAGGTACAACATGATTTTGGATAATAGGCTTTGTGTATTGTTCAAGCTGGAGGTGATTATGTCAGTATGCTTTCAAAAGCTGGTGGCTGATAATGTTCTGATTAAGAAAACTGATCAATGTTATACCTACTAAATTAACACAAGATACAACTTAACGTAAGCTTAAGTCCTCCAAAGAAGCTTCTAATGTTTTCTGATGGAGAACTGTGTGCGTGGCTATCAGAGATGTGTTGAAATCTAAGAGAAATTTCCCAAATGTTGCTTAGAATAATAAAGATCCTGCCGAGATTTTTCTGAAAAGCTCTTGGAAGTTTTGTCTGTGGGTCCAGCAGAAGAAACATTTAATCTGTACTTAAACTGTAGAAGAAAGGAAATTGAAACATAGTTTGACATTTTTAATGAAAGAGAAATATGAAGAAGCTTGACTTTGTGAAAGGAATAGCTGCTGTGGACAAGACTGAAAATTAAACTGAAAAATAATAACAATATCATATAAAGTTGTGCATTATAATGCATTAACTTGTGTAATTCTTTGATATATTAAATCAATAGGAAGAACGGTTTTGCAGGGCCTTTAGAAGAATATAGCATACAAAAAAATATATATGTTTGTTCAATTAGGATTGTTAAGTTACTAGGGTATCAGGTTATTAGGTTCTTAGGAATTTCATGGGATATAATTTCCCATAGGCTGGGGCATGAGACGATTATTGTGGGAACATTCTAAAGAAACTTCCAAGACAGATAGCTTATTCCCTAGTATGACATATGACACTGTTCATTCATTTTTTACTGCAGAGTTTTGCTCACTGTCAGCAATGGGTTTGGTTCTGTTGTCAGGCAGATCCTGTTTCAAGCATCTGTAGTTGTATTAAATTCACCCATGCTAGCTGAATAGTCTCCTCTTAGAAACACATCTTGCCTGACCAATTAGGTTATCCTTTCCCTTTCTAATTATTTAATAACTAGAAGTGATTCTTTAAAAGATTCCAAGTGGTTTTCACATTTTCTAGTGCTGATACTAAAACACTGCATGCAAAATCATCGCTTCAAATTTTATAAATATTGAATCACTGAGGAATGCGATACAGCACTTATTGCTGATATATTACATCATGGTGTTAATCTGGGACTAGCATTTAATTTCATCTGCCTGCCTAAAATCTTCTTGTTCATGGGAACAATCAACTCCAGAGTTTTATTCTTACAGTTTTAATGTGAAGAGGAACATAAGTCAGAAAAAATGAACACAAATATGTGCACTCTTAGATTAAACTTTAAAGTCTTAATGCTTTCATCTGTCTGAGAGCACTGTAGTTTTTCTATTGCTGCCCTTTCTCTGAACTCTTAGAGATGCTTTATTTTATAGAAAGCCACTTGGCATTACTTGCTGCAGTGTGCCTCTAATGTTTTTCTTTCTTTTTTTTTTTTCTGATAGGCTCAAAGTATGGCTTGTAGCACTTTGAAGTAACAGCAGTTAAAGCTCTTTCACAAATAATGTTAGCTTTTCATTGTTTCCAGTTGTGTTAGCAAGTGCAGATTTTCTGTCTTTTTCTTCTTTTTTTTTCCTGTACTTACAGCACTGGACATTCTCCCCCAAAATCCAAACCATTTTTATTTTCTGAGTAATTCTTGGTATCTATGTTATAAATATGCAACAATGCCTATAGAATTTTTCCCCTTTATCTGTAGTCTGAATCATAGTTTTCTCTAAACAAAGTGCTGTTATTGATACAGAAGACCATGAGATGCTATCTCACAAAAGTACAAAACTACATTTTTCACTTTATAGAAGGTGTAAAAATCTCATGTAAGCACTAGTAGCAATAACATGGAAATACTCAATATTGTTTCCTTAAAGCTCTCTTTTGAATTTCTACATCATGTTTGAACTTACAAAATCTTATTAATACAGTTAGGACATGTAGATATTTCAAAAGCTGGTTTTATATGATTGTTCAGAATTCATACTACAGTCTTACAGAAAACATGTGACTTCTTTAACTACTTTTAACACAGGCATTTTTTTGGTTTTTAATCCTCAAAAACCTTCAAAAGAATAAGTTCCTGTTGTGTCACTGAGGAGACTTTTTACAGATTTGGAGTGAAAAATATTTTTAATTTAAGAAGTGAAGTCAGGTTTCTGAGCATGCTCTCTATATACCAATTTACAATTATTGAAACAGTTTAATTTAATAGGCTGTATCTCTCCAAGAATGAGGAGCACATTTGCAATACATTTGCAATACATTTTGCAAGCTCACAAGTCAGAACTTGATCACTTCCACACTGAAGAGCTTATAAAAAATTTGAAGTACTCTAATAATTTTAAATTACTCTATATTGCACATTTTCAGGTCTCTGATCACCTTCAAATTCGAGTGCTTATAAAACTGCTCCAATAATTTTAAAATTACTCTGCTATGTGAGGAGTGATTTAAAATTGTTAAAGTGCTTCAAAGTTTTTTAATAAGCGCTTCAATTTAGAAGTGAGTTGAGCAGTACTCCAGTATACCTTCAAGAGATTATTAATCTGATGTAAAAATTTACCATCTGGAAATAAAACTATGCTCGTTCTTTTCTTTCTTTTTTTTTTTTTCCTTTTTCTTTTTTTTTTTATTTCCTGTTTAAAAAAATATTAGAAGAATGAGAGAGAGAAAAGTAGGAGAATGTATAAGAAGTAGTGATATGGAGGTTGTAGGGGATGTGAGAGTAAGGTGACCCTTAAACCTCACAGAGTAATAAGGTCCTATTTTTATTTGTTGTGTGAGAGGTGGGCAAATGGGACTTCTCACCTTAGAGAAGGAGCATAATGTGACCAGGTGCGCCTTCCTTAAAGTTATGGCAGCACCACTCTTAAGGTTATGATGAGATGAATGTGATAGAAGAAAGCAACCTATATGGTTTAGGAAAAGCAGACCTGACAGACACAGGAACTCATGAGCTACTCAGTATCTAGGCTGATACTGAGCTGATATGCAGTCTTTTCACTAATATTCTTTGTGCTGCAAATTTGTGTGACATTCTTAAGCTTTAATCAATAGTTTGTTTAATTTGATGAGATAAATAAATGGTTTGTTAACTTATTTCTAAAGCAACATTTGTAAGAAGAGCGTTCCTGCCTAATAAGACACACTTCCTATAACTTTGTTTTTTGGTTTTGATAAACCCAAACCCAGTATTATATCACAATTTTCTACTAGAAATTGGTAGCAGAGTTGCAATATATAACAATGTAATTGCCATTATATTAGTGAAATATGTACTTCAGATATTTTCTTGTTTTAAATTATTTGCCTTGGTTTTTGACATAGCGATTATAAGACAAGCTGGAGCAGACCTTCCTGTATCTTACAGAATAATAAGACAAAATGTTACACCATCTATAGGTAAACAACCAAACCAATCATATATCCATTATATTCACATCCGTTTGTATGACACACTTATCTAACCAGGAACATTCTTATGGTAGCCTTAGTTGAATCCTTGTTTGATTATCTATTTTTCCTGAATACGCCCTTGTTACCAGTTCTCATGAACATGTCTAAGCAGAGTTTAGACAAATGCAGACCTGCATTAAGATTTGTAAATAGCCACAAGAGAAAAAAGAAAACCAATCCAGGTCTTTCTTCTTGAGGGATATCCAAGCAAATGCTGGCCTCAGTTGGCCACAGTGAGGCAGGAGGAACCGATGGGGGTACTGAGAGGACAAGGAGGGTGTTGGCAGCTGGGGCTTGGATGCAAGAATGGGATAAGACAAGCCGTTATTTTGCCTTCTGTTCTCTTTTTCTTTTTGCTGCTGGATAGATGGTGCATTGTTTAATGGGAGTGCATGCTGTGTTTTCAGTACTAGCGTTGACCTTTAATCAATATGAATTGATTCTGTGAAGATCTGATGTCTCTGACCTTTGGCTAGCTTTGCAAAAGTGCAATTAAAAGATGCTAATGTCTGTCAATTGTTAGAAACACCAGAAGTACTTGAGAGACAAAAGAAAACTGTGCTTCCAGGCTCATGTGACAATTTTTGTGTTATTTGAAAGGTGCACTAAGGTAGATACTATAAGGTTTACATTTTGCATTTCATATTCATGTCATTAAGTTGGGAGAAGGATATTTCTGAAGGTGGAGCAGCCATCAGTTTATAAAACTCCACGAGTTTTCAGAAATAGTGAGAAACTATATGGATCAAGAATGTCAAGAAACCATCAGTCTCTCTTCAAAGGCTGATTTTAATTTCAGCTAGAGTCAAATTTTGAAATTGGGTTCTCTTCATTGTCCTTTTTTTTTTTCTACAGGATATGCAGATAATTTTTGTTTGTTTGCTTGTTTGTTTGTTTTTCTTCTTCTTTAGGGCTTTTTTAAATTATTGTTTTGGTTTGGTTTTGGTTTTTGATTGGTTAGCTGTTTTTTTCCTTATGAAATAAAGAGCATGGCAATAACTACTTCTCAGATTAGTCATACATATGGCCTTTTAAGAGCTGAACATAAAGATCAATACTTTGATTTCCTTTTCATCTCTCTGAACCATGAAACATAGACCTCTTGCTTTGTTTTGTGTGTAATGAAAGAGGTAAGGCAGTGCCAGCAGAAAGAAAAGATTATCACCCTGTGGTAAAGATATCGATGTTACACACAGAGTCAGAAAACAATAAAGGGAGTAATAAGAAATTTGACTGTTCCCTTCCCTTCCCTTTCCTTCCTTTCCCTTTCCCTTTTCTTCCTTCTAGTTTAGTCTTGCTGCATCCCACAGTGAATTACCAGCTACAAAGAGAAGGAACTGTTTAGGGACTGACAACTGAGAGCATTTACAATTACCTGAATTGATTAACCTTTACAAATGCTGTTACTCTACGAGGTTTTTTCTTCCACACTAGTTGAACAATATGCCTTATTGATTAAACACACTCCTTTACGGTAATGCTGATTTTTCTATGACTTCCTCAGTCATAAAGCCTGGCTCTGTAATAGCTGCTGCATGTTCTTGTGAGGTTGTGATGCTGGAGACTGATTGGCATTATGTAAATAGCTTTCCATGTCTGAAGCATTAAAAGCTGTGCTTAAGAAACAGAGTAAGTGAATCTACATTCCAGCTGCTTCTCTAAAACCTTGGCTGTGCTGAAACAAAGGGAGTTTTCCTCTTTATTATACCTCACCCACCATGCACAAAGCATCTTTTCTTGTCTAGCTGGGAAAACTGGCAACTAAATAGACATGTAAGGGACATTATTCGTAACAATGATTATGGCTTGGGTTATGGCATGTTATTTTTTGTGCACCACATGGGTATTTGACAATAGCGAAATTCTGTTTTACTGAGACAAGTGTTTCTAAATCGCTTTGAATGCCGATTTTCATGGTGGTGGTGACTTGTCATGGGTTGCCTTTCCCAAGAGAAAGAGCTCTGAGAGATAATTATTGTAAAGAAGCTGTGTGAATTGTGCCTGGTGACTTTCTTACTACCCCCAAAATTCATAATGCTGCAGGAGGGCACACACAAGATACCACTGACATACATCTTTTTAGTTTTGGGAGAAGTATTATGTGTGGGATGCTTGTGCTCATTAAGATTATTCATGGCGTAGGCTGCTTCATGAAGAATTCATTGTACTGTCTGCAGTGCTACTGCTCTCTGTACCCGGGAAAGCTCTTCACTTTAGGAAAGGTAGAAATTTAATTTCTCTGCCAGCTCAAGCTGAGGCTTCTTCTGTACAGAGACTTTGATCTATTTTGAATCATGCTGAATTACACATGTTGTTCTGTAATTTGCTTTTCAGCTCAGCAGGGACTGAACAGAGAATGCCAAACTCATTTCACTAAGGACTGTAGGTGGGTTCACAAATGCCCTTTGATAAGTGAAAAAGCTATCAGCTTTTAGTTACTGTAAGGATCACTAGAATTAGGATTTTGTCAACACTCCTCTTACAGTTTTTTGACCCCAAAAATGAACTGCAAGTAAAAATTTAATACGTATACGACATGAAGCTGCTTAAATTATGCACCCATTTAAATGCAAAGAAATTGCAGAGGTCTGCAGTCTAGCATATTTTTAATGCAGAAGATATAATTAGTACATACTCACATAATCTGTTTATTGCTAACATGTGCATGTAACATAAAATGCATATCTCACACGTTTATGATTGATATAAGGGAGCTGATGTCACGGCTTGGGTAAGAGGAACAATGGTGGCACTCAGCCATTTCTTTTCTGAGAAGCTGTTGTGTTTTTAAAAATGAAAAAAAAAACCAGGGAGCTGCTGTAGCAAAGTCTGTGGCATTCACAGCATGACAAACAAATTAGAAAACAGCAGATGCAGCACAAATTAAGATGTATTTAGCACAGCAGCCTATCAGATGTGTGAAAGTCTTTTGTATATCAGCTTTGCAAGGTTGATGTATTGCACTTTAGACAGCTGATAATGAACCCTTCTAGCAATTAGGAGTGGAAATATTGACGATTTGAAATTGTGCTGTTCCCAGTGGGGGAGGGGGAGAAAAGATACAAAATACCTTAGTGAGACATTTACTGCTTTGTGTGTGTGTAAGCTCATTAAAATAAGGCAAATATTTCAGTTTATGCACATGAGCATCTTATATTTCTCACTTATTTTTTTACATTAAACATGTGTAATTATTATTTCATTTCGTATGTCATTTAATATATGTTGATGTTATGTGAGTTTTATGGCCAATACAATGTCTCTTGCTTTACATGGTACATTATTTAGTCATCTGATGGGAGGACAGTAATTTCAGTAATCTAGTCTTCAAACAGCAATAACTATTTTAATGGTTTTAGCTAATTTACATCTTTACAGCTTGTATTGTATTTTGATTTTTCCTTAATGCTTCTGCGAGACTGTGTCTTTTTGCCACCTTTTTTCAAATCCCAAAACACAGATTAAAAACTCTGGTGTAGATATTGCATATGTGAATTTAGTGGATTTGAAGCTCAAACTCCCTTCTGTGGTTGATCTTCCTAGGTGCTGAGTGCTCTCAGCTCCAAGGAGGTAGAATGGAAATGGCGAGTACTTAGAAGCTCACATGCCTGAGCCCCCTGAGGAGAACAGCATATTAGAGAGAAGCTGAGATCTATCTGCTGTATAGATAATAATAGTTTCCATTCATTCAGAGTCTTTCATCTGAGAATCTCAAAATGCACTGCACATTACGAACGTGCCACAGCAGTGCCACTGCCATTATTTAACAGAGGTTTGAAACTGAGGTGTGCATTAGAACTCTGTGTTATATGTGAATAAAAGAATGAATCTTTGTGCATCCCCTCCAAACTTACCAGTTTGTATAACAGAGAACACCTTTATGTCAACTAACATATCTACTTGCTTAGAAATGTCCTTGGTGTGTGGATCTCTTAGGTAAGGTGTTTATATTCTCCACTCTGTCTCTGCTACAGTCCTTGGACAACATACTACTTGAAGAGAATCACCATCTGAAAAAAAAAAACCAGTGGCATTATTGGACATAGACAATGAAGAAACCAAAACTAAAAGTACAGACTACTATGGACTGCAGAGGTACTGATGACAATCACCATTTCCCACAGAAACAGCATCTGCTGGTCCAGTTACTGGCAGGAGCAGAACAGCAATGTTTTAAAACAGCTCTGAATGCCTCAGTCCCTTACAGCATCAGATGTATGAGATGCAATTAAGAGAACGATATGGACCTTTTATCAGGAAGTATTGGAAGAAGGTGGTGGAAAAAACATTCTTAGCATGGGATGTAAACTGACAATGTACTGCATTCTAAGGCTGTGGGTTTTGTACATGAATGAAAGGGCAAAATTTATGTCTTTGACTATTGCTCTTTTTTTAACCTTCAAGACAGCTGCAAATCATGACGAAATGAAGAAAATGTGTCTGTGGTTCCTACTTGTACTTTTTTTTTTCTAACTGTATTAAAGTTTTTCTATCTTTCCTTTCTGTTATGGGCCACAAAACTGTTGACATATAGATGATGTGGATCTTGGCTGTCTCTGCTATGGTACCAAACTATTCCATCATGAAATTTAAAAAGGTCTGACCAGCTGAATTGTTCAGTATCTGAGTTGAACCATTTCTTTTGGATTCTGGGGGGTACTTTGCATTTTTGTGTGACACCATTCATCTCTTCTGCTATTCTTTTCTTTAATCCACAATTGGCTTGATGGCAGAAATGCCTTTCTTTCTAGTATATGCACCAATTTTTATACATTTTACCGAATCTTGATGTAGAATGTAGCATTATAAACAGCTAAAACAGATATTTTATAGTATAATGCAAACTTCTACAAATGGAAAGACTGATTTAATATGTCACTCCCTAGCACTTCTACTAGTCTTATTTATTTGAGGAGTGAATACACACTATCAGGTATGGACATTGTCACAGAACCACTTGGGCTAAAACAAAAGGCTCTTATCATGAGCAAACAGTAGAACAATAATAATGTCTTGGCTTTCAAGCCACAGCTTTTGACCTTCCTTTCCAACCTGTATAATATTGCTAGATGTTAACAAGGAATACTTAGTATGATAGCTTTTAAATTAGGCTAGACTGCTAGCCAAAGCACTCTGATTATATTTAATCAGGAAGTGAACATGTTGCTCTCCGGGCAAATGAGTTATCTTGAAATACTCTAAAGACGAAAATCAGTCAGGAGCAATTCTGTAATTTCCAGTCTGTTGTTTATCTAGATCTGACATAACAATAAAGTTCAGTACATAAAACATAGTTTAACAATTTTCATTTTATAAAGCCTTAGTAAAGAATTATTCCCTGATACATGCTAAATATTACTCTGACAGAATCACAGAATCATACAAGATCATAGGGGGTTTTAAGACGTCACTAGAGATCACCTTGTCCAATCCTCAGCTAGAGCAGGTTCCCTAGCATTGATTACATAGGAAAGGATCCAAGTGGATTCTGAATGTCTCCACAGAAATAAAATCCACAAACTCTCTGGGCAACAAGTTCCAGAGCTATCACCCTCACATAAAGGAGTACTTCCATACGTTTGTTTGGAATTTCCTGAATTTTCAAGTTCTCTCAGCACTTCATAGTACGGGAGATGTTCCTGACCTCTAAAAGTCTTTGTAGCTGGACTCACTCTAGATGATACCTGTCCTTCCTGAACTAAGGAGCCCAGAACTGAGCACAGTTCTGCAGATGTGACCTCACCAAAAGAAGAATAGAGAGGAAGTATCATCTCTCTTAACCTGCTCTTTTTAATGCTCCCCAAAACTCAACAAAGTTGCTTTCTGTGTCAGAGACAGTTCATTTTGCATTCACCTTCCCATTCCCCTCCTCCCTCCTCCCCCCACCACCTTCCCTCATCTGTGCTCTGAACAATCATTTTAATACTTTCCTTTTAAATAGTGGGGATGTAAATAAGCCATGGCAATTGACTATATAATAGCTGATTACATATTAGAATATGGTTTTACCGTCTGTATAATCCCTAGTATAATCATGATATTTAACTAGCATGTATTATGTAAACATAGATCACTTTTAAGGGGGAAATTTTCTATACATAGAACACAGAAAGTTATGATTTTTTTTTTCTCATTGTTGACAATCAAGATGATAGATTTGAAATAAAGAGCTGAGGGAAATACGGAGTTAGTTGAGTGACAGTCACACAACTGGATAAGGAGCTTCTGCTGTATTGCCAGAATAAAAAGTATTTTGCTGGTGCTATTTCATTGCTACCAGATGGAAACGTAGGATCAATTACAGCCATGCAGAATTACTAAGATTCTTGAGGAAGTATCAAAAGTATTCAAATTTATGTTATCTTTTTTTTCAGCAGCTTAGCTTCCACTCAACTGGAGAGAGAGGTGCAATGAAAACCTGCTTGTACACTTCTGCATCTACCCCATGAATGTAGGAAGGATTTTCTATATTTATATTTCTCCAAATCCATTATAAAATCATGAATATACTTAGGAAAAATATGACAATACTAATTTGAGAAGTTTTCATTTCTGTTATCTCTAATGGAGAAAGTAGTGAAATGACGTACGCTTGGTACAACAAACAAACTTCTTAATGTATAAGATATCAAAAGAAGGCTTGGTCTGTAACATTTATGTTTTATAACCTCATTTCTGCTTAGAAAATGAGAAGCCTTTCAAAGGGCCTGTGTTTCCTGTGAAGAAAACTCAGCAACCCATCCTCTCACCCTTAGGAAAATGCAGACACTTACCACATTATTTCTTTCATAATTGCAAGCAGCTAATCATAATTAGGAACCCTGCTGTTGGGAAGACTATTCACTATGGTGTGTGTAAATAAATAAATAAATAAATAAATAAATAAATAAATAAATAAATAAGTAAGTAAGTAAGTAAGTAAGTAAGCAAGCAAGTAAGTAAATAAATGACCCATAAAACTCTGAAGTAGTAGTTTTCCTTTTATGTGTTCTCCAAATATTTCTAAAGCACTTGTTTGATTCCTTCTACACAGTTCACCTCTATACACACAAATTACTGTAGAAACCACTCTTCCACTGACTCCACAGTGCTCCCACTGCAACACTTCTTTTTCTTCTTTCTTACTGCATATGAAGTATAGGAGCTTGAAGCTGTTCGCATATCTGAAAATTCTACCACTGCAAATAGCGTGTTCCAGTTAAAAGTATGCTGGTATTGAAAGTGTTTCAGAAAGACTAGTAATCATTGGAAAGATAATAAAGGTGTGAAGTGTCTCCAAGAACCATTCATTATGTTTGGGCAGCAAATCTTTTGAAATGCCCCATGCCATTTCCAGTTTTGTTATACTTTTAAACATACACAAATATTTCTATTCAGTATTTGCCTCACTTCACTTATTTTCAATAGTAAGCCATTGAAACCTTTTTTGGCCCCCTGAAATAAACTCAGTTCTAGAGACCTATGCTCTATATACTGTTCTGTAAATCTGTGAATCTCCAAATGTTCTTTAAACTGCTGCAATAAGGTTAATGCCAAATTCCTCTTCTGTGTTTGGATGAATATGGGGATGTGAGTGGGATCCAACAACCAGTTTGTCTTTTTTCTATGTTCTTTTTAAGAGACACTTTCTTTAGGAGGGTGGGATGTACACTAAACTGAATGCTGTTTTTTTTAATTTTTTTTCTTGACATCAACATTTCTATATGAATTCTATTGAATTTGGTTGGCATGCCATTAGTTTTCCACTCTTCAAAATAAATTACTGAAGTATTTTCAGTGCATCCAAAACCTAGAAAGGCATGTCATTTAATAGCTTCCTTTAATGGCATGCGTCACCACTTAGTAATATTGTAATGACGTGTCTGGAATTTAAGATGCCTAAACCAATATCTGGGGTTTTCCTGTATCACCCTGCACAGTGGTAAACAGAACCAAGGATTTTTTAAAGGATGTGGAACTTAGTGCTACCTGACACAGGGTGTTTTTTAAGTAATAAATTTAAATAGACTCCCTCAAAAACAAATCACAGAAAATGACAGTGCTTCTGAAATCTTGTCATTACAGTATATTTCTTACGTAAACCTTGGAGTTTTAGTGTGTATTTCTGTATGATTTTCTAGTATTGAGATTTTGTATAGGCTTTGGGAAAGCGTGGAAGTTGGTTTCTTAGATACAGAACAACTTGTGAAAGGTCATTTTAAAATGAGGAACAGACAAAAATTTCCATCTGTTTGACAGAGAATGTTATATTTCTGTGTTATTGTCCTTACTACCAGCCTCAAATTTTGACTAACAGTACTTGATGAGAAAACCACATAAAAACAGGCACTGTAAAATGTACATGCACACAGACTGAGATGCACAGGAACTCACAAGGTAGAGAAAGATGAATAGGTGGATAGATACAGATGTTTATGGATGGATAGATAGAATAGATGGTAGATGATAGATAGATAGATAGATAGATAGATAGATAGATAGATAGATAGATAGATAGATAGATAGATTGATTTATATCTGTGTACC
Source organism: Oreortyx pictus (assembly GCA_036925125.1). NCBI lineage: Eukaryota > Metazoa > Chordata > Aves > Galliformes > Odontophoridae > Oreortyx > Oreortyx pictus. The sequence continues at coordinate 59,302,843 of JAUPFR010000004.1, read as the reverse complement.
TTCTTTCCAAAAACAAACCAAATCAAACCATACCAAATGAAAAACCAAAAAACCAACCAACCAACAAACAAACAAACAAAAAACAAAACAAAAAGGTAAAAAGAGTCTCAATGTAAATTCTCTTACAAGGATTTTCCTTCATAAACTCTTGGTAATTTTGTTGGCTAGGATACAGTTAACTTTCTTTCACGCAGCTGGTACAGGACTGTGTTTTGGATTTAGGTGAAAAATAGTGTTGACAATATGCTAATATTTTTGTAGTTGCAGAAGAGTGCTTACACATTGCCAAGGTCGTCTCTGCTACTCTTCTAGTGATGTACCTGGGGGTGTAAAATGATCTGTGAGGTGACAGAACCAGGACAGCTGACCAAAACTGGCCAAAGGAATGTCACATACTGTTTGGCTCCATGCACAGCAGTATGAGGTAAAAAAGAAAGAGGCTGGGACATTTAGAATGATGATATTTATTCTTCCAAGAAACTGTTACATGTGATGAGCTCTGCTTTCCTGGAAGTGACTGAACATCTGCCTGCTGATGGGAAGTAATGAATGAATTCTTTGTTTTCATTTGTTAGCAAGCACAGTTTCTGATTTACCTAGTAACCTGTCTTTATCTCAACCATGAGTTATTACACTTTTATTTTTCAAATTGTCTTCCCCATCTCACCTGGCAAAAATAAGCTAGTGGCTGAGTAGCAGCTGTGTGCCACATTAAACCACAACAAAAAGAAAACGAATTATTGCTTCAAGAACAGAGCTTCATGACTGATATATATATATATATTTTCACAAATTAATTGGCATTCTAGGTTGGACTTCCTGTTCATAAGATAAAACTAAAAGTTCCATTTTAAAATTTAAATTAAAAAAAATTGATTGACTTTATTAGAAAGAAAAAAACAAACAGAAAACAACAACAAAAAGATTCTGAACATGTTATATCAGTAATCATGAAAAGCATTTCATGTTCTTATAAAAAATATCTTGAAATTCAGAGAATAGAAAAGATTTTTCTTGAAAGTGTTGTACTGACAATATTCAAAACATTTAGATTTTTAGTTTGTTGTTGTTGTTGTCACTGTCAGTTTTGTTGTAGTTGTTATGCAGTAGGTCAAACAGAGCACTCGTTAGCTGTTCAGTGTTTGTCAAGTGACTTTTCCCCGGTAAATACATAGAAAAATAGACTAGAAGGACTCTTACCCATTGGTTGTTATGCAGCTTGTTCAGTGTTGTACTTTTCACAACAGATGAGGGAATTAACAAAATAATATACTAAAATACGCTGACATGACAAGAAAATGCTTGCATATGTCATGACATTCTTTAATTTTTACCTTGTTTCATGTTTGTTATTCTCATTGAATTATATATTTTCTACTAAAGCAAAGAGTTTAATAATATACTACTTCTGATAATTGTTCTGCAACAGCATAGCAAGCTTTTCGTCTCATATATAGAAAACAGTGCTGGTTGTTGTGAGATTCCAGGTCCTCCAGTGAATGTCATAATTACATATTATTTAGTACTATATTTTGCACTTACACCTCATCTTTAGTTTAAAAAATGCATAAAAGTTGACATAGCTGGAAAGCTCCTTGTTGGTTACAAATACAAGGGCATGTAAAAGTGTAGCTTGTTTCTTCTGTGAATTGTAGTATATGCACGTCAATTACCCTGCATTCTGTTTACTTACCTAAACAAGTTTTAACAAGACACTTATTTTGCAGTATCATGTTATCTTTTAAGGTGTACTCAAAGCAAAGTATCAAAGTCAGCACATACTCCGGGAGAAATGCTGTATTTATTTATTTATCTGTTGTTACCTTCCTGCTTTAGAGTGTATGGTTGGATCCTCTGCTTGCAAATGTATAAGCTCATATTTGCTGTGACTTCCTCATTTCTTTTTCCTTATAAATATTGCTAAGGTGTAAAGACAAAGGACTCGTTTGAATATTGTAATGTTAACAGGTGTAAGTTGACAGAAGGCTAGTCACATTAAAGTTGTTCTAAAAATACACTGACGAAATCAAAAGTTTAAAGTCTTCCTAAATAACATGGAAATTTCACTGTGATTTTCTTGTTTCAATTGTCACTCCACATGTCTGCGTTTTAACAATGCACTTCAAATTATTCACAACAGTTCAAGATGAATGTTCACTTGAACATGAGTTAACAGCATGCTGACTTGACCTGGCCATGCTTGTAAAACATTTGTAAAGTTTAAATATATTAATCTCTATGAGTAGAAAAATTGTTTTGCTACTTAGAGGCAAATTTTGCTACTTAGCAATAGAACAGAAACCAGCAGGATTTTTGACCTCTCTTCTGTAAAACTAATGAATCAATATCTAGATCAGTGGAAGAGGTTGCAATTCTTTGTGAGTTCTAAAGGTGCTCATCAGAGTTTTTTGATATAATTTCACTCTTCTGGTACTTCATTCTTGAAAATAACTTCTCACAAATGTATGTACTGCTGAAAAGCAGTAACACAAATAAGGTGTGAAATGAGGCATATTTTTTCTCTGATAAGATAGGCCTTATAAAACTCTAGTAAAGAGATATAATCAACTTTTTCTTTTAGTTGAATGTCTGATTGCCACTCCATGCATTCAATCTGAAAATTTATGTCAGCTTCAAATGTAGTCACAAATATATCGAAGAAACTGATGGCTTTTTTCAGAGATCTTGAAACCTATTCTCAATTTCCTTTATCAGAAAGGAAAGAAAGGCTGCATATTTTTCACTGTTCACAGGACTGTATTTAGGTAGCATATCAAAAGGCATGAAATTAGTTGCCATACTTGAACTTGCCATAATTTAAGTTTCATTTTGAATGCTGTTATGTTTTGAAACTTAGAGCAGATAATGTGATTCTCACTTTGAAGACACAGGTTTAACTCATCTAAATGAGAAGTTAAAAAAAAAAAAACAAACAAAAAAACCTAAATCTGTTAGATATTTTCATCTTCAAGGTCTTGTGCAAATTTTCATTTTGATTCCACAAATGACTTGATTTCATTTTACAAATCATAGAATCATAGAATGGCTTGGGTTGGAAGAGACATCAAGGATTATCAAGTTCTATCCCCCCTTCAGGGCTGCCAACCTCCAGATCTGGTACTACATCGGATGCTCAGGGCCCCATCCAAGCTAGTCTTGAGCGCCTCCAGGGATGGAGTATCCACAGTCTATCTGTGCAGCCTGTGATAACACCTCACCACTCTCTGGAAAGAACATCCCACTGACATCTAATCTAAACCCTCCTCCCTTGAGCTTAAAATCATTTTTCCTTGTCCTACCACTGAATACTCTTGTAAAAAGTTAATTACTCTCCTTTTCATAATCTACTTCTAAATACTGTAAGACTGCTGTAAGGTCTCTTTGCAGCCTTCTCTCTTGAGGCTGAACAAACCCAGCTCCCTCAGCCTGTCTTTGTATGGGAGGTACTCCAGCCCACTGATCATCTTCATTGCCCTCCTCTGGACATTCTTCAACAGCTCCACATCCCTCCTGTATTGAGGACCCCAAACCTGGATGCAATACTTCAGATGGGGCCTCACAAGGGCAGAGTAGAGAGAGACAATCACATCCCTGTCCCTGCTGGCCAGACTTTTTCTGATGGAGCCCAGGTTACCATTGGCCTTCCAGGCTGCAAGAGCTCACTGCCAGATTAAGTTCTGTATCTCATCAACCAGGACCCCAGACTGTTCTCTGCAGGGCCACATGGAATCTTTCTCCAGTTCTTTAAAGGAAGAGGATCAAGAGTTTTTCAGAGTGTGGAAAGAGCATAACGGCAGGAGTTTTGATGTATTTTGTGTACTGTCTCTTAAATGCAAAATCAAGAGGTGTATCTGTAAGAGAGATAAGAATTTGGGGTTCCCATCCAGCAGGCTGACCTTTTCCTCACACTGTGAAGTATCTTCCTATGTTTCCTGTTTGGTTTCATGAATCTTTCATCCTTTTTTTGCATTGAAGAAAAATGTTATCAGGTTAGTAGGATACTCAACTGTTGTTTTTGCACTATATGTTGAAATTCTTCACTTTATTTAGTTTCCCATTTTTGGGGTGAGAAATTGAAAGTCACAATTGCAGAAAAATGAGAGTGGGAGTTAACATTATTTTTGTTTTTGCAAAATGCTGTCATCTGTTTTGAACTTATCTGTTTGTGAGGGGAAATGTATCTTCTGCAAGGGTTTGAAGCACAGTGGTGCAATTTCTGAGTCCAAAGTGACAGTGAACATTTAAGAAAAGCTGAAAATCTCTGCATACTTGTAAGTGAACTAAGCTTTCTAGGGGTGGGGGTTGGCGGGCGGGGAGGGGGTAAGGGTAGGAAGAAGGTGGTGTTCACAAAAGAAAATACTTACTAGTGAACTGGAAATTGACTCTATCAGATCACATAAAAGAATGAGTGTACTTGGTAAGAGCATTTAGTCAGAGTGGGTTTGAAGCCTGGAGAATTACTGCAGATCATGTTTCTTTCTATTTCAGTGCCATTCCATGGTGACTGGTGGTGAGGAGGGGAAATAAAAGATGTATCAATGTCCCTTACTTTCACTTTATAAGATTTCTATTCATGGATTCAGATAAAGCTCTTTTATCATAGAATCATAGAATCACCAAGGTTGGAAAAGACCTATAGGATCATCCAGTCCAACCACCCACCTACAACCAATAGTTCTCAGTAAACTATGTCCCTCAGCACAACATCTAAAGGTTCCTTGAATGCCTTCAGGATCGGTAACTCCATCACCTCCTTGGGCAGCCCATTCGAGTGCCTGACCACTCTTTCAAGTATGCATTTCTTAACATCCAGACTGAATCTCCCCTGGTGGAACTTGAAGCCATTCCCTTTAGTCCTATAGTTACAAGAGAGAAGAGGCTGATCCCCAGTTCACTACAACCTCCCTTCAGGTAGTTATTCAGAGCGATATGGTCTCCCCTGAGCCTCCTCTTCTCCAGACTGGATAATCCCAGTTCCCTCAGCTGTTCCTCACAAGGCCTGTGCTCCAGACTTCTCATCAGCTTCACTAACCTCCTCTGGGCATGCTTTAGGGCCTTACCTGCCCCAAAGCTGGTCTCTGAACATGTGAGTCCGTCTACTTCCTTTTTGATTAACAATTTTTAAATAGAATTTTATGCCCTGAGCAATGACATTTGAAGGGGGAGAGGCCTCCTTCAAAGCTGCAGAGATACTTATGCTGAGGAGACTGGCTTCAAGGCAGGTAAGACTGCACTGGAAAAGGGACCAAAAGTGGTAAAGAAAAAAAAATATTTTTAGGGCTTTTTCTGAAGCCAGCAAAAGCACTGTGACTATGCTTGGGGGCTGGTAGCTTGTGGGCAGGCTGCTGAACTAGCAGAGTGGAGATAGCACTGCCCATCCCTTGACCCTTGGCTGCTAATCTAAAAGGAGCCCTAGGGAGAATGGAAGCTAACTTCCTTCCACATAGTACACCAGGTGAGAAAAGTGTGTTGCTGCCCACGTTCAACAGGGAGGAGAAGTCATTCTGAACACAGCCCATGCTGCCCATATAGTGCTGCAGTAGCAGGTGTAGGAGGTGGGTCAAGCAGCAGTTTAAGTACTGTCCCTCTTTGTTCAGCAGACCAGCTCTCTTACTGGTAGTCTCTGAGACTGCAGGTTTAATAGTGGTTCCACCAGACAGTGGGCTTGTCCCAAGAAGACTGTGGCAACTCAGGTGGAGGGGCAGCTCAGAGTCCCAGCTGTAGGGACTGCCTGAGCCTGCTGCTGTTGTGGGAGTGTGCCCAGGATTCCATCTGCACATGGAGCAAGCAGTTGGAAGAGCTGCTCAGACTGTCTCTGAGGGGAAAGCAGATCCTAGCCTGGGAGCTGACAGGGCTTGCTGAGAAAGCTTTAAACGAGGCATGAAGCAGGAAGGGGAGAAAATGTCACCAGATGACATTTAACAAGAGCAAGTGTAGAGTCCTGTACCTAGGGAGGAATAACAGCCTGCACTGGTACAGGCTGGGGGATGACCTGCTGGAGAGGAGCTCTGAGGAGAGGGACCTGGATGTCCTGATGGACAACAGGTTGACCATGAGCCAGCAGTGTGCTCTCGTGGCCAAGAGGGCCAATGGCATTCTGGGATGCATTAAACTCTTTTCAGAAGTGTGTGGAGACAGGGCAAGGGGAAAAGGCCAGAAAATGCAGCACAGGAGGTTCTGCACAAATTTGCGCAAGAACTTCTTTACGGTGAGGATGACGGAGCTCTGGCACAGGCTGTCCAGGGGGGTTGTGGAATCTCCTTCTCTGGAGACATTCAAGACCCGCCTGGACACCTACCTGTGTGACCTGGTGTAGGGAACCTGCTTTGGCAGGGGGTTTGGACTTGATGATCTCTTGAGGTCCCTTCCAACCCCTATGATTCTATGATTCTATGATTCTATGACTCTATGACTTTGATGTACTGAAGTTACATCAAAAGGTGAGGTTGAGAGGGGAAATGTACCTCTCATTGTAAGTAAAGATCAGGTTTGAAACCACCTGAGGAACTTGAACTCATGGAATTCTATGGGTCCCAATGAGATGCATCCCAGAAATAAGTTGCTGTAGTCATCAAGCTACTCTTTATATTTGAAAGTCGTGACTGTCAAAAAGGCAATGTCACAATTATTTTTAAGAAGGGTAGAAATAATGAGTCAAGAAATTACTGACATGTCAGCCTTACCTCAGATAAGATCATGGAGCAAATCCTCTTGGAAGGAATCCCAAGGCACATAGAAGAGAGGGAAAATGATATGACGTTTCATTAGAGGCAAATCCTGTCTGACCAGCCTAGTGGCCTTTTATGATGGTGTAACTTTATCTGTGGATGAAAGAAGAGCCACTGTGATGCCATCTGGATTTTAGTAAGGCCTCTGAGAAGGTACTTAAGAGCATCTTTTCCTCCCTACTGGAAAGATAAGGATTTGATGGATGGACTGTTTGATGGACAAGGATCAGATTTTGAGATTTTACTCAGAATGATGGTTAATTACTCAGTATCTGAACAGAAGTGGTGTCCCTCTGAGGTCAGTACTGAGTTTTTTAACGTCATCACTGACACTGCAATCAAGTGCATCCTCAGCAAGTTTGCAGATGACACCAAGTTGTGTGTTGCAGTGAAAAAGCCTGAGGGTCGGAATGCCATCCAGTACGACTTAGACAGGCTTTAGCAGTGGGTTCAACTGAACCTCATGAGTTCAGCAAACTAAGTTCAAAGCCTTGGATCATGACAAACCCCGCCATCAGTACATGATGGGTGATGAAAGGACTGAACACTTCCCTGTTGAAAAGGGCTAGGGGTACTGGTGGATGGCAAGCTGGACATGAGCCAGTACTGTGCACTTGCATCTCAGAAAGCCAACCGTACCCTGGGGTGCATCAAAAGAAGCATTGTCAGCTGGTCGAGGGAGGTGATCCTGCCCCTCTACTCTGTGATGCTGAGACCTCACCTGGAGTACTGTGTCCAGATGGGGAGTCCTCAGTACAGGAGAGACATAGACCTATTGGAGTGCATCCAGAGGAGAGTCGGAAAAAAATGATTCAAGGGGTGGAATACTTCCTCTATAAGGACAGGCTGAGAGAGCTGGGGCTGTTCAGCCTGGAGGACAGAAGGCTCCAGGGACAGTTGAGGGCTGTCTTTCAGTATCTAAAAGGGGGCTATCAGAAAGAAAGGGACAATTTCTTCAGCAGGGTCTGTTGTGACAGGACAAGTCTCACAAGTACAGCAGCACATCAATTCCCTTTCTCCTTCATGTCACCTTCAATTCTGAGAGATTTTTTTAATTTTTAAAGCTGCAACAGTAGTCTGTTAAAATATTTTTCCAAGACTTTTGTTCAGGCAAAAGTAATATTTTCTGATAGAGAAAAGGATTCCCATTCAACATTTTAATGTTGGTCCATTTTTATACTTCATATCTGTTTTGCCTTGCTATATCATGGCATCTCTAGAACAGAAAGAGAATGACACTGGAGTGATTATCCACACTATTATGTAGATAACTGAAGTTGAGAGATCAGCAGAAAACACCATAATACACATTTCCTTGCTATGGTAAGCATGTAAAATAGTCTAGCTTGCATATATTTAATATTCAGTGTGTATTTGTGCTTTCTTTTATGTCGTTAACTGCATGAATCTAGATAGATTCTGGATGTAGGAACAACCTGGAAAAAGAATGTCTCTGTTTTAATAGTCTCATGACATCTGGATTTAGGACTGGTTTCCTAGGTCTCTATCTAGCCAATGTTTGAAACAGAAATAAAAATATGTAACTTTGTGATGGGATGTGAATGCCCACTGTGTCTGTAAAAGGAAGAAATATGTGAATGTGAATGGTAATTGTGAAAACCATTTCTACAGATTTCATTTCTACGAAAGAGTATAGTGTGATAAGTTTGCAATTAACAGTCTTGTTTCTTTAATTGAGGAAGAAGAAAAAAAAGATGAAAAAGAGATTTAAACTAAATTATTTTGGTCATTGCATTCAAATGTTAATTTGAATTCTAACTTCATTTAAACCCAAGATGTTTGATTGGCATATCAGAAAAAGAAAGGAACTTAAATCCCTTTCATCAGGAAGATCTGGTCTATATCATAGCCATTTGAATTTCCCACCTGATTTATAAATACCTAGTGAGTAAAGCCAAAGACTGATCTTTAGGTACAGTGAGCATTGGTCTTCAGGAATTTTAATAATAATTTATTCTTTGAAGTGGAATAGTTTGGGTTTTTATTAATATTGTTATCCTCAGCAGATTATGACAGTGTTTCCATTCTCACTCTTCTGTAATGCACTGATGATCTTGAACTAGGTCTGTGCATTTTTGCTGTAGTTTCTAACTGTTTGGTGGATGTTACTTTCACATGGTGAAGAGAACCACAGGTGTTCTTTTTCTGAAGTTATCAGATTTTCTGGTTCTGGATGGTTAAGGAAGAGCACTCAAGGCAAGCCTTTTGATAGGCCAATATCAAAACTTACAAGAGAGCAGTCATGCTTTCTCTAGATTGATTGTTACCTAGTAGGAGATATATTTGGTAATGAAAACTTTTCTCTAGAGATATTAAGCGTACTAAAGAACAGTGTACATTTCAGTACAAACAAACTCTTGGATAAACTGCAAGCCAGTACAAGTTATTGGAATTATTACCTGTTTTATTTTTTGTCACATTTCATTTCAACATTCACAACAAGGGAAATTAAAATATACTTATAGAATGCAACTCAATAGTACTTGATCTTTCAGCCCCCAGATAATAGTCATATTTCACAGCGTTTTGTCAGAGTCATCTAACTCCATACTGCAGTTGCTAATACATATAACTTGTGGGTTTTATGAATTTTAAATGTATATTAAAAATGAGCATTTTAATTGCTCCACAGTCTGTAAAACTGCAGATGAAATAACAGACTGACAGAAACTGATGGTGGTGATAATTCTTGAGTGAATAAAAGTGGTTACAGATTTGAGTCTCATAATTCTGTTCTCTTGATCTCCAGGAAAAGAGAAAGATCAAAAGAGCAAATCTCCTCCTCCAACTAAATCTTTCCACTTAAATTATTGCAAAGATAAGACTATCTATGTCAAGTACAGTGATCTATGGTATCAGACAGAGTTGAATTTTCTCCACAATCAATCACAAACAACACAAAGCAGAATCTGTTAAGTAAAAGTTTAGTAATGTGAATGGCTTTCAGACTATTCTTAAATTTTGAGCTGGATTTTCCACTGTTGCATATCATTCTTTTGTGAAAACCACTGAATGCTAAGAGTGTTTTCTTAGATATTTTTTTTCTCCTGGGAAGGAGACAGGGAGGGCTGCTTCTTTGTTTACTAGTATCATCTACATCTTACCTGTGTTAGTCTTTGTGCAAATATTTATGAATATGCTGATCTCCTATCATTGTTGACAATAGGCTGATGAAGTGAAGAACATGAGACATCTCCAGAGTCCTCATACTCAGCTTTGTCTGATCTCTGTCTGTAAGTGTTTGTCAGGACAAGATGAGTCTAAAACATTGCAGATTTGTGCAGGGAGTAGATTTCTCAACATCTCCCATCACTTCTCATGAGTGAACTGTTCAGGAAAATGATAGCTCTGAAAACAGTGGCTTAATTCTTGAACATCATTATTTTCAAGTACGCTTTCTGATGAAGGTTGTATTTCTTGAGTATAGACTGTTACATTCTTGAACAATTTGGAGCCATGACACAGACATAGCCGAGAGCTGCCACTCAGTGACTGAAGACCTCTTCAGTTAATGTTAAAACAGGTATAGAATCACAGAATGACTAAGGTTGGAAAAGGCCAACAGGATCATCTATTCCAATCACTGATCATCACCACCGTGCCCACTAAATCCTGTCCCCAAGTAACAAATTTAGCCTTCACTTGAAAACCTCCCTGGCATGACTTAAGGGCATTATCTTTCATCCTATCACTAGTTACCTGGGGAAAGAGGCTGACCCTCTTATCTCCATGGCCTCCTTTCAGAGAGTTGTAGGGAGCCAAAAGCCTGAGATGCCTCCAGACTAAACAATTTCATGTTTTGTGACTGCTTCCTGTAAGACTTATTCTCAAGACCCCTCAAATCTCTGTTGTCCTTCTCTGCACATTCTCCAGGGCCTGAATGTCTTTGTTGTAGTGACAGACCCAAAAGGAGCGCAGTACTTGAGTTGTGGCCTCACCAGTGCCTCATATATGGGGTTAATCACCTCATTTCTCCTTCTGACAACACTTTCTGATGTAAGCCAGGATGCCATTGTCCTTCCTGTCCCCTAGAGAACACTGCTGGCTCATGTTTAGCCTTCTGTCATCTAACGTACCCAGATACTTTTCCTCAGTGAAGCTTTCCAGACACTCTGCTTCAAGCCTGTAGTGGTGTATGGGATTGTTGTGACAAAAGCACAAGACCCAACACTTGGTGTTGTTGAAGATCATACAATTGATCTCAGCTCATTGATTCGACTTGCGGAGATCCCTCTCCAGGACTTTCCTGCTCTCTCAGGCAGATCAACATTTCCTCCCCAGTTGTGTCCTCTTCAAACTTACTGAGGGTGCACTCAATCCACTTGTCTAGGTTATTGATAAATACATGAAACAAAGGAGAATACCACTAGTGACAGGTCTCCAGCTGGTTTTAGCTCCATTCACAACACTCTCTGGGCCCAGCTATATAGTTATATTTTTACCAAGAAAAGAGTACATTTGTCCAAGCCATGAAGTGCTACCTTCACCAGAAGAATGTTGGGGGAGACAGAGTCAAAGGCTATGCAAAAGAACAGCTAGACTCCAGAAATATGACTTTTTGTATATTCATTTATTTCCCATTGCATAAATGAATTATATTTATAATATCTATTACCTTCTAGATAGGCAGCTTTTTGTTTGGTGATCCAAGTTCATTTGACTGCACAGCCAGAATTGTATTGCTAACAAGAAAGTGAGAAGGGCGAAGCTAACTCATTAGATCAGTTGGGTAACTGCATTATTTCACCTTTCTGATGATGAAATAGGAAATGATCAGCTATCTCCACTGTATTTCAATAGTAGGTGGTTTTGATTGTTAAGTATGTGCTCTGTAAAGAAGACAGAACATGTTCTGAGATAATTTTCTTGTGTTTGTTACATTCAAAATAAAAATAATTATAATAAAAAAGAACAGTCTGTCCATTATGGAAATGCAACTTGTTGAGAAGCAAAGCTTTGTATTGAGAAAGCTAGAAAATCTGAATATAATCCAAATTTTAACTGCTTTAGTCTTGTAAAGAGAAATGACATAAATCAAAGCTAGTTCTGTCTGTAGTATATAAAATTGCATTATCCAGATCTAAATGACTTACACAGTGGAAGGTATGATAATCCTACATTTCTAGAATTTTAACATGAATAATGCAATATTTTTAGCTGAAGAACTGTGGAATAATTATTCTTAAAACAGAGGGATATTTACAATGGATTATGTCTGGAACAAAACTTCACGTCAGTGTGTTTGTATGTGATATGTAGTATCTGATACTTGAGATGGAAGACTGTATTGATATGAAGATTTCCGTTCAGTCTTTTCTTGGGTTCCTAAAGTAGAATTGTAAAACATGATTTCAGCTGTGATTTAAAGCACAAAACAGATAAATACATAAATGAGGGAGTAATCTACTGATGCAAGTATTACCTGCACATTACTCATTTTCAGAAAAACAGTTACAAAACCAAAATATTCATGTAGATCTGAAGGATTTATATTTTTGAGTCCAGTGTCAGCTATGCTGTTTATGAGGTTAGAGTGGGCAATCTGCTTTTAAAAGATTTGTCTTTTAGCTGGTAAAACAGAAAAATGCATTTTGGTAGTGAATAATCCAGGCATAGTAGTATTTCTCTCGTTTGACAAATAATAAAGGGAATTTCAAAATATTTTTCAGGTTATAAAGGAAATATACAAAATTAAATCTTTTTTTTCTGCTTTTATTTTTTATTTTTTAGCATATACACATTTAATAAGTATGTGAATCAGTTCCCTATTTCTTATTTGATGAGGACTTGAAGTGGTAGAGGTTTCTAGTCAGGGTGTTTTGTTCCATTACACACGGAAATCTCTCTTGTTACTGATTTTTACCAGAGACACTCAGTATCTATCTATGTTCAAATTAAACAGGCTTTCTGCTTCATATTGGTTAGAAAAGAGAAATATTAGCTTAACTGCAAATATTCAGTGTTGGATGAAGATTTTGTGATTTCCACTCCCCCTCCCCACTGCCTCCCTCCCATCTCTGGTTTCCTTACTTGTTACATTTTCAATGAAGTGAAAATAGTCTAAATCACTTTTTAATATATATATTTCTCCTGAATGAGGGAAAATTAATTTATATTATAGACATGTAAATCTTTCTAAAAACACAAAACCTAGGATGAGGTTTGATGTCATGGCCATAAATCATATACAATAACATTGTGAATGAGATAACTGTAACATTATATTCTCTGGGCAAGGTTAATAGATTCAGCTCAACTCTAGCAAAAAATTGCAGCTGACATTTTCCCATTTCTTTCAGAAAAGACTTTATAAATCCTCAGGTTGTAAGTTGGACTGGATTAAGTCCCAGTGGAGAAAATCCTAGATTTAGTGTTTTTAATTTCCTAAGTTACTGAGTAGGAGCAAACTTTATAACTATAGTCAAACACAACTGGAGTACTCTGTCAGGTTTCTTTGTTGTTCCCAGCCAATACCTTCACTATTAAAAGAATTCTGCTCACATTGCTAACAATTGTCAGCTTACACTGTACCCAAAACTGTGCACAGGTAGTCTGATGAGATTTTTTTGCACGCTAACCTTGCAGATGCCTTGATTTAGGCATTTGTTTCTCAACATTTGTGTGTGTTGAGTATAATATATAATAAGATGGAACCTGTCTCCCTGGCCACTCTCCCTTCCTCTCCTCTCCTTTTTTATTGCTTCTAATCTCTCCTTTGAGTGATTTTGCAATAGTGTGTGTTGGATATTTTCCCTAGTCTCTTACTTTTCAGTGCAAACAGCTCAAGCTGAACTAATGCCTTTGAAAGTTTCCCAGTCAGATCGGTCTGACCCTAAAGCACTGTGACACTGACTATATTCTCTGTAGAAATTACAATGTCATCTAAAGGAAAAAGGATATCTCGTACTTATATATGCTAATACCTCTTACATGTTATCCTCTAGGATAATGCTGAAATGACATAAATACTAGAAGGATGTCATCATGATTTAGGAAATTGCTTCTTCCTCCAAAGACAAAGTATTTTGACAGTGCAACCTCATTTAGGGGAAGCTTGTTGCTCTGTGGTGCAGGTGAGCATAATCACTTCCATTCATGCTATTTTGTGTTCTGTATGGGTCCTGCATCCCACCACTATATATGTGTTTATGTTTCTAATGAGAGTGGAATAGAGTCATTTCCAGACTTCTGAAATTGGAGTTACATTTTAGCAAAATGGTAAGATAATTAGCCATTTAAAATATTGTATAGATTTGATAGGTTTTTGAATTAATTTCAAATTTGGTTTCAGTTTCCCTTTCTGTTCGGGGCACATTCTAGGCATTTCAGGAGACTTAATTCCATCACTATGTTTGCTGATTTATAAACAGTGCTCTTCATCACAGGGAAATATTTAAAACTATCTGCTTATTTAACACAAAGGTAATCTGTCCTTTGGAGATATTTCACATACAAAGATTAATAATTTACATATGTTACCATGGAAACTATATATCAAAGTATAATAAGTCTAGACTGTGCTATTCATGCCCTTTGAAAAGAAAATCAAATGTAAATATCAAGTTTTTGATTCAAGTAGCCTAGAATAATTTACTAAAAATTAGAACAATAGTATTTTTTTCCCCTGGGTTGTTTGCTGTTAGAACTGAAAATAAAGCTTCCTAGCATACTCGTATTTTTTCCTCTGGGTAAGTTAATAAGCTATGCTCTCACAATTCATCAGTAGATCTCCCTTATGTGTCTACTTTAAGTAATTCTGATTCAACAGTGACAAGGTAAAAATTCATTAATATAATAATGAACTATCTCTTAATCAATAATAGGCACAAGTGACTTTCATCTATCCACAGGATGGGTGGGTGTAAAGTGTTCTTAAAAATAATTTGTCTCCCTTTATCACTTTATTAATTTTAGAAGAAGGAAGACTGTACCTCTAGAGAGCTCTGCATCTTGTTTTAACTTGTTCTAAGAGAAAGACTGATCAAATTGCAAGCTACTGTATTTGTTTTACTTCCTTCTTGTGTTCCACCATCTGCTTTTATTTTCTTTTACCCACAAAATGAAAAAAAAATTCCAAAAAGTGTTTCTAATTTATTTGTATTATTTGTGAAAGTTTGGCATGCAGAATTGGTTGTAGTTAAATATTTCATAGTCAGGGAAGACTCTGCCATGGATTTTCAACATTATACAGTAATCTTTTTTTTTGCATCACCAGGTGCTTCCAAGTAAAAGGAATGTTTCTTGAGCTTAGAAAAATCTCAAAAATCAGGTGGGGAAAAAACTGGTGGATATTACAACATAATGCCAAGTCAGAATTGATTTGGAAAGAGCAAATGAGGAATAGTATTTCTTCTGCCAGTATGAAAATAAGGAGACATGAAATGATGTAGCAGGTGGTACATTTAAAATACAAAGAGACTCAGTAAATGTGTAAAGCTCTTTCCTCAGATTGCATGGATGCTTGAAGATTTTAACCATTATAAAATGATTCAAAAAGAGGTCAACAATAAATCTAGAGTAGAGGTCTAATGGAGAAATGTAACTTTTGGCTGAGAATGTCCCAGAATTTTAAAATGTTGGAAAGATTTTGGAGAAGTTTCATCTTGTAATAAACATGTTTCTTATCTGCATTGGTAAAACTTTAGGTTAAAAGACAATACCAACAGAAACAATTAAGCTTAATTATCCCTATGTCAAATTTTCATTGAATTCACAGTTCAGAATTATTTCAGGTGGTCCACCTTTTGCTCTTAGTTAAGGACGGAATGACAGTTTAGGTCAGTGTGAATACAGAATCATAGAATTGTAGTACCACCAAGGTTGGAAAAGACCTACAAGATCATCCAGTCCAACCACCCAACTACCACCAATAGTTCTCGCTAAACTTTGTCCCTCTACACAACATCTAAAGGTTCCTTGAGTGCCTCCAGGATTGGTGACTCCACCACCTCCCTGGGCAGCCTATTCCAGAGCCTGACCACTCTTTCAAAGAAGTATTTCCTAACATCCAGTTTGAATCTCCCATGATGGAACTTGAAGCCATTCCATCTAGTCCTATCAGTGGTTTCAAGAAGGACTAAGTCGATTTCTGGCTCACTGCAACCTCCCTTCAGGTAGTTATTCAGAGCGATATGGTCTCCATCTAAATTTTGAAGTCTCTTGTTTAAGCAAAATAAATCAGTAGTATGTTGGTTTATTAATTATTTAAGAATTTTTCCACTTCTTTGACATATTTCAACTGTATTCTTCCATAGGCCTGGAAGGCTTTGCATAACACATATTAAGTAGTCTTTCTTTAGTAGAGTTCTTCTCTTAAGAAACAAATACATAAATAAATAAAAATTGTATGATCAACAATCTACAGTAAGGATATCTAAAATTTTAAATATTTAAAAGTCTTCTGTTTACTGCATGTTATGCCTTCTTCTTTCTTCCCAGCAGTAAGCTCTAGGCTGCATAAATATATATCTGCATTTTTTTGAGCTTTGTTGGCTTCAAATAAACTAGTATAAAAATAACAATAATAGAAATAATAAATTTTTAAGAAAAGAAATATTTTACCAAAGTGATTATTCTACTGCATGGTAGAATTAGTAATATTTATTTATTTATATATTAAGTTTAAGAGGATACATTGTCCCAAGCAAGTTTTGTAGATGTGTAGAGCATTCTACTCTCAACTGTTTGTAGTTATGTTGTTATTTCACTTTTTAAAATATAGCAAAGCTTTCTTCTTGCCTCTGTGAGTTCATCAGAAACCTGAGATGACAATAGAATGTTCAGTACAAGTAGTTAGTCGTAAAACCTGAGAAATTAGAAAAAATACCGTGTATTCAAGTAAGAATGTGCATACAAATAGAAGCAACCACAGGGAAAATTAATCAATGAATATTTTTGACTTTTGAAAGAACAGGTAAGTAGGATTTCTTATGACAGAAGGTTTCTTTAGAAAAAGTGTGGAATGATCATAGAATATCTCTTAGAAAATTCTCCTCCCTGTGCTTTTGAATGATTTGCAAAATGCAAATTTAGTAACATCAGTAGATTAATCTCCTAAGAAATTAGTTTAGAAAGAATTACTTTGACCTCATAAATATTTAACTAGTGCCACTGAAAGAAGTGCATTACTGAATAATAGAATTCTATGTAGATCAATCTGAAAGTAGTGTCTCCTATTTATTTCCATGGAAAATAAAACAAATACAAAAATATGTTAAGGTTTTTGATAGAGAAAATTTTCAGCTGAAAAAACCTCATTTTCAAACTAATCACCACCATTAGCTATGCATTTTCACTAGTGATGAACAAGATCCAGCATGCCATGCTCATAAAAATCTGCTCTGGTTATAATGACTCCCCTTTGCTGTCTCCACTACTGAAGTGCACTACACACCACCTCATCAAGCTCGCAGCCACTATTTGAACTCCAAAATGTTCAGCAAGCACTTATGAATGTCAATGGGTGCCATTTTTTCCTCATGGAGGTATTAAATTCCACAACTTCATCCACATTTCCATGTCTGACAACATTTTGTCAGTGTTGCTGTTGCTATCTGTCACAAGGAAGCAACATGTAACAGAATATTGGTGGGAAAGTTCACCCTCTACTATCACACCACTAACCACCACCTCTGATGCTCTGGGTCAGTGTAACAAAATAAGAAGTATTACTTTCAGAGCAAACCTTATCTGTACAGATTAAAAACAAAACAAAACAAAAAATGAAACAAAACAAACCTTTGAAATTATATGACACTTTTCAGATAAAATTGTACTTTTAGGAGTAGCTAAGGAAAGTATTCTCTGCATTTTCTCAGCTTGTTCAGGTTAATATTCTCATGTTGAAATGTCAGAGTCTAGAGTTATCTTACAAACTTACTCCAACATCTATTAACTGTATCCTTATTTGAGAACATTACAAAGTCATTTTGCTTTAATTAAGAATTGCTTTAATGCATTAGTGTCAACAGTTTACAGGCCAGTTCAGCCTGATTCTGTGATGAATGGGGTGAAGGGGCCCACAGACTCATGCCTCAGGAAAGAGGAAAGGGGAAAGGAGAAAAGGGGAAAGGGCAGGGAGATGGGCCTAGAAAGAAAATAGCAGCAACAATCTGAGGAGGATAACTAATTTAATAAATAAGGTATCGGAATGCAAGATAACGCAATATAATACAATATAGTTGGATTTGAAGCTAATGAATCAAATAAAATGAGAGAAAGTGTCCAAAAAAAACCAAAGGTTTTACTCTAATACTGAAGGCAAAATGGCTAGGGAGCACTGCAAATGAGCAGAAAGGGAAACGACCGGACATCTTGTGACCTGGGAACAGTTTTATCTTTCCCTCTCAGTGGAAAACAGAAATGCAAAGTCCTCAGGAATGTAGTTCTTCTGAGACAGGTACACCTGGAACTCTGGATGATCCGTAGAATTGGAGCATTAACTCTTCAACTCTCAGCGCACTACATGATGTTATGATGTAAAAAACTTATAAGAAAAATCATAATGCCGTAACTGTTAGATAACAGCCTCACAGGAGAAAATATCAATATTAAATTCTTGCCTGCAAATCCGAACGGCATCTTCCCAAGTGTTCATCACTGATCAGGAGACGGTACTAGACATATGCAGCTTCCAGAATAGCTCTGCCATCAAGAAATTATAACCTCATATTTACCAAATCCTTACTGAATCTATAATGTGCAATTGGTGTTTGAGGTACAAAATGAATTTTTTTTTAGGTGAGAAGAACTGAGGCCTGAGGTTGTGACAATACTTTAAATAGTTTTGGAGTAATTTAGCATCTAAAAAGACTTTGGACTTGTTAGCAGAATTTGGGAGGAGGCTATTTTTCTTTAATTTTGCTCAGACCTACTTAATAGATTTAGCGTATGTTTTTATTTACTGTGGCACTATTTATTTAGCAGGAGACAACACAGAAATATTCCATATTACTGCAGTACACTCATTTGTGTGGTAGACATGTGGAAAGTTCAAATTTCCACTAGAAAAGTAAATGGTCTATTCAGAGCAAGACAGCAAGTCATAATATAACTATTTAATGCTAATGAGAGCTTGAGAGAATAAAAATAATCTAACATATCTTAAACATTTATCTTGAAGTATCAGGAAAGGTTATAGAAATTGTATAGTTAGAGAGAAGAATAGAAAAATAGGGAAAGATTCTCCCCTTTAGTCTTAAAGGACATATCTAAAAAATATCTGGTAAGAAAAGGTCTAGCAGATCTTGAATAGTGACAGGAAAATGAATTAGATGATCTTTGGTGTTCCTTCAAAAACTACTGTACAATACAGCCATCACATTACAGAATGTAACCAGGGCTACTGATAATTGATCTAGAATTGAATAAATGTTTAATGTAATTATTAGGCTGGTTTGAAGTAGGGGGTAATTTATGTTGGAAAGAATCTCTGGAGGTCGTCTTGTTGAAACATCAGGTTTGGAGTTGATCAAATTGCCTAAAGTCTTGTCCAGATGAACGTGATGTTTCAAAAGACAGAGATTTCATGCCTCCAGTGCTTCACCTCTCTGAAGGGAAAAATATTTTTATTTTTATTTGGTTAGCCAGTTAGTCCTGTTGCCACAGACTGTCACCACTGCCTCTTACCATTCTTCTGTGCACGTATGAGAAGAATCTGTCTCTGTCTTTGGCATGGTTTTATGATTTTTGGTAGTGGTATTCCACATCATAGCATCATAAAGAGCATTAAGAATTAAAGAGTTAATGCTCCAGCTCATGGATCATCAATAGTTATGAATATACCTTCTCAAAAGAGAAGAAGAACTACATTCCCCAGAGGACTGTACAATGCTTTGCATTTTTACGTGTTTCTGCTCAGAGGGAAAGATAAAAACTGTTTGTGGTCACAGGACTTGCTCTTTTTCCTTTGGGATCGACTCAGCAGTGGGTGCTCACTGCCGACTCACCTTCAGCATTAGCGTAAGGCCTTCAGTTTATTGGACACTCTCTCTTGCTCATTTTATTTGATTTATTAGCCTCAATTCCAATTATATTGTATTATATTGTGTTATTTTGTGTTCTGATATCTCATTTAGTAAATCAGCTTTCCTCCTCAGATCGTTGCTGATGTTTTGTTTCTAGGCCCATTTCCCTTTTCCCTTTCCCTCTTCTCCTTTCCCGGGAAGTGGGTCTGTGGGTCCCCCGTACCAATTCTCTTGGAACTGGGCTGAACCAGCCCGGTAAACTGTTGACAGTCTTCTACACATTCTTCTCTGTTAGCTGAAGACAGTGATTAGATGTCTCTGTAGACTTTTCCAGGATAAGCAAACCCAGGTCGTTCTATTTTTATGAAACCTCTTGAAGTGATAATAAGTGTATTTGCTCCAGTGAACACTGTGGTTATAAATAAAATATCTCCAGATTTCAGTCTGGGCAAGAGATAACTAGATGCTTTTAATACCTATCCTCTGCAACCCTGTCTGTCAACACTTTTTTTTCTTCTTATCCATGATTAAACAAGGAAAAGGAAAAATTTCTGGGTGCATAGTACCAGGAATAAAATGAAATTTTAAAAAGTAACCCTGGCATAAGAATAGAGCAATTAGAAACTCTGTCAGAGCTGTTGATCTTTGGGAATGAAAAAACACTACTGAAAGAAAACTTGTGAAGGGATTTCCTACAGTGCTTGTCCTATGTCTGCAAACAGCAAGAGCTGGCAAAATGGGAAATAATCCAAAGGTTGCCACCTGAGGCTATTTGCCATATTTAGTTCTGTGCTGCACAGGATATAATCAGCAGGTTTTGTTTAAACAGAGAAGGGTGAATATAACACAGTAATTCAGAATACTGGTAGGGTTGTTGAATGCTGACAGTATCTGGGACTACAAAGCATGGTTGTTGAGAGATGGAGGAGGCAAAGCTTGCAAAGAGTGAGTGTTTGAAATTCTGATAAAAAAAATGATTTGTGACTGCAGTGTAGGACAGGTTAAGTAGAAGCTCTGAGGACAACATCATGTAAAGCAACTTGAAGATACAGTGCAGGGAAAGCCCTAGGCACAAATACTCATAAGAAAGCACTCTAATTCATTTTTGGTGGTAACTGAGAAACCAGATTCACAAATACAAAGGAAAACAAGGCTGAAAGGAGCAAGTACGTTTGTTCCTGTGTAAATCAAGCATGTCCAACCTGTAGCCTGTGGGCTTCATGCAGCCCAGCACAGCTCCAGTGCAGTCAGCCCCCTCATCAAGATTTCCAGGTGGCAGCTCAGCCCTGCAGAGTGGCCCCAGACACACTCCCATTGCTCAGCAATAACTGAATGGTCAGAATACTATTAATGCTGTGTCGACTGAAAGCATGGCACGGGGAGGGCAGTGTTGTGCAGTGCTTCCTCAAGTGATGGCACATCACTGTGTGCATTTTGATATACTGGGTAAATGCAGGGCTCTGAACAGTGAAGATTACACAGCTGTGCTTCCTGTTTTGATAAAAGAATTTGAAAATAGAGGCATAAAATCCTTAGAGCTGAAAGGGACATTTAAAGGTCATCTAGTCTACCTCCCCTGCAATGAATAGGGGCAGCCACAGCTCAACCAAGTTGCTCTGGGCCCCATTCAGTCTGGCCTTGAATATCTCCAAGAATGGGGCACCCACCACTTTTAAGGTCGACCTGTTCCAGTGCCTCATTACCACAACTGTAAAAACATTCTTCCTTGAATGCAACTTAAATCTTCCCTCTTTTAGTTTGAAATCATTTCCCCTTAACTTACCTCAATGGACTCTGCTGAAGATTCTGTTCCCTTCCTTCTTATAGCTCCCCTTTAGATACTGAAAGACCAATACCAGGTCACCTCAGAGCCTTCTGTTCTCCAGGCTTCATAGTCACAGATCTCTCAGTCTCTCACAGAGGAAGTGTCCATCCCCTGAATCATTTTTATGGTGCTCCTCTGGGCATGATCCAATAAGTCCTCATCTCTCCCATACTGAGGACTCCACATCTAGACACAGTACACCAGATGAGTACAGAGTACAGAGTAGAAGGGCAGGATCACCTCCTTTGACATGCTGACCATACTTCCTTTGATGCAGCCTGGGTTATGATTGGATTTCTGGGCTGTGAGAGCCTAATGTTGTCTCACATCCAACCTCCTATCTGTCAGTACCCCAAGTCCATTGTGGCTGGTCTGTGCTCAATCTTGACAACTCCCAGCTTCTACTGATAATGGGAGCAAAGAATTTTCCACCCAAGGTGCAAAACCTTGGGTTTGGTTTTGTTGGGCTTCATGATATTCATGTGTGTCCACTGCATGAGCCTGTGTAGGTTACTATGAATGGCATTCCATCCCATGCGCATGTTGACCACACCCAACAGCATGTAGTTTCAAGATTTCAGAAAAATTTCATTAATGTATGTTTGTGTGACCACTGTCAGTTGATATAAATACATGACCCTCAATTTTTCAAATGGAATATATAGATTTGCAATCAGTTATTAACCTCAAAAGCCCGATTGAGTCTCCTTACTTGAATTTCCTTCACAATCACACCTTATTCTTGTCCTCACTTTTTGAAAAATTATTGTCAGACATGAAGTACAGCAAGAGTAAAATTTCATCAAAAGCCTCTGATAAATATCTTGTTACTTCATTAGAACTGCAGCCACTGCTGATGAACAAGACCGGTCCATTAGTTTCACAAGAAGATGGTCAAATATACTACCAGCTTTACGTTTTTGTTCCTCTCTATTTTTATTAGTGTTTTAAGAAAAAATATTTAAAATTAAAATGCATTATGCATTAATGATATTGTACATTCTGCAAGGACTCCTCCAAAAGTAATGTCTCCTATTTTATTAGGTTGGGCTATAACATCAGAGGTATATGTTGATGTTGAATCTTCCCACTAACATACCATTAATCTTTGTTGCAGATGGCAGCAGAGGGGCCGTCTGATGTCTGGTGCCAGATACTGAATTGCATGTGAAGCAAACTTATGTGATTGAACTCATCCAGAAATTAACAATTTACTGGTGTTTGATGAATGTATATGGAGGTCAGACAGCACAGTGAGGTTGCGGATAGTGTGTTTCAGATGTGGTGGCAGTGGGTCATCTTCATTGGTGCAGATTTTGACAGGAATAGCACAGGGGCTCTTGCTCATCACCTGTGGAAATGCACAGCTAAAGGTGGTAACTATGTTGAATTTATTTTTTTTGTATCTGAGCATTTGCACATGGCTTATTAATTTTGTGCTGCAAAAAGTAAAGTTTTAGACCTGTCCCTTTAAAACTCTTCAGTATAAACACTTTAATCAAGCAACAGCTTTATAATTAATTCTACTTTCAGAATGGAAATAAATTACTCCTTTTATTTCTCATTGCTTATTCCAACTTTTAATCACAATAATAAGAGATTGTTTTAGCTTAAATTCTCTCTCGTAGAAAATGTAATAGGTGCAAGAGATGGGTTTACAAAAACCCAGAAGCTGAAACTTTTGCCAGTTCTTCCTTTTTTTTTTCCTGCGACATCACAAAGAATGTGCCTTTTTGTCCTTTAGTCATAGGATTGAGAGCAGGAGCTGAATTTCTTTGAGTGTGATTAAAAAAGAATTATGTGTGTTTATTCTGCTGTCTATGAAAAATGCTGGCATGATCATAACGTCTCCTGCAGAAAACTCCTGATAACTAAATAATAATTTAGCTTCCCAAGATGGGTTGATCTTTTCTCCTCTTATCTGTTTTCCTCATAAGCATTTGGAAGAACAAATTGTCTTCACAGGAAAAATGTTTGGAACAGTTAGGTTGCGTCACTTGGAAGACAGTATTTTAAACTGAGTCTTGAACTAGCATTTCAATTAAATTTACAAAAATTGTTATCTGTTTTAATTATGCATGAACTGGTGGATTATTGAAAATTTTCTTGTTTGGCCTGAGTAAAGCTGTAGGAGAGGAACATTGCAGAGCATTGTTGAATATTAATAAATATGTTATAATAATAAATAGAACTGTATTACT
This sequence comes from Oreortyx pictus, assembly GCA_036925125.1. Taxonomy (NCBI): domain Eukaryota; kingdom Metazoa; phylum Chordata; class Aves; order Galliformes; family Odontophoridae; genus Oreortyx; species Oreortyx pictus. Next base: position 59,279,103 of record JAUPFR010000004.1, on the reverse strand, counting down.
ATACGCTGACTCTATTAAATATTGAATACGTGTTGAGAAATTGAGTAAAGAGAAATTATTCAGAATTGGTTCAGTATAAATATGATTATAAAAATGTAGTTTTATTTTATTTTATTTTATTTTATTTAGCTTATTAGTAAACTGTTTGGTGTTTGGATTTACTTCCTGTCATGCTTTCAAGTTCTTTTCATTTCAGCCATTGTGGCTGAGAACCACACCACATACTGCATATGTCTTCTTTCCCCTACCTGATATGTTGACTCCAAAGAAGAAAGGTTAACTTTTTTAAGCCCTTCAAAAAAGCCCTTGTTACACAGCTATGCTTTACTAAATCAATTCTAAAGATTATATATATATTTTTTTAAAGAAATCTGCCACTTAGAAGAAGAAAATTGTATTCGATCATGTTTTCTGTTGATTCAATTTCTCCAGATTTCTTCAGAACATTTCCTTTGAGATCAACAGCAATTCCAGCCTATATGGGGCTGTACACTGCAGAGAATCCTTTTCATCAGTACATCGTCCTGTTATGTAGCAAATTCAATGAGGGTGCTGTGATGAGATTCAGGAGGTGCCCAAAATCATGTTTTTTCACATGTCGTAAATACCTCTTCTTCAGGCTGGTAGGCTCAGGGGTTGGACTAGCCCACCTAGAACTACTGGCATGGTGTATTTTCTGTCTCAGACTTCAGAGAATATTCATATCTAAACTGTAGTCCTTCAGATTAAATACCAGTTTTAAAGAAAAATCTGATTTCAATTTTGGGTAACCACAATTATACCTCTCTAAACAGATTTTCAGTTTAATAGCTTGCCATTAAGTCAAAATAAAGTGGAAAGGTGCAGTAATTATCTACTCTTAGCACACATTATCCAAAAAATAACGTGCTACAGCAAGTGGATATGGCAGTGTTAAGCCAAATGTTCAAACCACAGCTTTTTCCCTGACATGGAAACCTGAATACACATGTGCTCCAAATGCTTTTTCCTTCTTCGACTTCTCACCAACCATAAGGCATCTGTAAGGCCGAATTGGTCACTGACCCACATTAAGAAATCAAAACAAAAATTATACTGTCCAGGAAACTCATCAGGATTAAAATAGCAGAGGCTGATGTGGAGAATATTTGATGAAAGTGATTCAGTGTGTCTTTCCTGTTTACTAACTTAACTATTTTCATAAAAAGTATTACTGCTAAATGTTAACATTTATACTAAGCTATCTCTTTCCCCTATTTTATCCTTTCCATATAATATGGAATTTAAAAAAAAAAGAGTTTAAAATGGTACATTTCCTAAAGTTCTACTTCTCCATTGCTTGATTTACTTGTTGTTGTGGTATTATCTGGAAAACATACTTATTCTGAAGCCTTATGGACTATAAAGGAACACTTTTATTTCATTCTGCGAGGGAAAAAATAAAACAAACTGATTTGACATGATTGTTTTATTCCAGAGAAAGGGTATAACTTCTTTATCCTCAAGGCATTGTATTTATTTTTTTCCAATGGTAAAGTATACAGTACATTTGAAGCTATAATTATATGCACTTCTCAATCACTCCTAAAGTATTACAGAACAGTACTGTACTGTTATGGCATTGTATCTAAAAAGTGAAGAATTGAAAGTTTAGACCAAGGTGAAAGGTATATATCATAGGCAAAGTATAATACACATTATTGTATTTCTAGAGAAGTAGATGAAGGAAAGATGTACCAATATTTGATTGTACATAGGCATTACAGAATTATTTTAGGAAATCTGCAAAACATTTACTGAGTGAAGTTTTGCTTTGCTTTTTCTTCTCCATGCAGAAACTTGCCGGGTACCATTTATAATGTGGTTATTTAGTGTATACATCATATTAGGAAACGATGTCTAAAGCACATTAACTTAAGGAAGGGGAATAACTGCCTTCATAGGATATTTCTCATGCTCTTGCATGTTAGAAGACTTGTATAATGTAGAAGGACTGGGTGTTCATGTTTTTCATGAAATCCAGAAGCAGAACTCTACCATTAATGAAGATCCTCAGCAGGAAGTGTGACACTTCTGTTTTTTTGTTTAGTTAGAGAACACAGCATTGAAGAGGGGGGTGCTGATTAATCCAATATTTTAAGTAACCCAGATGGGGGCATTCAGGGATAGACTACTATCTTATATTTCTTTTTCTTTTTTCACTTTTTCTGGGCTTTTTTTTTTTGTTTTTAATTAATCAAGTCATCAAGTAATTACAAAGATTCTATTGAACTGTAAAAATAAGTATTATTTCTGCTCTCCTTGCTTGTCCTTTGTGAGGAATACAATAATTGAAAGTTGCTGAATATATACTTGAACATAATTTATCATACTAACCTAAGGAGGAACTGTTGGAGTTCTGTGTACTGTCTGGGCTCCACTCTCTCTGTGGATTTTCCTCTGAACTTTTGATTCTGCAGAAAGCAAACTTTTTTCCTTTTATTATCAGCATCGTTAAACCATTCCTTGAAATCAATATCTTAAGTAACTGAGGAGCTGAAATCCACAGCTATTGCCTCAGGGCTGACAAGGAGGCAGTGGGTAGATCTGTGGAGTTGAGCAGTGCTATTTGGGAACAGTAACTTCAGGACACTGCCCTAAGGTTACTGTCACCATTCAGCTTCCTGATATTCATATGACCCAATTTGAATTGCATACAAACATTCTAATAATCTTTGATAGAGAAGAAAAAAATATATTACTTGTATTATTTAGATAGGGAAATAAAGTACTACTAACAGGATTTCTTCCAAGATCAGTAGAGCTATTTGGGAAGCCTGTCCTGCTATTGTTTGGAAAGTCTGATAGAAGATGGTGTTTAAATGTTTAATTGCTAGATTTTTATTTCTTTTTTCTTCTGCTGCCTTGGGCTCTTAATTTAATTCAGAAATTATCCCCTTTTGCCTTCTTTCTCCAACCTCTTGTTGCCAAAGTACAATTTTCTTTTTAACGCATGGTTCTCTAAGTTTCCCAATTGCACTGTTTATTTTTTTCAGGAACCTTCTCCCTCACCTATGGAGGTTGAGCAAGGAAACTAATTATTGCTTCTGTCCTCATGTTCTGAGGCGTTTTCCACTCATGAGAATTTAAGCCTAGAATAGGCCCTTGCTTAAAATGCCTCCTGTTGAGTAACTGATACAGATCTCTCCAGTGCAGGAGGCACACCAGAAACATGAACTAGAGTTTCCCATATTCCATAGGGAACAGACAAATTGTTGTTTTCACACCTACGTTATTTGAATGGCTTGTTACAGTTCAATACAATATCATTTTTCAATGAAAAGTGTCAAAGGGTTCATGTCTGTTTCAAAGCACAAATGAAAGAAGTGATGAAGACTCTAAAAAGGCTATAAAGACAGTTTCTTCTAAGCAGTACCTGCAATGATGTCTTCTATACTTTCAGAAACTTTACCATGAAGATTTCGAAGTCTCAAAGAGGGAAAAGTAATTATACATTGCTAATAAAAATAAAAATCTCTGTGATTTTATCTGTGGCATAGTTATATTTGGCTTTGGGAAGAAGGGAAAATTTTGATTTGGTCTTTATCTTCAAACCTCTCATTTCAGAAAACCAACCTAAAAAGATGTATGTTGAATGAAATAATAGTTCCACTGTATTTACAGCATCTTACTGGTGGTGTTCAGTGGTTTAGAAAAATGAGACTGGTTTTCCATCATCTTTACTTTATGGAAAACCTTAGTTGATCCCTCAGTGCAACATAGTTTGCTGCTTTTCAGCGCCAAGGCAACAATAACCTCTCATCATGATTACAGAGCTTTCCACAGACAGATGGGCCTAATCCCAGCACTCCATCAATTTAGTAATCTATTCCAATCAGGTCCTGATGGATTTGATAGGCCATCTGTAGTCAAGTGAGACAGATTCAAGACCTGTCAAAAACTAGGAGGCTTTCAGAAAAGCTTTCTGCTGTGACACACAGAAAATTATGTCAACAAGTCAAAAAAAAAAAAAAAAAAAAGACAAAGGTTATTCACCCCTGCCTACAGTATTTTAGAGGGAAAATTTTATTTTAATTATCTTTCTAAGACTGTGCCTGGAAGACTGAATAAAATCCTTCATTTGGGAATTTAGGAGTTGAAAGGGGCAGATAAATCTGCCACATTCATATGAAAATATGGAGGGGACAAATAAAAATTGTAAATATTCGTAAAAATATCATTAATTTAAAATACTACCAACAAAATGCATTGGTGTTCAGATCAAACAGAGCATTTTTTGAGCACAGAACATTTCATTTCAGTGAAGTTGAATTGAAAAAAATTGTCTGGAGATGACTGTTTCTTTCTACACTTTTTGCAATTCAAGTAAAATAATTCATAATAGCTTATTACAAGTACAGCTCCATGAGGAGATGACATGCATTCACAACCACGTATACTGATTTTCTAGCATATACCTCTTAATTCTAGCCTTTGCTTTGAAAAAAGGCTTGTTTCAATGCGTGATCCTGTGCACATAATTTTGTTGACATCATAGAGAATTTGAGGTCCACAGGTCTGTTTTCTGAATTACCATCAGCTGAGTATAAATGCAGAATAAAGCAACAAGTTCTTTTTATTTTTGTCTTTAACTATAGCTGTGCACAGTCCGTAAAACAAACCCATGCATTTTTATGTATTAAAAGTGTTGTCAATATTAAACATCAGAGATCCCCTTTTCCAATATTCATTAAAAAATAATTAACTCATATTGCCTGATCTGTATCTGTATTGTGGGAAAATGTTCAGAAATACTAAAACTACAGCAAACAAGTTAATAACAACATCATATACGTAAATGATGACTGAATTCAATGCAAGATAAGAGAAAATTATGCTATGATATTAATTTAAAGCTGTTACAGTTTCTGTGCAGCCTTCAGATACTCCTGATCTTTCAACAGTTCTTCTTAACTTCAAGAATTAAATGCCAGTTCCTTAAACTTTCCAGCTTGCTTTTCCCTAGGATGAGCTGTAAACAGTAGAAATTAGTCTGAATTTTTTTTTTATCTAGAACTACAAAGAGTGGGTTTATGAATGATTTTAAAGTAAACTTTACTAATAAAGGTAGAAACTTAGTATTTCCTATTCTTTTTTGTGATGCAAATCAAGGAAAAACTTCTCATAATATCCTTTAAAATGTAACATTGTTCCACCATATGTTGATAAATTTGTGTAATATTTTTTAAAATGAATGAGGGACGGAATTTTTCTTTCACATGAAGTTTAAGGAAAGTAAAGAATAGAATCCAGGGAACATTTATTAAGTACATGAACTTAAAACAAGCAATGGTAGCAATTTTCATATGTAATTTTAGAGAATGATAGAATCTTTTTATATGGAAGCGACTCTTAACATTATCTAGTCCAACTCCTCTTCTATGAATAGGAACAACTACAGTTCAGCCATGTTACTCAGAGCTCCATTTAACCTGACGTGGAATGTCTCCAAGAACAGGGGCACCCATCTCTTTTACAGGTGACCTTCCCTCAGGTTTGTCGGAAGCACCACACTGCTTAGTCTGGATATCGTACAAATTGCTACCATTCTCTGCACATCTTCTTGAGGGCTGTGTGTAGAGCAGTCACTAGCAGTTGATGAGGAAAAGTGTTTTTGAATACCTCAGCCTTCTTGCCTGTTTCTAGCCTGCCTGTATTGATCACTGAGGAGGATACACCCTAGTGAGCTTTCTTTTTCTGGTTTAGGTACCTGTAGGAACCTTTTTTAATCTTCTTTGCATCCCTTGCCCAGACTCTTTCCAGTTGGGCCTTATACTTCCTGATCCCATCCGTACACAGCATAGCATCATCCCTGATACTCCTCCCACATTACCTGTCCATGCTTCCATTATCATGTCAGGGTGGTTGAAGTTCTTAGACTGGGTAAGAGCCTACAATCATGACTCTTCTTGTTGCTGTAGGAAGAAGACTTTTTCAATAGGCTCTGCTTGATCAGTCAGGCTGTAGCAGGCACAAACCATAAGGCTGCATTTGTTGCCTCAGTCTCTAATTCTCACCCACGAGCTTTTGCTTTGCTCATGGACATTCTAATTTGTATTGGTATGATATTTCTGAGCATTTCTTCTCGAGTCCTTTCCAATATTACCACATCAAATTTGATGCCCTCCTTTGGTTGCTTCTTAGCCTCAAGAATGTTGAATACCAACCTTAGCTCAGATTTTGCAATGTAATTACTACTGTGTATGACTGAATTCTGCATTGAGCATTAATGGCTTGCTAGAACAGAGTGTGGAAAAAAATTAAAGGAAATGACTGTCTTTAATAAACACAAAAGACTCCTTCTCTAATTTCAAATTCAAGGATGCCTTCACATGAATAGATTCAAAGACGGAGAAATACACAATAACAGATCTAGTTATATGGTTTGTTAAACACAAAAGAGAGCTGTACTGCTAAACCTCTGCTCTGTCATGACAGGAAAAGTAATAACATGTTTAGAAAAGAACACACTGTAATGAAGACACATCTGATGCAAGGAAAAATTTTTCCATCTAGGCTGTCATAGCAGAGTAGCTGAACAAATCCATGCTCATTTTATTCTGGCTGCAGGGGAAAATAGTCTAATTAGTTTTACAAGCTTACTGCAACCAGAAATTTCCCCTCCATTAGGCTCTGACCATTATGTTCACTGACCTTCACTCTGCAAAGATCCTTGCACCAAGAAGATATTCTGTGGGAATTCTGACGTACATGTCTTTATTTAGAATGATATTTGAGATATCTTGCTCCCATATTTATCCTAACTTCATTGGGATAAGGAGAAGCTTTCTGAGGAAGTTAAGAGAGAAAAGGAAAACAGAAAAATCTCATTAAGCACCACTAACATACGAAATACACCAGATATTTCTAATTATTATGACAGTATGAGGTAACTCTAAATTTGTACCAGGCACCAGGCAGCAGACACCTTACAATTTTCTGTTGCATTTCAGTAGAATCCAGAATAGGAAAATTATTAATCCCCGTGTTAAATGTGCATTACAATGAGAATTGTCATTGTTGTCTACAAATCAATTTGTGCTTTCTTTTTGCTTTTATAACTATGTGGATAGTGGGGATATTATGGTCTGGAAAATGTCGAGAGCAAGGAATGAGTTCCTAAATAGAATGTGATAAGAGGGATAGAAGATAGCAATGGTATATCAGAAACTTAAAAGGTTTGTGCCTCAGGAATAATGTTTCTTTCTGTCTTTTATCACTTGTCAACACATCCTTCTGTACTCCCAGGAAGAGTAACTGAAATGAGCCAAAATACATTTGTGAGTTGGGCAAACACCTTAAACAGTATATCATGGTTTCACACGTAAAAGGGAGTAAGAAGGCAGAAAAGGCCTCCCTGGCCCCTTTCACCCTCCAATCCCCTTTAAGGGAAAAAAAAAAAAAAAAAGAAAAAACAGCACGATGAAGATATGGAAAGATAATGACCTTACTACAAATGGTAAAAGAATGTATGGTAATGATATAAAAAGGATTTACAGATAATAAACAAATGGAAGAGAGAAGTTCTGTCCCTGATGCTTACTGCACTTCTGGAAACAGGAGACAGTTCAGCCCTGGTGCTGGGGAACTATAGTCTGTCCCTTCTCAGTGTATCTTCCTCTTGGAGAGCTGGAACTTGGGAATAAATGGGACTTCTGGAATCACAGAACCTGTGACTGATGTTTTTAAATGGAATACTGATAAAACCAGGACACAGTGTTTTTTTCAGATGAGAGGATAGAGCCTCGGCAAATTTGCTGATATTAGAAAGCTGGGAGGAGTGACAGACAGGGAAAGTCTGTTCTACCATTCAACAAAGCCTGGGCAGACTAGAGAGCTGGGCAGGGAGGAACATGATGAGATTTAACAAGAGCAAGTGTAAAGCACCTGGAGATTAATAACTACGTGCATTAGAGCAGATTAGAGGATGACTTGCTGGAGAGGAGCTATGCAGAGAAGGGCCTGAGGGTCCCAGTAGACAACAGATTGGTCAGCAGTGTGCACTTGTGGCCAAGAAGGCCAATAGTATCATGGCGTGGATTAAAAAAAGAGTGATCAGCAGGTCGAGGGAAGTGATACTCTCCATCTACTCTGCCCTACACAGACCACATTTAGACTGCTGTATCCAGTTATGGGTTCCCCAGTTCAAAAAAGACAGGGATCTCCTAGAAGGAGAGTCAAAAAGATGATAAAAGTCCTAGAGTATCTTCTGTATGAGGGAAAACTGAGTAACCTGGGTCTGTTCAGCCTGGGGAAAATAAGACTGAGGGAGGATCTAATAAAGATTTATAAAGATCTATATAAAGAGAGCTGGAAAGCAAATGGATGGAGCCAGGTGCTTCTAAGTGGTGCATAGTGGTAGCCCAAGGAGCAGTGGCCTAAATTGTGAACACAGGAAGTTCCATACTTCCAGACAGACTTGCAGAATAATTTATTTTTAGTAAGAGCTATGGAGCACTGAAACAGGCTGTCCAGAGAGGCTGTGGAGACTCCTTCTCTGGAGATATTCAAGACCCATCTGGACACCTTTCTCTGAGGGTACCTTCTTCAGTGGCGGAGTTGGACTTGATGATCTCTTGAGGTCTCTTCTAACACTTGGAATTCTTGGATTCTGTGATTCTGTGAGTTATTCTTTATTCCTGTCCATTGTAAAGGATCAACATGGGAGGAGGTTTGTTCCTAAATATGAGTGTAAAGCAAGAAAAAAGTATGTGTTTAATAAATTGTCAGTTGCAAAGCTCCCATTGTTGTTGATGAAATGCTGTGACTCCCTAAATATAATTTGACATCTAGAATGTAATGCCCAGTGAGGAATGAAAGTGAATGAAGGTCATTTAATATGCTTGATAAAGAAGGACAGAAGATGTCTAAGAGAGGATGGTGCCCTGGTTTCAGTTGAGGCAAAGTAAATAACACAGAAATATCTTGATTATTGTTGAGTGATTGGTGCATGCCTGGGGCTGGGCCAGCCCTTTCAAGGGGAAGGACCAGCGACCAGCGTGGGGTGGTAGCAGCATGTGGGATGGAGCAAGAACTCCTGTTCTGAATTAAACAAGGGCAGATCATGTCTGACAAATCTGGTGACCTTCTGTGATGGAGTGATGGCATCAGTGGTCAGAGGAAGGGAGACTGGTGGGACTTGTGCAAGGCCTTTGACATAGTTGCACACCACATCTTATCTCTAAATTGGAGAGATATGGATTTGAAGGTCAAACTATTAGATGAACAAAGAATTGATTGGATATCTGTAGCCAGAGTGTTGTTGTTAACAACTCAATATCCAGGTGGAGGCCAGTCACAGGTAACATCTCCCAGGGACCCGTCCTGGGATCAGTACTCTTCAACACCTCTATTAATGACAGTAAGACTGAATGCACCTTCAGCACTCAAATCAGTTTGCTGACGTCAAGTTGAGTGGTGCAGCTGACACAAGAAAAGGAAGGGATGCTGTCCAAAGGAGCCTGGACACACTCAAAAAATAGGTGCTCAAGAATCTAATGAGGCCAAGTGTGAGGTGTTGCACTTTTATTGATACAATCCCAGATACGAGTACAGACTGGGAGGAAAACCCTTTGAGAACAGTTTTGTGGAAAAGAATTTGGATGTGTGCCAACAGTGTGTTCCTTCAGCCTGGAGAACTAACTGTACCTTGGGCAGCATCAAAAGCAGGGTGACCAGTAGGTCAAAGGTGGTGGCTGTGCCCTTCTATTCTGCTGTTGTAAGGCCCCATGTGGGGCACTGTGTCCAAGCCTAGGGCTTAACACACAAAAGGAAGCAAAACTGTTAGAGCAACTCCCAGTGAGGATTGGGAAGTGCATAACGGAGCTGGGACACTTCTTCTATGAGAGAAGATTGTTAAGCATGGAGAAGGCTCCACAGAGATGCCATTGCAGCCTTCTAGTACTTGAAGAGGGCTTTAAAGCAGGACAGGGACTGACTTTTTACATGGTGGGAATGGATTTAAATTGAAAGAAGGTAGATTTAGTTTAGATGTTGGGAAGAAATGGTTTACTCAGAATGTGGTGAGGCTCTAGAACAGGTTGCCCAGAGAATTTGTAGATGCTCCATCTCTGGAGGCATTCAAGCCCAGGTTGGATGGGCAGTCTGATCTAATGGTTGACAACTCTGCCTATGGCATGGAGATTGGAGCTAGATAATCTTTAAGGTCCCCTCCAACTGAAGTCATTCCATGATTCTATGATTCTATGATTCTTTGATACCACGTGACATCCTGAAGAAGACTATAAAGCTGTAGGGATCTGGACTGGGGTCCTGCCACTGTTCAGGGATTGGCTGACTGCTTGTCAGTGTGTAGAGAGATCTTGTATTGCTAGAGTGTATCAGCTGGCAAGCATTATTACTGTTAGCTGGACACTCATTGTTGTGAAGCAAATAGTTACATCGTGTATAAATACAAACTTCATTATTGTGTTGTTGTTTTTTTTGTTTGTTTGTTTTCCTTTTATCTTTTCCTCTTCTGTTTTAGTAAACAGATTATATCTCAACACACGAGTTCTATTTTTTTTTTTCCAATTATCTCTCTTATCCCTTGGAAGTTAGAGTGAGTAATTGGCTTTGTTGTGCTTGGCTGCCTGCCAGGTTAAACCACAACAGTACTTTTTTGCACCCAGTGTGGGGCTCAAATCATTGATGTAGTTGCAGATCTGATCAGAGCATGTTAAAACAAAGTTGCTGTAAGTGATACAGTAGTTTAATATTTGTTAGTCACAATGCTATTTTTTTTTCGGTTTTTTGAGATCTGTCAGTTTTTTCATGGAACATTATTTAATACCTTACTTGCTGTATATGATCCTTGTTTTATTTACTACTTCTGTCATCTAGATTGAGGTTACCATTTTTCTTTATGGAATAACATTGGTTGTGAAACTAATCAGGTATTAGTATTCAATATTGCACCTGTCTTTTATGTGGGGTACCATATATTGGAAACTATTTACAATTTCATTCTTTACTTTATCTCCTTCAGGAGCCAGGTGGTGGGGGAGAAAAAGGAGAATGTTCAAAGCAACATGTCCTTTTTGCTATGCCTACTGAATATGTTTCAGCTAGACAGTGACAGAAAGCGTGGAATGGTGTGGGCAGGTATATAGAACAGTGGACATCCTCAGAGTTCTAGAATTTCCTCTTGAATTGCAGAACTTTGAAAAGCTAGTGGAAAATGGTGTGCTGTTATTATGGCAGCCTTAGAGAGACACATATCACTGCAATATGCTGGGGGGAGCCTGGCCCATGCCTACCATGATTAACATTATTCAGCACCCCAAAGGGAGAGACATCTTTGGATCTGAATACAGTGTACCGGGCCCTGTGGTTGCTTCAACCCCTGCAACAGATCTTGCATCAGAAAACCAACCTGTGCCAATATCAGTCGCCTTCTGCATAAGAAAAAAAAAAAAAAAAGAGCTGTGAAAATCAGCTTGTTTAGTAAGAAAATTTTTGCTAAGACAAAGATGGAAAAAGAAAATGAGAATGAAGCAGAATGTCATATCAGCGAGACAAGGAAGAGGCAGAACTCCTCAAGGAGACAATAACCATCCAACCACTAACTAAGAATAAGCTGTGAGATATGCAAAAAGATGTCAGCTATCATCCATTCTTCTTTTCTGTCTTGGTAAATAGCTTTTAACTCACCCACGAGTTGTATTTTGTTTCCAATTCTATCCTTCATCAGGGAGGAGTGAGCAAATGGCTGTGTGATGTTTAGCTGCTTGCCAAGCTGAACCATAATAGATGGGTTAAGAAAATACGGCATGTTTTGAGCTATTTTGGGGCTGAAGACACTAGCTTGTGGTTTCTGAGTTTGGGAAAATGTAATAGGAAGCTCACTCTCTGGTTGAACCAGTGTTAACCATTTTTTCAGCCTGAAAAGTAGTGCTCTGGGACTGATTGAGCCTTCACTAATAAAGTGTACAACAAGCAAGAAATCCAAATATTTTAAAAAAAGTTGACATATGTGGAGACACTGGGGAGGGAAATTAAGGGAATAAAAAGTGATATAAGTTTGAAAAGAAAAAGTATTCTCTGTCTTTTCTTTCTATCTTCCCCCACCATAAAAATGAAAATGTCTTTCTTTGTCTAGGTATTGAATACAGCTACAAGATTCTAATGTCTTTTCCCATAAACACAGAGGCTTTCCTCTCAGTAAATATTATTTTTCAATGCCATCATAAAATATTAGAGTGAAAACCAAACCACCTTTATTTGTTCAGATAGTTTATTTGCCAAGAAGTTGCTGAGTAAGAGAGACGCTGCCTTTCAAATAAAATTACTCCTAAGAATAGTCATGGATTTGAGATCAATAGAGAACTTCAGTATATAATTAACTTCTCTGAAGATTGTACAGAAATTTGTGAAACGTCATTTTTGAAAGAGATGCTGAAATGACTTATATTTGAAAGCCTGAACAATTATCTCTATTCTTACAGAAAACATAATCTTCTTAATAAATGCTTATTAAGGGAGGTCTGATCACAAGGGCAGTCCAAAGCAGACATTAGTATTTTTGCCTCTTGAACTGATAAAATGAAATGCTTTCTTTCCCCTTTAGTGAGGAAGAGGAAATCCTTTGGATTTAAGAAATAGAAACATGGTTCCTGTATGAAAAGTCCATTTCACTTCCTCAGGGCACAATTTATAACAGAATGAAGCAATGAAAATTACACTCATCTATAAAATTAACTACATGTAATTAAATTGGTTAATGGGGCATGTAAAATATTCACTATTCAAAAACAAACAACAAAAAATGATATTATTTATTCTTTCTATGAGGCATTCTGATCACAGGATTGCAAATGAATAAACATAGTTTCTTTTTGAATCCAATGCCTCATGAGACCATGGTGAACACTGACATGAATGGCAAACTGTCCCTAAACCTTTCAAGGTATCTGTTGAAATTTCTAGAGTAAGAATCATTGGTTTTGATTGGAAGATTGTCCCATATCTTTGTAAATATATGTATGAGTGTAATTGTGAAAAATCCAAAGCCATCAGGGAATCACTATAGATGTGCAACTGTAAAAAATATTTTGATTTTGAAATCTAAAATGATGTGTATTTTCAAATGACTTCAGAAAAGAATATTGCTTCAAATTGGGCTTTAGGAATTTTTTTTCTTCTTTTCTAAAATCAGCTAGATAGAATAATCATATTTTACATCTTTTTCTTTTGAAAATTTAATTTTCTATTCAAAGTAGAAGATTAGTAGAAGATTTACACATGCAGTAATGTCAGGACGATCTCTTTGATATGGTGACCTACAAAATGATCATGGTAAGTGGAAGTATTCATTGCTTGAATACACAGTAAACCTTTGAGATGCATTTATAAATGCATATAATAAAATTATTATTTTTAAAGTCTATTTTAGACACTCCTTCAAAGCTAGAGGGGACATTCAGTCTATTTATTTGGGATCAGATTAATATATGTAACAAAATTGCCAGTAGGCAGAAAGAACATCCTTATGAAGATATACTTTGTAAGTAATTTAGGCTGAAGATCCTCACTGTAACAGAATTCTATTTACTGTTTATGAAATTTAGTACAAACACATTTTTAGTAATGAAGAAAAAGTTACTGTTCAAGTTCTGCCTTTTTTTTTTTTTTGAAAAAATATATTCAAAGTGTGTTTCTTTCACTGAATCTACTCTGTGTAAAATTATTTAATTACAGTTTTATGTCATCCTTCACTCCCTGGCTGTGGGCCAGAGTTACTTAGTTTCTACTTGTATAAAAATAAAAAATGGTCAATAAAAACATAATTTACAAAAAAAAAAAAAAACATGCAAAATTTTTTGTACATTAGGGTGAGTCAGAGGGTAAGGAACAGAGATTTAGGGATGAGTAATGCCTTGTACTTTTTTTGTATCCTGACTTTTCATAAGGTTTTCATTAATGGCAAACATTAGCAGTGAGCAAGCACTGTAATCACATTTAACATCTGCTGTACATTAGTTGCATATAGAATTTAGTAGCTGCAGAGGAATGAAGAATGTTAGATTTCTCTCCTCATATACTCATTATTGACATTTGGTTTGAGCTATGTTATAAAATCAGTGCTGAGTATGGTCTGTTGATTTTAGCTCAGCCTCTAATGAATTGTAAGCAAGACTTGAATAATAAGAACTTAGTAAAATATAAGCTGTGTGCTCACAAATGGATTGCAATACTGCCATTTGAAACAGCAACAATTCCATGCAGGAATGCACAGAGGGAAAGTGCTTGGTAATCTTCTACACTTATTCCTATTGCTAAATGGCTGTAATTAATTTTGAAGTATATTGACCCTTCTGGATGATTCAGCACCACATAATAGCAGCTGTTAACGCAAACAAACAAACAAACAAAAAGAAACATATCCTGTGTATATGATGAAATACTGTACAGGTCTTCTTTTTTTTACTTGTCATGAAGTCAGGACATGTGACATTATTTATGAAGATGTTTTAGTGATAGACACTAGTTAAAAACTCAAAAAATCTCATTGCTCTGTATAAAATATATATTATATCTGAATCTCTACTGCTGAGCAAAAAGAATAAAAATTGGACATAGCATTCTTTTATGATTTTCTGTTCTTGCTACCTATGCATATAACCGTACCTACATCACTAATGGTCCTTTGAAATTTACGGCTGAAATAGAAATGAAACATAGTGTTCAAAAGCAAACACTGAATTTTTTCTGACACAGTATATTCATTATCAGTGTTGTCTCTGTGCTTGTATACATACATGTAGAGTAATATAGATGCGTGGGGGCAAAAGAAACGGACAGAAAGCTATATTTTTTTTCTTCCTGGATATCTCAGTTACATGTGCCTTGTATAACTGGGTATGGCTAACTATTAACTGTACTCATCTATACCTTGGAGTAACAAGATCAGCCATTTTTTAATGATTTTATTAGTGTTGCTTTAAATTCACAAGACTATATTATTCAAATATGAAAATGCTTTAAGAAGTATTATTCTTCAAATACACAACTATGCCTCCAGAAAAACTGAAAAACTATATGTATTGAAGCTGATAGAGACATATGAGATTAGCTTAGCATTTTACTTGACAGCATTTTCCCACAACATATGGTCAGTGCTACCAAGGCTAATACAGAGAGCACTGACTAATCAGAGAGACAGATTCACCAACAGTGACTGCAACACATGGTGGCCTCTCAGTGTTAAAAAGAACCATCACAGTCATTTGTAAACATGATCAGATAATATGACTATTTATCATTTTGATTGTTTCAACTACAGAGCTAAAGCCTGGAGATCTTTTGCTTCAGCCGCTGGGAGAGGAAGATCTTGTAAGTTAGCCACGCTTGCTACTGCATGGAGAAAGTAAGGAGAAAATCAGACAGTTTTTATTTATTTTTATGAGTCTAATATTGATTAAATGTGTTAAAAGCATTATTCTTAAGAGCAATTGATAACTGTTATCTTAAAGACAAGCCACAGTTAATTATAGTTGGCCATTTTTAGCAAATCTAAAACAAGCCTATTGTTTATCAGGTGCTGCGTCTATTTGGAGAAGTCAAGTAAATCCAACAGTTGGCAGAGGCAACTGAAATTCAACCTGAATGATGCGGCCAGTAGTAATGCTCTACTGACCTAATTTTACAGCTGCTCACAGAAGACATTTTTGATTGTGATTGTTGGTTTGTGATTAGATCTGCCCTAGTCACATGCAGTGAATACAGTATCTTTTATTATGAGAGCTTTCTGTGGTATGTGCACTAGCTGTAGAATAAGATATAGTGCTTTTCAGTAGAGGACACAAAAGCTGATGTATATATATCAGGGCAGTAAAAGATAATTTAAGAGTTACAAACAGTATAGTTTTTTATTAATCTTACAGATATTTCTTTCTATTGGGTCAAATATAGCAAGATATGTTTGCGCTGCAAATCTGTACTATTATTGTCTATTTGTGATACTGATGGATTCTATGATGAATAATCACTGTTCTTTTCTCCATCTTGGTTTTCCGCTGGCTTTCTTTAAAATGTTCAGTAAGTTGTCAGTTTGTAGCGTATCTCTAAAGAAAAGATACTACTGGAGCTATTTCTCTAGTTACACATTCCAAGTCTTGTGCAGCCCAAATGGAAAACTAAAAAGAGCATCATCAGCCATTTTAGCAAATTCCTTTGCCAATGAATACTTTTTCTACTGCTAGCTTTCTGGTATATCATGCATTTCATGTTTAGTTTCAGCTCATAGGATCCTCCCTCCCTCCCTCCCTCCTTCCCTCCCTCCCTCCCTCCCTCCCTCCCTCCCTCCCTCCCTCCCTCCCTCCCTCCCTCCCTCCCTCCCTTCTTCCTTCCTTCCCTCCTTCCCACCTTCCTTCCTTCCCACCTTCCTTCCTTCCTTCCCACCTTCTCTCTCTCCCTCCCTCCCTTCCCCTCCTCCTCTTCCTTCCTCTTTGCTACACTTTAAACAAATCTCCAGGCATGGAATGATTAATAGCGTGATCAAGTTTCCCGTATTTGTCCAACTGTAGTTGGTCACTCAGTATTTTATTGTGCTTTTCCCTGTGCATGTATTAAATGAGAAAGGATATTTGATAAATTTAATTATCATCATACTGATCTTTGGCAAACAGCTCTCATTTATTTTTGTTCAAACTGAAGCACATGTGTGTGTCCATATAGAGCTAAGGAGAGAAAATGTATTTTATGACAGAATATGCTGACTATTTTTTGTGATGTGTAGCTGTTAGTCAGTCACTTAAAGCATGTTAAATAAAAAGTAACGTTGCATGTTGTTTCAAAAGTGAAATTAAATGTTTGGTTGATGTCGGGAATTGAAGACTTAAGGCACAGAAAATAAAGAATAGTATTTGTCTTTGCAACAGGAACCATTGTGGTTTTTTTACTGATTAGGAAGAGCTTATGTTTTTGTTTTCATTTACAGAAAAAAATCATTGAGAATGAGCAAAGGAATTTTCCTTATCCTGATTTTTATATCTACTGTGTGGGTATCTGCATACCACTGGAGATGTTTTGCTTTATAGTGACTCTTTTTCCAAACCTGAACTTTACACAGTTAAAAGGTTTTCTCTTTCCCTTGTTCCACATGTTCTGTTTTGTTTCCAGTTCCCTCCTCATCCTCATAAGTGAACAATTGTGTGGTGCTGAGCTGCCTACTGGGTTAAACCACAAAAACTATTTTAGTGCTTAATGTGCAGCTCGATGTCATGACCCTGCTATACTGGCAAATCTATGTGGGCAGGCAGCTTGCCACCACAGAGCTGTTCACTCACAACCTCTCTTCTACCCTCCTTCCAAAGTGAAATGATGGATACATATACGTACATGTATATTTTTATATATACTTATTATATGCATACAGATTTATCCACAATGCAACTACTCACTACACAGTAGCCAATGCCCAGTTACAATACAACTTCCTGCTACCAACCAAGGAAACATCTCACCAATTGCTGATCAGTGTCCAGTCAAACCCCAAGCATTGGCTGCCTGCAGCACACTTCCCACTGTGTATGGCCTTTTTCATGATGTCATGCAGTATGGAACAACCCCATGCTGAATTCAGGCCAGTTTTTCCTGGCTCTGTCCAGTCTCCTGCCCTATGCTAATATGATGGCAGTTCTTCCTCAGCAAACAACTCAGCCTGGCACCAGGTTTTTTCCTGTGTTTCATCAATAAACAAACATCAGTGTGAAATTGCACAGCCTCAACTGAAAGCAGGGCGCTTCAATCTAGTGATTCTTCAATTGAGTAAATAGATACAATATGTGGATAAACTCCAGCTTTGGTCTGGCACTTGGCTTATTCCTACCACACTTATGAAGGAAAATCCTTCATGGCTTTGCAGAGAGTTCTACTTATGTATTGAATATGGGAAAGCCCTGTCATTAGAAACATGAATAAGTAAAAATATACGTAAATCTCATGATTACGTTAATCTGTGATACCAATTGAAATCATTCAGACAGAAATCTGTCTAAATCCTACTTAAATTATATTACAGCCCAGAGAAGAGTGGAAACTACTTCATTATTTTGCAAGTGGTGGAAATGTGCCACTGTAAGAAAAGAATGCTCTCATTTACAATCTTCAAAATTATAATACATAATTTTTTTCTACAGTGCAAAAGTTCTTATTAGCAGAGACATCCTTTCAAGACGTAATGAAGTTTAGTTCATGTCATTATTGTTTCAGTGTTATTTTTTGTTTCTTTGTCTCTTTCTCTCTCTCTCTCTCTCATTTATTTATTTATTTACTTATTTACTCATTTATTTATTTATTTACTTATTTGTATTCTAAAATTTCACTTTTTCCAGATTTCTGGGGCCACATTGATCAACATGTCATGAATTCTGTGGTAGTCATAAGAGATATGAAGTCACTCAATTGATTTTTGCTGGTCTTTATAGAAAGCTTTCAATTTTCATCATGTTTATATGCTTTTCCTTCATTCCAGGCTAGAAAACAGTATCTTTACTTTTTGTAGGACTGAGCCAGCCGAAGTACTTTGCTACTGCCAGGCTGAAAATTATCACTGTTCGAGGGAGATTACCACTACCACTCAGTGACTCTGTGCTGGAAATAGTAATTTTAGTTATTATTAGAAATTTTTACTATATTTTCTAAGCTTATCTCAGGATAAATTTCTGTATCATTATTATATATTCAATAAGACAATTTTAACATGATATATATTTAAAATGTTGGAACTAATAAAAATGTTTAGAATATCAGTCTTTCCTCCCCTTCTTGGGTAAAAGTTGTTAGATATTTTCTATCTAACTGCTGCTTAAAATTTTCAGTATGGAAATTTTTTTTTGATCTTTGCTTTCATACACTTCTTTTTGATTTGTGAATAATCATGAGAGAAGGAGAATATTTAAACTGAAATAAAATTAGATTGTTTCTTGAATATCTTTGGGGAGTTGTTGGTTGTTTGGCTGTTTTGTACTGTTTTGTCATTATATAACAATAAAATGCTGGAATAGGATATCACATCACATTAAATCTATTTGCAAAATTTAGAATTGTGTTGTAGAAATAGAAATATGTTAATGTAAAGTGAACTGTTGGTTCCGAAGTGAAAATGAGAACAATGTTGTAAGTGATATAATCCTGACATTCTAGCAATATTACATATCCTATTAGTTATACTGCAATAGTCACAGCACTGAATCGCTATCAGTAAATAAGTGTACTAATGATGTCCTTAATTTTTACTACTACACAAAGAAGGCTTTAACTTAAAGGTATATCAAAATATTTATTTGTAACTGTAAATTTAATTAGATATCCCATAACTGTATTCTCTAATAAGAAAGGGATAGATTTCATCAGCCTTTCTCACTTCTAGACAATTATAAGAAAAAGATAAACTTGCAGATTCATTAACTTTTTTTTTGCAATGACCATACCATTATTGAGAAATTACCTTGTTTTTCCAACTGTTTGTTTTACACTTGGAAATAGTACAAAGGAAATTCTTATCTCATACACATCTGATCACATAAAGGATTTATTGTGTTAATCATAGACAGATTTTTCTAAGTGCCCATTGAAAGGATTCTATGTGCTGCAGAGTATTTTTTGTATTATACATCATGTATGTGAAGAGTAAAGGTATTGTACACTGTTTTATTCTTTTCAGTATAAAAAATATGAACGAACTATTGCCTAGTTTTTATTTCTTTCTTTTATCTCTCTAGGTGAAAGAATGTTATCTTCACTTTTCTGCTTACAGCAGGTAACTTGCAGAGGAAAAATATCAAGAGATCCAAAGAAGATGTATAATTTTATGTATATGACACTACCTCACTCTGCATGTCTCTGACTCACATGTATTGCATGGGTAATACACAATTTTCTCCAAATCAAGGGATCAACAGAAAATATTGACTAGCAATCATCACTTTGCACATTCATGGTTTTATTTCTTCTTCTGATCCTGACTAGATGGAATTTTTTTTTCTCAGTTCTCGCTATTCCTTACACTTCTACACTTTTTCCCATTTACAACAGGCTTCTTGGGAAATACTGCATAGTCAGTATGAATTGGAATAAGAGCCATAATTTCACTTTGTATTTAAATAACAAATAGTGAAAAAGAAAGAAAAGAAAAAAAGAGAGTGAATATTAATGTTTTACGGCAATGCATGATAAAACTGATCCAATAAGAATCTAATAAGAATCCAATCTCATTCACTTTCACCTAGGTTTTAGCAGTTGCAGTGTGGAACTGATACTTTTGATTTTATTTATCTGAGGAAATGAGTAGATTATTTGGAATGAGAAAGAGAAGCAGATTATTCTCTAGAGAAGCACTCAAGACTCCATTGTATGAAACAGACACATTTGTTTTATAGCTCCAGAGAGCTTAAGACCAGTGCTTTGTCTTTTCTAAGTTCTTCTCAAATGTCAGACAAACAGTCAGATTTATTTCATTTGCTGGGGAATGTATGTAGACATATTGGATATTTTATAAACAAAATCATACTTGTGACTATAGTCTCCCACCTTTTTCTGGTTAAGTCATAATCCAATCCCCCTAGCAGTACCTGCAAGTCAAGAGAGTTCAAGAAATTAGCTTTGGTACAAAGAAAATACTCCAAATAAATGATTTTATACCAGTGTTACTGTACAATTAATAATGGTGTACCACTGATGAATGAAAAATAGAACAATGTAAATAATGCAATATGTCAACAGTCTAAGAGTAATATGCAGATATATAAATAATAAATTTTAAAAATTCGAAAAGAATGCAAAATATTTTGATGTTGAAATTCTTACAGATGTTAAGCTGCTAAGTAACTAAAAAGTGAGGTCAGGCCATTAAGACTAAGGATGGCTCTTAAGGGTCAGATATTTGGATATGAAGAGTTGTTTATAGCTCCTGGAAGACAGCTTCTACATAAACACGAGGAGAGGGAAATTAATTATAATAATTGTAAAAGAAAGTACTGATTATTTTTTTCCCCATCTATAGAGAGTCTGTCTTTAACTTTCATCTTGTTTTTATGAGCTCCAGTTACTTCAACCACTTTGATTTTGTCCTATAGCTAGTTCTTGATGTGCACATCAAAACTGTGTCCCTTTGGTAGACTCTCTGAAATCACCGTTTCCATTAATTCTTGGGTTTTTTTTGTTTTTTTTTTTTGTAACTTCTTTTTGGCTAACTGAGGCGTGTGGCCTTAAAATACTGAACCTCTTTATAAGATTACCTATATATCAAAAGTTTAATAACAAGTACAGCATCCTTTAAAGATATGTGTATTAGTTCCTTGTTAGCATTTTATATTCTATCTGCATTTGCAGATAATCTAACAGTTGTATATATGTATTTATAGTTGTGTCCTTCTCTTTAAATTGGAAACTTTGTACTCATATACTGCACAAATGAGTCAGCAGTGACCCGAGTCAACAGATATTTATTTCTAACTAAACTAAAATCCTGTTTCACTCTCTTTTTTAGGTTTGCTATTTCTTATTGCTTATTCAGTAGCTCTTTCCACAACTACATGGAGTCTCTATTCACCACTACTGTTGAGTTATCTTCCTCCCCACAAATCAAAACATATCCAGGTAAGTCTTCGTATTACTTTAGGTTCAACAGCCTTCTGTAAGCACAGTGTATTCTTTTGAAATACTTCAAGTACCAGGCTCCATCTTACCAGTATCCTGAAAAGACTGAATGACAGTGGTTGACTTCACTGCAGCACTAGCACTATACTTGCTATATCTGGAATAAATAAATGTTTGGTACTAGCTATATTCTAACAGCAAGTCTTCCTTGAGAAGGCAGAATGTTCTGCCATTTTATTGTTCTTCAAAAAATTATTTTGGCTGAGCATATTGGCACAAATCATGCTCTAGGACTCCCAGAGCAATAAGCTGACTCAGGACCTCTCTTTTCCTTTGCCTTCAGGCAAAGTGAGCACTCTGCCGGGCAGGTGCTGACAGGTAATTGGATTCTTCATGCTTTTTTCAGACTGTATTTTGAAAGCTTTCTTACTCCCTGGAAGCTGTCCTCAAACACCTCAGCAGTTGTTTTGGTTCCCTGCCCTGAATAAATTGCAGCTGAATTCTGACATTGATTTCTACATCCTTGGTCAGAAAGAACTGACATGATGTAGTGTTGTTACTTAGCCAGAAGGCTTTTCCTGAGCCTACACAGCATCTCTGTACTCATTCACTGGCTTTCTGAATCTCTCTTGTGTCTCTGTGCTTAATTCTCTGATGGTGGCAAATAGCTGAAAATGGGGAAGTGCAGATTTGTCTTTGAGGCCATCGTGCTCAGCTAGTTAGACTTTGCTTCTGGCATCAGTAGTATGTCATCTTTCTTACTCTCAACAGCTACATCAAATTATTGTTCTGTATTGGAAGAGTCTTACATACTACGTACATTTCATATTAGTTTATAGTTGTCACAAATAATTTATTCATGGATTTGTTGACTCTAACATCTTCATTAAATTCCATTATTTTTTATGTGCTCAGGCAGACTTAATACATAAATCATGATGGAGAGTATGTTAATTGATATATTGACTAAAATCTTTTCTTTGTGTAATATGTGCCTTTCTTATTCATTTAAATGATTAATCTGATTTAGATTCTTTTAACCATTTTTATATTTATTATATATCTGAACTGCAATAGAGACAACACTGTTATTAATTTACATTTGTATTACACATATGAAATACATAATTATGATAATAAATTAATAAATTAATTAAGCTGTTCAAAGGCTTCTAAAGGATAGAAAATGACAATAAGAAGAGGCAGCTGAGCTAAGGTTTATCCAGACCAGCACAGAAAAACAGGTTTATGTTAGTCATATTTATTGTAGAAAACACCATGAAAATAGTGTTCAGTGTTTCCTGGTAAGTTCTAAGATGTTGCTGAACACAAATTAACCTCATTCTTTCAGACACTCCTAATGTGGACAAACATGGCATATTTTCAGGAAAATATCAGAGGGTGTTTCATGGACAGAAAAGAAAGCTAACTTTTGTAAAGAAAAAGGAGACTGAAGATCTTCCTGTTAAATGATGTGGACACTGCAATTTCATATATTAAAATCAGAGACATCTTTACTTTCACCTTCTTATTAGCAATAACTTTCTTGAAATGCAGTTGAAGAATTTCTTTCTGGGTAGCCAAAAACTTGGCTACTAAACTTGGGACTAATTAGTGGTATGGAGAATTTGAGTGGAAACTTACAAGAAGATAAACACCTGGGAAGTCTTGATTTAAGTAAGAGAGAGTGCTCCATACACAATAACCTCACAGGAGGGTGGCACATCTAACCTATATCTACACTACCTCTTTGGAAAGTTTTCCATACAATACCCCTAAAAGCACATACACAAAGATTATTTTGCTCAGTACTTTCTGCTGTAGGTCTGACACACACAGGAAATAAAGAAATGTAAAAGAGCAGAAGGGTGATATAAAGATGTGAAGAGTCATCGTCACAGAGTTGTACCTTGCCTGATGAAATTCTACCTCCTTTCCACCCTCTTTCTGACCAGACATATAAGACTAATGAAGGAACAAAAGTAGAGAGAGCTATGAAAAGAATTGTGACAACAATGCTGTACATGTTCGTGGTTGAAACAAGTGACTACTTTAGAGAAATTGCCATAAGTTTGTTACAGGTACTGGAAGGAAAGAACCACAGTTTCAAGTTCCATCCTTTCATTTTTAAGATTTAACATTAATTTTACAAGACTTTACAAATCCTATTGTTTAGGATGCATAGCTGAACTGGTATCTGCTGGTCAAAGGGAGAGCAAGAAGAAAAGACATGGACAGTTGGAGGAGAGACAGGTAAGGTGGGAGGAACATAGGGCTGCTCTTAACCTGTATAGGGATGGGATCAGGAAAGCTGATCAGTTCAGTTTGACTCCAAATGGAACTGAACTTGGCAAGGGTTAAAACAAGAAGAAAAGCTTCTATAGGTGTGTAAATGAGAAAATCTAGAAAGGTGTACTCTCCCTAGTGGAAGACACAGGCATGCTAGTAACAACAGTCAAGGAAAAGGCTAAAGCACTCAGAATCATTTTTGCCTCAGCCTTCACTGGCAACTGCTTTTCACACAGCCCTTAAGTTGATGGGTCTGAGGAACCTGAATGCGTGTAGATCGCAGTGAGATGCATGCTACAGTCCTAAAGAAATTGGCTGATGTTATCACCAAGAAATCTCAATGATATTTGTAAAGCCGTGTTTGTCAGGTGAAGTCCTTGGTGACTTTAAAAAAGACAGGGCAACTCCCATTTTTAATAAGGGTAGAAAGAATGATCCTGAGAACTTCTGACCTGTCAGCCAGGGAAAATCAAGGAACAGATCATGCTGGAAGCTATACTAAGCTTGACAAGCAAGATTTCCCTTCCGAAAGACTTTCCACATATTTGTAAGAATCATAGAATCATGGAATTGCTACAGTTGGAAAAGACCTTAAAGATCATCAAGTCCAACCGCAACCAATTCTAATTTTAATTCTATCAACCCACTGCTAAATCATGTCCCTGAGTACTACATCCAAAAGGATTTAAAACACATTCAGGGATGGTGACTCAACGACATCCCTGGGGAGTCACATTTCAGTGCTTAACAACCCTTTCTATAAAGAGGTTTTTCCTTACATACAACCTTTACTTCCCCTGACACAACTTAGGGCCATTTCCCTTTGTCCTGTCACCTGCCAGCAGTGAGAAGAGACCAGCTCCACTCTCACTGTGATCACCTTTCAGGTACTTCAATAAGGTCTCCCCTCAGTCTCCTCTTCCCTACTTCCTTCAGTTTCTCCTCATAGGAAAGGCTCTAAGCCCTCCACCAGCCTTGTTAGGTTTCTTTGGACCTGCTCTGGCACCTCAATGTCCTTTCTGTATTGAGGTACCCAAAACTGAACACAGTACTCAAGGTGGAGCCTCACCAGTGCTGAGTACAGGGGGAGGGTTACTTTTCTAGTCTTGCTCACCACACTTTTCCTGATACAGGACAGGATGCCCTTGGCCTTCTTGGCCACCTGGGCACACTGCTGGCTCATATTCAGCCAACTGTTCATCAGTACACCAGGGTCCCTTTCCACCAGGCAGCTTTCTAGCCACTCCTCCCCAAGCCTGTAGATAAGTTATATTCTTTCCTCAAATGGAAAGTGTTATTCATAAATCTCAAAACATCCATTATTTGATACCTCTAATAAATGTGTATAAAAATGACATTTTTCTGTTTGATCATTGATGAATGACATTATTCTTTTGCTTCCTGATAAGTGTGCTCTCAGAAAAAAAGAAAAGAAAACTATCAAACAAAGCATCAAAGCAAGAGCTTTGAATAAAGCCAAAGCAAAGCAAAGAAAACCAACATTGCAAGTCTGAACCTCCAAGCCTCCTGTGTAAATTACCAAAAGGAAGTATAATTAAAAAATAGTTAAGAAAGATTATAGTGCCTACCAATTGTGAATAGACTTCTGCAAAAAAAATTATGAATATCATTTTCAGGACAGCACAAAACTCAAAATATGGGAATTCAAGTCACATTACCAGAAGGTACTTGAGTGTAAGTTTCTTTTCAGTGAAACGAATTGTAAAAACTGTTAGAATCCACTTTAGTACAATTTAATGGCATGACCTTGCATTATAAATTTGATGCTATATAGTGCACTGTACTTAAAGATATTTTTAAGAAACCTGAGGCAAAACATAAAATACTGCATAAAAGCAGATGTGAGTTTTACAGTATGCGTCTAACCTATTAACCTTTTATAGACTTCTCTGGATTGAGTCAAGAGTTTCAGGTCAAAAGAACAAAGATTTACCGGAGTTCTTTTGGCAGAAGGAATGATGTACATATATTCTCTACTCCGACTTCCTAAATTATTATTCTTAGTCAGGGGAATAGATTGCATGCATGAAAAATAGATTTTCAGTACATGGAGTTAAAAGTTCCTCAGTCTCTAAACGTCATCCTGTCATATGATTTTAATGCATTTACCAGAATAAGCAAGAAATTGAAATAATGTTACTCTTGTCTGAAAAGTTTCTACCTGTTTTATGTTTCTTTTAGAACAGTAGAATGAGATATTGTTGAACATATTAATACAAACATATACAGCAACCACATGAATCCACTGTAGATGAACAATCTGACCCTTAAGGACACTGAATTCTAAACAGAACCAACAAATAGCCATTAAAAATAACAAAAAACAAACAAACAAAGAAACAAACAAACAAATAAATAAAAGCCAATAGGAAGGAACTTTTCTACCATAGACTTCCAGAATGATATGGAAATGAAGGAACTACTAAGGTGTTTGTTTTTCCTTAAACTTGAGGATTTCAGGTGACCTTATTTTAAGGATCATTTTGAAGGGAAATAGTTTCTCAGTCTTGAACTTATGGAGGCTCTCAAAGAGTATGTGGTTTGAATTGAACATATTGCTCATAGCACCAGCTTTTGATCTTCCTAATGTTTCTTACAGATGTGGGACTAATGTATAGTCTTTCTGATGTTTCAGTGTGTGCAAAAAATATTTCTCATATTATTTAACTTCCATATTGTATATAATTTGTGGGATTGAATGGAACTCAGAGTTTCAGAGTATTTGTGACAAATTCTGTTCTTGTACAGTTTTGCATACCACTGGAAGATATTAAATCAAATTTTTTTTCTCCTGAAATATTACAGTTTTCCAGAACATCATTCCATACGGACAGATCATAAGGAAAATTTCTGGTATGTATATTTGCTGCATTAACTACAGCAGACCTAAAGCTCTCATGAAGATAGAAGGTCATAAAGTGTCACAAAAGAAGTATGTTTTAAAACTTTATGTATAGGATCACAATTCTATGTATAGAACCACAGAATCACCAACGTTGAAAAAGACCTCTAGTCCAACCGTTCATCTACCAGCAACAGTTCTCACTAAACAATGTCCCTCGGCACAACGTCTAAATGTTCCCTGAACATGAATATAGGATTCATTATTGCTAGGTAGTCTTCCAACTCACTAGCTGCATTCCCTCACACCTTATATTATTTTTTCTCTCATTCTCCATTTTTATCTTACTCTTCAATAAAATAGGACAGAATGCAACATAAAGGAAAGGAGAATATTCACTTTCCATCAATTTATAGGCTCTCTACTTATTGTCGGTTGGGGCTTAAATCTGTGCATCATTCTGACCTGTATTTCTTCTGATATTTTATGGGAAATGCAGAAATAATGGGGAATTTGAAATATATTGAAATTGAAAAAAATTGCTAATCTATTTTCCACATGTACTTACATCATCTGGAAAGATTTAAAATATCTCCTTAATTTCTCTTAGATGCTTTAGATATCATAGAATGTGTCTGTTTAAAAGAAAATCAACAACAAAAGATAAACATGGACGTGCATTTTCTAATTCATAAAGTTTATTTAAGTGTCTGTGTCACAGAGTCATTATGAGCAATATTGATTTTCCCGGCCTCAGATAAGCAACATGAATTTTGTCCAGATTTATCCTTGCTTTAAATTTACCATAAATTTCATGTGTGCCAATATTCTATATTTGAAGGACTTGTGCACATTAGCAATATTGGAATATGATATTGTATTAAGTAACCATTGCAGTTGTTTGATTTACGCACCGGTGACACAGATGTGAGCAATTGAAGAATATCAAGAGGGACTACAAGGCACTGGCAGCAGCAGTGGAGAACTCTGCAGGTAGTCTTTTCATCATCCTCCCAGTTAAAGGAACAGGGAGGAAAAGGGTTGATCAAATTGAGAAAATCAATAAATAGTTAAGGGAGTAGTGTCATGTGCAACACTTCAGCTACTTACACCATAGGACTATTGAGAAATCTGATCTAGGAACTGAAGGGACCAAACTTTCAGGGAGGGAGAAGAACATATTTGGCAACAAGCTTTCCAAACAGTCAGGAGTACTATTGGCTAGAGTTGCTGGAAGAGGAGATCCTCAGTTTCTTCCACTTTGAGGCCAATGACAGTAATGGATGCTCTGGGCCTGGATCACAGGACCACAGGACAGGAAAAGTACACCTGAAGTGAGGGACAAGGGAGCTACAAATGGTAAATCAGCCTAATTGGGGCCCAACTTAAATCACTGTACACTAAAGCAAGAAGCACAGGGTACAAGCAAGAAGGCTTGCAGTTGTGCAAATGCCTATGGGATGCTGATGTCACTGACATCACTGAGACATGGCAGGTTGGCTCTCATGACTGGAGAATAGGAATAGATGAGTATACCCTCTTTAGGAAAGACGGGCAGGGAAAAGGGAAAAGTGTTGCTCTCCAAATCAGTGACCATTTGGAGTCCATGGAGATCCTCTTGGGGATGGGAGAAGCTGCCAGAGATCGGGATTAAAAGAAAGATTGGGGAAGGAAACATCACAGTTGGGATGTGCTATAGGCCACCTGGCCAGGAAGACCAAGTGACTGAAGCTCTCTATAAACAGATAGAAACATAATGATGAGGTGATTGGTGGTAACCAACATCTCTACACAAAGGGTAAGTAATGCCTGATAGACATGGTGGCCTTTTATGATAGAGTTAAGGCATCAGTGGTTAAAGGAAGAGCAACTAAGTTTATCCATCCGGATTTTTGCAAAACATTTCACATTTTCCCACACAACACTGTGGTCCCTAAATTGGATGATTATGAGTTTGACTGACAAACTACATGCTGGATAAAAAACAGGCTGGATGGCTGCACTCTGAGAGTTGCAGTCAATGGCTCAGTGTCCAAATGGAGACTGGTAATGAAGGGGTTCCTCAGGGATCAATACTATTTTAACATCTTTGTCCATGGACATGGAACAATGGAACTGAATGCACCCTCAGCAAGTTCTCAAATGAATCCAAACAGCACAGTTCAGATTACATGCTAGAAGGAAGGGATGACAACCAGAGGGACCTGGATAGGCTTGAGAAGTTAGCCTATGCCATCCTGATGAAGTACAACAAAGCCAAGTGCAAGGCCCTTTGCTTGGATCTGGGGAAACATGAGCACAAACAAAGTCTAGGCAGAGAATGTCTTGAGAGTATTCCTGAGGAGAAGGATTTGGTGGTATCTGTAGATGAGAAACTCAACATCAGTCAGCCAACCACATCCTGGGCTGCATCAAGTATAGCCAGCAGGTCTACTGAGCTGATTCTGTCCCTCTGCTCTTGTAAGTCACAACCTGGAGTACTGAGTCCAGATCTGGGCCCAGGCATTAATCTGTTGGAGCGGGTCCAGAGGAGGGTCATAGAGATATTTAGAAGGCTGGAGCACTTCCTCTACAAAAACAGGGCAAGAGAGTTGGGACTGTTCAGCATGGAAAAGAGAAGGCTCCAGGGGACTTCATGGTGGTCTTCCAGTACAGGAAGAAGGTCTACTGGAAAGCTGGTGAGGAACTTTTTGCAAGAGAATGTAGCAATATGATGGGGGTTTTCTTAGAAGAGAAGAATGAACTGCAACTCCCAAAAGACTTCATTTTTCCATTTCCATTTTCCATTTGGAAGAAAAAGCAAATCAGACTCTTTGCTCCTTGGCTACTTCTTCTACAGCATTGAAGTATGGACTTCTGTTTTGGAAACTCTAATTTCACCTGACATATTAGCTTCAGTTCCAATCCTATAGTATTACATTGTGTTATTTCACATTCTGCAACTCTATTTAGTAAACTGTTTTTTTCCCATATCCCATTACCACTGTGTTTCTTTGTTCACTGTCTATCTTTTCCGTCCCCACCCCTTCCCAAAGCATGAATCTCTGGTTCCCTTAGCCTCCTTGTAACCAAACCAGGCTGAAACATGACAGGGCGTAATGTCTATTAACTGGAAAAGAGTATACTCAGACTAGATATAAGGAAGAAGCTCTTCACTGTGAGGGTAGTGAGACACTAAAACAGGATGCCCAGAAAGTCTGTGGATGTCCCCTCCCTGGAGGGGCTCTCTTCAAGGCCAGGCTGGTTGAGGCTGTTAGCAATCTGACTAGAGGGAGTGTCCTAGCCTATGCATGGTAGGGCGGTTGGAACAAGATGATCTTTAAGGCCATTGCACTCCATGCATTTTAACTAATAAAAGTAATTTATTTCAATGACAGACATTTTAAACAGTATTTTTTTTTTCAGTTGTAGAAGACATTTGTTCAACTGACATTTGTAAAACAACACAGAAGAAGAAAGCTTTCTTTATTCTATAATGATGTTTTTTAATAATTATGTTGTGTCAGAACACACAAATAGATCAATTCGAGAAAGATAGGATTATATGTAGTTCTCAGTGTGTGCATATGTTTAAATGTTTTCTCCCTTTAAAAATAACTATAGTTATATGCCTATGGTAAATAATACCAATTCTTTGTGATGTTTTATCCCTATAATTTAGAAAACAAGAGCTGTCACAGAAAGCAGTGAGCATAGTACAAAGCAAACTACATGGTTCCAATGTCTGCTAGAACTTCTAAAAAAGCACAGGAAATTTAGTTTTCCATAATATTTTAATATTTATATATGATGATATTTTTATGAGCCATTAATATTATTCATAGACATTTGCTGAAATAAAAATTGTTTTAAGAAGAGCTAGAGGATTTTTGAAAGGCTCAGAGAGGAGAAAAATATCTTTGCATACTGTTTTATTTGATCTTTTCAATTTAGCGAACATCATACATTTGCATATTATTGTCATTAACACTTGAATATAAATTGCCTTCTACTCATGCTGTGGATGATACATTTCCTGTAAGTGTTTTGTCAGAAAACAATTTTTCCTGAAATATCCAGATTTTATGTATGCTGCCTTCATGTGATACTATGCCATAATCTTAAGTAAATGATTTCTCTTCATTCCTATTCTTACCTCAAGATGAAGTAAATATCGTGGTAAGAAAAACTGATAAAAAATGAGCCTAAAAAATGAGTGTAACGTAGCTTATACTTTGCAAAGCAATATCAGTTCTGTGTGTTGATTCACAGTAAGAGAATTTAGAGAGTATTTAAAATTTAAAGAGATTTAAATTTTTTTGTGTTTATAATTACCAAAATGAAATCATTTTCTAAGCTTAAATGACTTGATCAGAGAAACACTGCATCAGGCTTCATCCTGAACTTTGGTTTTCTAGAGGTTAATGCATCATTCTCCTTTACCAATTTGATTGGTTTCATTTGCTGTTATGTTAATATATACACTAGTAACAGATTTTAATTTCTCTCTTATTTATTGAAAATGCAAAAAGTCTAATATTCTCAAAAGAAAAAAACTCAAATCCAAAAATTGGAGGAATAAATAAAAAATGATTACTCTTCCTTCCCTGCCTCCTTTTCTTTTTCCCTGCAATATCTGAACTAAACAAGAAGGCTATGTTCTGGGAGAAAGACTATAGGCAAATCCCATATTGTTCCATTTCGCTTTTACCTTATCACAATGTAATATGTAAATATATTAGCTTCACTATCACATCAAATTACAGAAACAAATTGAACTGTGATTTCTTCTTAATTAGTCTTTATTTCCCACTAGTGGAACTCACTGTTCTCCTGAGCAGTTGCTGTTTTTTGGCTAGGGAAGCTTGCATGTTCCAAGCTTTCACAGAATCACAGAATTATAGGGGTTGGAAGGGACCTCCGGAGATCATCTAGTCCAATCCCCCTGTTGAAAGAGACTCCCTAGACCATGTTGCACAGGTAGGCATCCAGGTGGGTCTTGAATGCCGCCAGAGAAGAAGGCTCCACCAACTCTCCTTCACTGATGAAGATTCTCATTTACCTTAATGGTAGTGTGTGCTGGGGTTTTCTAAGCATACAGATCTCATATAGTTGTCTATACTGATGAATGTCATTTTGAATGACATGTTGCAGCTCTCAAGTTGATTGGATGTGAGCCCAAGGGCATAAGTACTAGGCAAAGATGATTTTGCTAGGACAGTTTGCATAACAAGCAACTGTCATCTCATTAGCAAGCATAGGCATTTTTGCCACATGCTGTTTAACACATCATCACACCTGTTCACACCTCATTGTCCCAAGAATTCAGTTAAACAGCTTTCTGTTGGCTTTATTTTTACTGAGAGATGGCTATTCTCTGCCAGATTTAGAGGTGTGAGATAACTGCAGTTCAAGCTTCAAAACGTGATGTGCTGAGTTCTGTTCTGAGAGGGCTGAAGTCCAGGATTATGATTTGGATAATAGCCAGCATCAGAAACTGCTTTGTAACTCCTCCTGCTAGTATCTATTCTTTTGGAGATTTTATTATCTGTCCTCATTGTCTATAAAATAAGTTAATTTACCATTACTGAAACTGATATGTAGTCCGCCACCTTTTCCTCCATTTGCTATAAAAGACGCCTCAGGTCCCCAGGAAAATAAATATATATGCATGTTTTTACAAAATGAAAGCAAAGATAGCATTATTTTTGTCACTGGTTGTTTGTTCAACCTGGCAGGTCCTTTTGTAGCTCTGTCCATCAGCCTATGCACCACCCATGGCAGCAACCATCCTTCTGTAAGTTTATGACCTGCAGGTTGTGCTCTGTCAGTGTTGCATGGGATCCTGGCCAACCAACACGAGCACCAAAGACCTGTCCCCAGCCACAGGGTTGAGAGGCAGATTTCTTCAGTCCTTAAGGATACTGAAAGAAATAAGACTGAGGATACTAGATCAGCTGGGAACACAGGAGTGGGAGAGTGAATGAAAATGAAAATGCAGATGGGGCTGGGTGCAGCTGAAGATGTGGGGAAGGTGGGAAGCAGAACAAGGAGATGTGGGGGAAGGCTGATTTTACTGATAAAACAGATGGATGAGGGCTGTGAAAAGGGAGGAGAGAAGATCAACTTTGATTAACTGGAATTGCTAATGACCCACGTACTCAGCTGAGCTGGACTGTTTCTCCAGTTTGCCCTTTTCATTTTCTTTTCATTTTCATATTTGTAATCTTGAAGGCAACTGCATGCCCAAGTAGGCCAACCAGCAATTTCAAGGAAAAGGGAGACATCTCCCATCTGCTATACTTATGAAGATGTGTATTGCATTTTTATTTACTTTTTTTGTATATTGTTGTGTGAGAAAAAGAAAAGTATCCTCAATAAATGTCCAGTACTGTTCTGCCAATCTAACAATATTGTTCAGTTCAATTTTCCATTTTCATGGAGTTTGTGGAAAATATAATAGAACTACAGTAGTATTCTGCATTTCCCAGAATCATAGAATCATAGGGGATGGAAGGGAGCTCTAGATATCATATTGCCCAGGCATATCCAACCTGCAGCCCATAGTATTAGGCAGTGAACAACTAGTAATGTAGCCCCCAAGAACTTAAACTTTTAACATTATCATGTGATTTTTACGGGTATTTTTCATGAGTTGATTACATGAAGCTTGAGCACAGTACAGACTGCTTTTAGGTGACAACAGAATGCTGTGGAGGAGAGGGCATGGTGCAGTGTTAACTTTGCCTCTTGCATCCACAACAGTCTCATACAAATTGAAATCCTCACATATTGCATGTGACATTCTTTTGTGCCACTATAAGAGTAAAACAGAATGATTACTGATAATGACATTTCAACCCACCTACATGTGTGTTCCTGTGAAGATTAGTGTTTCTGTTATCAAGCAGAAATGCAAGTTTTTCATATTTAATTATTAAACTTGACATTGTATTATTTTGTAAAATAGTTTACTAAGCTAACATGTTCACTGTGGAAGAAATATCCAGAATACTTGTGCATTACAGACTAATTCTGCAGTTTTCAGTGTTTCAAATACCCTACACTCAGCCCTGTGGAACTTCAAAAGACCTCTCTCCACCCAACTTCCCAGACTATCCAAGTCTTGCTGCATGGCAGCATAGTCCTCTGATGTATCAGCCACTCTTCTCGATTTTATATCACCAATAAAATTCCTGAGGGTGGACTCCATCCCTTCTTCCAGGTGGTTGAAGAACACGTTGAACAAGACCATACCCTCTGGATCCAGGCTGGGAATCATTACATGCTTCAGGCCTCCAAGTGAACTCTGTGCTGCTGAACATAGTCCTCTGAATTCTGCCAGTCAGTCAATTCTCAATCAACATCATTGTCCACTCATCTATTCCACACTTCCTAAGCTTATCTACAAGGATGTTATGGGAAGAAGTGTCAAATGTCTTGCTTAACAACCACTGATCTCCCTTAATCTACCCAGGCAACTGAGACATCATCATCATTGGTCAAGTATGATTTTCCCGTGGTGAATCCAGGCTTACTACTTCTGGTAACCTGCTTTTCTTCCACTTATTGGAAATGACACTGAGAATAAGCTGTTGCATAACCTTTTCCGGTACAGAGGTGAAACTGATTGTACTGTAAATTTCTGAATCATTGTCCATCTTGACCTTTTTGAAGATTAGTGTGACATTGGCTTTTTTTCCCGTCTTCAGGCATCTCCTGGTCTATCATCTTTCAGAGATGACAGAAAATGGCTCAGCAATCACTTCTGCAGCTCCCTCAGCCTTTGTGTGTGCATCCCATCAGAGCTCATCTATTTTCTTGTGTTGTTTGTCTAGACAATCACGAACCAGCTCCTCCTTGACCAAGGGGAAGACTTTCTATTTTTCCTTCTTTCTCCAGATTCTCCCTTACCTCTAGGGTTTGGATTCCTGGGGCCAATCTTAGTAGTAAACACTGAAAGAAAGAAGGCATTCAGCAACTCATCTTCTCTGTATCCTCTATTATCTGTGGGCCCACATTTTCCCTAGTCTTCCTTTTGCAGTTGACACACTTAAGAAAACCCTCATTCTTGTGTTTGTTCTCCCTCACCAGAATTAATTCCAAGTGGGTCCTAGTCTTCCCCATTGCATCTTGTTGTGCCCTGACAGTGTTATTATATTTGTTCCTAGTGGCTAGATCCTTTTTCCACATTTTTTAATTTTTCTTCTTCTATCTGAGCTTTTCCAAGAGTGTCCTTGTATACACAGAGAGCTCCTGCAACCTCTGCCAGATTTCTTACTTAGATTCATAGATTCATAGATTCATAGATTCATTAGGTTGGAAAGGACCTACAAGATCATCTAGTCCAACCATCCTCACACCACCATCCCTACCCACTAAGCTACTAAATCAAATCCCTCAGCACCTCATCTAAACGCTTCTTGAACAGCGCTAGGGACGGTGCCTCAACCACCTCCCTAGGCAGGCCATTCCAGTGCCTGATCACTCTTTCAGAGAAAAAATTTTTCCTCAAATCTAATCTAAATCTTCCCCGGCGCAACTTGTGGCCATTCCCTCTTGTCCTGTCATTAGTTACCTGGGAGAAGAGGCTGACCCCCTCCTCACCACAGCCTCCCTTCAGGAAGTGGTAGAGTGCAATGAGGTCTCCTCTGAGCCTCCTTTTCTCCAGACTAAACAATCCCAGCTCCCTCGGCCGCTCCTCGTAAGACTTGTGCTCCAGACCCCTCACCAGTTTTGTTGCCCTTCTCTGAACACACTCCAGTGCCTCGATGTCTTTCTTGTAGTGAGGGTCCCAAAACTAAACACAGTACTCGAGGTGCGGCCGCACCAGAGCTGAGTACAGGGGGATGATCACCTCCCTGCTCCTGCTGGCCACACTATTCCTGATACAGGCCAGGATGCCATTGGCCTTCTTGGCCACCTGGGCACACTGTCGGCTCATGTTGAGCCGAGCATCAACCAACACCCCCAGGTCCTTTTCCTCTATACACTCCTCAAGCCATTCTGCCCCAAGCCTATAGCATTGCATGGGGTTATTGTGGCCAAAGTGCAGGACCCGGCACTTGGCCTTATTGAACCTCATCCCATTGACCTCAGCCCAACTGTCCAGCCTATCCAGATCCCGCTGAAGGGCCTCCCTACCCTCAGGCAGATCGACACATCCTCCCAACTTGGTGTCATCCGCAAACTTACTGAGGGTACACTCAATCCCCTCATCCAGGTCATCAATAAAGATATTAAACAGTATGGGCCCCAATACCAACCCCTGGGGGACACCACTCATGACAGGACGCCAGCTGGACTTGACTCCATTAACCACTACCCGCTGGGCACGGCCCTCTAGCCAATTCTCAACCCAGAGAAGAGTGAACCTGTCCACACCACGGGCTGCCAGTTTCCCCAGGAGAATACTGTGGGAGACAGTGTCAAAGGCTTTGCTGAAGTCCAGGTAGACTACATCAACAGCCTTTCCCTCATCTACCAGTCTGGTCACCCAGTCGTAGAAGGAGATGAGGTTGGACAAGCATGACCTGCCCTTTGTGAACCCGTGCTGTCTGCGTCTGATCCCCTGATTGCCATGCACGTGCCGTGTGATCTCCCTCAAGATCAATTGCTCCATAACTTTCCCTGATACCGAGGTCAGGCTGACAGGCCTGTAGTTCCCCAGATCTTCCTTAAGGCCTTTCTTGTAGATGGGAGTCACATCGGCAAGCCTCCAATCTTGTGGGACCTCTCCAGAGGACCAGGACTGCTGATAGATGGCAGAAAGCGGCTTGGCAATCACCTGTGCCAGCTCCCTCAGCACCCTTGGGTGGATCCCATCTGGCCCCATGGACTTGTGGCAGTTCAGATGGAGGAGCAGGTCTCTGACTGTCTCTGCTGGGATCACAGTGGGTGTATGATGCGCTTTGTCCCAGACTTCCGGGTCAGGGTGAAAAGTATCCTGAGGATAACTGGTCTGTCTATTAAAGACAGACGTGAAGAAGGCATTGAGAACCTCAGCCTTTTCCTTATCCTCTGTGGTTACATTCCCTGCCGCATCAAGTAAAGTAGGGAAATTCTCCTTGGTTCTTCTTTTACTGTTAATATATTTATAAAAGGATTTTTGTTCTCCTTTACTGTAGTAGCCAGTCTAAGTTCAAGCTGGGCTTTTGCATTTCTAACTTCCTGCCTGCAAATCTTGGCAAATTCCCTGTAGTCTCCCCAAGTAGCCTGTCCCATCTTCCAGAGGACATAGACTCTCTTTTTCTCCCGGAGTCTCAACAAAAGATCCCGGTTCATCCACACTTCATCCCCTCCGGCTTGACTTACGGGACTCAGGGACAGCCTGCACCTGTGCCTTATAGGGATATACTTATAGGGATCCATCAACCTTGAGCTTGGAGGAATTGGTATTTGAATATTAATAGTTCTAATCCCCGCCCACCCCCCTCCCCTCCTTAGCTTCCACTGCTCTAATCCAGGGGATATCACCTAATAGGTCCTTGGAGACATCAAGGTTGGCTCTCCTGAAGTCCAGGGTTGCAATCTGTCAACGGTTTACCGGGCTGGATTGGCCCGGTTCCATGACAATTGGTGCGGGGGACCCGCAGACCCACGCCCCAGGAAAGGGGAAGGGGGAAAGGGAAAAGGAAAAAGGGAGATGGGCCTAGAAACAAAACAGCGGCAACGATCTGAGGAGGAAAGCTAATTTACTAAATAAGATATCAGAAAGCAAATTAACACAATATAATACAATATAATTGGAATTGAGGCTAATGAATCAAATAAAATGAGCAAGAGAGTGTCCGATAAACTGAAGGCCTTACGCTAACGCTGAAGGCGAGACGGCAGCGAGCACCCACTGCTGAATCAATCCCAAAGGAAAGAGAGTCTCCTGTGACCACAGAGAGTTTTTATCTTTTCCCTCTGAGCGGAAACACATAAAAAGGCAAAGCATCGCAAAGTCCTCTGGGGAATGTAGTCCTTCTTCTCTTCTGAGACAGGTATACCTGGAACTATCAATGATCTATGGAGCTGGAGTATTAATTCTTTAACTCTTAATGCACTACATGATATTATGATGTTGAATATCAGTGCCAAAAATCATAAAACCATGATACAATCCTACTTATTGTCCTGTGTTTTCCACAGAGAATCCCAAAGTCCACTCTTTCATGGATGCTGCATCCAAGGTCTGTCCCAGCCTTCACACTCTCAACTAGTCCTTTCTTGCTTGTAAAAACAAAGTCTATAAACATATCTTTTTTTTTTTGGCTTGTCTAGTACCTGAATTAGAAAGTTATTTTCAGTGCTCTGCAGGAACCTCATGAACTCTATGTGCCTGGTTGTTTTGTTTTTCCAGCAGATTTCAGGGTGATCAAAGACTCCAGTGAGAATGAGTTCCTGAGATCACGAGGCTGCTTTCAGTCATGTGTCAAAAGCCTCATCAACTTTTTCCTCCTGACCAGATGGCTTATAGTAAGCCCCCACAGTGTCACCCATATTAATCTTTCCCACAGTTCTCACAAGCTCTCAGTTTGTTCATCATTCATCTCTAGGCAGATCTCAATACATTCCAGTTGCTCTCTCTCATGAAGAGCAACTTCACTACCTGGTCTTGCTGGCCTATCTTTCAAAAAAAATACATAACCATTCATGATAGCATTCCAGTCATGCAAGTTCCACCATGATTTCAATAAAATTGTAGTCCTGCAACTGCACATACATCCTTAATGCTTCCTGTTTGTTCCCTGTGCTAGGTTCATCTTTATACAGGCATGACATAGAAGGTTTTCCTAGAGCGATGCAAGAAGATCCCCCATGGTTATACTCACTCTTGAGACAGTAGGGCTTCTGGCTCCTGTCATGGGAGGCAGCTAAAGAATCGTTGTCAATGTGCTGGTGGTCCTGACTTATTCCCCACTTGGCTGCAATGTGAGCATTGCTGTTTTGGACCCTACCCCCAAGTTCTTCAGTTTAGTGCCCACCTCACAAAGTTAGCTAGCCTGCTGGTAAAGGTTGCCCTGCCTCTTCTAGATGGGTGGATCCTATCCCTCATTAACAGATTATATTCTACATAGGAAGTCCCATTGTCATAAAAAGCAAGAGCAGGAACCAGCCATGTAGCTAGAAGTTGCATGCATTATATGTGTATTTCTGGCCGTCCCACACGCCCCTTCTTTTTGTCACATTGCATATCTCTGTCTGTCAGAGCAGTGGAATAGACAGCAGTAGCAACCATATTCAGTGAATAAAGTCTGAAATTTTCCATTGTATTATGTTAATGCACAGAGGTATTGATGCCTACCAAATTTATTTTGTTTACCTCCTCTGCATGTCGTCATAATCAAATAGAAAACATGAGTAGGGTGGCAAGTGAGTTACATCTGATGCATTTTAAAAAGTAGAGCTTTTAACCAGCTTAGTAATATTCCTTTTTGTTGTTGTCATAACCAGTGAGTCATTTTCTGTAACTTTGGTTACACATTTATCTTTGCTCAAAGTGTGCCAGAGACTGAAACTTGCAAGGCTATTTCATAATAAATATACATTTTTGTTGTTTTGTTTCATTACTGTTCCTATGATTATTTCCATATTCGGACCTTGTAGATATCTTCAAATAAATGAGTTTTAATTTTCAGTTAGATATCTGACGTATCCTACGCCCTCAGTTAAGAGTGCTTTAAAGAATGCAGCTGCTTTCCATCTTGCATTTTCTTCTCATGTTTTCTATCTCAGGTATTTCAAAGATGATGCATCAAAACAGATAGAGTCCCATTTATTGCTCAAATATTGCACCTCAGACACTTCTAGTACATTTCAAATGAAAGGTTGATGGGTTTTCTCTGACTGTTTAGACTAACATTTTCTGAAATTCCCTAAAAGCAAGTTACATTTCTGGTTCACTTGTTTTCATACTGGATTTGTAGGAGGTTAGCTCTTCTAGACTGCAATCCCCATTTAGGAGAAAATGAGCTGCTGCCAGAACATCGAGATAAATAAAAGATAAAGTGTAAATACTTGCAGGTTCTATTTCTTCCCTTTCCAGAGGTAGAGTGGTTTCTGCCTGCTACAGGGTTGTTGCTGTAATGCTGCCTACATCTTCACAGTATCTTTCTGTTCTCCCTAAGGAGATTTCAGCCGTTTGTGTTATTAAAAAAATAAAAAGCACTCAGGTATAGAATATGACTCTGTAATTTGGATAATTCTGTAGCAGTACAAAATTAAAAAAGACTCTGTCCTTCTTACTCTTAGACTGCAGTATAGTTGAAGGAGCAGATCTTAGAGACAAGAAAACTCATCCCTTATTTTGTTGTTTGGTAGGAAAACTTCAGTTTTTCCCTCGTCTTCAGAAATGTCTTGCTATTAAATGCATACAAATCAGTTGTCAAACATCCTCCAGTGTGTCCACCACCGTGCCATTAAGAGTGAGTATGTGACTTTTCATTCAGTACCTCAGACCATTTTTCTCATTTATTTAGTCCTTTGCTTTCACACGCTGGTCAGTCTTCATGATCTTCAACTTTCCTGCTTACCACAGATATGCAGTAATAATAGAGGTTCTGTTTTATAGTTTCCTTTAGTACATTTAACATTTTGTTGTCTTTGGAGAAAATGCAATCATCTTCCTTTAAAAAGAAAAAATCTACTGTACGTTATGAATGTAAAGTATGTTTATGGCACAGGTCTCTTTTCTATTTCCTTTGAACTGAAACCATGTCATTTTAGGTGTTCCAGCCCAAATCCCAGCTGGCACTTCAGAACAAGACAAATATCCCATATAACAGAGGACCAACGCATTGAATCTGTGTTGATGTCGCTGCTATCTAAACGACATTTTTTGTGCACTACATACGGACTTCCTCAAGGCATAAGTCAGGATGTCAGAAGCTGTTTATGTTGCATATTGTTCAAATACAAGAGGCTGATACATCTAAGTATGCTGTTTGTTTCTATGGAACTTCAGAAGAGATTTCAAGGAATTTAGATTCTTCCCTTTCATACACTTCACATGTCTTTGCATAGTGTCACACATTCAAAGTACTGTTGTTTTAACAAATAATCTGACATTAATCACTTCTACTACTCTCAGAAGTATTGTCAGATCATAACAGTCCTCTGAAATTCCAGTTACATCCTCTTTTTTTACACTTCTCCCATACAGTTACCGTAGTTTGAGCAATGTGAAAAATTCTAGTATATGTGTTTTTGAATGGTTCTTCAACAATCTGATGAACAAAACAGAAGCAGCAAGAACTTACTGGAGAGTTTGAGAAGAGTTTTATATGCCAGTCCATGAGCTCTGCCTTTCTCTGACAGAAAACTTGATGGTAGAGTATAAATATTGAGGGATAAAGTGGGTAATGAAGAGTTCTCTTCTGTACTTGGTAAAAGAACAAGAACAAATGTCTGGAATTTAAAACCAGATTTGATTAATTAAAAAATAATACCCCATTTATCTGTTTGCCTGTTTAACAATGAGGCTGTTAATCTCCCGGGACTATTGATAACTTGTACGTGTGTTGCCATGTGCATAGTGAAAACATAATAGAAAAGACATATTATCCCAAAATATCAGTAAATCTAAAGAAATGCAAGTTAGTGAATTCAATACAGAGTTAATAGGTAAAATTTTAAGAGATCTAGGAGCTTCTTCTTGTCCCAGTACCCATGAACTCTGAGTGTTAACTATAAAAACATTATTTTTCCCCAAGTAAGGGCTTCAATATCTAGTCACAAAGAAAGAAATTATGTTTTTTTGTTGTCCTCTAGAAAAGATATTTATCTGGCATGGGAAACACTGTATGATGGCATACTACAGAATATGTACAGCTGTTCGACACACAAATTCTACAAGTGAGGATATCTTATTTCCAAGAAATGAAATGGAAAAAAATTGACACTTGAAAATTGCAAGAACATTATTTGAATGCCATTAGAGGATGTTCACTCATATTTTGCATCACAGGAGTCAAATGTATAACCCAGGAACAGCATTTGTGTTATGTTTGCTTTAGAAAACTGCATATAGATCCCTCAGGCACTGTTTTTGCAGGCAATTCTAAGTGAGGCAGGAACAGCAGGGGGAAAAGTGAAGAAAAAGCTCTCTCTGACACATCCTCTGAAGTAGAAGGTTTTCATCTGATAGGAGAAAAAAGGAATATACTTTCAGCTTCCATCCAATTGCTCTGTAGTTTTCAGGCTGTTTGGAGAGGCCATGTTCTTTCCCACTGAGAAACACTCATAAAACTCATGTAATTTATTTGAAGATTAGTGTGCAAAACATTGAATATCTGCCTCCTATCTTTCTGACAAGCTGTATAAAGATGTATTTCAACAAAGCGGGGTGCAAAACTCATGATCTCAACTTGAGCCATTTTGTGCTGGTTATATCTCTGCAGGGATGCGTAAGTCTCAGAGCTGAGCAATTTTATTTTATTTTTTTAAAACATCTTGTTTTCAGTTACCCCTTAGAAGACTTCCCCTATATAGTGATACCAGTGCTTTTTCTTGGCATCCAAATAAAGCACTGCAATGAAAAAAATCTTTGAGGGCTCAAGTTGAGGGGACATATGAACTTTACTCTACTAGAGAGCATGGAGGACACCTCTGAGGTATCTGCTGTTAATTAAGAGAGTGACATGTTTAGAACAGATGAAATACTGCAATGATTTTATGAATATCAGAAGCACTTGTGCAATTTTGGTGTACCTTCCTTTGTACAATATGGTTTGAATATTTCTGGGGGAACTGTGTACAGTCTCATGATTGGCAGAGCATTATTTGCTACTTATGGCTGAAAATGCATGCAGAAGACCTTACTGAACTTCTTAAACTTGGCTACTCTGTGGCTTTGTTAAAGCTTTGAAAATTAGCCTGGATGGGATAAATACTCATTTTTGGGAGTTACATCTTCTGCTTCTGTTTATTAAAAGTTAACCATTTCCTAGTATCTTCATCCAGTGACTAAAACGTAAAAATATCAAACCAGGAATAGCATAGGCTACTGATGAAGAAGACATATTCACCATACATTTCCTCTGCAGGATATTTAAACTATTTTTAGAACATAAGTCATAGAATGGATAGGATCAGAAGGAACCTCATGGATTATCAACTTCCACACTTCCTGTCACAGGCAGAATTGTCAACCATTAGCTCTAGTACAAGATCAGATTGCACAAGGCCCCACCCAGCATGTCCTTGAACACCTCCAGGGACAGGGCAACCACAACCTGGGCAACCTATTCCAGCACCTCACCCCACACTCACTGAAAAACCATTCCTTCTAGTCCTATCACAATTTACTCTTGTAAAAAATTGATTTTCCTTATGTTTATAAGCTCCATTAAAATATTTTAAGGCTTCAAATAGGTCTCCCTGCAGCCTTCTCTTCTCCAGAGTAACCATCTCCCTCAGCCTGTGTTCCTAGGAGAGGTGCTCCAGCACTCTGATCATCTTTGTGGCACTCCTCTAAACCCTCTCCAACAGATCCTCATTTCTCCTATGTTGGTGGCCTCAGACTTGGATTTACTACTCCAGATTGGCCCTCATGTGGGCAGAGTAGAGAGGGATAATCACCTCCCTTGCTCTGCTGGCCACTTCTCTTCTGATGGAATCCAGGATACCTGTTGACCTTCTGGTCTGTAAGCACACAGTTGGCTCATGTTAAGTTTTTCATCAGTCAGGACCCCTAAGTCCTTCTCAGAAGGGCTACTCTCAAGGAGTTCTTCTTTTAGCTTGTATACATATCTGGGATTACCTCAACCCAAATGCAAACTTACACTTTGCTTTATTGAACCTCATTAGATTCACAGTGGCCCACATTTTGAGTTCATCAAGGGTCCCTTTGGATGACATCCCTTCTTTCCGATGTATCAATCACAATGCTCATCTTGATATCATCAGCAAATTTGCTAAGGTTGTGTCCAATCTCATCACCTGTGGGAATGATAAAGAACTGAAAGAGTACCAGCCTCAAGACAAACCCCCTGGGGACAACGTTTGTCACCAGCCTACACTTGAACATAGGTCCATTGACCACAGTCCTCTGGCTGCAACCTTCCAACCATTTCCATATCCACTGAATAGTCTACACTTCAAATCTGTATCTCTTCTCTCAGCTCTTCTCCCATGTAACTAGGGACAGGAGTAGAGGGAATGGCCTCATAATAGGCCAGAGGAGATTCAGGTTGGATGCTAGGAAATACTTCTTTTCCAAGGGGGCAGTCAGGCACTGGAACAAACTACCCGGAGAAGTAGTTGAGTCACCATTCCTGGAGGTGCTCAAGAAATGTTTAGATGTTGTACTGAGGGATGTGGTTTAGTGGGAAATATTGGTGATATGTGGATGGTTGGACTGGATGATCTTGGGTGTCTTTTCCAACCGTGGTGATTCTATGATTCTATAATTCTCTTATTTAAAGATAAGACTGTGGTAGGGAATCATGTAAAAAGTCTTGCAGAAGTCCAGGTAGATGACATCAGT
Organism: Oreortyx pictus; assembly: GCA_036925125.1. Classification (NCBI taxonomy): domain Eukaryota; kingdom Metazoa; phylum Chordata; class Aves; order Galliformes; family Odontophoridae; genus Oreortyx; species Oreortyx pictus. The sequence continues at coordinate 59,234,881 of JAUPFR010000004.1, read as the reverse complement.
TACCTACTCTCTGTCTACCAATGCCATCACTCCATCATAGAAGTTCCCTAGATAAGTCAGACATAGTCGGTCTTGGCAAAGCTGTACTGGCTGGTCACCTGCTTATTACTCATGTGCCTTAACATGCTGCTCTGTTCATGAAGAAGCAAAATTGATTCTGACAGTTTCTTGGTAATACCATGAAAAGTATTGAAGGTAGGCTAACAGGTGTACAAAGAAAGAAGAGTTGAACTCACCAAGCTGGTGAAAGGGCCCTCTGGCTATACAACACTTCTCAGGAAGCAGCTGTGTTTCAAGAGATGCTTTCCCTTCAGTGGCCAACCTTATACAGGCCCAGGGTGACTCCATATTGGGACAATCCCTTCTGGTCAAGTGGGGAGCACAGGCAAATTGTTTGTACCCATGCTCCCTAGGCCAGCCACAGCCCTTCACCAGGTGCTCAATTATCAATCTAGCCATGAACTAACAGTTCTCCTATGCATTTCTACCAGGAGGGTCCATTCCATGACTTCCATTGCACAGAGGTGAGTCTCACCTGCCTGTAGTGCCCCAGGTCCTCCTTACTTCCTTTCTTATAAATGTAAGTGATGCTTCCCTTTTTCCAGCTACCAAGGACTTTGTCTGGCAGCTGTGACCTTTCAAATATGATGGAAAGTAGCTTGGGACTCTGGGATGCATATTGTCTGGCCCACGGACTTGTACACATTCATTCTCAACGGCTGAAAGAGTCTTTTTGATTCACTCTGCTTTCACACCACATTTGTGCAGCAAGCTATCACTCTCAGTTATTTAAGCCCATTTTTCCTGGCATATTACCCAGAGTTATGATTTTTTGGAGTCACTTTATGAGCTGTGTTCTTTAAGTATATTTCTGAATAGAGTGCTATGATACTCTGTGTTTCTTTTTTTTCTTTTTTTTTTTTTTTTCTGACAGTAGAGCTGTTTTGTGCCTTCTTGATGTTCTTTTTCCTTATGATGGTAACCTTTCTGTGACATAAGGAGGCAAATGAGCATCTAGGGGAGGGCTTGAATTTAATCAGTGTGAGTATTCAGTCATTAAATATGCAGGCTCTATACAGAAGAACCATTGTTACCACTTACCAGCAGCTCTTACGTCACTGGAGTGGCATGCATTGTATTCAATGCATTTGAAGTACTAAGTCAGGAATAATTTGTCTGAGATCTTCAGTTCCTTTCTTCATGGTGATATGAAATTAGATTTTTAAGGCAGTGTATAATTCAATTTGCTGTGGTAAGAGATCACCTGAAAGTGCAAAAATCAAATAACTGTTTATTTCTGGAACTCTAAATATCCTTATCCCTATAGAAATACAGACTGGATCCACCACTGAAATTAAAAACTTTACATACTCCAGCTGCTAAGAATTCTGCTAAATCCACAAAAGGACACCATAGGTCTAGTAGGGCAACAGGGATATGATGACACCTCTGAAAACCCATTCCACCTCAAGATTTGAGTGAGTAGAAAATTCCTCTCTTATTCTCTTATACATGTTACATTGAGAGGAAGATCTAATCTCTTTAGGTGTTTGCTGGTCTGACTACTGGCAGTAAAACAGTTTCTTGCGCCTTTCATTACCTCACCTTTTGTCCAGTGGGTGCTCTCAGCTAGAGGCAAATCTCGGAAATCATATCCCATATCTTCTGTGCACACATACAGCTTTCATGGTGATATTTCAAAATGAGATCATCACAGTGCTAGAAGCAGTATACAAATTTTTCACTGTCTCTAAACATACTACAAAATGTAGATGTTTTCAAAGCAGGCAAGCAACTGAAGTTATAAAATGGTGATCTGTTTTTAGAGGTCTGGATTTTAGTTTTCTGATGTTTTTTGTCTTCTATTTTAGCAGCAAGGACTAGAACATGGCAATTGAAATGCTACTTTCAATGCCATGCTTTAATTCAGTTAGAAATTGATTTCAGCTGTAATTATTGGTTTCTTTATGGTATTTATAGCTGCCTAGTTACAATCAGTGAACATGACTTTCTGGGTTTACCTGTGTCGCTGTTACACTCCTAACGTCTTTTCCTTCACTTTCATTTAGATCCCACACTAGGCTATAATTAATTGAAACTAAAAATTCCTTGTGGATTGATTTCCATAAATTACAAATATGTTATGTGCTATGTTACCAGACAAAAGGTCAGCAAGCCAATTTGTTACCCTGTTAGAGTGTTTGCTGGAGGTTGGACTATGGTTCTCTGCAAGAAGCAGACTTGTAAGTCTTGTTTTCATTCTCGATAGAATAGTTAAAGCTGGCTGTGGAATAGAATAGAATTTAAATAGCTGTCAAAGCATTCATAAAATCTCAGCAGTTCCTAGTGAATATTCTGTGAATGACTAACCTTTGCAATAGCCGGTGACACTGGAGCACAGACGCATTTGTTTTGAGAGATCAGTGGCATAGATTGATAATCCTCTTCTAAAATGTATTAAATCTACTTTGCTTATTTCTCTTTTGTTATCTGCTGAAAGCTTAGATTCACTGGTAGAAAACCACTCATGTGAGTGAGGGATTCAGGACCAGTCCCCGTAGAGACAGAAAATGATTTTCTTCTCAGCTGATTAAAATATCTTTGAGTACAAGGGCTGGATTGAGAGGATGTGAGTTTAGAAAGAATAAATTTGTTGTTCAGGCACTGGAATGGGATTCAATTTCCCATTCTGCCACTCAGCACCTCAGCTCCTGTGCTCTCCTGCTGTTGAATAGATAATAGCACATATTCATCCTGCATTTAGTACCTTGCCATGCACAGTGTGCTGCTGATCTTAGTTGTCAGCCAAATGCACTCATATAATGCAAGTGACAATAGTGATAGTGATAACAGTGGGAAACAAGGCTGACAGACCTGGTGAGAAGTTGGGCCCCACAAGATGGGGGCCCCTCCAGCCACTGCTTCCTTGGTTCTGCTCCCATGAGGGAACTGCAGAAAACCCAGAGATGGGTGAAAAGACACTGAGGAGAACTGGGGGCTTCCAAGGTGACTAAGCAGCATTTCAGGGTTCGCAGCAGCGGTGTGATGCAGTCATGTGCAAACCTAGCTCTCACTTTGTTAGCCTTAAAGAGGCATCCCCTCCTGGCCCGTGTTGCCTGTGCTGAATACAGGCTGCTAAATGACCACTCACAGTATTTCTGCAGTTAAAATGATTTATTTTCTAAATTAAAATACATTTGGTAGTTTGTTGAAAGCTTGCCACTGTTGCTTTCTCCAGTCAGCCCTTCAGCCTCAAGGAGCTTCCTTTGTTTTACAAAAAAGTACAGATGTTGACCTGTTATTATAACATTAGTTGGCAAAACAGTTGGATGGTAGCGGTCTGTATCATTGATAATCTTGTCTTTGCAGCTGGAGTCCTGATCTTAGAATCCTGCAGAGCAGATCAAAGGGCCAAAAGGAACCCGGAAGCTGAGCTGCTCCTGGTTGGAGTGCTTTAAAAGCCTTGTCTTGCTCTGAGTGACAACTAATAAAAATGTTTTCTAATGCCCCAGAAACCTAGCATTGTAGAAGGATGGTGCTCTGTTAGTGCTGAAGCACAGCCCTGCAATTGCTGCTGTAACAAGCAATTTGTGCAGCTGCCTCCAACACCTCTTTGTCTTCCTCTGCTCTAGTGAATCTTTCAAGTGCCTTTCTCCATGATTTTCCTCCCTCCTCTCTGCTTTACTAATTAAAATTCTTATCACTCTGACAGCTAAAGCTAGGCTGAAAAATCATTCTTCCATGCTGGAGAAGGTAATTTCAAGGTGTTTTAGCTGCCAAAGAAACAAATGGAAATTAGACAAAGAAACGGATTGTCAGAAGGAGATGCATTAGCTGCTCTGACTCCTTTGATTAAATTAAAATATTAAACTTCTAAAGGAAAAAATAAAAGAGGATTAATAATATATACAGATGCCAGATATTTACAGATAATATAACCTGATTTACCTGAGTTATGAAAGGTTTTACGTGCATTTTCTTACATCAAAATGATTTACTTACCTTATTGCAAATGCTTTAAGTTGGTTTGTTGTGTGACTGCTGATTATATGTGTTACTTGCTTTTGCAAACTGTAGCTGGGAGTATTCATTTAAAATATACAGGAGCCTGCAGATACATACTTAAAATAACAAACAATTTTTCATACAGTGCTGTTGGTTTCATGCTGCAGATGTTGTGATATTTCAATTTATGAAATGTAAAATATTATGTTGTTTGAATCTCACCAACTGTTTTTCCAGACATATTCCTGACTTGATAGAGGTAACTTTTAGACCTACATATTTCCTCAAAGCATATCCTTTTGCAATAGAGGTAAAGAATACGCAGTTGTGATGAGACAGAAAAAACTAGACCGTCTCTATCATACAAATATATGAGTTGGACATACAAGCATATACTTGCTCAGAAAGAAGCAAAAAGATACACAGACACAGGTACATGCATACGCAGAATTCCAGCTCTGCCCTCAGATCTGCACCAGGTATATGAGATTGGCAAAATAATCAGATGAGATTTGAAGACTTTGGGTCATTAAACACTGCATGAACTTTTGTCTTGGAACTTGATGCAAAGCTTACTGAGATATCAACAAATATATGCTTCAGTTACTTCTGTTTTATTTTAGCTCTTGTAGTGATGAGTTACAAGATCTTACAGAGAGTGAAACATCATGCTATTTAAAGCTGGATTTTTTTAACATAGTTACATCTATACTTCTGCCATTAGAATGGAAAAAAAGAAAGATGACAAAAAAGATAGTAAGTGTTGAGATTATACTGTGTTGCGCTATTTGTGGCAGCATTGGTTTTGGCCATGTGAAAAAACTTCTGAATCCTCTGTGCTTTAAAGAGAAGATCTGCAGAGATTTGACATGCTGACTTACAGTAGTTTTTTGCAAGGGTGAGTGTTTCAGAAAATGCATATCCTTTTCCTTATTCTTCCAACATTTTTTATAAACACCCTATGACAGGGTTGTAATACTTACTTCAGCTATTTTAACAAGGGTTTTCTGGAGGCAATAATTTGTCACTTACTGATGAAGAGGATCCTGTCCTCAAAGTTGCTGCCCTCTACCTGCTCCTTCCATTTCACTTACAAGAGATTTCAAGATAAAAGGGGTTCTCAGTTTTGCCTTGAAAATGCCAGACTACTGAACCTTTACTTCCTGGAACAGTTAGTAAGTGACTGAAGTAACACGTGCTTGCTACGACTTCTTAGAATACCCATGAGACTCTTAAACAAATCCAGCTAGTTCTACTTCTGGCCCACTCAACCAGATGAAATTTTACCGCTACTGCAGAGTTGAATGTTTTCTTCATCAATAATTAGCTGGCAGTGAATATACATTTGTACTGAAAAAGAAACACTAGTTCATTCTGCACAGTCAACTTATTCAATTTCTGGGAAATGAGACTATTTCACTTAAAAAAAAAGAAAAAAAATAGGAAAGAGGAAGGAAAAAAATCATGTGAAATCTCTTATATCCCTCTTTCTTCCCTGTGTCAAACTGAAGTGAAAACAGAGGAAGTACATAACCTAGACTGGCTTTTTCAAATTAATTTACATATTAGTTTTCTCTTCTACTTCACCCTGATTATTTTCATTTATTTATTTATTTTTAATAAAGAGGTACAAAATGTGTAAGCAATATTAAAGCCGAAATACTTGGTTAAAGAAAAACACATTTTCAACTCAAAAGCATATTTTCAAGTGCTTTTAGCAATAATAGAACTTGTTTGTCTACTTGGAAAACCATGTGTTACTTATATGTAAGTTTTACAGTACGACTGCATATTATCTTTGAAAATGTCACTTTAGACTATCTGAAATATAGGCTTTAAAGGGCTTTGATTATACACTTATCCAGGCCTTAAATTCCAGGCAGACTGCCATTATTCTGAGATATTTGTAAACTTTCTGGGTGCTGCCAGCTTGCTTTGGTGAAGGAAAAGAGAGAAAAAAATGCTTTCTCTAGTGAAACTGCTCTTCAAGGAATTCCATTCCAGCAATTTTTTCTCTTTTAATCCTCAGAATATACTGGGACTTAATTAAGTTTGCCAATCTAATCTATGGAGCTACAGTTACATATGATAAATTCAGAACACTGATGGAGACGCCTGCCTGGTACCTATATTCAATGTTTTATGATTTGAACATTGACAGTTACATCCCAGAGGTAGTAACTAATTTTACAAACAACTCTATGTTTAGACCAGTTCCCAGGATCTCTTTTCAGTCCTGTATGTGTTTTTGGAATGCTGACTTAGTGACCATAATATCAGTCTCCCTGAATGTATTCTTTACATCTTTGTTGTTTACCTTCTCTGGAAGAAGTCTTCTCCAAAACCAGAGAATGCTGAGTGGCAGGGAATATGGAGAGGTTTAGGAAAAAATATTAGAAGCATGGGGACCTCCAGTGTCATGGGATTTCATTCTTGATCACCTGTAGGACCTTGAGAAACTAAGCAAGTATTTGAGTCAGGGATGGTTTGCATAATGTAGACCTGAGGAGGTACAACTTGGGGCTTGGCATATGCTTACCATGCTCTATATAATACCACTCTGGAGAGAGAGTTTCCAAGCTGAGATTTAAGCCAAAATGGGAAGTCCCCAAGTCAAACCTGATCAATCACAGGAGATATCAGTATCAATATCACTTGCCCCTGTGGAAGGAAAGAAGTGGAAATGGGTGTCATTGCGTCTAGAACAGAAAGAAGAGAAGAGGAGGAAGTAGAGGAAGATCCAGACTAGGGGCCCTCCCCAAAACCACTGTAAATGAGAAAGTAAACAGAAAAAACTAGAAGATGAGCGTGAGGAGGAGGAAATCACTGTTACCACTACTTGTCAGCCTCTGAAAATGACTGAAATACAAGGCTCAAGAAAAGAGTTTGAATGCTGCCAAGTGAGTCTACGGTCACCTGATTGCTTTGGCGCTGGGACACTGGAGCCAATAGTGTGTTTCTGGATGGTAACGGAACTTGCCAACTAGGAAGCATTGCCAGAGACTAAGCTATTGACAGAGGAATTAGTAGATATCTGGATGGAGTCGCCAACCCCTGGGAATGAATGTTATTATCTGTAAAAGAAAAATATCCCTTCAAAAATTATCTGGAGCCTGAGATGAACATTTGGACCACTGCTGAAAAAGGTATCCAGTATTTGAGAGAAATAGCCATGGTGGAAATGCTGTATGATGACATGTTTGCGTCTAACAATCCACACAAAGACCGTGATCCTGAGAGAATTAGGAGTATGACAAATATATGGCAAAAGACTCACAAGAACAGCACCAGAGAAATACGCCAGTACCCTTCTTTGGGCCTGCTCCAACACCTCACTGTCCTTTCTGTATTGAGGTACCCAAAACTGAACACAGTACTCAAGGTGGAGCCTCACCAGTGCTGAGTACAGGGGGAGGATTACTTCCCTAGTCCTGCTCACCACACTTTTCCTGATACAAGCTAGGATGCCCTTGGCCTTCTTGGCCACCTGGTCACACTCCTGGCTCATATTCAGCCAACTGTCCATCAGCACACCAAGGTCTCTTTCCACCAGGCAGCTTTCTAGCCACTCCTCCCCAAGCTGTAGGGTTTCCTGGGGTTGTTGTAACCAAAATGGAGGACTCTATGTTTAGCCCTATTGAAACTCATACAGCTAACTTTGGCACATCGATCCAATCTATCAAGGTCCCTCTGTAGTGCCTTTCTAACCTCTGACAGATCAACACTCCATCTCAGCTTGGTGTCATCTGCAAACTTACTGAGGTTGCACTCAATCCCCTCATCAAGATCACTGATAAAGATGTTGAACAGGAGTGGCCCCAGTACTGAACCCTGGGGGACACCACTTGCCAACTGGATTTGACTCCATTGACTACAACTCTTTGGACCTGGTGGTCCAGCCAGTGTTTCACCCAGCAGAGCATATGCACACCCAAACCATGGGTAGCCAGCTTTTTCATGCAGATGTTTTGGGGGACATCATCAAAGGTTTTACTGAAGTCCAGGGAGCCCACATTGACAACCTTACCTTCATTCACTAAGCGGGTCACCTTGCCGTAGAATGAAATCAGGTTTGTCAGACAGGACCTACCATTCATAAACCCATGCTGACTGGATCTGATCCCTTGGTTGACCTTTAACTGGTCCATGATGACTCCCAAGATTATCTGTTCCATAATTTTTCCTGGCACTGAGGTGAGACTGATAGGTCTGTAGCTACCAGGATCATCTTTCTGTCCCTTTTTGAAGATGGACATCACTTTTTCCAGTCTCCAATCTGCTGGGACATCCTTGGTTGACCAGAACTGCTGAAGAATGATGGAGAGTGGCTTGGCAATTGCATCCACCAACTCCCTCTGCACTCCAGGTTGCAATCCATCTGACTCCACGGACTTGTGAGCATCCAGCTTTCAGAGCTGGTCCAAAACTATCTCATCATGGATCATGCAGGGCCTATTTTGTTCCCCATCCCTATCTACCAGCACAGGGGGCTGTGTTCCCAGGGAGTAACAAGTCTTACTATTAAAGACTGAGGTAAAGGAGGTATTAAGCACTTTAGTCTTATCCTGATCCTTGATCACCATGTTGCCTTCAGTGTCCAACGAGGGATGGAGATTCTCCTTTAGCCCTCCTCTTGCTGCTGATGTATTTATAGAAATATTTATTGTTTTCCTTTACCTTAGTGGTTAAGTTCTGTTCTAGCTAGGCTTTGGCTCTTCTAATTTTCTCCCTGCACAGCTTCACCTGTAATCATCGTAAGTAGCTTGCCCACTCTTCCAGAGACCGTAAACTTTCCTTTTGTTCTTGAGTTCCAGTCAAAGGTCTCTGTTCAGCCAGTCCAGCCTCCTTGCCTGTCAGCATGGCTTCCATGACTTGGGGATGGTCAGCTCCTGCACCTTTAAAATAACTTTCTTAAAGCATTCCCAACATTCCTGGGCTCCCAGACTCTCCAAAATTATCCCCTAAGGGACACCCTCAACCATGGTCCTAAAGAGGTTAAAGTCTGCCCTCTGGAAGACCAAGGGGCAGTTCTGCTAACTACCCTCCTGTGGTTCAACAAGGATCAAGAAATCTAGCATCTCATGATCATATTCCCCAGACAGCCTCTAACCTTTACATCCCCCGCAAGACCTTCTCTGTTAACAGCAGGTCCAGGATTTTGCTTCCCCTTATTGGCTCCTTCACCAGCTCTGTCAGGAAGTTATCTTCCACACACTCTAGGAACCTCTGGGACTGTTCCCTATCTGCTGTATTATAAATCCAGCTGATGTCTGGGAAGTTGAAGTCTGCCACAAGAACAAGGGGGAGAGACCTTGAGATCTCATCCAACTGTCTATAAAGTGTCTGGTCCACCTCTTCATCTCATTTGGATGTCCTGTAGCAGACTCCCACGATAATATCAGTTTATTGGCTGATTATTATATGGCTTATTCTGACTCATAAGCTCTCAACCCTATCAACACCATCATTAATTTTCAAACATTCATATTCTTTCTTAACATAGAGAGCTACACCACCACCTTTCCTGCCTTGTCTATCTCTTTGGAAAAGTCAGTAGCCATATATCACAGTACTCCAGCTGTGCAAGTCATTCCATCATGTTTCTGTGATGCCGACTACATCATAGCTTTCCAACCACACAATGACCTCCAGTTCCTCCTGTTTATTACCCATGCTACATGCATTTGTGTAAAGGCACCTGAGCTGCGCCTCCTTCTGAGTGACAGTAGCCCTAATACCCTCATGACCATACTCAGGTGTTTCCACAGCCACCTTACACCAACCCTCATGTTCTTCCTACAAAAGGGTGAGTTGTCGTCCTCCTTCACCAAGACACAAGCCTGTGGGATCTTACTAGCACATCCCTCTCCTACAAGCACTGGGATGTTATATACAGACTCCATTCTAGTGAATCCGTTTACACCCCCACCCCCCTTCGTACCTAGGTTAAAGCTCTATCAAAGAATCTTCCCAACTCTCATCTCAAGACCACATTCCACCAGTTGGAGAAGCTACTCCTGTTGTTTGCCAGTAGGCCTGGTCTCGTGCAAACAGAGCAGAAGGCAGAAAACTAGGGAAGGAAGTTTCCTCCTTACATCTTACAGACCTCCCTGTGTAGAGAGGGTCTGGTCTACACATTGGCCCTTCTGCTCCCTTCAGCAGAGAGTCACCAGTGACAATGACTGACAGGATTTTTCTTTGCTGATGAGGTTTTAATGCTAAGTGATGTCTTATTAGACTTTGGTAACACCACTAACTGGGGAGAGCCATCATTACCACCACTGTCCAGTTGTCCCTGCAGAGCACTGTTCCTGTCCTTAGGGGCAGCTGGGAAGGCAGGAGAATCTCTGGGAGGGTGTGCCTGCATGGCTGAGCAGGGGCCTTTTATCACTGCCCCACACCCCCAAGTTCTTCATTGCTGCTGCTAGGGTGAGGGGAGGACAGGGGGTTCACTGCAGCAGGAACACTGTCTGCCTGCTGCTTTCCCTCCGTCACCCATTTCCTTCAGTATCCTCAGGCAGTTCCCATTTGGCTTAATGGACTTACTCTAGGTGGTGTAGCAGTTCACTGTTTTCCTCCTGAACTGTAGGGAGTTTCTTCTGCTCCCCATTCCTGTCTTTCTGCTCAGAGGGATGAGTATCCTAAGGACAACTGATCTGACTGTTAAAGACAGAAGCAAACAAGGTGTTGAGGACCTCAGCCTTTTCCTCATTCTCAATGCTTATTTTCCCTACTGCACCCAATAAAGGACAAAGATTCTCCTTGTCTGTCCTCCTGCTCTTAGTATATCTGTAAAAACATTTTTTACTATCTTTAACAATGGTGGCCAGATCAAGTTCTTCATGGGCTTCTACCTTTCTAATTTTCCCTTTGCAAAACTTAGCAATATCCTTATTCTCTTCTCAAGTTCCCCGTCCCTTCTTCCAAAGACAGTAAAATTTCTTCTTTCCTAGTATCTCAGAAAGTCTTCCACTTCAACAAGTCTGGTCCTCTTCCTCACTTGCTCAGCATATAGTGCATGGGGACAACCTGTTCCTGTGCCTTTAAGATTTCCTTCTTGAAGAATATCCAGCTTCCACAAACTCTTTTTCCCTTCAGGACTGACTACCAAGAGATTCTCACAATGAATGTCTGAAGCAGTTCAAAATCTGCCCTCCAGAAGTCCAAAGAAACACTTTTGCTGATCCGCCTCCTGACTTCACCTGGAGTCGAGAACTCCACCATTAACTGTCACTATGAACAAATCTATGCCCAATTATCTCCCACTAGTCCTTCTCTTTTAACAACAGGGCACTTCTCCTGTGAGGCTCTCTCAACAACTTTGTCAGGAATTTATCTTCAGCGAACTACAGGAACCTCCTGGACTACTTCCTCTCTGTTGTATTTTATTTCCAGCAAACATAAGGTGAGCTGAAGTCTTCCATAAGAACAAGGACCAGCAGTCACATGACTTCTGCCAGTTGCTCATGAAATACTTCATCTACCTCTTCATCCTGGTTGATCTATGACAGACCCCCACTAAAATGTAAGCCTTGTTGACCTTAGTCCTGGTCATTTGCTCTAAAGATCCAATCTTATAATTCCTTCTCTTCAACATCAAAACACTGCCTAAAATGTACACCCATCCTGACTGCTCCTTCTTCCTTGCCTATCCCTGCAGAAATGTTTACAGCCCTCTATTTCATCATGTCTGTCATGAGAATGATCCCACAATATTTCAGTGATGGTGACAAAGTCATAGCTTCCCTGCTACAGTAACCTTGATGATAAACCTTCTTCCTATGAAGGAAGAGTCAGTGCTGACTTGCCTAAAAAAATCTGAAATAAAAGAGTCCGCAGTTTGGAGGGGTGCATTTGCTTCTGCAGCAGAAGTGCTAGGTGGTCTGTCAAAATATCACAAAGAAAAATAATATCTCTTTGAATGTTTGCCCAGAGGAATAAATAATAATCATATAAATGAAATCAGAAACATCCATTCCCTGACTATCTACTTTTATTCTATGCATTGCACTGGGTATGGTTTCAAGAAATGACTTTTTCCTTCTTCTACCCACCTGGCCTCGAAAGTACTCGAATCTACCTTTGGCTTCTGTGAGATTCTTTCCCAGTGAGGCAATAATAGGCAATAATACAATCTTAGCTCCAGCATACAAAGCGGTTGACTTACTGAATGGAAGGGCATTCTGGAGGTCATTTTTCCCAGCTGGCTACTTAGAGCTTGTAGACAGGTCAGCTGAGGTTTAGTAGAGTCTCAAGGTTGGAGTTCTCACCACCCCTCTGCCTTGAAGCTCAGTCTAAGTTTATGTCTCACCTTCATTCGCGTCTGTGCATGAATGGAGATATAATAGGGTGTCCTGGACAATTCTCGTACAATCCTTTTGGCTGGAGACATTCTACTTTTGTAAAGCATAATAAAATAATTGCTGAGCTGGAAAGGGTAAATAAATCTTAACAGTGATGTCTGGGTTCTCAGTCAATTGAATATTTAATTATTTTTACATAGGAAGAGAACAGCTACTCCAGGGTCTGAGATACTTCTCTTCTTTGAATAGCTTTGTGATTTCTTGGGACAGAGAGATTCCAACCTCCTTACAAGGATGACAGAGATTGAATCCTTCCAGTATAAATGCTCTAATTATTGAACTATTAGATAAAGTGGAGTTACTGCTGCTCCCTCTAATTCTTGGAAAATCTATGATTTCATTGCTCTTGCCTTTCCTATGAATGTGAATATGATATATTCCCCTGTAGGTGAAATGAAACATGAATATGATGTGGTTTGGGAGGAGTCAGGGAGACGGAGCAGCTTTCAACATTCCTTTCTTCCCTTCCCTTCCCTTCCCTTCCCTTCCCTTCCCTTCCCTTCCCTTCCCTTCCCTTCCCTTCCCTTCCCTTCCCTTCCCTTCCCTTCCCTTCCCTTCCCTTCCCTTCCCTTCCCTTCCCTTCCCTTCCCTTCCCTTCCCTTCCCTTCCCTTCCCTTCCCTTCCCTTCCCTTCCCTTCCCTTCCCTTCCCTTCCCTTCCCTTCCCTTCCCTTCCCTTCCCTTCCCTTCCCTTCCCTTCCCTTCCCTTCCCTTCCCTTCCCTTCCCTTCCCTTCCCTTCCCTTCCCTTCCCTTCCCTTCCCTTCCCTTCCCTTCCCTTCCCTTCCCTTCCCTTCCCTTCCCTTCCCTTCCCTTCCCTTCCCTTCCCTTCCTTCCTTTTCTTTTCTTTTCTTTTCTTTTCTTTTCTTTTCTTTTCTTTTCTTTTCTTTTCTTTTCTTTTCTTTTCTTTTCTTTTCTTTTCTTTTCTTTTCTTTTCTTTTCTTTTCTTTTCTTTTCTTTTCTTTTCTTTTCTTTTCTTTTCTTTTCTTTTCTTTTCTTTTCTTTTCTTTTCTTTTCTTTTCTTTTCTCTTCTCTTCTCTTCTCTTCTCTTCTCTTCTCTTCTCTTCTCTTCTCTTCTCTTCTCTTCTCTTCTCTTCTCTTTTCTTTTTTCTTTTCTTTCTTTTCTTTTTTTCTCTTTTTTCTCTTCTTTTCTTTTCTTTTCTTTTCTTTTCTTTTCTTTTCTTTTCTTTTCTTTTCTTTTTCTTTTCTTTTCTTTTCTTTTCTTTTCTTTTCTTTTCTTTTCTTTTCTTTTCTTTTCTTTTCTTTTCTTTTCTTTTCTTTTCTTTTCTTTTCTTTTCTTTTCTTTCTTTTCTCTTCTTTTCTCTCTTTTCTCTTCTCTTCTCTTCTCTTCTCTTCTCTTCTCTTCTCTTCTCTTCTCTTCTCTTCTCTTCTCTTCTCTTCTCTTCTCTTCTCTTCTCTTCTCTTCTCTTCTCTTCTCTTCTCTTCTCTTCTCTTCTCTTCTCTTCTCTTCTCTTCTCTTCTTTCTCTTCTCTTCTCTTCTCTTCTCTTCTCTTCTCTTCTCTTCTCTTCTCTTCTCTTCTCTTCTCTTCTCTTCTTTTCTTTTCTTTTCTTTCCTTTCCTTTCTTTTCTTTTATTTTTCTTTTATTTTTTCTTTTCTTTTCTTTTTTTCTCTTCTTTTCTTTTCTTTTTCTACTTGTCTGCCCAACTGAAAAGTCAGTTATTTGCACAGCCATAATCAGGGTTACTTCCATATCCCCATCCTCATAAAAAGAGAGAGTTGAATAATGAATATTTAAAATCTGCCTTTTGCATGTCATCTCAAGTTCATCTCAGTATGTGAAGAGATGGAGAGAGCAATTTGTAGATTTGTTTGGAGTAGTGGCTGTGAGGAAGAGTTTTGGCAGCATTTCATGTGGCAGTTTCATAATTTCCTTCCTTTCATTTCCTCTCTTGGAAGCCAACAAAATAGGTTGGCACAAGGCAAATGTCTGGCAAAGAACTTTAACAGGAGGCAGTTTTTAATTAACAGAGGCCAGAGAAGGTGATAACCCCAGGGATAGTGAGGAGAAATTAACATGGAAAAGCAGTTCCACGCTTCCGTGGGTCCCAAAAGGCCATTTGTATTAGTGGTGTCTGTTCTGATTGAACCTTTGCTGTGTCTTTTTATTGATTCCCTTGTCAGAATCTAACAAAAACACTGCTGGCTGTCAGTTATTTGCTTGTGGTATCAGCTTATGGCTTGAAACAGCTTCCTTGTAAATCCTTCAGCATAGCAAGGTCTGTCATTGTGGTTTACATTTCCCAGAAATGAATAATTTTGTTAGACTTATAATAAAACTCAGCAGAATTAAAATAAAAGCCTCCTAAAATAAAAAAGTGCAGTCGACAGCTTACTACAAGTATTCATTTTGTCATGTTAACTGTTTGCCTGACTTAGAGTAAAATGTTTTAATTATCAGCCTATTTTAAAATGAGATTTCAGAGAAGGTAATCACTTTGGTTGTTTCAGAAAGAACTTAACCATTTAGCATATCTAATACTCATGGAAAGAATTTTATAAAACATAATGTCCTGTGGATAAATATTTCAAGTTTCTCATCCTGGGATGAAAATGAATAATAAATAAAACTTGTAAGAGCTTGAAGAAAAACCTGCCTGGCAAGCAAAATTAAAAAAAAATGTAATAAATAAATAAAAATGTGACACTTCTCTGCACTTTGGTGCCTGGTTCAAATTCTACTTATGCCCTAAGACAGAGAATCAGTCTTAACATGAGCTCAGGAAAATTCATGCTTATTTTAAAATATTTCTACTACTCAACTGACTCCAAACAATAAAGGGCATAATTCAATATTACTCGAAAAAATTTTCGAAGAGCCCAACACTTGCCTTCTTGATTCTTAGACCAATCACAGAATCCAAGGACTCATAGAATTGTAGGGGTTGGAAGGGACCTCCAGAGATCATAAAGTCCAACCCCCCTTTCAAAGCAGCTCCCTAGCCCAGGTTGCACAGGTCAGCGTCAATTGAGTGCAATTGCCGTTACTTCAAACTTGTCTATTCCTCTTTTTCTTTTCATAGCCAGACCCTAAATGATGATGTTAATTAAATTATCTGATTTATTGAATTAAAGATTAGTTATGCCATTCCACTTGAAATTCTGACAATCTCAGTAATTCAGGTTCATTACCTACTTGAATATATAAACTCTGTCCTTGGAAAGACATGTACAACTCGCACTGACCTCAGTGGCAGTGACACCTTTTTCAGATGACAAAGTTGTCTTTTGTGCTGCATCCTGTTTTTCCTTCAGACCTGTTAAAAAAATAATGCAATGCAGGCTTTATAGGACTAGTGATTTTTTTGCAGTTGGTTTTTACTAATTGTATTAATGTTTCCACATTTCAGCAAGATTGCAAACTATTTTCCACAAATCACTCAAACACAGAGACAATGCAATAATAAGCCAGAGTAAGAGTACTGTCAGTGAGCCTACTGGGGAAAAAATGATTGCTCACAGAAGCATATGTAGATGTATACATAATGTGACATTCATTCATATATATGCAAGATATTTGAATGTTTCCTGTAATTAGGCAGGAATTATGTATGTATATACATTTGAAACTGACATTTATATGTATATACATTTGAAACTGATGAGAAAAGTAATGAATGCATTCAAAGGTTGTTCTGTATGTATTTTATCTTTTCCACTATTTTATAAAATAGCATGCAGCTTATGTACCATTTAATCCTTAAGTTCTCTTGTCAGGCTGCAAACATTCACTGGATAATGAGGAAGATCTGTTATCTATTTTCTTCAAATCCTTGCTGTGCATGATTTGTGTTTGGTTTCTTACTATATGTTAGCTAGAAATGTTGTTTGGTAGAATTGTTTGATTGAATAAAACTTAAATGGAGAGAGCATTATGAATAGCCACTGATAAATCATGGCTAAATAATTCATTTCTTAAATTTCTTTTGGTTGTATAATCTTGAATAACGTGATAAAACATCTATTTTTCAGTGTCACCACTGGCATACATTCATGCACTTGATATTAACCAGCTTTGCATATGCAAAAATTTTCACAGAATAAGTTTTGTGTTTTGCAAACTTCCCCTTTGTATCAAAATTACATTCATAGGCAGCTGCAGATTTGGAGAATTAAAATTATTCTATTAGTGGAAAAAGTCAGTGGACAGTCTTCAGATATGTTTAATCAGTTCTCAGGACAGGTAGCTGTAGGCAGCCATTGTTAACTTCTCATGATTTGTAATTCAGACTCGTGGTTACAGAAGAGCTCTCAGTAAATCCTACTTAAATAGTGTCATTCACCTTTGACTTGATCTAACTGATCATTAGTATTAGTGTTTTATTTTTTTACTACAGTCTGAAAAGCATGGTTAGGAAATAGACTAGGACCTGTTATTTATCTCATGCAGTTGATTAAGTGTGCTTTCAAAAGCAGTGTAATTTTCTTGTTCTTTTTAAAGGAATTCTCATTCTCACAAGAAGGGGTCATCCAAGGTAAATGTTGTCAGTGACACTGGCTTGATATGATTGAAATAGCTAGATTACAAAGCCATGTAGCAAGGTCTAATTGTTTTTTTTTGGTTTTGTTGTAGTTTTATTTTTCAAGAACTGGCCATTGACTTTAAACAACAAAGCTTTGGTAACAAATTGGTCTAAGGCAACTAAAGAGACTACAGATATCAGCATCCATTGTATATTTAAATTCACAAGATTTCATAGCTACTGTTTGTCATTTGGCAACACATTCTCGAAGACAACAGCCTCTCAGCAGAGAACAGAGTGCTGTTGATGTGTTGGAGAAAACAGCATGACGATTTTCTTTTTTTTTTTTTAATAAGAGTCTTATCTAGTTTCCAAATAAAAATGCTACACAGTTTCTAGCTGAAAAAAACTCAGCGCATCTGGGCTGGCAGTGTTGTTTGTTATTATCTCTGTATGCCACCATTTAAGTGAAGACAATGAACACTGAGAAAACAATATCCTTCTCTTCCCCCATTTCTGACAACAAATTTCTGAGAAAATATTGACAAAGTATATTTTAATTGGCTTGACCTCTAATGTGATTAAATAATTATGAAGCCTCTTATGTTTAACAACTGCTCAAAGTACTTTATATTCCTTCCTCAGAGTGTAGCATTTTCCAGCTAGAAGCAGTGTGATTGATTTTTCTGTATCAGATAAGATGTTATGGTCTATTGTTTCCATAGCAAATCTATAGCATCTGTCTTCAAACTCCAGCTGCAGTCCTGCTTTACCCCGTGATACTTCATGTGACCGCATACTTCTATCACAAGTAGATTAATATTGATTTTTTCTTCTTGTCCAAGACTGAAGATCCCTTATAACAGGAATAAATTTCACCACTGAAACATGATGATATGCTCGCTCCTCCTTTTGTCCTCATGGCCAGGATTATTACTTTGTCCCAAAAGCAATTTCTGATGTTTTTAGAATGTTACAAGCCTGAAGGTTTTAATCACTTGTTTGGGTTATTCTGGCAAGTGCAATTCGGTTTTCTGGTAAGCTGGGTGACCATGGTTCCAACAATAGCTCTTGACTCTATTCAGAAGCTGATGAGAAAATTAAACTGCATTTTGTGCATATCATTTGGAAATAAAATAGTGAAGAACAGCAAGAAAGCAGGAATGGCAAACAACAGTGGATATACAATTTACTCCAGAAAAAAAGTGAAATAAGAAGGGGAGCAGAGAGGGAAGCAAGACAATACTGAATAATAAAAACAGTGCAGGAAATATAAGTTAAGCAAACGAGTCAATAATGGACACATTTTATGTGTTTTGATGCATGCTGAGCATTCTTTTGCTGTGAAAATGTTACTGCAGTGCAATTTCTCAAACTTTCTTATGTTTTTCTCCTAAATAACACATTTCTCCCTAGGTTCTGCATGCTCAGCAGTGGTGTTGCTATGGCACAAGTGGGTCATTCCAGTTCTTCTGGGCAATGCTTCACAAACATGGGTTTATTTTGTTGTGATTTCAGTTTGTTTTCTTGGAGTATTTTTACAGCTGGAAAGCAATTTCTGTGTGTTGTAATGCTTTAAGTAGCAACGTATTGGAGCAAATGCCTCTCTGGAAGGGAGCCTGGCAGCTCTGGTTGAAGTAGGCTAGCCAGTGGAATATGATCATGGAGCTATACAGAGGTGTGATGGTAGGAGAAGTCCGACCCCTCCATGGCAGGAAACCAACTGGCTGGCCATCACTGGGGCCTCCAGCAGTTGCTCCCCAGCAAAGACTCTCCTGCAGAGGCATGGAGTACTCTCTCCACTAATAACCATTTTGGGGGGCACAGACAGTTGCCAGGCCACTGTGACTATCTGTTGTAAACATGAGGTCCCCAAAGGAACAGAAGAAGCAGAACCAGGGTCTTCCTGCAGCCCTGCGGGATCTCACAGTGCAGAGGGCTATGCAGTGATAGTGGCATGACAACCATCCCTCCCTGACAAATGAAGATCTGCTATGATATTCTCAGTTTGAGCATGTCAGTGCAATCAGATAGCACCTGAGTAGTTCTTCAAGTAGGATGAAGTTTTTCTAAGACAATAGCCCAATTACAAATCTATTGGAAAGGCTTTTTTTTTCTTTAGTACCAGATCATTTTTTCTTTTTCAGATTTTTCAGATTTTTCTTTAGATCAAGATCAAAGATAGATCATAGCTTTGCTCAGACTTCAATTTATGCTGGCAGTTCATCACTTTTGCATCTGTTTATGCTGAAATTATTCTGGTACATTCGCTATTTGCAGTATTGAGGGCACTCACTAAAGGAGAATATGGTGAAACTTTTCCTAATAAGTTGGAATGCTTCTGGTTAAAGAAAAGGTAGAGATAGATTTCTTGTTCTATTTCAGTGAGCATGCAAATAAATGCACTTCCTAAACGTGATTGTTTTGTATGAAGCTGATATGGTTTGAGTATTTCCAGCTGTCACAGTTTGAGTATTTCCAATGTAGTAATGGTTTAAAAGTTACTCTCAAGCAAAGAATTTTCACAACAGTTTGTTTCATTTTGGCTCCAGTCTAATCACAGCTTATTTACAAAAAAGATTTTTCCTTATTTGATGTTAGGAATTTTTTGACAATGCTTAATGGGAATAAACTTCATTCACTGATTCTAATTCATATTTTGACTGGAAATTAAGTGTATGCTGTAAAAGCAGGCTACCTTTTACCTATATTGCCTGCAATGCCTACCAGCATTACAGCATTTGTTAGGTGTCTTCTTGTCTACACAGGTAGGTGGGTGCTTTTCAGAGGTATTTTCACTTTTGATTTTGTTTTTCTTTTTTTTGCCTAATTCATTATCATGGTGCCTGTGTGCTTTACTCTAATGAAAATTTGTTAGCAGTCTTTATTCATACCGAAGTAACACAAATATGGCAGTACAGGAGCAACATAGACATAATGGAGCACATCCAAAAATGATCCAAGGGATGGATCACTTCCACTACAAGCATAGGATGAGGGAGCTGGGACTGTGCAGCTCAGAGAAGAGAAAGCTCCAGGAAGACCTGATAGTGGCCTTTCAAAATCTAAAGGGGGCTTCAAGAATGAAGGGGAAAGACTCTTCAGCAGTGTTTGTTGTGATAGGACAAGGAGAAATTGTTTCAAGCTTAAAGAGGGTAGATTTTGGTTTTATATAAAGAAAAAGGATTTGACAATGAGGGTAGCTGATGCGCTGGAACAGGATGTTGAGAGCTGTGATGAATGCCTGGAGACATACAAGGCCAGGATGAAGGGGGCTTTGAGCTGTAAATGTCCCTGTTCATTGCAGTGGATGGACTAGATGATCTTTAACAGCCCCTTACAACTCTAATTTACAAATGCATTCATTTTTCACATCCAACAACAACAACAACAAAAATCCCTTTAGATTTACTCATATTCTCAAAATTTCAAAATATGTTGCTGACAGAATAAAAAAAAGAAAAAAAAGGAAAAAAATGTAGCAAGAAACTGTGGATTACAGTTACAGATTGTAGATTACAGTGTGGTTTGTTAAAAGTAAAAAAGGGCACAATTGGTGGAAGGATTATTTTTTTCAGGACTGCCTAGGAAAAATTTACGAGAGTTAAGGTAGAAAAACCTCTTTTCTAGGTCACAAAAGTTTATGACATGATACCCAGTAGTTTCCTTGACTGGTTATTTATGAGGGAATGGCAGGTATTAGTAAATTCTTTTTTTCTGCTAGAGTACTTTTCTGTATTCACTGGAAACAAAATGATTATTTCCTTCACTGCAATATCACAGTAGAATTCTGAACTTAATTACTAAGAAAAATCATTGCAAAGTGGGAGTCTTTGTTGAAAAGTCGTTCAGTCATAACATGTTAAAACATAATTAAGACATTGAGAACAGACTATTATTTTGTCCAATAGATAACATTTTTCCCTTTTTATCATGCTATATGAACTGCAAATGTCTGTAGCTTAAATTTAAAATGGAAAAACACTATATTTCATGGAAATTAATTTCTCTCCATAATCACAGTTTGACAGTTTGTCCAGCTACTGTTATTGTCATAATTCCTACTTTAAAAAGTTTAAAACAATATCAAGTACAGCAGAACATTTCCAGACCCCTCAGTATTTGTGTGGCACATTATCCTCTGCAGTTTGGCATTGATAACTAAGGGTGACCTATTCTAGAGACCCCGTGGCCCTCCTGGTCTTGTGCAAGATTCAGCCTTTTCATGATGCCACCCAAAATGAGGATTAGCCCAAGCATTTTTACTGTCTCAGGGTAGGAGAGACAGAGTACCTCATCTGTGAAGAGAGGCTTGTAGAGTTGGTATAGTTTATCCTTTAGAAGGCTCCAGAGAAATCTTACAGTGATCTGCCAGGATGCAGAAGGGGGCTAAAATAAAGATAGGGAAGGACGTTTTTTCAGGTGCCAGAAAGTGGTAGCAGGTGGAGTTAAATTCAGCCAGTGACTGGTCACTAGTGATGTTCTTTGGGTGTCATTGTTGCGACCAACCATGTTTCATATCTTTACTGATGATTTACACAAGGGTATTGCGGGCACCCTCAATACATTTGCAGATGACACCAAATTGAAGGGAAGAGTTGATATGCTTGCAGGTAGGAAGGCCCAACAGAAGGATCTGTACGGGCTGGATTAAGGGGTTGAGGCCAATATGGAGTGAAGTTCTAGAAGACCATTTGCTGGGTCCTGCACTACATTCACAACAACATCACACATAGCAACAAGCCTGGGGCAGAATGTCAGGAAAGCTACATGGAGGAAAAGAGTAAAGGGGTGTTAGCTGGCAGCCATCTGAGCATAAGTCAGCAGTCTGCGTAGGTGGCCAAGAAGGCCAATGGCATCTTGTCTTGGATTGAAAATAGTGTTGCCAGCAGGAGCAGGGAAGGGATCTTCTCCCTGTACTTGGTGCTGGTGAGGCTGCACCTGTTTTCAGTTTTGGGACCTTCACTACAAGACAGATGTTGATTTCCTGGGGTAAGTCCAAAGAAGGGCAATAAGGCTGGTAAATGTCTGAGGCACAAGTCCTATGGGGGGGTAACTTGTGACTCTCTACAACCACCTGAAAAGAGGTTGTGGCAAGGTGTGTCTTGGTCTTTTCTCCATTGTAACTAGCGATAGAATGATAGGCAGTGGTGTCAAGTTGTGCCAGGGGAGGTTAAGGTTGGATCTTAGGGAAATGAACTTTCAGAAAGAGTGGTAATGCATTAGAACAGGCTGCCCAGATGAGTGGTACAGTCACCATTCCCAGAGATGTTTAAGAAACATTTTGATGTAGCACTTAGGGATATGTTTTTGAGAGCATGGTGATGATGGGCAGATGGTTGGACTTGACCTTAGAGGTCTTTTCCAGACTTTATGACTTATGACTCTATGATTGTCTGACCTTCTCAGACTCTGTGAACACAGATGACCATGAATGTGTTACATATTTAATGTCCAAGGTGTTTTACTCTGACCTTTCATTCAATCAGACTATGGAATTTCACTCATTATCTCACTACTGGATTCAGGCATTTGCAGATTATGACATACATATATAATTTATGACATTAAGATATATATGTATAACTTAATCCTTCCGCTGTGTTATTTTCTCATGAGACTTCAGGCACTGACCCTTCAGTGTTTTGCTTTCCAACTCCCTCGAACTTAGGGAGGCAATGAAATGGAGTAGAGATGTTCTTTTTGTCCCTTTTATTTCTAGACAAAGCTGAGAACAAAACCAGACCATTCTTCAACATCTTGTTTTTTAGTTTCACTTGTAAATTTCACCTTTCTTTACGTTAAGGAGAAACTTCTATAGAATGTCTGATTCAGTCAGTAGTGCTGAGTTGGAACAAGTCAGAGTTACAGTAGGTACTTAGCTGAATAGGCTTGTACTGTCCTCTGAGTTAGAAAGTTACTTATCTTTCTTCAAGGCTAATACGTTAAACGATAAAACTGGCTAATTTTCATTAAATCCTGTTTTGAATATAGGGATGCATATTGAAAGCAAAATTGTTAACACTTTAAACCCATCTGTTCTGATATTTAACTTTCAACCCATCTGATCTTTGAATTTTTAGGAGTAGATAACTTGGAAGTCCATCTAGCTACTGAGTTCTGTAATGTTTATGGAACAGTTTATTTCTATGTTGCCACACAGTTGCACAAGTTGAAGCTGGCTGATTTGTTCAGCACCTGGTCTAATGGCTGAAGATGGGTGTCGTGAATCTTAGCCCAAATGTTAGCAAGGGTCATTGAGAATGCTTTAAACTAGGTAGAGAGGCAGAAGGGGGTGCAATGAGGTCTGGGATTACATACTAGAGCCAGTGAGGGAAAAGACTTGAGTGTGGTGAGACAGCAAAGGCTTGGGGTCACCGTAATGCCAGGAGATTGCGGGGAAAAACCTCCAAACTATTCTGTAGGATCTTCTGGGAAATTCTCAGAGGAGATAATGTTGTTGACCGCCTGTTCAAAACCTTCTTGTGTCCTTCTAGGAAGCAGTAGAGGAAAACTTTATGTCAGATTTCTATCAGAGGCTGGAGGGAGGACGCCCCTAGAAAGGTGGAGTGCCAGAAAGCCCAGTGGAAATGTTCTTACACTGATGCATGCAGCATGGGAAATAAGCAGGAGGTGTTGGAAACCATGATGTGCTTGGAATATTAAGATCTGGTTGCTACAGCGGAAACGTGGTGGGATGAATCTCATGACTGGTATACTGCGATTGAGGGGTACAGGCTCTCCAGAAGGAATAGGCATTGTAGGAGGGAAGGGGGACTTGCCCTCTATGTTAGGATGTGGACATATTGTGAAAAACTGTGTCTGAGTAACAGCCATGTTCAGGTTGAGAGTTTATGGATTAAAATCAGATTTCAATCCAGTAAAAGACATCTAGTGTTTGGGTTCTACTACAGGCCACCTGATCAGGGGTAGCCTGTTGAGGCCTTCTTGCTTCAGCTGTGGGAGGTGTCTCTCTTGCAAGCTTCCTCTGATGGGGGATTTCAACCACCTGGATATCTGGTGAGATGGCAGCACAACAGGTGGCAGACAATCCAGGAGATTCCTGGATCTCTTGAGGATAACTCTATGGTCCAGGTACTAGACAGACGAACTTAAGTTGAAGCCATACTCATCAGTGCAGAGGAGAGCAATAGAGAGGTTAAGATTGGAGGTATCCTCGCTTGTAGTCACCATGTTCTGGAGCAGTTTGAGTTGAAGGACTGTAGGCCTGGCAAAAAGCAGATTTAGGACCCTGAACTTCAGGAGTTCAAAATTCCAGCTGCTCAAGGAACTTCTGGATGGGATCCTGAAGGACATAGGAACAGAACAGAGCTGGCAGCTCTTTGAGGACAGCCTTCCACGAGTGAAAGAAGAATCAAGCAGAGGAGGCAGCCAGATTGCATGCCTGAGCAAGGGCCTGCAGCTTATACTGAGGGAAAAGAGAGAAATGTATAGGAAAAGGAAGCAGGGTTTTGTAGTTTTGAAGAATATAGGGATGCTGTCTGCATGTATAGGATAAGATCAGGAAAGCCAAGGCACAGATGGAGTTGAACTTGGCATGGGAAGTGAAAAATATGAGTTCTAAAGGTACATAGGCAGCAAGAGCCAGAGCAAAGTGAGAGTGTTCCCCCTCTGATAAATGAGGATAGAGAACTGGCTTCCTCAGACACGGAAAAAGCTGAGGTGCTCATGTCAAGGTTTTATGATTTTTATTATTGATATTCCACATCAGAACATCATGTAGTGCAGTAGGAGCAGCTCTATTGGATCATCAGCAGCTCCCAGTATACTTGTCTCAGAAGAGAAGAACTACGTACCCCAGAGGACTTTGTGTTGCTTTGCATTTTTCCATTTTCCTCTCAGAGGGAAAGATAAAAACTGTTTGCACGTCTCGAGACACAGGCTCTTTCCTTTTGGATTGACCCAGCAGCGGGTGCTCCCTAACCTTCAGGATTCAGCATAAGACCTCTGGTTCTCGAACACACTCTCTCACATTTTATTCAATTTATTAGCTTCAATTCCAATCATATTGTATTATTTTGCATTCCAATATCTTATTTAGTAAATTAGCTTTCCTCCTCAGAATGTTGCCACTTTTTTTTTTTTTTGTCCCATCTCCCTTTTCCCTTTTTCCCTTTTAGCTTTCCTCATTCTCCTTCCCCAAGGTCCAAGGGTTCCCCGTCCCAGTCATCACAGAACTGGGCCAAACCAGCCCATAAACTCTTGACAGTTCAGTAAGTGCTTTACTTCAGCCTTCACTGGTAGTCAGGCTCCCCATGTCTGCCAGGACCCTGAACCTCTAGTTGTGGGTGAGAGGAGTGGATTCCTTCCTACCGTAACAGAGGAACAAACCCAAGACCTCCTCATGAAACTGAGAGTATATAAATCCATGGGGTTTACTGATGTCCATCCCAGGGTTTTGAGAGAGATGGATGATGTGGTTGCCAAGCCACTCGCCATAATAATTGAAAGATCATGGCTGTTAGGTCAAATCTACAGTGACTGTAAAAAGGGAAACATTACTCCCACTTTTAAGAAAGGGGAACTAAAGACCAGTGAGCCTAACCTCTGTGCCTAGGAAGATCATGGAGCAGATGCTCCTGGTTACCATGCTAACGCACATATGAGATGAAGTGGTGATCCAAGACAGCCAGCAGGGCTTCACCAAGAGCAGATCTTTCCTGGCCAATCTGGTGGGCTTCTATGATAAACAGCATCAGTGGACAGGGGAAGGGTGACAGATGTGATCTACCTGGATTTCTGCAAAACTTTTCATATTGTTCCTCACCACATCCTTCTGTCTAAATTGGAGAAGTATGGTTTTGAAGGATGGACTATTTGGTGGATTAATAACTGTTTGGTTGGTTTCAGCCAAAGGGCTGTGATCAGTGGTTCTGTGTCAGGGTGGAGGTTGGTCACAAGAAGTGTCCCCCAAGGACTGGTTTTGGAACCACTGCTCTTCAACATCTTTATCGATGACATAGATGACGCAATCGAGTGCACCCTCAGCAAGTTTGCAGATGACCCCAAACTGAGCAGTACAGTTGATACATTGGAGAGAAGGGAAAACATCCAGAGGGACTTTGACTGGCTGGAGAAGTGGGCCCGTGTGAACTTACTGAGGTTCAACAAGGCCAAGTGCAACATGTTGTACCTGGGCCAGAGCAAACCCACGTTTTTATACAAACTGGGGGAAGAACTCCTGGATATAACCCTGCAGAGGACTTGGGGGTCCTGGTGGATGAGAAGCTGAATGTGAGTCAGCAATGTGCACTTGCAGCCCGGGGGGCCAACTATATCCTGGTCTGCATTAGAAAAGTTTGTCCAGCAGGGAGAGGGAGTTGGTTGTCCCCCTCTACTCAGCTGTTATGAGGTCCCATCAGGAGTACTGCATTCAGGGCCATGGAGTCCCAGCACATGACACAGTGCTCTTGGAGCAGGTTCAGAGGAGGGCCACCAGAATGATCAGAGGACTGGAGCACCTCTCCTCTGAGGAAAGGTTGACGGGACTGGGGATGGTTAGCTTGAATAAGAAAAGGCTCTGGGGAGACCTCACTGTGGCCTTCTAGTACTTGAATAGATCATATAAACAGGAGGGGGAATAATTGTTTACATGGGTGGGTAGTGATAGGACAAGGGGGTATGGTTTTAAACCAAGATGGGAGATTCAGGCTAGATGTTACGAGGAAGTTTTTCACTCAGTGGGTGCTGATGCACTGGAACAGATTGCCCAAAGAGGTTGTGGATTCCTCGTCCCTAGAGGAATTCAAGGCAAGTCTGGATGTGGCTCAGGGCAGCCTGGCCTAGTGGTTGGCAGCACTGCCCATGACCAGGAGTTCGAAACTAGATGATCTTTGGGGTCCTTTACAACCCAGATCATTCTGTGATTATGGTTCTATGATTATGATTGTGGTGCATAGCTATTCATACGGTCTAGGTATTTATAAAATCAATTTCCTTTTACTCATGAAAGAATAGTAAAGGAGTATTATAAAAGCAAGACTGTTCTTTGTGTAAAAGTTCTGAGATGTAACTTTTTAAGCATTCATTAAGTAATAATTTTTATGTGTATTTGTACAGAAATGTAGGAAATCATGAATATAGCAGTTTAAATCCTCCTTAATATGTTATATTTGTATAATATTACAGCAAGTAACCTACAGGAATATTTAAGAAAAAGATATTTCAAACAATTTTTCACTTTTCCAGCATATTATGATACAGTCTATAATTACATGGCCACATGCTATAGTTTTTTCTTCAGTTCCAGCAAATGTTCTGTGTTCCAGGGAAATCACTTAACATAAAGTACAAGTCTTGAAGTACTTAACCCTCTGCAAATTCATTTCCTATTTTAATTTGATTTTGCCCTGAGGCAAAATTCAAAGAAGATCTGGGTATCTTCATTACTTGAGAACCCTTTGAGGGAGTATAAGAATGTAAACTGCTATGTAGGAGGGTTTTTTTATGGTATTTAAGCTCCAGAATTGCTAAATATATTTTCTTTACAGGGAATCTACAAAGGAGAACTGTCAATTAAGGACTAATGTCAATTCAACAGTATTCTGTAGAACAGCCTTGCAAGACACATTCAGTATTCCTTTGGAGAAAGTGGACATGCCTACATTAACATTTAGTTTTGATCAGAATTATTCTTTTGAAACAGATCTACATAGTATCTACATATTTTGCTTTAGTTCATAATGATAAGTAGTGTCAGTGCTTGGAACTGATTCCTTTTTGGATTAAACTAAAATGGAGTGTATATGGAAAGGACGTTGCATACAATCGAACAACAAATGGGCACTCAATCTCTGAGCTATAATTATGGGATGGGGAGTGAGGACAAACTTGAAACAGACTCTGTAAATGTGTATTGTGTAGGACTTGGGTTCTGGCCACCAACTGTAGACTTGCAGAGCAGTTTGGCTGTGCTGCTGACTCATGGAGGTATGGCTGTAGTTTCTGCAGGTTCCCATTGAGGATATATATCTTAAAATCATAGAATTGCCAAGTTTGGAAAAGACCTTAAAAATCACCCTGTCCAACCTTCAACCTCCCAATATTTTGCACTAAACCCTGTCCTCAGAACAACATCTAAACATTTCTTGAACACCTCCAGGGTCAGTGACAGCACCTCCTCCCTGGGCAGTCTGCTCCAGTACCTGACCTCTCTCAGAGAAGTATTTCCTAACATTCAACCTGAATATGACAGTAAAGGAACAGATGATATGGAATATTACAATTACAATTTACAATGATTATAATTTTGATATGAGGAGGGAAAAAAAAATGCACATACTTTTCATGAAGGGTATTAAAGTTATTTGTGTCAGCAAAAAAGTCTTGTAATGGGATTGTTGTGCAACTTTATCAGCACTGCCTCTGTACAGATATAATCACGTTTCTGTTACCGTACAAGCCAGTATAATTTTGTTTCGTCATATCAATGATTTCTGTATCTGTTCCTATGCATGCTTTGCTTGTAACTTTTATTAAAGGATAAGTTAAAATTTTATGTGAGGAAAATGAAAATAAATTGTTGACCAAGGTGTTTTCTGTAGCTATTAAAATTAAAACTATGCTGTAAATCACTGTGTGATAAGGAAACCTATAAATTTCTATAAGTAGAAAGAAGATGTGTATGTTTTTTGCCCCCAGAGAATGACTTTTAAGAGAAAACCAAGTAATGTAAATGGCTTGATTGAAAAAAGATAAGTAAATATGAACATATCTATAGTCTTTTCCAGATTCTGGATTATGCCCCACAGGGCATGAAATACAAAAACAGGAAACAGAATAAATTCAGTTATTAGAAAGAATCAGGCTTGTATGTTGAAGAATTCATGGTGCAAACTTGGAATGTGCTCAATTCTCATGTTGCTCTTAAAGGAGACAGGCTGTTTATTTTGATCATCTGAGGAAGCAGAAGGCCTAGTGTGTAAAACATCACCAATAAATTAGAAAAATGGTGGCTGTAAACTTTAGCGAAGGACATATGTTTTCAATACAGACAACCGAAACCTTGGAATATTTGTAACAACAAATATTCATAATAGCAAATATCAAAACTGCAGAAAACAGGAGAATATAGGAGACTATGCTCAGTCACTTCACTACTTTGTTTTGTGTAAGAATAAGGTTTCCTCTGTAAGAAAGATACATATGCTTTTCACTGAGTAAAATCCTTCTGGCCCCCCATTGAATTCAATTAATGCCAACTTCAGTAGGAAATCAATTATCTTATAGAGAAATGAGATCATATAGTCTGGAAGAAAAAGAATCTACCCACTTAAAAAAATGCACAATACCACAGTGAATATTATTTTATAACACATTAAGCAAATTTTTTGACAGTCCAAAAATTTCTGTTTTCATGTTGTACATTTTTGCCTTATAGGAGACAGGTCTGATGTAAAGACTGTGGGTACTAGTTATGCAGAGTATGGCATCCACCAGATTATTGGATGAGACAACTTACCCATGCATGATGCTACAGTATTTTCTGTTTACTTCCTATCTGAAAAAATAGCCCAACTAAGACCACTGTTGTAACACAATTAATTCTTTCTTTGTGCCCACTGGCAAATTTACCATGCTGTCTAATCTCGTTGGGAGCAGAAATAAGTGCCTCAAGATTACCTCATAATTCCTGCTGGAGTGGAACATTTAAAATATTACCTGTCAATAAAGTCAACAAAGTTAATAAATCCAGACACATGAACTTCTATACGTTCATTAAGAACATATAGTGTAATTTGAGGCATATTCAGTATATGAAGCAGAAGCACCAGGGATTAAATGAGTATTTTTCTACCATTTGGGAACAGGTTGATACTACAGTAAACATGTTAACTGCAGGGGTTAGTAAATTAGTTTATTTGCTCATATATAATGTCACACAGAAGATGGGGGGAAAATACTAACAAGGAATATATACTCAATATGAAATTAAGTGAATGTATAATTACTTAAATACTGTGAAATTGTATGACAGTTTCCAGACTCATCAGAAACACTATTCACCATCGAGCAGAGGTCATCACTATTAAGCCTAAAAGGGTCCTCTGGGACATGGTTAATTTAAGAATATTTTCTGACTAGGCAAGCTCTGCTAGCCTGGTGTGTTACATTCTGCATATTCTGCATCTTATAACATTTAGCGTACCTTCTAACATTAAAAATGCTGCAATACAAGCAGTGTAAAACAAATCCCAGAACAATTCCTCATCATATTTGAAAAATCATTGCCGTAGGGTGAGACCCCAGAGACCAGAAAAAGGGAAATACTATTCCTGTTTTTAAGAAAGGGGAATTACAGGCTGGTGAGCTTCACCTCTGTGCCTGGGAATAACAGAATCACAGAATTGTAGCAGTTGGAAGGGAGCTCTGGAGATCATCTAGTCCAATCCCCCTGCCAAAGCAGCTCCCTAGACCAGGTTACACAGGTAGGTGTCCAGGTGGGTCTTAAACATTTCCAGAGAAGGAGACTCCACCACCTCTCTGGGCAGCCTGTACCAGTGCTCCCTCACCCTTACTATGAGAAAATTCCAATGCACATTTATACAGAACTTTCTATGCATCAGTTTATGGCCAATTTCCCTCATCTTATCACCACACACTGCTGAGAAGAGTCTGGCCTCCCACTCCTTAGATATTTGGAGATGTGGATCAGATACCCTCTATGTCTTCTTTTTTCAAGGCTGAACAAACCCAGGTCTCTCAGCCTTTCCTCATAAGGTAGATGTTCCACGCCCTTAATCATCTTTGTAGGCCTCCACTGGACTCTTTCCAGGGGATTCCTGCCTTTTTTTGAACTGGGGAGCTCAACTGGACACAGTACTCGAGGTGAGGCCTCATCAGGGCAGAGTAGAGTGGGAGGATCACTTCCCTCAACCTGCTGGTCACATTTTTTTTTAATGCATCCCAGGAACCCATTGGTCTTCTTTGCCACCAGGGCACACTGCTGGCTTATGGCCAGTCTGTCATCCACCAGGACACCCAGGTCCCTCCCCTCCAGCAGGTCATACCCCAACAAGATCATGAAGCAGATGCTCCTGGTTACTATGCTAACACACATACGAGATGAAGAGGTGGTACGAGATAGCCAGCATGGCTTCATCAAGGGCAAATCTTTCCTAACCAATCTGGTGGCCTTCTATGATAGAGTGACAGCATCAGTGGACAGGGGAAGGGTGACGGATATCATCTACCTGGACTTCTGCAAAACCATTGATATGGTCCCTCACCACATCCTTCTCTCTAAATTGGAGAGGTATCCTTTTACGCATGAAAGAATAGCAAAGGAGTATTATAAAAGCAAGACTGTTCTTTGTGTAAAAGTTCTGAGATGTAACTTATTAAGAATTCATTAAGTAATAATTTTTGTGTGTATTTGTACAGAAATGTAGGAAATCATGAATATAGCAGTTTAAATCTTCCTTAGTATGTTATAGTTGTGTAAATTAAGATTACAAGTAAAATACCGGAACATTTAAGAAAAAAACTATTTTAAATGATATTTTAAATAAATTTTCAACCCAGATCATCCTATGATTCTATGATTCTATGATTTTTCAATTGTATAAATAGCAACAACTTGAATCAGGGCAATGTTTCTTGTGTGTTATCTGAATGACAAGGTCAGTCCTTGTTAACAATGAAGTATCTCTCACTTGTAGAATGAAAAGAATTATGAATTTTCATTTAGATTTTACTGGAGCCATTTGCTTCCAGTTTCAGAAGCATTTCCTCACTAAAAAAGTACTGCATAGCGATGAAGATGACGTTGATTTTTTTTTTTTTTTAACTCTTTGGATTTCAATGATGTTTTTAAAGAACTGAAAGAATTATGTTGTTATCTTTGGCAGATGAGTTTCTTGACTTTGGACTGAATCTGAGGCCCTGTGCTCAAAGTTCAAAGATTATAGGTTGTCAGTGGTTTATGGACTGGTTTGGCCCGGTTCCATGACGATTGGTGTGGGAGATCCACAGACCCACACCCCAGAAAGGGAGAAGTGGGAACGATAAAAGGGAAAAGGGAGATGGACCTAGAAACTAAGCAGCGGCAATGATCTGAGGAGGAAAGCTGATTTACTAAATGAGATATCAGAAAGCAAAATAACACAGTATAATACAATATAATTGGAATGAAAGCTAATAAATCAAATAAAACGAGCAACAGAGAGTGTCCAGTAAACCGAAGGCCTTACGCTAACGCTGAAGGTTGACAGCAGCGAGCACCCACTGCTGAGTTGATTCCAAAGGAAAGAGAGCATCTCGTGACATGCAAACAGGTTTTACCTTTTCCTCAGAGCGGAAATACATAAAAATGCAAAGCAATGCAAAGCCCTCTGGGGATTGTAATTCTTCTTCTCTTCTGAGACAGGTTTACCCGTAACTATCGATGATCAACGGAGCTGAAGCATTAACTCTTTAACTCCCACTTCACTACATGATGTTATGATGTGGAATATCAGTACCAAAAATCATAAAACCATGACATAGATGAATTCATAATGCTTCCAGATTAAATCAACAAAATAAGTTGATGATGAAATTCTCATGAAGTGTTTATTTTTTAGTGTTTTTATAATACACAATAAACATTAATTTATTATGCAGAATTCAAGAAAAGTCTAGAGGAAGTGGCATAGAAGATAAGGGAATTATTAAATCAGTTTTACTGTGTTTTCAGGACTTAAAATATTTTACAGTTATGTAGGCTGCTCTGAAAGTAGTTCCTTCTATTTATTTTCATGAAAGCTACAAGAGACAGAAAGAGCACAGTACTATTGGTATAAAAATTCTCAACTACAGAACACTCTTTTTCAGTACATTCTCTATAATCAGCTGCGCATTTTCACCCACAATGAACAAGAACCTCCTTGTTGTGTCCATACAAATCTGAGCCATTTTTTCACATTTGATGATGTTGATGTTGCTAGGAAAACTGTTGCTCATGTAGTTCATCAGCCAGATAGTAGGCAGAGATGTCAAATCAAGACTATATGATGGGTGTGGTTGGACAGTCCAGCCAAGATCATTGGTGTGCTCCATGTGTGGGGTCTGGTGTTCTTGTGTTGCAAGAGAAATATTGTTTCTCCTCTGTCCTGACTCTAGAATTCTGGGCCTTCTGCTTAGTCAGCATCACAATACAGTGGGTAGTGAGGATGATTTCTCCAGTTAAAAAAAATCACTTCTTTTCTTTCCCAAAAGTGACCGCACATAACTTCACCTGCTGAGGGCTGTATCTTGAGATTTGTTCCAGGAAATTAACATATTATCACTCCATGGACTGTCTTTTTGACTATGGCTCATTCTGTTGACGATATGTCTCATCATTGATAATGATGGGGAAAAAGAAATTGCCTCCTTCAGCCTTGTTATTCATTCAGTAGGTCCTGACAAATCTGCACGCAGTGTTCTTTCTGTTCCTGTGTGAGCATCCATGGAGGAAAAAATTCTCAATACTCCTTCTTTGCCACCATTGTTTACACTGCACTGAAGCCAATATTCTGCTTCATACATGGCTTGCTGACCATAATCCACCAATTGTCACAGATGAGATTGATCAAAGTTCATTTCATTTTGTGTTGTTCCAGCTATGTAAGACCAACCAGAACACGCCTTAACCTTCACATCATTGTGGTCACTGCTGAAATGCAGTGCTACCACCTCACAGTACTGACATCCACTATTTGGTCTCCATAAACATTTAGCAAGCATTGAGGAGTATCAGTGGGTCAAATTTTTCTGCATGGAGGAATTCAGTGATACACCTTTGCTACATATACACTTCATGAAGGATCCTGTTTTGTCAGATTGCCCCTCTACTGTCATCTGTTTTATAACAACAAAATGTAACAGAGTATTTGTGGGAAGGTTCTATCTTTATTTTGATCATTTTCGTAAGTTCAACATCTACCTATGATGTCATGAGCCATCATAAAAAATGGGAAGCATTACTTTTGTAGCAGATCTTGTACAACAGATAGTTTAAAAGTGTTATCAACTGATAAACTCCAAAAAACATTCAGCAGTAAAGCAGGGCACATGGCCAAATCCCAGGGCTGTTTGTGCACAGAGTATCATAATAGTAACGCAGTGCCTTTTGTTTACCTGGCTAGCAAATAAGAGATCTGTTTTTCTGCATAACACCAGGTGATTAGCCATTAATTTTAATGAACTGTTGATAGGAACTCACAGCAGTCTGTGGGACAGCTGATGTACTCTTCATATTTCTCCATCTGTTGCAGGCTGTTAGACACTGGTACTGAATGTATGGTGGGAGCTCCTCTTATTATCTCTCTTGTAGCATGTTGACCTTTCAGGCTCTTGGCAAAGTGACTGCAATGTCAGTTTTAATGGGTGATGTGAAGGAGTTATTTATCTCTCCGTACTGACCCACAATGCCACAAATAAGGAAAATGTGAATTTATTTCACATAAAAGGGAGGAGAAGAGGGGTTTAGGTAGTCAGTAAATCTTACTTCCCTTTAGATGCTGTGCACTCTGCATTTGTGCATAGATGGATTTTCCCATGGCATGCTGTGCAGTGCAAATGCTATCCTATGGGGACAAACTCTCCATTTCTGTCATTTGAGCCATTATGTAATCTTGCAGAAAACAACTATTTTAAAAGGATGTTCTCATTAGAACTTTTGGTATGCTTTCAGATAAAAACAAGATTACACAGCTGTTACAGAATGCTGTCTGAGCCAGGGGATCTGTACCTCATAACACAAACCTGAAAGCCATGTTGCATGGGCAACACAGCACCTGGTCAGGCTAGATGATATGTGGATCTCTGACTCCAAAATGTACAACACTGTCCTGTTCAGGATCCACATAGGAGGTATTCAACAGTGAAAGAGCGCTGAATGCAGAGAGTGTAAGATCTGCTTTCATTGTTAAAACAGCAGCTACAAATTGTGACTTATTTATTTTTGGTATTCATTTTTGCTTTATTACACTGTGTTTTTATTTTTTTCTGGAAAACTAAACAAAGGCATTTAAAAAATTTCAGAATTTATCCTATTTCTCATGTGCAAAACAAACAAATAAACAATCAAAGTCATCAACAACTGATGAAGATTATCTTGATAAAATTTAATCTGTTTTCCAGTGATATAGCCAAGAGAAGAACTGTGCTATAGCTGTCAAGTTATATGCATTTTCTGCATCTTTACAAACGCAATTTCAGAACATTTTTAATGGCTATGCATATCTTAGTTCATTTATCTATTTATAGAAGAAAAAACATTTTTTTCTGGATTCTATTCAGATCTGTTGGAGGGTGTCCTCTTTTACAAAATCAATTGGCAAAGATCCTGTATCAAATGAGTGTTCCTACTTCTGAAGTAATTTCATTTTGAGACTGTACAAATATATATATATATGTGCACACACTTCAGAAACGTTTTGACTTAATGAAGAGCTTAATAAAAATCAGCATTCACAGCTCACACGTAGTCAGATAATTTAGTTAATGCAGAAGCTGAGCTCTTATGTATTATGCAAAAGATTAGTTTTAACATTTGCATAATGAGCTACAAATGACCTACTGTTTCAAGCAATAGAGGCTCAGTTAAAAGTTAGTTGAAAGCTGAAGTGATATAAAAAAAAATACCCCTAGCTTGTCATGATTCGCTCATTGTCAAAATTCAAGACTTCATACAGCACTAAGAGCTGAAAGGCACTGAAGGTGAGTTAAAGCAAAAACGGTGCAACAAGAATCACATAGAGAGCAGAGAATGATCAGTGTGATTGAGGTACAAGGATCCTCGAATTTCCAGCATCATATCCAAAATTCCATTCAACTGAAAAAGAAAATTTTTGTTTCCTTACAAAATATTAGTCCATTCCAGAAACTTCAGATCTGAGGTGTGAGACTATGTAAATACAGAACTAACTATTCTGTGTGTTACACCTCAGATCAGTGAAATTTCTGAGACGAAGAGAAACAGACTTCCTTCCCTGCAAGTGTGGAAATAATTATGTGGTACCTTCACTATGTAACAAATAGCAAATATCAGAATTTCCATCATGAATTTGATCACACATGAAGGTGGCACAAGGGAGTGGACTGGAAACCTGTGGTCTCCAGTCTCTCCTTGGTTTGATTCATTACATGGTAAGAGAACTTACTGTTTCCTCAGGTTTCATGTAAGAATAATCCTAATGAAAAGAGTCTTACAAAATTTTGGTTTACTGTGACATACAGCTTATGAGAACTACAGGTTCATGGTACAAGGACCACAAGTCAGCATTACTCATTATTTTCTAGCTGGCTGCTGTTAAACTATACTAAAGGAACTTCTGTATCCATTCAGAACTGAGAGCCAAGTAATCTCTTTAATTAGTGACGTTAAAATGCATTCTTATCGTTCTCTCAAGTAAATGTTTAAATGTGCATGTTACAATTAGAAACTACAGAAAAATAGAGGCATATGAACAAGTGAAGTAAAATAAATGTATACTACGACTGATTGTATAAGGGTCTTCTTTCTACCAAAAGTTGGAAGAAACATTTTGCACACTATGTTGGACATATATATTTAAATCTTTATTCATGTAATGTACTTGTTAATCTCCTTTTGAGAGAGATACTTAATAAATCTAAACAGAAATCAGTTGATGTACGGAATATTACTTTTATATACTTTTTTTTTCCTTGTTCTCTTGTGCAAGAATTGAAGCTGTAGAAGCTGAAATATAGCTTTGCCAAATCTTGTAACTTGTTATTGTGGGGCTTGCAGTGCCTCATGGTTCACGTGAAGCCCTGGGCCCCATCGTTGCGTGAAAATATTAACAAATAAAACTATTAGACTATCTGTTTAGAAAAGAGAAGCTTGAAAACATGAGTACATTTGAAGGACTGAAATAAACATCAAGTGTTTTTGGGTCCAGGATCAGTGAGGATAAACCTGTTAGTGAGCACACAACATAAACAGATGCCCTCAGGTGACCCTGATGCAATGGTTTCTGCCACGTAGAACGTGAGATCCTGTCCTCTACCCTCACAGGCACTCACACCTTGCCATGCACCTCCTGTCCCAATTCAACTCTCTTCTAAAAGCATCCTACTGTTTTTGTACTACGTCCTAGATATAATGAATGTTTTAATCTACCCCAGTGCAGTATATACACCCCATCAAGTACCAGTAGTTCTCATTTTGAATTCTGTTCTTCTGATTCCCTACATAGCATGACTCAAATATTTGGCTTCTGAATGAAAATCTTTGTTGCTGAGTAACAAACTGAAGAGTGATAATATCTTTAAAAAAAAACCAAAAAACATAGATATATGCAAGGACAAATTAAACATGATCATCTATGAGGGTTTTTCTGAAAGTAATGTCTCCCATTTTATTATCCTTGTCCATGATGTCCCAGGTGGATGTTGGTGGTATGGCAGTAGGGGTTGAACTTTCCCACCAATATTTCATTACATTTTCTTGCCATGTGAGAGATGGCGGCAGAGGGGCAGTCTGACAAAATGGCATCTTACATGGAGGTATTTATGAAAGAAAAGTGTGTAACTGAATTCATTCATGTATAAAAACTATCACCACTGACATTCATCAGCTTTTGTAGGACATTTATGGAGAACACTGAGGTCAAGGTGGAGTGTTTCAACAGTAGCAACAGTAACAGTGGGTCACCTCTGCTGGCAGAAATTTTGACAAACATAGCATGTAGGCTCTTGTTCAATTCTGGTGGAAATACATAGCTAATTATGTTTACTATGTTGAAAAATAGCATTTTATAGTTGATAGTTCTGTTTTTTCATATTGTGCTGCCCATTGTATCTGTTGGATATACATCATACATAGAAGGCATTATTTTTGGAGCAATTATGCATTTTTCATCTCTCACCTGTCTGTGTGTAGTCCCAACATCTCAATTAGGAGGAAGATCATCTCCTTCAATGTTATTCAGTTAAAAGCTCTTTTGGGATAATGAAGCAAGAAATAGATGATATTCAATTAAGAGCACCTTGTGTGTGTATTTGTGTGCACAGGTACAAAAGCAAACAAGACAACTAATTATGGTATGTTTCAGTGACGTGGTAGAAGTCAGAAGCACCATGGGTTGAAGTCATTTTTATCAATCAAATGAAGTTTAATTTCTTCACTAGAAAGCAGCGTTTGCGGTTCTATTTATGACAGCCATGTTCTGTCTTAATTAGTAATATTTCTACTTCACCTATAATAGCTAAAAGATTCTCTTGGGATCCATTCTTGTATACAATTTTGTTTAATCTTATTATTAATGATAATATTTCTTTCGTTGCCTGGATTATCATCTGTGTATAATTGATTCTATTATTTAAACAAATAATTATTAAACATTACAATTCCATTTACTGCATGACAATAACAAATCATAGTTATGGCTTATTCAAAGTAAATTCATTAAAAAACACTAATAAAATAAATTGCAATATGTTTGGTTGGAAACAAGAGCTGGTTATAATAGAAGCTCTTTATCACGGTCTATGAAAGTGCATTACTTACTGGAATAAAGTTACCACTCTCAAATATCCTAGTGCTTGTTAGCAAGGAAAGAGTAGTTCCAGTGTGGTTGCTAGGAGACATTATTTCTCATTTTTGACGATCATGATTTTCTTTAATTGCTGCTTCTACTGTGGGTTTTTTTTTTTTTTTTTTTTTGTTACTCAAGCTACTTCTACATATATGTAGAGAGAGAGCTACGAAAGCATGCTTTGGATTCTAACTTTTTTATGTGATATTTTTTAAAGAGATTTTAGTGATGATGGCATTCTCGCAGGAGATTGGTGCTATAGGATTTGGTGTTGTAGATAAACATTTTTGAAATGCTAAGGAAGCATGAATGTAAGTTATGGTAACAGGCCAAGGATAGCAAATCTAGTATGTTTTTTTCATAAACTGCACGAAAAAAGTTGTAGTAATTCATTGATATCATAATCTTTAAGTAGCACCAGATATATTTTTTCAGATATTAATTCTGTATTCTGATAAAAAGAAGATTTAGCCATTTGAAAAGGGGCTTTGATACTGAAGCTCTTGCTATTCTTATTAGTTTAAGCCCCATAAAAGTGTCTTTATTTTACTATAACCATTAATCAAAGTCTATAGAATGCATAGCTACTTCTAGAAGACCACTCTGGCAGCAACTTCCAAGTTCTTCGATTGCTGGAGCAAGCAGTCATCTTTTTATTTCCCTAAGGAATTCAACTTCGTCAGACACATGTAGGACATAAGCTTTGCAACAATTCACATGACAAAAACAGTTTACATAGCAATTGAAAGTGTAAATTTTCAGTATAAGTATGAATTCTTTGGGCAGATTCCAGTAGTAGATCAAGTGGGAAAGCAGGTTGAACAATTTTGTTTAGACTACAGGCTCTTTGAGACCAGGAGTTACACAGCTGTAAAGAACCCTGGAAAAAATGAAGTTAAAGCCTGCCTGATGCTACAGACCACAACTGCTATATACATTGTCCTTGTGTTGTAAGCAGAGCGCATACTATAAGAGAGTATATTACACTGAAAACAGAAATTAGATTTCTTTATAAATGTGTATGTACACAACTGTTATTTTCACTTGAAAACTGAGGATGGCAAAGATAAGTCAGTTCTAAGTCCTCTAAAGACTGAGATTAGTTGATGAAAAGTTTGATATTGAACCCTTTCATGTTATTTTCTTGCACTGAGTTTTTTTTCAAATTTAACTGAATTATACAAAAATCTGGTTCTTTTCATTCTCTTAAAGAGCCAACACTTGAAACAGCTGTGAGGTGACAAATATTGTAAAAAAGGGCAGTCAATCCCTTAATATTATTCAGAAATATAGTTAAGATTTGCAATACACTACAACAAAGATTTCCTCTGGATGTTTCCATGAACACTAAATATGTGCAGATGTTGATACAATCTATTTTCCTAATGAGTATTTTGCTTTTGTGTGTCATACTCTTTTTTATTTATTTTTTTTACCTTGTATTAAATTCCTATTGATTGACTTGCAGTTTAGGTACTGTGACTAATTATTGGTTTCTACTTTCTAACTTGATTACTTAATTAACAGCTTCCAGAGTTACTATTTGAGAGAATGATGACAGTTTTGTAAGTGCAATACATCTACTGCTGTTTGTAAGTACTGCAGGAAAAGACAGAATGTCAGTCAAGCTCCCCGTGAAACATTTTAGGAGGCTGTGGGTAACATCATAAAAACCCATAGCTGGGAAGCACAGAAATTAGACTTAATCCAGCAGTAGAGGTAACACTTTAATGGGTTCAGAGATTTTTTATATGATTTGAATAAGTTTGTTATGTGTTTAAAGGGAGTATCTCCAATGGAATAACCGAGACAAGCTCTCAAATCAGAACCTCACAAGCAATCAGATCAATTCTCTATGCACTATACGACTTGGCATCCTACAGGAACCAAGGTATAAAGTCAGTAGTCTGTTATCTGGATTGAATTACTGGATTGATTGTGGCTGTCTACTCTTTGGGGACTTTAGTCCTCCAAGAAGAAAAATTTTATACATAAAATCTAATCACAAAGGAACAATGAGAAAGGATTGTCTGTGTACAGAAAACAGATTAAGCTGAGGTTCATGACTTTGTGACAGCTTTTCCAATATATTTTACTTAAAAAGAAAATGCCAGATATTTAGTGCTTTGGAAAACCATGTAAAGCCTGTGCTGCATGATGAAAGGCAAGAGTGACAGAAAAGATGGATTCAAATTTCTTTAAATTTTCACTCTTATTGTAAAATTCCTGGCATTATATCATCCTCATAAACTTTGCTGGAGTCTTGCACCAGGATATTCTCTCAGGGGAGATGTTTGTCACTATGATGTGTGTGGACTGCCTTCCCTCCAGGGATTCTACCATACAGGGCAATGTGCTAAAGAAACCACTTTCCAATCTGAACAAAAAGGAAGAAAGTCTTGAGATGGCCTCAATAAAATTCAATAGCACAGATAATCTTAACCTAGGCAGTATATTTCACTTTGTCAAATAAATGAACACAGAAAATGTGCTACATCCATCCCATCAGAATGATTATGAAATGAGATATAAGAGACTGGCATAAAGAAGAGAAGTCAGCATGTTTTTTCAAGCTGTGCTATGTGTAATGTGGAAGCCAGTATCTATAACAAGACCTGATATATGCAACATATTGTCTCTGTGTGTCCATTTGCTTGTTCACCACATGTGATAATTATAGGTGGATGAATGGTTGTATTTGTCAATGCAAGTAACGTGGTAATTGTAACTACATTTTGCTTCTGTGAGATCAGTATTGATCTCACTGTCAATTTACTTCAGAAGTCATCTCATTAAAATAAGTTATCATTTTAGTATAACACAGAGGAAAAGGACTTTATGATCATAGCATTGCAGAATGGTTAAAGCTGGAAGGGACCTCAAGGACAATCAAGTTCCAACCTCCCTGTCACAGACAGGGCAGCCAACTGCTAGACCAAGTACAGATGCAGTTCGGGATGCAGTACTCCAGATGGGCCCTCACAAGGGCAGATTAGAGGACGATCACCTCCCTCTTCCTGCTGGTCACTACTCTTCTGATGAAATTCAGGATACCACTGGCTATTCAAACTGTAAGTGACTGCTGTTGGCTCATGTTAAACTTTTCATCTACTGAACCCTCTAAGTCAACCTCAGTAGTGCTATTCTCAAGGAGAATAAAACTGTCCCAGTTTGCATGCATATCTGAGATTACCTTGATCCAAGTACAAAGTCTTGCACTTGGCTTTGTTGAATCTCACTAGGTTCACAAGGGCTCACCTTCTGAGATAATCAAGGTTGCTCTGGACAGTATCTCTACCAAATCCACTGCTCAGCTTGATGTCATCAGCAAACATGCTGAGAGTGCACTCAATACCATCATCTATGTCACTGACAAAGATGCTAAAGAGTACTTGACCCAAGACGGACCCCTGGGGAAAACCACTCATCATCATTTCCATCTGGGCATAAGTTCACTGACCAAATCCCTCTGGCTGTGTCCTTCCAAACAATTCCTTATCCACTGAATAGCCCATCCTTCAAATCCATATCTCTCCAATTTAGACCACATCAAAGACCTTGTAGAAGTTCAGGCAGATGACATCCGTTGCCTTCTCTTTGTCTACTGATGACATCACTCCATTACGATCCAGGCAGAATTTACTAGTAATGGTCATAGGCTTACTTAAAGGCCTAGGAAGGGACAATGAGTACGATACTCCATGACATTAATCATGATGAGATTAGAGGTTCAGTACCATGCAAAGCTGAGGAGTTGTGCAGGTAATTCTGAATTTCTCAAGAGGCAGAGAAACAATTAGGGGGAATGTTATATTAGATAGAAGATGTGCGAGTGACAATTCATTTGCTCATGAGAAAATGGACAAGGAGACTCAAAGTAGGCACTCTGAAACAAATAAAATAGTTTTTAATGTCTAGACCCTCATGTACTTATGATGCTGTACCTGACAGTATCTGTCAGGAGCAGTTTAAAGTTCTGCTCTTCTCTGTATGCATCCAGTCCTACAATTTCATGACTTTTTTGCTAGAAACTGTGTCTGAGCTCTCTCATCCTACTGTGGTGGTGGGAAATGCCATTGTGAAAATGCCCTTCTGCTACAAGATAGTTAATCCCCCAGCAGCCTCATTAAGACGAAAGATCTCAGACATCCTTAAAACAAAAAGAACAACCAACAACAACAACAACAACAACAACAACAACAACAAAAAACTACCAAAAACCCCCTACAAAGAACAACCAAAAAACTGTTAGGATCTAAGTTGGGGTGTGGTCCTTGGCACAGGTTATAGTAGTTTCAAAATCCCAGAATATTTACATGCATTTTGTTCTGTGTATACTTAGAACACATGACATTTTGTGTTCAGAGAATGAGATACTGCAAAAAATTAGATAATGTTCTGCTATGTACATTTGTACCTCTGTGTACTGAGTGTGAAGTAGATTTGTCATGATACCAGCCCAGGCTGGTAATGTTTATTCCTACATTATAATAATATAGATATCTATGAAAAGTGAAAGGCAAAACAGTCACCAATTCTTGTAATGTAAGTGTTTCATGCTATTATTAGGTTATAGTGCCAAAAGTGAGAAGCTTGACTTTTGTTTAGAAAAACATGTAAAGCTTATTATAATATGAAAAATCTTGAAAACAGATGCTAGAAATAAACATTAAGTTTGTATTCAGATCTCTTTCAAACTGCATACAATGTACCATCACCTTATTGTATGATTAATTTAGGATTTGCTCAAAGGATAAAATACTTCCTTGGATTTATTTTTTATGGTAGATATTTGCAATGCATAAAATCTGAGCTAATCATCAAATTACTTTCCTAGTGCTTCCTTTTACACATTCTGTTTTTGTTTCTCTGTTTCTACCACCTTTTCTTATCTAGCATAGTTCCCTATCTAGCAACTCAGTGAGTTGCTGTTGTTTTTTTTTTTTTGTTTTGTTTTTTTTTGAGATCACTCAGTTGAGCTCAAGTCTTGAAAATCCTTCTGCATATGTTTGAAGTTCAAGCATATGGATGGCAAGTTTGCAGATAATACTTGGTATACGTGAAGATTACTCGAGATCTATTCTACCTACCAGTTATGCAGTATAACATTTTATGGAGAAAGTCTTATACGTGTATCTGACATAAATTAGTCATTCAAACTATGGATGTTTAGATCTCTCAGTCACCCAAATTCAAAATTTGAGAGTCGGAAGTTGTAACCTATGGTATATACACTGCACAGTCCTTTATGCTTCCACAGTTTCTTCATTCAT
Source organism: Oreortyx pictus (assembly GCA_036925125.1). Taxonomy (NCBI): domain Eukaryota; kingdom Metazoa; phylum Chordata; class Aves; order Galliformes; family Odontophoridae; genus Oreortyx; species Oreortyx pictus. Next base: position 59,191,214 of record JAUPFR010000004.1, on the reverse strand, counting down.
ATACATCTTTTTTGAGTAGTGCTTACGTTTTGGACTTCAGTTTTTTTTAATGTGGCTGTAACTTTTCATTTCCTCCACATGGCTCTCCAAGGAAATATAGCTGATCTGTTCCTTTTTACAATGTTATCTACTTTATATTCACTTCAGCTTCCTGCTTTCTTCCTTCACACTGATAAATTATTAATTTCAGAATGAATTTCTCAGAAGTTTCTTGATCAATTACTTCTGTTTTAAGAAAGTCCTTAAAAAGATAATTGGTGCAGGTATTACTGTTTTCAATTTACAGAGTAAGTTACTGTCTAACTACAATGACATTCACTTTACTGATAACAGTGAGTTAAATTCAGAATTCAGAACAAAGAGTACACAAGATTTTCATTTTAGAGAAAAAAAATAGTGTACCACACCATAGCTTGTCAATAGAGATTGCAAAGTTTTAATACCCAAGGCTTTTACCCTTAGTGAATAAATGCCTCAGGGTATTAGGTCAAGGAGAAACACCTCCTTCAGCTGGCAATATTCAGGTAATTAATCTTCTCTTTTAATTTAATTTCACCATCCACTTCCTCCCCTCTCCCTTCCATCCCACCTCTTTCCCTTTTCCCTCAGTCTGCTTTGAGAAAGCAGATGTCTCAGCTGACAGCAAAGCTTAATGTAAGTGTAATATTACAGGAATCAAAGGTCCATTAAGCCATGATATGAATTGGTAATTTATTACTGAATAACAGTCTTTCTTGAAATTTCCTTTAGTTCAGGTAGATCACTATGAATTAACTAGGCAAGAGGGCAGTAGGTTCTCTCATTAAAATTACAGTTTCTGACAGCAGATAGGAAACTGTTTAAAAAAGGAATATGCAGCTGTACAGATGTGATCACAACTATCCACAGGCAGATAAGATTGGCTGGGCCAGCTACAGATTTCCAGTAGCTCTTCCTGAGTCACTGTGGCACACAAAGACCAATACATCTAGTGCTGGGTGCCTACAGGTCAATTTCATCTAAATAGATCTCCAAATGTCATGTGAGAATTAACTGAGCTACTTGTAAGTCTGGGGCTAGCTGAACATCTCAGCTGAAGTGATACTGAACTTCAGGGAAGTTCATCTCCTGACTGTAGCTTTGAGGTTTTGGCATTTCTCCTCTTGCCATCTTATAAGCCTGTGAAGTAACAGCTTTGACAGACTTCAACTTGATCAGATTTCCCAGCTCCGTTTCTTGAATGACATCTTTTGCAGAGCCAAATGTATTTTCCATAAAGGAAAGGAAATTCCATGCAAATCTGCTTCTGCCTCAGTAATGACATCTCAGTTTAACTTTGTATTCATTTAGTACACACACATGCAGAAACAGGAAAGAAAGAGAGAAAGAGAGAGAGAAAGAGAGAGAGAAAGAAAGGAAGGAGGGAAGGAAGGAGGGAAGGAGGGAAGGAGGGAAGGAGGGAAAGAGGGAAGGAGGGAAGGAGGGAAGGAGGGAAGGAGGGAAAGAGGGAAGGAGGGAAGGAAGGAGGGAAGGAAGGAGGGAAGGAAGGAGGGAAGGAAGGAGGGAAGGAAGGAGGGAAGGAAGGAGGGAAGGAAGGAGGGAAGGAAGGAAGGAAGGAAGGAAGGAAGGAAGGAAGGAAGGAAGGAAGGAAGGAAGGAAGGAAGGAAGGAAGGAAGGAAGGAAGGAAGGAAGGAAGGAAGGAAGGAAGGAAGGAAGGAAGGAAGGAAGGAAGGAAGGAAGGAAGGAAGGAAGGAAGGAAGGAAGGAAGGAAGGAAGGAAGGAAGGAAGGAAGGAAGGAAGGAAGGAAGGAAGGAAGGAAGGAAGGAAGGAAGGAAGGAAGGAAGGAAGGAAGGAAGGAAGGAAGGAAGGAAGGAAGGAAGGAAGGAAGGAAGGAAGGAAGGAAGGAAGGAAGGAAGGAAGGAAGGAAGGAAGGAAGGAAGGAAGGAAGGAAGGAAGGAAGGAAGGAAGGAAGGAAGGAAGGAAGGAAGGAAGGAAGGAAGGAAGGAAGGAAGGAAGGAAGGAAGGAAGGAAGGAAGGAAGGAAGGAAGGAAGGAAGGAAGGAAGGAAGGAAGGAAGGAAGGAAGGAAGGAAGGAAGGAAGGAAGGAAGGAAGGAAGGAAGGAAGGAAGGAAGGAAGGAAGGAAGGAAGGAAGGAAGGAAGGAAGGAAGGAAGGAAGGAAGGAAGGAAGGAAGGAAGGAAGGAAGGAAGGAAGGAAGGAAGGAAGGAAGGAAGGAAGGAAGGAAGGAAGGAAGGAAGGAAGGAAGGAAGGAAGGAAGGAAGGAAGGAAGGAAGGAAGGAAGGAAGGAAGGAAGGAAGGAAGGAAGGAAGGAAGGAAGGAAGGAAGGAAGGGGAGGGAGGGGAGGGAGGAAGGAAGGAAGGAAGGAAGGGGAGGGAGGGGAGGGAGGGAGGGGAGGGAGGGAGGGGAGGGAGGAAGGAAATTTATTGAAATATTTCTTCTGTATTTTGAGTATTTCTTGAAGAAACATTTACAAAGTAAACTCTTGACACTGACCCAAAATTCATTTATGTCAAAGCTTCCATTGTCTTCACTGAGCATTACACCTGGCCTTTAAAACCTAGTTTTGGCTTTTAATGTCCTTCCTTTTCTTTCATTAATTTGCATGAAAGTGGAATACACATATCTAAAGATGCTATACTAACCAGAGTCTTATGACTCATTATCTTATTTCAGGACAATTCTAAAGTTCAAATCAATTGATGAGGCAATGCTCTTTTTCAAACATATTGTATTAACAACTTCAACCATTGCTATGAAGTATATATGGTTTGTATGCCGCTCATTGTGCCTGTGTTATTCCTAGATTTTAATTATTATCATTTGCAAATTATTCTTCTTTTTCCCTCTTCATTTACTTAAATAAATAAATAAAAATTACATCAAGTTTTTCATTCTATTAATCATAAATATGCTTCGTATTGCCTTGTTAAATATGTATTACCATTAAAGAAAATAAAGGGAAACACTGGCACAATATCTCAACGTTTGTTCTACACATAAATTCCCTTTTAGGACTACAAATTACCAAAGGTGAATGTAATCATCTATGGAAGGGCTGAAGATGTTTCCTCTCTCTCATCTTCTGTCTCCTTGGGTTCATACAATGGTGTGATGCTACAGAGCTCTGAAACAACTACACTGGTTTTAAGAGAGTCATTTACCTACTTTTTAGAAGGCTAGCGTACAATTCCTAGAGACAATTCCTTGATCAGGTAATAAGAATAAAATGAATTCTATTTGAGTATTTGTAATCAAATTATTTTTTATTCTAACTGACTCTGAGGTCCTTTTTTTTTTATTTAGGTGCGCATTTAACTCTGGAGTTTCTTCTCTCTTACAATTTCCCCACCTATTGTTATGTGAGAGAAATGCAAGACCAAGCTATCAAAGACGAGAACCCTATTTCAATGACCATCCCAGTATTGAGAGATTCATTCCTCTGCAGCACTGGTGGAACCAAGCCAGATAATTTTAAATCTTTTTTATGTCCCCTGTTACTGTAGACATTGTTGCTCCTAGATTATTATATAACCAAACCCAAGAGATCTATTAAAAGCAGAATTTATGCTTTCTAAAAAATTCTGTGTCTGTGTGTACTAAACTCAACAAAACTTCCAAAAAAAATAAAGACAAACACACACAAAAAAAGGAACACAGTAGTTGGAATTAAAAAATACATTGAAGAAATATTGAGGGCTTTTTTTTTTTTTCTATTTTTTAAATATGCACTTGCAAATGGGTGAGTCCTTTGCTGTTTACCTCAGATACATTTTCCCTTACTTCCAAAGAGCGAGGTTTGATTAAGTATCATTGTATTAAAAGTCCTCCATCATGTTACTTTGATCCATTTCCTGTGCTGATAAACAAAGATATATTTTGCACAAGCATAATGGAGTCTTCAGTTTGGAAGCCTGTTCTGTTTTATTGCTGGCTCTCTGAAAATGAGTTCATCTAATTCACTGTTTATATATTTAATTCATACACATTAAAATAATATTATTCCAAAAAGCACAGACTGAGAAAGCTGGTGCTGTTCAGGCTCGAGAAGAGAAGGCTCCTAGAAGACCTGATACTGGCCTTTCTGTGTCCAGAGGGAGCCACAGGGAAGAAAGAGGCATTTTATCAGGGTTTGTTGCGACAGGACAAGAGGAAATGTTTTCAAACTAAAAGGAGACATTTACACAGGATATAAGGAAACAGTTTTTAATAATAATGGTAGTGAAGCACTGGAACAGACTGCCCAGAGAGGTGGTGGATTCCTTGTCCTTGGAGACATTCAAGGTCAGGCTGGACAGCCCTCTCACAGCAACCTGATTAATTTGTCTTGCTCCCCTTTATGTCTCTTGCTACATTTAATTGTCTGGGTTTTAGTGTTCCTAACCTGATCCATTCTTCTGTAGTCCTCCCAGGTAACCTGTTCTTGCTTCCTCTCTCTATTGTCCAGGAGCTCCTTACTGAACTACGAAGTTGTGTAGAGATGCATCACATGACTTGAAAATGATGCATCCAAGAAAAAATTAAGAATTTCATACAGTGTCATTGTCACACTCCAATATAAAGGAGAGAGATGTGGTTCTTTGATTATGTGTATACCTGGTGTGAGATTAAGACACAACGGGTCAAATGTTAGCCCAACCAGTTTATTACAAGTACTAGTTGCTTAGGGATATGGGGAAGGGAAGATGAGTGATAGGAAAGAGATAAAAAGAAAGGAGTCTTGGTAGAAAGCAACAGAGATAAAATAACCACCGTGGATCCAGTAAGGTTTGTAGTAGGCCTGTTGATCTCAGGAACTCGTCTGGTCACCTCGGGGAATGGGAGAAAGATGGGAAGTTTCTCAGGGGTTTTTTCAAAGATTTTTCCCCTCATGGAATTCTCCGTCAAAGATTTTGTTTCTTTCAGAGTTCTTCTCCAAAATCCTTGGTTCAGTGAAGGCCTTTCATACCCCATTTCTCAGATTTTTTTTTTTCTCTCTGTGTGACATGTCTAGTCCAACAGATAAGCCAGCAGGGGATGGTGCCTTCCTTGCCATGCAGAAGCATTATCATCTTTTGTGGTGGTCAGCTTCTCCAAACCAAACCCTGAACAGGGTTGTCCCTGCTCCTGCTTATCTTCACAACAATAAGCAGAGGCACTGTGGCATGGTGGCACCTACCTAGATAACCTGCAGTTCTCAATTAGAGTCTTTATCACCAGAAAGGCCTCATGAAGCAAGCTTTGAGACAAAAAAAAAAAAAAAGAACAGTTTTTGTCTTTCACAGTCATAAGATGCATGAATAAGTCATTGTAAAATTGAAAAATTTAAGTGATCTATTTTCTTGCCTCATTTCAGAAATGCTTGATAGCATTATTTTTATAAGAGGTCACTAGATCAAAATATGATCTAAGACTTTCATTTTGTATTATTTTCCCCTCTTTTATCATTTAAGCCTTCTTGGAAAATTAAGATACATTCTATAAATCAAAAAGGAGTCAGAGCATATTACCAGCAATGAACTTATTTCCATAACTACTAACTCTTCATATTGACTGATGAGAATAGATGAGGTCACATGCCAATAGCCAATGGAGTATTACAGTAACAGCTCTTCTTTTGCCTAACTTGAACTAATTTTCTTGTGCTCTGCGTACTGAAAAGTATTTCAACACCAAGAGAAATGCATTCAGAAAATATATAGTTTTCATTAGAACTAAAATAAGTGCACTTGAGAACATGTTAAGCCCTGTAATATTTTTTAATAATTTCATGACTTAAGAGTAGTTTATGAACATGAAAATACTGTTGTTAATAACTTTTAAACATTTATTTTAAAGAAATTAAGTGGAGTTTAAATGTGTTACATCCTTGAAGAGTCATTTGCAGTATGGAAAACTTGGGGAAATCCTTGAAGTATTTTCCCATATTTATCAACAATGCCTGGAACACATTTCATTACTGCCAGCTGATGTTTCTGAAGCAGAAAAAGCTATGAAGTGTCAGCTATTTCTGCTCTTCAGTGTTCAGAAATTTCAGTTTGCTTCTATTGACATTCATCACTATAATAACATAAGATAAATGGTATTTAATGCATCTTTGCAGAGAACGCATAATCCTGGACACATGTGTCCAAAGGTGTAACAAGTTAAACATCAGTTCAATTAGCTTGTTAACAGACATCCCTGTGACATTTGTTTCCAGTGCTAAGCTCTTCAGATGTTTGGCGTAGAAATGGAACACAGTTTTATTTGTGGTAAACTCAAATTGTTTCCAGAGGGCCATATCTTTCCTGTTATATTTCTCATACAAATGGTCTAATTAAAATTTCTTTTAAAATAATCTTCTCATTTGTTTTGTTTTTTGTTTCTTTGGTTTTGTTTGCTTTGGTTTGGTTTTTTTCCGGCATGCAAGTATCATGCAAATGCTTTCCGTGCAAGAATTCACGTCTTCTTTCTAGCATTTCTTTTTTTCCTGTGGAAAAAAAATGGAATAGATACAACATTAATGAGGTGAAATGTGACTCAACCAAGAGTAAAAAGCACCAGATCTTCTCACATCAGTATACTTGCATGCTTCCTTTTAGGCTCCTTTCACTGATGGCTTCTTAATGCTGTGTCACCTGAATGTAGGTTCTGCTCCACTAACCAACAGTCACAGTTTAAATTCTTCATTTTGACCATTATTGTCTAAATTACATTGATATCTACTTTCTTTTTTGATGTCTATGATACATAACTTTTCTCCTTGAACAAAATGTTCAGAGCAGGTATTCAAAGTATTTACCCTGCTTGGATTTTCACAGTATTTTACCTTGATTTCTCTTTTGTTTTTCCCTAGATCATCCAACAAGAAAATAAAATTTTGAGGATAAAGTAAAAATAAAATAAATTAAAAAATCTATGTAGTTTAATGTATTTCTTCGAGTCAGATGTTTAAAAATTCCATTTTTGAATCCATTTTGTTGCTATAAACCACACACATGCACACAAACATATCTATTGCAATTTTAAAAATAAGCATAATTTAAAAGTTTTAATATTTCAATTACTAAAATCATCTAATTTCTAGCCTAATAAGTTTATTCTTAAATAAAGAAGACCCCTAGTACATTTTCTAGCTGTGCTGAGATCCTTTAGGACCTCATACTGTTTGAAATGAAATGTGGAAAACCTTTTGTGGCAACACAAGAATGTGGATAAGAAACCAGAATCTTACATTCTCCAGCTGAAATATAAGGCAGGATTTTTGGCTCCAACTCGGAAACTGAAGAATAACCTTATCCTTATTCAAGTGAGAAAGTAGTAAAAAGAGTACAAGAATTGCAAGATCCAGTGGATCAGAATAAACATATTAACTGTATGTAGAAAAGAGATGGGTAAAGGAGAGAACAACGGTATCTTATCCTGAAACATATACCAACATCTTAAAAACATGTTATACCATCATGTGAGCAGTGTGAGACATGATGACTGTTGAACAAATACACATTTTATTTTCCTCATTTTTTAGAAAGATACAAATCAATTTAAAATCAAATATTATTAAAAAAAAAATGCCCCCAAATAAAGAAGTGACTGTTACTATGGTTATGTTATGGTTATGTTATGAAGATGAGATGCAACAAACTGTGATGCTAATGCTTTTTTTCTAACATAAATTTAAATAGATACTGTATGTTACTGGCTTAACTCTAACCTAAATAACTGTGTTAAGATAAATAATTCTTGGGTTTCTAAGGTAGTGTACATGACTAAGAAGTATCTATTTATAATTCATTAACAATCATTCAATCACCACTGCCATGTCAGAACTAGTGTAGCACTCCTTTTGGTAAGATTTTGTCAGTGAATGAAAAATTATTAAAAAAAGAAGTTGCTATAATGCCTTTGTTTTTTCTTAAGAAGTACTGACAAAAGGAAAAGACATTTCTTGGGGGTTTTCTGTTTGTTCATTTGATTGTTTGTTTTTCCACTGCAACTTCAGAAAATTCCTAACAAACAGGAGACAGTGATTACATTATTATGAATTGTTTGACCTTATTTAACGCCAGCACATGGTGAGAGTACATCTCAGTCTCCTGCTTTTCCTCACCTTATGTTTGTTTTTTTTGTCTGTTTATCCTTCCTTCATTTCCAGTTGCTGTACTCTTATGCAGGCATAAATCTTGCATGACTGTCACACATTCACCAAGGTATCAGCCCGTTAAATCTTCTCATGTCATTAATATAATCTAAGCACTTTTTATTCTACTTCTTCAGAGTTTCTTTTTTTTTTTTCTTTTTTTTTTCTTTTTTTTCACTTGCTTGCTGTGTTATCATGGAAAGGTGATAAAGGCTGCATTTTTGCTTTCCTTACAAGGTCACTACAGGTTGATTTTCCAAAGAAAGCGAGCAATTTTTCTTTTTATCTTGGACAATATGTGCAACAGCATACAAAACAAAACCACACCCCAGCAGAGTGAACTATGGTGTACAAATTAAAAAGTGTGCACAGGAAATGTCCATCACTAGGCCTGAATCATTCTTGGCCCTGAAACTACTAAAAGTAGCTACACTTTTTATGTTAGTAGACTACTGACTACAGTTTAACTGCCTTTGAGAGCAGGTATGGTCAACTTCCATTCCACACCTCCTTTTCTGCATTTGAACAATACTATCACATTCCTATTTCAGTTTTATCTTCTCATAAATATGCAATCAAAGTTCTCTTAATCTTTCCCCAGAGGTCATGTTTTCAAAAGATCTGGTTATTTTCACAGGTTCTCCTTTGGACTTTTCAGAATTGTTTTACAAGTTTCCTTCATTCTCTGTTTATTCAGAGAGTACTCCTACTTCTCACTCCTAAGTTCTCCTTACTTAGTGGTATTACTCTTTATTCATTTTATGAGGAACATCCCCATTTAGAATACTGCATTAAGCTCTGGAATCTCCAGCACGAGAAGGATACAGATCCATTGGTGTGGGTCCAGAAAAGGGCCATGAAAATTGTCAGAGAGCACTTCTCCAATTAAGACTAGCTGAAATAGTGTTGTTCAGCATGGAAAGAAGAAGATTCTGGGAAGGCTTTGTAGCAGCCTTGCATATCGCATTTAAAGGGGTCCCACAGGAAAGAACAGGAAGGACTCTCTATCAGAGAGTATAGCAATAGGACAAGGAATAATAACTTGAGACTAAAAGAGGGTAGATTTAACTTTGACTGTTCAAAAAATTCTTTCCTTCGAGACTGGTGAAGCACTAAAATAGGCTGCCCAAAGAAATTGAGGATGGCCTAGAAATATTCAAGCCTAGGCAAACTGATCTGGTGTGTGATAACCCTATTCACTTCATAGAGGTTATAACTAAATGATCATAAAGGTCTCTTAAAAGTCAAAGCATTGTATGGTTCTGTGATCACTTTGATTTTGAATTTGTCACTTGGGAATACTTGCTCATACAAACTTGCTTAGTATTTGGTAAATAATAAACCCAAACAGTGATCTAAATAAATAAAAATATTGATACTGCAGGATCAGAATGCAACCATTCCTTCCTTACGCAAATTTAAATTAACTACCGGCAAATGCTTTCTGAAACACACCTAATTTTTTTCACATCTGTGTTGAGTAATTTTGTCTTTACATTTTTGATAGTTTGCTTAAGTGATGAAGTGTCAAAGAATCACAAAATCACAGAATCACAGTATTGTAGGCATTGCAATGATCCTTGGGGGATTGACAATTTCAGCTCCCCTGACAAAGCAGGTTCTCTACAGTATGTTGCACAGGAAACCATCTAGGGGGGTCTTGAACATTTGTAGAGAAGAAAACTACACAGCCTTTCTGGTCACCTGATCCAGGGCTCTGTCATCCTTACAGTAAATCAGTTTTTCCTCGTGTTTGTTCAGAACTTCCTGTGTTGCTGTTTTTGCCCATTCCCCTTGTCCTGTCACTGCAAACCATTGAAAAGAGCTGGCCCCATCCACTTTATTCCCACACTCTGGATATTTATAAACAGGTTTTTTTTTTTTTTTTTTTGAGAGAGAGAGAGAGAGAGAGAGAAAGAGAACATTTTCTGAATATTTAGGCAGAATATTTGGAAGTTTCAACATTTTTCAGAACTGATGCTACATGACTGTACTAAAATATTCTATAACATATAACTCCTTTTCATTTTAAAGGTGCTTTTTCTAGACATTTGCCTCTTCCAGCTTACAGGTGCTTTTTTTGTTGTCTAAGACATCTTGAAGATCCCAGATGATACTTCTTCCCTGAGAATCTAGGAGGAATTCATAACTACATGGTTAGAAGACCTCAAGTTTTCTGCAGAGGTCCATATTTTCCCAAAGCAAGCACTTGCATCCTTGATGCACAAACCAACACTTTCCAAATCTTTCCTTCAAATCACATAACTCTTCTTAACATAATGCTTCTTAGGTGAGTTAAAAGTACTTTTAAATCAGTAAAAATATCCTGATTGGTTCCTATACTTCTTCTTTTATCACAACTACAAATCTGAAACAATGCAATAGTAAATTAGTTCACAGAAATCTTATGCTTTCTATGATGTTGCTATGAATAACATTCCTCTTACTTTAAGGGATTTAGACAAGACTCATTTCTGTAGTAAGTGAATGTCATGCAAAGATATTTATGAACTGAATCCACCCTCCACTCATGAAGCATCTTCACAAAGTCAAGGAAACTACGCTATCTTGGTGAACCATCTGTGCAGACCCACTGTAGGATGAATCTGTCCTTGCCTGGTCCTTTGATCGTTGCTGGAAAAATTAATGAAAATAACATCTAAGCCTCTGACTTCTTCACCCTTGCTCTGAGACTCATTATTGCTTGTAACCTGTTTAGAGGCATTCTCAGCAGTACTGCTAGTATTCAAGCTCTTCGCCATTTCATTTTCACTTAGTAGCATGTACCATTTTGGAGGCCCTTTTTAAGAATTTGTCATTTTTTTCTTTTGTGCAAATATCAGTCCTTGGGCAGAAAATTTTTGGTGTGCAAACATTTCTGTTAGGCATTCTTTTTCAGTATGAGCAAGTTCATGCTTTTTTGGTGCAAGAGTCCTTCATTAGAGAGCTATCACTATCACTTTCATAGCACACCAGAGCTGTTAATCTTGTAGCAAGTAGGACAGGTATATACTGGGAAGATTTTTTCTTATCCGAGAGCCTTGAAAAAAGATGGAAAACTTGATAAACCCTTGATTTACTACTTTAGAAATGAGCACAAATACTGATCTCAAAACAGACGTGTCATAAGGTGTCAGGAATCCTTCTGTATTTACCTTTAGAAACTTTTCCTTAGTTTCCTTAGTTACTTAGTCACTTCCATATTTATTTCCTGCTTATTCTTAAAACATAAAATAAAATAAAATAAAATAAAATAAAATAAAATAAAATAAAATAAAATAAATGGCAATCGCAGTATACTGTAAATCCTGTTTTTATAATCCAAATTTGGATTTTCTTTTTTGGTTGCTGATAATCCAAAGTTAGCTGTAGGTTTCAGAAAAAAAAAATATGCAGCCATCTGTAAGTGTCTTTATGTTGCAGGACATCTGTTGCTGTTTGTTTTACTATTTTAGCTAATAATTTTTACCATTTTTTACTCTGGTTTTATGTTTCCCACATTGGAGTTTGTGTGAATTTTTCTGAAACTGAGAGTAGAGATGGAATACTTAAATTACGTAATTGTTAGCATTGAATTCATCCAAAAAGATACCTGGACCAAGAGGAAAACTTTTTATTTTAAACTCCAGTTACTTTCTCAATATTTTTAAAAGATTATATTTCAGAATGCCTATATTTCTGCTTTAGAAATACTACAGAATTTTTTGGGTTTCTTTTTGTTTGTTTGTTTGTTTGTTTGTTTAGAGTTAGTACACTTTTTTATTTTAAGATAGCTTAGAATGTTGAAAAAATTGGATAATTTAGATGTGAGTTTGACTTTTCATCCCTTTTTAATAAAGTTTTAAGTTGCAGACAAATAATGATAAGAAGTATGCAGAGGTCCAAGTTATCATCTTTGGAATCTATCATGTTTAGATGTTAAAGTAACTGAACTAGAGGCTTTTATTTTAAAAAAGATATCCTTCAGAATAAGCTTTTTGCAATTAAAAATCTTAAGTATGTTTGTGTGTTCTTTTATCTTTTTTTTTTTCAATTTTATATGTGCCACTCCACTTTTATATCAACAGACTTAAATAACAAAGGGGCGTGTGACAGAATTTTCTTTGTAATGTTTTTCCAGTTGCTCTTGCTTTGCTTGGCTTTGTTAATATTAAGCCCTTTTGCAATCTCAGATCTTTCCTGCTGTCATCGGAAGAATGTCCAGTTGCAAACACATCCTATTCTGCATCCATCTGCTTGTCAGACAAAAGCTTGGTAATCAGTGTTTTGTCCCTTCTTTCCCTGTTTTATTTTTTCTTTTCCTTTCCTCAGCTATATATATGGTTTCTGTTTTCACGCACTTGCAGGAGCTGGCTCATTGCTGATTAACCCCATCTTTCATGTTTCCAAATGCACAGGCGGAGAGCAAGAGCCAAGACAATGGGCTATTTTGAGCTTCCTTTAAAATTTATTATTCAGGTCTTGAAACTCCTTTCACTAAGTACTTCCTGAAAATACATTTCCCTACACTGCTAAACATATCTCTATACTAAGAATATCTTCAGTTTTATTATTATCACATAGTTTATTTATGCCTTGTAAAAGATGTAACCAGTATTATTAATTATTAATTAATTATTATTAATTCACACACATATACAGGTGCTTTGCAAAGAGGTGAATTCTATTTACTGAAGGAAAAAAGAACACTAACTACAGAAGGATCTCTCTCTCCTTTTTGTATTTTTTTCCTGATAATTATATTCAGATTACACTTTTTAAAAACTATTTTTGGAGTTTTCTATTGCTTTTTCTCTTTGCATGCAATCTCCTTTTCTTAAACAAGATTTCTGAGCAAGATTTCCCTGCACACCACCTTGCTGTACATGTTTCAGACTGTTTTAAATGCAGCTTAAGTTTGCAAACATGCTGTTCAGTTCCCTTCAGAAGAGTTTGGAAAGAGGATATCAGTAGATATGTAGGAAGTAAAGCAGCATGAAGAAATGAAGACATAGTTTAGAGTGTTACCAAGATCTAGAACAACATTTTGTATTGCAAGAAAAATAATTCAGCAGGCTTTGATATTCAACATATAAAATTAACATTACAAACCTTTTTCTTATAATTGGAATAATTATTTCTGTTACTCTCTGTCTTGACAGAACCATTCAACTTGAAAGAAAAAAATTAGACAAATTTATCCCATGAGTCTCTAAATAAGATCTTGAGAATGTAAAACTTGGCTCAAAGAATTGGAAATTAGGCATTTAAAAAAGAGTCCAGTCAATCCTGTTGCAAAATCACTCTGTTGCAAAGCCTATTTGTCTTCAAATTAAAATGTTATGCAAGTTATGCCAGTAGAAAATAGAGAAAGTGTGAGGATTAATTATTACTTATCCAAAAAGTGTTTTTTTTTTTGTTTTTTTTTTTTCCTCCAAGTCTATTCTTCTGAGCAACACAGACAAATGCTGTCTAGTCTCATGCCGGATATGGAGTTCACGTGCTTGACTGAAATGCTCCATGATATGCTATGGGAACGTGAAGTGCACATACACAGATGTGGAAGGAAGAGTCTTTTCTAATTAAACACAGACGGGAGAAAAAAAGGGTTGCTTATTTACTGAGGCTGCAAATGTAGCCTCAGAAAGGGTCAGGCAGGAATGGGAAGTAGATATTTGGAGTCATATTTGGTCTATTTCAGATGTTTTCATGAGAGTGAAGTAAAACTGGCAACCTGGAGAATCTTTTCTGAAATGAGCTCAGTTTAATATCATTGGTCAAGTATTTAAAAACAACTTATCTGGAGCTTGTGCGTCTACATGTATTCCACAAATACAATGCAATGTTTGCTAGTTTGGCACTGCATGTTTTATTCCACATGTGTTGCTGCATATCTTAGTAATGAAAAGACATGGAAAGACTTTTCTCTGACCATCTGTGTAAAGGCTGACCTCAGAAGCAGAATTTCTGAGCCCCAGGCATAAGGATACCCCGGGAGCAGGTGGTGTGGGTTCATCCCTATGGGGCCATGAAGGGAAGAGGCAGTGAGTCCACAGGGGACTGAACATTATGTGGTGTCTCTGGAAAGCATGTCTTTGTGTTAATAAACACCCTGGACAAGCTATTGCTTTAAGGATACGGTTTAGCTCTTAATCACTGTGTATTACAAGCCCAAATGGGATCATTTCCAGAGCCATACACTAACTACTTTTTAGAAGGGCCAATAAAGCTTCCTTCTGCAACCAGGCTTTTATTGTATGGTATCATTACATAAACAAGGCTTGGAAGATTGTTTCCAGTTACAGGCATGTAGCAGAAGGCTTAATTTGAGAGGCCCATTAGGGTGTGATTTTAGGTTTTTCTTTCTTTCCAGTTTTTTTTCCTGTCTAGATTTTAGCAGACTAAATACTGAAGATAATTTGTGGACTACAGTATTTCAGTCAGAAATATTCAATGCAATAAATTATTTCCCTTTTCTCTCACCTCAATTTAGAAAACTGGAGAAATTTTATTTTTCCTTTCCTTTCTTTTCTCTCTCTCTTTTTATTTTAATTCTTGGCAGCCTGTACCAGCATCAGCATCCCATATGTTAGAGGCATCTCAGGGTTTATTAGTCAGCCTAGGTCGATTGAGATTTGCTGTATTTGCTTTCATAAAAGCTGTGTATATTATATATTTCTTGAACTGGAAATCACACAATGCTCCTTATTTGCCTTCAATCACTAGCAGATGCAGAACGGTCAGACCATTTCCCTTTAAATTGACCTAAGGGATTAAAGGAATTCAAAGGAATTTCCAACTAACTAGTGCCTCTGCTTTCCCTGACTTTACTTCTTGAACCTTCAGGGTCAAAGTCTTTGGTAACTTAATCTGTCTCCCCCTCTCCCCCCCTCCCTGATTTGTTCACTTCCTTCCTTTTGTTTGCCTCCGGAGAAGTAACCGAGTAGCCAGGCTCAACTCCTGCGTTTGCTGGCTTCCAAGTTCTTAAATCAAACATTTGTGTAAACCCAGCAGGAGATGGGTGAATTAATCTAAAATTCTTCATTGTGGCAAAATTAAATCCTTAATCCACTGGTATCAATAGGTGTAAAACTGTACCACAGGTAAATGTGGAAAGCAAACATGTTAGTAGTAGCTTAGATTTGCCACGCAAGGATCCAAGCTTCCACTGAATACCTAAATACATCAAAGAAGACTATGGAAAAGTCTGAAAACTGCTCTCAGTACAGGATACAGAGACTGAGAACAAACAGAGTTTTCTCACTGTTCATGTAAACTGTCCTAAAAAGAATAGCTGGCTGCAGAAGAAGCAAAATGCAGCAGGGGAGGAGAGCAAAGCGGGGCCACAATCTGCTTCCAATCAGAAAAAGCTAATGGCACTTCTGCAACTTTTGTTATTTTTTGTTTCAGAATCCTGTCAAGAGCCTTTGTGCGGATTGTCTCAACTACCAGGGGATAGGAGCTTACTTAGCTGGTGTCTGTTTCAAAAGTGGTTGATGCTTTTATAAAATATCTCTACCTCTTTTGTTCTCTGCCTTGACTTTGGTGTTCCTAGTTTTGACATCTGCTCCTCACCCAATCACGTATTTTGACAACGTACTTGTAGGGCATGAAAGGGGCTTTCTTTCAAAGGCTTTCTGTCATTTATTTGATGATTGCCACTTTCTTTGTAATTCAGCTTCCGTTAAAAAAATCAAATCAAATCAAAACCAAAACCTTTCTAATCAGTATGGAGACTAAAATCTTTAGACAAACTTCCTCAGACATTTTCTTTGAGTTTTCTTACATGAAGAGTACAGAATATAAAAGAAAGAGGCATTTAAAGCACTTACAATGCATCAATGGTATCTGATAGTTAAAGTTGTTAAGTGACTGCAGTAAAATTTTCAAAGCATTAACTAGATCTTTCTGAAGAAGGAAGTTCTATTTTACTAGTGTGGTGTGAGACACTTGTAAGAATTGTCCTCCAGATTGCTAAACTCTGTCATATTCTGTTGTTTTATATTATCCAACAGATGGTGGTACTTTCTTCCAAGCCTTCTAGGAGAGTGGACTTAGATTTCAGAGTAGGAATGTTTATTCTGATATTCAATCAACTTTCAATTTGTCTTTCTTCCATCTTCTGAATCATAATTATACCTTCTTTGCCCAAGACCTCCATGCAACTGCATCCTACCAGCCACTTTGTACTCACCTGCGGATCCAAGCTTGCTTCCTTCTGTGGATGAAGAGGAAGGAAGACTCAGAGAAATCATTCCTTGACCTAGGCGATTCTGATGTCTTCCTCCTATTTCCTACAGTTAATAATAGCAGCCATTATTTGAGATTTAGCTGATCATCATGTACTTTTGAGTCCATGGAAATAGTGTAATTGACTTCCATTGGAGAGAGCTAAGAACTTGTGCTGTGCAAGCTTGTATTTTATGGAATTTTGCAACTTCTCTGAACTTTCTCTGATATTCATGCAGCTGACTGTTTTATCTGAATTGCCATACCGATCATATACAGAAGACTGTCAACTCTTGCCTACAAGATATTATGGCTTTTTCATAGAATTTCTAAATGAGTATCAGCTACCTTCACCTCCACTGTTCTATTTTCAGTTTTCTTTTTGTCTTATTGAACTCCTTTACCTTCCCTGTTTTGCAAGGGCCTCCCTCCTGCTGAATATCTCTTTCAATTTCTTTTTTCTCAGACAATTAACTCAATATTTTTTTTCTCATTGAATCATGTTTTGTTACTTCTTGACTTTATTTCTAGAATTCTGACCCCTCTAGGACACTACATTTTATGATTAAACAAATCTGTTCATGGGCTTTGTGAAAGATGAAATCGTGCACTTGTAGGTTTATTTTTATTCAGTCACAGTGAAAACTGCACTTTGAGGGAAGGTTCAGTTGCATTTAACTACTTATCCAGGTTTTATTAAAATAAACAGTTTAGGAGTCGAGATCTTCCAGATGGGATCACACTTTAAATTGTACTTCAAAAATATGTATTGACTTGTGGATTTTCTATGTATAATTCCTGTATTTAATGAAGCTTAGTTACCTTCACCCTAGATTAATTGTTCATTTATGTGGGTACAGGTATTCCAGAACACATCGTGCATCATGAATTTGGACAGATTGTATGTTGTGACTGAGGGGTGTTTACCTTTCCCCTGGTACCTCATGTGAGAGACCAATAAAAATGTTCTGTACCTCATCCTCTGCCATAGTCAAGATGACTCCAGCATTTTCTGGAACTCTGCCTTATTTTACAAGTATTATTTTTTTTTCCCACTGCACTGCCTATGGAAACTCCAGCTAAAAGCCAATTAGAATTTATGCATCATTGTTGATGGTTGAGGGAGAACTGGATTTCTACTGTGAAAATCCTTTTTTCAGATAAAATTCTCAACATATTTAGCAGTATTTCAAGATTTTTTTTTTCTGTTTTGCTAAAGACTACAAACCTTCCAGTTAAAAGATTAGATAGTTTTTTTTATAGAAAATTTACAGGAGAAGAAAATATTTTGCCATATAAGTGGAAGGGTTGCATTGAGCCAGGTTTCCACCTGCTGTATCAGTGTAATGCTAAATGAATTCTACTGATCCTAGTGGAGTGATGCGAGATTTTTTTCTGGATTCACACTGGTCTACTGATATCAGAGTCTAACACTATTCAGTACTTTAGGGAAAGTACTGAAGTTATTTGAAGGATTTCTGCAACATACAGGGAATGCGTGAGGGTGTAATTTTTGCTTTACAAAGTATTAGAGAAGGCAGCAGGGAAAAATGTCTTTGACTTTAGGCAAAATACCTTTCTTATTTTCTTTTTCTTTCTTTCTCTCTTTCTTTCTTTCTTTCTTTCTTTCTTTCTTTCTTTCTTTCTTTCTTTCTTTCTTTCTTTCTTTCTTTCTTTCTTTCTTTCTTTCTTTCTTTCTTTCTCTTTCTCTCTTTCTCTTTCTCTTTTTCTTTTTTTTTCAACTATGGTGATGGCAAAGTTTAAAATAAGCATACTGCACAGCAATGGAAGAAATAAAACTCACAACTGCATTACATCAAAAACTAGAGCTCAAGCAAGCTAAAATCAAAGTCCGTGTCAAGTACATCAAGATCACCATCAGGCTTTATCTGTCTTCTCAAAGAGGTTTTTCTTGATAAAGGGGAAAAAGGCAGGAGGGAGCAAGGTTTTACACTCATAACTCATGTTCCATATCACAGAACAGCTGCTCCAGGCTTTGTCTCATCCTTTAAACCTATTCTTTAGTGAGGAATGAAAGAAACAAGTTATACATCCACCAGAGAAGGTTCATGGTGTATGTGTAGGCAATCTCACCATGCTGACAGCTTGTTGTACTGCCATTTAAACATAACCATGACCACCTACAGAAATAGGAACAAGGCTATGTGTTGTGTGCATCTTTTCTTACCCACTACACACTCATACTCATTACAGTTTGTTCTTTAAACACTGGCTAGACAGCTGGCAGGGCCTCAGAGGGGTGCTGAGTAAGGGAGCATGTAAATTACTGTTGTATTTTACAGCCAAGATAAACTCAAACTTCAGGACTATAGTCTGAACCGACACAGATGCAGAAAGGAACCTAGCAGGCCTCTGAAAGGCAAAGGGGAAAGAAAGCACATTTTAACGAAACCATCAATCATGGTAGGGTAGAGAGAAGCAAGTACACACAAATTATATTTCTTCTGTACTGCTGAATAGTAAAGCAAGGTTAATAGCTCTGTATGTACAAGCATAAATCTGTAATTTTAAATTAGTATTTTTTTAAGTTGCTTTAGGCTTACTTGTACTGGCTTCACTGTGGATTGTCAAAGATAGCAATAGATTTGTGGTGATAATTTTCATATTATATGCTTTCCAATGTGAGGCTTAGTACACTTATCATTTCAAGAGGGTCAGGGCTAGAATAAAGCTCCCATGTGAGCGCTGAACAGGCTGCTTTTCTTGGAACTGTCTGTGCTCACTCTTTGATTCTCACAGCATCAGTTATAGCCTACTGTTTGAAACAATGACTTCAAGATACACTGGAATCCTAGAGTTACCAGTGTTAAAGCATTATTTCAGGTTCATATTCATTTCTGATTGACTTTGCACAGAAAAGAACAAGTTATTATTTCCTTCTATGAATGGCTTAGTTAAATGCAGCACGCGGCGTTGGGTATGCCATACTGCAGAACATAGGATTTTTATAAACACAAGCATGTCTGTAATATCAGGTATCAAATATTCAGATACTTCTCTGTAGACAGTCCAGACTGCTATTGTGCATTACTATGAGTATTCCCTGAAAGTATGTCATGGTTTTATGATTTTTGTTATTGATATTCTATATCATAACGTCATGTGAGACACTGGGAGTTAAAGAGTTAATGCTCCAGTTCTGTGGACTGGCGAATTTCTGGGTACCTGGTTCTCAGAAGAGAAGAACTTCATACCCCAGAGGACTTTGTGTTTCCGTTTTCCACTTAGGGAAAGATAAAACTGCACACAAGTCCCAAGACTTCCTCCTCTGTCTGATCATCTCAGCCATAGAGGTTCCATAGCCATCTTGCCTTTTGCTTTAGAGTAAGTCCTTCAGTTTTTGGACACTCTTTCATTTTATTTGATTTATTCACTTCAGTTCCAATCATATTGTATTATAGTGTTTTATTTTGCATTCCAATATCTTATTTAGTAAATCAGTTTTCCTCCTCAGATTGTTGCCACTGATTTGTTTTTAGGACCATCCCCCTACCCTCATTCTTTTCCCCCTTCCCCTTTCCCAGGGCATGGGTTCATAGGTCCCCCACTCCATTAGTCACGGGACCAGGCCAAACCAGCCCACAAATCATTGACAGAGTACCGTATAGTTTGTGCAGAACAGAGAAATTGAAAATATGTCAATCCTGACACATTCTCTCAAGAACAAGTGTCCAAAGACTGCAGATATGCACTGGATTTGATTTCAAAATCTATGGACTGAAGCACAGTGTATGGTGCATATTACTGATCTGCTGCATGGAAATGTAGTGTGCAAAGTTTTGTCTTTCAGCCAGAAAGTCTGGAACCTCTAGGAGAGCACAGTCTAAATTGAGAATCAAAATGTCTCCCTAATGCAACTGTAAATTGAAAAGAGGCTCTTGCGCTGTGCTGGCAATGATACTGATGGAAGATGACTTTGAAATCCTGAAGAGGTTCTTGGATCAATTTTGTGACATTTCTTAGGTGAGAAAAGTGTTAAAGCCATAGATGTATTTGATGTGATTTGTGGAGCTCTGTGAGTGAGAAAGGGAGCTCACAAGAAATGAAATTGTTTACTGTATATTAGCAGTAAGACAGTGTTGGTTAAAAATTAATCACAGTGAGTACATAAAATATCGTTACTAAGAAAAGTGAGACAAAGTTTTCTACTAAAAATGTTAGAACAAAAATCTCTGGCTCTTAAGATAAACTGTTGTTTTCATGAAAACAAGAAAAATGTTGTTTTCATTAAGAAAGGTTCTTCTTTTAGAGTCCAAACCATGTTGCCATTGACAAACACCCTATTCCATATTTCAAACAGAAACAAAGTTTAATAAAACTCTTCTTATTTCAGTTAAAGGTGTTGAACTGTACTATACCATTAGTTATGTAGTTGTATGTAAAATATCTACAGGGAGGTAGTACCAGGAGAAAGGTGAAACATAAGGGATGCATCTGGATAGATGCTAAAGCAAGTAGCACATCACAGGTTGTTTTCCACTTTCCCAGTCTTGTGGGCCGCCAAGTTGCAAGGTAACATGAGACTGACTGACAAGGTAATTCCAGAAGTGATGGCAGCACCAAGCTGAGCTAGAAAGAAGATATCAAGATATCAAGAGTGCCACTGACAACTTTTGTTTCTAAATCTGGCCGATCTACCTTCCCTTAAACTCTTCCACTTGAGGCAGCACCAGAGAAGAGTGTGGAGAACTATGGAAAGAGTGGTTTTGCTTTGAAAAAGTCCCGGTTTTTTGAGTTTGCTTTTCCTCTTGATATTTCCTTTGCATTAAATCCTATCATATTTCTGCCCTGTGCCTAAAAGAAGTTGTTCAATTTTCAAAACCAAAGGTGTATTTAAATTGGTTATTTAGGTAAGGTTTGTTTGATTTCAGAGTTGACATCTTGAATTACAGAGAGATGTGCTGCTTCTCTCCTCTTCAGATGATTGCAACAAGAGTCTTTCTTAAGCCAGGAATTAATACACAGTGGTTTAGGTTATGCTTTATGTGTTCAGATCCTAGCTTCACTTTGTGATACTGAACAATATTGAAATAGAATGGCACACAAAGAAAATGTGATTCTTTTCAAACAGTAGCATATCAAAATATGACTTGGAGTTTGCTTCATGAAGAGCCCTGGATCCTGCCTGCTCTGTGTGCTCTTGCCACCAGCTTTGTCAGCACTGGACAAGCAGCCCCGACCCCTGTCAACGGTTTACCGGGCTGGATCGGCCCGGTTCCATGACGATTGGTGTGGGGGACCCACAGACCCACACCCCAGGAAAGGGGAAGGGGGAAAAGGGAAAAGGAAAAAAGGGAGATGGGCCTAGAAACAAAACAGCGGCAACGATCTGAGGAGGAAAGCTAATTTACTAAATAAGATATCAGAAAGCAAAATAACACAATATAATACAATATAATTGGAATTGAAGCTAATAAATCAAATAAAATGAGCAAGAGAGAGTGTCCGATAAACCGAAGGCCTTACGCTAACGCTGAAGGCGATACGGCAGCGAGCACCCACTGCTGAGTCGATCCCGAAGGAAAGAGAGTGTCCCGTGACCGCAGAGGGTTTTTATCTTTTCCCTCTGAGCGGAAAATACGTAAAAATGCAAAGCATCGCCAAGTCTTCTGGGGAATGTAGTTCTTCTCTTCTGAGACAGGTATACTCGGAAATATCAATGATCTATGGAGTTGGAGTATTAACTCTTTAACTCTTAATGCACTACATGTTGTTATGATGTGGAATACCAATACCAAAAATCATAAAACCATGACAACACCTCACAGGCAAAAGGCTGTGTCCCTGCTCTGGGGTGTCCAGTATGTTCTAAGCACCAAACCTCTGCAAGGATAAAAAGAGATAAAAATCAAAACTGTGCCTTTTTGTGTTATATGGCTAGAAGGAGAAAATCTGTATTTTGTGAAGAATCTGAACATTCCCTTATTAATGGATATATAAGATTACTGAGAGTAGTCCCATATTTTCTGTAAACAACAGATTAAATTTGAGTGCAGATTATTAGGCATGTTAATAATCATTACACATGTAAGAAGAGTGTTTCTTCTCTATCAATCTCCCTCTGAAACCAACAGAGTCCCTCTACGATGTCCTAAACCTGACACTGACACATAGCATTGCCAGTTTGTTACCGGACATAAAAGCTATCTAAATACTGTAATCTGTTCACAGTCCATGATAGTGCACCACACGTATATCCTTTCTGCTGTCTGTCATGAATTATGATGCCTGACAAATGATTGCAGAGGGGCAGATAGGGATTCACATTTTTTCTAAACGTAAATATAATACGTTGTTCAACTTCTATAGCTGCAAGCTTTTTATTCCAGTCATATAAAGCTGTCTATGAGACATTATGCGTTTCTTTTGAAACAGTGATTTCTGTATTTACAGGTACTCTTCTTACGTTTCTTTTATTTCACATGGATGGTTAATACTCACCTGGAATTCAGTCCAAGTTCTATCCATATAGAATTATTAAAAAAATAGTTATTAATAATAAAATCAAAATAGTAAAAATTTGAAGTATCTAAAATCTAAAAATCTAAGATATATCTAAATAGAATTATTAAATAAACTAATGTGTAGTGATTTGATAGTTAAGGACAGTTTCCAAACTGATTCTGTTGAAGTCATAATACCAAGTTTTGCTTTGGAGATAGGCTTCCAAATGTTAGATTCATCTTCCGGCCAATTAAAGAAAAAAGTATATATTTATGTTATTAACATCAGGAAGTCATACACAATTTTTGCATTACTTTTGCAGCAAGAAGGATGTAGAATATTTCTTCAAAGGAATTCTGAATTCATGTAATGATTTGTTCCTCTATACATTGCATATATTCAAGGCATCTTTCATCAGTTACTCTATATCATCCCAAATTTTACACAGTGGTGTATCACTTTGAAAACAATTTTGAACAACATTTTGAAAACAACACTGGAATATAACCCAAATGTAGTGGTTAATGGAGTTAAGTCCAGCTGGTGTCCCATTATGAGTGGTGTCCCCCAAGGGTCAGTATGGGGGCCCATCTTGTTTACTATCTTTATTGATGACCTAGACAAGGGGATTGAGTGTACCCTCAGTAAGTTTGCAGATGACACCAAGCTGGGAGGATGTGTCAATCTGCCTGAGGGTAGGGAGGCCCTTCAGAGGGATCTGGATAGGCTGAGGTCAATGGCATGAGGTTCAATGAGGCCAAGTGCCGGGTCCTGCACTTTGGCCACAATAACCCCATGCAATGCTATAGGCTTGGGGCAGAATGGCTTGAAGACTGTATAGAGGAAAATGACCTGGGGGTGTCAGTCGATGCTCAGCTCAACATGAGCCAACAGTGTGCCCAGGTGGCCAAGAAGGCCAATGGCATCCTGGCTTGCATCAGGAATGGTGTTGCCAGCAGGAGCAGAGAGGTGATCGTCCCTCCGTACTCAGCACTGGTGAGGCCACACCTCGAGTACTGTGTTCAGTTTTGGGCCCCTCACTACAAGAAAGACATCGAGGCCCTGGAGCGTGTTCAGAGAAGGGCAACAAAACTGGTGAGGGATCCAGAGCACAAGTCTTACGAGGAGCGGCTGAGGGAGCTGGGATTGTTTAGCCTGGAGAAAAGGAGGCTCAGAGGAGACCTCATTGCACTCTACCACTTCCTGAAGGGAGGCTGTGGTGAGGAGGGGGTCGGCCTCTTCTCCCAGATAACTAAAGACAGGACGAGAGGGAATGGCCACAAGTTGCGCCGGGGAAGATTTAGATTAGATTTGAGGAAAAATTTTTTCTCTGAAAGAGTGATCAGGCACTGGAATGGCCTGCCTAGGGAGGTGGTTGAGGCACCGTCCCTAGCGCTGTTCAAGAAGCGTTTAGATGAGGTGCTAAGGGATTTGATTTAGTAGCTTAGTGGGTAGGGATGGTGGTAGGAGGATGGTTGGACTAGATGATCTTGTAGGTCTTTTCCAACCTAATGTATCTATGAATCTATGAATCTATAAGGGCACACTGCTGGCTCATGAGCAAACTGAGTTCCCCAGGACAACCAAGTCTTTCTCCACAGAGTTTTTGTCCAGCAGGCCAACCCTTAATCAGCACAGAAGCATGTAATTATTCCTCCAATGGTACAAGACTCTACACTTACTTTTGTTGAATTTCATTGAGTTCCTCTCTATATATTATGTATTATCAGTGTACTTGATAATAGATATGTAACTACTGGCCTCATCATCCAAGCCTCTTTTCCTCACTGTTACAACATGTAAGACAGCAAAACATTATTGGTTATATATGTACCACAAATTTTACAGGTACCATGAAGTGCTTTTCACAAATATAATGATAAGAATGAGACAAGAAATAATGATATTAATGAAAAAAAATCAACTTATGTAAAGTAATGTATGTTATTTCTCAAATAGAAGCATTATTTTTCAGTTCAAGGAAGCATGGGAATTCACCTTAGAGAAAAACAGTGCAAAGCTATAACTGAAATATATCAGTCAATTTTTCACTGGCTTTTCTTTGAAAAGGAAATAATATAGCAAGTATACACAATATGGAACAAATTATTGGAAACATGGAGGTAAATCAACTCTTCACCATGTATTACAAAATAAAGTCGCTCAGGAATTCATAAATATAAGGTATGCTAGATGCCTAAATTCTAACTATTATGCATTGTTTTATTTCTTTATTATATTTTGCTTTCAGTAAATGTCTTTAAAAGAAAGGATATTTTAATATTAATAATACAGCTGAGAGAGAAATTTCCATTCCGTTTTTGTTGATCCCATGCTCCTGAGATTTCATTCTTCCATAAAATTCCTCTGGGATAATGGAAATTTTTCACATTCTGTCATACGAATGTTTGAAAAGTCATTTCCATGTGAAATATCATGCTCTATAGTTCTAATCAGACATCCAAGTGGAATTGTAGCCACATTTTAAATTTGTCTTCTGATGGAAGATATCAGTACAAGTGAAGAGAAGATCATTATCTAAATCATGTGTCTGTTGAAATGCTTCTATGTATTTCAAATTTGCTACAGGACTAGAAAAATACAAATCATTCTTAAAGAAGGGAAGCGGTATTCCCGGTACTCTAAGGGAGCCTTAATGTATGACATATTTGTGAACAGAGTGAGATGATTTCATTGCCTTGTCTGCTGATAGATAGTGTGTATTGCTTATAAATTCCTTGGACTGGGGAAAGACAAGGATGTAGTGTGATTTCAGCTGAGAAAGAGGAAATAGAACTTGGTTTTCACTTCTAAAAATTTTTCTTTCCAGATGTAAGTCTTCAAAGAGCTGATTTCTTGCTCCTGTTTCTGAGATGAGAACTTTTGCACTAGATCAAGTAGGGGAGAGATGCTGCAAACCCTACAGAAACACTCTCATTCCACGAAGTCCAACTTTCCTCAGGACAAAAGGAATCTAAATAGAAAAAAAAAAAAAGGCTTTCAGGATTGCAAAGTTCCCCATGATGGGAGAAAAATCTAGCTAAGAAGGATTGCTTGGAATTAGGAGGAAAAAACCATGCTGCCCCTGCTAGACTCATGGTATAGTCTTCTAGAAGGCAGTAGTTCTTTGAGGGCTATTACTGAGGACTCTGGAATGGCAAAAATGTGGCTGAATGGTGTCCTCCTGGTAGCTTCCTCCCTTCGCTGCCCCTCAGTATGAGACACTGCAGATCTCAGTTCTATGATGTAATGCAGCATCCAGCCTCAAGTGACTAGAAGCATTTCAACATGCCATGTTTACATACCTGCATCTGTGGTTGAAGGACTGAAGGTGCCCACGACAGAGTAACTGAGCAAACAGCATGCACTGGACTGGGGAACTCCAAATGCTGTGTGAATTTTTTCTTTACAGCAAATAGCTTTGCCTGCAATCTCACTTCTGTGTGTTCTTATTTCTGTTCTGCATAACTTGGAAACCATTTTGTGAAAGTACATCAAATTTGTTTAGAATAAGTTTCTCTGGCTTTACTTTAATTTCTTGAATTGCTTCAATATCTCTCAATCCTTAATTTTCTGTTTACTCTGACTTTTAACTAATATGTATAGAGTATCAAAGCTCAAAGGAGCATTTTGAAGTAATCACCCTGGAGGTCAAGAACTCCAAACAATGAAAGAATAGAAGTAAACTAGGTAATAGATTTGAGATTTGCTGTAGTCTTTTTGAATCAGGTAGACTATTCTTCTGAAAGTAAGATGTCTGGGGAAGACTTTCAGACATATTCACTTTACAGATTTAAAGAGCTCTCTTAATAAGTAATCTCTCTGTTTATCTGAACATCAAGAATTCATTTTTCAATGCTGATCTAAAATCTGTAGTAGAATAAAAATGAACAGTGAGCAATCACATGCATTTGGACAGCTTTGGAACTATTATGGTACAAATTTTGACTCTCCCAGGGCAAAGAATAGGCAGCAAAACTTGTCACATAATTATAGAGATATTTTTTGACCACATGAAAAGGAGACAATAGTTGGATTAAAAAAAAAAAAAGAAATGGTATAAAATGGGTTCCTCCCATACAAGGAAAGGCTGAGAGGCCTTGGACCCTTTAGTCTGGAGAAGAGAAATCTAAAAGGGGATCTGAAAGTGCAATATATTGTAAGGAATAAGTTTTTAGCAGCGGTGGAGAACTTGATGACTTCTAGAGGTTCCTGCCAATCCCTACAATTCTGTAGTTCTGTAATTCTCTGAGCTATCTGGACTTCTGCAAGGCTTTTGACAAGAACTTACACCACGTTCTTATATCTAACTTGGAGATATTTGGATTTGAAATGTGGCTTATTCAGTGGATAAGTAATTAGTTGATTGGTCACAGGAAGAAGATTATGATCAACAGATCTCTGTCCAGTTGGAGGCTGGTGGTGAGTAAGGTCTGTCTAGGCAGTGATGGTCTTTAACATCTTTACCAGTAACTTAGTCAGAGAAATTGAGAGCCCTCTCAGTATGCTTGCTGATGCCACTAAAATAAGTGGTGCAATTAAGCCTATAGAAGGAACAGGTTCCATCCAAAGGGATAAGCTTGAGAAATAGGCCCACATGTACTTAATGAGGTTCAACAAGTCCAAGGTCTTGAGGGTTCTGGTGGATAAAAAGCTGGAAATGAACCAACCAAGTATGTGCTTACTGCCTGGGAAGACAACTGTATTCTAGGCTCCACCAAAAGAGGGGTGTCAGCAGGGCAAGAGAGGTGATTCACTCCCTCTGTTCTCCTTCAATGAGATCTCATCTGATGTACTGCATACAGGTCTGGGACCATTAGTAGAAGAAAAATATGGAGACCTTGGAACAAATTCAGAGGGAGGTGATGAATGATGAAGATGATAAGAGGGCTTGAGCACCACTCCTACAAAGTTTGGGGAGTCTAGGCTTATTCAGCCTGCAGAAGTCTCTGGGAAGACCCTATTGCACCCTTGCTGTGCTTACAGAGAGTTTAAAAACAGAAGGGAGACAGATTATTTTGCAAAGAAAGTTAGTGGTAGAACAAGGGGGAATAAATTTAAAATAAAAAGACAGAGGTTCAGATTAGATGGTAAGAAGAACAGGCTGCCTAGAGAAGCCCCTATCCCTGGAAGTGTTCTGGGCCAGGTTTAATGGGGCCCTGGGCAGCTTGATCTAGTGGGTGGCAACTCTGCTTAAAGCAAGAGGGTTGGAACTGAATCATCTTTAATGTCCCTTCCAAGCCAAGTCATTCTATGATTCCATGATTTCCTACTGCAGAGGTCACATGCTAGGGATACCAGCAGTAGAAAGGAATTAAGGCAGATAATGTGCTTGTCAAATTAATCCCCAGTCAGCAGCTCCAGCTCATAGAAAAATTTCCTGACTGCATGAATTATGCAACCTTCCCTACTAATTTCTGAAATATATTTTCCAAAAGCTTAAGAAGTATGATGTCTCTCCCTGCATCCCTTTCCTCAATATCTGATTGAATTCAATTAGTTAGCTAAGATTTTCTATAACCATACTCTACAATACGCTTGTATTGATGCCTTAGGGGAAATATTGACATGAACTTTTTAATTTTACATGATTATTCTCAATTTTTATTGATCCCTAAGTACTAAGGCCTTGCTATTTTCAATGTCAATTATATGGATCTCATTGGCTTTTCTAGAGAGTGGACAACCTATATATGTTGCTTCTTTTTAATAAGGAATGTACATCAAACTTATGTGTATAAAAGTAAGTTATAGAAACAATTCAGGGCAGGAAGTTGGACTAAATCATCTTAGAAGGTCCCTTCTAACTGAATTATTCTAAACGAATTCACATATAAGGTATGGTAACAACAGGTGAAATCAGTATAAAATTATACTTGATAAGCATTTCCTCTTAACATCTTGTGCATGCCTCAGTGGATATCATAGCACTTAAATGATTGCTTACTGCTCAGAATGTGTAAAATGAACAGCTTGGGAAGGTACAAGGACTTCTCTGAAAGTAACACCTCGGAATTTATTATGTTGATCCACAAGATCAGAGGCACATGTTGGTGGTGTGGCAATAGAGGTTGAATCCTTCCACCAATATTTCATTACATGTCGTTGCATGTGACAGAAGGCAACAGAAGGGCAGTATGACAAACCGTTGTTTGACACGCAAGTGCCCATGAAGTAAAGGTGTGGAACTGAATATCTTCATGCAATAAAAATGGCATCTGTTGGTATTTCTCAATGCTTGCTGAGCATTTACGGATTCCAAACAGTGGTTGTGAGCACAATGAGGGAGTGGGTTCATTTCAGCAACTATGCTGTCACATCAACTGTGAAATAGTGGCTAACCTCTACTGGTGACCCTGCCCAAGACAGGGGTGTTGAAACTAGATCTTTTTGAAGTCCTTTTCAACCCAGGCCATTCTATAGTTCCATGTTTCTGGTACAGATTTTTATGAGCACAGCGCATAATCTTGTGTTCATGACTGGTGGAAATACATAGTTAATAGAGATGACTATGTGAAAAAAAAACTGCTTTCTGTAGCTGAGAATTTGTTCTATCAAATAGTGTGTGACCTACAAACAGTCACTTGTGCACAGCTGTGAAGTCAAGTAAAAAGGTAGGGATGGGTTTCTGTTTGATGTATAAACTGCTGGATGAGCAAACAATAAGGAAACTGTTGTTTACAGATTCACAGCACTGCTCATACATTTGAAACAGATCCTTGTCAGGCACAGGGTCATGTAGTCCCCACAGTAATAATAAAGCAGTATGCCTTCTGTTCTTTGCACACTCCTTTCTATGAAGAATTATATTTAGGAGCTAAGTCTCATGACAGATTTGACAGATTTTTATTACTGTGTGTCCAGCACAAGCAGTCCCTGTCTATATATTTAAAGAAGAGCAAAAACCATTTAAAAAACACAGAAGTGCATTCAGCTCCAGTCAAGTGAGATTAGTCAGTTTAGCGTGGCTGCATGGCTGCAATTGTTAATTGAGAACCAAGGGAGATCTATTTTACAGAATGCAGAGTATTTTATAGCATATCTTGGGTAAAGAATCTTCTGGTCAGTATTAATTCCCAGGCTTTTTCAAACAGCATAACGAAAAGAAAAATGTCACATAATTTTTCTCCTAAATAATTGATGGCAGCTGAGCACTGGACAAAAAGAATGATTCTCCTTTTACTCCCTGAGGATCTTCAAGATCCTCACAGATCACCTCCACAGAAACCTCCCTGCAGTCAGTGCAGTTTATAGGGCTGTAAAAATACTGTAGCTATTAAGAGCATACAGGCTCAGTGCATTCCTGCTCAGTTTTTGTCTCCTATCATATTTCCATTCTTCTGATTTTTTTACAGCCTCATTTAATTTTGCTTAACAGAAACATGTTCAGGAGAGATTTTGGATAGTTGTGGAAAATACCTCCAAATATGTAAACAAAAAACATAACTGACACATTCATAACAAGCACTGCTGACAGGTCAGTTGTGTTCAAAGCAGCTTGAAAACTAAGAAATCTAGGGTTAATTTTTTGCTTGATAATATTGCACCCCCTCAAAACAAACAAACCAAAGAAAGAGCAAAATAGGGTGACAAGAAAAGATGCTTAAAAGAGAAAAAACATATACATTTTTTCTTGTATGAACATACAAATGGACTTTCGGAAAACAGATTATAAACAGTTCATTCACAGAAATATTTTGAAAGCACTTTATTTACCATCTTTGTAATAATTTCTACTGTGAGGACAAACTTTTTAACTTTTTGGGTTCGCAAAGGACTTTTTCATGGCATACAATTCATACATAGCTATGAAATTTTGCATAATGCACATGACACTTCTTGATCTATTTTCCTCTTCTTTCTCTTTCTTGTGAATTTCAGTTGTTACATCTGTAGCAGTTTCCATAGTGACAGTCAATCTTGGACTTTAATAAAGGGTAGGAATGAGTAGCTTGAGAATGATTGACCAGGAAATAGGTTTAAAATGAATAATTATAAAACATTTAGAGGCTACCAGGGGAAAAAGGGGAAAAAGAAAAAAAAAAAAAAAAAACACTGAAAAACCTTAAACCCTCACCTACTCTGTCTAGTACTAATTCAGCCTTCCAAAAACACCCCAAACAGCAGTTCTGAACACATCAATAATTAATGCTGTGGCCTGAAATTTGATATCTTGATGAGACAGTAGTTTCCACTGTGAAGATTGTGGTAATATAGCTAGCTAAGTAATAAATTTTAACACTAAAGAGTCCTGTCATTTCTGTAATCATTCATCTTTCTCTCAGGAAGTGAGTTTCTTTCTGCAATGCCTGTGACAGACTCACATGTAAGACAGCATGGAGGTGACCTAGTCAGGTGTTGCAGTGATCACAGTGCACTGAGATTTAATCATGATCATGTCTTGTCTTTGTTTAATGGAAAATGTCTGGAAATAGTTTTTTTTTTTTTTAAACAAATTCCATTTTATGGACTAATATCTCAGCCTCAAATACCACAGCTTTAGAAGGGTCTTTGACTAAAGAGGAAAAGAATGGCAATGTTATTAGCTAGTGGAATGCTGAAGAGTATGGAAGATTGTTTCAGGGCGTTTACTATGATTGCTGCAAATCTTTCCCTGTAGAATGAATACACACTAGAAATAACTGTTGTGAATAACTTCAAAAGGAAAGACAATAGAGGAGAGGACAAAGATTTAGTGGCTTAGCAGCTAAAACCCTGAACCTTTCACCTCTGGATCCATTCTGAATACCCAGCTTGAAGTTCTCAGAAAAAATATTTTTAACTTCAAAAATGGAAAGAACTTACCATACATAATTGAAAGTGATTTAGGATAAGGAGATAGAATAGTAGTTTTATGAGGTCGTGACCTCTTAACCTACACATTTTGTCATGGTTCTTTTTACAGCTGGTGACATTCAGACCAAGGAATAATTTGTCTTGACATGTTTTTGTTTATCTTTGGGTTTGGTTTTGCAGCAATGGCACACATACTTTTTTTGATTAGTGTTTAGATGTTCTACAGTTATTCGAAATTATTTATTGTCTAAACTTTAGCTAAATGTAGTTTTGATTTATTTTCACAGATAAGTTGCAATATAAGTGCAATTCTGAAATCAGCATTACAATAGCGTGATTGAGTTTCCATGAAAAGAAATTCTTAAACAGTCTGAAGATAGAAAGCAAATTGTGGGCTCTTAACTTTATCCTTGTCTGGTGGGAATGGACACCATAGCTTTAATTTCATGTGCTCACAGTAGGTATCTGTTTAAAGTCTGATGTTAATCATGTGACTGAGGATAGAAGACAACATTTATTTCCATTATTACCATTTGTGCTGGACAGTTGATGTCCATTTCTTGAACTGTGTTAAATTCTGTAACAGCTGTTTCTTTTTGTATGAGAATTGAAAATATTCAGAAGCTCACAAAGACTCTGTTCGCACTGCATGTGAGCAGTTGTTACAGTTCACTTAGTAATGAAGTCTGCTTAAATCCTCTCTGGCATTCTGTTATATACAAAATTAAAAAATGTATGTATGCATTCTCCTATATATACTCTCTTCTAAGTAACAGCTAGGGCCTAAGTGCTTGAGAGATATTTCAGCTTTATCATATGACTGTAAAAATAACCTACTTCCAAAATACTACAGCAAGAAAAAAAGAGAAGTATATTAGAAAAGAAATGAGCAGAAGTTTAGCCCTATGAATCATTATAGCTTAGGGAAAGTGGGAAAGGAAGAAAAGAATCATAAAAAAATTGAAATACAATAAAATGACTGGTGAAAAAGAGTTAAGTGCCTCACTTCGTGAAGCTTGGCAAATGGAAGAACACAAATCATTGCAATGGAAAAAAACATGCTTGGAAATCTCTGGAGATGGACTTCACATGGCTAATTTACAAACACATGCTGCATCTGTCACTTTTACAAATCAATGAGAGTGCCTCACCTTTAATAGCATAGGGTCACTAGTAAAGGTTGCTAGTGTCGGCCATACAGACGAGACCTTTCAGGATGTCAGAAAAAGAACCTTGCTGACGCACATTAACACCCACATGCTCCTTTATGTCACTTCCAATTTACTTTATCTTAAATTGTCAGCTAACAGAACTCACTTCCATATTAATAACTGGAGGCTTGCATTCAAGCCAGGAAAAATAAACCCTGCTGATGGCTCCATGAAGCAGCTGGCTTGCTCTGAGGAAAGTCAAAAGGGAAAGATTGGGCTCTTTGTCTTTCTTAGTATAGGGTCTGCAACATTAAGTAAAAAGATCATATGACTTACGAATGGCTCATATGTAATGTATTTCTTTAGTTTCTCTATATACTGCTCAATGAGAGAGTGATTCAGTTCTTTCACAGTATTGGACTACGAGAAATGGCATTAAGGCCAGATATTAATACAAAGTGTTCCCAAGAGCTGGAAGAAATTCTCCAACTCTGAGTTTATATTTCTCCATGGTATTAACAGATATTTAATCCACTTTCCTACTCTTTTTTCATTTTTGAAAGAGATTTAATAGACCTGATTCACTTTTTGAATTCATCTGGTGGAAGCTGAGCTGTGAGACTTGGTGCTGAAAACATTTGAGTAAATCAGCAATTCCAAATGTGTCTTAGTTCAGTTAGCAGGCATTATCTGAAAGCATGCACAACTTCCCCATCCTTAGCAGCACAGAGGAGGATGCAGATATAACTACTTGGGACAGGGACAGATGCCTCCAGTCCTGTAGTTTAGTCCTGTGAGATCACAGTTACTCACTGGGGAACCTGCAGCAATCCTGAAGCACTCCCCTAGCTGCAGCTTCCTTCTTTCTTGTATCTAATCAGGTGGATAAAAACCTAGATTTACTTTCCTGTTTCCTCAGTTAATGAGTATGTGCTATAGTTTTGACTGAATCCTCACAAGATATACTTTTTTGTAGGCAAAACTTAACTATGTTCATTGAGAAGCTTAGAAGTGAACATATTTCTATTTTTTTGTTAAATTAGTTGCTTGATAATTTTTCTTGAATCTCTCCTTATCTGTTATTTTATAAATTGCAACTGTACTCTTTCAATCATATGACTGTCAAGCTAATTCATACTGTTTTTCACTTTTTGCATTGATGCCTGATGTCATCAGCAGTATTATCACCTACATAATTTTTCTCTGTTCCATCGTTTATAAATTAGTAAAACACATAGTTGCAAGCAGCAAACTTCTAGCACTCGTCCCACTGATAAACGTAACTATTCTGTTCTATATTTCATTTACTATTTTTAATAACTTGTTATTTCTTGACCTTGTCTTCTCCGCTGTCATATAACACCTTTATAAATAGTCCTTGATAAGGAAAATGGCAGAAATTCAACTGCATGGTGTCAGGTAGCTCACGTTCACCACATTACTATCTGTCAGGTACTTCTGGGGCTTTACTAGCTGTGACTCCCAGCTACAAAATCCATGTTGATTATTTCTCAGTAGGTTATACTGATCCCGGGAATCATTTATTTTAATCTTCATCTTTTTGGAAGCCAATCTCAAAGGCTGAAGTATGACTTTCAAGTATACTGTTTTCAGGATGATACTTGAAGACTCTTTAAAAATTGATGTCACATTTGTCACTTTCCATTCCCCTAAAAAGTAAATTAAATTTTGGTGGCCTCATCAGCAGTTATACTTTTAGACTGTAGCACAGAAATGCCCTAAATAGCAATCAGTTCAGCAGCTTGATGGTGTGGGAATAAAAGATTGAAATATCTACTACTTGTGAAATGTTGAGAGGAATAAGCATGCTTCTAGAGAGATAAAGGTGTAATATTTATTCAGACTTGAGGTTCCTTGCAAGAACCAGCTATATTCATGTAGTTCTGAAGAGGTGAGTGTAAATAATAAACTGTCAATAATCTAAGCTAGATGCATTTATCAGCAGCTGATAGAAGTCGACGGCAGACAAATGGAGAAGGTAGGCTGCAGCCACATCTAGCAGAGGCAACTCAAAGTAAGGATATTACAGAAGTGATCTCAAATTACAGTTTAGCTTTTGAATTTACTTCTGTTATATCGATGTAATTATACTTGATGTGTCAGTGGAAAGAATACTTGCAGTATTGTTATTTTTGATAATAAAACACATTTAACTACTCCCTGGCTATAAAGCAAAACATATGTTGAAGTGATTTGCTAAATTTTGCAATGAAGCATTAGTGAAAAAATTATACAGTTACCAAGAATACATCTAAAATTCTACTTTTTGGAGTTGAATGCGGAACACCAAGTAGTTATTTCAGTTCTTGGGATCTTTAGAGAAAATTTCTTCAGGATTTGCAGCACAGTTTTCTATATGGTGGTACTCACACTTTAATTAAGCATATGTAAACTATTTCTTCATAATAACAGTGTACAATCTGCAGCAGATATTACATGGATACTGGAAATTTTGTTCAACTCTTTTCATTTAAAATTTCAGGAGTTTTTAACTCATTATGACCACATAAAGGACTAAGAGAGATATAGGGAATGATGTGTAGATGCAATAAAGAAGATAAAATTGTTGTTTTCCTCCATGGCAGAAACCGGTGTTCAGTTTGTCCTTGTTGCTGCTTGGTTTAATTTCTCACCAGCCCAGATCTTCTTACACAGAGGTTGAGAGGCTCTCCCAAAATTGAAGCTGGGCTGTTCTGCTCAGCAGCTCTAGTGACCTACACTCCTATTTTACACGGTTTTTCTCAGAACACTATGTCATTTCTTTAGACCAAGCTGAGACTTGCTCATCCCTTACTGGCTTCAGTTCGAGTACATCTATAAGGATGTACTGCTTACTTTCAGATAAGATGCAGAAAGTGGTCCTGATTTGTTCTTTTCATTCACTTGTAATAATTAAAATACTTCTGTCATAAATGATTGTTAAAAGCTGTTTACCTCTCAAGTAATTGACACATCTGCTGAGGTCATGCTGAACCACTCTTACAGAGGAAACCAACATCAAAGATAATGTAAAGATGATCAACACAATTCAGAGATAGATGCAGTTTTAGCTCTTATGTGTTCTTTATCCAGATGTTCTGCACAGGAGCAAACCTGATATATTGTAATGAAACTTACTTATTTTTTGAATTGTCAGTGAATGCAAAGATCTGAAATTAGTCAATGGCTGATGAGTCATGTAGACATTTAGTTCAGAAATACTGATCTTTCTTACACTGCAAACACTATTTTCCATGTTTTAGCAGTGCGTGGACTGACAATCTTCTTTATACCTCCCAGGACATGACTCTTATTGTTGGACAACCTTTCTGAGACCAAATGCATAACATGTAATACAAGGTAAGATAAACAAGAAAGCAAACTTCCCTTTAGGTGACACTGTCCATTTAAAAAATATATGTTTTCAGATGCAGACTGGTTTGGGTTTAACAATGACAGCATCAGAATTGCAAGAATTATGTTTTATGTATTTAAGTAAAGAATTGCATATATATTTTGTGGATTTTTTTCAAAATTTGGTTCCTCCTTAGAAAAAATGTCCATCATCCACATATCTCTTGCCTGGGAAGAGTTGTCTTTATTTTAGATTCAGTTCTGTCTGTTTTGTATTTTTTTCCTAAATCAAAATACTCCAAGGTTATAGAGTGGGTTTTGTTTATTTGTTTGTTTTGTTCTATTACCTCTTCCTTTTCTTTATAGTTTTTGATGTTATCTAGAGAATACAGGGAGTGAGTAATATAAAATTTTATCTGTGCAGCAGCCCTACTCAGAATGATCCCACGGAAGAAAATGGAAGGAATAATTGACACTGGCCAAGTTAAAGACAGAAGTTAATTCATACTTAGACAATATTTTTACATGGATGAGTGAAGAACAAGCAGCAGTTTCTCCCTGCTAGCATTGTCGAAAAAATTTTAGATTATGATCTAGATATGGAAATTCCCACTCTTGTTTTTTTCCCCTTTATATGCACTCTGATACTTTGTCATCTGCTGATGCCTGCTGCTATAACATAAGCATAATAATGCACTGAACATCAAAGAAATACTGACATGAGTAATTCAAAAAATAGTCATCATACTGTCATCTAGACAGGGAGAGGATCTCCTCTGAAGGAATCTGCAGTCCTTACTTATTCGAAGTGCTGTGGAAAGAAAGCGTTATAGGGTAACGCATGCAGGCAGAAAAGGTGACATACAGAAACAATGTGATCTTGACGTGTCCTTGGACATAGAAAAGACTCCCTCAGCATGAAATGGTGTGGAATAGCATATCAGACCAAAATAAATAAAGGGCCACAAATTAACCCTGTGGAATATACGCATCTGTTCCTCTTGATTGTGTTCAAGAAAATAACCTGTACTTCATGATTAGTCAATCTTCTTGCACATGAAATTTGTTTTGTGTGCTAGTG
Organism: Oreortyx pictus; assembly: GCA_036925125.1. Taxonomy (NCBI): domain Eukaryota; kingdom Metazoa; phylum Chordata; class Aves; order Galliformes; family Odontophoridae; genus Oreortyx; species Oreortyx pictus. Next base: position 59,154,063 of record JAUPFR010000004.1, on the reverse strand, counting down.
TTGTCATTACAAACTTTCATTTTGGATGCAAATCACAGGCATAGTGGAGGCCATAGGTAATCTTTCCCTTTCTTCTGTTGCAGTGAACCTTCCCCTTTGAGGTGGAAATTCTCAACCTGAAGATACTCAACAAGTCATACTTCTTCATGATTTTTCACTTCTTAAGCAATACTGTAGTCTTGTAACTAGCCAGGACCTGACTAAATAAATGAGATCAAGCATACCCTAGAGAGAGTAAGTCAGGTTCCCTAAGATTAATGAATATTACCTGTAATGGCAACTTCCTGGTAAAACAAATTATGGCAGCACTTCAGTGCTGACGTGGTAGTATTTCTGACCTCTTCTGGATAGATGTATGTTTCAAAAAGTCAGGTTGAAAACTGTAATCTAAAACAGAATCTTCCTGAGGTTTACAAGAGCCTCCCAGTCTGTAATATTTATCTGCACAGTGTCCAAACTGCTCCATATCTGTTCTCCACTTGGATTAACACTCTTATGACTTATCCACCTGTGAGTGGGTATACGCAGGAGTGAAAAAAGATTAAATCGCACAGCCAGTCTCACTTTCTCTGCTTACAAAGGACTCTTCCAATAAAAGTGACTTCTGCCTGGAAACTCTAGTGGTACAGGCTGCAACTCCATTTATTGACAAGAATTGCTCAAGACCTGTTCCCAGTGAAAAAGGGTTTTTTTTGTCCATATAAATATACAAAATGCACTTATCTTGGCCATAAGAAAACATTTGCCAGTAATAGATGAAATAGACCTATGGTGTGCTGTTGTGTACCAAATAGCATCTCTGTCATTTTAACTTCGGTTATGCTCCTATATTGCTACTTTGATACTACTTATTGAAAGGAAGTTTTATAACAACTTATTTTTTAAAACACAGTAATTCTTTTCCTTAAAAGTACCATAGTAATTCTGAGAATTATGATTTTTCTTTGCTATCATTCATAAAATATTTTTGAAGGCATGAAACCTCATTCTGTATTAATGAGGAAAATAATAGTTAAGAAAAGTTCTGGGCATGAACCCCAACACATTTTTCCCTCTAATTACTATTTCCATGATTGGACTGCATTAACATACTGACATTCCTGTTCATCTTTTTCACTTGAAAAAAGATCGACTTATATCAGTGTGCTGAGACCAGTCTTCTTTTCAGATAATTCTTAGATATCATGTAGTACTTTATATTCCAAAAGAGGATATGTTTCACTATATATATATTATTTCCTGAACGTGGAAATAATGGCACTTAGTAACACTTTGGAACAGGTTTATTTAACTTTAGAAAAATTGAGTGTGATATGATAGAATTTCTCTGTATCTTTGAGGATAGTCTATTATAATTAAGATGGTTAAAACAGACGCGCATAGTTCTGTTTTTGCATGCTCTTTTCATAAATGTTTGTAACTTAAAGTTGCATTTGTAATCATCTTGATAATCACAGCGCCTTTTGTGAAGAATATCTTGGTTAACTTCTGTTTAATTATACTACAAAATAAGTTTGGATTTTCTGTTCTAATGTATGAATTTTGCAAGTTGCAAAGTCCATGAGAATTAATTATTGACATCTGAAGAACTTTAACTATGTTAGACATGCATAGTGGCCTCAGAATAGGACTAATCTTGCCTCAGTTTAGCTTTTTAATGATCAGAGTCCAGGCTCCCTTTATAGTTGAGTTTATATCTTCCCTAAAATAGCTTTGCTGCCTTGCCTGGTGGTTCTTCCCTCTGCATTACTGAGAGAATCCAAACTGCTTGCTTAGGGTAGATAATGGGTAGGGCCCTGGCCAACCTGATCTGGTGCCTTATTTAGGGGATGACAACCCTTTCTGTGATAGGGGGTTGGAACTAGATGATATTAGAAGTTATTTCTAACCAAACCATTCTATGATTACATAGTACGTATGTATATAAAATCTTACTGATTTGTAGAAGGAAAGCTGATAAATTTTGCAACTTCAAATTCTGTCATGTTCTTCAACTCAGATGTGCAGTGGAAGTGTTTGTACATACCAAAGCAAAGATCTTTTTGATTCTGTGATGTAGAAAACATGAAAAGAAATTCTGGCTTCTGGGAATATTTATTTTTCTTTCTGGAGAAGAAAAGGAAAAAATAAAGAAAAAAATATTACAAATCAAAAGCATCTACTCACAACTGATCAGAACTTAAGCATGAAAGAAAAAGAATAAGAGGAAAGTAGATAATTACAATGAAACAAAATGTAAAGGCTTGCATTACAGGAATGCCATGTCTGTGTATTGAGACTGTATTTCTTTGAAGGTCCAGTGAGTATTTTCAGATAAATATTAAGACAAAAAAAATCAACCCTGTGAAGATTACTACCATTTCAGAACACTGTTTACAGAGAAAAAGGTGCAAATTAGTAGGCACTGAAGTACTATGACACTTAAGACAGAGTGTCTGCTTTGAAGGGCTCCATTTTGAATACATATAATACTATTTTACCTATATATAATATAGGCTTGAGTGCAAGGCCATAGGAGGCTGTGAATAGAAGGAGAAATAATAGGGCAGAAAGTAGAACAGTTGGCCATCAAAAAGACAGGAAAAAAGAAGAGAAAGAAAAGATTAAAGAAGGAACATATTTGTTTATATTGTTGGAAGTGATATATCCATTTTTTTTAGTGAAGCTTAGAGAAGGTTAATAAGTGTAAAGTAGGTGCCATGAATTCAGACGATGTGGATTAAAACCACATGTTCAATCAAAACAATGCAAACAGAGAATGTTAGGAGACAAAACAATAAGACAGAAGAAAAGAGTCTCAGGGTATTTACTTGCTTAAAGGATGAAGTAATTCTAAGTAAATAATGTCCCTTCAATTTTTCTTTGAGTAGTAACAATGTTTTGGTCCCACTGGAACTGAAGTGTTGTACATTTTCATCAGCATTCTTTTTCTATTTTACTATAGCCTATCGGAATAAACAAGAAGTTTGACATTATTATTAAGTATGTTCCGCTTACTTAGGTCTAGATTTGTTACAACAACTATCAATAGATTCATCATTTTCTTAGACTGTACTACTTTCTTAGATTCATCATTTTCTTAGTCTATAAAATAGTCTGTGAATGTTTGTTTGCCTTGTTTGTGGATGGAGGATCGTGTAAAAATAATCTTGAATAGATTTTAGAGGTGGGAACAAAGGGATACTTCTGGAGCAGATAATTAATGGCTATTGAACACTTCAGAAATTACACATGTGCTGCCTCTGTTCTGGACAGAGTGTCCAAGTTTCTGTTTCTAACCAAGTGCTTGAAAGCCAGTGTTGTATGAGATTGGCAAGTCACATTTTTTTTTCAGGAAATAAAGCTTGGTAAAAAGTGAGGTTACATAGTTCAGAATACCAGCCTCTAAATATGTTATCTGTGTCACCAGTGATGAGCTGCAACTAAAGGAATCTCTGGGAAAGATAAAAATTCACATGTGAGGTGTTTCAAGAAGCTAAAAAGTAGCATATTATGGTTGAAGGGGGTAATGACTTTAGTGACGATCACCATACTCCCTTCTTATTACTACATCTGCTAATTCAATCCTGAAGCAAAGCCCTTTTCCTCCCACATGAAGCATGAATAGTTCTGGACATGAGCAACTCAACCCTGTTATAAGCTTCATGGTCTGATTTGTTTCTGTCACATCTAGTTTTCTGTCAGCAAAAACATACTTTCCACCTGCCTATGCTGATCTCAGCATTTAGAATTGGCTTTATTTAAGAGGGCTAGGTGATAGGTAGGGGATGTGACCAGTCTTCCATCAGCAGGTCATTGCATGGTAAACACAGTCATCGAGGTAGCTGACTTAAAATAAATAAATAAATAAAGCTAGTTATTTAAATATATGTTTGTTTTTGTCGTAATAATATCACATTTCTGTAAAGTAGTGCTTTAAACTCATTTAGATGCCAAAGCCTCCATTTATTTTCCTAATATAAATGGATCTCCAGTGAACTTTTTCACTCATTAGGGCCCATTATCTAGTTTATGGCATGATATCATAATCATTAGAGAGTTATTGAACACTTAAGTCTTTTGGTACTCATAATTGAGTAAAATGTATCTGAGGTATGAGGACTCTATTTATAATTTTTCTTACTGGCTAAACTTATAGTACATGTTGTAAATTAAGTTTGTTCTCTGTTAATATACAAGTGTATGTTGTAACTGTTTGCTTTTCAAACAGAGATTTTGTGCAATTTGAAGGGAGAAGGAATATTAGATTTTTGCTAGGGGTTCCTGCTGGTAGCTTTCCCAAATTCATTCAAGCTCAAAATCATCAGCTGGCATGTGGTAAAGTCTGCTGCTAATACTCATTTTCCTTTCTAATTTTATCTTAAGAGGGTATACATCCTCTCTTCCCCATTTTATTCTTACAGAACATGGCAAATAAACATTGTTATAATGTCTGTACGAAAGCTGTGGCTTTAATCTTAAATTCAATTCAGACCAAATTAAATTCAGCAGTGAACCCAGCTGTGCTTAAAGGTTGTGTTAGCTTTTATTAGCAACACTATACATTTTTTCATGTGAGATGTCAATATGGATAGATATTAAAACATTTTGATACCTTATTGTGGCTGCTGTGCTTGTGTTTGAAAATGTAGGATACTATCTGTATATAAAGAGAAAATGAAACATGACATAACGTCTTGAAATGATGCCATCCCTATGCTTGAATCAGTTGGGATATGGTATCAGAGAAACTAAGATTTGTGGCTAAGCAGAAATCTGTACTGACATTTTTTTGATGCTTATGGTACTTTTCATTTATGCCCACTTTTCTTACATTGCACTTTGCCATACATGTTGCTCCCAAGCCTGAGTTTAGTCTGAGCAGAACTGGGTTTTCATTTTGCTTTTCTATCACACCTGGTCACATGGCCATATTGTATTATTATCTTTCATATAACAGCACAGGAGGAAAAAAAATTCCTCTGCCTTTTTACAGGGAGGTGCATGGCATTTCAAATTGTCTATGGCAATTTACAAATAAAAATGGTGAAAAAGAGTGAGATATAAATTGTGTTTCCTCAATGAATATCACTTATGATCTTCATTGTACCTTTCAGGCTTTCAGACATCAGTTCTGTTAAACTTCTGACTCCTTGAAAATTAATCTTACACACACACGCACACACACAAATAGTGACTACAGTATTTGGATATCTTTAAAGCTACAGTTGTCAGTTCTAGTTAGATATAATAGAGACTGACTGTAATAGGCTTCAGAGAGACTTAAATGGATAAGTTGTTGCTGTCTCAAAAAATAAAAATTGCAAATGTCTCTACTGTGGTATCCTAGGGAGTATAACTGAACCTTATCTGGTAATTCTATGATCTGTGCTAGTTCCCATTTTGCAAGACTGCATGGTAAAATATCTTAATTTTTTATTTTTATTAAAGTAACTTGAATCTTTTAATGTCATCATCTCATAAAAACAGTGAAAGAGCTGGACCAGGATTTTCCATACTAACTTTAGTGGCCAATTTTCATCACCTCAAATTGGGTCTGATTTTCAAGTTACTATCACTGTGAATTTCCTGAAGAACAGTGGTTTTTTTTCTTTTTTTCTTTCTTTCTTTCTTTTTTTTTTTTTTTGTAGAACAGGCCTTAGATTTCCTGAAGATTATATTTTCTTTAAACTTTAAGTTGAATTCCTTCCTTTCTTCAAATCATTGTGTTCCATTTTTTCTCTGGCAATATTCATAAATCTTGATCTATGACTGATTGTGATTCTTATCTGACTTTACTTCTAGTTTTGCACTGCACGCTGTTTCCAATCCACTTTCCGTTCTTGCAGAGATTGATTAACTTTCTTAAATGACCTGGTGATCTTGCAGGTCTGTCACTATTATTTTTATTATATTTTAAGAAACAGATATATGTATATTTTACTTAACCATTGTCCTTGAATATAATAAATACAACTCTGGAATATTTCAGAAAAAAAATGCAGAAATTATATGAGGGGTTCAATTTACCTAACTTATAGAATGTTTCCACAGTCATATCAGCCAACCCCTTAAGAGTAGCACACTGGCATCCTGTAATTTGTCTTCTATCCTTTAGCTTTTGAGGACATGTAATATGACGTGCACATCCCAATTCACTCTCTCTGAAACCCTGGAAGACAACTTGTGGATTTATCCGTACTGCCAGTTACTTCTTAGCTTCACTGATTTTCTTCGCAGCAACTGGAAGATTTCTTCCATAAAACAAGAGGCAATACCTCTTACTGTTACATTTGTGATTCTTCCCCTGTTCCAGTTTTGGCTTCTGTGGTTCTCCCTGGATACTGAAGATATTATATATAAAATGCTGAAAAGCTTATTTTTTTACTTATTTCTTATTTATTCATACAAACTATCTGTGGGATTATAGATATTGACAAGCAATAAGGAGTTTATGTCAGCTGGTAAAAAGTGTGATGGTTAGGGTCTAAGACCAATACAGATCCAGAGGTACTTGCTAAGAATTGTTGTTTCTTAGGCAGTGCCTTCTCACTTTGTAGAATTGCCGCTAATCTTGAAAGTATGATAATGTAGCTTGCAGTGGGTGAGTTACTGCTTGAGAAAGATTCTGTTGGGAAGTATTCCAACTGTGGCGTGTCTGATTTTTTTTTAAGTTCTTTTTTGTTCTGGTAGAAATGGGTCACCCCTGAGGGAGTACAGTAGAGGGAGAAACTATCAAAATAAAGCAAAAAATGCTGCAAATATAGACAGCAATGTTAATCAGACTCATCAACACAAAATTTGTCTGCAAAAGTCTCATCAGACAATTCATTATCTATGTATGTTCATATATATGTGTGTGAATGTTCATTTATAGAATGTAAAAAACCAGGAGTGTGTGAATGTTCATTTATAGAATGTAAAAAACCAGGAGTACGAAAACTTCTTTTAATTAACTATATTTTGTTATAATATTTTTATTCATTTTCAGTTTATTTTAAACTGAAATATACAAGTATAAATGGTTTTAAAAGATCATTATGGAGAGAGATGTTATAGGTTAACAATGACATGCTAGGTCTCACCAGAAAGTGCAGATACTGAAATCCATATATTTATATCCAGTCCCCACTGAATGAATGGTGATATTTCTGTGTTATTCTCAAAAATTTCATGTGAGAGCATGTTTCCATCAAGTGTTGTTGGCTGTCTTTTCACAAACAGAAATTTACTAACCACAACTATGATTCTTGGCTATAAGTAATTGATTTGGTAAAAAATCTTTAATTTTGAAGTAAAAAAAAAAAGAAGAATCTTGTTTCAAACACTGAGATAAATTTAGTTACACAGTTCCTAAACTTGGGACAATGGTACAGAATTTGGTATTGAGAAATAAGTGTTAATACCATATCTATTTTCTAAACGCAAACAAAACTGGTGGACTGTTCAGTCATTTTAAGCATATAACTACACTAGATAAAGTTAAGGAGAATATCTAACTTGGCTAGGTTTGAGCTCCAGTATACCAAATAACAAGGAAGATACCCTTATTAGCCTAACATTCTCTCTCCATCAGTTACATTTCAAGTAATTGAAGTTGTACAATGCTGTATGAAATATAATTTGAAAGGTAAACTTAATTTTAAATTTAAAACCAACTCTGAAAAAGATAGGAGTTGATCCTTTACATTTTCTGATATTAAAGCATGAAAGTATTTCGTTCTGACTTTCTAGCAAAGCATCATGGAATGGTTTATTTTTAAATCCTGGCAACTAAAATTTGTTTATTCGTTTTCTAACATTTAGTAGTTGAGGTTTAAGCCAAGCGAAAACAAGTAGTTAATATTTTGGACTATTTGGATTATTTTTTCCAGCTTGTCTTGTGGAATTTCACTATTCCAGTAGGATTTTAGAGTCAATAGGCTTCTACAAACCTATTGACATGTGATTTGAGGGTGTTTTGTTTTGAAATTTGTTATATATTTGAGACTAAATATTCTTATATGATTAAGTGAAAAGTTTTTTGACATTTTCCAGCTCTCAATGAAGTGAAACTCATACAAACTTAGGAAAGTAACTGCACATTCCTATCAGATGTACTTCACATATACTATGTAAATGTAATAGATTAAACTCTTTAATCCATTCCTTGCTCCCAAGACAGGTTGTATAAACTACCTTGGAGGGCATCTGGAATCAGTTCCTATGCAGGTTGAATTTTTTTTCCTAAATTAGGACTTACTCCCTTTCAAGTGCCATGGAAGCCAGCCTCCCAACGTTTCAGAGTATGAAGTCCTCAGATGTTCCTAGCTTGATGGTAGCGCATGAGCAAGAGTCCCTGCTCAGTTGTTGTATCCAAAAACACATCCATGTCCAAAAATTATCCTCGAGACATGATGGAAAGGCCTAAGCAGGCTTGAGCAGCTTGGAGTCACCTGGCATAATACCCACTGATGACTACATGTGCTACAATGCTCTCAGTCAGATGACATTTTGTAACTGTCCTCAGCTGTAAATCTTTTTATCTCTTTGATATTGGAGTTTGCCTTCAGCCTGAAAGATTTCACTGTTTGAACTCAAGTTTCTCTCTCTTTTAGTGCTCAGGATTTTTAGACTGATGTATATGGGAATACAGGGGGATGAATAAACCCTCAGTAAGTTCACAGATAACAGCAAGGTGAGTGGTGGAGTTGATCCAAGAGAAGGAAGGGACACCATCCAGAATGACCTGGACAGGCTTGAAAATTGGGCTCACATGAAGCTAATGAAGTTTGACAAGGCTAGGTGCAAGGTATTGATCTTGCATTGAGGCAGTCCCATATATGTGTACAGACTGGGACAACTGCTGGAAAGTAGCCCTGTGGATATGTACCTGGGGGTCCTGGTGGGTGAAAAGCTGGGCATGAGCCAGCAATGTGTGCTTGAAGCCTGGAAGGCCAATGATATCATGTGCTACATGAAAAGAAGGGTAACCAGCAGGGCAGAGAGCTTAGTGTCCCCCTTTACTTTGCCATTGAAAGGCCCTAACTAGAATACTGTACCAGGCCTGCGTCCTGCAGCATCAGAAGTTAGAGTGGGTACAGAGGAGGCCATGAAGGTAATCAGAGAGCAGAGCATCTTCCCTATGAAGATAGGCTGAGAGAGCTGTAATTGTTCAGTCTGGAGAAGGATTCAAAGAGACCACAGCGGAGAGTTCCAGTACACAAATGGATCTTATAAACAGGAGGGAGAGTAATTATTTTACAAGGTCTGATAGTGATAAAGCAGGGAGAATGTTTTTAAACTAAGAAAGGGATAATTAGATTACATGTTAGGAGGATTTTTTTTTTTACTCAGGTAATAGTGAGGCGCTGGAACACACTAGACCAGTGATGTTGTAGATGACCCTTCCCTGGTGGTGTTCAAGGTCAGACTGGATAGGGCCCTGGACAAGCTACTCTAGTGAGTGGAAAGCCTGACTATGACATAGAAGCAAAAGAAAAATTCTGGAAGTCTATCCACTTCTTTTGAAGCAACATGATATGAAGCAATATGAAGGTCACTCAGAGTAGTATGTTCTATTTATTTCCATGGAAAATGCAACAGATACAAAGAGCACAATAACACTATTTGATAAAGCAAATTCTCAAAAACAAAACATCATTTTTTTTTTCCAACATAGAACCCACCATTAGTTATGTTTTTTTTGCCAGAACAAAATTCTGCATTCAGTGCTTGTAAAAATTGGCGACAGTGGAGGTTACCGTTGTCACTGTCACCACTGAAGAAACATGCCACCCACTGATGAAGCATACCACCCACAGATGAAACATACCACCCACTCAGTCACTGTGCTCACATCCACTGTTTGGTCTTCGTAAACATTCAGCAACCTTGATAAATGTCACTGGGTACAATTTTTTCCACATAGAGGAATTCAGTGACACACTTTTGTTTCGTACACACTTCCATGTCAGATGCCATTCTATCAGACTGCCCTTCTGATACCAATTGTTGCATAGCAGTAGAATTTCAGTCTAGATATATTTTTTCCTGTGGCCATAAACTCTAATGCAGAGTAGGTGTCATAGCTTGACTTTTTAAGAGACAGAAATGCATGGGAAGGGCTGTCTCTCACTACATGCACCAGAGAAGTATGCTTGTAAATTTCCCCAAGGCAGGAAGGATAATTCTGCTCTCCTACACGTTTGACTATAGCTCACATCAATATGACTGTGTTACCTTGCAATTAGAAAAAGTCATTCTAATTTCTACAGGGATAGGTTTTTATATCTCTAAATATTGGGAAAAAATAGAATAATTACTACTGTTACTGGAGAGACAGCATCACAGGACTATCTCAGAATTGTCAGGATCTTAGACATTTCCCAATGCCTCAACAAAGGAAAGGAAAAAACAGGTTGATGTATAATATATTCCAGACAGTATGGTAAGCTAGAAGTCATAATTAGATCATTGTCAACTGTTTACCGGGCTGGATCGGCCCGGTTCCATGACAATTGGTGCGGGGGACCCATGGACCCACACCCCAGGAAAGAGGAAGGGGGAATGGGAAAAGGGAAAAAGGAGATGGGCCAATAAACAAAACAGCGGCAGTGATCTGAGGAGGAAAGCTAATTTACTAAATAAGATATCAGAAAGCAAAATAACACAATATAATACAATATAATTGGAATTGAAGCTAATAAATCAAATAAAAGGAGCAAGAGAGAGTGTCCGATAAACTGAAGGCCTTACGCTAACGCTAAAGGCAGACGGCAGCAAGCACCCACTGCTGAGTCGATCCCGAAGGAAAGAGAGTGTCCCGTGACCACAGGCAGTTTTTATCTTTTCCCTCTGAGTGGAAAACGCGTAAAAATACAAAGCATCGCAAAGTCCTCTGGAGAATGTAATTCTCCCTCTCTTCCAAGACAGGCATATCCATAACTATCGATGATCTACAGAGCTGTAGCATTAACTCTCAAACTCCCAGAACACCACATGATGTTATGATGTGGAATATCAACAATACAGCAAAAATCATAAAACCATGACAATCATGAATTCCCAAAATCCAGCAGCATCTTGGTATGTGAAGCCCAACTCGTTTACCAGACCAGAACATGAAGAACATATTTCTGTAATGAAACCTCTTATTTAACAAATAAATTGTTATGTCCTGTGAGCTTGTACCTAGAGATCATTATGTAAGTTCTATTTTCTTAAACCAACAGAAGTTTGCAAACACTTCAAAGATGTATTCTGTGTTTCAAAAGTGCAGAAAGCCCACAGAAGTTCAATGGCAGTAATTGTAGGTTGTGATTATGCATCTAAAGATAAGGAATATGTAGGTATGAAATTATGTCACTGAAGTGGCAAAAGCATTTCACACACAAAAAAAGTGTTTTAACAGAATGAATAATTTTTACCTGCTTATTAATAGTCAGAAAGCTGAGACATAGACTTATCTTAATGGATAATTCAAATGAGAGTTCTAAAAGAAAAAATTTGAAATCATTCAAAATAACCCATCATTTCATATTATTATAGAAATATTCTAGTATCTAATTGCTAATTTAGATGTTTCTATCTTGAATGCATTCATATCTGCAGAATTTTGATGTACACTTCTTTTATTATCTTTGTTGATATTCGCTGAAAGATATCAGGAACTATGAGGAAAAACAGGTGTATTTTGTAGCATTCATTGCTTGTCATTTAAGACACTTCCAGCAGCATGTCACAATGCCAGAAGCCATCTAGGAATCTGTGAAACCAAGACACTGCTTTAAATTAGGCAAAATAATGATTGGGATGCACTATGCAAGGTGATGGTCTTCTCACCGAACCTCAGACATCCTTTCTGGGAGATCTGATGCCTACGTTCAAACTTTCTCCAGAGGCAGACAGGTCATGGGTACAGTGGCTAAGGCTGAGCATCAGTACCAGGGATTTGGTTGGTTGCATTCCTACCCAGGGACATAAGCACAGGCATGAGGCGCATTCTACCAAAAGAAAAGTGAATGCTGCTTCCCCTGAGTGAAGGGCTGATGGAGGAAGGATTTGAATATCTCAGTATGTACATTAGTAAGTAACACTACAGAGTTTAATTGCATTTTCATCATTTATTAATAAGACTGAAATAAAAAGTGTTTCTATTTATTAAAGAATGAAGTAAAAAGACCACAAATTCTAAATTAAACATAACTGGATTTATTTTGGAGTAGGAAATAATTTCTTCGTAAATGTGGTAATGTGGAGAAAGACTTCATCCTTCAGCACCACATGAGAGTAATAGCTTCTTGAGGTTATAGCAAAGGGAAATATCCATAAATTGTGCCATCCATAGCACAAATGTTTTTTATGTTACCAAAGTTTAATTTTCAGAGCTACTTGTATGTTATCTCTTCAGCATTATCACTGACTGCCTCACTGTGTGAGAAGGATGGAGAAAAGCTTAAATTGCATAGCACTCAGCACAGTGGAAAAAGAGCTGCTGCTCTGAACAAGCAGGATTCTCCAGAGACAGTTCTTCTGTCAAACACTCCCTAAATTTCTCACTCTGCTCTCTGAATGTACAAGCACAGGAAGAGCCTATGTAAGAAGAGTAACAATGACACTTCTGAATCCAGAGTGACTTGATATGTCTATGCAGGTAGTTTTCCTGTTTGTTTGAAACAGCTGACTTGTGAAGTCTTGGTCATGGCTTGTTTGTCCACCTGGGCTCTTCATTCTGGCAGATTTCCTTTCAAGTGCCAGCCACCTCTGCAAACTACCTCTAGATCTACCTTAAGTGAAGCAGGCTGGGAGGGAAATTGACAGGTGAAATTGCTGTTATTGAAAAAACAGATGTGGGTATGCACTGTGAGAGGCAGTGCTTCAAATTCCTTTTCTCTGACAGGTTAAAAATGCATCATTTGTTCCTAGTCTTTTCCAGATTGTCTCACACTGTAAAAAATGAAAATTCAAAAAAAAAAAAAAAAAAAAGGAATGGGGTATGGGGGGGAAGTTGGCAGTCTCACCTTCCAGTACTGCTAACAAGTAATGTTCTAAACTAATAAACTGAATGTAGATTGCCAGATTTTATGTGCAATTGTCCAGCAAATCTAACAGATGTTGTCAAATTACTTTTGGGAAAGGTAAGGTAGGAAACATTTTCATTGCACACCTATGACAGGAAGGGTGGAATAATCTTCTGTCTTCTAGTATCGCTTGAATATCAGTGATGAGCCCAAAATAATTTTTGGCATGGAGCTATTAAAGAGTATGCTTCTTTTTAGTGAAGCATTGTACCAGAGAGGTCAGCCTTCTTTTGGGAGCACAAGATCACCCAAAATGAGAGTTTTGGCATCCTAGGTTTATTGCTGTCTAGTACTTTAGATGAATAGAAAGATGTGAGGTCAAACTACAAAAGGTGAATTATGGAAGTCTTACTGCGATACACCTGTTGCAGAAGTAGTTCTGGCCAGAATACACTTTGGGGCCACGTCTTTCATTTCTTGCTTTGGGCATTCCATGTTGTTTAATTTATCATTCTGCTGGAATCCCTTTTAAATCATGATAACATTGAACACCTTAGACTGGAGACAGACATAAATATAATCTAGTTCCAACCGCCTGCCATAGGCAGGATTGCTACCCACTAGAACAGAATGGCCAGGATCTCATTCATTCTGGCCTTGAATGCCTCCAGAGATGGGACATCCAAAACCCCTCTGGATAACCTGTTCCAGAGCTTCACCACACTGAATAAAAAACTTCTTCCTAGTGTCTAATATAACACTACCCTCTCCCAGTTTGAAGCCATTCCTCCTTGTCCAGTCACTGTCAGACCATGAAAATAGTCAGTACCCCTAGTACCTGTAAGCTCCGTTCAAGTGCTGGATGACCACAATAAGATCTCCTGAAAGCCCACTCTTCTCCAAGCTGAAAATAACCTTTCATCACAGGAGAGGAACTCCAGCCCTTTGATCAACTTTATGGTCCTCCTCTGGACCTGCTCCAATAGCTCCACTTCCTTTCCATACTCAGTTTTGGACAGAGTACTCCAGATGGGGCCAGAGGAGGATAATCACCTCCTTTGTTCTGCTGACTACCTCTCTTTGGATACAACCCAGTATACAGTTTCTCTTTCAAGCTGCAAGAGCACACTGCTGGCTCATGCCCAGTTTTTCATCCATCAGAGCCCCCAAGTTAATCACAGCAGGGCTTCTCTCAAGGAGTTCTCTCAGTCTGTTTATATATTTGGAATTGCCTCAATCCAAGTACAGTACCTTACACTTTGCCCTTGTTGATAAAGATCTTGAAGAACATCAGTCCCAAGATGGAACCCTGGGGAGCAGCACTCATGGCTGACCTCAACCTGGGCATAGAGCTGTTGATAACAACCCTCTGACTATAATCATCCAATCAATTCTTTATCCACTGAAAATAGTCCAGCCTTCAAACCTTTCTCTCTCCAATTCTTAGATAAAGATATGATGTGGGACCACGTCAAAGGTCTTGTTCAAGTCCATGTAGATGAAAGCAGGTGCCCCTCCTTTGTTAATCGATGCAGTGACTTCACAATAGAAGGCCATCGGATGGGTGAGACATGATCTAACCTTGGTGAAACCTTGCTGGCTGTCTCAGATTACATCCACATCTCCTGTTAACATCTCCAGGAGGATCTACTACGTATCCTTCCCAGGCACGGACCAGAGACTTACTGGCCTGTAGTTCTCCAGATCATTTTTTCTCCCTTACTTGATTATAGGAGCGATGTTTCCCTTTTTCCTTTTACTGGGGACTTTTCCTGACAGCTAAAAAAGCATGATATCTCCAGAATTTGGTCCATTCCCAACAGTGGTTTAATTTCTATTCTATTTTTTATAAGTTCTTGCTTTTGAGGTTGCAGGTAATTTCCTTTGTGAGTAAAAAGATCTGCTATATCCTAAAAAAGAACTTATCCTTCTGAAATCTGTGAGAGTAATATAGAATGTAGGAATTAATGGCACTTTATAATGGGCTTTCTTCCATTTGCTTTGTGGAACGTCAAATGGCTGCATTTTATTTATTCCTTCATGTGAGGGTTGCAAAATTGGGAAAGCTCTAGTCAGAAGAGAGGGGACAAAAAAAGTGCAAAAAATTGCCCCTTTCAACATCAGTGCATCTGTGCATTATACCACAAAATCAATGTAATTTATACAGCTTACACAAGTTCTCTTTACCTTGCTTCTAGTTCTTCCCTCCTAGCAAAAAATATAATAAAATAAAATGATTTTTATGCATTTCTCAAGAAATGACTTTCTGACTTTCACTGTACTTAGTTCATGGAATATTCATGCATAAGTATTTATGAAGTATGTATTTTAAAAAATTCAGGCTCCACCATAATACTTATTATTGAATGCACAATTTAAACATTTCTTAGTTTCTTTCTAATGTTTAATTAAATTTTTCAATTAATTAAAAATAATTTAATAATTTAATTAATTTTGTTCTAATGTTTTCTTGCGCACTCCAAAAATTTTATTTAATATTCCTTAAATAAATCCAATGTTACAGATTAAATCCATATAAATATTTTTAAGCTAAAGTGATAGAAGTAAAATAAAATGTAATTATTAATTACCTTTTCCACTCCTTTCTATTCAGGTAGTTATAAGGAAAACATAGACAGCTTTGGACAGCATTTCAAAGCTTTTGAGTTAGCTCACTGTTTGATGGAAGTTTTGAAATTTTATCAGGCTGTCATTATTTCCGTCAGATATGTTAAGACACATTCAAGATGAGGAGGTGATCTGACACAGTCAGTATGGCTTCATCCAGATCAGATCATGCCTGACCATTCTGTTGATCTTCTTCAATAGAGTGTTGGCATCAGTTCACAAAGAGCAACTATTGTCATCTATTTGAAAGATCTTGGAGAACGAGAGAGGTGCCTGAAGACTGAAGGATCTACCTGAACATCTGCAAGGCCTCTGATGTGATTCTACACCTTATCCCTTCCCTGTCTCTAAATTTGTGAGATATGGATTTGAAGGGTGGACTACATAAAAGATAAGAAAAAAGTTGGGTGGCTCCAGCCAGAGGGCTGTGATCAAGGGATCTACATCCAGGTGGAGGCTGATCACAATTTATATTCTCTAGGTACCCATCTTGGCACTGGTGCTCTCTAATGTTAGTGATCTAGACAGTGGGATTGAAAACATCCTCAAAAAGTTTGCTGATGACACTAAACTGAGTGGTGTAGTTGATCCAAGAGAAGGAAGGGATGCCATCTGGACAGACCTGGGAACTCTCAAAAATTGGGCCCACATAAAACTAATGAGGTTTAACAAGGCCAAGTGGAAGTTGTTGTACTCGGATTAAGGCAATCCCAGATATGTGTACAGACTGAGAGAAGAACTCCTTGAGAGAAACCCTGCAGATGTGTACTCAGAGGTCCCGGTGGACAGAAAGTTGGGCATGAGCCAGCAGTATGCACTCACAGCCTAGAAACCCAACTGTACACTGGACTGAATCAAAAAAGGAGTGTCCAGCTTTGCGACGGGGGTGATTATCCCCACCTACTCTCCTTTCATGAGGTCTCATCTGAAGTACTGTATTCAGGTCTGGTGGCCTTAGCAGAAGAAAGATGTGACATTCGAGTAGTTCCAGAGGAAGACCATGAAAAAAGAAGATGGAATACCTCTCATATGAGGGAAAGTTAAGTGAGCTGGGCTTGTTCAGCCTAGAGAAAGCTGTGGGGAGACCTCATTGCAGCCTTCCATTACTTAAAGGGAGCACCTAAGCAGGAGGGAGAATGACTTCTTTCATAGCAAATTAGTGATAAGACAGAAGGGAATGTTTTTTATACTAAACAAATGGAGATTGATATTTGATGTAAAGGAAAAAAAAATCACTCAGAGGTTGGTGAGGCACTGGAACAGGTTGCCCAGAGAAACTGTGGATGCCTAATCCCTGTAGGTGTTCAAGGCCAAGCCAGATGGGACCCTTGATGATGTTATCTACCATGTGGCAGACCCTATCGACACTGGGGGGGTTGGAACCTCATGGTCTTTATTGCCATTTGTAACGTAAGCCATTCAATGATTCTGTGATTTTGTGATTAAGTGTAATAGAGTGATAGATCCTGAAGAGGTAATTAGGGAATATATGAAAACTTTACTTGAGTTGGACAGTACTTACTTCTGTTGTAAGAGAATGTACATCAAACTATGTACACAAAAGGAAAGCAACTTTGTCTGCAGAGTTGAATCCAGGAGATTATTTTTTGAATACTTCGTAATACAAAAGTCAAAAGTATTAAGTAGCCTAATTTTATTTAAATGATGTCTCTCACATCACTTAAGGCATTTCTTTACGCAAATGTACTGTAAAAAAAAAATAATCTAGAAATCTCAAGATTTTGCTTGGCTAATCCATTACAGTAGCCTCTGCAAATTGAAAACAATTCTTTTAACGGCATCACATCAAGAAATTCATTAAAATATAATTTTTCATTTTATAACATTAGGAAGTGCAAGGGTAGATATCTTGCCTAGGAAACTTGACGTGCATTTACCAGACAGTCTTCTACATAGAACTAGCATACATTTGCAGAATTGTCTCAGTTGTTCGAAACACACAATTGTCTGACACTATGATATGTACCATCTTCTCTGCAATCGCAGTTACAAAATATAAAATAAATCAAGGATAATAAACAATACCAATGCTGTCAACCATACCAGAGTATCCTCACCTGTATTTCTCTACCAGGATGTGGAATACAGAGTCTGATGAGTTTCTTCATTAACTGCCTATTTATTTGTGTTTGCATGCATAAGTGAATGAGTTTGATAGACATTCACTGCAAAAAAGTTAATTTAGGCTAACGTATTTTTACATAATTTTTAGTTTATCCGTTATTTTTAACTCTTTCAAGCATAAGCCTCAAACTAAAGAGTCTTTGTAAATTTTCTGCCTATAGCACCAAAATTTTCATACAATATAGCACGAATGAGTATGAATGAATAGCAAGGACAAAACTAAAAAAATAGGCATCCCCTTCTGTGGTAATACTGAATGATTTCTTGGCTCTCTTGAGGCAGTCCCTGCTTAAGCAGAAATAAGACATAATATCATAACTATTATTATCATCCAATATTCATGTTGTTGGCTTTAGAGATGTTGCTTGTTCTCTGAGACTGCTAATGTGACAGAAACATAAAAGAGAACCACATTTTTAATTTTTTTAATTTTTTCTTTTTTTTAAAAAGACCAAAACCAGCACACACTGTACATTTTCTTAGACCCAGGAAGCATACCAAGCGTTGAGTTTTGTGCGTTTTTGATGTAGACCAGCACTGTAGTATGTAGCTTTTTCACAAAGGAGCTGCGTAAGAAATTAAACTCAACCCATCTTTCATTTCATTTCTCTCTTCTCACAAGATGATTTGCATTTTGATGTTTTCATGGCTTTATAAAAACAGAACTATTTTGTGTTAGAGGAAGTATTATCTAGTATAGCCTAACAACATAGGTTATATAACTGTGTTTGCTATTTTAACAGAGATCATAGAAGACAGTTATCTATTTAGATAGTAGAATAATTACGCTTTTGATGTTGAGTTCATTAAGATTGAACTATCTGTGAGTGGAATTAGCCATCTAACATCAGGTAATGAGATGACCAGCTGGTAGCTGGAGTAGCTTCAAATGAGAGAATTGCTACCTGCTTGAATATCCCTTCTAGTAGTTATATTTGGCCAGCTGCATCTCACATCTGATTTTGTGTATGGAATTATATTACTGATCATATCTGTTGGAAAGAGACACAGAAAAAGATGTTGACCTCAGAGATTTGCTTCATCTTTTTGTTCTCTGGTATTAGTAGTATCATTAAAAAAAGTCCTCAGGTCTCTCTGAATTTAGGGCACAACTTAAACATAGGCTTCCATTGAACAGAGAATCAGAAAATAAAAATGCTCACAAAAAAAAAAAAAAAAAAACCCCACATCCAGTGAAAAAATTTTCTTCTAGAGAAGTCTGAAGCCATCATGCGTTATATGTCTCTCTAGCCAATTAGAGACATTCACTCAGCTGTTTCTCTCAGAATTTGTCAGCTTTCTAATGTAATACGTAAATCTGTTTGTGCTTGACTTCCACAGCTGGTTTTGTTCAAATTCCTATAAAAAGGAAGTTTCAATTAGCACTGATCCAAACATATTCTGGATATTTTATTTCTTTATATTTTTTTGGCTGTTCAACAGACAGCATTCTTTTTTTGTAGGGCTGCTTGTGACTCCAAATGCAATGCATCCAGAATTGTGAGTCATCACCACAAGCACTCTACTTATTGCAGAGGTCAGAATGCCAAAACCAAAGGAATTATCTGGCCAGACTGAATGAGTCGTTGGAACATTAATTTATGCTACATAAATGTTATTGTGGCCCTGTGAGCAAGTACTTAGGTCATAGGCTTTACGAACTATTCACACCAAGAGGGTTTTCCAGCCATAAATCAGCTTTTAAGCACACCTTTTTAAAGCACCATTGTCTCGGTACCATTCTCCCTGCATTCACATTGATGCTACTTGGCCATGGAGCAGAAACAGCACTGGGTTTGGCCAAATCCTGGCTGCCCATATCCATTTAGCAACAGCTGGCAGTAGTGCAGCTGTGCATTAAGTGGAGAACCTACCATCTCAAGCATGTGCACCATCCAGCCCTGACAAGGATACTTCTCTTCTGGGGAAGGAAGAAGATTATATACATTTTTGATAGATTATTTTAAAGCAAATAATAATAATAATAAAGAAAAATATAGTAGAAAGTGTTTTCTGGCTGTAAACTGTGGTAACTGAGGATGCATTCCAAGAAAGAATTATGCAGAAATGATAATGTTCAAACTTGTTTTTATGGATTTGGATATATCTTTGCCAGAATTCTGACTGAGCAGCATCATTGGAGCTTTTTCATCATGAAGCCAGTGGCTTCACCCACTGAGCATTTTGTAAGTAATGAAATGACTGGGGGTCATTGGAGCTGTCTGCTGGTGCCAACCGAACATGTGCTGCTTTTCTGCAAGCCAGGTAGACACTACAGGACCATGAGAAGTGAGGTAATGTCTGTCACAGAGGGAAAGATTGGCCTTTTTAAATAGTGTGCCTTTCTCTGAGCTGTAATTCCCCTCCAGTTATTTGCTTTTGAGTTGTGCCTGCCATTGCACAAAGGGTTATTTTACTATTGTTTGGTTTTGATCAGCTCAGCTAGCACATCCAACCCTTACACCACTGCCACTGTGATGCTGAATCACACTGCACATACATCTTCCCCTGCAAGTGCCACAACACCTGCCTCCTCTTGTTTTTTAATGTCATACAGCCAGCATCCTTATCAGGTGTCTCCAGTGTTTCTTTTCTCAAGGACACAACAACCTTAATTCAGATTCCAGACTGCAACATGTTTTTACCCAGGTTCCTGGTCCCAGGCTTGTTATTTTAGTAATCTTGGACATTAATCATCTGGTGTAAACAATGTTTTCTCAATGTTGAATATTTCAACTGAATCACAGAAGAATGTTTTTGTAGCATTAAATATTCATAAAATCATACTAAAAAAGTTAATGCTGTGTGAAATACATGAAGCCTTGAAATTGTAAATAATTTATATTTTAATAACTATTCATGAGACTTTTTTTCATTAACCATGTGTCATTTTTGGGGTGGTTTGTTTTTTTTTTTTTTTTTGAATGTGCGAACTATTAAGTGCGTCCTATTATAAACGGAAACATTTAGTCTACTTAATAGCTAAGAAGGTCTAATATTGCCAACCCTGCTTGTCTAAGTAATAATCACTCATTCTGCTCCTGAAACACTCCGGTGTTCCCTGTTTTTACTGCAGGATCCAGTTTACTATTGCAAGGATTTCAAGTTGGCCATTAAAGCGGCCAGAGAGCAAATTTTCTGCATAAATACCATTTTATATAGAGCAAATAAATGATTGTCTGAAGGGAACTGATTTTCAGCAATAGTGAATCCATATGTTTCCTACTAAACCTGAGAACTCAGAAAACTCATGGCAGAAAGGAAAGACATTATCAGTGACAAAAATTTATTGTGTGACTTATACAAGTTTCTTTTCTTCATAGATACATGCATCTCCATTATTTTCATGAGAACCACAGCAGGTAGTATTGGATGGCAGTGATTACACGTTTCCTAAGCAACTATTTAACCAACTGATATAGTGGACTGGCTATTTACTACATTCCATTAAAAGGGTTAAGACGGTGGGGGGTTTTATGACAATATCCCTATCAAAGCATACATAGTAGGAACTAGGTAGGCAGAATGCTTCTCAAGGGCAGCAAAAATTATTTCTTGGCTAGGTAACATGGTTTACAGCAAAAATAGCCTACAGTGGTTTGTTATTGTGGTGTCTGTCTGGAAGCCAGATTTGAGCTTTAAAAATGGAAATTAACTCACTTTCCATCAAATATTCCCAGGAGAGAGTCTGAAAATTTGGCTGCCTTTTCAGGTGGCTGAATCTATGTATTGGAGATATTTTCACATTCTGTTATTGGAAAGGCACTCCTCCCTTCTGGAATTCACACAGCTGATGATGTTGCCTGCACAGCCCTCACTGGTACATGGTGATAACAGGAGAGCACGACAGCTTCTCAGAGACACATCCACTTTCTGCTTTGATCTGACCATCCCACAGAGCACGGGACCATGAGCGTGGCCTCCCCAGAGTTGGTGCTGTACACCTGCTGGGTACATCTTGGCAACAACCCACTCTTCCCTAATGTCTGCTGCCTGGTCATTGTTCTGTTGCCATGGATTTTTCTCAAATTGGGAAAGAGAGGAATGCCCAAGTAGAGAAGTAGGCTTTAAAAAAAAATAGAGAAAAAAGCAAAAAAAAAAAAAAAAGCCAGGAGGACTATGCTAATCTTCATACTTAAATTGTCTAGAGGCATAGCAGAATCTTAAGTAAATTCCTTATATTCAGTAAGTTTTTGGTCAGTTTTGATTGTTACATCTGGTTTTGATTTACTGTGTTGCATTTATACTGACATTTTGGTCACTTATGCGCTGCATATTAGTCACAAGTTTGTTCTTACTGTTGGCTATTTTTGAGCTACACTGCAAAACAGTCATGCTACAGTTTCAAACCAGGCATTTCAATATGAAAGAAAATCCCTCCAAGGTTTGCACAAACAACTGAGACAGCAGCCCATAGGATATGTCAGAATGTGTTTGGTTAGAATACTGTTTCTATGGATGGTGATGGATGTAGTAAATTTGACAGGTGGGAAAATCTATAATTTGTATTATATTTAGAATTATAATTATGTATCTTAACAGTTAATTATTATAAGAGTTTTTGAGTGAAGTTTTATGCCAATATATCTAACACAAGCTCAGCCAAAACTAACTAAAAATCATAGTAATCCTAACTCAGTAACTTCTGACACTGTACTTTAGACCTGTGGAAGACATTTCAAAATGTATGTTAGTACACTGAAAATAAGTTTATTCAACAGCCCTAAATTTAACATGATATTTTCTATGAAGCAGGGTGTACTTGTTAAGTCAATCATCTCAGGATCATAACACTCAGAAATTTTGCAGCTGCTTGACAAATAAATGTACTTATTTAGCTCAAAATTCTAATAAATTATTATAGAGACCACTTTGTAGAAAATTCATCTCAGCTATAGGAGCACTGAAGTGAGCATTTAGAATCTTAATTAAAAAAAAGTCAGTGTATTAATTGTGTCAAACATGCTCACAAGGTCACTGAGGGTAAAGGAAGCACTGCAAAATTTTTTATGTTCTCATCACATCATAGGATTGAAAATGCCCGTGATTTCTCTGGAAGGGGATAAGTGATAATGAGAAATTCAAAAGAATATTTTAATACTTTAATTATCATGCCTCTTTGTTGGATTAGTAGTTAATGTAGGATATAAATATTTCCTTTTACAGATATCTAAGTAGATTTACATTTTTTGAAGTACATCTATGTGTTTCAAAGTCAAAAAAATTCTTGGTTATCATTAAAAACTGTTTTCTGAGCATCCACACAGTGACTGTATTAACCTAATAAGATGCAACATCACACTGATTTCTGTAGAGTTACCATTGAGCTTTGTCTGTATCAAAATCAGATTCCTGTTCGTAAAGCAAGATTTTCTATTTACCTGTTTTCTAAAATGTATATAAACCAAGGAGACTACAGAGAATTTGCCAAGATTTGCAGGCAGGAAGTTAGAAATGCAAAGGCCCAGCTTGCATTTAGACTGGCTACTGCAGTAAATGAGAGCAAAAAATCCATTTACAAATATACTAACAGTAAAATAAGAAATAAGGAGAATTTCCCTACTTTACTTGATGTGGCAGGGAATGTAACCACAGAGGATAAGGAAAAGGCTGAGGTTCTCAATGCCTTCTTCACATCTGTCTTTAATAGAAAGATCAGTTATCCTCAGGGTACTTTTTGCCCTGACCAGGAAGTCTGGGATGAAACGCATAATACACCCCCAGTGATCCTAGCAGAGACAGTCAGAGACCTGCTCCTCCATCTGAACTGCCACAAGTCCATGGGACCGGATGGGATCCACCCAAGGGTGCTGAGGGAGCTGGCACAGGTGATTGCCAAGCCGCTTTCTGCCATCTATCAGCATTCCTGGTTATCTGGAGAGGTCCCACAAGATTGGAGGCTTACCGATGTGACTCCCATCTACAAGAAAGGCCATAAGGAAGATCCGGGGAACTACAGGCATGTCAGCCTGTTTTGGAGAACTGAAAATTAGTTGATATGTAGACTTGAATACATGAATTCCAATTCATTGATAATCAACTGGAGAAATGGTTTAGTGTACTGTTGTTAATTCTTCTTTCTGTTTTCTCATTTACACACACTAACTTAAAAGAGAAGCCTCTCATGTTCTCAGAAACATTATTAAGTAAACAATCATTTCTTATACTGTCAATATAAATAGTTTAGGAACCTCTTGCTGGTAACTGATTGAGATCATCAAAAATTTCAAGAGTAGGAAGGTAAAAACGGAGAAGTATGCCTAGCTGGAGGAAATATGAGCAGTTGAGAAGAAAGATAACCAGAAGGAAGAAATAATTGGCACTGAGATATTTGACTGTTATTCCTTTCAAAATCAGCAATAATTCAGGGACTGAATACAAGTTCAAAATAAATTCTGTAACTGTCAGAACAAAGAAGAGTAACTTACTCTGCAATTTTTCTTATTTCCTTCCTCTCAAAGGCTTGTGAAAATACGCCTATCTGGCTCTGCAGTTTGTTGACCCAGCTGGATGCTTCTAATAAATTGTTAGATGAAGTCTGGGAAAACAAAGAAACAAACAAACAAAAAGAGAAGGGTCTAAAATAAGTTGCATCTTAATCCCTGTAATGTAGACCAGTAAGCAGTCTGAATTTCTCAACCATGTGTACTTTTACTAATATACATATTTTTTATAAGAGTTCTATATAGCTCACTGCAGCCTCCTACAATCCCCCCAATTTCCAGAGGGAAATGAGATAATGTATACAAAATGTGCCCTTACTCAGACATAGTTTCTCATTCAAACACACTATAGGTTTCATCATTCAAAATTTTAATTTACATCTTCTATAACTATGTTTTACATGCAAATGAATATGAACTTTATATGTTTGCAAGTGAATTTTGCAGCCATTCAGAAATTAACTGCTTGTAAACTCAAATGTCATGAGTAACACTAATGGAAATCTATGGAAAGGACTAATTCACTACCTCATTTCCTAGTCTTTGAATTTCTGGATTGTCTTAGTTTACTGTCAGATACCTCTAAATTTTGGAGAAGATTTTAGCAGATTGTGGGAAACTTAAATTCATTACTCTTTTTCTACAAATTTGTGCAGTTATTGTAGGGACAAGTAGCTCCCTAGAAATTGGTGTCGACTTTTTTCCCCATGCACAAAAGTGAATAGTTATGGCTAAGTGTGCCAAAATAAATTAATAAAAGTATCAAAAGAAATGACTGCTTTTATTTTTCTTTACTTAAGAGCTTCATATTGTCACTCAAGAGATTTTATATAAGCTCCTACTAATTGCTAACTTACTGCAATGGTATTGACTCAAGGAAAATTATTGGAAGATCTCCTCTGTTAATCACATAGTACATTATTTGTTGACATACTGGGTTTATTACCATCACAGAAAATGGATTTTCATGTTTGTCTTTCAGCCTTTTCAGCCTTAGTATTAAAACTGACAAATGACGTTGGCAGTGATATGGAGCCAACGGTCACATGTGGTGAGGTACATGATTTATCCCAGGGTTTTGATCTTATGAACCATGGTATTTAACTTGCAAAATGTTTGCCATGCTTTTTCAAGCCCAGTGTTTCCTAGGTTTAATCTTAATTTTTGCTGACATGTACAGTTATTCTTTGTAACTATCCATTTTCTGCAATTTCCAAGTGACTCTTCTAAAGTGAATGCCTTTGTTATCTCAACGTATCACATTTCTAAAATACAAATTCCTTGCTATGAAGTCATAAATCCTCTAACCAGGATAGCTCAAGTGTATGCAGGCAAGATCTTAAGCATTTATAAAAGCAACTTCCACAGGCTTTCTGGAAATTTATCTTTACTGGCCTTCAGTGTTCAGGCCTGAACCTTCTATTTTCAACCTCATTGTAGTGCAAAATATATTGCATTTTTTTTTTGTTTCTTTTTAATTGCCACTAAAGTCTTCAGGATTGTTACAACACTACAAATTTACAAAATTTCATCTTCTGGAGCATTTCAATGTTTATCAGCTTTTTTAAATGACAAAGGAAAGTAAGCATTGCATTTCCTGGGAATAGCCTAAGGTTAGAATTGCTGTAAATGAACTTAGAATGGTAATAATAGATAACAGTTTATTTTCTTCAGATACCTTCAAATATTAGAATCTGATATGGTAAAACAAACTCAATTTTAAATGGGAAATTAAAACAAACCTTGGTTAGCAAAAGCTTGGGGCAGAGAGAATTTTCATCCTACAGTAGTCCATGGAATAATTGGGTTTAGAAGTATTCGTATTGAATCTATACTGTACATAATTTTGTGGATATTTAAGGATAGCTTTATCAGCAAATTGATTAGTTCTGTTAATCTAATCTGAAGTTCTGGGTAGTCTATTTTCTATTCCCATGCACTGTGTGGGAGCCAAGTACACTTAACATTATGTATTATTGTATTTTCTGTCCAGTCTTGTGTTTGGAGAGGCATTGTCTGCCTTAGACAAGAAACAGTGTGTGTGGATGATGCATATTTACTTGCCAGTTGTTTCACCTGAACAATTAATAATACTTCAGAAGCTGACATAATGTAACTGAAGAAAAAGCAACACTGAACACAGGTGAAGTCCCAGCTGCTTACAGTCTCTCCTCACACCTTCCTTCTTCTTTTGCTTTCTAAAGGAAGAAGATCAGAGTCAGAATTAGATGACTTCTTATTCCATGTTGCCACTTTCAGGGACATGAATTCTCTCTGTCCCTCCACTTCCACCCACAGGTACTCAACTGCCTGTCACACGGCAGCCCCATCCATGGGTGACCCACACGGATTTTAAGAAATGTGACTAGTTAACTCCTACACTTTTGTGTATTTAGATCTGGAGTTGAGATTTCTCCCAGTGAGAGACGAAACATACTGCTTGAATGATGTAATTCTTCAAAACAGTTATGTTTGAAACATGTGATGAGAAGATTTTCAGTTATTCATCTAAAAACAAGGAGAAAAAAAAGGTAACATTTAAATTATTAATGCTTGACTGCAAGTTTCTGTGAAGTGTTAGAACTGCAATCCAAAGCCTTACTGGGCTTTTGCAGTGTGGATGTAACTATGGTGACAGTTTCTTTCTTAGTACTATTAGTCTAATGCCCCTTACGCTTTGAGGAACATGTTAAATCAGATCTGATTAAATCAGGTTCCCTTGGTAGAGCAGAAGATAGCTCAAACCTTTCTAATTTCTGACCTATGATTGTGCTCAGTTAAATGTGATATTAAGGTTAAGGTCTAAAATAAAGTTACGAAGTAGACCACAAGTTCATTACTACATTTTAATTCATGTACTGACATATCTGAGAATGTGTTCCTTTATCTTTGACCCTTAGTTGAAAAAGAAATCCATCTGTTCTTACTAGGTAGTGCAAGTCTCTGGAGAGTAGATTGTCAAGATTGTTAAGCATACAGAAGGTCACAATAAGGAGACATGTATAAATGCTGTATCATTAATATTCTCCTTCACAATGAGCATTGGCAAAAATCAGTAAATAAGAACTGCAGTCCACAATGCCACATGAGACCTTTCAAGCAAATTGTTCATTGGGGGTGTTTATAATACCCATTCCACTTTAGATGTCTTGCTTATCTGCAATTAAGTGGACCAAATCAGGCACCTAAATTCCCTCTACAATCAAGAGAGACTGGTACTGGTGGGGCAGCCATTCAATTCTAGAGTTAGATGATGAGAAGGCAGTGCAAATATTGCTTTTGTTCTGGCATACAATGTACACTAACAATACAGTATCAACATCAAAATGAAAGGAGAAAAAGAAAGAATAAGGAGTAAGTAAACTATAATGAGAATTAGAAACTATTTTATGGTAAATGCCTGTTCCCAACCTGGTCAATTTTTTCTATGTACAACATGTTCATATGGCTCATTCTCTGTCCAACTTTTTTCATAGCTGAATAAAGCAGAGAGTTTATTGCTCTGTTTGCTCTAGCCATTCAGCTTGTACAAATGTTATAGATGCAGTACTATCTTGTTCTTTAGCACTGTGAACTGCCTGTCAGTCTTCATATTTGTAAAAAGAAAGAATCCCAGCCACCCCACTGTGCTGGATGTGACAGCACTGTAGTGTCAGAGGACCAAGGGAAAGGTGACAGTTAATGATAGAAATAAATCTTTTACAAGAGAAAACTTGGGAGAATTACATGTTTTTTGTAGAGTTATATCTTTACACAGTTACTTCTGACAGCCTTCTCAAATGCGCTTGTTTGATAAGGTGAGGTTTTTATTGTGTCTAATCATGTATTGAGTCACTGAGGGTGGGGAAGAGAAATTATGTGTTCCTTGTGTATGAATATGACATATAAAATATATTTGTGAGTATATTAATTCATATAAATATTGATACATATCAATTTAGGTGTGTGTTTGGATTTACATGAATTCAAAGATAATTAGATTTGCTAAATGATCCTTGAACTTACTCCCATGTTTTATGGCACAAGTCTGATTGCTAGACAGGATGCAAGTGCTGTGGATTATTATTCTGTAACAGAAAAAAAAGGGCACTGTCAAAAAAGACTTCAATTTGTATAAGAGAACATGTAGTATAACTGTATTTCCAGAAAAACAGAGAGAGGTTTCTGCTATGTTTTCCAGATATTTGAAATACTTTAAATATGCTGTCCGTAACTAGACTGAAGTATCATTAGAATTGAGAGGGATTTTTAAAATCTTATTTTATATAGAAGTGTCCTGCCCTTCCAGGAAGGAGCATAAACAGAAACCTACGCATCCTAGAGCAGACAAAATACTGTGAAGGATTTACAGTGTGCTCATCCTGCCCTCTGAGTCTTCCATTTTTACAGTTAAGCTATTCCAGTTCTGTCATGTTGCCAGTTTGAGAATAATTGGTAAGAATATTTTAAACCTCAGGAATTTCTGCTTTTATTCATCAACACCCCCATGCCCTGTGTAAATAAAAAAATAATAAATAAAAAACAGGAGTGTGTGTGAAAGTCATTATTCCAAAAAGCTACAAAGTCATAAGGAACCTGGCACATAGAGCTGCAGCCCTAGTCTCCCCTTTGTCTGACTGTTGTGTGTCACTTCTGCCATTCATTTATATACCTAACTGTGCATAAAGTTACAAGTGTCAACTCCACAGTTTTCTTCTCTTTTTCTCCTCAGCCATATAAGTGAAAATACACATAAGTTAAAATGAGTGTTCAGAAAGCAGCAGTAAGTTAACAAAAAAAAAACCAACTTTTTTTATTTTTCATCTCTTCCAAAGTTTTTTTCCATTCTCTGATAATATTCCCCCCTTCTATTTACACTGATACCATTTTTTCCCAATTTGCATTGCATTTTCTTGCATGAGCAGCAGGATTACTGTTTGATGCAGTATATCAGTATATCTTCACCAGACACATGGGAAATGCCAGTACACATCCACCACACCCAAAGGTCTTTTTGTAATGAGGTTATCTTGTGATAGGCAAATTCTTTATCTTGATAACTTCAGCTGTTCGGGTCCACAGTCTGAATAGCTCAGGCAGTGGACTGAAGTGGAAGGAAACAGAGAATATGTATGTTTTGTTTGTTTGTTTATTTTAAATAAATGCCCCATTCCTCATCTTGTGTGAAGGTCAACAGACCTTATAGAAAGGACTGGTGGTTGTGACCACCATGAATGTGTTGTTAGTATACTTCATCAGGCAGAGGTTGCAGTCTCATACATGGCTCACATTTTCTCCTGACAGCACGAGCTTGGAACACAGCTAAATAGGCAGTGCCCCCACAGGCAGACATGTGGGAAGGATCCCAGGCTGGCCATGTGCAGTCAAACTTGATGTTCAGTTAATTCCATCCACTAGTCCAGGAATGTAAACTGTATTATTCCACACACTATTTTGCCAAATAATCCCCAATAGTCAAGTTGTTAGGCTCTGTTTTGTTAGCAAAGTAGCCAGTCAAGCTTCCTGCTTACTCTGTTCGCTTTCCAACCTCAAATTTTTTCATTTTTGTAAGCATGTATTTTCAGAGACCTCTTTCAGCCTCTTATTTTCATGACAGATGTGGTTGCTAACAACAAAATCAGACAAAGAAGTAGGAGGAAGGGGATTTTTCAACCCAAACAAATGCCCTTTTTTACTTTTTTTTTTCTTAATATTCTGTTTGTGTGTGGTTTTTCAGATTAAAAAAAAAATCTCTGAAACCCATATGGTTAGTAGCACATAGTGTCTCTTCCCGAAACTCCCACTCTAGGAATGCTGCAAGATGCCAGAGCGTGGGATGTGTTAAAGCAAAGGCCAGAGCTTTCCTGCTCTGTTGTCAGCTCACTCCTTGCAAAACATTGCTCTCTCAAGAGCAGATATAGGCTGAACAAAAACAATCAAATCAACAGATGCTGTCCAGATTAGAAGCAGACAAAGTTATGGGAGTTACTCACATGGTACAGATGCTTGTCCAACACAGGTCAGAATGTTTGAGGAAATCCACAGCAGCAATCTTGACCATATCCCCACAGTTCAGTAAAGTTCCCCCTGCAGCCCCTATCATCACCTTCTTCCCTACCTTTTCTTCTGTCTTCCATTTTGACAGAGTTTCTAAGTGTTTCTGTTTATCTTTTATACTGCTTACAGTCTCCTCTATTCTCCCTCTGTCCTTATTTGCAGATGGATTTTTGGTGATTCCTTTCTACATTTTTCAGGCTGTAAACCTGAGCAGCTGATATACATCTCTAGCAAACACGGTGGTAAGCCTGTTGGTTTATTTAAACAACTGACAATTTGCCATGAGAATCTTTAGAGAGGAAGGTGAAGTCCAAAACTTTGCTTTCTAACTTGATGACTTGACTGCAGAGAGAGCATTTTTTTTTCCAAACATAAGCATAGTGTGGCCCATTGGGTAGCCAGGAGGTTAGGCACTGGTGGGGTTTTCAATAGAAAAAGAGAATCACCAACGCTGGAAAAGATCTCCAAGATCATCCAGCTCAACCATCCACCTACCACCAATATTTTCCCACTAAAACATCCTGTAGTAGTACATCACATATTAATAAATGCCTAGAAAGTGTCGAAGAAATATCACAAAGTTGAAGTCTATGCAGTTATTATTTGCCAAATCAAAAGTTAAGGCAGTCTAAGTGTCCATTCTTCATTTCAGTTGCTTCAGACTGAGCTACAGAATATAATAAATTAGGGAAACAGGATTAAATAAAATCAATTTAAAATCAATTTATTTACAAAGTAATTGGTGAAAACAGTGCATATACTCCCCATATTTTAATGAGTTGAGAAAATTTCTAGACATTTCTGTACAGATAGGAATAGTTTTAAAGTAACTTTGAGCTTATAATTGTCTACATAAATGCATTTTTTTTGTGTATGTTTATGTATACGCATACATACATACACAAAGTTTTCCGAAGACTGATATATCCAGATCACTCCCTTCTGTCATGCCCTTTCATTTGTAAAAAGACCAGATATTACTGTAGCTTATTGCAATTTCACCAGGAGAAGCATAACTAAAAAGTAGTAGATATTATTTTCATTGTTGATTTTTATTTTATGAGAGGAAAACAAAAATGTGGAGTTTTGTAATAGTAAATTGCAGAGATCCAGTAGATTTTGAAATTATGAGAATTAGGTGGGAGCTGTTTTTTTGGTAGTGAATCTGTGACAAGGATGCTGTTCAAAGACCAAGAAACTAAGAGAAGACCACTCCTAGAAAGCATTATATAATACAATTTCAAAAATATTTGAATAGACTACAAAAAGGCTTGCAAATCATGTAATGTTTCCAAGAAATACAGATTCCATGAATATAAATGTGTATTTCATTATCTAAGAATTCCTGTAGAAATGATTTTATATTAATATTTAGATATTTTTCTTTTCATGTTAGATTGTACCTTTGGGAAAATAAATTTTATTCTCAGTCATGGTGGAAAAAATGTTTTTTTTTATATTCTATTTGCCCCTTACTCCTTATCCCCTCCCTCAATTTCCATTTGTAGTCTGTTTCCTCTTCTGAATGGCTTGGTCCTTTCCCAAGTGGTTGTTTTAAGAAACCAAGAGACAATAGAGAACAAGAGAAATCTGCTAAAATGACCTATCTCCCTGCTTATACAAATTAACACAATTTTACTGTATCCAAAACCAAGGTAATTTTAATTGTGTAAGACTACAGAATATATTAAAATTGTGTAGATTAGTGGGACAGAAAAGATTTACCTACTAGAAAATCTGTTAATGATCATTAATATTTTTCATACAAAGTAAGCAACACAGGTGATAGGGAGCTAACATTTTAACTAATCTGTGTTTTATTTTTATATGTGAAATATAAAATGAAGGACTGAGAAGGGAGTATGTACAAGGTAAGCAAGTAAAAGTACTCAGAAAAGTGAATAAATATCAAGTTAGCAGCACACATTTAAAATCAGAAGAGAAGGAAATGTGAAAGGAAGAACAGCCAAATGACAACGTGGCTTGCTGTTCCAGAGGCTTTAAACTAAGTTTAAAGAAGGAACAGCATAAAACTAAGCTCTCTAGAGACGAGCCTTGGGGCAGTATGCCAGGGCTGAGAGTGAGACAAATAGCACAGCTGAAGTGCTTCTGTACCAGTGCATGCAGTATGGATAACAAACAGGAGGAGCTGATAGCCACTGTGCAGGAAAATTATGTCTGTCAGCTCCTCAGAAAGGATAGGCCAGGAAGGAGAGGTGATGGAGTGGTTCTTTGTGTTCAGCAGTGTTTGAATGTTGTAGATCTCAGTGCTGGAATTTATGTTGAGTCATTAGGGGAAAGACCAGGAGGAAGGCAGACAAAGCTGACGTTTTGGTGTGGATCTGCTATAGACTGCCCAATCAAGATAAAGACATGAAGTATTCTATGAGCAGCTGGCAGAAGTCACATAATTGCTAGCCCTTGTTCTCACTAGGGACTTCTACTTCCCTGATATATAGCAGAAATACAATACACCAGAGAAGATGGAAACTAGGAGGTTCATGGATTGCGTGAAGGGTAACTTCCTGACAAAGCAGGTAAGAATGCCTAGCAGGGGAAGTACCCTACTTGACCTAGTGTTTACGAACAGGGAAGGACTGGTAGGGTATGTGGTGGTTGGAAACTGTCTTCGGCATAGTGACCAATGAATGACAGGATTCTTGACTCTATGAAGTCATGACCACGGTCAGAATGGTTTCTGTTTTGTGCATCCAGAGGGTGGACTTGGAGCTGTTTATGTCATGGTTTGGGAGAATCCCTCGGGTCTTGAAGGGCAAAGGGGTTCAAGAAGGCTGGACATTCCTCAAGAAGGAAATGTTAAAGGTCCAGGAGCATTTTATGTGTCATAAAATGAGCAAGCAGGGAAGAAGACAATCTTTCTGAAAAAGAAGCTTTTGCTGAAGCTCCAACTTTCTTTGACATTATAGAAGTATTCAGCTTCTCAGACTTTAAACAGGGACACTGCACATCTGGTACAAACAGACATTTTGCCCATAATGACCAAAGGGCCATTTTCTCCACAGTGACCATAAAGTGATCAAATTTATAATCTTTGGTGATAGCAGGAAAACTGTCACCAATCCTTCAATCATGGACATGGGTAGAGCAGATTTTAGGCTGCTCAGAGAGCTTGTTATTGAGGTCACCTTTGAAACTGCTTTTGAAGGCACAGAGGCTCATCAGTGTTAGTCACTTTTTAAGAACCACTACTTGAGAGCACGGGAACAAGCAATTCCAAAATGTCAGAAGTCAAGCAGATGGTGCAGAAGGCAAGCTTGGCTGAAAAGGGATCTTCTTGCAGAGCTCAAGTGGAAAAAGAAACTGGAAAAAATGTCAGGCAACAAGAGAAGACTACAGGGATGCTCTTTGATTTTGTAGGGGAAAAATCCATGCAGCCAAAGCTCAGTTAAATTTGAAGCAGGCTAATACTGTGAGGACAATAAAACGGTTCTGTTAAAATACATTAACAAGTAAAGAAGGACCAAAGAGAGTCATTACTTAATAACTTTAATACTTAATGGTCATTTTACAAATGGGGAAATATACAAAGCAGAGAAGTTTAATACCTTCTTTGCCTCTGTCTTCAACATTGGTGATGGGCTTTGGCACACCAGCTACCCCAAGCTGGAGAACTATGGCTGCCTTTACCACCAACTTCCAGCCAACCCTAAAATTTGCAGGGTTTCCTGCTCCGCATGCATATAAGTCCATGGGATGTGATGCAATTCATCCCATGGTAGTCAGATATCTCACTGATGTCATTGTGAGACCTCTCTCAATTATTTCTCAATGATTTTGGGAATCTGGAGAGTTCCCACTTGACTGGAAATTGGTGAACATTCAAATTTACAAGAAGGGCAAGAAGGAAGACCCTGGTAATAATATGCCTGTCAGTCTCACTTCAGTGTCTCAGAAACTTGTAGAGAAAATCATACTAAGAGTGACTGGAAAACACCTGAGGGACAATGTGGTCACTGGTCATGACCAACATGGCTTAATGAGGGAAGGCCCTGTTTAACTAATTTTTTTGTCTTTTTTTAATCGCCAGGTCATCCATCTAGTAGACCAAAGGAAGCCAGCTGATGTTATCTTTTTGGATTTCAGTAATGTTTTCAATGGTGTTTCTCACAGTACCTTTCTGGAAAAAATGTCCAGTATACAGCTAGGTAAAAATATAGTGTGATGGATGAGCAATTGGATAATGGGTATGTCCCAAAGGATTTTAAGGAATTGAGTTGCAGCAGGCTAGTGGCTGGTCACTAGCAATGCTCCCCAGGGCTCCATTTTAGTGTTAGTTCATGAAAATATATTTTCATAAATAACTTGTTTGTAGGACTATAAGGATTTCTGAGCAAGTGGCAAGTTCATTGATGATATTGAGAGGAGATGTTAACAGCACTGGGTGTCAAGCCCTTGCAGAGAGTTGCAGATGAATTAGAGAGCTGGGCAATCACCAACTGCACGGAGTTTAACAAGAGCAAGTGCTGAATTCTGCACCCGGGAAGAGGTAATCTTGGCTATACATACAGACTGGGGCATGAGATCCTAGAGAGCAGCCCTACTAAAAAAGATTTGGGGGTTTTGGTCAACAGCAAGTTGAACATGAGTCAACAGTGAGTCCAGGCAGCCAGGGGGGCCAACCATGTTCAATGACATATCAGGCATGATATTGCAATTTGCTCAAGAGAAGTGGTTGTTCCACTTCACCTTGCACTGGTATGGCCTCATCTTGAGTACTATGTGCAGTTTGGGGCATGATGTTACAAAAAGGATGTAAAACTATTAGAAAGTGTCCAAAGGAGGGCTACAAAATGGCAAATGGTCTAGAGAGGAAGAAGTGTGAGGAGTGGTTGAAGTCCCTTACTTTGCTCATCCTAGAGAAAAGAGACTGCAGTAGGATCTCATCATGGCCTACAGCTTCCTTACAGGGATGAGCAGAGAGAAAGTTGCTGATTTACTCTGTCTGATGATTAGCAGTAGAACCTGTGGGAAAGGAATAAAGCTGACACACAACAGGGGAGGTTGAGATTGGATATCAAGTAAAGGTCTTCACTGAGAGGGTGATTTTGCACTGGATCAGGCTTCCCAGGGAAGTGGTCATGGGACTGTGCCTAGTAGAGCTTAAGAATCATTGAGACAGCGCTCTCACACATATGATCTGAATTTTGGGTTGTGTCATGGTTTTATGATTTTTGGTATTGGTATTCCACATCATAACATCATGTCATGCATTAAGATTTAATTCTTCAGATCTGTGGACAGTTATAGGTAGGTAGTTATATCTACCTATATATATACCATAGATAGTTATGGGTATATCTGTCTCAGAAGAGAAGAAGGACTACATTTCCCAGAGGGCTGTGTGATGATTTGCATTTTTAAGTGTTTCTGCTAAGATGAAAAGATAAAAACTGCGGTCATGGGACCAGCTCTCTTTTTTCCTTTGGGATGGACTCAGCAGTGGGTGCTCGCTGCCGTCTCACCTTCAGCGTTAGCGTAAGGCCTTTGGTTCATCAGACACTCTCTCTTGCTCATTTTATTTGAGTTATTAGCTTAAATTCCAAATATATTGTATTATATTGTGTTATTTTGCTTTCTGATATCTTATTTAGTATATTAGCTTTCCTCCTCAGATCATTGCTGCTGTTTTGTTTTCAGGCCCATCGCCCTTTTCCCTTTTCTCTTTCCCCCTTCCCCCTTCCTGGGGGAAAGGGTCTGCAGGTCCCTCGCACCGATTGTCACGGAACTGGGCCGAACCAGCCCATAAACCATTGACAGGTTGTCTTGTGTGGAGCCATAAATTTGTTTCAATGATTCTTATGGGTTCCTTCCAACTTGGGATATTCTACAATTCTATAATTCTATTTAGTAGAAATGTAAAACTGAATATAAAAGATATGTCATAAAGATTACCTATTCTAAAAGCTGAGATACTAAAAAGAAAAATGTCAGGGCAGTGTTTGTTTGGTCTACTCTTCCTACTTTTAAGTAAGATAGATTCCTGGAGGACACCATTTGTCACCAGCATCTATCTAGACATAGATCCACTGGCCACAGCCCTCTGGTGTGATGTCCAGCTAACTCCTTATCCACTGAACAGTCCACCCTTTAAATCCATATCTCACCAGTTTACATACAAGCATATGATATGGAACCATATCAGTGGCCTTGCAGATATTCAGTTATATCACATCAGTTGGCCTTCCTTTGTCTATTGAAAATATCACTCCATTACAGAAGGTTAACAGATTGGTTAGTCATGATCTGCATTTGGTGAAGCTGAGTTGATTGCCTCAGATGATCTGCTTGTCCCTCATGTGTGTTAAAATAGCTTCCAGGAGATGCTGTTTCATAATCTTCCCAGGCAGAGAATGGAAGTTCTATGGGCTTGTAGTTTCCTGATCTTCTTTTCCACCTTTCTTAAAAATGGAAGTGATTTTTATTTTTTTCCAGGCACTGGGATCTTCACCTGACAGCTGTGACTTTTCAAATAGGATGGAGAGTGGCTTGGCTATCACATCACCCATTCTTTCAGGATCCTTGGATACATGTATTATAGTTGTAACTACTTCAGAGAGTTGGGCTTGCCCCATTTCTTCCATTTTTTCTGAAGTTTGAACCTCTCTGAGTTGTTGTTTGTTTTTTTTATATATATATTTTTCCTCCTTTGTATACATATTGCCTTCAGATAACAAACATCTGAAATGTTCAGCTTAAATCAAGCATGTAAAAACCATGGTCAGCAGGCTACATGTGGCCCAGCATGGCTTGCAATATCGTCCAGCCCCTCTCCATAATTTAAAGGCTTTTTTTCTGCAATGTGGCTCTGGGCTCATGATCATTTCTCAGCAACAATCAAACTGTCAGTGTTCTGTTAACTGTGTGTCAGATGAAACCAGGGTAGATGAAAGGAGGGCAGAGCTCACCCAAGTGATGGTAAATAATTTTATGCATTTTGATACACTGACTAGACACTACGGCCCTACACAAAAAAGTATATGTAGAAGTGCATTCCATTTTGATAAAGGAATTTGAAAATAGAGTCATTTAGAATCATAGAAAAAAGTTGGAAGGGGCATTTTAAGGCCACTTGGTCCAGTTCCTCTTAACAGAGGCAATCACAGCTAAATCAGGTTGTTCAGAGCTCTGTCCAGCCTGACCTTGAATATGTCCAGGCATGGGACATCTGCCAGTTGTCTGGGCAACCTGTTCCAATGCCTCAGCACCCTCACTGACTTTTTCCTTATTAACAACTTAATATACCCTCTTTAAGCTTGAAACCATTTCTCTTATAGCCCCCCTTAAAGTACTGAAAGGACACTATCAGGTCTCCCTGGAGTCTTCTCCAGGCTGAAAAGTCCCAGCTCTCTACAGCTGTCTTCACCGGGCAAGTGTTCCATTCCGTAGGATCTTTAAATTCCTTAGATTTCTGTGGCCCTTCTCTGGATGCCCTCAAACAGGTGCAAGTCTATCCTGCACTGAGGACTCCACATCTGAACACAGTACTCAGGTGAGGTCAAACCAATGCAGAGCAGAAGGGGAGGATCACCTCCCTCTTCCTCCTGGCCATGTGTTTTTCAGTGCAGTCCAGGATACAGTTGGCTTTCCAGGCTACAAGGGCACACTCCTGTCTCATGTCCAGCTTCCCATCCACCATAACCCCCAGGCCCTTCTCAGCACAGATGTGCTCTCTTCTTTCTTTCCCTAGATTAGAGTGATAGTGGGGGATGCATCTACCTAGGTACAAGACATTGCACTTTGATTTGTTGAACCTCATCGGGTTCTCCTGGGGTCACAGCTTAAGCCTGTCTAGGTCTCTCTGAATGGACCCATCCCTTGGTTGTGACAACTGCACCCCATAACTTGGGGTTTCAAGACTGCAAAAAAATATATAGAAATTTGCCAATGTATGTTTGCAAAACCATTGTCAGTTGATATAAATACATATCTTCAAATTTTCACATGGAATATCTAGAGCTGCAATCAGATATTCAACTCAAAAATCTGATCATGTCTCTTTACTGGATTTTCATAATTCCAATCTTGAAAGAGAAAAATATCCTTCCCTCACAGTCTCACCATATTCATGTTTTCACTTTTTGTCAGTACACATATTTTAAAAAGTACTGTCAAAGATGAAATACAGGAAGAGTAAAAATTCATAAAAAGTCTTAGATTAACATCTTGAGACCTCATTGTCATTGTACCAGGCTGGTAAGTTAGTTTCACGAAAAGGAGATTGCAGATGCCTCTAGTTTCATGTATTTGTTCTTAAAAAAAAAAAAAAAAGGTTTAAAAGAAATATTTTAAATTAAGATATTTTGTTACTTATATATTAATGATATTGTATATCATTAATCACAGGCTCCAGAAGTAATGCCTCCTTTTTTATTATGTTAGCTCATAATATGCTCTGGGATGCATTAAAAAGAGCGTGGTGAGCAGGACAAGGGAGGTGATCCTCCCCCTCTACTCTGCCCTGGTGAGGCCTCATCTGGAGTACTGTGTCCAGTTCTGGGCTCCCCAGTATAAAAAAGACAGGGATCTCTTGGAAAGAGTCCAGCAGAGGGCCACAAAGATGGTGAAGGGCCTGGAGGATCTCCCCTGTGAAGAAAGGCTAAGTGAACTGGGTCTCTTTAGCCTTGAGAAAAGAAGACTGAGAGGGGACCTGATCCAGGTTTATAAATATCTGAGGTGTGGGGGACAAAGTGGTGAGGCCAGACTCTTTTCAGCAGTGTGTGGAGACAGGACAAAGGGGAAGAGCCAGAAACTGCAGCACAGGAGGTTCTGCATGAATTTGCGCAAGAACTTCTTTATAGTGAGGGTGACGGAGCACTGGCACAGGCTGCCCAGGGGGGTTGTGGAATCTCCTTCTCTGGAGATATTCAAGACCCGCCTGGACACCTACCTGTGTGACCTGGTGTAGGGAACCTGCTTTGGCAGGGGGGTTGGACTCGATGATCTCCTGAGGTCCCTTCCAAACCTTATGATTCTGTGATTCTGTGGTAACGTCAGAGGTGGATACTGGTGGTATGGCAGTAGCGGCTGAACCTTTCCAGCAATATTCTATTACATTTTGTTGCCATGTAACAGATGGCAGCAGAGGGTAGTCTGACAGAATGGCATCTGTCATGAAAGTGCTTATGAATCAAAGGTGTGGAATTGAATTCCTTCATGAGGAAGAAATTTCACCTACTGATGCTTGCTGAATATTTATGGAGACCAAAGAGTGGATGTGAGCACAGTGAGGGGGTGGGTGGTGTGTTTCAGTAGTGGTGACAGTGAGTCACCTCTTCTGGTGCAGGTTGTTATAAGCATGATATGCAGGATCTTTGCTGCTGATGAATGCACTGTTAATGATGGTGACTATGTTGAAAAATAGTGTTTTGTAGCTGAGAATTTGTTCTATTAAATCGTGCTATTGTGTTCTTTGCATCTTTTGTAGCTTCCATGAAAATAAATAGGAGGCATTACTTTTAGACTGACCTACCTATATGGGACCAAAGATGATTCCTATTCCAGGCAAGCCAAAAGTTTGGACACCTGTGGCTTAAATATTTAAGTTAAAGAGCATTTGAAGTAGTTATCACTTGTCACTATGGAGTTTATCTGTTTTCACAGAATCCAAACTGCCTATGCAGATGAAAGCCAAGAATGAGTACAGGGATCTGGAATAGTACTTCACACCTCATCTATCATTTACTTTTAAAATGTTGTTCCTTCACAGAAGTGGAAAACATGCTAAAGAATAAGTGATCTCCATAACAAAATGGAAAATGCTTATTAAAATTCATGATAGTGTATATTAGCTACAAAATGAGCTTTGATGGCCAACTCCCATGAAGCTCCAGGAAGCCTGGCAGTTATTAGTATCTACAACTCAGAGATGTCAGATGTCAAAAACGATTAAAAACTTCATGAAACATGTGTGGATTTTATTACTATATTCTTACAGATATAAAAGCAATTAATGTTTGATTAAGCATAAAAATTAAGTGAAATACGTGTTTAAGATGTTAAAAGTAGTCAGGAAAATGAGAAGGATTATGAGTACTTTCTGTGATTGCCAACCAAGCACTCATTGTATGATTTGGTCTTCAATGGAGGTTCGATGAGTAGCCTATGTGGGCAGTTCAGTCACTGGGGACTTTGTCTGTAGTTGCTTATTAAACAGCTGTCATATTTGAGTTAAAATAGTTAATTTGCAGACTAAACTTGCTAACACTGTGTATTGAGGAAAGAACAAAAAGATTTATTAACTAACCAAAAAATCCTTTAAACAAATCCTGTGCATAAGGTGATCTTGGAATGAGGGTTTTCAAAATAATGGAATTTTACTTCTCTTTGCAAATGAAATATTTAAGGTGTAGAGATAGCCATGTATATCTATAAGTTTGGAATGAGATTGTAATTATATTAAAGAGATTTTTCATATGAGTTTTATTATGTTTCATAAAATTAACATAAAAATAATAAAGTCTGCAATAAGGAAAAGATTTTGTTCTTACTAGTGAGGATAAACCAGCAACTGTTTGAGGGTTAATTTGTCATATTTCTGTAGCTGTGCAATTATTTTTTTGTAATCTTCAATCTGATGCTTCTGTTTTAGTGCCTCACACTCAAACTGGATTTATTTGGATAATGACAAACAGAAGAAAGTAATTAAAATATAATGGGAGAAGCAACATGTCATCACATGTACATTACTCAGAGTTGAAAAAATATGATCAGAAAGATAACAATTTACAAACATTAAGGTAAAGCATAAAAGCTTTGTCAGAGATGAATATATTCTGGTTATAATTTAATATTTTCTCTTCTTTTTTAGGACACTTTCAACTCAAACATCTAGTCTGAATGAATCGTGATTTTGTCTTGAAGGCTCACTTCTAAAGTGCGTATTTCCTTCCAGTCATTCACAAAATCTTCTTGCCTTCTGTTCAGTGACCTCTTGCCAGTTGTTCAGTGCACTTGTCTTGTTCTGCCACAAGGCTTCAGAGATTATTCCTTGTCTTCTTACTCCTAAAACAGAGTAGTCTGC
Source organism: Oreortyx pictus (assembly GCA_036925125.1). NCBI lineage: Eukaryota > Metazoa > Chordata > Aves > Galliformes > Odontophoridae > Oreortyx > Oreortyx pictus. The sequence continues at coordinate 59,112,790 of JAUPFR010000004.1, read as the reverse complement.
CAGATTCTGATAAACATTTGACTCTTGAAAATGATAGGAAGGAAAAGCTATATCAGGGTAATTCTAGCTGTCAGTTAATTTAATACACCAACAAGAGGTATTCCTCATTGACTGAATAGTCATGGAATGGGAAGACCAACACAAATCCCCATCTGAGTTTTCTCTTCTCTAATGTGCGCCTTGAATATCAAAATAAGATGATAGTAATAACAGAGATTTCCCACAACAGTCTAAAACTGACCAGTGTCATTGATAGTGTAATATGAGTGCTGTCGTAGCTCCACTGAGAACTAGGGTATACTAGAGTTTTAGTAGAGTAAAATGCTTAAGAGCATAGTGCTGGCGAGGAGAGTAAAGAATTAGTGGGTTTCTGGTATTTGATGCTGTACTGCTCCAGTTGTTGAAAGTGATGGCTCAATATGTATATAAATATACAAAACTTGATTAATATCAAATGAGGCCAAACACTGTTCTACCAATATATTACAAACTCTTAAGAAGTTGTGAAAGGTGGGGAAGATGGGGAAGTTAGCAACAGTAAAGAGAAGAATCCTAGGACAAGATATAAAGCAGATAAAGTCACCATCAGGAATCCAGCAATATTTTGTTGGTCCGTAGGTGGACTGGTGCTACTGAACAAGCTTTGAGCCAAAAATGCCAGCTTCTAGGAGCTGCACTCCTCTTGAAAAGTTCCAGAGGCATCCTGTTGCACTCTCACCATTTGAAAGTTCAACTGAGAGAGAAACTCAAAGAAAACAAAAACAAATATTTATATCCTGATTTTCACATATTACATAATCAATTACATAATCAGAGAGATCTTAGTATAGTCATTAAAAACATTATGACCAGAATTAATTACCTAAATTGTCTAAGAACAACATACTCTTATAACCTTTGCATAAATTCTTTGCACCATTTTCTAGAGCTCTGTGATGCTGTGCTGCAGGGTTGCCTGTTAAGTGTTTAATTATACTCAGAACCATGTGTTTTACCACACTTGCATTCCACTCGTTCCACGGAATTCTTCCACTCAATAAAACTCCAATGTAGTTTTTTGATCCATGCATATGCAGCAATAATAAAGCAATTTGTTTTTGATGAAAGGTTTGAATCCCTTGAACTTTACTGAAGACTTAATGCTTCTTTTTTCTCACCTTTTCCATTATATCGCCTTTAGAAAGAAGAAAGAAAATACACTTATGCTTTTTTAAGATAACAGGACCTTTAGGTAATATTGGTTTTCAGATATTCAATATTTTGAGTTGCTGAGGGCTGGGAAATAGTGAGATTTCATGTGGAGTACCCTTCAAATATTTCATGCAATGAAGATTTAAGATGGCACTTCCTTGACATTATTTAATAGAGTCAAAAAATGATTTTCCTGAGACTCCTGAGTCATCCAAGTTAACCACTGTTAGGATTCGGGTCCTTTTTATCCATGATATAGAGTGACTATACCGTCTTTACAATAAAATAAAATAAATAAAATAAAATAAAATAAAGAAGGCTCAGGTTTTCATAAGAAGGGAAAAGAAGGGAAGATAATTATTTACTCTTGGTGAACTCCTCCTCAGATAGGGTCTTTTTTTTTGTCATTCCCATGTTAATCAGATCTCCAGTGCAGCTCAGACTACATCTAGACTATTGGAAAGAACATATATGATAGACAACTGCATGCCCTTAGGAATTCTTATACAGGAAGCATAGGGATTCAAGAAATTATGAACTCTACTTTGCCATAGCTACCATCACTTCACTGGTAGCAAATAGATGAGGCCACAATCATCTGTATTTTCCCAGAGGAATGCCTTGATGGGTTGAGATTCCTCTTTTTCTTTCTATGGACTTTATTTTATTTTATTTTTATTTTTCTTGTCTCTTTAGTCAAATATTATTCATATTCCTGGGTAGGAGTAACACACATTCAGATGACTTTCACAGTCTATTTGCCTGGTATATAGGTTACACTGCTCTGTGTAACCATGTAACAAAAAACTATTGTAATACACAGAACACGTAGCTGAAGACAATTGTAATACTCAAGAAGTCATTGTTACCATTTTGCAGTCATCCTCAACTTTGTCATTTCTTGACTTTGGAGTAGTGCACTATGTAAACTTAATATTCCATGAACATAGTTTCTTCATGCACTTTATTTTTTAAGGTTTTTATTACAAGAAATAATGTATGTGAGAAATAAAAGAATTCATAACAAGTAACAAAGTGTACACAGAATTTGGAGCTTCATAGTTTGCAAATAATGTAATCGTCATTTCTTAATTTCATGTCAAAGTAGGTATCAGTGAAGACCACAAACTCAATGGTCCTTGACCATGAGGAAAAGGAGAAAAAAAAAATGTAGAAACATTTTAACAACAAAAATCTTTTCCATCTTCCCTCTGTGACACATGTACTAAGACTGTCTACAATTAAAGTGCCTTATAAATCACCATTTATCTGCTTCTTGCTTGATAAACTCCTGCTAATGCTGCATCAGTTAAGCCATGGGCATTACCATTCACTCGCATTATGCTAAATCATTGTCCTAGGAGACAGTGTCTCTCATATAATATATTCAGATGCAGTATTTAAGGCCTTTCACATTCATCCCAATCATGAAATATCAAAGTATTGACAATGCTTCTGTACAATATAACAGTAAGCTGCCTTAAGGGTTTCAAGGAAGAACAAATGTGTAGCAAATACAGGTAAAATGCTGCTTCTGCACTGTCCTGTTAATTTTGTAGATGGTGACAGAAGACAGGTTTATAGTTCTGTTGTGGGAAAAGCTGTGGGAAAAAAATCACAATAAGCTGTTTAAAACTGTCCTCAGTAAAGATGGAGAAAGAGAGGGTTAATACACATCTCAATGGGATGTGAGCTCCCTCTAAGTAGTAAACATTTCAAGTCTCATTTTCCTGCGCTATCCTACTAAATAATTGCTACATTAGTCAAGGAGTGGTGTGGTGCAGAGTGTCTTCCAATCCCCCCCATGACTTCTGCTTCTCTGGAGTTTCCCCAGCCTCAACCACTTTTGTGCACATTAGACTCTGAGGAATGAAGTAAAACATGGGCCAGGAAGAAGTCACCCCTCCTACAGATTTATTTGTTCCTCCAAGCACAAGGAAGCAGATATCTACTTAGTCCCTTTCATGCTTGCAAGGAATTACTTTCAGGAAGGCTTTCATAAATACTACCTCTCCAGTGACTAATTTATATACCATTACACAAAGGTGAGGAGCTAAATCTTTTTTTTTAAGATTACATAGACACCTTATTTCTCTACCATGAGTGTTTGCTTCAAGGACACTGGATGTTTTCTGTGCAATAGAAGAAACAATAATGGCATATGACCTTATGCAACACACACTAAACAAGAAAAACCTAGTTGTCATCTTTTCTACACGCTTAACTTCAGAATAACTAAAGATAAAGAAAAGCCATGTACATTTTTGACTATAGAGGAATTCACCACAGAAGATGTTCAAACATTTGTGATTCTGTAAAACATATTTTGTTTTCTTTCATAGTTGTTCTTTGTTTTTGTATATACATTTCATTCATAGATTTCATCGTTTATCCTTTCAAGAAAAACTTTTTTTAATACAATATATTCTTACAGTGAGAAAAAATGCATTCCACTGACACAAAACTCTAATAGGTCCAAGGAATACATAGTTTCTAAATATTCCAAGATGATCACCTATGGAAGACCAGACCTGGAAAGTTTTATGAGTTTGACATCCCTAACTGTTGCATCTACAGGTACTCTGCTATGTGTGCGTACCTAGATTTCAAAGCACTGTATTTTTTATGTAATAATTCACTGTGACATCATTTAGCTAATAAGCAGACCACATTGCATGTCTGTGTTCATTAAGTAGTCAGTCCAAGAGTGACTGAACAGTTGCTTCCAGCCTTGGTTTTGTGCATCACACTATGAAGAAGCAGGCTGCCTTTGCTTACTGCCCTGGTTGCCTGTCTCAGCATGCAAACACCAGACAGCTTTGCTGCCTTTTGCGTACAGCAAATTTCGATGAGTGCTAAAGAATTGCTTTAGAAACTAGGGAAAGCTGTCAGATCCCCTGTGAGATTAAACGAACATGCTTGCCAGAACAGAAAGGAAAAAGAAAATTTGCTTGTTCAGGGCATGCATGCTCCAGCTTTTTGCTGTGAGAAGAGGTACTAGGAGTAGAAATACACTCAGGTTCAAGGAATTGCTGTTATATGCTCAGTAACTGTAGTTTATCTAGGCTATATTTTTACCTCTGTCCTTTTCAGGTCACTTAAATCTACATACATCTACACTCCCCTTCTCCCACCTATTGATGCACAAGCTCAGGTCAAAATGAAATGAGACACAAAGACAGTGAGTTGTGAAAGACAGTTGTTAGTGCGTATCTTGCATAATCCTCAGTATGTTGTAATTTAGACTCATATTTTCTTCTCTAAATTCTGTCTGTGTCCTAAAGATGCATTCATTCTGTGCTGATGGTGTTTGTCAGTTATTCAGTTTACTTATTTTTCCAGGACTGTAATACGCAAAATAATAATAATTTTAGCAAAAAATATTGTGGATATGGGTACCAACAGGATAATCTTTCTAGTTATGTCACCTGTTTAAAAACAGCATATAGATTTATTCAACAACTGTGAATGCATTGAAACAGACTTCAGCTAAAGGATGTACACTGAGTATATGTGTTAATTTTTCTATTCTGACAATGGAAACACCTCTGTCTGCATTGAATAAACATGCATGTGGAATTTCTATTTGAATAAGAAACTTTAGAATCAATGGATTTATGCAAAACAGATTTAAAAAATAAAAAAAAAATAAAAAAAGCTCTGAATATAAGAATTATATTTGTTGTTGTTGTTTTTTTCACTTTTGGTGGTGTTGGAATTTTTTTTCAGAAATATTCCAAACAACAATATTGCCCACAAGTTGTTATCCAGGCTGCAGTAATAAGAATGGAGAATATCAAGACAAATTAAGGAAGCATATAAAAATGCTCATTATATTTCTAAAGTGTTTAACATAATTCTTAATCTCTTTATCCCCACTCATTAAGTACAGAGTGCTGAAGAGCATCTGCAGAAAAATGACGTCCATTTAGACTCACAGATTCAGACCTGACATCCTTCTTAACTGGGATCTTAATAGCTAACAAAGCACAGAAATTCCCAAGAACTTTTCCATAGTGCTAGGAGTTAAAAAAGGGAGGGTTCAAGAAGATCATTATTATTCAAGCTCCAGCACAGGTATGATCTCAGTCTTCTTGGGAATTGGAATGCCTTCCAGGGGAATTTACACAGAAGATTTGTCCCTCTGTCCTGAGTAGACTAAGAAAAATGCATTGAATATAAAGAAGGGCCTCTTTTTAATATAAGCTGATGTGTGCAAAACCACAGGAGTGCTGAAATAACTAAGAATGATTTGATGAGCTGTAGCTGTTTGTTGAACACTGTATACAAGAGGCTAATATTAGGCATATCATAAGCAGGTTGTTGAAGAGGTCATCCATTATGTTTATGAAGTCTGTTGGAGGGATTGGGGCTGTTTAGTAGGTATGATGTAGATGAGCAAAGGTTATGTGAAAGCAGTGACAAATCGATCTGTTCTGCATGGTCAGGGAACATAAAACAAATGAATTTAAATTCCTCCTTATGCCTTTGAAGAGTAATGATCAAATGTAGCCTTATACAGGGAGGTGGAGTGAGCAAATCACTGTGCAAGGAGGCAGCTAATTGCTGAACTTGATTGCAACTGCTAATCAGAGTCACAAAAAAAAGTGTTAGGAATTAATTAGACAAGGACCTTCAGAACAGCAGCAGGAAGCCTCCAAGTGACCTTTATTTACAGTCAGTTAAACAGAAGTGTGACTAAAAATGCCAAGGAGCAAATCAGATTATTAATATTGATTGCTTAAAGAAAATGAATAATTTAGGAGCAAAGTCAGAATAAATATATAGTGACAGAGATGAAAGAGCAAAATGTACTGCCTTTCCAACATTCATGTATCATGCAGAAATGCCTCTTTGCTCAGAAATTGAGAATTTCCAGCATCACAAAACATAATTAGTTTCATGACCCAGCATGATCTCTGTATTGCTTCTACAAGGAGCCCTTTTTCATTACTACTGTTTTCTCAGGGAAGCAAAATGTGGGAGGAGACACAAGCCTGCTGAACAGAAGCTTTATTCTTGGAACTTTGCAAAGAGATCAGTATCAGGTACTATGGGATTATCTTTTAATTCTTTGTCAAGGAAATATGACTTTTTTTTTTTTTTTTTCTGGATATGTTGCTAGAATAACCATTGCAATTAAAACCAAAGCTTTAAAACATCTATAATTTCTGAGTCCTAAATTTCCTCTCCTACTTTTCTATTTCTTTTATTTACTTCTGTTTTCAATGATTTTATACTGATTATTTTTAATCAGTCTTTTTTTTTTCTTTTTGGTCTTAATTTTAGCTTTTTATCGTGGTAAAGTGGCATTGCTGGTTGCAAACACCGTTTGAATAGACACTTTGTTTAGTTCCTTGGGAGCTGTTTAGTTATTTATTTATTTTTACATAGCAATGGAATTAATATGACAATTTCAATAAGCAAAATATTAAAAAACGTTATTCTATGAAAGTGAAACTTAATGACAGTAAAAATGTGTGCATGCATGCCTAGTCAGTCCAGATTTTCATGACCTGTTCTGAAAAGGAATGTGAACAACATCACTTTAGCTTCAGTTTTCTTAAAGGTTATTTATCTCAGTTACTTTTTTAGTAAAGAAGGTATAACTAAGCAAGACAAGTAGCCAGTACATAACTAAGAAAAAATTCTCTCCCACTGTTTTGCTTCTATTCCATTCAGGAATGATTTTCAGTACTGAAATTGTAGAAAAAAAGGTTTTTCTGTCTGAAGAAAATAGTGTATAACAGATAAATTTTTTTTGAAGGTGATGCATAAATTAATCTTGCTACATGATGACAATATTCCCTTCTTTACTGTTAATAATCTCAGAGATGGTGGCATATTAGCTGCTATGGTGCCTTCTGACTGTGTGGTGATTGGTCTTATGTTAAGAAAATTTCCTGTGGCTCTGCTGACTGTGTTTTTTTCCTATAAGTGATCATATAGGTCTGATGACAGCACAAAAACAAAAATCTATGGATCCTAGTTAAATGATGCTATATATCCTTGTGTACAGATGAAACTGGTTCGCCTATGCTTTTCATATAAGTCCACTGAACGCATACTCACGGGCCAAAATTGTACTTCAGTCAGCATTTTGGAAAAATCAGTGCCTCTTCCTTATGAGGAGCACCTGTCAAAGATAGCCAAATATGATGAGCAATACACCGTGCCAAAAGGAAACCTGCTCTGCTTATCCATAAACACACACATCAGCAATCTGTAGTAAGTACTTATTTTCTTACACAGATTTGCCTTGGTAAATGTGCAGAGAGGTAGCATGCAGCAAGATATAAATGGTACACTGAAACATATGATATTAGGAGGCATAAATATTTTAGTTTTCATTTTTCTCTTCCACCACAGAAATAACGACATATATAAAAAAATGAGTTTACTTCTCAGGTAATAGTCTTTGGTTCAGCAGACTTCCACTATTTGCATTTAAGTGACTGTTTGGAGTCCTCCAGATTGCAGACAGTACTTCATTTCACTGCTTTGGGTATGCCTCGATGAATTTGAGGGTTGACGCCAGCAGATTAATAAGGCAAACTAAGTAGCAGTGAACAAGGAAGTCACGGTTTCAGTATGAATATAAATATACTCCAGTC